>BSBN01001039.1:7791428-9090000 GCA_027924645.1 Cunninghamia lanceolata | reverse complement strand
AATTTGAGGATTTCTAATACATTAGGAAAATAATTGTTAGAGAAAGGTTCATTACCTCATGGAACATCTTTAAGACAAATTTGCAAGTACTTGAGGGAGCCATGATCATTATCAACAATTCTTACCATAACAACATCAATGGATGCATGTGTCATATAGTGACCAGTAATTGAAAGTACACCACCCAAATGTAGAAAGATATATTAGTTTAGTGTAGTAAGATACAAATAAAACCTAACAAGCTCACAAAAAGAACCATTCATAATATAACACATAAATTCAAAACCTAAGGGAAGCCCAAACACTTGTTTTCCTATACCCCAACTAATATCCTTATCTTTGTATCCCTTGATATGTCCATTATTTCAAATTCACAAATGTTCCTAAAAATCCATTTCATATGCATTATTCTAGATATTATTTCAGTGCTTTGATTAGAAAAGATTGTTGTTAAGGACAACTTAATATTTATTGCTTTGTTTTTTTATGACTACTAAAAAGCTTTTTTAATAAATATATTTAGAAACAAAAAAAGAAAAATCTTTTTTTATTGACCTCATGCATAACCACTCTAAGTACAAAAGTAAAACGAATAAAAAATATCAATTTCAAAAAACATTGTCTAATAGACTGCAATCATGGTTCACTTAAAGACACAATAATTAAACTCCCATAACTCTTGGGCCTACCCATTGCCACTAAGGTGCAATTGCTAGTATTAAATAATATACTCTTATTTTATTTTTTTAAATGTTTAAAAAACTCAAAATTCAAAAACAACATAAATTTTGAAAGTACCCTTACAAATAATAACTGATTTACACTGTTAAGTATTTTAGAAAAAATCATCAACAACAAATGCCCCCAAAGAATCAACTTTATCCCAACTGGTAGTATCCTAAATCTATATTTCAAATGGTACATTTAATCAAATTAAATAGCAGACTCTGATTCCTTACAGAACCTTGGTAACGATACATTTAATCACAATAAATAGCAGACCGTGATTCTTTACTGAATCCTGGTAGAGAAAACGGCGCATTTAATCTCCTTAAATGGCAGACACTTTATTCTTTACCGAATATTTGGACGTGGCTGATCTCTTTAGAGATAAAGAGGTGCGTACTACAACCTGAAATATAATGGTATTATATTTTTACAGTTGTTAAACTGTCCCAATACCTTTGCCACAGTTTCCTTCTTCCTGGAGAGGTTTTCCTCTTTCGAGAACGTGTTTGGTCATCTTTCTGGCATAGAACTCTTTGTAGATATAACGCTTAAATTTGGTAGGACGCTCCTCGTGAACCAGTCCATCCAGCGGAAAAACGATGGAGTTGGGATTTGGGTTGTGGAAAGTTACAATGGACAAGCGCGTTGTGTTCGAATTCACCAAACTTCGATGATCCGCGCTCTTGAAGATAGCATTGTTTAACATCCGCGCAATGAGATTTGTGTGCTCTTCCTATTTGAATGTCTTAATCTCCACCATTTTTTAAAAAAATTAATAGTTTAGAAATTACATTTTGAGTACTACAAATCTTGTTCTTGTCATTTATTCAAATTTTGAGTGTGGATATCTTCAATTTCTCATCCAAGATTAGTTTTTACTAATTTTAGAAAAAAAAATGGCCACTTTTGAGCTCTTTTTGGTCCTCCATTTCCATACACATACTTGGAAACAAGTATGAGGGAAGCTCATATAATCAAGAACATATTAGATTCCTATTCAACAGTCTTGAGTCAACAAATAAATGATCATAAATTAGAGGTGTTCGTTTTTAATGTTTCTCCAAGATCTCAGCATAGGATTATAGAGTCTCAGATTTTAGACATGGAAATCTCCCTTCTCATTACCTAGAGGTTCTACTATTTATAGGTTCTTGTAAAGGGGCACTTTTGAATTCTCTAGTGGACTCATTCAATTCTAGGCTAGCCTCAAGGAGAGGAAAATGGTTAAAATTCATGGGGAAAACCATAATGATAACATTAGTACTAGCAAGCCTTCCATTCTATCTCTTCTTCGTCTAAAAAGCTCCAAGTGAGATTATCACAGCCATTAAAAAGATAATGAAAGAATTTATTTGGCAGGGCATAGAGGATAAGAAGAAACTCCCTTTGATAGCTTGGGAAAAATATTGTTTACCTCAAGATAATGGTGGTGCAAGCCTTAGAAATTTGCATCTTCAAAACATGGCTCTAGGGGGAAGCTTGTCTGAAATATCTATGTAAATAAAAATTCTATCTGGAGTAGATTTATGAGAAATAAATACTTAGACTCAATGGAGGATACTAGAATTGTCATGACTAGAAATCCACCATCAACCTCACATGTTTTGAATTTCATCTTAAAATGTAGGTATATTATCATAGATCACCTACCTTGGGAAATCAATAATAGGAGGAAATATCTCTTCTAGGATTTCATGGAATGGACACTAACCATTAAGATATAGGGGAAACTTTGCTACAATTAGAGACCTCTTGGTTCAACAATGGGATTCTAAGGTGTTAGATTATGCACAGTTTTCTCAATCTAATGGTAAAAATTAGTATAAATGGAAAACTATTCCTAGAAAGGGTTTCTCAAATGAGCAGGTGGACAATCTAACTAGTCTTTTTAAGTCAACTTTGGCTACACATCACAAAGCAAGAGGATGAACTCAAATGGATATGTTCTAGTTCATGAATTTATTCAGTTAAACTTGGCTATAAATCTCTTATGGCTGACCCAAAGTATCCTACCTAGCCGACAATTAAATGTTGGCACAAAGACTATTTACTAAATGTTGGAGCCTTTGCATGGGCTGATATTAGGGGGAATGTACTCACAGGTGACATATTACAAAAGTTGGGTTTTTAGGTCCCTTTAGATGTGTGAAAGTATGTCTCCAAGGAGAAGAAACAAATGATCATCTTTTCATCAGCTATCCTTTCACTAAAAAGTGCTAGAATTGGCTAACTAGTAAGTTGAAAGGTCCCTTCAATCCCCTTGAAACTTTGTTGGCCAATAGGTAAACCAAAATTAATTTTTTCAAGTCTCTGGAATTTGAGTTGCTCTCTTCTCATTTGGACAATTTGGAAGGAGAGAAATAGGAGGATCTTTCAAGGCAAGGAGTGTATGTGGGAATTAGTTATATCACACTTGGAAATAGCAATAATAGAAATTACAATGAGCAAGGTTGAAACCCAATCACAAAAATAATATTGTTCTCCTCATCCAGAACAAAGACTATATGCTAGTCAAATTGGAGCAAATTAATACTCCTTCCCATTCATGGGATGTCTTCATTAACTCTAAAATCTATAGATTGATTAAGGACCAAATGGGTGCCTCCCTCGACAAGATTATGGATGATGAATTTTGATGGTGTCTCATAGGGAAATCCTATCCCATTAGGTGCAAGGTGTCTCATTTGAGATTCAAATGGTACATTAATCAAAGCTACCTTAAAGAAACTCTTCTTGGGGACAAATAATGAGGTAGAGATGGAAACACTCCTCCTAGGTCTGTAGCTACTCAAAACATGCCCTCTAAATAAGGAGATTCGCTTGTAATTGTTCACTATCTTAGGAAAAGGAATTCTTTGAATTGAAGGATCCAAAATATTTTAAAAGAAGCATTGATACTTCTTAATCCTCTCAGTGAACATTTCATCTCCCATTGTTATAGGAAAGGTAATAAAACGGTAGACTTCTTACCAAATTATGGGATAGAGTAGTCAAAAATCCATCATCACAAGTGATAGTTATCAACTTGGCATGGTTTGCAAATCCTATGGATTTATGAGAGCAAGGCAAACCTCACTTAACATTGAAGGTTGGGCATACATCACTCTAGCAATGGGGTTGGTTTCATTATACCATATTTTTCTACTAGGTTGCTTTTCATCACCAAGCTCACTTCTTCCCTTCATCTGTGCAGTCAACACATGGTGTTTGCTCTATCATTTGGCAATCATGGAGATTGTGGAGTTAGGCTCGGGTGTTCGATAGATGGCCTTTATAGGTGAGGTCTCATCAACCAGGTTAAGAAAGGTGTTTTTATTCCAAGAGGAAGATGCCAAAGAAGCCATTGAAGAAATTCTTAGCAAGGATTTTCTAGAGGATGCCATGCGACATTGAGTCAATTCAGAATTTTCCTCCATGTCTATAAGTAATGTTCTCACAATTACTAGGGATAAAGATTTAACAATAGCTCTAGGTCATTTTTATATTTAAGAAAAGTTTAGGATGGATAGATTTTGAATGCAATGGATATAGCCAACCCCTCCAAGCTTTCTCCTTTGCCTTGCATTGGTTATGAACTCCATGGTTTGGTTTCAATTCAAACAGTTTGGTCCATAGAAGCTCGCATGGAATCCATAATCAATGAATTGGCTTCTATTCAACATTTTCTTCACAATGGTTGTTAGTTGCAAGGTTATCATCTTATAGTTGAGGTGACAGATCTTTCCTAGCCAAAGAAGTCTTCTCCTCTCTAGGAATGGTTTAATGTGGCAAAGGTAGAAAAAGCCATAAGGTTTCTAACTTCAGCAAATAACTCTTGTCAAGTAGGAAGATGGATCATATGACCTTTTGAGTCAGGCTGCTCATAATTTCATGGTCTAGTCTCACGGTTTGGTGATCTCTGTGCTCTCTTGTTGTTTTTGTGTATCATTTTATGTCAGTTTCAATATGGTGTATTGTTATTGGTGGTTGGACTTATGTAGTGTCTTCTGTAAGGCCGAGGAATGTATGTTGGGATTAGTTGTATCAAGCTTGTAACAACTTTTTGTATGTAGCCAATAACTGGCAGTCATAATTTTCAAACCAAAAATACTCTTAATCATAAGTATCTATAATTTTAAAAGTTCACATATCCCAACCAAACTCTTGGTTACAATTCAACTTAAAATTTTAATATCTCTTCATATTACATTGATAACAGTGTTGTTGAAAATTTATATGTAATGACTCAAAAAAAATAATATTAAATATATAAACTTTTATTTTATGTTTTAATGTTAAAAGACACAAAATTCAAAAACAACATAAATTAAATATATTACTAAGTATTTTAGAAAAAATAATCACCAACAAATGCCCCCATAAGAATTAACCTTTTATCTTAAATCTATATTTCTGCTGATACATTTAATCAAATTAAATAACAGACCCTGATTCCTTAAACCTTGGTAAGAATACATTTATCACAATAAATAGCAGACCCTGATTCTTTACCAAACCCTGGTCGAGAAACGGCACATTTAATCTCATTAAATGGAAGACACTTTATTCTTTACCGAATGTTTGGACGTGGTTGGAGCGTACTACAACCTGAAATATAATGGTATTATATTTTTACTGTTATTAAACTGTCCCATTACCTTTGCCACAGGTTTCCTTGTTCTTGGAGAGTTTTTGCTCTCTGTCGAGAACGTGTTTGGTCATCTTTCTGGCATAGAACTCTTTGTAGATATAACGCTTAAATTTGGTAGGATGCTCCTCGTCAACCAGTCCATCCAGTGGAAAAACCATGGACTTGGGATTAGGGTTGTGGGAAGTTACAATGGACAAGCGTGTTGTGCTGGAATTCACCACGGCTCGATGATCCTCGCTCTTGAAAATAACATTGCTTAACACCTGCGTAATTATTTGATAAAAATGATGAACAGTAGACACTTTACTTAAACATCACCCATTTTAATCATCAAACATTCAAGAAATAATTGAGTTGAAAAATATGAAAAGAGAAAATGAAAAAAGAAAAAAGCACACTTACATGCTTCTGATCTCCTAAATTCACCACAAATGCCCCCTCGATGGGTTCCACCGTTACCCACGTTTTGCCCTCGTATTTGGTGACTTCCAGGCCTCCAACTTTGTCCTGAAGCAACGAAGTTATAGTCCCCGGGTCTGTGTGCCTCTTTAATCCCAGCGTCAAATCAGGTTGCGAGCAATTTGGGTAGTAATCGAGGAGAAGCTTCTGCTCTGCATCTCCACAGCCATTCTCTATGGCCTTTGCATCCAACCCCAACGTTTCCGAGATTAGTTCCTACAAAACCTACATTCTATTTAAACATCATCTGATTCAATGGTCAAAGATTAAATAGTTACAACATAAATGTTACAAAACTCACACTCTATTTAAACATCATCCGATTCAATGGTCAAAGATTAAATACTTACAACATAAATCTTTGCCAAAACACCAAACGCACAAAGCACTTCATATTTATTAACACCAAGATACATCTAGTGAGTAGTTTAGAATCAAACAAGCCACTCTACTTAAATATCATTCATTTCAATGGTCAGAGGGTCCATAGCAATTTCACTCTACTTAAATATCATCCATTTCAATGGTTAGAGGGTCCATAGCAATTTAACTCTACTTAAATATCATCCACTTCAATAGTCAAACAATCAATAGCGATTTTAGACTTATTCACAACAAAAAATGGTAAATCTTTGTCCTATTTTTATTGGCCAAAATTAACCTTTGACTGTTGAAGTGGATGATATTTAAGAATAGCCAATTTCACACTTCATTCACAATAAAAAGTAGTCGATATTTGTCATATTTTTATTAGCCAAAATTGATCTTTAACTATTAAAACGGATAATATTTAAGAATAGCACAAACGAACTTACGGCATAGTGGGTGGCTTATCAGGCCAGAGATTTATTTCACGAGGCAAGCATCTGGTAACATAAAGCTCTCTCCAATCCATGAGAGGGTCGTCCTTGATAAAACTGCCATTGCCATAACCAAGATAGCTTCCAGGCTTTATAGCATACTGAGATTTCTCCTCCAAGGGAAGTGAGAAGAAATCCATGGCGTCCCTCATGATGAGAGCAGTAAGTTCCTTGGGAACTCCATGATCTACAACCTGAAATATTCCCCACTCTTGACAGGCAGTTTTGAGTTGGGCTCTTATCCTCTCTCTTTGAGGGCCATGAGAGTTTAAGAGGGATATGACTGGGATATCAGGGCAAAATACATTGTGTGGAACTCTGGAGCGTTCGTCTTCGTCCTTCAAGAAGCTTCTAGGCAACTCCTTCACGCCGGACTCTGCCAAATTCATCACACACTCTGTCGCAGCTGCTACACAGGTAGCCATGGATTCGCTTACCTGCCAGCTAAATTCGGAGCTGATGGGTTCGTACGCGTCTGCTGAAGTCATAATGTACAAGTGGATTGTTCTAAATTAGCTCTGATTAATTGAGCTTCTTTATTACAACTAACCAAAACAGTAGGTTGTTGTAATAAAGAAGCGCAATTACTTAGAGCTAATCCAAAATCTGGTGGAAATCGTAGTGAGAACATTTATAACAGTTCTTGCCGACTGTGGCACCGAGACCTTGGAAATTATATGTGGAAATTTAACATGGTTCGACTTGGAAAACTTTTATTTTGTGAGCCATTTGGGCTTCATATCTTATCTTAGAGCCGTGAGATTTATTGCTCTGTTCGAAGAATATCAAAATGATGGTAATATATTGTTACTACACTGAGTGCATGTAGTGCTTCGAGCACAAGGGAAATAAAAACATGAATAACTCTAGATTTCTATGAATGGAAAAGAGAGAGTGAGCTTGATAGCTCGATTGCTATGTAAACCTCTAAGAATATCTTCTTTATATTAATGGTATTCCTTCGGGAATGAAGTAGAAGGTGATAAAAACCTTCTGAGTCTTTATAGACTAAGAGTCTACTATAATGGAAAATGGTACTCTTCTTTTATTTTATATTATCGATTTATTTTATACTATCGACGTTAACAAGATATGTTATAGTTGAATATGGAATTGATGAAAATCTTTGGAACGGGATGAACATCGTAACTAATCTCATGGAGACAAAGAACATGATTGGTCTTGAGATTGGAAACCAAGAATATTTAAATTATTGAAAAAAAAGGAATAGAGTGACGTGGAGTCATAAGTTCCATGTTGTAGATGCAACAAGAAAACTTCGGGAATGCACTCCTGGGATTTGAGTTAGAAGTCCAAGTCAAATGGACTAAATGAGAAGTACAATTAATTTAAACTATGACTGGAATAGGTCTAACTATAATCACTGTAGGATGAGATAGCTTCTAAGTCAAGTTAGAAGTGGGTGAACAATCGACTACGTTTATTGTGAAACTATACACTGAAAATCACGTCAGTGGCTTGGGGCTCTCGAGTTAGATTTTGGTGTGTAAATGGACCCTTCCCTCCTTGCCACGGGGTGAACTGTCACATCACTCTCGCTCTCATGGAAGTAGCCAGTCAAGAGGAGGCGAAACACGGGGGTGGTCTGGCTCATTGGAGAGCTGGAGTTCATGGAGAGGGTTCGTCTAGTCTTGGGGCTTGTGTTGTTGTGAGCTTATGTGGATGCGGTGTTCTATGAAGATGGTTGTAAAGACAGCTATATGACCTAAAGGGTCACTAGTCACTATTCTCCTATTAGAGTTTCTGATATTCCACCGTTATGTGGGTAAGTTGTTGTTCTCGTTGATGCGTTGTTGTAGTTGGCGTTGTCTTTCAAACTATTGAATGAACGCTTGTTGTACTAAGATTTGTCTAAACACTTCTTGTTGTTGAATGACTAATGGGTCTTGTTGCGGTTTTGGGTGGATTTCCTCTATCTCGTTGAGGATTGCCCTCACCCACTCACCTCTTAATCCAGGGCACATTCGTGATCCGAGACAAGAGATAGACAATTGTGAGCTAACCTTGACTTGACCTAGGGTTTGACTTAAGGTTTGTGTGACCTAAGTTTTGACTATATGTTAACTTTGCTTGACCTTGTGACAAAATCAAGGGTTTTGCCCAATATTTTGACTATGGTTGACCTTGTGATAGAATCAAGGGTTTGTGAACCTTCTAAGTCTCTAATGTTTTTGTTCTTTTTTGGGTTTTTATGAATGCAAATCTAAATGATTGCAAAACTTATTTTTTTTCTTTTTTAATGTTTTGGAATTGAAGATGCTTTTTAATCTAAGAATGAAAGAATGTATGCAAGCTATAATGAATTTACCTAATGCAATGTAAACTATGTTTTTGGAGTTTTCTGAATATTTAGAACAAACTAATCTAAGAAAAGGAAAATTGCTTTTAAATGAATTAATCTACAAATTTTGAAAGCAAATTACTCTATGAATGCAAGATTTATCTATCCTATCAAGGAAAAAGCAATAAGATTACCGATTCTAAGAGCAATTTTGGTGATCTAATCACTACAAATTAAAAAAAAGCATAAAGGAACCTAAAGACACGTGAGCCTCCACTACCCTCAGATATCCATGTGTGGCAACCTTGTATCCTCTTGTAGTAGCAAGGTATCCTCTTGGCGACAAGACGACAATGGAGACAAAAGAAGCTTTGAAAAGAGAGCTCAATGAGAGATTTGATGAGCACGATGACTTGATGTGAGCAGCGTATGAACGTGTGATGAGATTTGTATGAAAGCTAGATGAAGTAACAAACATAACAAAAGGCTAGATTATGTCCTGTATGAGCATGAGAATGCTTGATTGGAAAGCAATAACCTGCAAGAGTTGTGTGCACAAATGAAATTGCCTCCCTTTGTGCTTGAGGGAGGAGGGTATTTATAGGTTAGAAGAAGGGATGCGAGATGAAGAAGGAGAGTTAACTCAATTTGATTGGAGAGTTAACACAGAGCATTCAAAAGTGATCTGGGCTAAAATTGGAGTGATCTACCCAATAAAAGTTTATCACCCAAGAAGAAGTGAAGAAGGAGTGCATGGGAATGCATGAGTTGTTAATTAAAGATAAAATATAAATAATTATGTATGTGTAGGTGCATGAAATAGTCAACTCTATATTTGGCACAAAAACCCATGCAAATAGGAAGAAAAATGGATGAAAATGAAGCTTTTTTGAGTTAGAAACTTGATTTTTTCCGTAGCTAGAATCACGATAGGGTCACCCACGCATTGCCCCTTTCACCAGTTAGGTCACCCAAGGGCGACCCTGGTGACCCATGGGAAACCCTCAGAGGAGGGCACCTAGGTTGAAGTGCATGATGGGAGATGGAAGAAGAGGAGAAAAGAAGGGGATCTGCCTCCAGAATCAGGTTAGTCATGTTTGATTTAATCCAAATCTCCACTTGCAAAGTAGGATCTCACGGGGGGAGATCAGGAAAAAAATAGGGGGAGATTTGGATTGGTTGAGTTAAACTAAAAACTGAAAGTTAGAGATGGCTAGGGGGACCTCTAGAATGCTTCTAGGGGTGAGAACTGATGAAAAACACTAAAGAAAGGTGAAAAACTCACCTACAAGATGCATACAAGGCTTAGGAACAAGGTTGCAAGCACAAAAAACACAAACTGACAAGTGTCGAAAAGTGTTAAAAAATATCGACAACAAAGAGAGAGAAAACGACAAAAGGGAAACAACACAAGATGAAAGAACGAACTTACCATAGATCATGAGGGTTCGACTAGTTGTTTGCCTTTGTTGGTGAGACCTGTAGGAATGCATGCATGCAAAACAAACGCATGAGAGATGCATAAAAGAAAAAACTAATTTAAGAATGCATAAAGGAAATTAAACTAAGGAAGAGGAAAAAGAAAGTAAATTAGTGAAATTCGAGTGATTCAAAGACAAAATTGATTGTGTAAGCAGTTGTTGGGTAGATATCGCTGAAGAGATCATGAAGATGGCTGCCACTTCTTCTACCATTGAGAATCAAGTATGCAAATAGTGAAAAACCCTTCTCTAAATCCTAGGTTGATTTTTGTGAAAAATATCTTAAAATTGTTTGATTTTGATGATTTTCTCTATTGCATTGTCTTTGTTTCGTCGTTTAGAGTAAGATTGGTTTTTTGGTTACAGAAATCAGCTGAGAAATGCGGTTTTAAGAGCAATTTTAGTTTGGGGGCTAACAACATAGGCTTTCCCCTTTTTCTAGGTAGGTCGCCTAGTGGGAGATCCTGCTAAGCAACAGGGTGGAGATCTGGCTGTGCAACAGGGTCGCCCAAGGGAGATCCTATTGACATCTGGGTCTCTTGGGGGGAGATCCGGTCTGATGAAAGGGGCAAGCTTGACAGATTAATTCTAACTAAAATTTGATGCCTTCTGACATTTACTTCGCTATGTTTCGATCTAATTTAACTAATGTATTCATTTGTTTATTTCAATTTTGATGGTTTATACATTTTTTTTGGTGAAATTTAAATTTGCAAGTTTCATGATTTTTAGGATTTTTGCGAGTTGATGAGATCTAATTTGAAGTTCTTTTCTGATTGACAACATATGTGCATTTGATGGAATGCTTGCTGAGAGCAATTATGGCTCTCAGAGATGTATGCTTCGATGAACAATGATGAGCATGACGTCTTGAGGAGAGTAGGCTTGGCTAGAGTTTGCCACGTTCCAGTCGTACATCCTATAGCATGCATTTGTTGTGATATCCTAACATATTGGGATGTAGATAGGAACACTTTTAGGTTCCAACAGGCTTCAAGAGAGTCAACCATCACTCTATTTGATGTTTACTGCATCCTAGGAGTTCCTGTGAGAGGGCATCCCCTCATTCTACCAGCTAGCGAGTCCTTCAAGGACAAGGGTTCTTGGGCACAATTCATGGGGGTGAGACATCCTAAGGATCAGACAGGTGTTCAACTTACCTCTGTGCTACGACTTCGCATTCCTTGCTTGAGGAAGCTTTTGATTGGCTTGATTGCATTGAGGCTATCAAGAGACAAGGCCTCGGCTCATTTGAGATGGTGCTGGGCACCAATTATACAAGGTCTTAAGTAGGACAGAGTCTATGCTTGGGGGCCAGACATTTTGGCCATGGTGTAAAGGGATTTCTACTGTATTTCACGATGAGGAGCTCTTGCTAAATTAGACATTCTTCCTTGATCATGACTTGGATCTTTGAGCACATCAGGCCTTGTCAGAAACTGATTTTGCCTCCTGGCAAATGACTACCTAGAGCAACTAGGTGGGTTCATGTGGGCCACTTTGATACTTCTTTACGTACTATGGCTACTCTTATAGATGCAGGTTTGATCTCTGATCCTTACTTAGATATGGTGGGGACATCATCACATGATGGTGAGATTAGGGAGTACTATCTTGGTGTATCAGAGCTTTTAAACCATAATGGTCTAGATGAGGCTCATTGTGTTGAGCGTGTCCCACAGGAGTTTGGTGAGGATTTTCCTGAGGAGTTTCCCTCAGTACCTACTTGTTATATATCTATCCAGGAGATGGGTGAGATTGGCTAGAGGGCTGTTGCTTGGACCCCTTTGACTACTAGAGTTTTGATTACTAGAGCTTCTAGGACTTCGAGAGCTGGACAGAGGGGAGGGAGAGGATCTCCTTCCTGAGCATTGATTGTGGTTGATGACTCAGACTCTACTGGCAAGGGGCCAACAAAGGATACTCAGGATAATGGTTCCGATGGTGTTGATGATGTTGATGATGTTCCTGAGGGTCCATTCATAGTTCCTAGACCTTGTCACACCCAGTTCTAATTTCACCCCATAAACTATGTTTTAACCAAAGGTAATAATTTTTTTTTAAGAATAAAATAGAAAAGTCATTTGTTTTCTAATTACTATAAACAAGTAATTCATCCATCGACTAACAATAATCATGAAATTATAGCTCATACAAGAGGATATAATCATCTACAACATTAAACAATATGTTTTCAAAAGTAACTTATAACAATTCCAAAATAGGAACTTCCCAATGTCATTGCATCTCGATTGTCGACCATCCAAATTCAAGTCTTGGCATTCCTTAAGAATTAAGAAGAGAAATTATATTCAAGGAGCTTAACCTCCAACCACAAATCGTCGGTCTCCCTCACTCCTTCCTAACTAGAAGTGGACCTACCCTAATCAAAAGGATAGACTTAGGATAACCAATGGTGTTTTCCATCTGAGTTCTGGTGTTGTGACCTACATGACTTGTTATCATGCAATCCCCTAGATACCCTTTAGTCATGCATGACTACTCCACAAGCTACGCCATCCAGTCATAGTGAACATTCAATGCACTTGAGGATCATGCATTACGTTGGCCAAAGGATTTCAATTTAATTAGCGTTGTATCAACACATGAATTAAGTTCACCCACCCAACTCAACTTGAATTAATCGCAATCCTACAGTTACCTACTTATAAGTTCTATATAACAACCTCGATGACCTCAAGGTGTTTGAATTTCATCATGCATTAATGCATTGCATTGAGATTTACTCTTTCTCTAAGCTCATGGAAACCTCTTCGTCTTCACGATATAAGAATGGTTTCCTAGCACAATGATTATTCAGATAACGTTTTGCGTTGCTACAATGATCTCTAAGTTTAGCCCATTGTTTAAATTATCCACTCTTGAGTGGACACTAAACCCAACTTTGTTGTTTTCGAAAAGAGATTACTATAAACCAATTTATACAAGATAAATATTTGAAGTCCCTAAGTTTAAAATTAAAAATTCTAAGGAATCTTCTTCGACTGTCGATTCTTCGACATAGCTTTATCTTTGTCATTTTGGAAGGGTTTCTCTAAAAGACAATTAAAGAATACAATGCTCGAAAAACCTACGTTAAAATTTAACACTCACAATGTACTACTTCGACGTGTCAAAATCTTCGACAAAGCATAATCTTATTGAACTATTCATTGTAAAGCCTTGTCATAACGTTTCTTCTAACAAATTAGATTGCATTTAAGTCTAAACTTGAGACTTGACAAAAGACTCACTACTTGTTTGTAAAAACTTCATAATAATAATTGGTTTAACAATAAGGTCTTTTCTTGGAAAAACAATAATTTAAATACTTCAATAGCACAAGTATTACCTTCAAAAGCATATAATCTAAATCTTGTTATTATTCACAACTAGTTAACAACTTCTCCATGGTCAATCCGACTAGTTTTAACTCTGAAAAAGTGGATGATTGTGTCAACTTGCATGTTACGTCTTACACCTCTCACTAATAACAATCCTCCATCGATGGTTGACACAAACAAGCCTTTCACTCTATTACTGACTGACCTTTAGAGCTAAGGTTTTGTATTCGACTGTCGAAAGAGATCTTATTCTCTGTCGACAAGTGTTTTTCCATTACTGCTTGTATGGACTCAGAGATGATTTGCATCCAACTCTTACTCAGATTTGCACCCTACATTAACTACAAACCTTCTAAAGTAAAACCATTGGCTTCACAATCATTCTCGACCTTTGTCTGACATACTATAAATTGTGGTTTTACACCTTTGGTGCGGCATAGTGCAGTGTAGCAGATATAAACAATACTTTCATTTTAAAGATGACAAACTCATACAGCTTCAGTTGACAATATTTAAAACCTAGTGCCTTAAAGCAAACTAAGTTCTTTTGAGATGCAAGAAAGACATTACTTAAAACAACATAATAGTAAATCTAAGACTACGTAGCAAAGAGAGGAAGAGAACCTGAAAATGATCTCTAGAATTTGTTTACCAACTGGTCCTCGACACTTACTATTCTCCTAGTCGTTTCCCCTCGAAGCTCCTTGCTCAGTCTCGTTTTTCTTCTCCTCCAAATTCTGTATAGTCAAAACTGACTCAAAACTACTCTATATCCCTGCTCACTATGAAGGAGTAACTGGCTCTCCACTCCCAACCATGCCTATCAAAAAGGGAATCTTCTAGCATGCAAAATGTTTTTCCCACCTTATATGACCACTCTCCAAGATGGAGCTCCACGAAGGCGAGGTGGCAGTTGGCAGACTTAACAACCCGTCCACTAGTCAAGAATAAAGGCTTATTTCCCACTTAATTCGCAACTACACAGAAAAGTGGAGTTCAATCTCTTGCAGGGTGGCAGTTTTTAGTTGAATAAAATGTTCCTCTACTCATAACCGTTCATGAGTATAAAACAAATGCATAATTAAAAGAAATGGATAAGCCGACAGCCCACTCATAAGGGTTAAAGCTTAAAAGGAAATAAGTTGTTTCAAAATACAAGACATCATAAATAAAGACTTGAGTGAACTCCATGAACTATTTCTTGATAACTAACATCGTAAAAGAATAAAGAAGTACCTCAAACTCCTATTAAATATAACTTATATAATTTAGTATATTCCTTTATAATATGACCAAAGTTATTACACACCATGGTCTCTAGAACAATTCAACATCCGTTGAATTAAAGAGGAGTTTACGACATACGCTCAAAGCGCTTTACGATGATAATGACGAATTGGGCGCAAACGCAGAACAAGACTTGAGATCGACTTATGCACAATTTTGACTTTTGCACCAAATAGATAACAAGACACGACTTACAACTCGACCATAAGCATAAACATATATTTACATATAAACAATATATCAGTTGTTCATATTTGAGGACACAACTCAGAGTATTATGACACTGATGTCGATTTCCCATACTCTAAACAACGACTTACAAAAGGAGAATGACCTATTCTAACAGACGTCGATGTCTCGACTAAAATTGACTTAGCCCGTATTCAAGGCTTAATTCAAGGCATCAAGGTTTATCTACCTGATATGCATTTTCAGTGGCAAGCACCCATGGTTATTCCAGAGTCTATTCTCTCTTTCTCAAAGATACTTTCTCTTCTTCTTTCTTCTTGGCGAATATGTTCCATCTATTCCTGTCTTTGACAATCTCACAAACAATTTGTGGTCAGAGTACCAATGTTCTAATCAAAACATATTTATATCAAATCATTTTATTTTCATATTGAAAAGACATTCTAATTCATAACATCATATTGATCATAATCAAATAGATTCCATAATTTCATAAAATTAACCTTCTCTATTTACATCATCAGTTCTTATGATGTTTAAAAACATATCCACATAACTGCACTATTTAAGAAAAAGTAAATAGTAATATTGAATCCAAAAAGGGGATGTAACATATCTTACCCCTATAGAATCATCGTCCCTGATGATTGAGTTTACCAAGCAAAATTTGAACATAAAACAAACTTTTATAGTTTAACATTAATATTTTTGAAAAGATAAGGAAATATTTGGTAGATGTCATTATAGTCCTCCCAAGTGGCGCTATCCTCGCCATATTGGTCCCACTAAATTTTGCATTGCAAAACCTCTCGTTACGTAAACGAAGTTTACGCATTTCAAGCACTTTGAGTGGCTCGATCACAACCACTCATGGTTCTTGTATCTGTAAAGAATTCCATTTAAGAATGTGGTCATTACCTACAAAATATTTCTTTAGGTATGAAACATGAAAAACATTATGCATTTTGGACAAGACTGGAGGTAGAGCAACTTTGTAGGCCACTAGATTGATAATCTCAAGAACTTCAAAAGGTCTAACATATCGAGGAGCCAACTTTGATGATTTACCAAATTTGATTGAGCTTTTATGGGGTTTCACTCGCAAAAGAACTTTTTCACCAACAGAGAAATGTCTAGGCACCTGTTTGCGATCTGCATAACTTTTTTGCCTGTTGTTGGCTTCTGCCAACCTCTTCCTAATCATTTTCACTTTTTCTTCCATATCTACAAGGATTTCAGGTCCAATGCTTATCCTATCTACCAGCTTATCCCAGCTTATAGGAGTTCTGTATTGCCTTCCATATAATGCTTCAAATGGTGTCATCTTAATGGCAGAATGATAGGAATTATTATAGGCAAATTCAACAAGAGGTAAATACTCCTCCCATCTGTATTGCTGATCCATGCAATACATTCTTAAAAGATCTTTAAGACCTGATTAACCCTTTCTGTTTGTCCATCAGTTTCGGGATGATAAGCGGTGCTCACATTGAGTTTAGTCCCTAATGCAGAAAATAAAGTTTGCCAAAATTGAGAGGTTATCCAAGCATCTCTATCAACTATAATCTTTTCAGGTACCCCATGCAATCTGAATATTTCTTGCACAAATTTCTGAGCCAAAATATGAGCTCCATTTGACAAATTTATCGGTATGAAATGTGCTACCTTGGTTAGTTTATTTACAACAACCAATATTGCATCATGCCTATTCTTAGACATTGGTAACCCATGGACAAATTCCATACTAACAACCTGCCATTTCCATTCTAGTATATCATGCGGGTATAACAATCCAGCAGGATGTTGGTGTTCTGCCTTCACTCTCTGACACTCCAAACAACTTGCTACAAACCTTGTAGTGTCGCTTTTCATTCCTTTCCATAAATATAGCAGCTTGACATCAGCTAAAAGTTTTGTTACTCCTGGGTGTCTGGAATAGGGTGCACAATGAACTTCCTTCCAAACAAGGTTTCTAAGTTCTACAGAATTAGGAATGTAGATTCTTCCCTTAAATCTCATCAATCCATTTGATTCAAAATAGAATCTGTCATATCTTGAATCCTTAGGGTTTAATTGCAGAGCTTGTTTCACCTGCTCATAATATTCATCTCCAGATAAACTTTGCAATACTAAATCTTTAAAATTTGCATGAATAGAGATTATAAAAGCTATGTGTCTTCTTCTGCTTAAAGCATCAGCTACTTGGTTTTCTTTACCTTTGATATAAGAAATCTCAAAGTCATAATTTGATATTAATTCTAACCATCTCCTTTGTCTTGCATTGAGATGAGGTTGTGTAAATATGTATTGAAGACTTTGATGATCTGATTTTAGTATAAAAGTCTATCCCAACAAATAATGTCACCACATCTGAAGGGCGCGAATTACTACTGCCAGTTCTGAGTCATGAGGAGCGTAATTCTTCTCATAGTTTTTCAACTTTCTTGATTCATAGGCTATTACACGTCCATCGTGCATAAGCACACCTCCTAACCCTTCTCCCGAGGCATCAGTAATAACCTCAAATTGTCCTTCTGGATCATGGACTTTCAAGATTGGTGTTGTTAACTTTTCTTTTAACAAATCAAAAGCCTTTTGACATTCTTCAATCCGAACAAACCATTTTCCTTTTCTCTGCAAGGAAGTAATTGGACTAGCAATGCTTGAGAAATTCAAAACAAATTTTCTGTAATATACGACCAATCCCATGAAACTTCGTACCTCTGAAACATTGGAAGGTACAGGTCATTCTATAATAGCCTTAATTTTAGCTGGGTCAACTGATATCCCTTCAGCTGATATTGTATGTCCCAAATACTGCACTTCTTTTTGAAAGAAAGTGCATTTCGAGAGTTTCGCATACAATTTATGTTCTCTTAATCGTTACAAAAAAATTTGAAGATGCTACCTATGCTCCTCCTCATTTTTGGAATATATCATAATATCATCTATGAAAACTAGGACAAATTTATCAAGGCAATCTCTGAAAATACTATTCATGAGATTCATGAAAGCAGCTGGTGCATTGGTTAATCCAAATGGCAACATAGTAAACTCATAATGACCATATCTTGTTCTAAATGCGGTTTTTTGAATATCTTCATCTTTCAACCTTAATTGATGGTATCCAGATCTCAAATCTATCTTAGAAAAGACTAATGCACCACACATTTGGTCAAATAAATCATCAATACGTGGCAGTGGATACTTATTCTTTATTGTTGCCTTATTTAGCATCCGATAATCTATACATAGTCTAAGGGTTCCATCCTTCTTCTTGTCGAAAATAACTGGGGCTCCCCATGGTGATACAGTTGGCCTAATTAGATCTTTAAACAATAGCTCCTACAATTGAGCCTTCAATTCCATAAGTTCAGTGGTGGTCATTTGATATGGAGCTTTAGACATTGGCTCAGATCCTAGTTTAATATCTATGGCAAAATTAAAGGTTCTTTTTAGAGGCAAGCTTGGCAGTTCCTCAAGAAATACATCACTAAAATTGCAAAGATATGGATATTTTTCCTCAAATGTTTTCTTCTCTAAGGCTTCCTCTACTAGGTCCATTTTGACTGCAAAAAGTTGACATCCCTTACGCTTAGCGCGCTTTAATTATTTTGAAGAAATAGATCTGATCCTTATTTCTCTTTGAATACCTTAAAAATTTACTGTATTTCCTTTGTCATCCAGACACTCAATTGTTTTATGAAAACAATCTACCTTGGCCCTATGTCTCCACAATCAATTCATTCCTAAGATGACATCGTAGGACCCTAAAGGTGCTACATATAAATTTACCTCAGTGGAGAAGTTTGAAATATCAATCTTAGCTTCGAACAAACATTGCTCTACCTAATCCTTTGAGTGATTTGCATACTCAACTCTCCATGGTTTTGACATAAAACCAGCTCTTCTAGGAAATTTAATTAAGGCTCTAGATGACACAAAATTTTCTATTGCACTAGTATCAAATAGAATAGAAACAGGAACTCCAAATAATGTACCTATCATCTCAATGGGAGTAATCTGATACTCAGCTTGTCGATTGTCAAGGGTGGCATGAATCCTTTGTTGAAACACTTCCTGTTGCGAAGGAAGTACCGTATTCCTAGGCTACCCATTATACTTTTTATTAGGACAATGGTTAGCATAATGATCTCCACCATAAGAAAAACATCCTCCAATTGCTCTTCTCTTCTCGGATGGTCTACTCATAGCATCACCATTCTTCTTAAAATTGTCATTTTTCTTATAGTCTTCATTTCTACATTCATTACCAAATCCCCCTTTGTTTTTTTCCAATTTCCTTGATCAAACCTCCTATTTCCATATCCTTTTTCATTCTTCCTTTTATACGTCTGATCATTGTAGTTCTTATCAAATCTCTTATATTTCTTTTCATGGTAAGCATAAATAGATTTGATCTTTTGTTCCTGCTTAATTGCTTTCTCGTACACTTGGTCCATTGTGTTTGGACCATGCACCTCCACCTCACCGCCAATCTGAGGATTGAGTCCCATGATAAATTTTCTTATCCGAAATCTTTCATCCTTTTGGTATTGAGGAACATACTTCAATAATCTAGTAAATTTTTCTGCATATTCAACCACAGACATATCACCTTGCCTGAGGTTTTGGAAATCTGTTAACTTTTGATCAAAATATAACTGTGGTAACCACCTCTTTCAAAAAAGTTCCACAAATTCATTCCATGTCACCTTCAAGGGACTTAATTCTAGTTCCATTTTCTTATTCATCCACCAAGTGGATGCTTCTCCAGATAACTGATATGCTCCCCACACTGCCTTTGTAATCTCAGAGTAATTTCTAATTTCAAAGTATTTCTCCATTTCTGTTAACCATGCTTCTGCTGCATCACCAGTTTTGGTTCTGTCAAATTTGGGAGGGATAACCTTTTTCATATCCTTAGATAGTTCCAGTGTAAGTTTGTCTTTTGTCTTCTTCTGGGTTTCACTATCATCTTGGTTTTCACTTGACGTGCCATGATCCCGTTGTTTACTTTTTCTTACGTTATTAGAATACTCATTTTCACCCTCCGTATTCTCAGTTTCATTCACTTTCTTTTCCAATTGCCCAACCTTTCCTTGGTTTCAGTGAGCATATTAAGAATTCTATCCAATTTATTGGTGGAGTTTTCCTGAGAGTTGTGACCTTCCCGATCTTCCCCCTCATTAAACTCTGATTGATCCATGATTGTTTGTTTTCTCACCTGATTAAGCAAGTACTAATCAGTTCTATGATTTATCATTTTGTATATTATCAAAACATAACAATTGCTCATAACCATAATTATTCTCAAACCAAAATTTGTCTTTATTTGACTTTGCAAAACTGTATATATATTCTTTAAAGATAGACATATCTCATGTTTCACTCAGTATTTACAAGTGGGGTGTAACCTTCGGATTCATTGTCCAACACATATTCACAAGGTGTATAACCCTCAGACTCACTATCAGATGATAGTACAATGATTTCAGCTCTAGGTGGTATACGGGGATCCCTAGTGATCATTGGTACACTAATAGGTACACTAATAAGGCAGCAATTGACCATAATTTGAGTTGTCGTCCTAGCTGTCTCTAAGAGTTCTTTTTTCATTTGTTTGAGTCATGACAGAGCACTGGTAAAAGTTTTCACATCATCAAGCCAAATGTCATTTTCATCATCCATTTTCTCAATAGTCTTGATCATCGCAAGTCATTTCTGCTTAGCTTGCAGATAACGTTCCTTACCAGCAAAGGACTTCCTTGTGGTTTTCTTGATACGTACCATCCTGGCACAGTAAATCAAATCATTAGCTACCCGTATAATGTTGATTCCTAATTAGGTTAGTGGACTCATCAACCCTAGTGTTGAACCTGGCTCTGATACCATATGTAACACCCAGTTCTGATTTCACCCCATAAACTAAGTTTTAACCAAAGGTAATAATTTTCTTTTAAGAATAAAACAGAAAAGTAATTTGTTTTCTAATTACTATAAACAAGTAATTCATCCATCGTCGAACAATAATCATGAAATTATAGCTCACACAAGAGGATATAATCATCTACAACATTAAACAATTTCAAAAGTAACTTATAACAATTCCAAAATAGGAACTTACCAATGTCACTGCATCTCGATTGTCGACCATCCAAATTTAAGTCTCAGCATCCCTCAAGAATTAAGAAGAGAAAGTATCTTCAAGGTGCTTAACCTCCAACCATAGACTGTCGATCTCCCGCACTCCTTCCTAACTGGAAGTGGCCCTACCCTAATCAAAAGGATAGACTTAGGATAACCAATGGTGTTTGCCATCTAAGTTATGGTGTTGTGACCTACGTGACTTGTTATCATGCAATCCCTTAGATTGTTATGCCCTTATTTCTATAGTGTATATGGTTATGAATAGTTAGCTTGTGGCTATCTTAACTCTTAATTAAGTCATATTATCATTATTATATTGTTATTTAGTTGTTTAGGTTGGCCTAAGGCTTCTATAGGGCTATCTAAGTCGGCCTGGGTGATATCCTAGGCATAAATAGGTATATATAGGAGGTAGTGAGTCTCATTTCATATCATATTGTGTATTGGTTCTCATTGAAGACTATTGGAGGTATCCCCCTCGAAGTGGATTAGGAGGTTGCCCCCTTGAAGTGGCATATTATTATCAAGTATTTGCAGAATATTTATTATTATATTCCTTATTGTGCAAGTTGTTTCATTACAAGTGGTATCAGAGCATGATCTTGGCACCGTAGAGGCAAAAATTTTTCTCAACATTGGAAGCGATTTTGGGAAGAGCATAACTTTCAGATTTTAGTGAATTTTTAAAATATTTTTAAGGGTTTTTGAAGACCTTATTAAAGAAGCTACAGTCCATAATTCAGAGGAATTGAAGTATATTTGAATGAATTATTGTAGAATTGTGATTTCTACACAATTTATTTGAGAACTACATATCTCTCACATCATGTTGAATTGGAGTATAATTTGTATTGGGTTTTTGAAAAAATAATAGAGGCGCCTACAATCCAAAGCTTGGAGCAATTGAAGCAAAACTAAGCGAGTTATTACAAAATTAGGGTTCCCAACAAATTCATTCTCAAGGTAGCAAATTTGCTAATTTCTTAGATTTTTTTTTGGGTAAGTGGTATCTTGGTCCTAGTAAGTTACAGTAAAAATTTTAGATAATTTACATTTCATTTGTGTGATTTATTTCAAAAATATTGGTTTCCATCATGACGGGGCTTGCAACAAGAGGCAAAAAGAACGCTGCCACACTGGGGAAATCCTCTGATAAGGATGGGGAAACAATAGAGGATATCAATCCCAATGAGGAAATAAGTAAGTTCAAGGAAGAGGTTAAGAGGGATATGTGTGACCTAAGAGGAGATATATCAGACATACGAAGCATGTTAAGTGCCTTTATGAAGGAACCAAGAAAGGAGGTCTCAAGCAACTAAGAAGAAGAAGAAGAAGAAGGAGGAGGAGGAGGAGGAGGAGGAGGAGGAGGAGACAATGAAGAAGAAGGAGTTCCTAGTCAAGCTATTCAGCCAATGCAAGGGTACCATGTACTATTCCTCACCTCTTCCTTTATGGCACATCAAAAGGTTCAAGTAAAGGAAGAATACATTCATCACCATCAAGAGCTAGATGCAAAGAGAAGACACATCTTGCAGCTGAAGTTAATTTTCTAGACACACATGAATAAGCTAAGGACATCAACAGTTCCATATTACCTCATTATAAGGAAATATATTCTAGTTGAAGTTACCACATGGGATGATGAAGATTATATGAAGAAATTACCACAATTGATTAGCGTTGAGGACAATGCTTTTGTAAAGGTGGGGGGCATGTTATGCCCTTACTTCTATAGTGTATATGGTTATGAATAGTCATCTTGTGGCTATCTTAACTCTTAATTAAGTCATATTATCATTATTATATTGTTATTTAGTTGTTTAGGTCAGCCTAAGGCTTCTATAGGGCTATCTAAGTCAGCCTGGGTGATATCCTAGGCATAAATAGGTATATATAGGAGGTAGTGAGTCTCATTTCATATCAAATTGTGTATTGGTTCTCTTTGAAGACTATTGGAGGTATCCCCCTCGAAGTGGATTAGGAGGTTGCCCCCTTGAAGTGGCATATTATTATCAAGTATTTGCAGAATATTTACTATTATATTCCGTATTATGCAAGTTGTTTCATTACTTAGATACCCTCTAGTCATGCATGACCACTCCATAAGCTACGCCATCCAGTCACAGTGAACATTCAATGCACTTGAGGATCATGCATTACCTTGGCCAAAGGATTTGAATTTAATTAGTGTTGTATCAATGCATGAATTAAGTTCACCCACCCCACTCAACTCGAATTAATTGCAATCCTATAGTTACCTATTTATAAGTTCTATATAACAACCTCGATGACCTCAAGGTGTTTGAATTTCATCATGCATTAATGCATGTCATTGAGATTTACTCTTTCTCTAAGCTCATGGAAACCTCTCCGTCTTCATGATATAAGAATGGTTTCCTAGCACAATGATTATTCGAATAACGTTTTGCATTGCTACAATGATCTCTAAGTTTAGCCCATTGTTTAAATTATCCACTCTTGAGTGGACACTAAACCCAACTTTGTTGTTTTCAGAAAGAGATTACTATAAACCAATTTATACAACATAAATATTTGAAGTCCCTAAGTTTAAAATTAAACATTCTAAGGAATCTTCTTCGACTGTCGATTCTTTGACATAGCTTTATCTTTGTCATTTCGGAAGGGTTTCTCTAAAAGACAATTCAAGAATACAATGCTTAAAAACCCTACGTTAAAATTTAACACTCACAATGTACTACTTCGACATGTCGAAATCTTTGACAAAGCATAATCTTGTCGAACTATTCACTGTAAAATTAGATTGCATGTAAGTCTAAACTTGAGACTTGACAAACAAAAGACTCACTACTTGTTTGTAAAAACTTCATAATAATAATTGGTTTAACAATAACATCTTTTCTTGGAAAAACAATAATTTAAATACTTCAATAGCACAAGTATTACCTTCAAAAGCATATAATCTAAATCTTGTTATTATTCACAGCTAGTTAACAACTTCGCCATGGTCAATCTGACTAGTTTTAACTCTGAAAAAGAGGATGATTGTATCGACTTTCATGTTACATCTTACACCTCTCACTAATAACAATCCTTTGTCGATGGTTGACACAAACAAGCCTTTCACTCTATTACTGACCGACCTTTAGAGCCAAGATTTTGTATTCGATTATCGAAAGAGATCTTATTCTTTGTTGACAAGTGTTTTGCCATTACAGCTTGTATGGTCTGAGATGATTTGCATCCAACTCTTACTTAGATTTGCACCCTACGTTAACTACAAACCTTCTAAAGTAAAACCATTGGCTTCACAATCATTCTCGACCTTCGTTTGACTTACTATAAACTATAGTTTTTACACCTTTGGTGCGGCATAGTGCAGTGTAGCAGATATAAATAATGCTTTCATTTTAAAGATGACAAACTCATACAGCTTCAGTTGATAATATTTAACACTTGGTGCCTTAAAGCAAACTAAGTTCTTTTGAGATGCAAGAAAGACATTACTTAAAACAACATAACAGTAAATCTAAGACTGCGTAGCGAAGAGAGGAAGAGAACCTAAAAATGGTCTCTAGAATTCATTTACCAATTGGTCCTCAACACTTGCTATTCTCCTAGCTGTTTCCCCTCGAAGCTCCTTGCTCAGTCTCATTTTTCTTCTCCTCTGAATTCTATATATTCAAAACTGACTCAAAACTACTCTATATCCCCGCTCACTGCGAAGGAGTAACTGACTCTCCACTCCCGACCATGCCTATCAAAAAGGGAATCTTCTAGCATGCAAAACATTTTCCCCACCTTATGCGACCACTCTCCAAGATGGAGCTCCATGAAGATGAGGTGGCGGTTGGCAGACTTAACAACCCGTCCACTACTCAAGAATAAAGGCTTCATTTCCCACTTAATTCACAACTACACAGGAGTTCAATCTCTTGCGGGGTGGCAGTTTTTAGTTGAATAAAATGTTCCTCTACTCATAATTGTTCATGAGTATAAAACAAATGCATCATTAAAAGAAATGGATAAGCTGACAACCCACTCATAAGGGTTAAAGCTTAAAAGGAAATGAGTTGTTTCGAAATACAAGACATCATAAATAAAGACTTGAGTGAACTCCATGAACTATTGCTCGATAACTAACATCATAAAAGAATAAAGAAGTACCTCAAATGACTATTAAATATAACTTATATAATTTAGTATATTCCTTTATAATACAACCAAAGTTATTACACACCATGGTCTCTAGAACATTTCAACATCCGTCGAATTTCACGAAGAGGAGTTTACGACATATGCTCGAAGTGCTTTATGATGATAACGACAAATTGGGCACAAACACAGAACAAGACTTGAGATCAACTTACGCACAATTTTGACTTTTGCACCGAACAGATAACAAGACATGACTAACAACTCGACCATAAGCATAAACATATATTTACATATAAATAATATATCATTCATTCATATTTGATGACATGACTCAGAGTATTACGACACTGATGTCGATTTCCCATACTCTAAATGATGACTTACGAAAGGAGAAAGACCTATTCTAACAGACGTCGATATCTCGACTAAAATTGACTTAGCCCGTATTCAAGGCTTAATTCAAGGCATCAAGGTTTATCTACCTGATATGCATTTTCAGTGGCAAGCACCCATGGTTATTCTAGATTCTATTATCTCTTTCTCAAAGATACTTTCTCTTCTTCTTTCTTCCTGGCAAATATGTTCCATCTATTCCTGTCTTTGACAATCTCACAAGTAATTTGTGGTCAGAGTACCAATGTTCTAATCAAAACATATTTATATCAAATCATTATTTTCATATCAAAAAGACATTCTAATTCATAACATCATATTGATCATAATAAAATAGATTCCATAATTTCATAAAATTAACCTTCTCTATTTACATCATCAGTTCCTATGATGTTTAAAAACATATCCACATAACTGTACTATTTAAGAAAAAGTAAATAGTAATATTGAATCCAAAAAGGGGATGTAACAGACCTACTCACTCTGATGAGGTGATGCAATAACGTGATCCTACTATTAGGAATTGCATGCATAAGATATCAATTAAATGCAAATAAAAATTAAATAGAGGAATGAAAATACACAAAAATAATAACAACGAGAGACAATTTTTAACATGGTTCACCCAAACTCGGGCTACATCCACCAATAGAGAGTCTAATATTATTATCTAGTAAATCAAACCGATTACAGCCAACAATCCCTGCAACTCAATACCGCTACAAATACTACAATACAATATCAACCAAAACCCTAACCCTTAGCCATTTTTATCAAGACTAATGTTAGTTACAAAATAGGGTTTTTTATGTCAGCCAATAGAAAAAAAACTTCTGATGCCTTTATAAAATAATAAAAGTCATTTGAGGTTTTGGGGGTGTTGCCCCTCGACCCCACCCTATATCGCGACAGGGAGCGCCCATGAGTGCTACCCCTGGATCCCGCATGCGGCACTACCCCTTGACCCCGTCTTGGGGGCATTGCCTCCAAACCCCTGTTAAATAATTTGGGGGGAAACCGCACCGATAAAAGTGGAGAAAACTTAACCTCTGAGTCTAATTAGGCTCCATATAACAACAATCTCCCACTTGGAGACTAATCTGACTCCACACCATATCATCTTCCACTTGGAGATTAATCATAACACTGTTGACCCTGTAGCTCCCACTGGAAATAAGCACCCTGGACTCTGATGTTCTAATTTTATTATTTTCAATCTTGAAGACCAACTGAAACTAAAGAAGAGCTCAACTTCTCCTTTGTCACTGCCTTCGTAAACATATCTGCTAGATTTTTATCTATATACATATCTTTTCCAGCCTTAACTATCCATCATCCAACACCGACTAGATGAAGTGATACCTTAGCTGTATGTGTTTGGTCTTTGAATGCAAGGCATAATTCTTTGCAAGATGGATGGCATTCTGACTGTCTGTAATGAAATAACTATTAGCTTGTTGTTTGCCCAATTCTTCCATGAAAGATTGCAGCCATATCATCTCTTTATTTGCCTCTGTTGTAGCTACATACTCTGCGTCCATGGTGGATAAAGCAACCACCTTTTACAACCTGGAGATTCAACTCAACACTGTCCCACCTATAGTAAAGACATAACTTGTAGTACTCCACCTGGTATCAATATCCCCTGCCAAATCTGAGTCCACATAGCCTACTAAATTAGTATTAGAGCCCCCAAAACATAAATTTTTATTGGGTGTACCTCTCAAATATTTGAGAATCCATTATACCGCATTCCAATGCTCTAATATGGGATTACGCATATACCTACTTACGATTCCCACAACATGTGCAATATTCGGTCTCGTGCATACCATGGTGTACATTAAACTAGCTAAAGCATATGGTACCTTCTAGACATTTTTTCTTCCTCCTCTTGTGTCTTAGGACACATCGCCTTAGTCAATTTCAAATGACTAGGCAAAGGTGTGCTACAACTTTTGCATTCTCTATATGGAATCTCTACAACAACTTGTCAACATAATCAGCTTGAGATAGAGTCAATTTTTTGTTCTTCCTATCTCTACAAATTTTCATACCAAGGATTTGTTTTGTTGCCCCCAAATCCTTCATAGTAAATGATTGTGCTAACTGTTTTTTTAACTCTCTTATGTGATCCATGTTAGACCCTGCTACAAGCATGTCATCAACATATAAACATAAAATAATGTAGATGTCATTATCCAACCTCTTAAAATAAACACAATGGTCAGAATTACACCAGCTATAGCCTTGTTCAACCATAAAACTATCAAATTTCAAATACCATTGTCGAGGTGCTTGTTTCAAGCCGTATAAACTCTTCTTCAATCTGCACACCAATTTCTCCTTAGCTTTGACATCAAATCCTTGGGGTTGTTCCATATATATCTCCTCCCCCAAATCACCATGGAGAAAGACACTTTTCATATCTAGTCATTCCAAGTGCAAATCTTCAGCAGCCACAATACTTAAAATAGTACGAATAGAAGTCATCTTAAGAGCTGGAGAAAAAATCTCATCAAAATCAATACCTTTTTTCTGTGCAAATCCTTTTACAACTAACCTACCTTTAAATTTGTTCTTACCTCCAGCTTCCTCTTTCAGCTTATAAACCCATTTGTTTGGTAAAGCCTTTTTACCTACAAGCAACTTACATAATTCCCAAGTCTAATTTTTCAGCAAGGTGTCCAGTTCTTCTTTCATTGCAAGATCCCACTGAACCTTTGTATCCACTTCCATAGCTTCATCATACCCTTCCGGTTCACCAGCATTTGTTAACAAAATATAATACAAAGAGGGAGAAAACCTTTTAGGAGGTCTACTTAGCCTTGTTGACTATCTAACATTCACTGGAGTTTGTGGTATTTCTTGTTGCTGTTGCGGAGCATGAGGAACTATTAGAACATCACTATTTGGAGTATCATCCAGCATCACATAATCCTTTTCTTTCTTCTCATGTTGTTGCTACTGATCTTTGTACAACACCTTCTCATTGAATATAACATCCCTACTTCTAACAATTTCTAGATTTTCAACATCCCAAAGCCTATAACCAAATTTATCAATGCCACATCCAACGAAAATACTTTTTTTTGCATCCAGCAAGGTTCTATTTTCAGAATCTACATGTGCAAATGCTTCACAACCGAAGGTTTTGAGAAAAGACTAACTCACCTTCTTACATGTGCATGCTTCCTCTGGAATACCACAGCCCAAAGGAATTGAAGGACCTCTATTAATTAAATATACAGCAGTATTGATAGCCTCTGTCCACATGTCTAAAGGTAGCCCAACATGCAATCTCATGCTCCTTGTATGCTCTATTATTATCCTATTCATGCGCTCAACCACTCCATTTTCTTATGGAGTCCCTAGAACCATTTTCTACCTATGAATTCCATTAAAGGAACAATAATCCTCAAATTTTTTGTTGCAATACTCACCACCATTATCAGATCTAGGATATTTTAATCTGTTACCCGTCTCATTCTCAACCAAGCTTCTCCATTTCTTAAATGTTTCAAATACATTAGATTTCTACCTAAGGAAATAAATCCAAACCTTCCTAGTTGCATCATCTATGAATGTAACATAATACCAAGAGCCACCGAGAGAAGATACCTAAGCTGGTCCCCATACATCTATATACATAAGCTCCAACTTTTCATCTTTCTTTTGCTTTCCATCCTTGAGAAAACTATCTTTTGTTTTCCATATCCACAACTTTCACATAAATCTATATTAATACATTTTAGACCTGGTAAAACTTTCTTAGAAAGTACCTTCATACCTTTTTCACTCATATGCCCAAGTCTGTTACGTCATAGTGTTGTCTCAGAACCTGCAGCAACTATTTTAGTCTCTTCCTACGAACCCGCAGCAACTTTTCCTGAACCTATTTATTTTTTTCTTTGCAACAACTAAAGTAGAAGGAACAGTATGACCTGTATAAAGATATAAGGTGCCTACTTTCACACCTTTTTCTACTACTAAGGCACCTCTTGTAACCTTTCAATTTTTATCAGTAAAAGTTACAACTATGCAACCTTCATCACCTAGCTACCCTACTGAAATTAAATTCCTACTCAGCCTTGGAATGTGCCTTACCTCTTGTAGTAGCAAATGATTCCTATTTTGCAACTTAATCTTAATTCTTCCCTTTCCAACAATCTGACAGGGTTCGTTATCTCCCAAATAAACCAGCCCAAAATCCCCTTGGACATAATCAAGAAAATAACTTCTATGGCGTGTAGCATGAAATGAGGCCCCTTAATCTAAAACCTATGAATCATCAACACTATCTAGAGAAAGAATCAAAGCATCATCTTTAAATTTATTACTTACTACGTTTGCCTCCTTATTGCCTTCTTGTTTGTCTCCTTTATTCTTAAGAGACCAACAATCTTTCTTTAGATGACATGGTTTCCCACAATACGAGCAATCCTTCTGTCCTCTAGATTGGGACCTCTTGTCCTTTGATTTTCCTCATGACTTCCCATGATCTCCAGAACCTTTTCCTCTCTCCTTTGATCTGCTCCTACTTTCTGCATTCAAAACACTACCTGATGTGGACCCTCCCGATCTTTTCCATCACATTTCCTCACTAAGGATAACACCAACAAAATCATCAAATTTCAAAGTATTTGAACTAGAGACAAAGTTACTTACATCCATTACCAAGCTATTCTATCTTTCTGGCAAAGAACATAAAACCAAGAGAGCCCTCACCTCTTCATCAAATTTCACTTTTACAGAAGTTAACTAACTGGTAATCATATTAAACTCATTTAAATGATCTGTCACATATCCATCTTCAATCATTTTTAGATTAAACAAACACTACATGAGAAATACCTTATTTGAGGTTGATGGTGTTTAATACAATTTAGCCAAAGATTTCATCAGTTCATTTGTTGTCTTCGCTTCTATTATATTAAATGCCACAGATGGTGCCAGGCATAATTGAATGGTTCCTAGTGCTTTTCTGTCTAGAAGTTCCCAATCCTCATTAGTCATTGATGTTGATTTTTTAGCTATTCCTTCCAACGGCCTCCATAAATCCTTTTGATAGAGATAATCCTCCATCTGCATCTTCCATAACTGATAGTTCTTCCCATTGAATTTATCTACCTTGAATTTACCCTCATCTACCATTTCTCCCACTCAATCGTGAGACCTTGCAGACGATAATCGAACACAACCCACTCTGATACCACTTGTTAGGAATTGCATGCATAAGATATCAATTAAATGCAAATAAAGATTAAACAGAGGATGAAAATACATAGAAATAATAACAGTGAGAGACAATGTTTAACGTGGTTCACCCAAACTCAGGCTACATCTACCAATAGAGAGTACAATATTATTATCCAGTAAATCAAACTGATTACAACCAACAATCCTGGCAACTCAATACTGTTGCAAATGCTACAATACAATATCAACTGAAACCTTACCCTTATCCATTTTTTATCAAGACTTATGTCGGTTACAAAATAGGGTTTTTTATGTCGGCCAATAGAAAAATAACTCCTAACGCATTTATAAAATAATAAAAGTCATTTGAGGTTTTAGGGGTGCTACCCCTCGACCTTGCCTTGTATCGTGACAGGGAACGCGCCAGGGGTGCTGTCCCTAGACCTCGCAAGGGGCGCTGCCCCAAACCCCCATTAAATAATTTGGGGGGGAACTGTGTCGATAAAAATGGGGAAAATTTAACCTCCGAGTCTGATTAGGCTCCATATAACAACACCTACCTAGTAGCCTGGTGACCCACATAAGTCTACACTTTTTTGTTGTTTTTGTCTTTGTCCTTCTCTTTCTTTCCTATTTGTCAAGAATCATAACACTTTCTATTTTTACTTTACTTTGCAGGTAACGCTAAGGAGTGGAGGGGTTTTGTTCATGAGATCAATATTGGTTTGGCTGCCGCCTTCACTAGGATGACTCAAGATATTCTTTTGATTGATCCTAGTGTCCCCCTACAGATGGGTGACACACTAACAGTTTTGCTCCTGCCTATCATGGATGTCAGGCGAGTGTTGATTTGAAGTCTGAGAATCTCATCCTTAAGGTTGAGAATTAGGTGCTTTGTGAGATGGCTCGCCTTGGGTTTGGACAATGACATTTTAATGTTGTGGGGCCTTCGCATTCACACACTCATAGCAAGGTACCTTGCTCACACAGGTCTCATGGAGTGACTAGTGGTGCACATAGGTAGAGGAATAGGAGTCCTGAGGATTCCATTGGAGGGAAATGCCTTTGAGTTTATCTTGTTCTTTCTTCTTTGAGATCATTCCCCCTCACATGGGGAGCCTTTACTTTCCTTGAGAGCATTTTGTCCTAGCTCTTATACTCTTATACATGTAAACTTTAGATGTATCAATGAAAGTTTGTCTTTTTATGGTTTTAGCTATCGTACAGGTACTCATCTCTTGTGCATTTTGGAAGTTTAAGAACTCTTTGATTATGTTTTGACCTTCATCTCTAAGGATGCAGGTATGATAACGATGACATGTTTTTGTAATTTTTTTGGCATACATATGAAATGCAGTTTACGATATGTAGATGCAGGTACACAATGGATACTTGAAATGAAATTTTTACTTCTATGAAAGTTCATGAGTTATGACATTGATTTTATTTATTTGAGACTCTTTTTCTGATTTTGATATGAATGCAATGTGGAACAAACAATATGACTGCTCTTTAGTATGATTTTCAATACAGGGGATTGCAATTTGTCCTGATATAAGAGACCTAATCAAGGCTGTGAGATAGGGATTTAGAACTCAAGCGGGGAGTGGGAGTGAAATGGAGTGCTTCTGAATTTGGGTTTTGCTAGAGGCTAAACATTGATCCTTATCTAGATAAGACAATCTGACAAGCTTTTACCTTAGACAGGTAACAAATTTTATTGATGTTCGCTAGACTTAGATCATATATGGCAAGAAAGATAGACCTAGGGTAAAGGATAAATGGGTAAGAACAAGGGTCCCTATACACAAAAAAGATCCTAAATATTCCTAGACTCTTGGCTTTGCTCAACTAGTGCATGTGTGTGCTTTGTACCTTTCTCTTTTATTTTCTTTGTTAGAATGTCACCCTTGAAGCTTTGAGCTTAGACTGATCTCCACCCAAGACTACAGACATTCAACAATCTTCTCTCTTTCACTTTTTTTTATCTCTTTATTTTTTTTTCCTTTTTTTGTGTTTTCTAGAATGCCTCACTTGAATTTTCTCATTTTTTTTTATTTTTGACTTTTCATGAAAATGAATGCTTTTGGAACTTTAGATATGCAATGATTTGATCTCTCAATTCTCACTTTTCTCAATACTCTCAATTTGATCACTCATTTTTTTATTCACTCATATTTTAGATTGCTTCCTTCAAAATTTTGATCCTCCTTACATTTTTGGCCAGAAAAGATAAGGGGCTAAGTGCCACCAAAAGTTTTCATAATCCAGTTGGACTTCTCTGCTACTAGGGAATAATTATGAAGGTCTACTTGCAAGCTTCCTTTGAACACTGTAGGTTTGAATAGTGACTTAGTTTAAACCTAACATGTTGACTCATTAAGACTGGGATCAGTGTAAAGCTAAGAGCTAGGCTTTGATTGGAGTCAATAGGAATGAAAGGGGAGAATGGTGATTGTGAAAATGGGGAATCTCTAGGTCCTGAAAGGATCACCTATACCCAGGCAACCTTAGACTCCTTACTAAAAAGAAAATAATATAAGAGTGAGTCATTCACTGTAATGCAAGATGAACATAATGATGCTAAAATGCAAGAAACAAACTCTTTTTAACAGTTTTTTGACTTTTGTAATTTTTTTGTGTTTTTGGGATATTTGATTTGTTTTTGGTATTGTTATGTTTTATGATTTTTATGATTTTCAGACATAGTACTTCTTGAGGAGGAAGACATTGATTGTTTCTCCAAATTCTTCTCCCTCCATTGTGCACAAGAGATAGGCACTATTTCTGACATCTTCTTTAACCATGTAAGGACCTTTCCAGTCCTATATGAATGTTCTTTTTTGTCTTCTCTTTTTTTTTGTGCTACCTCTTCTTAAGACAAGATCTCCTATTATGTAAGGTTTGTCAATTGATTCTATCATTTCCGGCTCAGTGGTTTCTCTTGATAATGTGAGACAAATAAATCTCAGAAATCTTGTTGGTGGGAAGGGATGCAATACAAGACTCCATTGCACCTTAGTAATTCCATCAGCATGTCAAATTGTTCTTGCATGTAAATTTTTACATCCCGTCTACCTTGAATGTTTTGTAAAAATCAGAACAACTCCAAGGGGGTTTGAGGCTCTCTCTACTCATTAGGAGGGACAAAGCTTAGACTCATCCTCCCGTTTGGCTCATGTCTCAAGTCCATAGAGTATCCAAGGTAGCTTCCTGGCAACTCAAAGATAGTAGGCATTAGCGTTCCATAGTCTATAGAATATAAGAATTAGTAATTGCTTTTGGATTTCATTGTATGTGTTTCTTTGTCTCAAAGATGACAAGATGATCAACGCCAAATAACAATCACATTTTGACTCTTTATGAAACATACCCTCAGTCTCTTCATCTTCGTCTAGGAGTCTCTCAACCATTTCAATTTGCACTAAGGGTGCTTCCCACTCACCAAGTTCATTTGATTGTATTGAGACAGAAGTGGTAGGTTGCACATGTGGCTGAGATACCATGAACATCCTTGGGAGAGCTCCTATCACATTGGTCGATTCATTGTTAATAGAATTTAGATCTTACATAGGTGTTAATGGTCTAATGATTCTTCTGTTGGTGTGAGAGGTTCATATGACTCACTTTCTTCTTGTTGCAAGTATGTGCCTAATCAGTGTTGTCATTTATGTCAACATATATTTGTTGTCATTGGTGTCAACTGTGTTCTATTCTATTACTTGTTTAGAATCCTTGTGTGTTGAGGATATTGAGAAAATTGGCCTCTCCAGAAGAATCAAGTGAGTTACAGTGAAGTGTAGTGTAGACAGAGAGTTGTATGCTAAAGAACAGTCTGATAGATTGCTTCACATTTCTTTCTGGTTGAATATCTTGGTTTGTGGATTGGAAGTTATTTAAAGGGATGTTTGTAGATGCTAAATCCTAAGTTTGATCCTCCGATATGAAGAACTGAGAGAGTGGCATTTACCAGAGTAAAACCTGCTTTCTTTGTATGGTGACAGGAAGAAAGTACTTGGCTCCGCATTCCTCTGTAGTTCTAGAGGGAAGTCTAGGATGATGATAAGTGCTTACAAATGTAGTGGTCTATGTTTTTGTGGTCTGCAAGCTATCTTTCTTTTATGACAGTTGAAGACAGTGAAGTTCATGTGTTCCAGTGAGAAGATTCCTATGTATAAAGTGGTTAAGGTTCATGCGGTTGCTCCTAATGATTATAATGTGCTTGTGGATGTCTCCTAATCATGTTCCTATCTTGACATTGGTCCACATTAAGGAATTGAGATAGTGTTTGAAGATTGTTCCTAGATAAGTGTAATGTGTAACCAATCTTCGCTGACTTGGTTAATTCCAGTTATTGTGGAGATTCCTTAAAGATTGTGGAAGCATTTTGTGGCATGGAAGATCATTTTTGAGTCCTAGCTAAGGTGTGGCATGATCTGCATACATCTTTACTTCATTTTCTTTGCATAATATTGTAATAGGTCAGGACCTGTTTTGTAAATGTTTGTAATGCTGACCTTGGAGATTGTTCCAATGGTTAATGATTGTAATGCTAACCTTGATGATCATTCCAAGGTTGATAAAGTGTACAAATACTTGTAGTTGAGTCATGGAAAAGGTGTCCTTGAGTGAAGATGGGAAGATAAGGAAAAAATTGGAAAGGTAGAGCAAGGCATAGCAAAGGACCGATTGTACTTCAATGTATTATTCTCAGACATGAAGAAAATGTTGATCGTGGAAGTGAGCCTGGCAGTGATTCACTAGTAGGGTTTAAAAACCCTCATTGTAATCTTTCTAGGTTTAGGGTTGTGGTAGTGAGCCTACTAGACCTAGTTATACTTCATAGTAGTGAGTCAGTATGTTCTAGGCCCATGGGGTGACCAAGCCTAAACATCATTCTTTTAAATATTACAATATATTTTGAGAGCTAATCCTCTCTATGGTTTTTCCCCACCTTGGGGTTTTCCACATAAAAATCTGGTGTCTCTTGTGTATAATGTTGCATCTGTGTTTAAGTTTCTGATTTCATACATTCACTGTTAAATCATAATATATGTGGATAAGTGATTGATGTGTAAATGAAGAAGTGTTCAAGTTTTTGTGACAACTGATTCACCCCCCCTCTCAGTTGTCCGGCTCATTTCAACAATTGGTATCAAAGTAAGGTTCCTTTGAAGAAAGTCTAACAGCTTGAGGAAGATCCAAAATGTCTTATAAGAAGGAAGCACCGCATTTTGATGGGATGAACTATGCTCTTTGGAAGGCACGAATGAGAAGTCATCTTCTTTGTCTTGGTTACAAAGTATGGAAAGATGTAGAAACAAAATATACCTTGCCTCTGAATGGTTTGATGAATGAAGATGAAATCAAGGAATATGAAGTGGATGTCAAAGAAAAAGATGCTCTGTTAAGTTCATTAAATGACATAGTACTGACAAAAGTTGTGGATCTTGAAACTGCAAATGAAGTATGGGAAAAACTAAAAAATTTGTATGAGGGAGATGACTCTGTGAAAGAGACCAAGCTACAAATTCTAACAGTGAAATATGAAAGTTTGAAGATGAATGATGATGAAAACATATCAGCCTTTATGCAAAGAGTTAATGAACTTGTCACTGGAATAAAAGGTATGGGGGGAACTCTTGGTGATAAGGAAGTTATAATGAAAATTCTCAAATCACTGCCAAAGACCTACAGTCACAAGGTAGCTGCAATTGAAGAATTCATGGAAGTAAAAGATCTTGACAAAGATTAGTTGCTTGGTAAACTTACTATCTTTGAGATGAGAGAGTTTAGTGATGCCCTACCAAAAGTAGAGACTGCTTTCAAAGCCAGTACTTCTGGGAAAACCTCCAGATCATAAAAGTACAAGGTAGAATCAGATGAAGAGCTCGAAGAAATTGAAGCCAACTTTGTGGATAGACTACAAAGAGGATTTGGTAAATTTAAAGGTAAATTACCCTTCAAATGTTTTTCTTGCGGTAAAGTAGGCCACTCTGCTTCCAGATGTCCTAAAAGAATTGAAAGAAATAGGAAAAGATATGAGAACATGCCTAGGATCCAAAAGAAATGTTATTATGTTGAAGATTTTGATGATGATGAAGGAGCATCAGATAATGGTGAACCAGATAATGCTATTACCTCTAGTAATGAATGCTTGTTTATTGCTATTAAAGAAGAACCTGTGTCTACTAATCCTACTAGCTGTTTGAAGAAAGAAAAACTAGTGGAAAGTGCTTTGGCTGCTCAGGTTGTTGAAGACAAAGATGAATGGGTTATTGATAGTGGCTGCTCTCACCACATGACTGGTGACAAAAGTAAGTTTGTAAGTTTGAAAAGATATGATGGTGGACTGGTTAGGTTTGGATATGATACAACTGGTAAGATTTGTGGAAAAGGATCTATTTCTTTTGATGGCAAGCATAATATTGAAGATGTCTTGTATGTGAAAGGATTAAATCACAATCTTTTGAGTGTGGGTCAGATGTGTGAAAAAGGGTATGACCTAAGATTCAAGGACAATGGATGCAAGATCAAGGAAAGGTCCAGAATAATCATTGCAACTAGTAAGAAGAATAGAGGTAATATCTACCACTTAAAAGGAACTGATAATTATTATTTGTTGGCTCAGACTAATGAAAGTTGGCTATGGCATAGAAGGTTGTGTCATATCAATTTTGACAACATTATGAAGATAAGTATTGCACAAGTTGTTAGAGATTTGCCCAAGCTTGTGAAGCCTACTAATCCTATTTGCAACAAGTGTCAATTTGGGAAGCAAACAAGAACAAGTTTCAAAAGCAAGGACTAAATAGTTGATGGATTACTAGAACTAGTGCATACAAACTTTTGTGGACCTACTAGAGTATGAAGTTTGCAAGGAGATATGTACTTCATGTTGCTTATTGATGATTATTCAAGAATGACTTGGGTTACCTTTTTGAAATAAAGATCAGAAGCTCTAGATAAGTTCAAGGCATTTAAGGCAATGGTTGAAAATGAGATGGATTTGAAGATCAAATGTTTAAGGTCTGATAGAGGAGGAGAGTTCACATAAAATGAATTCAATTTATTTTGTGAAGAACATGGGATAAAGAGACAATTACTTGCACCTAGAACTCCACAACAAAATGGAGTTGTTGAAAGGAAAAATAGAATAGTTCAAGAAGTTGCTAAAACCATGATGAAGGAAGTTGATCTTTCGGAAGTATATTGGAGAAAGGAAATTCACACTGTTGTATATATCCTAAACAGAGTTCAAGTCAAAGGTACCAGTTATAAGACTCCCTATGAATTGTGGTATGGCAAAATTCCTACTTTGAAATATTTCAAAGTTTTTGGTAGCAAATGTTATATCAAAAGAGAAGAAGATCTAGGCAAGTTTGATGCTAGGTGTGATGAAGGAATCTTCCTTGGTTATTCTACCAATAGCAAGGCCTACTGGTGCTATCATAAGAGGTTGAATAAGATCATTGAGAGTGCAAATATCAAAGTCGATGAAAGCAAGGAAAGATCTCCAGAATCAAGTGGATATGAATCAAAGAAACTAGATGTCTTAGAAGTGGTGCAGCATGAAGACAACTTAGATGAAGAAGATCAAGCTCTAGAAAGTGCTACCAAGACAGCAAGGCATGTAAAACTTAATCACTCTGAGGATCAAATCATAAGAGACAAGAGTAAAGGAATCCTGACCAGAAGAAGGGTTGCAGAAGAACAAGTAAATTTCTATCTGATTTCTAAGATTGAACCTAAAACTGTGGATGAAGCTTGCAAATATGAGAATTGGGAAAAGGCTTTGGAAGAGGAATTGATGCAGATAGAGAAGAATCAGACTTGGGATCTTGTTCCTAGACCAATAGATAAGAATGTTATTGGCACAAAGTGGGTTTTCGAGAACAAGATGAATGAGAATGGTGAAGTGGTAAGAAGCAAAGCAAGGTTGGTATGAAAAGGATATGCTCAAGTTGAAGGAATAAAATTTGAAGAAACTTTTTCTCCAGTGGTGAGGATTGAAGCAATAAGGATGTTTTTGGCCTTTGTAGCCTACAAATATTTCAAGGTTTACCAAATGGATGTGAAGTCTGCTTTTTTAAATGGAGAATTGGAAGAAGTCTATATTGAACAACTGGAAGGATTTCAGTCATCAAATCAGAGTGACATGGTATGCAGATTGAAGAAGGCTTTGTATGGATTAAAATAAGCCCCCAGGGCATGGTATTCAAGGTTGGACATGTATCTGATATAGATTGGGTTCAATAAAGGTACTATAGACAATAATCTCTACTTCAAGATCAATGATGAACAAATCATGATTGTAGCAGTCTTTTTTGATGACATTATATTTGGAGGCAATGAAGGTATGTGCATAGTTTTTATTGGAGAAAAGTAAAGTGATTTTGAAATGTCCATGTTTGGAGAGATGAACTTTTTTTTAGGTCTACAAATAAGTCAATCTGATAAAGGTATCTTCATTTCTTAGTCTAAGTATGTGAAAGAGTTGTTAAAGAAATTTGGGATGGAAGACTCTAAACTAGTTTGCACACCTATGATAACTGGTTGTAAGTTAAGCAAATATGATAACTCACCCATGGTAGACCAAAAAGGTATAGATCTATGATTGGAGGGTTACTTTATTTGACCCAAACTAGACCTGGCATAATGCATGCAGTATGTCTTGTGGCAAGATTTCAAGTAGAACCCAAGGAATCACATGTGATGGCAGTCAAGAGAATTCTAAGATATTTCAAAGGTACAATGGATTATGGTTTGTGGTACCCTAAGGATAGTGACTTTACTCTTAGTGCTTATACTGATGCAGTTTGGGCCAGAGATGTGGATGATAGAAAAAGTACAAGTGGAGGTGCATTCTTCCTGGGAAAAAGGTTAGTATCTTGGTTGAGTAAGAAATAGGATTCAATACCCTTATCTACTACAAATGCAGAATACATTGCAATAGCATGCAATTGCAATCAAGTGCTATGGATGAAGCAGACTTTGAAGGACATTAGAGTTGTGTATGAGGATCCAATCACAATCTTTTGTGACAACACAAGTGCCATAAACATATCAAAGAATCTAGTGATGCATTCAAGGACAAAGCACATATCCATTAGGTATCATTTTATGAGAGAAAAGGTGATAGAGAATGAAGTCAAGTTGGAGTATATGTTTCTACCAAAGATCAGATTGTAGACATTTTCACCAAGCCTTTGCCTAAGGATACCTTTCAGTATCTCAGAGAAAAGTTAGGGGTTATCACCCCTCTTTCTCTAAACTAAGATGCACAATAGTGCATCAGTCTAGAGGTACTCAAAGATCTAGACTGATGCCTTTTAGGGCCACTTCATAGGGGAAGTAGTCAGAGAATTTAGAAGAGAGTTTGAATCAGAGCAAAAGAGTGCAAGTATGTGCCCTTTGCCATTGATGTCAAAGGGGGAGAGAAGTCATGTGAAAAACTTAGAAAAATAGTGCAGTTGTGTAAAGAGAAAGGGGGAGAATCTTGTAGAAAGAAAGATTGTAGGTGTGTAAAGAGAAAGGGGAGAATCTTGTTTTGATGACTGTTGCAATTTTTCACATCATATGTTGCCATCAATGACAAAGGGGGAGGTTATTGCAAGTATGTGCCTAATTGGTGTTTTCATTGATGTCAACATATCTTTGTTGTCATTGGTGTCAACTATGTTCTATTCTATTACTTATTTATAAGCCTTGTGTGTTGAGGATATTGAGAAATTTGGCCTCTTTGGAAGAATCAAGTGAGTTACAGTGAAGTGCAGTGTAGACAGAGAGTTGTATGCTAAAGAATAGTCTGGTAGATTTCTCTGCATTTCTTGTTGGTTGAATATCTTGGTCTGTTGATTGGAAGTTATTTAAAGGGATGTCTGTAGATGCTAAATCCTAAGTTTGAGCCTCCGGTATGAAGAATTGAGAGAGTGACATTTACTAGAGTAAAACCTGCTTTCTCTGATTATTGTATGGTGACAGGGAGAAAGTACTTGTCTCTGCATTCCTCCACAATAAAGTATTTTTCTATGTGGTTCTAGAGGGAAGTCTAGGATGATGATAAGTGCCTACAAATGCAGTGGTTCATGTTTTGGTGGTCCGCAAGCTATCTTTCTTTTATGATAGTTGAAGACAGTGAAGTTCATGTGTCCCGGTGAGAAGATTCCTATGGATAAAGTGGTTAAGGTTCGTGCGGTTGCTCCTGATGATTATAACATGCTTGTGGATGTCTCCTAATCATGTTCCTATCTTGACATTGGTCCACATTAAGGAATTGAGATAGTGTTTGAAGATTGTTCCCAAATAAGTGTAACGTGTAACCAGTCTTAGCCGACTTGGTTAATTCTAGTTATTGTGAAGATTCCTTGAAGATTGTGGAAGTGTGTTTTGGCATGGAAGATCATGTTTGAGTCCCAGCTAAGGCATGGCATGATCCACATACATCTTTACTTCATTTCCTTTGCATAATATTGTAATAGGTCAGGGCCTATTTTGTAAATGTTTGTAATGTTGACCTTGGAGATTGTTCCAATGGTTAATGATTGTAATGCCGACCTTGGTGATCATTCCAAGGTTGATGAAGTGTACAAATACTTGTAGTTGAGTTATGGAAAAGGTGTCCTTGAGTGAAGATGGGAAGATAAGGAAAGAAGTGGAAAGGTAGAGCAAGGCAAAGCAGAGGACTGATTGTACTTCAATGTATTATTCTCAGACATGAAGAAAATGTTGATTGTGGTAGTGAACCTGGTAGTGAGTCTCCAGTAGGGTTTAACCGTCCTCAGGGTTTAACAACCCTTATTGTAATCTTTCTAGGTTTAGGGTTGTGGCAGTGATCCTGCTAGACCTAGCTATACTTCATGGCAGTGAGTCAGTATGCTCTAGGCCCGTGGGGTGACCAAGCCTAAACATTATTCTTTTAAAGATTACAATATATTTTGAGAGCTAATCCTCTCCATGGTTTTTCCACACCTTGGGGTTTTCCATGTAAAAATCTGGTGTCTCTTGTGTATAATGTTGCATCTGTGTTTAAGTTTCTGATTTCATGCATTCATTATTAAATCATAATATATGTGGATAAGTGATTGATGTGTAAATGAAGAAGTGTTCAAGTTTTTATGACAACTGATTCACCCCCCCTCTTAGTTGTCCAGTGCATTTCAACACTTCTGGTGTCTTAGGGACACATGATTCACTCAAGGGTGATAGAGGTGTATAACTTTGGATCTGAGAAAGCGAGAGGGTCTGCATATCTCAAGTCTAACATAGTTGTTTCAAATACTGGTCCTTCAATTCTGTGAGGTTTCTCCCCTATGCAAGGGAAATGTTTTTAAGCTGGTTTGACACTAATCATGAGGACTTCCAAAGGGAATTTGAGAGGTCCATCCTTCTCTATCCATTCCATGATTTTCACGCCTTCTCTTTAGGAATGACCTCTTTTTTCTTTGGTAATGCGTCACTTTCTAAGGCTTTTATCTATGCAATGTTTATAGTCTTTTCTGGAATTTCCATTCTTTTGATGCATATTGATTGAGGCGTAGGACTAGGAACAAAAAATTTGTTCATAGGAAGTTCATAATCTATAGGGATGCTTATACATTTGTTTGATGTGTTCGATTTTAGCATGCTGAAAGGTTTTGGATCCCCTTTTCTGACATATACCTTCCCCAAATGTAGGAATTGAGCCTCTTGGAACAATGTGGATGGCACAACTTTCATCCTATGTATCCATGGTCTCCCAAGGAGTAGATTGTATCCCATGTCCTTGTCGATGACATAAAAGGTGGTTGGGATAGCCTTAGGCCCTAGAGTTACATGAAGTGTAATCTTCCCTATCATAGTGGGCTTTAAATTATCATACCCACTCAGAGTGTCCCTAGAGGTGGTGATATTAGTGTGCCCATAACCCATTCTTCCTAGAAGAGAGAATGGAACTATGTTCATTGCTTCCCCATCATCAATTAATGTTCGTTTGATGCTAGTGTCATAGATCCATACTTGTAAATATAGCACAGGGTCTCCTTTCTTGGTTAACTCTACCTCAGAAGGCATTTGTTTTAAGTCAAAGTAGAAACCTGGGTCTTTGAGTTTAGAATTAGGTGGGTTTATGTCAAAATCCACGTGGTTGATTTGCTCACTATGTGGAGGTTGTAATTTGATCAAGATACTTCAACCCTATTACTTTCAATCTAGTGTTGAATGATGCGAGGGGGAATTCCTAAGAAGGTCAATGAATGATATGAGTGCGTAGGTTTTCTTTAGATCTTTGTTGAGTTTGTGGGGTCTCATCGGTGTTGGCATTGGCTCAACCACCAAGATAGTGGTTTCGTGTATTTCCTCTTGTTCATTCTTAGGATCTCCTTTCTCTTCTTCACTATGTAGTATTTCAACCAACCCCAACATCCTAGCTTCTCCTTTTTGTCCTAACTATGGTGGGATATTGGTGTTGTTACTTTGGACTACCTCATTTTGACTTGTTTCTGTATCCTTATGCGCAGGAAATGGGTCTTGATAGATTCTCATGTTGGCGTTCTATAGAGCTATCGAGGCCTGCATTTGTCTTGTGCCCTTGTTATCCAACATGACCTCCTACGGCTTCAAGAACATTTATATGAACAACCATTGTTGGTCTTTTGGCAGTCTTGCTATGAATCTATTATACTCTTTATAGGATTTTGTGCTATGCCCCCTTGTTCTATCAAAATAAAAAAATTGATTGTACTCATAAGGAGGTCTTTCGTACCTTCCATCATTTCCATTTCCATTACAGTTCTGATTCTAGTAATTGTCCCTAGGGTAGTATCCATTGTTTCTGGGCTGATCAATTGTATTGACATTAGGAGGGTAATAGTCTCTTCCATTATAATCATCTCTTACCTTCCTAACTGGGGGTTAATCTATCACCCCGTCTATTGTTGCATTTTTGTTGTTTTTAAGAATCTTGATGATGAGAGCATTGTTTCCTATGTCTTCCCTCATTAACATTCCATTTGACCTATAAATCCTTTTGCCACTGTCTATGGCGGGTTGATTAATCCTCAAAGCACTTTCTAATGCTTCTTCATAGGATTTGTCTGGTAACTTATAAACATCTTCTCTCATATCCTTGTTTAAGGCATGTAAGATGTTACCCCTTATTTTTGCTTTCGGGTTTGGTGTTTTTCACAATTCATTCACATGTCTTCTCAATTATTTGTCTAAGTGCCTAAGTCCTATGTTTCTCTTTTGTGCCTTTGAAAACCCTTAAGAGTCACACATACTAAGGTTTTCCTAACTAGTCACTGATCTTTTAAAGTCTGCAACCTTTGTCACGTAGTTATGAAGTTATCAAACTTACCGACTTCCCAACCATGTGCTAAGTTTCCTAAGTCTTTTCTCCCATTCATTCCCTTTGTAGTCGCCGAGTCAGAGGTTTTCAAAACTTTGAAACCCTTGACTTGGAGTTCTAAGGTTTCAATAACTAGCGACTTCGCAACATAGAAGGTGGCGGGCTAGTTCCCAAGGCTTGTAATGACCATTAAATGATGGGTATGATGCATGAAGAGGATGTCTTTTCATAGTTTTTGGGAAGTGGGCAAATCTTAAGGTTATGTTCTCAAGGCATGCATTTAATGACATGTGAATTTAAAACATGTTGTAGAGCCCCTCTAGCGTACATATTTCCTCTCTCAACTGCAGATTTTTCTCAAAGTAATGTAGCTACCATTTCTCCCATACTCTACTATTAGTCTCTCAGTACTTAACTATCTCTTGCTTTGCAGCCAACAATGGTGATGAAATTCAAATATCAGGGAGCTCCCCATAATTCTGGAATTGAGAACGGCTGGTCTGGCATAAGTGATACCAAGCTTGGTCATATTGATTTGGAGGAGTTCTGTTCTCATCTGGAACAAGAAGATAAATCACCCATTGTGAAGAAGATATTGCAAAGTGGTCTAGAACATGCAGGCGGATTCCCTATCTTTGTGCAGAGTGAAGATTTAGTCGCAGCTTGTGCAAGAAGATACGTCCCTGTCTCTTTTATAATTAAATCTAAGGATGGGATGGTGGTGGGAAAAATTGATCCAGAAAATATCACTCACGCGTTAAGGATTCCAGAAAGGAAAGAGTTCGAAGATATGTCCGTGGCTATTGGGATGGATTTCTTTCAAGCAAATGAGGACTAGTGCAAGAAATCTATCGTGTGAAATTGGTTAAAGTCTGAAAAGAGAGGTAAGTCTCAGTTGCCTCAAAAACTAAGAAGAGCCCATTTTAAAGATGAAATTTTAGATGTTATTACAATACTACATCATGTGGTAGGAAGTGAAAACACAGACTCTTTTGAAGACTAGATGTACCATTTCATTTTGTTAATATGCAGTGAAGATAAATTCATATTGGGCTGAAATAATTAGTTTCCACTTCAATGAGCAGTTAGTAAAATTTCAAGAGACTTTAACCTTTCACATGTGCTCATACCTGGGGTACATTTTAGCCAGTCAAGAGGTTGTTTGGGCTAGGTTGAGGCCACATGGGTCTTTAACCCCAAGCACACCTGTGTATTGTTATTTTCCTCAGCTGAAGAAAGATGTGGGAATGAAGGACTACCGCTGTGTAAATGATGCCTTTTTAATGTTTCTAGTTAAGAAATTGGATAATAATTTTGAACTGTGAATTTCACCTGAAGATGCCTCTTTAATCATGGAGTTTGGAAGTTTTTACATATAATTTGATAGGTTCACCTATCTGAGAGTGGGGGGTTATGAGAATGCCCCAACAAAATTACCTAGGTACCCTAGTGATTTTGTCATCTTTCTGGAGGTCTGTAAACAGATGTCTGCAGTTAATGTCAAATACCAAAATATGAGGAAGAAAGGGTATGATTTTCCTTTGAAACTATCTTTATACACCTGCAAAACTAATGATGTCGCTAGAGGGGCAGAGCATGTTTTATCTAGTTTAATTTGCATTCCTTGTCAATGAGGCCCAGTTTCAATAGCAAAAGTTATGTGAAACATAATTTTCATGGCTCTAGTTCTTACAAGCATCACCCCAATCTGGAAGATTTTTAGGAGGATTGTATAGATGACCGAGAGGTTCAAAGAAGGAATTGTATGAGACTCACATTGAGTCAAATTCAAGTATTTGGTCTTTCTATTTATATTCTAGATGTTGCCAAAGAAAATTCTAAGATCATTGATGAAAAATATTAAACCCGAACTTCAAAACCCCTTCCCCAAATTAACTGGTTAGAGAAGGAGGTTGTGGACCTAAAAATTTGTTCTGCCAATGTGATAAAATGAATTGAAGATTGGTTAGTTGGAAGATGGCGTGGGTGTGTTGGTTCCCCACAAGAGCAAGGAAGTTCTAAGGCCAGTGAACAGAGGCCTGTGCAAAGTTCTGGTGTGCATACTTTTGTAGGGAGACAAGAGGCATTACTGTCTACTTCCAATTCACAATCTAGAGGAGATGGGAAAAGACCAGAGGAAACTCTAAAATTGAAATCAGTCTGTGAATTGGATGGTCTTCCTTCCCCTACTTTGAAAAAGAAAAATGCCCAAGCCAAACCTACACCTTTGGCTTCTGATTCTATTTTTAACATATTGTTGACGATGGTTCATTTCCCCTGTTTAGGGAAATCCCTTCTTCTCCTACTACTGATGAGGTGTATGTTTCTGTTTCGATTAATAATCAAGTTAAAACTATTTCTAGCATTGTTGATACTGGTATAGTGTCATCTTCACCAATGTGGTTGAAGAAAGTTGTGGACAATAAAAGGAAATCTGTGCCTACTATTGCAGCTGAAATAGATACAGTTGCTAAATTACTGCAAACCACCTCTAAACCTAAAAAGGCCAGAAGAATGTCAAGAATGGTGAATGATCTCACCTGTGGGCGTCAGATGATAGAAATTGTAGATCCCATGAAAGACCTAAATGAAGATGAAATAACTGAAGCTGACTACAAAATAAGTCATATAGATTTAGGTCCTCCTACTCTGGAAGGGGATTCTTGTCATGCAAATTTTTTTGTGAATGCTTTGATTAAAAGAGCTAAAGAGGAGAGAAAATAAAATATAAAGCTCCAATCTCAGGTTTTGTCTTTGAGAAAATTCATCCAGTCTATAGTAACACCCACCTTTGGAGATGTTCCAAGTTCAGAAGTTATAGGAGTGGATACAAATACTATACAATAAATTAAAAAGAATCTAAATTTTGCTAAAGTTGTTACCGAGTGGGTGGAGAAATTGTCTTGTGAAATGTTATTCTTTCTGACAAAGGTGACTCAATGTTATACTCAAGTGCTTAACAAGAGGAAATAGTTGATCAATGAATTGCAACAGATAAGAAAAGAACATGGTAGTGCTTATGTTCTTTCAAAAGAAATTTCTGAATTGGTTGCCATGGATTCACTAACTCTGCTAAAAGAAAAGTTGGCTAATGATCCCCACGAGATTGATCCATCCTGGGCTGATTCACTGGAATGGAAATGAAGTATGTATGATAATCTCATTGAACAAATCAACAAAGCCCTGCGTAAGTATCTTGATATAATGATAGGTATTCAGAATGATTGCAGTGCATTGGATGTAAACATTTTAGATGATTTTGGGGAGCATTTGTGGGATCCTAAGGAGATCATGAAAGAAGCCAAAGATATGCTTTACAAAGAACTCTCAGATCTTGATAGTATCACTGGTGAGTCACTTGGTAAGATGTGCCTTATGCAAGTCTACCTCAATGGTTTCAAAAAGAGAGGTGATGATTTTCAAGAAGAAATAGGTAAGACTCTGGCGAGATTCAGAACTAGGCTACAAATTACTACAACTTCGGGAAGCAAAGGCATCACTGCTGTTATAACTAAGTATCGAGAATACAAGTTGAGGATGAAGGTGCAAGAAAAGATCGCAGAAGATCAGGCCGCGGAAAGCATTGAAGACCCCAAAGAAAACGAAGAGGCAGCAAATTAAATTTCATTTCTTTTATGCATTTCTTAATATTTGGCTCTAAGACTTTATCAAAAACTTTTTATTATTTTAAAAACGGTTATCTTCAAGAAACCGTTCTATTTCAAAAAGACGGTTATGATGTGGACATTATAAATATGTTGTAAGGGACATAGTATGGATCTTCTTTTTGGGCAAAAATTTGATTTTCTCATTAAGTTAGATATCTCTGATATATGTTTCATTTTCATTTTTCTTCAATATAGAGAGAAATATACTGTGGACGTTCGAGCAAATATAGTCTTTGTGCTTTGGTGTTTGAATTATCATTCTTCCTATGTTGAATGTGTTATCACTGGTTATCTCTGTTTATATTGGAGAATCAGATGTTTGGTTGCCTCATTGCTATGAATGTTTATCTTTGAGTGAATATGCTATGGTAATGAGAATTTAAATTCTTTCTTCGTCGATTGTCTTTTGAAGTATTTAAACTTCTTTAAATTTTAGTTTATTTAGATGTGTTAGATCTCCTTTCAAATCTTTCTGGTTAAAAGCATGACCTTTTCTTGCTTTCTGGTTAAAAGAAACATATAATTTAATTCATTGTATATCATCCGAAGGTAGCTACCACCTTGTAAAATAAGAAGAGAGTTAGTTACAAAATATCATTGTAACCGACTCAACTGTGGTTACGTTTGTCATTGTTTGGGTGAGAGAATATAGAGTTGAATGACAAATTTGTTAACCAACATAAGAAAAGGTCACATAACTTGTGATGGTCCATGTTTGGGGCACTAGTGAGGAATAGAGGGCTTGCCTCCATCGGGTAACAAAATGAGCAATCGACTTGTTTGGTTCTTGTTTCATGGCTAAGAACTCCCTGATTCCTATTTTCACAATTTCGTTCATGTCGAAGGCCATAACAAACTCTCTGATCAATTGTCTAAATGAGTGGATTGAGGCCTCTGCTAGGTGATAGTACCAATCCAGAGCTATTCCTTCGAGGGTCTTTGGAAAGATCTTGGCAACAACCCCATCCCAAGGGAGGAGTTCTCTTATTGCAGTAGTGTAAGCTTTGATATGCAAGTTTAGATCACCTTCTCTTTTAAATTTTAGGAAATCAAGTAATAGTCAAGGTAACTGTATGTTCATTATGTTTAAGTTGAGAGGTTCTTTCAAGTACTCCAGATATGTACCAAGAAAGGCGCTTTGCAATTGGGGGTAGATAACAACAATCCCGTAGGAGGGTTTTGGTAACCTACCATTTGATTTGCCTAGTTTCTTAGTATTTCTTGAGTGTTCTGAATAGGAGGGTTCCCATTCAGGCATATGTCGTTACTCGCATTTCTTGAGTGATAGCTGAGGTAGGGGGATTTTGAGATGCCCCCTGGTCTTGTTCTATTCAGATGTTGTCATACAACTTCTATCTTCTTTTTGGAGTAGGTTGCTCTGCTTCCAGGGTTCTGAATCTTTGCACTAGAGTCGCAATTAAGTTTGTAGGAGTGGCACTTTTAGGTACTTCCTCATTTCTAGCCTGGTTTTCTCTTCGAGTGTTGTCATGATGCTGCACTTCTTCTCATGCAGCATTGTCTCTTTGTACTTATTGTAGGGCAATTTTTATTGCTTCTTGAGCGTCTCTTGCCTCCTACTTTACCTTAGCTGAACTCTCCTAGCTTTATGAGGTGCATTTGGTATGGCAGGGTTGTGTTTCCAAGCTGGATTGTTAAAAGATAGAGAACACCTGGGTTCCCTTTGGTCTTGTTCATAGTCAAAGTCTTCATAATCATAGCAATTTGTGATAGGTGCATCCAGGTGAGGTGGCACATATCTGTTAAAAGAGAGAGTTTCTAGTTCCCTAGAAGGGACATTCCCTAAGTTTAGATCTGGCTCTGTCATATTTGGGGGTTCCATAGACACCATAGAATAAATGGAGTGGATGATGGAGAAAGTGACAAGAATGGAAGTGGTGGAAGTGGCTATGAATAATAAAGTGAAAATGTTTGAAGGCTTTCAATGTTTTGATAAGATCTGAGATTTTGTAATGTGAACAAGATAGGCAAAAGTTTTTGTTCTTCACGTCAAGTTCACCAAAATATGTATACTCAAAATTGCGACGTCAATGGCCTGGGGTTGTCAAGTTAGATTTTGGCATGCACACGGACCCTTTCCTTCTTGACATGGGGCGAACCACCATGTCACTCTCACTCAAGTGGAAGTAGCCAGTCGAGAGGAGGTGAGACACGTGGGTGGTCTAGCTCATTGAAGAGTTGGACTTCATGGAGAGGAGTCAGCTAGTCCTGGGGCCTATTTTGTTGTGCGGTTATGTGGATGCAATGTTCTATGACTGTGGTTGTAAAGATAACTATATGACTCGAAGGGTCACTAGTCATTGTTCTCTTGTTAGGGTTTCTGATATTCCTCCGTTGTGTGGGTAAGTTTTTGTTCTCATTGATGCTTTGTTGTAGTTAGCGTTGTCTTTTAAACTGTTGAATGAATGCTTGTTGTACTAAGAGTTGTCTAAATGCTTCTTGTTGTTGAATGACTAATGGGTCTTGTTGCAATCTTGGGTGGATTTCCTCTATCTTGTTGAGGATTGCCCTCACCCACTCACCTCTTAATCTAGGGCACATTCGTGAGTTGAGACAAGAAATAGGTGATTGTGAGCTAATCTTGACTTGACCTAGGGTTTGACTTAGGGTTTGTGTGACCTAAGGTTTGATTATACATTGACTTTACTTGACCTTGTGACAAAATCAAGGGTTTTGACCAATATTTTGACTATGGTTGACCTTGTGATGGAATCAAGGGTTTGCGAACCTTCTAAGTTGTTTTTATGAATGCAAATCTAAATGAATGCAAAACTTCTTTTTTTGCTTTTTTAATGTTTTTGGAATTGAAGATGCTTTTTAATCTAGGAATGAAAGAATGTATGCAAGCTATAATGAATTTACCTAATGCAATGTAAACTATGTTTTGGGGGTTTTCTAAATATTTGGAACAAACTAATCTAAGAAAAGGAAAATTGCTTTTAAATGAATTAATCTACAAATTTTGAAAGCAAATTACTCTAAGAATGCAAGATCTATCTATCCTATCAAGGAAAAAGAAACAAGATTACTGATTCCAAGAGAAATTTTGGTGCTCTAATTACTACAAATTGAAAAAAGGAATAAAGGAACTTGGAGACGCGTGAGCCTTCACTACCCTTAGATATCTTTTTTGTGGTGCCCAACCTTGTATCCTCTTGTAGCAACAGTGTATCCTCTTGGTGATAAGATGACAATGGAAGCAAAAGAAGCTTTGAAGCTTTGAAAAGAGAGATTAATGAGAGATTTGATGAGCACGATGGGTTGATGTGAGAAGCGTATGAACGTATGATGATATTTGTATGAAAACTAGATGAAGAAATGAACAAAACAAAAGGCTAGATTATGTCTTGTACGAGCATGAGAATGCTTGATTGGAGAACAATAACTTGAAAGAGCTGTGTGCACAAATGAAATTGGCTCCCTTTGTGCTTGAGGGAGGGGCTTATTTAAAGGTTAGAAGAAGGGATTAGAGATGAAGGAGAGTTAACTTAATTTGATTGGAGAGTTAACACAGAGGATTCAAGAGTGATCTGGGCTAAAATTGGAGTGATCTACCTAGTAAAATCTTATCACTCAAGAAGAAGTGAAGAAGAAGGAGTGCATGGGAATGTATGAGAATGCATGAGTTGTTAATTAAAGTTAAAATAGAGCTAATTATGCATGTGTAGGTGCATGAAATAGTCAACTCTATATTTGGCACGCAAATCCATGCAAATAGGAAGAAAAACGAGTGAAAGCAGAGCTCTTTCGAGTTAGAAGCTTGAGTTTTTTTTGTGGCTGGAAACACTATAGGGTCACCCAAAGGTCACCCCTTTCTCCAGTTAGGTCACCTAGGGGGCGACCTGGGGCGACCCATGGGCAACCCTTAGAGGAGGGCACCTAGGTTGAAGTGCATGATGGGAGATGGAAGAAGAGGAGAAAAGAAGGGGATCTGCCTCTGGAAATAGGTCAATCATGTGTGAAAATCCAAATCACCACTTGCAAAGTAGGATCTTCTAAGGGGAGATTAGAAATAAGAGGGGGAGATTTGGATTGGTTGAGTGAAACTAAAAACTGAAAGTTGGAGATGGCTAGGGGGAACCTCTAGAAGGCTTCTAGGGGTGGGAATGGATGAAAACCACTGAAAAAAGGTGAAAAATCACCTACAAGATGCATACAAGGCTTAGGAATAGGGTCACAAGCACAAAAAATGCAAACCGACAAGTGTCAAAAAGTGTCGAAAAGCTTTGACAATAAAGAGAGAGAAAATGACAAAGGGGAAACAACACAAGACGAAAGAAAAGACACGTCACCAAGAGAATTGATCCTGAAAAGGATTATAACTCATCATAGTGCTCTTCGTGGAGGCTGTACATGATTTTTGTGCTTACAAAAATGCCTATGTATATTTAATTTTTGGCCAAAGTAATGCATCTGTCTCTGCATGCATTAGTCGGTTCACTATGACCCAAATGACATAAACATCCAGTAGTGTCATACATAGTTAGAGAGGATCTACAGTTGTATGACTGTGATGGGATATGAAGGACACAACACTAGAACCTCAAATGGAAAACCTATTGGTTCTCTATGGCCTTTGCTTCAAACCCCAACGCTATCGAGATTAGTTCCAGCAACTCTCTTACCAACTCTGTCATAACATTGCTATAATCTACGATTGTCTTCCTACAAAACCCACACTCTATTTAAACATCATCCCATTCAATGGTCAAATACTAAATACAAATGACATAAATCCTTGCCAAAACACCAAACCGAGGTATTACGCAAAACACTTCATATTCATTAACAACAAGATACATCTAGTGAATAGTTGGAGATTTAGGATGGGACATCTCACACGTGTGAGAGTCACATGTGTGGAATGAAGGGTGTAGATTCTATTGAGATAATGGATGGTAGGGATTTAAAGTTAATCTCATTTAGGATTAAGAGATGAATGGTTAAGATTAGGATAGAAAAATTAGTGGCTAAGATTTAAAATTGATTTTTTCTTGGATTGATGAAATGGATTTAGGAAATGTTATTAAAAAGGATTTGGTTAGGAAGTAAGTTTTTAATTAAAAGAAATAGTGATGTGGATTTTTGGACAAAGTGAAATTAGCTTAGTTAATTAAATACAATGATTTATTTAATTAACTAATGTTAGGACTTTAGACTAGTCAATTAAATAATTTATTTAATTGACTAACGTATTGGATGGGTTTATTAAACAAATTCTATTTAATTAGATGATTGAAAAAGGACAACCTAATTAATTAATTAGTTTATTTAATTAATTAGTAGGGGACAAATAACATGAAGTGGGTTAAGATATAGTGGTAAGTTTTAGGTGTCTATAATGGGTCTAAACTTAAAACTTTTCATTAGTTCAACAAACAATTGACATCTTACGATTTCACTTAAGTTTTTAAAATTGTGCTGCCATGAAGGATGCTCTTGTGAAAAATGTGGAATTGGACACTATTATGGAAACTAAGGGTAGTAGTGAAGCTGGGGAGATTGCTCTTCCGAGTATCCACCATTCCAAAAGGATTGCTAGGAAACCACTGATCAGTTCTCCAGGGGTGGAAGGTTTTGAGGACTCTGAGTTTGTGGAAGAGACTGTGGATGAAGGGGGAGAGGAGACTCTGACTAATTCTGTGCATAAAGTTGAGGGCACTAGCCACTTTGTGTCGATGAATGAAAGTAGCTTGAAAAGCCTAGAAGGTAAGAAGAAGGCCACTGTTGGTAAGAAAAATGTGGGGGAGACTGTTCATCAAGACAATAAGGGGGATTGTGATAAGTGTGTCAAACATGCAGAGGATATCCAGAACCTTCAAAAAATAATGGACTCCATGCAGAACAAATGGAAGGTCATGGCGGAGTTCGTGGCTAAAGCTTTACACCGGACGGCTTCCATCTTCGTTGCGTTGAAGGATATGGATGACAAGGTTAAACAAGTGGGCATTGACAGCTTAGGTGACTACAAGGAGATGGTGGAGTTCCTGGCCAAGTTTGGGGCAACTGACAGCCCGTAGTTTCTTGTTTCTCCTATTTTTTATTTTCTCTGTCGTTTCGTTGTGTTTTGTTTTATTGTTTTGTTCTACTGTTTCTCTGTTGTCAAGCTGCTATTTTTGGCGTGTTAATAGTCTGATGCCCTTGGGGCTGCTTTGTTAAAGGGATCTGTACCCTGGTTTCCAGCTGAACTTATCAAAAACATTTCTTCTACAAGTACATTCAAGAATCTTATTAGGCATTGGTTTTAGAATGTTCTCATCAATTGCAATTAAAAACTTACGTTTTTTATGCAAAATTCTAGGAGGTGTTCTCAATGGCAAACTTGATGCATTAGATAATTTTTGCTCATTAAACAATTGATCAATTGGTGTAACATCTATATTTACATTTAAAATTGCATCATCATTTTTAATTAGTGATTGAGGATTTTCTACAATATCAAATTAAGATGGCAAAGATGATGTACCTTCAACTCCTGCATACAATTTCTTACTTGCATGAAGTTTTTGCATTTATTCCCATTGTTTCCCTAAATCCTTCTCTTTCTTGGATGCTTCATGATATAAATCAATTAGAAAAGATGGTATATCTTTGTCTATGGAATTCAAATTCTTATTTTCATGAATTTGTCTCATTTGTTCTATTTTCTTTGCATTCTTGGCTTCACACTCGTCTAGTGTTCGAGTTTTTAGTTGTTTCCTTGGCAAGATGTTGAATTCTATATCAATCTAACACAATTGTTTAAAAAATAATAATGAGTGGAAAATTATCAAATTTAAATACAAAACATGCAATTAGAATGTTTTTTGTCAATGTAAGACAAAAAAATTAGTTAATTTTGTCAAACAATTATTGCAATTCCTCAAAACATGAAAACAATGATTCACAATATCAAATTTGATTTAAAAACTGCACTTAGAATCTTATATGTCGATACAAGAACAAAAAGTGAGATAATTTTATTAACTAATGATTGTAGATCCTCAAAATCATCAAAGGTTTGTATGTCATAGAAAGTGTAAAGTAGGGGAATAAACAAAGCATGTGGGTCCAAAATCACGTGTTTTTCCTTTTGTAGACCATTGCTCATTTTTTAGGCAATTGGAAACATGAGCATATTATAACGCACTCACATTTTTAACTGCATTGGGAACTTCCAACCCTAAGGGTTGGACCTACCTTTCAGGCACCTAAAGACATGTTTTCAAGAAAACATAGAAAATCAACTTCATCTTGAATGTGCTCTCCATCAAGTTTACACATTTTTTAATGTTAATCTAATTTTTTTAGGATGACTAAGTTTTTTATTATCTTTCTAACTATGTCAATGTTTCTAAAATATAAAAACATTAAGGTTTCTATCTTCAATATCTTTTGTTAGTTTCTTAGTTTTTTGCTAAAAACCTATGTATAGTATTTTTTGTGTTATTTTTTATGCATTCATCCAAATTTAAATAAATTGCATTTTTAGATTCTAGACTCTATTCTATACACATTTAAAAAATAATAATTTTTTAATAGTTTTCAAAAAAAAAAGGAGGGAGCACACTCAAATTTTTATTTTTCAAGATGTGTCCACTTTGAAAATTAATAAAAAAACATATATTCAATAAAAAATCAAGAATAAAATACATGATGTTAGATAATTTTCCATTGAATTGATTTATGAAATACTTAAAAAAAGTCAACATTTTAGGAGGAGCACAACATATGCTATGTTATATTTTTTTGACAAAAATAGTACTTTGTGTGATCTCCCTATTTGAACCTCTTAATCTCTACCATTTTTTTGAAAAATTAGTAGTTTAGAAACTACATTATGAGCACTACTTGAATCTTGTTCTTGTCATTTATTCAAATTTTGAGTGTGGATATCTTCAATTTCTCATCTAAGATTAGTTCTTATTAATTTTAGAAGAAAAAAATAGCCACTTTTGAGCACCTTTTGGTCCCCCATTTCTATACACATACCCAGAAGCAAGTATGAGGGAAGCTCATATAATAAAAAACATATTATATTCCTATTCAATAGCCTTGAGTCAACAAATGAATGTTCATAAATTAGAGATGTTATTTTTTAATGTTTCTCCAAGATCTCAGCATATGATTATAGAGTCTTGGATTTTAGACATGGCAATCTCCCTTCTCATTACCTAGAGGTTCTACTATTTGTAGGTGCTTGTAAAGAGGCACTTTGGAATTCTCTAGTGGACTCATTCAATTCTAGGTTAGCCTCATGGAGAGGAAAATGGTTAAACTTCATGGAGAAAATCATAATGATAACATTAGTACTAGAAACCCTTCCATTCTATCTCTTCTTCGTCTAAAAATCACCAAGAAAGATTATCACAACCATTAAAAAGATAATGAAAGAATTTATTTGGCAGGGTTTAGAGGATAAGAAGAAACTCTGTTTGATAGCTTGGGAAAATATTGTTTACCTCAAGAGAATGGTGGTGCAAGCCTTAGAAATTTGCATCTTCAAAACATGGCTCTAGGGGGAAGCTTGTCTAGAATATCTATGTAAATAAATAATCTATCTAGAGTAAATTTATGAGAAAGAAATACTTAGACTCAATGGAGGATCCTATAATTGTCATGACTAGAAATCCACCATCAAGCTCACATGTTTGGAATTTCATCTTAAAATGTAGGTATATCTTATCATAGATCACCTATCTTAGGAAATCAATAATAGGAGGAAAGCTCTCTTCGAGTATGAGTCATGGAATGAACACTAACCATTAAGAGATAGGGGAAAATCTGTTACAATTAGAGACCTCTTGATTTAGAAATGGGATTCTAAGGTGTTAGATTATGCACAGTTTTCTCAATCTAATGGTATAAATCAATACAAATGGAAAACTATTCCTAGATAGGGTTTCTCAAATGAGTAGGTGGACAATCTAGAATTGGTCTTTTAAGTCAACTTTGGCTACACATCACAAAATAGGAGGATGAACTCAAATGGATATGTTCTAGTTCATGAATTTATTCATTTAAACTTGGCTATAAATCTCTTATGGCTAACCTAGAGTATCCTACCTAGCCAATAATTAAATGTTGGAAAATTGTACAATTTACTAAAGGTTGGAGCCTTTGCCTGGGCTGTTATCAAGAGGAAAGTACTCACAGGTGACAAATTACAAAAGTTGGGTTTTTAGGTCCTTTTAGATGTGTCAAGTATGTCTCCAAGAAGAAGAAACAAATGAGCATCTTCTCATCAGCTACCCTTTCACTTAAAAGTGCTAGCATTGGCTAACTAGTAAGTTGAAAGGTCCCTTCAATCCCCTTGAAACTTTTCTGGCCAACAGGTAAACCAAAATTATTTTTTTCAATTCTTTGGAATTTGAGTCGCTCTCTTCTTCTTTGAACAATTTAGAAGGAGAGAAATAGGAGGATCTTTCAAGGCAAGGAGTGTAGGTGGGAATTAGTTATATCACACTTGGAAATAGCAATAATAGAAATTACAATGAGAAAGGTTGAAACCCAATCACAAAAAAATATTATTCTCCTCATGGGACAAAGACATGCTAGGAAATTGGAGCAAATTAATAGTCCTTCCTATTCATGGGATGTCTTCATTGACTTGTAAATCTATAGACTGGTCAAGAACCAAATGGGTGCCTCCCTCAATAAGATTATGGAAGATGAATTTTGATGGTGTGTCCTAGAGAAATCCTATCCCATCAGGCGCAAGGTGTCTCATTTGAGATTTGAATGGCACATTAATCAAATCCACCTCAAAGAAACTCTCCTTGGCGATAAATAATGAGGTAGAGATGGAAGCACTCCTCCTAGGTCTGTAGCTACTCAAAACTTGCCCTTTGAATAAGGACATTCACTTTTAATTGTTCACTATATTAGGAAAAGGAATTCTTTGAATTGAAGGATCCAAAATATTTTAAAAGAAGCATTGATACTTCTTAATCCTCTCAGGGAATATTTCATCTTCCATTGTTATATGAAGGGTAATAAAATGATAGACTTCTTACCAAATTATGGGATAGAGTATTCTAAATCCATCTTCACAAGTGATAGATTATCAACTTGGCATGGTTTGTAAACCCTATGGATTCATGAGAGCAAGGCAAGCCTCACTTAACGTTGAAGGCTAGGCATACATTACTCTAGCAATGAGGTTGGTGTCATTATACCATATTTTTCTACTAGGTTTCTTTTCATCACCAAGCTCACTTCTTCCCTTCATCTCTGCAGTCAACACATGGTGTTTGCTCTATCATTTGGCGATCATGGAGATTATGGTGTTAGGTTCGGGTGTTTGACAGATGACCTTTATAGGTGAGATCTAATCAATCGGGTTATGAAAGGTGTTTTTCTTCCAAGAGGAAGATGTTAAAGAAGCCATAGAAGAAATTCTTGGCAAGGATTTTCTAGAGGATGCCATGCGACATTGAGTCAACTCAAAAATTTCCTCCATGGTTGTAAGTAATGTTCTCACAATTACTAGGGATAAAGATTTAATAACAACTCTAGGTCATTTTTATGTTGGGAAAAGTTTAGGATGGATATATTTTGAATGCAATGGATACAGCCAACCCCTCCAAGCTTTCTTCTTTGCCTTGCATTGGTTATGAACTCCATGGTTTGGTTTCAATTCAGGTGGTTTGGTCCATAGAATCTCGCATGGAATCCATAATCAAAGAATTGGCTTCCATTCAACATTTTCTTTGCAATGGTTGTTAGTTGCAAGGTTATCATCTTATAGTTGAGGTGGCAGATCTTTCCTAGTCAAAGAAGTCTTCTACTCTCCAGAAATGGTTTAATGTGGAAATGGTAGAAAAATCCATAAGGTTTCCAACTTCAGTGAGTAGCCCCTGTTAAGAAGGAAGATGGATCATATGGTTTTGAGTCAAGCAGCTCATAATCCTTGAAAAGCCCACAAAATAACCTTTACGGTGTATATCGACAAGACAATTTAAATGTCACACCGAAATATACCTATTCTTGCCTATAGGCAAGACTCTAACTATCGGCGGCACATTTTCTGCATCCCCCGACAACCGATGAGCCATCCATCGGCAAGACTTCTTGCCTCTCACCCCGATCGGTGAGAGTTCCTTCCGTCGGTCCAAAGTGACTTTCTTATGCCGATGGCATTACTCACACCGATGGGCTACATAGCAACTTCGTCATCGGCAGGACTTGTTTCTTCGGCCACACTTGCTTCTTCTTCTCCGATGGGTGATCTTACACCGATGCATACCTATAATTTGTTCTACAATCGGTGGGGTCCACAATCTTTGACCCAACCGGTTGTATGTCTTACTACATACAAAGGACAAATACATACAAGTTATTCTGTCATACGACTGACGCATACACACCGATTGATCTCACATACATTTGCGATATACACAGGAAATGCTCACTAACATACAAAAGTGATATACTCATAGAATGCACATTTCGTGATACAACCCAAAATGCATGCCGCTAACTTTCTTTGCACATTGTAACCGAACAGAACACACGAAAACTACAGAAACTACAGAACAGAAATAAATCTAACTACATGGAGGTCATTCCACTGGTTTCGAAGAAACCCACCAGTGGAATGACTCCAAATCGATGTTTTGTAATTAGACCAGGAACTAAACCTTTTCTATTCCTTCCAGAGATTATACATACAAAAATTGTTTTTTTTTCTCTTTCTGTTCATTCACTTCTCTCCCTCTACACGAACAGAGACCAACTATATAAAGACTCTCAATTGACAGTTACACATGGTGGAAAACGAACCACCACTGCCAATCAGTTACACTCCTTGTTCGGTTACAAGCTTTTAAGCTGTTTCTTGACATACATGTCATTATGCGGCTAACTAAGACTCAAAGTGGCCTAAGGCCTTACAACATAACATTTTGGACATAACATAAAATGTATAGAATCCTCAGATTCTTAATGTCTTCGAGGTGCTTCTGCACCATACTCCCAGACTTAAAAATTTTCCATGTCCCATGGAAATGCTCAGTGAAAAGCCTGCAATATCTTTTGGCTTTCTCGATGTCTTCAATACTAACTGGACGCCTCTGCTGCTTCCTCTTCATCCTCAACTGTGCCTTCTATCAATGGCTGCCTCTGAAATGCAACAACTGAAATCCACTCCTTCATGCTACACCAACACATCTGTCCCTCACCTGGGAGTCCTCTCTCGCCTCTCTCCCCAGGACTTTTGGCAACACCAACTGGACCTCCTTCTCAGGCCCTTGAACCATCTCCTATGGCTCCATGACAGATCTCTCATCTGCCCACTGTAGTGAGTGAATCAGCACCTGCAACCGGAAGTCAGCAAAATTCTTTTCTAGCACTCCTTTTAGCTTCTTGCTTCTCTCTTCTTCTTCTTTCTTCTTCTGCCTATTCAGTGACAGAATACCCACAACTTTTTCTGCCTATTCAGTGACAGAATCAATACACAAATAGCCCAGTTCTTTCGCTGAGCTCTGATACCAATCTGATGCAGAGGGAAAACCAGTTAACAGATAAAACAGGGTTGAATAATCCTTGAAAAGCCCACAAAATAACCTTTATAGTGTATATCAGCAAGACAATTTAAATGTCACACCGAAATATACCTATTCTTGCCTATCGGCAAGACTCTAACTATCGGCGGCACATTTTCTGCATCCCCCGACAACACACCTTTCACCGATGAGCCATCCATTGGCAAGACTTCTCGCCTCTCACCCCGATCGGTGAGAGTTCCTTCTGTCGGTCCAAAGTGACTTTCTTATGCCGATGGCATTACTCACACCGACGGGCTACATAGCAACTTCATCATCGGCAGGACTTGTTTCTTCGGCCACACTTGCTTCTTCTTCTCCGATGGGTGATCTTACACCGATGCATACCTATAATTTGTTCTACAATCGGTGGGGTCCACAATCTTTGACCCAACCGGTTGTATGTCTTACTACATACAAAGGACAAATACATACAAGTTATTCTGTCATACGACTGACGCATACACACCGATTGATCTCACATACATTTGCGATATACACAGGAAATGCTCACTAACATACAAAAGTGATATACTCATAGAATACACATTTCGTGATACAACCCAAAATTCACGCCGCTAACTTTCTTTGCACATTGTAACCGAACAGAACACACGAAAACTACAGAAACTATAGAACAGAAATAAATCTAACTACATGGAGGTCATTCCACTGGTTTCGAAGAAACCCACCAGTGGAATGACTCCAAATCGATGTTCTGTAATTAGACCAGGAACTAAACCTTTTCTATTCCTTCCAGAGATTATACATACAAAAATTGTTTTTTTTTCTCTTTCTGTTCGTTCACTTCTCTCCCTCTACACAAACAGAGACCAACTATATAAAGACTCTCAATTGACAGTTACACATGGTGGAAAACGAACCACCACTGCCAATCAGTTACACTCCTTGTTCGGTTACAAGCTTTTAAGCTGTTTCTTGACATACATGTCATTATGCGGCTAACTAAGACTCAAAGTGGCCTAAGGCCTTACAACATAACATTTTGGACATAACATAAAATGTATAGAATCCTCAGATTCTTAATGTCTTCGAGGTGCTTCTGCACCATTTGTAAACCCTATGGATTCATGAGAGCAAGGCAAGCCTCACTTAACATTGAAGGCTAGGCATACATTACTCTAGCAATGAGGTTGGTGTCATTATACCATATTTTTCTACTAGGTTTCTTTTCATCACCAAGCTCACTTCTTCCCTTCATCTCTGCAGTCAGCACATGGTGTTTGCTCTATCATTTGGCGATCATGGAGATTGTGGTGTTAGGTTCAAGTGTTTGACAGATGACCTTTATAGGTGAGATCTAATCAATCGGGTTATGAAAGGTGTTTTTCTTCCAAGAGGAAGATGTTAAAGAAGCCATAGAAGAAATTCTTGGCAAGGATTTTCTAGAGGATGCCATGCGACATTGAGTCAACTCAAAAATTTCCTCCATGGTTGTAAGTAATGTTCTCACAATTACTAGGGATAAAGATTTAATAACAACTCTAGGTCATTTTTATGTTGGGAAAAGTTTAGGATGGATATATTTTGAATGCAATGGATACAGCCAACCCCTCCAAGCTTTCTTCTTTGCCTTGCATTGGTTATGAACTCCTTGGTTTGGTTTCAATTCAGGGGGTTTGGTCCATAGAATCTCGCATGGAATCCATAATCAAAGAATTGGCTTCCATTCAACATTTTCTTTGCAATGGTTGTTAGTTGCAAGGTTATCATCTTATAGTTGAGGTGGCAGATCTTTCCTAGTCAAAGAAGTCTTCTACTCTCCAGAAATGGTTTAATGTGGAAATGGTAGAAAAATCCATAAGGTTTCCAACTTCAGCGAGTAGCCCCTGTTAAGAAGGAAGATGGATCATATGGTTTTGAGTCAAGCAGCTCATAATTTCATGGTCTAGTCTCACGGTTTGATGATCTCTATGCTCTCTTGTCGTTTTTGTGTTTCATTTTGTGTCAGTTTCAATATGGTCTGTTATTTTTGGTGGTTGACTTTATGTAGTGTCTTCTGCAAGGCCAAGGAATGTATGTTAGGATTTGTAGTATCAAGCTTGTAACAACTTTTTGTATGTAGCCAATAACTGGCAGTCTCTTTCTTGTTATATATGCATCTATGTTGTCAATAATAATTTGGTCCTTTCAGTGATATAGAATGTTTTTGTTCTGATCTTTTCTATCAACTATGTAATACTCTTTGATATTTTAATACAAAAGGATAGGGTCCTAACCCCTCACTTTAATTATCAAAAAAATATATATATTATTATACTATCTATTATCAATCACGACTCTTGTATGTAAATTAATTGTTGATTTATTTGCCTTAATTACTTAACTAACATAAATATTTATGAGATAATATTTTTCTTTCTAAAATGCAACTACTAAGAGAGTCATAATTTTCAAACCAAAAAAACTTACAAGTATCTAAATTTTAAAAGTTCACATATCCCAACCAAACTCTTGGTTACAATTCAACTTAAAATTTTAATATCTCTTCATATTACATTGATAAGTGTTGTTTAAAATTTATATGTAATGACTCAAAAAACATAATATTAAATATATAAACTCTTATTTTATTTTTTAATGTTAAAAACACAAACTTAAAAAACAACATAAATTTTGAAAGTGCCCTTACAAATAATAACTGATTAAGCATTTTAGAAAAAATAATCACCAACAAATGCACCATAAGGATTAACCTTATCCCAACTGCTATTATCTTAATTCTATATTTCAAATGATACATTTAATCAAATTCAATAACAGACCATGATTCCTTCACCAACCTTAGTGAGGATACATTTATCACAATAAATAGCAGACCCTGATTCTTTACCAAACCCTGGTCTAGAAAACGGCACATTTAATCTCATTAAATGGAAGACACTTTATTCTTTACCGAATATGTGGACGTCGGCTGATCTCTTTAGAGATAACCAGGTGCGTACAAACAACATGATAATGGTATTATATTTTTATAGTTAATGGTATTATATTTTTGCAGTTGTTAAACTGTCCCATTACGGAATATTTGGACGTGGTTGGAGCGTACTACAACCTGAAATATAATGGGATTATATTTTTACTGTTATTAAACCGTCCCATTACCTTTGACACAGGCTTCCTTCTTCTTGGAGAGTTTTTCCTCTCTGTCGAGAACGTGTTTGGTCATCTTTCTGGCATAGAACTCTTTGTAGATATAACGCTTAAATTTGGTAGGATGCTCCTCGTCAACCAGTCCATCCAGTGGAAAAACCATGGAGTTGGGATTAGGGTTGTGGAAAGTTACAATGGACAAGCGCGTTGTGCTCGAATTTACCACGGCTTGATGATCTGCGCTCTTGAAAATAGCATTGCTTAACACCTACACAATAAGATTTGATAAACACGAGAAACAGTAAGCAGTCTACTTAAATATCATCCACTTCAATAATAACAATAAAAAAACAATTAAATTAAAACTGATGAAGAAGAAAGAGAGGCAGACTTACATGCATCTGATCTCCTAAATTCACCACAAATGCCCCCTCGATGGGTTCCACCGTCACCCACGTTTTGCCCTCGTCTTTGGTGACTTGCAGGCCTCCAACTTTGTCCTGAAGCAACAAAGTTATAGTCCCCGGGTCTGTGTGCCTCTTTAATCCCAGCGTCAAATCAGGTTGTGGGCATTTTGGGTAGTAATTGAGGAGAAGCTTCTGCTCTGCATCTCCACAGCCATTCTCTATGGCCTTTGCATCCAACCCCAACGATTCCGAGATCAGTTCCAGCAACTCTCTCACCAACTCCGCCATAGCATCGCTGTAATCTGCAATGGTTTGCCTACAAAATTCACTCTATTTAAATATCATTCGGTTTAATGGTCAAAACTCAGTCTACTTAAACATCATCCAATTCAATGGTCAAAACTCAGTCTACTTAAACATCATCCGATTCAATGATCAAAGATTAAATACTTACCACATAAATCTTTGCCAAAACACTAAAGCACTTTATATTTATTAACAACAAGATACATTTAGTGAATAGTTTAGAATCAAATAAAAGCCACTCTACTTAAATATCATCCATTTTGATGGTCAAAAGGTCAATAGAAATTTTACACCTCATTCACAACAAAAGAGAGTAAAGATTTGTCCTATTTTTATTAGCCAAAATTGATCTTTGACTATTGAAATGGATGATAACTAAGGCAAGGCATCAAACACAAGCCACTCTACTTAAATATCATCCATTTCAATGGTCAATAGAAATTTTACACCTCGTTCACAACAAAAGAGAGTAAATATTTGTCCTATTTTTATTAACCAAATTGATCTTTGACTATTGAAATGGATGATATTTAAGGCAATGCATCAAACACAAGCCACTCTACTTAAATATCATCCATTTTAATGGTCAATAGAAATTTTACGCCTCATTGACAACAAAAAAAATAAATATTTGTCCTATTTTTATTAGCCAAAATTGATCTTTGACTATTGAAATGGATGATATTTAAGAATAGCGCATCAAACACAAGCCACTCTACTTAAATATCATCCATTTTAATGGTCATTAGAAATTTTACACCTCATTGACAACAAAAAAGGGTAAATATGTGTCCTATTTTATTAGCCAAAATTGATCTTTGACTATTGTAATGGATGATATTTAAGAATAGCGCAACACATCAAACACAAGCCTCTACTTAAATATCATCCATTTCAATGGTCCATAGAAATTTTACACCTCATTCACAACAAAAAGTAGTAAATATTTATCATATTTTTATTAACTAAAATTGATCTTTAACTATTGAAGTGGATGATATTTAAGAATAGCTCAAATAAGCTTACCTCATAGTGAGTGGTTTATCCGGCCAGAGATTTATTTCACGTGGCAAGCATCTGGTAACATAAAGCTCTCTCCAATCCATGAGAGGGTCATCCTTGATAAAACTGCCATTGCCATAACCAAGATAGCTTCCAGGCTTTATAGCATACTGAGATTTCTCCTCCAAGGGGAGCGAGAAGAAATCCATGGCGTCCCTCATGATGAGAGCAGTAAGTTCCTTGGGAACTCCATGATCTACAACCTGAAATATTCCCCACTCTTGACAGGCAGTTTTGAGTTGGGCTCTTATCCTCTCTCTTTCAGGTCCATGAGAGTTTAAGAGGGATATGACTGGGATATCAGGGCAAAATACATTGTGTGGAACTGTGGAGCGTTCATCTTCGTCCTTCAAGAAGCTTCTAGGCAACTCCTTCACACCCGACTCTGCCAAATTCATCACACTCTCTGTTGCAGCTGCTACACAGGTAGCCATGGATTCCCTTATCTGCCAGCTAAATTTGGAGCCGATGGGTTCGTACGTTTCTGCTGAAGTCATAATTTACAAGTGAATAGTTTTAGATGAGATGAGAATTTATAGTGTCATGCCTAGGGATTGAATGGGGGACATTCTTCCAGCAGGCGGACGTCAATTGACCAAAATAGTAGGTAGTGTAATAAAGAAGCTAAATTAGTTAGAACTAATCCAGAATTTCGTGGCAAAATATGCAGCACGGAATCGGCACCTAAGTAGGTAGGCTTAATGGACAAACGGCGTCCAAGTTACACTCCAATGGAACTTCAAATCAGCCATGAATATGGGAAGTGGACGGATTGTTGAAAGTATCCAGTTGTGACGCTATAAGGTAGGTAACAATTTTTATGCATCAACTTTTTAGGAATATATACATATATTAGTTGATAGGTCATTATAGTATGATGTTTCTTCATAAATTTTAATGTTATTGTTATTGAAATATGCATTTTTTTTTGGTTATATGTCATTATAATATTAACTTTCTTAATAAATTTTAGTTGTTATAAAAGTTTGGTGTGCCAAGGTACAAAATTTTGGTTATATAAAAATTAATAAATCAAAAATATGTTTTATCATTTGCACGTTTATCGAAATTCATATAAATTTTATTTTATAATTAAAAACAGTGGTTATGTAGTGGCAAGCACTTACTTTGTAGTATTGGAATAAAAGTATCTTTGTCTTGTCGATAGATGAGCCATGACATAGCTATTTAAAGATGTGCAAAGTATCTGTTGTCTACTCCATAGATGAGCCATGACATAGCTATTTAGATACATGCAAAGTATTTGTTGTCTACTCAATAAATGAGCCATGACATAGCTATTTAGAGACATGCAAAGTATCTGTTGTCTAGTCGATAGATGAGTCATGACATAGCTATTTAGAGACAGGCAAAGTATCTGTTGTATAGTCGATAGATGAGTCATGACATAGCTATTTAGAGATAGATATAGTATTTCTTGTCTAGTCAATAGATGAGTTGGTATGACATAATGATTTGGAGGTAGGTTGGAGAACAATTTGAGATCAATAGATATTTGCAAGTTGAATGTATACCAATGGTACTATGTCGGTGAAGATTATAGTTGACATAATGATTTGGAGGTAGGTTGGAGAACAATTTGAGATCAACAAATATTTGCAAGTTGAATGTATATAAATGGTACTATGTCGGTGAAGATTATAGTTGTTAGGGCTGACCTTGACTACATGTTTGATTCATACCAGGGACAATTGTGACTAGCATGTAGTTGAAGTTGAGTTTGTTCCTTAGAATAAATAATTAATTAATTAGTTAATTTTTAAGTTTGATAGCTAGATCCTTAGAAGTGTAATTGAAGTTGAGTTTGACAAAATGAGAATTGTGATAATTTCAACTATTTGATTGATTAGTTGATTTTAAGTTTGATAGCTAGATCCCTTAGAAGCATTGTTGAAGTTGAGTTTGTCAAAATGAGAATTGTGATAATTTCAACTTTTCATTGATATAATGCATTTTTCCATTTTAATAAGCTAATTAAATTAAATTATACGTATACTAATTATAATATAATATAAATACAATATTGAGAATCAATGGACCAATAAAATCAAATCAACACTACATTGGACGATAAACTAATATATAGATATATATTAAATACATTATCTAAAAAATAGAAGAGAATAATGTTAATTTTTTATTAACTTAGGGATTATTCTATTTTACTCTAGAACTATTTAACAATTATTTTATTTTATTTATATAGTTTATTTTTATTTGAAGAACTATTTTTATTTACTGAAACTTATTTTATTTATTCAATAGTTATTTTATTATTATTTTACTTAAAAGAGTTTTTTAATTACATTATATAGTGAGTAGCAAGACACAAGACATATATTAAAAAAGAAAACTATAAAATAACTCTTCAAATAATAAATAAACAATGTAAATAAAATAAAATAATTATTAAATAGTGTTTTCATCTAGTCATTTTTATGTTTATATAACCTGGTTTAGTTCCAGGAACCGTAAAAAAAAGGCAAACTCAATGTTCAAATAGTAAGCATATATTAACAACCTCTGTCAGTCTATCAACTAGACATCCATACTACCAAAAAAAGGTCACGGCCCAGAACCTACTACACCCTACATAGACCAAAGTTCAGAGTATCATATATGGGGCCGGGGCAAACTACATAGGCCTCGACACCCCATCACAAACATTATTAAAATTCTTGCATACCATATTAACCTTCATCACAGGTGACTCCTCCCCTATGCTTTCTTCGTCAGAGTCATCACTTAAAGGAAATGGGGATAGCATCCTCTAGGAGCTCCACCTTCATCTTCTTTGCAATCTCCTCCTCCGTGAGCTGCAAACAAGTTTGTCTTTATTTTATCTCATGAACTATATCACCCACATCATTGTGCATTAGGTAAGAACATGTTGCAATGGATAGCATAGAAGCGTAAGACATAGATTGTGTGGCATCAAAAGTGTTCTAGTGCCCCTACGAATGCCCAAGATCAAGAAGAAACTTAGCCATGGCAGAGCATAGACCAACCCCTAGCTGGTCATCTAAATCCTTTGACAGTTCCCAAACCCTCTTCAGCCACCTCAAATTTGGGTTCACAATCTCCTTATCAATGAAAGCTATGAAATTTATGATATAATGGAGAGTATGTTTTATTGATGATTTCAAACAATACAATGTAGTGTGATTTATACAAGGAGGAAGATGCAGTTCACATAATTGTATAACAGTTTTAACTGCAACAATGTAATACCAATTATTAATATAATTATACGCCAACATTCCCCCCTTATTACATTGTTCCTGCAATAGTACCAAGGTAATCCCTGAATGCTAATATACTCAATAAAGTTGATTACATAATATGAACACACATTTTATAGAAGATCTTCTCCCAAAGAACAAATCTTGAACCAAGCGGGGCTCCATCATGTTGTCTTGACTACCCTTGGAAAGGTGTAGCTTTGAGCTATGTTCTTGAGCTCTTTAGTCCCGAACTCTCAAATCATGAAGTCTTTAATTATTTGACAACAATCCCTAAGAGATACGACAGATCTCTATCATTGTCTAGTGACCGCAAAAGGGTATAATTCTCGATCATATACTCTGAAGCTCGCTAGACAACAATCCATATTGAGCTCAACAACAAATCCCAAACCTATCTCCAAAACAAAATCTTCACAAAACATACATTCTTCAAATCTATCAACATCAACAAAGAAAAGAAAAACAACCAAAACCAAAAATGCTTCTCATGCAAAGCATCATCTCAAAGTGAGAAGCTAACTTGAGACGATGGAAAATCCTCCATCCTTCAATGTTGCCTGCCTCCAAGTTGACCCTGCTACACTTTAACCAACTGACGTCTTAGTTGAGTCTTTGGAGGCCTCATTAGGAATAGAAAAGATGAAACTGAGAGCCCAAGCAATGTTTGATGTATCCATGATAAAATAAAATGAACAAGGTTTCAGATTCCACCAAAAATGCACCTTTTACAATATAGTGTACAAACACAAATATATCCTTATAACTCCAATGTTTTCCACCTTATTACTTCAAAAAAAATATAAAAATTCTAGAATTTCACAACCAGCTTCGTTATATTTGACCATAACAAAATTATCACACTTTCTCAAAATTTAAGACCCCTCTTTGAATTTCTAATCACCACTTTAAAATATTCACATGCCACTTCAAAATAGAAACCAAAAGCAACTTTTCTTTACCTTATACCTTCACACTTCCAAATAATTGCCTTTCCCTAATTTTTTTTGATCTAATTTTAAAACCTAAAAAAAATTCTTCAATCTTAAAATCTTTGTGCACATAATCTCCTCAAAAGCAATGAATATATGAAGAATGGTACCTAAGTAGGGAAGGCTGCATACAAAATAATGCTCAACCAAAACCTAAAAATCAAATTCCTTCTTCTCACATTGGCTCATGTTTCATACGCGGCATAAGTAATGGCACACCTTTTATAACTATTTTAACGCCTAGCAAATAATTACATGCCCTTTGTTCTACTCCTTATTTCACACCAACCAAAACATGTAAACTGTACATCATATATAAATTTCAGCTAGTTTTTAAACTCACCATGGCTGGGCATACATATTTTATATGAATTTCAATGAGACTACACTGAGAGGAATGTCTTCTATATGCTGCAGTAATAATATTCCATGAGACGTTGTCTCATTATTTCATATGGTCAAGCACTTAACAGGCTTTCAATAAACTTCTGTGCTTGACATACATGTAAATAAACATGGTGGTCTCCTCTACACAAACAAAATTTCCCTCATACAAACATGTCTTTATGCACAGCATCCAGGCAATTGATTTTTTTCATTTCTTTAAGAGATCTCCACACATATCGTGGTTGCATCCTTTCTCCTATGCTCTAAATCCGTTCTCTTCACATTAATGGATGGCGCTCCATGGGACCAAATCAACATTATGCCATGCTATGTTTCTATTCACAGTGGCAAGATCATCTAGCGCTCTGATACCAAATAATGGAGAGTATGTTTTATTGATGATTTCAAACGATACAATGTGATGTGATTTATATAAGGAGGAAGATGCAGTTCACATAACTATATAATAGTTTTAAACATAACTATATAACAGTTTTAACTGGAACAATGTAATACCAATTATTAATATAAAAATATGCCAACATGATAGCCTCCTCACCCGAAACCCTTTTCTTTCGATCATGAGACGATGATGAGACAAAGACATAGTTTGCTTCCCCTTATTGCCACCTTTGTTAACCAACACTCCACCCAGATGGCGTTTACCAATAGCGGACACCATCACTACCAACACCCCACAAACACAATACCAAGACGAATGACTTGCATCAAAAGAAACAAACTTGTTTATCACCATCCGTCCTTCCCTCTACGAGCCATACAATCCAATGAATGCTCACACACTTAACCTGCCACCTTGAACTATCAATCCCATTTCACACATCTGCATAAATGAAGGCACCGAGTTCCTTAACCTTCAATGATTATTTCTAGAATTCTCTACTAGCATCCCTTTATCAGGAGTGTTTTCATCTAGTCATGATTTGATGACCGGGTGATTCTTTAATAGAGCGCTTTTGTACATTGATTATTTTCTATTGCAAATTTATGCCAAAATCTACCTAAAATTCTATGAACTCCATTAGTATTACGTTTAAACACATTTGTGTAAAAACCAAATATATTATTTTATTTACTACAAATAAATATATTTTAGTTAGTTTAAAACTATTAAAGAAATATTTAATTTTTATTTACTTAGGATTGTTTTATTTTATTTTACAATTATTTAAGAATGATTTAGTTTCTTTAAATAAATTGAAGATTTGTTTTCATTTACTTAAAATAATTCTTAAGTTAAATAAAATAAAATAAAATATTTTTTCATAAATAAAAATAAAAATAAAGTAAAGAATGTAAATAAAATAAATTAATTTTTAAATAGTTCCAAAGTAAAATATAATAACTCTTATGTAAATAAAAATAATTCTTCAAAATAAAATAATTTTGAAGTAGTCTTTAAGGTAGACTTAGATGGAACAATTAAGTTGTTGGAAAACACAACCACCACATGGCCAGAGGGCAACTCATGTAGAGAGAGGTTATAGTGGTGTGTGTTAGGACCATGCATCACATGTCCCACCATATGTGTTGATTCCTCCATATTTTTTTTTTTTAAAAACAACTCATTTTTACATAGATGTATTTAAGATATTTATACTAGTTTTATTTTACTTTAGAACTATTTAATCTAAGTTATTTTATTTTATTTGTATTGTTTGTTTTCTTTTATATATTTTTATTTATTTAAGAGCTTTTTTATAGTTTTATTTTTTTAAATATATGTTCCTTGTGTTTTTATTTTTATTTTATTTTCACGATATGATATTTTATTGATGTCACTGTAGAACACCTCCCAACTTAATTACATTTATATCTAGTATTATTATATTAATTATAATATCATATAAAATAATATATAAATATAATATAATTATATTAATTACATTGTTAATATTTATTACAATAATTATTAATATATTATATATCATATGTAGTAATATATATTATTAATATGAATAAAATGTTGTGAAGTTTAGAAAAATGTGTTTACCTATCCTATTTGGACAAATGTGTTTGCCTATCCCATATGGACAAAGAGTCATCTATGGGGTCAAGGCAAATTCCATAGGCCTTGACACCCCATCACAAACATTATCACAATTCTTGCATACCATATTAACCTTCATCATAGGTGACTCCTCCCCTATGCTTTCTTCGTCAGAGTCACATCACTTAGAGGAAATGGGGATAGCATCCTCTAGGAGCTCCACCTTCATCTTCTTCACAATCTCCTCCTCTGTGAGCTGCAAACAAGTTTGTCTTTATTTTATCTCATGAACTACATCCCCCACCTCATTGTGCATTAGGTAAGAATAGGCCACAATGGATAGCATAGAAGCACAAGACATAGATTGTGCGGCATCAGAAGTGTTCCAGTGCCCCTATGAATACCCAGGATCAAGAAGAAACTTAGCCATGGTGGAGCATTGATCAACCCCTAGCTGGCCATCCAAATCCTTTGACAATTCCCAAACCCTCTTCATCCACCTCCTCAAATCTAGGTTCACAATCTCCTTATCAATGAAATCTATGATAGCCTCCTCACCCGAAACCCTTTTCTTTCAATGATGAGATGATGATGAGACAAAGACAGAGTTTGCTTCCCCTTATCGCCACCTTTGTTAAGCAACACTCCACCCAGATGGCGCTTACCAGTAGCAGAAGCCATCACTACCGACACCCAACAAACACAAAACCAAGACGAATGACTTGCATCAAAAGAAACAAAAATGTTTATCACCATCTGTCCTTCCCTCTATGAGCCATACAATCCAATGAATGCTCACACACTTAACCTGCGACCTCCAAATGTTAATCCCATTTCACACATCTGCATAAACGAAGGCATCGAGTTCCTTAACCTTCAATGATTATTTCTAGAATTCTCTACTAGCATTCCTTTATCAAGAGTGTTTTCATCTAGTCATGATTTGATGACCAAGTGATTCTTTAATAGAGCACTTTTGTAGATTGATTATTTTCTATTGCAAATTTATGCCAAAATTTACCTAAAATTCTATGAACTCCATTAGTATTACGTTTAGACACATTTGTGTAAAAACCAAATATATTATTTTATTTATTACAAATAAATATATTTTCATTTAGTTTAAAACTATTAAAGAAATATTTAATTTTTATTTACTTAGGATTGTTTTATTTTACTTTACAACTATTTAAGAATGATTTATTTTCTTTAAATAAATTGAAGATTTATTTTCATTTATTTAAAATAATTTTTAAGTTAAATAAAATAATTTTTCATAAATAAAAATAGGTCTTTAGATAAAAATAAAGTAAAGAATGTAAATAAAATAAATTAATTTTTAAATAGTTCCAAAGTAAAATATAATAACTCTTATGTAAATAAAAACAATTCTTCAAAATAAAATAATTTTGAAGTAGTCTTTAAGGTAGACTTAGATGGAACAATTAAGTTGTTGGAAAACACAACAACCAGATGGGTGGAGGGCAACTCATGTAGAGAGAGGTTATAGTGGTGTGTGTTAGGACCATGCATCACAAGTCCCACCATACGTGTTGATTCCTCCATAATTTTTTTAAAAAAATAACTCATTTTTACATAGATGTATTTAAGGTATTTATACTAGTTTTATTTTACTTTAGAACTATTTAAGAGTTATTTTATTTTATTTGTATTGTTTGCTTTTTTATATATTTTTATTTATTTAAGAGCTTTTTTTATAGTTTTAGTTTTTTTAAATATATGATCCTTGTGTTTTAGCTTTTTTTATTTTCACGATATGATATTTCATTGATGTCACTATAGAACACCTCCCAACTTAATTACATTTATATCTAGTATTATTATATTAATTATAATATCATATAAAATAATATATAAATACAATATAATTATATTAATTACATTGTTAATATTTATTACAATAATTATTAATATAATATATATAATATTTAGTAATAAATATTATATATTATATTTAGTAATATATATTATTAATACAAATAAAATGTTGTGAAGTTTGGAAAAATGTGTTTACCTATCCTATTTGGACAGATGTGTTTGCCTATCTCGTATGGACAAAGAGTCATTTGACTAGTCTTACCTATTCAAACATTAATCATAATGTAAACTAAACTTGTTTAACAAACAAAATGGTGAATTTGTTAATCATAATATGTGTCTAAACCCTAACAACCTAGTTTGTTCTTACATACTTCGGCCAAATAGATTTCATGCCTTGTCTTTACTTCCACATTTTTCTTGCACAATAGTTGTAATGAAACATTTTATGATTTGCCTTAATTCAATAAGATTTAATAATTATTCTTATTTCATTTCAAAATCATCCCTATTCACATATCCTACGAGGATGCTAGAAAAGGTTGTGGTGACTAGATTTCATCTGCCCATTTTACTTTCTTTAATAAAAATAAAAAAATTGTGTCTATTCTACCATCATGGCTTTCCACATGTAACCATATTTATGTGAGACTCATTGTGTTAAACTATCATGTCTTGTCTTTATTCCCACATTTTGTATACATGGACCCACCAGGGTCATTGCAACAGTAACATAAGAGCTATAGTGAATGGTTTACACCTACCCATTTGTATTGCATAATTGTTTCTAAAATCTTTCTAAAACTTTTATATCCATGTATGATAGTGCTTGATTTGTTTATGAGAATAATATGATATACACATATTGGTTGTTACACATAGCTAGTTAAATAATTTTAGATATAATAGTATTACCAAAGGAAGATGCTAACAACAATAAGAGGATGCTAGAAAAAGTTGTGGTGATTAGATTTCATTTTCCCATTGCACTTTCTTGAGAGTCTCTAAGTTCTCTTTAATAAAAAATAAAAACATAAAAATATGTGCCTATTCTTCCATCATGGCTTTCAATGTAACCATATTTCTTTGAGGCCCATTATGTTAAACTATCTTTGTGTAGATTGTCTTTACTCCCACATTTTGTATACATGTCCACTAGGGTCATTGCAATAGTAACATAAGAGCTATAGAAAATCATTTACACCTGCCCATTTGTATTGCATAATAGTTTTTAAAACCTTTCTAAAACTTCTCTATCCATGTATGATAGTGCTTATTTGTTTATGAGAATAATATGATATGAACATATTGGTTGTTATAAATAACTAGTTAAAGAAATTTATATACAATTGTATTACCAAATTTTGAGTGTTGAGCACTCTAAACAATGTCCTCCTTGATTTGAATTTTGAGTGCTAAAAATGGGTGGGAATTGGTTGAGGGGGCACCAATGGCCTCCCCATCCTCTTCAAAATTTGTTGGTCAGGTCTTGTCCTCTGTCAATGCTATGGGTGGTGTAGGTCCTCTTACTGGATACATTGATTTTGCCTCACTCACAACCCAATAAAGGTATTTCTATTAGTCAATATGAGTCTTGTGACTTCTCAGTGTTGTCTCAGTCTATAGAATGTTTCACTTTGAAAGTGTTTGATTCCACAATGAATAGAATCATTTCTTAGATAGAAACTACGCTATTATAGGTAAGTTCTTCCCTTTTCACCCCAATATTGATATGGTTAGGAAATGAGTTGCTTGTATTTGGAAGATAAAAGGGAATGTTTAGGTTTGCACTCTTTCTAGGGGCATGTTCCTTTTTCACTTTTTGCTTCATTAAGACCTACTTAAAACCCTATTAGAGGGTTTGTGGTTAAAAATAGGTATAATCTCTTTCTTTGTGGCAAATGAAAACAAAGGTTTGAACCCTGATTAGATCTTTGTGCAGGTGCAGGTCCCTAGTCTCCCCCTTGAATTCTGGGATGAGAAAGTTATAAAAGGTATAGCAAGCTCCTTTGGCCAATTTTTGGTGCTAGATAGTGTTACATAGAATGAAACTAGGATGGTTTTTGTTAGATTCTATGTGAATGTGGAAATATCCAAGATCCTCCCAACTTCTATTATGATAGAATCAAAGTTTGGAAGATGGGCCCATCCTATCTTGTATGAAAAAGCTAGACTTTTTTGTCAATACTACTCTAAAGCTAGGCATCTTGCCTCTAACTACCTGAAATAGTCTTAGAAGAAGTTGGGCAACCCCTTAAAAGTAAAAGGGAAGGACAGGTGCTCCTCAATAGAGGTTGGTAGGCCTTTTCCATTTGAAAATTAAATATTGAGTATTTTGGAGGATAACGTTAAGGTGGATCAAGATTTGGCTACTATTTCCCAAGAGAGTAGTTTGGAAGGAACATGGAATCCTAACTTGAAAGTTAGAGAGGAAACATTGCAGGTTGATTTGGAATCAAAAGTTATGTTTGTGACTCAAACACAAAAGTCTTCTGAAGTCCCTATTGTGAACATTGTTCAGTGCCTTGCTACTCTCGATTCCTCTATCCCCGCTACAAGGATAGATAAGGAAATCCCCACACATGGGGATTAAGTCTTGGAGAATTTGGGTACTACTACTAAGGAATTAGTTTCTATTTAGAATAATGTCTCTACTGACTTTGTGTGGCACTTTATTGGCAAGGATGGCGTTAAAGAGAAGTCCCTCATCCTCATAAATATGGTTGAGGCTCTACAACAATAATGTGTGCGCTTTGCTATGCTTTGGAGGAGCAACAAGGCTTTTGTGAGCTTAATCATGCATGTTGTTAGTTTGCACTCTAGTGTTGAAAGTCCTCCAATAGTTGCTAGTGTTGTTTGTCAATAGCTGGGTGTTGTTAGTCTACACTAGGGTGCTACCTCTGAGGATTTGAAAGTTACTCCCTTCCTTAGAAATGCTTGGGGAACTTCATTGAATGTGGATAAATTCTTCATAGGTTTTCCTAACCAGCAAGAAGGAAACACCCCACCTAGCAAAGGCAAGATGCACATGAAAAAGTATAGTAGAAAAACTATTGTTGTTAGCATGGACAATAGAGGAAGATTGTTTGGAAGGGAAACCATATCGAAGGAAATAGACCAAGAGTTGGCTATAGGAAGGAAAAGGACCTTGGATTTTTTAACCCCCAGAAAGAATCATAAATGAACCTATTATATCTTGGAATATAGGGGACTCACTAGTTCCCACAAGTAACTTTTTCTTAAAAATTATATTTGTAATAATAGGATTGACATTTTGCCTATCCAAGAAGTCAAGATGAATAAATCCATTTTTAAGGAGGTTGTGGCTCGTATATGGCCTAGGGCTAAGTTTTACATTAGCCTTGTTGAAGGTTCATTAGGAGGTATTGCCACCATGTAGAACCTAGTTCTTCTTCAGGGGAGGTTTCGTAGCTCATCTAGGCATAGTTTGGAGGTAGAGTTTTATCTTGACCCTTCAAATAATCACTATATTATCTCTAATTTGTATGGACCAAATTCTAGACATACTCAATAAATGTTGTGGATGGAGCTCTACTCTACTATTAAAGTAAGTTTAAGGAGAACTCTTGGATGCTCATTGGTGACTTTAATACTCCCCTTTTCCCTTAAAAAATTAGGACGTGTCCATGCTTACTCAAAAAGTATGTTGGATTTTGTTGAATCCATCTCTGATGCTAGTCTCATGGATTTGGATCTTAAAGGTTCACAATTTACTTGGACTTATCGAAAGATAGGGAAAAACCTTATTCAAGTAAGGCTTGACAAATTTCTCATTTTGGGATCTTGGGATATTGTGGCAAATATCTCCCTACTCTCTCTTCCGAGAGTCGATTTGGACCACAACCCCCTCCTACTTCATTGGGGTGTTGGGAGGCCCAAAGGCATGTTCCCCTTCAAGTATGAAATAATGTGGTCATCACACCCAAATTTCAAGGAATACATAAGAGAGTGCTAGGGCATTAGCCTAGTTGGGACAACTATGTTTTGATTAACTCAAAAGCTGAATAATGTGAAAAAAGGTGAAAATTTGGAACCAAACTTCTTTTAGACACATTCTTAAGAAAAAAGAGGTCATATCGAAAGGTACTTGCCATGTAAAATCTTATGGCTATAGGTCAACTAGATGAAAACCCCTGTTTGCAAGAGAAGGCCCTTCATGAGGATAAGCACAAGATTTTATACAACTTGAAGAGGTCTTCTGGAAACAAAAATCTAGAGTGCAATGGTTAATAAAGGGGGATAGGAACACAAAATTTTTCCATCAATCCATGCTCAAGCATAAGAGATATAATAGAATCACCAAGCTCACTATGAATAATGGGTTTGAAACTTCATTAGAGGAGTAAATTTGTAGACTTGGAGTGAGCTTCTTCCAAAACCTTTTGAGGGAATCCCCCCCTTTGGGGGGCCATTCTAGAGAACCTTCTAAATTCCATCCCTTCGATCCTTATCGAGAGAGACAATAAATAAATGACTAAACAAGTTACGGAACAAGAGATCAAAGTTGTGAATTTATCACTCCATTCTTTCAAGGCTCCTACCCCAGATGCATTTCCCTTGGCCTTCTTTCAAGAATTCTTAGATATTGTTGGGAGGAGTGTCATTGCTGTTGCGTGTGAGTTTTTGTATCTAGTAGACTTCTTAAATAGCTAAATAACACTTTCATTATTCTCATTCCTAAATATATAGAGGTAGCTTCTTTGACTAATTATTGCTTGATCAACCTCTGCAACATAATTTACAATATCATTTCTAAGTTACATTAGTCCTTAGAATCCAACATTTTCTATCTAGCTTGATTTTCCCAAATCAGAAAGGATTTTCTCTAATTGCCAAATTCTTGATGTTGTTATATCAATGTGTGTATGATAGAAATTGGAATGCAAACAAGAAACAATAAATATCTTATTCCAATGTCTACATAACTCAAGAAATGATTGAAAGTGACAACAATAAATCCAAAGCAAATTACAAAAGATATTACCACAAACGATGTATATTCCTTGGTATTTTGATATATGGATTGCTCAATACAAAGCATAACCTTGTTGCAATGGATGAATGATAAGTCCTCAAGTGCTCAAAATGGATGTGAAGTGCTCAATGAATGCTCAAATTGTGATATGGATACTCAAAGCTCAAAGATCGTGGAGTGTTTGTGAATGTGAGGATGGACGTATTTATAGCTTTCACAAGACTTTGATCAATGATGGATAAAAATAGAAAGAATCAATGAATGAGATAATTTGAGAAGGCATGACGAATGAGAAAATGACATGTGTCGATGCAAAAAGATTGATTTAAAGAGTTAATTTCTTTCATAGATAATAAAATTGATTTGATTTTCATAAATAGAATTTTTTTTCCATTTAATGAATTGATTGATAAGAATAAAGATTTGAAAGCTAAGTTAACTCAATGTTTGATTTGCTTTTTGACATGGAAATGGATTTAGAAGAAAAAGAATTAAATAAATAAATTATTTAAATCATGTGCATGAGTGATATAATTAGAAGATAAGAAGATTTTTTTTTTAGATAAATGGCTGCTAAGGGGCAGTACCCTTTATATTGATCTACGCAAAAAAAGATTACATTTCTAATTTGCATTGTCCGACCATCACCAAGAGGTGTTACTTGACCTTATACTTGATCATATACTTGACCATATACAACCCTTCCGACCTTTACATTCTATATACCAGACTTTATACATCGGGGCATACTATTCAAAATTGCGCAATTACCAAGCAGAAAATAGGAAAGAAACCCAGAAGCTAATACCAAAAACCACAGCCTAATGGACACATACTGTTCTTTTTTCAGATGCCTTCTTCTTCCCAAACTCGCCTTGCCGCTAATGCACAAGAAACCACTGAGCATTCTACACTGCAAGCATGGTGAGCTGGAGTGTCAACTACTTCTTCAGGGGAGCGCTCATCCATCTCCACCCATTATTCTCCTTCACCCAACCCCCATTCTTGGTCATCCCTAGTGACACTCTCTGGTGCCAATCCTTCTTCTATCATGAAATGAATGACCCAGTCTGCCTCAGTCACGCTCACAACTTTAGCCATCATGCCCAGACATTTGATGTTCCTCTCAATTTCATCCCACCTTTTCTTCAGTTCAACCAGTCTGAGTGTTTGAACAACCAAAAATTCTCTCACCTCTACACCACGAGCCTTGGACATGTTGTAGTTTTGCGCCAAGGGAGAGAGGATGTTGTCGTCAACATTATCAAGGTCCACATCTATATCTCCCAAAATAGAGTGCAAGAACAACTTCTGACACATGAGTTTAGCTTTGGCTTTGCCTACCCTCATGTACAGAAGAACCACCAGGAACATGGCCGTTATATCAGTGTTTACTCTGTAGCACTAATTGGCCTTCAGAAATTCACCCCCCAATACCTTTTTAACTACCCAGAGCACCAAAGGATGGTTAGACACAAGAATGGCTTTGAGTCTTCTATCAGTTACCTCTCCACGGAATGCCATTTGTTGCTTCATGGACTCCAACCAAATTAGAGTGTCCATGGCTTCGAGCTTCAATCACTTGCATAACCAAAAGGAAAGGAGAGAGAGGTGTGGGTCTCTTGCAATCTCACCCCATATTTGTAGACCACCACCATAACTATTGATGAGTAGGATGACAGGTTTAAATCATCCACACAAGCCTGAAGATGTACAAATCTTGAAGCTATCAAAACTATTAGTTTTAATAGCCCAGCATCGTGCTTTTTTTCCAGTAGTACCATGCCTTATGGACTTATCGAATTAATTATTACTAAGTGAAGTCACTCCACTCTTTCCAAATGAAGTTGTCACTTCAAATGATGATTGTGCAATGACATCAACAAATTAGCTCTAGGTACTTTCTACCGCCACCTTTGCCAGCTCATCGGCCATTGAGTTACCTTCTCGGTATACGTGGCTTAGCCTGTAGTCATCAAACCCATCCAGTATCTGTCTAATGAGCCGCAACCATTGGCCAAGAATCCAGTTTGGAGTAGTGTTTTTCCTGATTGCATTTATTGTATTGAGTGAATCTCCTTCCAAATGAATGCACTTAACTCCTAGAATTCATTTCCCAACTGAATACCCAATAGAGCCACTCTGAATTCTGCTAGATTATTTGTGGATTCACCTAACCCAATAGATTTTTTCCCCAAAATGTTGCCACACTCATCTCATGCCATGCAACTAGCTCCACTTGGCCCTGGATTACCTCTTGAATAATCGTCGAAGTTCACCTTTATCCACCCTAGCTCCGGAGGCTCCAGTTCACCTTTAGTCTTTTCATATTTCCTGCTTCCCCTTCACCAACCAAAGAGGGAGTCTTTATGCCAGGAAATGCTTTAGTAATTCCATCGTTCTAGCATGTATATTCCTTCTTCTTTTTATTTGAGCCCCTACATGAGGCTTCATTGACTAATTCTGTGATGAGGTCTTCCAATTTCTTGCATAGATTTTTAGAGTTTAGTTCCTTGTCCTGAAATATACACCTATTGTGCTCCTTCCAAATTTCCCAAATGAGGGAGGAGGGTAAGATGTTCCAAATGCTCCCAAAAAATGCCCTTCTATGGGTGTTAGGCCACATGTTGAGCCATGTTTCAATGTCTTGAGGTAAAGGGCTCTAAAAGTTTAGCTTTTTCATGAAGTATAGCCAACATTCCGATGCAAAGGGGCAAGTCAACTGGATATGGTTCACACTTTCACTGTTGTTTTTGTATAGAACACATCTCCCCGGCCGTTCTATTCCAAATCTAGCCAATCTGTCCTCCGTTAGGATCCTTTTTTGCAAAGCCAGCAATGAAAAAACTCCATCTTTTGGAAGGTTATTCTTGTTCCAGATCAGTTTAGTGGGCCAATTTTGCTTGGCTATAGCAGCTTCCTTTACTTTATATCCACATTTAACTCTATGGGATCCTGTGCTTGATCTGCACCATTTGATTGTGTCCATTTGAATTGAGGGCACCAAGGGTTTGTTCTTCAGAATCGTGACTAGTTTATTTTTCTGGCCTTGAGGAGCCTCTAGCTCATCCAAGGATCTCCACTCCCAAATAGGAACCCCATTCTACACCTTTACACTTCCATAGTTACAAATCTTACTACCCCAAACTCTAATGGTTTCATTTTTAATTTCATTGAGGTTTTGGTTGTTGGCTAGTGTATCCTCGCCACCCAAGAGTCAATCCAAAAGGCTGCTCTTTGTCCATTTTTTACCTCCCAAGTGACATGATTTGAGATTATATCCCTGCATTCTAGTATATAGTTCTAGATTGTAGATCCCCTTGGTGGATCTACAACGGTGAGAATTCTTGTATCCTCATCTGAATCCAAATACTTTCTCCTGAGAATCTTCACCCAATTTTGGTCTCCTTTGTCATAAATTTTCCAAACCAGTTTGGCTCCCATGGCTAGGTTCATGATTGCAAGCTATCTTTTTCCTATACCACCTACCTCCTTCAATGTGAAAACTTTGTTCCAAGCTACTAGGGGAAGCTGTTGTTGGTCCCCTGTTCCACTCCAGAAGAATTTGCTAAGAATATGAGAAATGGCTTCTTCTACCAATTTGGGGATTTTCAAGCAAGCCATCGAATAGACTAGGATGGCAAATAACCTTGATTTCACCATTAGGAGTCTTCCTGCTGAGGAAAGCCATTTTCCAATCCAAGTTCCCATTTTGTTTTTGTAGCTACTAACCAAGTTCTTCCAATAGCTCTTTTTGTTGACTCCTGCAAAGAGGGGGTACCCAAATATCACCCAGGAAAGTTGGCTACCCATAGATTTAGAATCCTTGCCAAGTCCCTTTGGAGACTAGGTTGTGTGTTCAAGAAGAAGACTTCTGATTTCCTCCAATTGACACTTTGCCCAGAAGCTAGATAGTACTCATCTAGAAATGTTTTGATGGTTCTTGCTTCTCTTCTACAGGCCTCACCAAATAGAATTCTATCATCTGCAAACTGCTAATGGGTTATACTCTCCAACCCATTTGCTATTGAAACTCCTCTCCATTGTCCCTCTCTTCTAAGTGCATTGATCCCTCTCCCTAAGGCCTCTGCCATGATGATGAAGAGGAAGGGGGAGAGAGGGTCTCCCTACCTCGGGCCTCTAGAGGAGGAAAAGAAGCCATGTGCTGCACCATTTACCAGGACTAAAAATTTTAGTTTGGAAATGCAACTTTTGACCCACTCTCTCTAATTGTTGCAGAATCCAAATCTTTCTAAGACTTCCATTAGGAATTGCCTGTCCACTAGGTCAGGGTTTTAGAATGTCAAGTTTGAGGATCATGCTAGCCACCCGGGTTTTTCTAATTGAATGGATTGCTTCATGTGCTATTATTATCCCTTCCAAAATGGATTTCCCTGGAGTAAAGCCAGTTTGTTCTTCTAAGATGACTGAATCTAGAACCTCTCTGAGTCTGTTAGATATGATTTTGGTTATTATCTTGTATACCGTGTTGCAAAGTGCTATAGGTTTGAAATCACCCATATCTTGAGGATTCTTTTTTTGGGGGATTAGTGCCAGGAAAGTGTGATTGAAGGACTTCAGCATGGTCATATTTTTCCTAGATTCCTCCACTGCTTTAGAAAGATCTTCCCCAACTGTCTCCCAGAATTTCTGAAAGAAACAGGTTGTGAAGCCATCTGGGCCTGGGGCCTTATCTGGATTGAGAAAAAAGGTGACATTTCTCACTTCCTCTTTCTCTATTTTCTTGAAAAGTGCTTGATTTTGTTCTTTTGATATCAAAGAGGGAATTAAGGCCAAAATTTTGTCCCTTATAATTCTATTGTTTGGGGCTTCCTTGTTCAAAATTGCCTCAAAGTAAGCCACTGCCTCTTGATTTACCTCTTCTATAGAATGTGTCATATTCCCATCCATTCTTTTGATTTCTTCTATTCTATTTATGCTCCTGTTGGCCATAGTTGTTCTATGGAAGAACTTGGTGTTCCTATCTCCTTGTTTTAGCCAGGTCTCCCTAGATTTTTGTCACCAAAAACTTTCCTCTCTTTAGGAGTTCAGTCCATTCTGCCTTTAGGGCTTGTTCTAATTCAAACTCCTCCCCCATACCATTTATGATAATATGCTCATTAAGGGTGGGTAATTCTTGTTCCACTCTATCCTTTTCCTAGAAAATGTTCTTGAAGTGTTACCTGTTCCATTCTTTCAATTTGGATTTTACAAAGCCCATCTTTTTTCTTAAAGTGTAGAGGTTAGACTGATTGACTATCTTGATTTCATTCCACCATTCTGCTATCAAATTTGGCAAGGAGTCATCCCTCAGCCACATGCTCTCAAATTTGAAAGGGTTTCCCTTGGGCAGTTCTCCAAGGAGAATTGTTAATTGAACCAGAAAGTGATCTGAGCCTGTGAAAGGCAAGATAACTGCTTCTATTATACTTGCCTGGTCTTCCCAATCTCTAGCCAATAGGAATCTATCTAATCTCTCAGCTATGTTTGTGAACCCTTTCCATTTGTTTGTCCAAGTAAAAGTTCCATTCCTTGTTTGAAAATCTTTGAGTTGGTTATTGTCTATAAACTCTTGAAAATCTTGTTGCACACTCGTGATTCTAATCAAGCCACCTCTCTTTTCCTCATTGTTTGTGGTTGCATTGAAATCCCCTGCTATCAATCCATTTTCCCCGCAGAGAATTGATATTTTGTTATAGATCCACTACCACAGTAATCTCTTTTCAGGAGTGGCAATCGGGCCATACACATTGAGAATGAATTTCTCATTCTTTTGCAGCAATTTGCATCTCATGATTATGCATCTCCTGTTTATCTCCACAGCTTCTCCTTCTATTGTGAGAGGGTTTCAAATGATTCCTAGCCCTCCCGAGGCACCCTCCACTTCACAATAAAGACCTTTGCATTGTTTCCAACACCTTAGTCTCCTATCACTCTCTTCCTTCTCTAATTTTGTTTCCTGAAAGAGGATTATGTCTTCTTTTGTTTGGTCAATTTGGCATTTGACTAGACTCCATTTGTTAGGGGCATTAATGCCCCTAACATTCCATGTTATTACCCTCATTATTCCTGGGGAAGGAATACATCCTTCCCCAATCTAAGTTTCATTTGTCCTACTTCATTGGATGTAATTTCTAGTTTTGCTCGATTAGTCTTTGGAACCCTCTTATCATTCTTTTTAATGTTGGGCCTTCAACTCTTTGACTGTGATTGCTCCAACATCCTTTCTTCCAGCATTATTTCTTCTTCCCCTCCTTGTCCTCCTTATTCATAGTCCAAGTCCTCTTCACTTTCTTCCATTCCATAAGGGTTTTCAGCTTGCTCCACACCCCTAGATTCCAAGACCACCTCCTTTGTTTCACAACCTTCCTTGTCTCCTGACATTCCTTGATGGGTTTCCTGACATTCCTCCTTATCTAGAACATTCTCCACTCTTGGGTCTTCCTGTAGTCCTATCGCTAATTTCTCAAAATCTAGGGGATTGTAAACTACTATTTCCAGAGACTCTGCCTTGCCATAGATTTCTGCACAAGTAAGATTGGTGTTTTGCCTGTTACAGCCTGGATCTCCTTTAGTAGCAAGAATGTCTATGATCAGTCCACCTTTTGTTGGATCCTCATTCTTCTGAGGCCTTTCTTGGCTAGGGTCTTGGGATCCCTACTTGTCCAAGCTTTCTCCTGGTTGCATGGGTCTCCACTTGTACATGTCAACTTTTTTGCGTTCACCATAATCTTGAACTCCAAATTCCCATGGTCCCTTGACTTACAGGTTGGGAATAATTTCAATTTATCTTCTCTCAGTATGGTTTGAGTCCAAGATTTGTCCTCTGCAAAAATCTTTGTTTCCTCAGGCAGGGATTAATGTGGTTTCAAACCTATACAAATTCTCACATAGGCACCTTGGCATCTGTTTACCACCATTTTATCAATATAAATGAGTGGTCCCAGACTTCTCCCAAATTCTTTGAAAAAGTCCTCAGCCCAATATTCTGTCGAGAGATTGTACAGATGAATCCATACCGGGCCCTCCTCAAATTTATGTTTCTAGGGATCAAAATTAGGGTACCATTTAGTAAAGTGTATTTTGGTACCATTTAAGAAATATGGACTGCTATTTAGGGCTTTCCATTTTTCTGTGTTAGAAGGGAATTCCAATAGGAAGAAAGCATTTGGGATTGTCGTGATCTGAACTAGGATTCCCCATAGGTCCCAGCACCAGTTTTGAATTCTTTCTATCTCCATCCATCCCCTGCCCCATTTAGCCATAACCCCACACTCCTTGAGTTTACCTATGGTTTTCTCAATTTGCTTTTTATCCAAAAAAACATGTGGCCTAAGCGGATTAGGGTCTATGTTCTTACCTTTTGGTTCTTTGAGCAGAGGCTCTTCATTAGTCACCACTTTTTCCTTCCCTTTCCATATGTAGGTCATCCGATCATTCTAAATCGTTGTCCTTTTATGGTCTTCCTTACTACACCAATTTTCCACAGCATCTGCTTTGGTGAATTTCTTTTCCCTGAGCCACCCATGATGCCCATGCAAGGAATTGTTCCAAGGAGAAGTCCATTTACCCTTCCCTTGCCACGAATCTCTTTGTCTTTGATTATTGCAATTTAGGTACATTTATACATTCTTCCTCCTTGGTTGCAACCATGGTAAGTTTCTCTGAGGGGTCCATGCCTTGCGTCTAAAGTGCACATCTTGTTCGTGATTACCTCGAATTCCTACCTCATTTGGCCTGAAGCCAAGATGGCATTTGTCCACCCATCGCCCTCCTAAGAAGACCCACTAAGGGATGTGCTTCCTCCCCCATGTTTGTCTTGCTACTGGATCTTCCACCCTTGATCACCTATCTTCTTCAATGTCACCCCATGCCTTCCCACCCAAATCACCTACTTTTTTTGTCTTCTTCTCCCATTTTTCCAATAGAAGATAAGAAGATTTTATTAGAATTAAATAAATAAATTTATTTAATTCATGTGCATGATAGAAGAAAGTAGGAAATAAATAAAATATTTGATTTTATTTATTTGTGAGAGAAGAAAAGTAAACTAAATAAATTATTTTAATTTATTTAATTGTGGAGGAAATATTAGCTAATTAAATAATTAAAAATTATTTGATTATTGTGGATAAGAGGAATAAATTGATGAATTAATTAAATTTAATAGAAATTATTTAATTAATGTGGAATAGAAGAATAAAGTAGGATGGAATGTTAAATTTGATTAAATAATTAAAATAATTTAACTAATGTTGGAAGTGAAATCAAATTGATGAATTAATTAAACAATTAGGAATTATTTAATTGATGTTAAATTAGAAGAAATGATAAGGAAATGATGTGAATAGTGACATGGAATGCATTAGTCATTTTTAGGTGTCTACATTTTTCCCCTCTTTGAGACAATGCATTTTATGGCATTGTTTCAAAGAATTGATAGTGATGTGAAAATATTGCTGATAGCTATGCCCTAATGTAACAAGGAATAGAGGTAGGCTGTCCCCTCGAGAGAAGCAACCAAGAAAAAAAATTTACTGGTTGAACTCTTGATAGGATGGATAGGCTAGGTGAAGAACCAGGATGAGTAACAGGGTGGATTAATGGAAGAACGGACATGAAGGTTGACAGGATGGAGAAATAAGGTATACACGACGAAGAATTAGGGCTTGGGGGGGTGAATTAGGGTTTTGGGGGCTACAAATAGGCTTAGGGGGGTCACTTTCAAGTAATTTTCATTCTCCCTAGTCATTGTCATTCACTCAGAGCTTAGGAGATCCTTAGTAGCAAGAGCCTGAAGCAGGTTGCAGAGATGTCAGGGATTCCTGGGGTAGATCATTGAGCAGAGTGGGTTTGGACCTACCAATGGCCAGTCAGAGCACCTGCAGTGGTATGTATCTAACCTTTGAGTATTTAATGTATTTATTAGGTGCATTTATGGAGGCTAGAAATAGGTAGATTTGAAAGTAATCAAATGCGCAACTTTAGGGTTTAGGTGCTTATGATAGGTAGTTTGGTGCTTTTGAAGTGCAACTGTGCAAATGATGACTGCAACTACACTTTTAAGAAAATGGGTCGCAAATGAAGTGTAGAAATGCACTTTTGATTAGGTAGGCAAAAATGTGCAAATGACGACACTTGTGTGCAACTGATGGATGGATTGGTGCATGTGAAGAAAAGTGACCACTTCTGATTGATAGGGTGGTGATTTTCAATGCTAGATGGCACATGTGATTTGAAATTAGGTGCTAATGATAGAGAGTCTACTAGTGATAAACAAAAAGGGTCTTTTGATGCAAATAGGTTTTCAAGGTTATTTCGCAACAATAGACAAATGGTTTGTGATGGATGCAAGTAGTACTTTAGTTGTTGATGTCATGAAAGCACCATCCTGTGACTATGGATCTCATTGTAGATTTGATTGAGGATGAGCAGGTTTTTCTAGATGTGATAGGTGTAAGGAAATGAGGACATCTCAAAACGTATTTCTAAGAAAAGTGGTGTCTTCGACAAATTTAAATTCTTTCCAAATGCTTCAAAAACACGCACAACTATGCCTTTAAAGCAGAAACAGACATAGAACATTTCCTACATTGACCCTTAGAGGAAAGCACAAGCGAACAATATCTAGTTTCAACAACAGAGACATTAAACATGAAAGACAGAACAAGAACACAGATTTACGTGGGGAAAACCCTTACGGGTAAAAAACCCCACACTCCAAAAGCCCAGATCACCATTGTATTATTCAGCAACAGAAAAAAATAGTTACAATACAAAACTGGCAATAAGCCTTTCATGAAGATTTACATCTTGTTCCTTCTGAAGAATAACTGACAGTATCCCTGCACAAAGTTCTCCAGCACTTGGTTGGTTCTTCATACTGTGATCATGCCACAAACAGCACACAGTACAAAACTACATCTTCTCAGCCAGAACAATTTCATTTGAACTCTGTTTTCATCCTCTTCTCAGTCCCTTCACATGCTGTTCACATGCTCCATATAGCATACAGCATAAGACTTCATAGAAGAAGAAAACCAGAGGTCCCTCTCGAGAAGAACTATCTCACACTCACACCTCTGACTCGATTACACAATGGCTTTTAGCAATCTAATCGATTCTCATGCAAATGACCGTTCATTCCAACTGCCCAGTATCACTGACATCCAACTGTCCAAACCGTTCGCATAACTATCTAATCGTTCACATTCTCATAGGAAACTTTAGTCCCACATGCACAAGTTCTAGTTGGACATTCAGGTTTAAATGCCCGAACACACGTAAGATAATTGTCGGCGCTTTTGCCGCCGACGACTCCAGACTAAGTCTCATCGGAGTAACCAACATCATCAGTGAACACTTCAACACTCACTCCGACAGTTCCTTGTCTTACCGACACCAACACAATGCCAACTCTTCATCGGAGTGACTTCTGCCATCGGAGTCACAATTCAAGGCTGAGCCGATAGAAGTTCTCACGCCGATGCCAAACACCAACTTCCATCGGGGTGACCAATGCCCATCGAAGAAACTTCCAAATGTCAGCCCGACAAGGATTGTCATGCCGATGATCGTTCCATCAGAGAGACGCCAACAATCATCAAGACTAAACCAAACTTCGCCGAAGACCAATGTCCCACCGATGCCAAAGCCAATGTCATCCATCGGAGTAATGAGGTCCATCGGAGTGAGAACTCAAGGCTTGGCTGACAGTGATTCTCACGTCGACGCAAACCCTTCATCAGTATAACATGAAGTAACCGGGAGACTCCTTCCAGCTCCGCCAATAACACTACTCACTTCGATGATCTTTCATCGGATTGACTCACACCGATGAGATCGCTAACACTTCGCTAACCCTTCATCCATCGTCGGTGTGACCCAACACTGTCGGAGCTCCTACCACCAGCTCTGCCGATGGTCAACCTCATGCCGATGTCTCACTACCATCGGTGAGACCTTGGAGATCGGCATAAGACACTGAACTCCTGCCGATAGTAAACCTCATGCTGATAGCTAGCCCTCCATCGGTATAACCTAGCAGATCGGCCAAAGACCTCTTACTCCCACCGATACAAGGAGTCAAGCCGATAACAAAGGATAACCAAGGAACCAATGAACCTGTAATTTGAGTCACTAGTACTCAACATTCTCCCACTTGACGAAGGAATTACAGGAAACCATCAATGCTCCATATCACAAAACCAAAGCTGATACTGCCACCACTCCACTATGCTCACATGCTCCACAGAAGTTTTAACAAAAACAACTTCAAAGCTTCCAGAACACAGCCATGAGAAACATCCTCCAGAAACAAGATAAACCATCAGCTAGAACAATAATCAGTAAGCTGACTGTACCCATCCAACTGAAACAAAAAACCCACTTGACTGAAAATAGCACACACAGCCAGTGCTAAAACATCCAATCACTCATACCTTAAAGGTATGAACATCAGTAGACTCATGCCACCTACATATACACCCATCAACTGCAAATACAAGCTCAAAGTGTGAACCAGTCGAAGAAGACCAAACACTTCAAGAACTCCCACTGCATGGGTAATGCAGATCTGAAAAAGATCATGGCATACAAAAAATCCACCAATGGCATTACATAGAACGTGTAAATAATCATGTAGTACCAAGGAAACATCCACCATGATATGCAAAAACTGTAAGCAAATAATCCTGCAAGAACAACTCCTCACCACCAGTCCAAAGTTCTCCCAAGTTCTCCACATCCAACAAAGAAAGAGATAACAGAACAGAACCTTCATGCTGTCACCCAACAACATAAGTGAAAGCACATGACCACAAACTAGTGATCACTTCAGCTCCAATCAAATCTCAAAACAATGTAATGTGAAACAGACCATCAGAGAAACTAACTGAGACCAAGAGGAACACTGCACATCATATACCTGTAGATAATCCTTTTACATACACCTCTGAATGCCAACTATGTCAAGTATGATCTCCTTCAAAACACCCCAAAGAAGAACAGCATAACAACATCCAAACAAACATTCAATCTCCAAGATCAACTAACATGGATGTAAGCTTCACAAACCAAAGAAGATCAAACTAATTCATTTCCCATTTCAGGAAATCAGCCCATTAACCATCTCCTAACAGTCCTCATCAATGAATGATATCTCTAAACTCAAATGCACAAGGAGATAATCATGCTATTCATCTCTCACAATGAATCCACCAGAACCATTAATGAGCAGTTCAAGATCCATATCTATGAAAAAAAACATAAAACACCTGAGAGAAACAATGGGCAATACCTCTCAAGTTATAACCCTGCCGAGAAGACCAAGAGTGGGGATGAGAATGCTCCTCCAGGGAAACCAAGTCTGTATGACTTCTCCAAGAGCAATCTCCTCTAGATCTTTTGTTGAATTCACATTCAACCAAGGTAAAGACTCCTCGACTTTCTTGCTGCAAACTCTGAATAAGCACAACAAATACAGTCTCACCTTATTCTCCATGTATCCATGAGTACCTTTGAACAATCACCTCATGCTGAACTCCAACTGCATCACTACAACACTATGAAGTAATCAAGCAAATGATAAATGTACCCAAACATAGAGAAGTAACCAGACCACTGTCAAAGCTCCAATCATCTGAATCAGAAACTTATCATGACATCATGATCTTACCATCTCCCTTAGGAGATACCATGCTCCAGGTGAACATAACCATGGTCTCTAGATCAATGTATCATACCAAAATTCAAAAGCAGAAATCATGATATGAAAAAAACCAAAATTCTAAACCAACATCACCTGTCAAGCACCACCAACACCTCAGCCAAGAATTTCATGAATCCTCCATGACTCCAAGATGTTACTCATCCTCAAATAGTGCCCCGGCAAATGCGAAAGAACCCTTCTGCAGCAACAAGATCAAAGAGCTCCTCCTAGTAACATCTGCAACACTAAAGAAGATCATTCACCACTAAGTGATGAAACACACAGTCAATGCTAAAGCTCCCACTGAACTGTAACAACAGAGCTTTCCAAGCATCCTGACCAAACATCTCCTAATCTGAAAATCTTCCAGGTTCACACATTAACATGTCCATGTGACTATAAAACCAAGTGACACCAAGATCTCCAAAACAAGGAATTAAACTATCACTGTCAATAGCTTACACAAACCTATGTATTCAAGCTATACATGACATCATGATACACTTACTACAAGTCTCCATAACCAACTATTCAGATACTCTACAACATCCATCCTCTCATCCCAAAACAGTCACACCAATGCACAAGTGACCACAGACAAGGCCAGCTAACAAATCTGCATAAACACTGAAACAACCTTGTGGATAAAGACAGTCCACATCCGAGTCATCTCACTGTAGCTTAATAGGTGATCAGCCCACAAAACTACATAACTCGTAGATCCAACCAATGTATCATGCAAACTCACTATCACACTGGAAACTGCAAAACTGAGATTTCAAGGAATAAATAACAATGTAGACAATAAGACTCAAGCATCAGAAAACTTACTTTTCACTGATTTGCCCAACATGTCCACAACCAGAGCACCATAGTCAAGAAACTAGAAGCATTACCATAGAAATGCTGAGTGTCATATCACATACCAGCACTCCCATGCAGAGAAAGCATTTCACCTCCTCACAACCATGCACAGAGCATGCATGCAAAACTGCAACTATATCATCCAGTAACATCCCAAAAGCCAGGGTCTAGAAATAGCTTAACTGCAGCTTCACAAAACCACAAGTTTTTCTTTTGACCATGTAAAACCTGCAAAACCACTGTGTTTGAAACACACCCATGCACATCCATATCCACTTCACATCTGGAAAACCCAAAAGTTTACAACACAAACTCCATAACAGTTAAACCAAAATAATGTATCATCATGAATATGCATAACCATAGATTTTAAGGAAAAACTATAAAACCCCTCAAATCCAATAATCATGAATCTGAGTCATGCAAGTACAAAATATCCATTTAAGGAAAAAATAGTTCAAAAGATTTAGGCCCACTTCTAGACCAATCTCTCAAACCACCAACATGCACATGCATCTGAGAGTATCGGGCTATTACAGAAGCTCTTAGATCATCCAATGATCAACTCCAAAGCCTGCATGCAATCAGGGTAACAGAAAAATTATGCCTTCCAATACTAGGAATAGAACACCTAGCATAAGCACAATACTCCATGGCTGAGCAGTAACACAAACTTCTCCATATCATTAGAGAGCCTCTCACACAGATACCCAATATGAAAGTTACTGCAGCAACACAGCCTTAAAGCAAACCCCATGCAACAAGATTAAATACTGTCAATTAAGAGCCTCAGGCCACATCATGACCAGCTCCAGTCTCTTCACCATCCTTCAAGCACTGCTGAAATAGAAACACAAGATCAACTGCCAGACTTTCATTCAAACAAGGATCAAACAAACAGACATTTCCTTCAGATTTCCTCAACCCTGTCACACTAAGAAATCATCACAGAAGGAATACCTAGACCTTATACACCAGGAACTCTTACATGCAAACACATGCAGCACACAAATGTACATATGTGAGCAACAAAGCATATCCCAGAAGAAGGCTCTGATACCACTTGTAAGGAAATGAGGACATCTTAGAACATATTTCTAAGAAAAGTGGTGTCTTCGACAAATTTAAATTCTTTCCAAATGCTTCAAAAACACACACAACTATGCCTTTAAAGCGGAAACAGACATAGAACATTTCCTACATTGACCCTTAGAGGAAAGCACAAGCGAACAATATCTAGTTTCAATAACAGAGACATTAAACATGAAAGACAGAACAAGAACATAGATTTACGTGGGGAAAACCCTTACGGGTAAAAAACCCCACACTCCAAAAGCCCAGATCACCATTGTATTATTCAGCAATAGAAAAAAATAGTTACAATACAAAACTGGCAATAAGCCTTTCATGAAGATTTACATCTTGTTCCTTCTGAAGAATAACTGACAGTATCCCTGCACAAAGTTCTCTAGCACTTGGTTGGTTCTTCATACTGTGATCATGCCACAAAGAGCACACAGTACAGAACTACATCTTCTCAGCCAGAACAATTTCATTTGAACTCTGTTTTCATCCTCTTCTCAGTCCCTTCACATGCTGCATACAGCATACAGCATAAGACTTCACAGAAGAAGAAAACCAGAGGTCCCTCTCGAGAAGAACTATCTCACACTCACACCTCTGACTCGATTACACAATGGCTTTTAGCAATCTAATCGATTCTCATGCAAACGACCGTTCATTCCAACTACCCAGTATCGCTGACATCCAACTGTCTAAACCGTTCGCATAACTATCTAACCGTTCACATTCTCATAGGAAACTTTAGTCCCACATGCACAAGTTCTAGTTGGACATTCAGGTTTAAATGCCCGAACACACGTAAGATAATTGTCGGCGCTTTTGCCGCCAACGACTCCAGACTAAGTCTCATCGGAGTAACCAACATCATCGGTGAACACTTCAACACTCACTCCGACAGTTTCTTGTCTTACCGACGCCAACACAACGCCAACTCTTCATCGGAGTGACTTCTGCCATCGGAGTGACAATTCAAGGCTGAGCCGATAGAAGTTCTCACGCCGATGCCAAACACAAACTTCCATCGGGGTGACCAATGCCCATCGAAGAAACTTCCAAATGTCAGCCCGACAAGGATTGTCATGCCGATGACCGTTCCATCAGAGAGACGCCAACAATCATCAAGACTAAACCAAACTTCGCCGAAGACCAATGTCCCACCGATGCCAAAGCCAATGTCATCCATCGGAGTAATGAGGTCCATCGGAGTGAGAACTCAAGGCTTGGCTGATAGTGATTCTCACGCCGACGCAAACCCTTCATCAGTATAACATGAAGTAACGGGGAGACTCCTTCCAGCTCCGCCAATAACACTACTCACTTCGATGATCTTTCATCGGATTGACTCACACCGACGAGATCGCTAACACTTCGCTAACCCTTCATCCATCGTCGGTGTGACCCAACACTGTCGGAGCTCCTACCACCAGCTCTGTCGATGGTCAACCTCATGCCGATGTCTCACTACCATCGGTGAGACCTTGGAGATCGGCATAAGACACTGAACTCCTGCCGATAGTAAACCTCATGCCGATAGCTAGCCCTCCATCGGTGTAACCTAGCAGATCGGCCAAAGACCTCTTACTCCCACCGATACAAGGAGTCAAGCCGATAACAAAGGATAACCAAGGAACCAATGAACCTGTAATTTGAGTCACTAGTACTCAACATTCTCCCACTTGACGAAGGAATTACAGGAAACCATCAATGCTCCATATCACAAAACCAAAGCTGATACTGCCACCACTCCACTATGCTCACATGCTCCACAGAAGTTTTAACAAAAACAACTTCAAAGCTTCCAGAACACAGCCATGAGAAACATCCTCCAGAAACAAGATAAACCATCAGCTAGAACAATAATCAGTAAGCTGACTGTACCCATCCAACTGAAACAAAAAACCCACTTGACTGAAAATAGCACACACAGCCAGTGCTAAAACATCCAATCACTCATACCTTAAAGGTATGAACATCAGTAGACTCATGCCACCTACATATACACCCATCAACTGCAAATACAAGCTCAAAGTGTGAACCAGTCGAAGAAGACCAAACACTTCAAGAACTCCCACTGCATGGGTAATGCAGATCTGAAAAAGATCATGGCATACAAAAAATCCACCAATGGCATTACATAGAACGTGTAAATAATCATGTAGTACCAAGGAAACATCCACCATGATATGCAAAAACTGTAAGCAAATAATCCTGCAAGAACAATTCCTCACCACCAGTCCAAAGTTCTCCCAAGTTCTCCACATCCAACAAAGAAAGAGATAACAGAACAGAACCTTCATGCTGTCACCCAACAACATAAGTGAAAGCACATGACCACAAACTAGTGATCACTTCAGCTCCAATCAAATCTCAAAACAATGTAATGTGAAACACACCATCAGAGAAACTAACTGAGACCAAGAGGAACATTGCACATCATATACCTGTAGATAATCCTTTTACATACACCTCTGAATGCCAACTGTGTCAAGTATGATCTCCTTCAAAACACCCCAAAGAAGAACAGCATAACAACATCCAAACAAACATTCAATCTCCAAGATCAACTAACATGGATGTAAGCTTCACAAACCAAAGAAGATCAAACTAATTCATTTCCCATTTCAGGAAATCAGCCCATTAACCATCTCCTAACAGTCCTCATCAATGAATGATATCTCTAAACTCAAATGCACAAGGAGATAATCATGCTATTCATCTCTCACAATGAATCCACCAGAACCATTAATGAGCAGTTCAAGATCCATATCTATGAAAGAAAACATAAAACACCTGAGAGAAACAATGGGCAATACCTCTCAAGTTATAACCCTGCCGAGAAGACCAAGAGTGGGGATGAGAATGCTCCTCCAGGGAAACCAAGTCTGTATGACTTCTCCAAGAGCAATCTCCTCTAGATCTTTTGTTGAATTCACATTCAACCAAGGTAAAGACTCCTTGACTTTCCTGCTGCAAACTCTGAATAAGCACAACAAATACAGTCTCACCTTATTCTCCATGTATCCATGAGTACCTTTGAACAATCACCTCATGCTGAACTCCAACTGCATCACTACAACACTATGAAGTAATCAAGCAAATGATAAATGTACCCAAACATAGAGAAGTAACCAGACCACTGTCAAAGCTCCAATCATCTGAATCAGAAACTTATCATGACATCATGATCTTACCATCTCCCTTAGGAGATACCATGCTCCAGGTGAACATAACCATGGTCTCTAGATCAATGTATCATACCAAAATTCAAAAGCAGAAATCATGATATGAAAAAAACCAAAATTCTAAACCAACATCACCTGTCAAGCACCACCAACACCTCAGCCAAGAATTTCATGAATCCTCCATGACTCCAAGATGTTGTTGCAAGTATGAGGTGAGCCATTGTTGTCATTGATGTCAACATACTTATATTGCATTGACAAGAAGGATTTGATGAGCTGTGTGCTGAGGATATTGAAAAAATTAGCCTCAGTCAGGAACAGTGAAGAACAGTGATGAGAAGAAGGTAAATGTACTGTATAGGATGAGAACCGGAGGATGCGGATTAAAGAGTTAGTAGATATGAGTCTTGAGATGCTACAGTTAAGATTTCAGAGGTCCGCATGAAGATCTGAAGGAGATGTGGCTGCCGGTATAGAACCGGGTCCGGCAAGTATCCAGAGGTGACATAGGATCACAAAAAGGTCCGGTGAGGTCCAGAATTGTATCATCCTAATCTGCGGATTCGACGGAGTGTTTGGGATGTCCTTGTGATGTGTCATCTTGATTTGTGTTTGATTTGGAGGTCCGGAAGTACCTCTTGCATTATGACAGTGGCGACAGACTGTGTTCTTGAAGTTCCGGATGAGGAAGACAAGAGATCCCAGTAAGTAGAGGAAGTGCGGATGTATCCGGACATTCAGATTGGCTTGTGAAGGTTCTTGGATCATGTTTAGGTTGTGTTGTTGGTCCGCATTGATGGTAGAGCCTGGAATTGAAGTTATTCTTCCGGATAAAGCTCTTGCTCTGTTTAGCTGACCGGATGAGTTGTTCATCCTGCGAATGTTCTTGTGATGGCCGACCGGATGTGTTATTCATCTTGCGGATACTCCTATGGTTGTTTGCCGACTTAGATGTTTGTTCCTAAGTCGATGTCTTGTATAAATAATGGTTTGTGAGTTCATTTCAAAGTGTGGTGTGTGGATGAGTGTGGCATAGCGAAGAAACATGCGAAAGGCAGAGCAGAGATTGTTGGGCTTAATTGGAACTGATCCGGACATGATAGAGATGTCATTCTCCAGTTCAAGACTGTGATTTTTATCACTTTGTAGACAGTGTGTCTCCTTGTAGGCAGTGGGCCTCTTTGTGAGCAGTGTGCTCAGGCAGTGAGCCCTTATTGGCATGTGCCATTCATTTTTCTTTATTCTTCTAACAGAGAATAATTCTTGGGTTAATCACCCCATGGTTTTTCCCTTAACCGGGTTTTCCACGTCAAAATCTTGGTGTTCAATGTGTTGATGCTTATCTGCTCTTGTGTTTATGTATTATGCTTCCATGGATGATTATTTGATATGCTGCTAACTAACAACAGAGAATTAAGTGTTTGAAAGAAGAAGAAGTTTTATACAACTGATTCACCCCCCCTCTCAGTTGTATGCCCTAGATCCAACAATTGGTATCAGAGCTAAGTTCCTCTGATAGGAGCTTAACCGCTTGAGGAGATCCAGGATGTCGTCATACAAGAAGGATAGTCCGAAGTTCGATGGAACCAACTTCACTCTCTGGAAAGGTCGCATGAAGTGTCACTTGGAATGTATGGGAAAAGCATACTTGGCTATGATTTCAAAACCATATGTACCTCCACAAGGTGGTCTGACAACTCTGAATGAAATCACAGAAGCTGAAAACAATCTGCGGACCAAGGAAGCTCTTCTAAGCGCATTGAATGACTCAGATCTCTCGAATGTCATTGACCTACCAACTGCATATGAGATCCTAACTAAACTGGAACTTCTGTATGAAGGAGATGAGTTTGTCAAAAGTGCAAGGTTGCAAAGTCTGAAAGGGAAATTTGAAAGATTGAAAATGAGAGATGATGAAAACATCACTACCTTTATGCCAAGAGTAAATGAGCTGGTATGTGGAATCAGAAATGCTGGTGGAACTTTGGATGAAAATGAGATTGTCTGCAAAATCCTAAGATCCCTTCCTACTGCCTACAAAATCAAAGTTGCTGCCATTGATGAATTCAGAGCCCACACAACTGTCACAAGAGAACAACTGGCTGGGAAACTAGCTGCATTTGAAATGACCGAGTTTGGAGATGATCCTCCCAAGACTGAATCTGCTTTCAAAGCCAGTGCCTATGTGAAAGGCAAACAGAGATTTGATCCGGGTGAAAACTCATCAAGGAAAATGTCATGGTATGATCAAGCAAGAAGAGACATGGAAGAAGAAGAAGCAGAAACAGCTCAACTTGAAGCCCTCATTGCAAAGAGACTGCCAAGAGGATCCGGTAAGTATGAAGGAAAACTACCCTTTAAGTGTTTTAACTGCAATAAGATTGGTCATTTTGCCTCAAGATGTCCGGAGAGATCTGCAAGATCTAATACTCACAGACAAAGGTCTCAAAAGAATTGCTATTATGTTCATGAAGAAGATGACAATGAAGGAGTAACAGATGATGAATCAGAACTAGGAAGCAAATCCGGAAATGAGTGGGTGTTTATAGCCATCAAGGAAGAAGATTCAATACTCTCTGAATCTGTCAATCACAAAGTTGTTGAAAAAGCCTTGGCTGCTCAAGTGGAAGAAAAGGATGATTGGGTTATTGACAGTGGATGTTCTCACCATATGACTGGTGACAAGAATAAGTTCTTAGACTTGGAAAGATATGAAGGAGGAATGGTAAAGTTTGGTGACAATTCTGCTGGCAGAATCAGAGGTAGGGGAACTATTTCCTTTGATGGTAAGAGCAAAACAGGTAATGTACTGTATGTTGAAGGATTGAAGCACAATCTTCTCAGTGTTGGTCAGTTAGTGGACAAAGGCTATGATCTCCGGTTCAAGAATGGAAAATGCAGAATCTTTACAAGCTCCGGAACTGAAATTGCATCCGGTACTCAGACAAAAGGTAATATCTTTCATCTGGTTGGTTCAAATAAAAGTTGTTTGTTTGTTCAAATTGATCAGAGTTGGTTATGGCATAGAAGAATGTGTCATGTAAATTTTGATAACATCATCAAGATAAGCAACACTCAGGCTGTGAGAGATCTTCCAAAATTAATGAAACCTACGAATAGTGTGTGTAAAGAATGTCAGTTAGGTAAACAAAGCAGAGTCTCTTTCAAAAGCAAAGATCAGTCTTCTACCGGATTGTTGGAATTAGTACATACTGATCTATGTGGTCCGACAAGAATCAAGAGTCTGCAGGGTGATAGATATTTCATGTTGTTAATTGATGATCATTCCCAGATGATGTGGGTTACCTTTCTAAAAGAAAAATCAGAAGCTTTTGAGAAGTTCAGAATCTTCAAAGCTATGGTGGAGAATCAAACCGGATTGAAACTAAAGTGTCTAAGGTCTGATAGAGGTGGTGAATTTACATCTGGTGAATTCATTGACTTTTGTGAGAAACAGGGTATAAGAAGACAGTTGTCTGCTCCTAAGACTCCACAGCAGAATGGAGTAGTTGAGAGAAAGAACCGGACCATCCAGGAAGCTGCTAGGACAATGATGTTGGAAGCAAATGTTCCTCAAATGTTTTGGAAAGAAGCTATCAGCACTGCAGTCTACACTCTCAATCGAGTTCAAATCAGAAACAACACCAGTAAGACCCCCTATGAACTCTGGTTTGGCATCACTCCTACTGTGAAATATTTCAGAGTATTTGGTAGCAAGTGTTATATTAAAAGAGATGAAGATCTAGGAAAGTTTGATGCTAGAAGTGATGAAGGAATTTTCTTGGGCTACTCCACTCAAAGCAAAGCATACCGGTGTTACAATAAGAGATTGAGGAAGATGATAGAAAGCACCAATGTAAAGGTTGATGAAGGAATTGAGAAGCCTTCAAGATTTTATGAGTTTGATGAAGATGACCAAGACAGTGTTCAAGGACCTCAATCCTCTCCGGTGAGACAGAGTCAGCCTGATCCGGTAAATCAGGAAGAAGAGATAGGTTTGAATGAGCCTGATCAAGGAACAGCAGTGCTGGATACTCCCAAAATTCCAAGGTATGTAAGACTGAATCACTCTGAAGATCAGATCATAGGTGACAGAAGCAAAGGTGTACAAACTAGAAGGAATATTGCTCAAAATCAGAATGAATGTTGTCTGATTTCAAAGATTGAACCTAAAACAATAAATGAAGCCTGCAATGATGAAAACTGGACCAAAGCAATGGAAGATGAATTGATGCAAATTGAGAAAAATCATACTTGGGATCTTGTTCCCAGACCTAGAGACAGGAATGTAATTGGAACCAAGTGGGTCTTCCGGAACAAACTAAATGAAGCTGGTGAAGTAATCAGAAACAAAGCTAGATTGGTCTGCAAAGGCTACTCTCAAATAGAAGGAATTGACTTTGAAGAGACTTTTGCTCCGGTAGCAAGAATTGAAGCAGTCAGATTACTTCTTGCATTTGCTGCCTTCAAAGACTTCAAGGTATATCAGATGGATGTCACGTCTGCCTTCCTAAATGGTGATCTGGAAGAAGAAGTCTACATTGAACAACCGGATGGATTTCAATTGTCTGATAATAATGATATGGTCTGCAAGTTGAAGAAAGCTTTGTATGGATTGAAGCAAGCCCCAAGAGCATGGTATGAAAGGTTGGATAAGCATCTTGTGCAGATTGGATTCAACAAAGGTACTGCTGACAGTAACTTATATTTCAAAATTGATCATGAAAACATTCTGATTGTTGAAGTGTTTGTGGATGATATCATTTTTGGAGGAAGAGATAGTATGTGCAAAACTTTTGCTAATCAGATGAAAAGTGAGTTTGAAATGTCTATGCTTGGTGAAATGAATTTCTTCTTGGGACTGCAAATTACTCAAACAAAAGAAGGTATCTTCATTTCTCAGACCAAATATGTGAAAGAATTGTTAAGGAAATTTGGTATGGAAGACTCAAAGCCAATGAACACTCCTATGGCAACCGGATGTAAGCTAAGCAAAGATGATGATTCTCCAAAAGCAGATCAAACAAAGTATAGATCAATGATTGGTGGATTGTTGTATCTCACTCAAACTAGACCAGATATAATGCAGGCTGTTGGTCTTGTGGCAAGATTCCAGGCTGATCCTAGAGAATCTCATGTTATGGCAATCAAAAGAATTTTTAGATACTTGAAAGGAACAGTTGAGTATGGTCTATGGTATCCTAGAGATCCGGACTTCTCTCTTCATGCTTACACAGATGCAGATTGGGCAGGAGATGTGGATGACCGGAAGAGCACTAGTGGTGGAGCATTCTTTTTGGGGAAGAGATTGGTTTCTTGGCTAAGCAAGAAACAAGATGCAATATCTCTGTCTACAACTGAAGCAGAATACATTGCAGCAGCAGGTAGTTGCACTCAAATCTTATGGATGAAGCAGATGCTAAGAGACATCAAAGTTGAATATGAGAAGCCTATCACAATTTTCTGTGATAATTCAAGTGCAATTAATATCTCCAAGAATCCGGTATTGGATTCTAAGACTAAGCACATATCTATTAAATTTCACTTTTTGAGAGAACAAGTAAACAAGGAAGAAGTCAGATTGGAGTATGTTCCCTCCAAGGATCAGATTGCAGATATCTTTACAAAACCTCTTCCCAAAGACTCCTTTGAATATCTCCGGGAGAAGTTAGGGGTCATGGCCCCTCCGGTGATGAACTAAGATGCACTGATGTGCATCAGTCCGGTGGCTATCACAGTCATATCTTGTGATCCGGACTAATGGGGAGCTGCAACTAAGGGGGAGCAGCTGGTATGACTCTGATGTATGAGAATTGCAAGTATGAGCCCTTTGCCATTGATGTCAAAGGGGGAGAGAAGACATGTGAAAAACAAGTGGTTGATGATCAAAGGGGGAGCAGTAAAGGAAGAGAAGACATATGAAAAGTTGAAGTTCTTGTCTTAATGGTTTTTCACATCATATGTTGCCATCAATGACAAAGGGGGAGATTGTTGCAAGTATGAGGTGAGCCATTGTTGTCATTGATGTCAACATACTTATATTGCATTGACAAGAAGGATTTGATGAGCTGTGTGCTGAGGATATTGAGAAAATTAGCCTCAGTCAGGAACAGTGAAGAACAGTGATGAGAAGAAGGTAAATGTACTGTATAGGATGAGAACCGGAGGATGCGGATTAAAGAGTTAGTAGATATGAGTCTTGAGATGCTACAGTTAAGATTTCAGAGGTCCGCATGAAGATCTGAAGGAGATGTGGCTGCCGGTATAGAACCGGGTCCGGCAAGTATCCAGAGGTGACAGAGGATCACAAAAAGGTCCGGTGAGGTCCGGAATTGTATCATCCTAATCTGCGGATTGGACGGAGTGTTTGGGATGTCCTTGTGATGTGTCATCCTGATTTGTGTATGATTTGGAGGTCCGGAAGTACCTCTTGCATTATGACAGTGGCGACAGACTGTGTTCTTGAAGTTCCGGATGAGGAAGACAAGAGATCCCAGTAAGTAGAGGAAGTGCGGATGTATCCGGACATTCAGATTGGCTTGTGAAGGTTCTTGGATCATGTTTAGGTTGTGTTGTTGGTCCGCATTGATGGTAGAGCCCGGAATTGAAGTTATTCTTCCGGATAAAGCTCTTGCTCTGTTTAGCTCACCGGATGAGTTGTTCATCCTGCGAATGTTCTTGTGATGGCCGATCGGATGTGTTATTCATCTTGCGGATACTCCTATGGTTGTTTGCCGACTTAGATGTTTGTTCCTAAGTCGATGTCTTGTATAAATAATGGTTTGTGAGTTCATTTCAAAGTGTGGTGTGTGGATGAGTGTGGCATAGCGAAGAAACGTGCGAAAGGCAGAGCAGAGATTGTTGGGCTTAATTGGAACTGATCCGGACATGATAGAGATGTCATTCTCCAGTTCAAGACTGTGATTTTTATCACTTTGTAGACAGTGTGTCTCCTTGTAGGCAGTGGGCCTCTTTGTGAGCAGTGTGCTCGGGCAGTGAGCCCTTATTGGCATGTGCCATTCATTTTTCTTTATTCTTCTAATAGAGAATAATTCTTGGGTTAATCACCCCGTGGTTTTTCCCTTAACCGGGTTTTCCACGTCAAAATCTTGGTGTTCAATGTGTTGATGCTTATCTGCTCTTGTGTTTATGTATTATGCTTCCATGGATGATTATTTGATATGCTGCTAACTAACAACAGAGAATTAAGTGTTTGAAAGAAGAAGAAGTTTTATACAACTGATTCACCCCCCCCTCTCAGTTGTATGCCCTAGATCCAACAGATGTTACTCATCCTCAAATAGTGCCCCGGCAAATGCGAAAGAACCCTTCTGCAGCAACAGGATCAAAGAGCTCCTCCTAGTAACATCTGCAACACTAAAGAAGATCATTCACCACTAAGTGATGAAACACACAGTCAATGCTAAAGCTCCCACTGAACTGTAACAACAGAGCTTTCCAAGCATCCTGACCAAACATCTCCTAATCTGAAAATCTTCCAGGTTCACACATTAACATGTCCATGTGACTATAAAACCAAGTGACACCAAGATCTCCAAAACAAGGAATTAAACTATCACTGTCAATAGCTTACACAAACCTATGTATTCAAGCTATACATGACATCATGATACACTTACTACAAGTCTCCATAACCAACTATTCAGATACTCTACAACATCCATCCTCTCATCCCAAAACAGTCACACCAATGCACAAGTGACCACAGACAAGGCCAGCTAACAAATCTGCATAAACACTGAAACAACCTTGTGGATAAAGACAGTCCACATCCGAGTCATCTCACTGTAGCTTAATAGGTGATCAGCCCACAAAACTACATAACTCGTAGATCCAACCAATGTATCATGCAAACTCACTATCACACTGGAAACTGCAAAACTGAGATTTCAAGGAATAAATAACAATGTAGACAATAAGACTCAAGCATCAGAAAACTTACTTTTCACTGATTCGCCCAACATGTCCACAACCAGAGCACCATAGTCAAGAAACTAGAAGCATTACCATAGAAATGCTGAGTGTCATATCACATACCAGCACTCCCATGCAGAGAAAGCATTTCACCTCCTCACACCATGCACAGAGCATGCATGCAAAACTGCAACTATATCATCCAGTAACATCCCAAAAGCCAGGGTCTAGAAATAGCTTAACTGTAGCTTCACAAAACCACAAGTTTTTCTTTTGACCATGTAAAACCTGCAAAACCACTGTGTTTGAAACACACCCATGCACATCCATATCCACTTCACATCTGGAAAACCCAAAAGTTTACAACACAAACTCCATAACAGTTAAACCAAAATAATGTATCATCATGAATATGCATAACCATAGATTTTAAGGAAAAACTATAAAACCCCTCAAATCCAATAATCATGAATCTGAGTCATGCAAGTACAAAATATCCATTTAAGGAAACAACAGTTCAAAAGATTCAGGCCCACTTGTAGACCAATCTCTCAAACCACCAACATGCACATGCATCTGAGAGCATCGGGCTATTACAGAAGCTCTTAGATCATCCAATGATCAACTCCAAAGCCTGCATGCAATCAGGGTAACAGAAAAATTATGCCTTCCAATACTAGGAATAGAACACCCAGCATAAGCACAATACTCCATGGCTGAGCAGTAACACAAACTTCTCCATATCATTAGCGAGCCTCTCACACAGACACCCAATATGAAAGTTACTGCAACAACACAGCCTCAAAGCAAACCCCATGCAACAAGATTAAATACTGTCAATTAAGAGCCTCAGGCCACATCATGACCAGCTCCAATCTCTTCACCATCCTTCAAGCACTGCTGAAACAGAAACACAAGATCAATTGCCAGACTTTCACTCAAACAAGGATCAAACAAACAGACATTTCCTTTAGATTTCCTCAACCCTGTCACACTAAGAAATCATCACAGAAGGAATACCTAGACCTTATACACCAGGAACTCTTACATGCAAACACATGCAGCACACAAATGTACATATGTGAGCAACAAAGCATATCCCAGAAGAAGGCTCTGATACCACTTGTAAGGAAATGAGGACATCTCAGAACGTATTTCTAAGAAAAGTGGTGTCTTCGACAAATTTAAATTCTTTCCAAATGCTTCAAAAACACGCACAACTATGCCTTTAAAGCGGAAACAGACATAGAACATTTCCTACATTGACCCTTAGAGGAAAGCACAAGCGAACAATATCTAGTTTCAACAACAGAGACATTAAACATGAAAGACAAAACAAGAACACATATTTACGTGGGGAAAACCCTTACGGGTAAAAAACCCCACACTCCAAAAGCCCAGATCACCATTGTATTATTCAACAACAGAAAAAAATAGTTACAATACAAAACTGGCAATAAGCCTTTCATGAAGATTTACATCTTGTTCCTTCTGAAGAATAACTGACAGTATCCCTACACAAAGTTCTCCAGCACTTGGTTGGTTCTTCATACTGTGATCATGCCACAAACAGCACACAGTACAGAACTACATCTTCTTAGCCAGAACAATTTCATTTGAACTCTGTTTTCATCCTCTTCTCAGTCCCTTCACATGCTGTTCACATGCTGCATACAGCATACAGCATAAGACTTCACAGAAGAAGAAAACCAGAGGTCCCTCTCGAGAAGAACTATCTCACACTCACACCTCTGACTCGATTACACAATTGCTTTTAGCAATCTAATCAATTCTCATGCAAACGACCGTTCATTCCAACTGCCCAGTATCGCTGACATCCAACTGTCCAAACCGTTCGCATAACTATCTAACCGTTCACATTCTCATAGGAAACTTTAGTCCCACATGCACAAGTTCTAGTTGGACATCTGGGTTTAAATGCCCGAACACACGTAAGATAATTGTCGGTGCTTTTGCCGCCGACGACTCCAGACTAAGTCTCATCGGAGTAACCAACATCATCGGTGAACACTTCAACACTCACTCCGACAGTTCCTTGTCTTACCGACGCCAACACAACGCCAACTCTTCATCGGAGTGACTTCTGCCATCGGAGTGACAATTCAAGGCTAAGCCGATAGAAGTTCTCACGCCGATGCCAAACACCAACTTCCATCGGGGTGACCAATGCCCATCAGAGAAACTTCCAAATGTCAGCCCGACAAGGATTGTCATGCCGATGACCGTTCCATCGGAGAGACGCCAACAATCATCAAGACTAAACCAAACTTCGCCAAAGACCAATGTCCCACCGATGCCAAAGCCAATGTCATCCATCGGAGTAATGAGGTCCATCGGAGTGAGAACTCAAGGCTTGGCCGACAGTGATTCTCACGCCGACGCAAACCCTTCATCAGTATAACATGAAGTAACAAGGCGACTCCTTCCAGCTCCACCGATAACACTACTCACTTTGATGATCTTTCATCGGATTGACTCACACCGACGAGATCACTAACACTTCGCTAACCCTTCATCCATCGTCGGTGTGACCCAACACTGTCGGAGCTCCTACCACCAGCTCTGCCGATGGTCAACCTCATGCCGATGTCTCACTACCATCGGTGAGACCTTGGAGATCGGCATAAGACACTGAACTCCTGCCGATAGTAAACCTCATGCCGATAGCTAGCCCTCCATCGGTGTAACCTAGCAGATCGGCCAAAGACCTCTTACTCCCACCGATACAAGGAGTCAAGCCGATAACAAAGGATAACCAAGGAACCAATGAACCTGTAATTTGAGTCACTAGTACTCAACAATAGGTTTATGGTATGTTGCACATATGCCCCATATTAGAGCACACTAGGCTATGATGACAATATTGGTTGAGTGTTGGTATAGCAAGCACAAATCATTCTTGTTGTCATCTGGGGAGGTGATTATCATCCTCGATGACATACATGGATGATACTATACATCCCCATACATGGAGAGCAAGTTATTTATGATACTGGCACTGGGGAGAGTGCACTGGTGAGGCTATTGATGACTTAGGGCTTAGGGATTGAGGATGGGGAGATATGGCCTAGTTAGATGCGAGCAAGATTTGATAGGTTGACACTATTTCTAGTCAGACTGAATGGAGGGCTATTGATTCCTGATTGGTAGTCTAGGGGATTTTCTATTGGATAGGGTCAAGTACTAGAGGGGATGGTGAGCAAGGGTATAGTATATGCTTGGGGCCCTTGCATGTTGGGATAGTTATATCATGATATGTAGATCAAGTAGTATATAGATATGGTTCTAGTTTGGCAGCAGGAGTGACACTACTACATGTGTGGGCATGGGAGCACATAACTATTACTCAGCTAATATCTACTCAAAAGAGGGGACTAGGGCTGCCATTTATTTACTTATATGAGGGTGCAGTGACACAACGACAGTTGGGATAGCTCACATATTGGAGATGTGTATTAGATGAGATGGATACCATCATTTGGAAGCCTTGGATAGACTGTGAGATTTGGGTTGATGACACTAAGCACCTAACATATTGTCAGCAGGCTAGGTATCTCATCGAGAGGACTTTTTACATCATTAAGTGATACATGTCGGATAGGGTATTATAATAGTTTGGCCTACCTCAACTAGAATTGGGGTCTAGAGATAGTGGTCGACATGACTATTGTAGATTTTGAGGCTCTAGCTCCCATTCATTGGGATCTAGTAGGAGGAGGAGAAGATCCAAGGAGGACTCTAGAGTATGATGCCTCGTAGTTAGCTCACAGGCTAGTGTGTTTGATATTACCTGGGGAGGTAGCAGGGCGATGGAGGCCAGTAGGAGAGTTGGGTGTGAGGGGTTTAGCAGTGGAGCTAGGATGGGATTGACGATAGAGGTAGACGATAGAGGTAGAGAGTGGAGGAGGTGGTAGCTGGAGAGGCAGTATTAGAGGAGGCACCACAGGTGGTGGCATAGGATTCTCTAATGGAGGAGACAAGGGAGGAGGATGCGAATGTAGGGCGGAAGGATGAGGAGATGGGAGTACATGGGGAAGAGGAGGATATGGGCATGAGACTTGCTAGGGCCTTGTCAGAGTGAGATGCCTTGCAACTGGAGGTGGAGAGATTACAAAGATTAGTATAGTAGATTTCCTCTAAGAGGGATGCTAGGATCTAGCATCGTTAGCAGGTAGAGTTTGTGGCAGTGAGGCTCTGACAGGCCTTATAGGGATAGGGGCAGACATAGATACCAGTACAGACACCTAATGATGGAGAGATGGCTCGAGTTATGGCCGAGAGAGATACAGTAGTAGCCCTGAGGCTGATGGCTGAGTCTCAAGTATAGCTTACAAGTAGGAGAGAGATTCTGTGAGGTTAGTCATTAGGGCAGATCAGCCCACAATGACATTGGTTACAAAGCTGGCTAAGGTATAGAGGAATGTTATGTGGATTACCTGAGAGATAGAGTATTGCAGAGGTTTGTATAAGAGTGTAGTGCCTCCAGACCAGCAGTAACCTAGTTTTATAGAGCTGAGTCAATCAGGGACTTCCTCATCTAGGAGGTTAGGGGCTTCAATAATGGGGCCACTACCACCAGTATGACTAGTAGGGGCACAACCTCCTCCTATAGAACCATAGCCATTAGGGTCAAGGGTAGATCCTTCAGAGGAGAGTTCATCATGATTTGTATATGTTGTATATGTTGTAGACATTTGTATTTAGTGATGATTATGATGATGATGCATATATATGACATGATGATGCCTTCGGGCTCCTATATATATTTATGGCTCATGTAGCCCATTGTATAGACATGTACATGAGACATTTATTTTTGATGTATATATATTAGATGTGACATGGTTTTTGATGGTGTATATGATGTGATTATAATGTTTATGATGCTTATATTTTCCATGTGATGATGATATGGATGACATGTATTATGATTATGGATTTATGTGATGTATGCATGATGTGATGAATATTTATGATGTTATCGATAGATATGATGTAGTAGATAGATGATGTACTTATTTATGCTATGGATAGATATATGATGTATGTATGATGTTATGGATATATTATGCTTATAATGTTATGGATATATGATGCTTAACAATATTTGTTTTGCAGGATTTTCATGGATGCAATAGGATGATATCATGATGTATGGATGGAATGTTAGTAGAAGAAATGATGTAGATGTACAGAATAGTTGATCAAACTGTGAAAGCTATAGATTTTTATTAGGGTGTTTGGGGGAGATGGATGGGATGATTTTGCTTTAGGTTATGCATAAGAAATGTAAAGAGCAATCCTTAGTTTGATATATCAAATGGATATTATGCACTAAGGTATGAGAAAATAGGGTGACGATGTATCCAATGCATGGGCATTGACTTTGCAAACAAAAGGTTTTGTCCTTATTCATACCAGACATAATAGAACCTTGTTGGAAATGTGAGTGGAAGATAGTCTTAGTGCATGATGATCCTAATGCACAAAAGGTGTTTGAATGACCTTAGATGCAAAGGATATTGTTTATGCAAGAAACTATTTCAACATAGATAAGATAAAGATTATCCTTGGTAGGATAACAAGAACATCCCACAAACACAACATATGAAAGTAATGACAATGCCCCGGTCCATACTTCTCATAACACACCAAGATATAGAAAGATCAAGGTGGTCTCGAATAAACATTAGAAAGAGACAAAAAGATAAACCAAAAGAAATCGACCAAATGAAAAAACAAATACACAACCATCATATCTCTTGCCAAAGAGGGTGCTCATACTAGATAAGGCCTTATGGTAGGAAATATACATCCATTAAATGCTTTGGATTAGGATAATGGATTAGAAGAATAGGCAATTGGTATGTGAGAAAATGCACTACTTCGAGAGTATTGTTTCACTTCTAATTTGGTAAGTACTTGAGCTTTCAAAAAGATGCATAGTTCATTTTCTACTTGAGTTAGTCAAGTCGGGGTAATAGGTGAGTAGGATGGATTGTGATAGATGGAAGAAGTGAGTGTGTGTGTAATGCAAGAGAGAATCTCCTTCTTGCTCAAATAGACTCTCACAAAACACCAATACACAATTCCAATTTGATTTCAACAAAACAAATAATTGATTTTATTAACAAAACAAATATAATTTTGCAAATTATTTACAATGTTTGGTTTTCAATGGTTTTTCCCAACTCTCTATCACTCAAATCTGCATAATCATAATCTCTCTTCAACACATCTACACAATCACAGTCTCATAGCCTTGCAAGGATTCCAACCTCTCTCTTCTCTCTACACCCTTAGGTGCCTTAACTCACATTCTCTACATGTTTCTCTTGCTATCTGACCAAGCCTCTCTTTCTTCTCTCAATGGCCGACACCCAATGTTTTTATGCTTTGGATTATATAGTGAATTCAAATCTTTAATTTGAATTCCTTTCATATTCTATGCCTGTGGTCTCTTCCTATCCTTGTGGTGCCTCATCTTTTGCAACATGGCGCTCTATTCCTCCTCTTTTTCCAGTGCTTAAAATATGGAATATTTTAATTGAAACTTGCTAAACAGAGTTGAAAGCATACTCTTGCTTCGACTTGGAGGTTGACGAATTAGGGCTCAGTGATTATCCTTAAAAGACACAAGATTTGATACTGCTTTGGAGTTTTCTTGAGAGACCCATTGTCCAACACTAAATGAATTGGGAGGAGTAGTAGATCCAAGAATCCCAATCACTGACTAGCGAGATGATGAAGCAGAAATTGATGGAATGGAAACTTCATTTTATGGAAAGTAAAATATTTCAGATGTTGCAGTAGAAGATGTAGAATGGAATTCATTTCTAAATGAACTATTTGAATTTCCAAAATACCATGAAAGAGTTCTACTCGAATTTGTACCAAAAGGCACTACTTGAGGTTTTGCGTGCTCACTGTCTGTATTTATGCTTGACAATTTATCTACATCATGATCAAAGCATCTAGTTGGTAGGCTTGGGAGAACATAGTGCTTGTAGTAGCTTGGAACACTATCTAGTAGTTTTTGCTACTTGATTCCCTCCTTATCAGTATGTTCTTGGCATGTATGAAGTCTCTGACTAAGGCAGTCTATCTTAAGTTCCACATTTGAGAGCTCAGATGTTTGCTGACATTTTGTCAAACAACTGATCGCGAAAAGAACCCAAACCATCATCGAATGAATGCATCGGGTTAGACAATTTCAATGCAGCATTTTGTTAAACAAGTGATGACAACACCCTATCGCCAAACCATTCCCATAACTTCAGATGCATGAAGATTTTCAATACAACCCAGCTAGTCACGACAAAAGTTGAAATGCACAACAAAACCAAAATGCCCCATCAGCATGCAACAACTCTTCCACGACACTTCGATGAATACAACAACGAAAGATCGACTTCGCTTGATGTGAATCACATAAGTGAGACGATTGCCAAGAAATGCCATTAGAAGTCCAAACAAATAAACAAAATCAAAAAATTAAACCTGCACTTTTTTGGTTGATGTTGATTGCTTGTTCGCCCAGGATGCTCCTGCATCAGTGTGTGTTTATTATGGTTTATGGTAGGTGGGAAAGTTTTTTATGGAATGGATGAAAGTGGAAATTCCTCTCATGACAATAAGGATCCAATCCTAGAGAAACTAGGTTAAGGAAAGATGCCCCCAGTCAAGTACAAGATTTATTATGGAGTGGGTAGGATAGACTTTATTATGGGATGAAGTACGATGGATAACAATTAATACTAATAAAGATCAAGCCATGATAGGTGGGTGGATGAAAATGCTTTATTATGGTGGATGGATTGAAAAACTTTATTATGGAGTGGAATGGGTGATATGGATAAGAACCTAATAGATGGTGGATGCTGACATCTACACATAGTGCTTGAAACTAGGTTTTCACTATGGTACTTGCCCAAGGCGCCTATTTTCTAGGTTTTCACCATTGGGCGGATTATTTATTTTTTGTATTTTTAAAATTTTTTGTATTTATTTTTTTTTAATTTTTTTGATTTGATTTGATTTGATTTGATTATTTTATTTTTATTTTTTGATTGAGATACTATGAGGATCAAGCATAGAACTTCTTAAGATGAACAGTGTTGATGGGTTCATCTAGAGGTGCTCCTTTAGGTGTAGCAAGTTGATAAGCTCATGATCCATAACATGTAACCACAAAAGGTCTTAACTAGTTAGGCTCAAACTTTCCTTTCTTGTCCTGATCTTGCTGATTTTTCTAATTCTCTTTTAGGACTAGATCGCCAATTTCAAGTTTCTGAGCCTTGATCTTCTTATTATAACTACGACGGAGTTGGGTTTGATAAACTTGAAGATGGTTTAGTGCAGTGAGATGTCTCTCGTCAAGTAACTCTAGCTCATGTGATTTGGCAATTCTATATTCTACTTCATCAATAAGATATTGTGAAGAGGCCTTGAGAGAAGGAAGCTCAACCTTGATAGGCAAATAGCTTTGGTACCATATACTAGTGAATATGGAGTAGCATTGGTGGGTGTACAGATACTTTTGTGGTAGGCCCATAACGCAGGATTGAGTTGTAGGTGCCAATCATGACTAACTTCATTGACTGTCTTCTTGAGGATTTTCAATGTAGTCTTGTTGGAAGCCTCAACTTGGCTATTACTTTGTGGATAATAGGGAGTAGAAAAATAGTGTTGGATATGAAACTAAGTGCATAGGGTGCAGACTTCTTGGTTTTTGAATGGTCTACCATTATTAGTGACAATGGCAAGGGGAATACCATACCAACAAATAATATAATGCATGACGAATTTAGCAATCTATTTACCAGTTATGTAAGTCATTGGAATGGCTTCTAACCACTTCATGAAATACTCAATGGAATTGATCTAATGAACTTATGGCTATTGGATGAGGATGGATGGATTTTGCCTATGAGGTTGAGCCCCCATTGTGAGAACAACCAAGGAATAGTAATAGGTTGTAATGCTTGTGTTGATCCATGAATCAAATCACTGTGCTGCTAACATTGAAAACATTTATTAAAAAAATAATGTGCATCTTGTTCCATAGTTGGGCAATAGTACCTTGTACATAGAAAGTTCTTGGCAAGTGTTGGGCTAATGGAATGTGCCCCACAGACACCTTCATGAACATATCATAAAGCAGTGTTAGCCTCTTCCAAGTTGAGACATCTAAGAAGGATACCATCAAGACTCCTTCAATATAAGGCATCACCAAGAATGGTAAAACAAGAAGAATGATAGATGAAAGTTTTCTTTTGGGTGTTGGTTAGGTTGGGTGGAAGGGTATTTTTATGAAGGTAGTCATTTATGTCTTGATACCAAGGGGAATTGGGACCAATAAGTTTGTATATAAACTCAATTTGTGGAACATCAAAATTCAGGATCAATAGTTGTGCAATCAAGAACTCACAACATTGAGTGTTGGTAGGCATATCAAGGAGAGATCCAATTGTTGCCATTGCATCAGCAGCTTTATTATTCAACCTGAGAATTTGCTCAAAAGATATCTAAGAGAAATACTGTTTGAAATTGTCAACCATTCTTTTGTAGGGAAGTAATTTACCATCCTTTTTCTGATATTCATCTGTTACTTGTCTAATGACCAATAGGGAATCACCATAAACCTGTAGTTCCTTAATGTTCCATTGTATAGCCATGCAAATTCCTATAATGAGAGCTTCATATTCAGCAATGTTGTTTATGCAAGTAATATCTAGTCGATATGACTTTGGGATGCAATCACCTTGTGGAGTGACAAAAATGACTCTATCTCATGAACCATGTTGAGTGTAAGAACCATCAAAGTATAGTTTCCATACAGTAGCTATGTTGACAATGAACACCTCTTCATCTAGGAATTCTTAAATCATAGGATGAGTATCTGTTATAGGTGCTTATGCTAGTTGATCAGCTATGACTTGTCCTTTTATGGATTTTCAATCAACATATTCAATATCAAATTCACTGAGGATCATAACCCATTTTTCTAGACATCCTGTAAGAGTGGCTTTAGACAATAGATATTTCAATGGGTCAACTTTTGAAATGAGCTTAGTTTGTTGATTAAGCATATAATGTCATAGCTTTTGAGAGGCAAACACAATAGCTAGACATGCTCATTCCATTGTGGTATAGTTGAGCTCATATCCTACAAATGTGTGACTGATGTAGTAAATTGCTCTCTCTTTCCCTAAATCATCATGTTGTATAAGTAGGGATCCTAGTGTAGATGAAGTAGCAGAGATATATAATAACAAAGGTTTTCTTGCTACTAGAGGCATCAATACTGGAGGTGTAGCTAGATAATCTTTCAATTGATAGAAGGCCTGTTGAAATTTATTATCCCATCTGAATGAAACATCTTTTTGCAACAAGTGTAAGAATGGTTGGCATTTATCTACAAGTTGGGCAATAAGGCACCTAATGGACTAAAGTTTTCCTTGAAGGCTTCTTAACTATTTCAGATTAGCTAGCAAAGGCATCTCAACTATGAATTTTACTTTAGTAGGATCAACTTTAGTACCTCTGTGAGAAATTATGTAGCCCAACAATTTTCGTGAAGTAATGCCAAATACACATTTCTTTGGATTGAGACTGACTTGGTATTTTTCTAGTCTGTCAAATATTTGTTCTAGTACTTGTAAATGACCTTCTCGAGTGATAGATTTCCCTAATAAGTCATTGACATAGTCCTCCATAATGCTATGAAATAAGTCATGGAATATTACTATCATAGCTCTTTGGTATGTAGCTCCAACATTTTTCAAACCAAAAGGCATGACTTTCCAACAATATGTACCCCAAGGACATATATAATTTGTCTTGTATTGATCTTCTAAGGCAATGAGAATCTGGTTGTATCCTGAGAACCTGTCCATTAAGGAAAACATTTCATGTCCAACTGTCAAGTCTACGATGATATCTATATTGGGTAATGGGAAATCATCTTGAGGACATGCCTTGTTTAATTCTCTAAAATCTATGTAGAGCGGATGCCCCCAGTGAATTTTGATACCGATACAAGATTAGAAATCCATTCTAGATAGCCAATAGGATGAATGAATTTCATGTCTAATAACTTTTGGAGCTTTATTTTTACCAATAATGCTATTTGTGGATGCATCTTTTTGAGTTTTTGCTTGATTGGTTTAGCATCAGGAAAGACTACTAAATAATGTACTACTAGTGAAGGATCTAGTCCAGGCATGTCTACATAAGACTAAGTAAATTTTATCATCCTTTTCAAAAAGAATGCTATGAAGTCCTTTTTCTCCTATTCTGAAAGTGATGCTGCTAGAAATGTGAGTTTTAGATTCTGCGTTGTACCCAAATTCATTTCCTGTGATTCCTCCACCAAAAGTGGAGATCTCTCTTGATATTTGTGATTCACAGGAAGGTCAAATACTCCATCCTTAGGTGCCTTAGAGAGGTTTTCACCTTCAAATACGTCCTTTATTTTTACTATTTTTAAATTTGATAGTGTCACATCATAGTTTTCACTAGGGGATTTTATTTCTTTATTTTATTCACTTTTGTGACTAGAGGATTTGGCCTTCTCACCAAAGTACACTATAGAGTCTAGGTCTATGATAAACTAGATTTATGGTCTCCTAGTGGAATACCATCTCAAATTCCCATGAATTCAGCAATAGCCTCATTGTTCTGAAAAATGTTAGGAACTAGAGGATCTTGTTGGTCCCAATCTATAAGGTTAGGGTAAACGAGTGTAAGGCTCGTACATTTTGAGGTGGATGTAAAGGAGATGGAGGATATCATGCAAATGGAGGTTTCTTGGAATAGGTCTATGATATGCATAAAGAAGTCATCGATGGTATCCTCGTTAGAACTCTCAACTACAGGAAAAGCTTTTGCTACTTCATCAAGGATATACTCAAGGTCTGAGGACTTCAGTGCCTCCTTTCCGTACCCTAACCCTTGTTGATTATGCCTCTTGGTCACAATTATGGGCTCTAATGTACCTTTCTCATGAAGTCTGAGGCTGCCTTGACCTTTATAGTCCATATTCTTGACAATATGAAGACCTGTAGTGTACTTCTCTACTGGTAATGGTGTTGGATCTTCTATTTCCTTGTATAACCATGAGGAGACATCTTCGTTGATTGACTCTTTATCCAGAACCCCCAACATGTGAATTTTGTGGGTTTACCTTGTATAACAACTTTAGGAACTAATTCTGTTAGATGTGGTTTACCATAACACTTTGGTGATAGTGGAAGATTGCTAACATAGTAGGGTTTTTACAGTTCATATTCACTAAATCCTTATCTTTATATTGAACCTTGATCTTTGGGATGGGTGCATTGGATGTAGATTTGGTTAAGGAAGATGGATCTATAGACAAGGAAGATGGTTGAGCTACATCATTATTAGGAACCTAGTTTAAATTGCAGTATCTTCCTTGCATGATTCTACAAAACTCAAAAGGTCTAGGATCTCTAAGCATAGTTATTTCAGTGCCATTATATGGGAATTTTAGGCATTGATGATATGTAGAGCGTACGACCTGCATGGTATGTATCCATGGGCAACCTAGAATGATATTATATGGGAGATCAAGGTCCAAAACTTGGTAGTCGATATCTATTATAGTAGGACTGACTTGAATAGGTAAGTGAATAACACCTTTTGTCTCATGCTTGACATCATCATAGGCTTTGATAGTTATAATTTTCTATGGATCAATGACATCCTTAGAGTATCCCAAATGCTTTAGCAATTTGAGAGAACAAATATTTAGGCCAGTGCCATCTATAAGGATTCGTTTGACTTTACGTTGATGGATACAAACTTCTAGATGAATGGTGTCATTATGATATGGATTGTTGGATGGAACGTCCTTTTTGGTGAAGACCAAGTGATGGGGTGATGCAATGTGCCTTATCATGGCTTGAAACTAATCAACATAAATGTTATTAGGGACAAACGACTCTTGAAAGGATTTTTCAAGGATTGCTTTGTGTGCAGGAGATGCTCAGAGAAGGTCTGAATAGAAATTTGAGCAGGTGTCTTTTGTAGTGTCCCTCCATTTTCACTTTGGTTGTGCAAGTAGTCTAGCTAAGGAACCTGAAGATGAAGATGGACTATGAGCTTCTGTTAGTACTTTCATGGGTATGATGCATATTGTTATGTTATTATTATTATGTAGAGATTTATTTGGATAGCTAGGTGATGCAGTAGTATGTTGTTGGATAGGTGGACAAGTGCTTCAGCTATTAAGAATATGTGCTCTAATTCGTATGCTCGAGTGAACAGGTACTAGACTATGCCTCCACCTGAATTGGCAGGTCTGAGCGTACCTTGAAACCCAATGGATTAGTTGATCGGAGATAACACTTGGTCCCCTGCCCTAGACATCATCCTCGAGGAGGATGAGTATCTGGTTTGGCACCTTTTTAGTGTGGTCAGTATGTCATATGTCAATCAGGGTTTCTCAAACTATATTAACCTTAACTTGCCTCATCTAGTATATTAACCAACCCTAACCTAAAACTTAAAACCCAATTCCACTCTACTTGTCCTCCGTAGACTAAACCACATGTGCAGTCCTATCCCTTAGAATGAAACACATGTGAATCCTCTTACTCTCCATTCAAATTTAAAATATCTTGCTTCTTGGGAAAACATTCTTGAAAAGTGAATGTTGTTCCATTAGCTTGCATACAAGGGCTCTCAAATTAGTAGTTAATAGTAAAAACCTAAATGATAGAAAGATTCTACAAAGATGGAGTAACAAGAAAGTAAATAACCCAAAGGGGATTTTCACTAGGAATGAATTTTGTGTAATGAGCATGTAAAAAGGATAAACATTATAATCAATTAAGGGTAAAACCAAAAATAGAGTGTAGAGTGGAGATCTAGGCCTTGGGTACATGTATCTTCCAACCAAACAAATACATATATGGGTTCTGTCATATTGCTATCTATGTTGTACAATATAGTTGACAAAAGATAAGAGCTCTATCTTATGGTTTACACTTAACATTTGATAGCAAGGAACTCTACTACCACCCTTAATTATATTGGGCATAACCTTGATTTATAAATATTAAGCAATATCAATTACTCAAAAAAAAAATTCATGTCTCCAAATGATTGATTATAAGAATCTCCTTTAATCTTCTCTCTTGATTAGACTAACTTAGTTAAAAGCTAAGACAAAGTTGCTACATAACCTATGCTAAGATATATTTTGGGCCATAAACCACAAATCGTAGGATCACTCTTCCAGTGATTAATTACACAATATTAGATTATCTTGACATTTTGGTCGGAGACCACGATTAGTATTTGACCAAATCTTTGTGGAGGGTTCTCATTTGCTTGAAGTGGTTCATCCTTTAGTAGATCCAAGTTTAATAAAATATTGAAGACTCTTGTACAAGCCACAGATTTCTTTGGAGTCTATGGAGTTTTGAAGATCATTGGTTCTTGAGTAGTGTTGTCATATTCAGCCTATCATAATGGCAACAAATGTTTGACTTAAACTGACCACATATACACAGCTAACGATCTTCATCAAGGAGATGGAGTACAATATTGAAGGTGGCCGGTTGAAAGTGAGGGCGATATCATTGAAGATTGACATCATTCAAAATCAAGAGATTTGTAGAGAAATCTATTGCTTGTGAGCACCGACACTCAGAAATAATAGAGATAGAACACATAGGATGAGCACAAATCACACTATCCCACAATAAGTGAGATCACACTTTTATTTACATAAATGCTCGGACAGACATTACAAATATATAGGCACACTTAGGAAACTCATGGATAGTCTAGCTCCTACAAAACCATATCTAATATTCTAATAATAGACACAACTACTAAATACTAAGAAACAACTCACATATGTTAACTACGAGACTTACAGACCTACCATTTCTTCATTATTCCAACACCGACCCGTATTCATAGAAGATCATGATTATCTTGAAACTGATTGGAGATGACTATTATTCATCGAAGATCTATGGCGGCAGATGGAGTGTTAGAGAATTCATCAAGTGCATACTTCATTGTTGCGAAGCGCCAATCTGGATATCGCTGGAGTTATCTTCACTGAAGACCATGACCACATTGGAGAGGTAGCACTCATACTCCTAGAGCGACGTATGGGGATATAGAAGGTGGAAAAATGCTAAAAATGGATTCATCTAATATTTCAATCCATTATAGAAGAGTGGAACATCATACCAAAGGTGGTGGACTGCCTAGAGCGATGACTCACCAAGAACAATCTTGAGATAGCTTCAAAACTAGCAGACATTATACCATTGATCACTCCAAAGGAGTCATTTACATTTGTTCACCAGTGATTTCATTTCAATCGATACTGTGATGGTCATCATAGTGGATTGAGTGATGGCGACTCCATTTCATTTGAGGGACAACAATCTTATCCCATCTGTTGAGTGTGTCACCTGGTAACACAATCATCATAAGCATTAAGGCAAATCTATAGCAGTTTGGACAGTGGCTAACCTTGCATCTGGTCATCATCAGCGTGCCATATCTTTGTAATTGTGACCATCAAGAGTTGAAATTGGTATGTTATTACTACTTCTGTATCTTTGGTTCCTGTATTGGCATTGGCATAGCTTATTAGCTCTCATAGAACTTTGATGTAAATGAAACTTTAAGTCTGACTGCAATAGATCAGAAGTGAACCATTTCATTATAACTTGCAATTTCAATGTTTGACAAAAATTCCCCTTCCATTGTGCTTTGGTGGAATTCCCTTCATTAATACTGTAGATCTGGTGTTGTGCACATTATTATAATGCAAACCTATGTTTTTATTTAGATTGCTTCGTTTAGCATCGCCAATAATCTCCACCAGAAAATTGTCCTATATAAAATGATGGAAATGGTTCACATCTCTCACAACTGCCTTCATCTTCCCAACCAATTTCCCCATCTATGCATAAAACTCCTATGCCTATGGATGTGATCTGTCTACTACATGAAAAGCATACACCATTTTATGGCCTGAAATCCAACCACACACAGGGATCTTATTAATTCCTCTATCTTTCATCAATTCTCCTTACCATTTGAAACTTACCACACCTGCCCACTTCTGCATAGATGTTTGAGAAAAGTACATAAATTGGGTAGTGCATGCTAACTATTTATCTTTATGAACAATTCATGCATATCGTTATCTCTGTGCATGTGAGATCCTTCAAATCTATAGAGTTGTCACTGTTATATGTGATCACTCATTCTATTGTGGAAACCATATTACTATTTATTGCTAAGAGTTAATGATCCACTTGGATATGTTAACATATGGAAATAAATATGGTATGCCTCCTATTCTACTTTCATGGAAGACCCACAATTGGGGTTGTGAACCTTTGTTAATAACTTGGAGTCACTGTGTTGTAGTGAATCGACTTGTTAATAAGTTAGGGGTTCCATGTAGAGTCGAATACCCCTGTTGCCTTGTAAGGCTAAGCATAAACCATTCATATGTCTGCAATTATTAAGTGTAGTCCAAACATTTAAATGAAGTATTAGACAATCAATAGTCCAATTGGGTAAGAACCCGACTTTGTGCTAGTTTAATATCATTATTGAGGTCTATAAATAGACAATAGCTCTCTTTTCCATTGTTTTCATAATGTAGGTTAATCAACCCTATGATATAGAGGATTAATCAATTTAATAAGTTGTGTAATACTACCTTGTTGTGTTGAAAGAAATGACATAGTGAATGTTCCCATGAGTTATGCACAGATTGCATGAGATCACTTATATGTCACTGGTATTGCAGTTATCTTTAAGAATCATGAGAAACTCGATAATAGTATGCATTTTTATATAATCACACATGTTAAGTTAGCATTTAAACTATGGGAATGTGGAATATTATCATTTGGTGCCGACAAGATTAAGTGGGTGCATTCACAAGGTTATAAAATAGTTATTCTTATACCTTGTATTATTTTTAAGCCATCTCAGGGTAGGGTGTATCAAGAACATGGAAATCATAATTAATATGTTTACATTTATTCTATTTAGTAAACCATCTAGGGGTCAGGGCATACCAAGGGGTTGGAAATAATAAGTTATTTATAGAATGGACTATAGGGTAAAGAATACCAAGAGATCTAAAATAGATGGACTACACCGCAGCAAGGGTGGGTCAAGCTGAACTTTGATGGTGCGGCTAAAAGGAACCCGGGTATTGCTAGTGGTGGTGGTATCTTAAGAACGGATGTTGGAGAGTGTTTTGCTGCTTATGTTGGAGGGATTGGCATTAAAAGCAATAATGAAGTGGAAGCCACGGCTATGCTATGGGGTATTAAACTAGCTATCTCCATGAACATCAAAAGGCTGCATATTGAAGGTGACTCCCAGTTAATTATGAATGCTGCCCTTGGTCAGTCTTAGATAGGATGGAACCTTGAGGATATCATGGGGGACATCAAGATTCTTTTGAATGGTCTAGAGGCCTATAAGATTTCCCATATCTATAGAGAAGGAAATGTCGTGGCTGATGCCTTGGCTAATGCTGGAAGCGAGCAAGATGGATGGCGATGTTGGAGAAGCATCTCAAGCTTGTTTAAAGAAATTCATAATTTGATTGAGCATGATGGTAGGAGACATGAAATATAAGTGGTGAGTAATGGTTGTCACCCTGTGGTATCACCAGGGTGTGAAATGGTTGTGGGTTTTTGGTCTTGGGGAAAGCGGGACCAACAATTCAAATTTTCAAATTAATTCTAGCGGGATGGTCAAGAATCTTCTGCAGAATGAGGTAGCAGGGTTGTGGATGAGTCAACTGGGTCATATTAACAAAAGGTGGGGTAAAGGGGTCCATGGGGATATTGGAGACGAATTTGGTACTTTGAGGAGATTGATGGGATTGGTGTGCCAAAAGGCATAAGGACCTTGGTATTAGCAGAGATCCAGGGCCTAGATTTCACATTTCAAAAATGACATGGAGTGGACAGGTGGCTGGGAGATGGGAGACAGATGTGATGACTAAATTCATGATCCATTGTGGTTGGCTTAAGACAGAGGCTGGCAATGCTTACCTTCACATGAGGTGGTAGCTAAATCCTTCCCTCGATGCGACGTATCCTGGTGGCAATTTTAAGGCTTGTAATAATAATAATGGCACCGTCATCATTAGTACAACTCAACACATTTGCTATTTTAATGGTACCTTTCCTAATTTCAAGGCTGCGAATTGTGTTTGTTTCCATATTAATCAAAACTAGTTCAGTTTCCTTAGCCTTTTTTAGACCAATAAAATGGGAGGAAATATCGTGAAAATTGAACCCAGCTTGGCTGAGGAATTTAAGTAGGACCCTATTGTTTGGCATATTATTCAAGAGGGGGAGGTGGTGCCTTTCCTTGAAGGGATGACGGGGCATGATGAAAATCTATCTAAATAGTTTGTGGAGTCGTGGGATGAGGAAACCAGAGAAGTTAGGATTGGGAAGATTGGTTTCCAAATCTTTGAGGAGGTCATTGGTCAAGCTACTGGTTTACCCACGAAAGGCAAAAAGCATTCGAGGTGTAGCAAAGTGGCCGACCCAGAGAACATGAATCTTTTCTTTCATGAGGGGGAGGTTCCTATGAAACTTCATGGTGGTTTTGCGAAAGAGGAGTTTCCAGAGCCATGGAGACAAATCTGTCTCATGATAATGAAGTTTTTCACACTAGAAGGGTGATTCCGGGTATACTATAACTATCACTTTGCTCTCTTAAATCATTTTAGGAACAATGTTGAGATTAGTTTCCCCTTCTTTTTACTCTCTTCACTAGAAAATTCCATTAAGTCTGTTAGGGAGCTTAGGGTCAAGAATGCCAACCATCCTCTCATCCCAATCATCAAGGCCTTATTTTGAAATTGTATCATTTCACCTTTCCCTTTGTCTGTCTGAGCCTATTCAAGTTAATATTCTGGAGCCTATTCAAGTTAATATTCTGGAGGACCCTCAAACAGGTAGTTCCCACAGGGGTAAGGGTAAAGTTAAAACTTGCATTGGGACTCCTATGATTAAGGGCGGCCCCAGTGTGGTGAAAGGGATTCTGTTTGAGACCCCTGCTTCTGCTAAAAACACTAAACAAAAGCATGTTACTCCGGCTCAGGGAAGGAAGTCTGGCAAGTGAGACAGGGTGGAGGAAATGGACAAAATTCTGATGAAGCAGAAGGAAGGGAAGGGTGTTGCCACGGAGGATGCTCCTGTGAAAATTGTTGAATTGGATGCTATCCTAGAAATTAAGGGTTGTAGTGAAGGTGGGGAGATTGCTCTCCTGAGTATCAGCCGCTCCAAAAGGATTGTTGGAAAACCACTGATTAATTCTCTTGGAGTGGAAGGTTCTAAGGATTATGAATTTGTGGAGGAGACTTTGGATGAAGAGGGGGAGGAGACTCCGACTGGTTCTATTCATGAAGTTGAGGGCACTAGCCACTTTGCCTCGATGAATGAAAGCAACTCGAAAAGCCTGGAAGGTAAGAAGAAGGTCACTGTTGGTAAGAAACATGTGAGGGAAACCATGCATCAAGACAAGGGGGAGTATGCCCTATGTGGCAAGCTTACAGAGGATATCCAGAATCTTCAGAAAATAATGGACTCTATGTAGAACAAATGGGAGGTCATGGTGGAGTTCGTGGCTAAATCTTTACACCGAGCAGCTTCCATCTTCATTGCGGTGAAGGATATAGACGAAAAGGTTAAACAAGTGGGCATTGACAGCCTCGGCAACTACAAGGAGATGGTGGAGTTCTTGGCCATGTTTGGGGCGATTGATATCCCGTAGTTTCTTGTTTCTCCTATTTTTTGTTTTCTCTGTTGTTTCATAGCTTTTTGTTCTATTATTTTGGTCTGTTGTTTCTATGTTGTCAAGCTACTGTTTCTGGCATGATGCCCTTGGGGCTACTTTGTTAAACGGATCTGGACCTTGGTTTCCAGCTGAACTTATCAAAAACAATAGTTAATTGTGATACTAGTCATTTATCAACCTTAGAAGGTGGGACCATCTCAAGGGTAAGGAATACTCAGAGATTGGAGCTCAACAGTTTTATACCAATCTAAGACCATCTATATGACAAAAGGTTAGTAGAACTATCTCAAGGTAGGGTATATCGAGAGATTGAAATTCGAAGGGAAATTTATATTACAATCTGGTATGCATTTGGAGTCATCAAGCCATTCACTTTGTCCCCCTTCAATCATATTTAAAAATTGCCCTAGGAAGTGCCATTAGAATTTGTTGTATACGCAGCTTAGTTCATCATTTTAGAGGTTGATAATAAATTTATGTGTGGATTATTCTAGACTCAAAAGAAAGGATAGAGTGGATGTCTTTATGGACAAGATTCTCATATGGGTGGCCAGAGCAAAAGCCATGGAGATTTGTCTTCTTTCCACATGAAGAAGTCAGCTTGTCACCTAAGATAGTTAGATTCATTATTTTTTAGGATTGATTATGTACTAGGAAATTATGTCTAATGGTTTACTAAAAATTAATTTCTATAGATTAAACCAAAAATGAGGAATTACTTTTATGATGTCGAGGCAATGATCTAAATTACCTCTAAAGGTGTTGTGTTGGAGTCACGCATTACCTGTTATTGTGTTAGTCTATTGCTTCAGGTGCCTGTCTATTAGATGTGGAACCTAGTGTTATCTCCTAGAACGGGGGGTGGACCTCAGGGTTCCACATGGTCAGGAGGTTGGTGCTATTTCTCCATTGGATACTCTTGCTGCATGTTCGTGTGTGGGAAGATTGCTCATTACTCTGTTGACTCCAATTCTTGTTCTAGTTGTGGTGACATCCTACCAGGTAATTACATATTGGAATGTATCTCATCTTTCATCTCTTGGTATAATCTGATGTAATCTTTCCCGTGCACTAGTGAAAGCATTACTGTAATTATGGTAAAGATCTAACAATTGTTGATAATTTAATCTTGTAAAGAGTATTGTAAAGTAATGCATCTTTCATATGATAGTTAGTTAGAAAATGAATAATAAAGGGTTGAATATTAGTTGTCGCAATATGGAAGTAAGTATTTTAGGATTATTTATGTGGTGCTTTAAAATGAACCTTCCTTGTTATATCGTTCATGTTATTTTTTATTGTTGGTGAAATGTTCTAGCAACCTTGATGTTAGCTTTGTAAATAGCGCAGTTAGGGAACCCTAGAGGACCTAGGTTTAGATTATCATGTTATGTTGTGCATTCTATTGTTATTTGTTCTAATAAAAAAAAATTGTTCCAATAATTTGGCCTAGTTTAGAGCTGTCCTATGGGATTCCTTGGTGGGGCATTACATCTTTCCTAACTAATCTAAGATATTATACATAGATGATGGATGGGTATTATATGTTGCCCCATGAAGGGTGACATGGCCACAACAGGTAGTAACTGCACAATTCAGGGCTTTTCCTTTAATAGAAATGGTAGACACATGAGTATGACTTTCTTCTATATGTACCACAATGGAATCATAGGAGGTGGATGCATGATTGGCATTTTTATTAGTGTTTCTTTTATCAGGGGCATTTCCTTTAGCATGGGGAGGGAATGGATCCTTGTATATATTGAGATCATTATTAGATGAATGTTTAGAAGGATCGTCAACAGTTATGTCTCCTGGATCAATGAGATTCTTTAGTTTCATACAACTGGTCGTTTTGTGTCCTTTAACCCTATGATATTCACAATATTCATTGTCTTTCTACCATGAAGGTTTAAATTGGGGTTCATTGTATTGTCTCACTTCAAGAAAGATGATGAAACTTGTTTGGACTAGTTTCGTAAGATTTATTCAATGGGTTCTCCTAGTGGAGTGAATTTTCATCTAGCTGTTGAATCTTGTCTAGGTTGTGTTGGTGTTTCTTCTGAATCAGCATTAGGGTTTGCCACTTCTAATGCACAGGCAGATTCAACCAACTGAATACAGGAGGTTGCATGAGCTCCTCCCCTTCACTTCTGGTTCTGCCGCACCAAGGGGGGTGTCCCTGTTTGATAAAAGTATAACCTTGACTAGCTCAATGACAGAAGGATTTAACTTGACAGCAACAGGTAGAATACTCTCATGTATGGACCAAGATTTGTGTAACAAATCACAAGGTTGGCAACATTCTTGGACATAATGTCTGGTTAAGTATGAGAGCATGCAGAGGTTCCTAATCCTACTCCTACAACTAACAGGTGGAAGGATGAAATGGTTTGATTTAATTTTTGGATGCAAAGCTGGACATGGTATATAACCTCAACACAGAGCTAGATTGGTACCTATCCAGGGCTTGGAGTCGGTAGACATACACCTGTGAATGATCAGCATGAACAACTAAAACTGGATTTCAGGGGGATATACATGATATCTACCTTACAGATATCTCCCAATACACAGTGTTAAGCTGTCTATACTTATGGCATCCCTATTGCAGTATACCCTTCCCAATATTCAATCTGAAAACAGTTTAATCTACCCCTTGAGCAAAAGTTAAAAGATTAAACATTCAACACAGGAATTCTATGTTCTAGAATCTCAGACATTCCTTGAATGCCTGGACTTAGAAGAAAGATACATGCAAAACTGGAGACAGAATCAACATAACACATGCAAACATAGCATTATTCATATAAAATTGACCATGAAATCAGTGGATTCATGCACAAATGTACAACAGGAGATACATAAACTCGCAAGTTTTGCTGCACAGAGCAACCAAAACCAGTTGTATCTTATTATAGAGCCAAAATGTCTAGTTTTCAACAACCGAAAATGAGTAACACTTCCTGCTTATAACAGCCAAAGAAGCGTACTCAGCATTAATTACATGGCTTTGACAAAAAATTTGCCAGATACAGATCCTTCAAAGGAATGGCACTCAGAATTTATTGCTGCAGAGACAGAAAGTAGACAATGGTGGCCTCGAGCCCTGTGCCACCATCTGGAAGTCCTCATGCCAAAAATTAGGTACATGACTGTTCAACAACTCGCCCATGCCCCTGCTACAGTCGCCATTGATGGCTCAACCACCCGCGACCGCTTGAAAACCGTCGCAGCACTTCAAAAAAGAAATTCCCGCCAAAACGCGTTTACCACAGGTTCAAAAAATGTAGGGAGATTAATCCCACATGCATAGTGAGAAGACCACTTCAACGTTTTATAAACATGGCCACAAACATACTAAGTGTCGAGCGCTTTTGCCGCGCTCGACACACAAGCCCTCGCCCAAAGCTAAGCCATCGGCTTGCCCAAAAAACTCTTGCTGATCTATCAAGTCTCTCCGATGGCAAACAAAACACACCCTCCATCGCCGTGACTCCCTCCATCAGAGCATCCAAAAATCCTCTGGCCGACCTCATGTGTTACACCGATGAAGCCCATCGCAATCCCCTGTCGGCTAGACCAATCCCATCGGCTAACCTGAAACTCCTCTAATTGACCTCAATAGTCTCGCCGACGCCATCGCAAACTCCATATTTCCCATCATCAGCCAGAGATAGACCATCAGGCCAACTTCCATCAACTAGGCTGATAAAACAAGTCTCATCGATGGCCAAGCAAGAAAACCTGTCGCCAAGACAAAAACCATCGGCCAACCCAAAAGCAACGCTCACCGACAACAAAAGTCACGCCGATGGCAACTTGGCTTCCCATCTCCGTCGGTGTGACTTAGACCATCAGAGCAAGACCACAAACCTATGCCGATAGCTGCCATCACGCCGATGAAACCAAAAACATAAAGCTTTGAACCATTGAACCGGTTCAAACAGATGGTTCAATGGCGAGGTTCAACACTGAGGTTCGCCAGCGAGGTTCAAACTGAAAGTTCAAAGACACAATCGAAGCATTCAAAAAAAAACAAAACTTTCGCTGATGGATAAAACATGATGACCCCTTCCTCAGGAAAGATGATGCGGATGCTGCAAAACACTGAAGGGGTGCCAAAACTCAGAACCTTTTGGATTTTTTGGGAAGGTGCCTGCATGAAAAATTGCTCAGAAACTGACAGTCAATTCAGGCACCAACAGGTTGTTCTCTAGGAGTAGTTACTATATTCTTCATGGGTTGTAGATTGACTAGTGTTTGGACATTTTGAATGTGTTTTTTGTCTACAACACCATCATTGACAACATTTTTTGTTTTTAGACAAAAATTAGGGTTTTTCATTGGATTGTTGAGGGTTGTCTTTGAATATTTTGACTAAGCCCTTAGCAATTATAGATTTTTCAATGATTATTCCCTTGGCTATGATTTCATCAAATGAATTGGCACATTGAACTTGTAAGTGGAAACTTATCTCTTGGTTTAAATTTTGGACAAAGATGTGGACCAATTGTTTCTCAAGGATAGGCCATGGGAATTTGCTTTCCATATTCCTCCAACATTGTAGGAAGGCTATGAAGGTTTCTCCATTTCATTGTTTTTCATTGCATAAATTAGTCATGGAGATCTTGTGTTCTATGTTGTATGAAAATGAACTATGAACTTTTCATCCAACTCATTGAAGGAATTAATCCCTAGGGGTAGGTGATAGAACCATTCAATAGCCTGTCCTCCTAGATTGCGAGGAAAGAGGCACATAAGGTAGGTGTCATTGTCAGCTACCTCTAGGCAAGTAATAAAGAATTATCTAATGTGTTCTTTTGGATCTCCTTTTCCCTTGTATTTATCAAATTTGGGCATTTCACAATTATGGGGAAAAGGAATCATAGGTATGGACTTATCAAAAGGAAAAGGACATATGTTATCCACTAAGTAAGTTTTGTTTGGGTGTCCTAGTGTAAGGTCTATGTTTTTCTTCTGCATGTTTAGGAGTTTTTGTTCCAAGTCTGGTGTAGTGTTTTGATAAATTGTAAGACCTTGATAGTTAGATGATGATGGAGGTTGTGATGTTTGGGGTGGATTTGATTGAGATAGAAAAGGATTGGATGTGTGAGATGGATTAGATTGATATGAGTATGAGTTGGGTATTTAATTTTGTAACAAAATATATGAGAATGGGTTGGATGCTTGAGGTATGGAAGAATTGACAGGTACATTAGGTGGAGCCATGAAGGACATAGATGAAAGATATTGAGGAATAGTGGATTGAATATTTGTGGAAATATCACTAGAGGTGATGAGAGGTTGATATAGAGGGTTGACATATTGATTAGTGAAAGGTAGTGAAAAAATGTGACGGGACAAAGGGACACTTGTAATGAGAGTGTTTGATGATGGATGAGGCATGGTAGAAGCGGAAATAGGATTTGATCCTCCCATGGAAGAAATAGAAAGGGCTATAGGGTCTCATTCTTTTATGGTGGAAGTGTCAAAATCACTTGGTAATTTAGTACCCTTTTGAGAAAGCAAAAGGAAAAATTGGTTTGGATTGGATCCTAGAAGATGGTCTAAAGCCTATAAGGTATCAGGGTCTTGAAATTCTTTTGGGGTAGTCTCTTGTGAAGGTGGAACCATGTTTGTGGATGATGATTGACCTATGGTATATCCACTCGGGAGAAAGATGTGAGGATGCATACCCATTATAAAGTGACTAGCATCTATGGGTGTCTTAGGGTTGGTTTGATTGGTCTCCATGAGTTTCTTGTATTGAGATCTTGTTACTGACATAAAAATATTTTCAGACCTTTGGATGATAGGGGTGGATGATTGATGAGTTTGTACATTGTTTGGAAAAAATGATGAGACTCTAAGGGTGATTGGATATGAGGATGTTGATAGTTGATTTTTGGATATTGATGACAACCAAAATGGATTGAGGTGAATCTAGATCTTTGATAGGATGGGATCAAGATTATCTCTCTAGAACTAGACTAATGAGTTTAAGAAAGACAAGATGGGTAGTGAAATTCACTAACTCAAGAGTAGCCAATTCTCCTAAGATAGCTAATCCACTAATGATAGATACTAACTTGGTTCCCTACTTCAGAGAGGCAATTTCCCAAAACAAGCTAGAGGATAAGATCTAGATCTAGACTCTAACAACTCAGGTTGGGATAGTTGGATGATAAAAGATATTGTTGATTGGGGATGCTGATGATGATGTCCAATCGTTACCTAAAGTCTCAACAAGGATAAAATCTCTGAAGTCCAAAGGATGAGATGAAAATTGTGATGGATGGGTGACTGATAGGATGTTGATGACTATGTTGGGAGGTCTCACCTGTCTGTGATGAAGTTTGTTTGGGTGCAAAGATCTCAAAATTAGATTGTGGAATGACTGGAAAATTAGATTTTACTCAGAAGTGTCAGATTGCTAATCAAAAGCGTAGAAGGATAACTCAGAAGTGTACTTAGGATAGCTTAGAGGTGCAATAGGATAAATTAGAAGCGCAATACTATCTATCAAAAGTGCACAGAGATAGCTCAAAAGCGAAGCAGGATAGCTTAAAAGTGCAACTCTATTAGTAAACTGGGCAAGATATGGAATTAGAAGTGCAAAATTGTATATTAATAGTGCAAGAATGCCTATGAAAAGTACAATACTGACTGTCAGAAGTATAAAACTATCTGTCAAAAGCACAGTTCTATAAATCAAAGTTGCAAGGGTATACATCAATAGCACAATACTAAGGCTCAAAAGCGTAATTCTATATAGAAAGTGGTCACAAGTATAAACTCAGAAGTAGGCTTGGAAAACTTAGAAGCACAATATTGTTGATCAAAAGAGCATAGGTATAAATCAAAAGTGCAATAGTGCTAATCAAAAGTTCACAAGTATGGATCAGAAGCACAATATTGCTGATCAAAAGCACACATGTATGGATCAAATGTAAATTAATGTAGGTCAATAGAGAAAAACTATCTGTCAACAACAGAATTCTATAGTTTCAGTGGCTTAGACAATTTGTTTTGGTAAGTTTTGGCAAGAGATACAAATAAAAGACATAATGGTTGTTGACTCTTAACGGTATTGGGTGTGAAAGGTTGTTAACCTCCACGGATAATAGATGGCTTGTATGGGTATATCACATGAAAGACATGCCGAACACACTTTACAATCCCTAAAATTATTCAAGGTGTGATTCTTATTGCCAGGCCCACCAAATATACCTCTCAATATTCCTATCTTACTAGGAATATCTTTTAGAGCGGATAGATAGGGATCTAGTGGGACACAACCTCACCTTAGCCCTTTTCTTGGAGGTTTTTACACCTTACGCAAAGAAATTTCTATCTCATCCCTATGAGGTAAAGAGTGAGTAACTTCAAGCTTGATCTTGAACTGTGCACTACACTAAGATATTAGCCGAAGGTCTTAAACTAGGATTAACAAGCTTCTAGGGAGTCCTTGAGATACACTAGGTATAGTGAGGCACAAGTCTATGAATAGATGGCCCGCCTTGAAAGGGTGAGATTAGAATGGTCTCTCCTTCTCCCTTCACCGCACAAGTCTTAGCAGACTGAGGGTCTTGGGGCTTTTCAAAGCACGGTGATGGTTCACTCCTTAAGGTACAACTTGAAACTCTCCCCCCTTTAATATACCTCGCTAGAACACATGGTTGAGGTCATCCTTAAGGGTGATGAAATCCCTTAATAGTTCTCCTAGAGAGGATACTAAGTGCTTTTAATTCTCAAGATCGCCTTTCGACATGAGAGAAGAGCATATATGCATTGATCTTGGGTCCTTGTGATTGAAAGTAATTAAAGAAAGTAAATAAACTAGATAGTTCTTTTGATCTCCAAGATCACCTTGCATTGCGAGGAGAGAGCATACGCACTAAATAGTTCAACAAACACGACATGCAAAGTTCATTTCCTTTAAGAAATCAAAATGTGCAACTATACTAGTGGTAAAAACAAGTCTTCATCAAACATCCTGCACCAAATAGTATTACTAGTTTATTTTTTAATCTTTGATTAGAAATATAACAAGCTTCTCAAATCAATTTAGCCTCCAAAACCCAATTGTTAGATTGAAAAATCAAAAACTCAAAATCAAAATTAGAAAGTGAAATAGCAGTTATGAGAAGCACATTAAAATTAATTAAAAGCGCAATAATCTTAATCAAAAGTGAATTAATAGTTATCAGAAGTGCATGTAAAGTTAATCAAATTCAATACAAAGGCAATCAGATGCACAATTCTGTAAATCACATGCAAAATTATACTAGTCCATAGCACACTTCTACTGATCAATAGCGAATTATTGTTTATCAGATGCATCAAACTATCAAATCTACAACACAAGAAACAAACTAATATAAGTTAAAAATTTATTTTGGTCAAAAGAGAATTATTGTTTGTCAGATGCACCAGGTGGTTGATCAGAAGTGCCAATCAAAATAGGAAACAAAACCCACAACATAGATGATTAATCAGGTTAGAAAATTTTTTGTAGGGGTTAGAAAATGGTGAGGAATGTTTGCAAATAAATTAGCTTGCAAAACAAAACCAATAAGTAGTGCTTGCAAATAAATCAGCTTGCAAACATGAATCAATCAAAAAGGCACAGAATACTCCTGCAAACAAAATCTGAAACTCAGATCAGAAGTTTAGGAAACCAAATCAAAAGCGCACAAAGTCGACTCAATAGTACCAAAAATATATTCAATAGTGCATTTCTATAGGTTAGAAGCACTGATTTGTTCTTCAGTAGCATTGTTTTGCTGATCAATAGCACCAATCTGTTCGTCAATAGCATTGTTTCGTACTTGTAAGATCAAAAACCTAAAATTCTCAAGAAAAAATTGTTAGTGTCAAGCACATGGGTCCCACTGGGTGTGCTAAAATGTGTATGCTAGAAATTGGAATGCAAACAAGAAACAATAAAGATCCTATTCCAATGTCTACATAACTCAAGAAATGATTGAAAGTGACAATAATAAATCCAAACCAAATAACAAAAGATATTACCACAAATGATGTATATTCCTTGGTATTTTGATATGTGGATTGCTCAATACAAAAGCATAACCCTGTTGCAATGGATGAATGATAAGTGCTCAACAAATGCTCAAAGCATGATATGGATACTCAAAGCTCAAAAATCGTGGAGGGTTTACAAATGTGAGGATGGACGTTGTATACGCCTAAAAATGACACAAATCATCCTAAATAAATATTCTAAATATTTATTCCATTCTTCTACCAATTAAATAAATATTCTAAATTTATTTAATCAATTCACTATCCCATAATTAAATAAATTCTATTTATTTAATTAAAATTCTATTTATTTAATTAAAATTCTTCTATTTGTCCTTCACAATTAAATAATCATAAATTATTTAATTAATCCTATTTCCTCTATCCTAAAGTTCTAAATTCAAAATTCCACCTCACCTTTACACCTCACCTTTTCCACCTCACTTTGTCCACCTCATCAGGTTGCACATGTAATTAAATATATTTAATATTTAATTGCCATATTTTCTCTCACCCACATGGCCTATTTCTTCTCCAATCAGAGGTCAGTTAACCAATCAATCAAATCTGTTAACTAACCTGTCAGTTGAGTTAAATCCTCAATCAATCCAGTCAGTTCCACAATCCACTCTTCTAACTGATTAATCAATTCTGTTAACAGACCAGTCAATGGAGTTAACTCTCCAATCAGTCTTGTCACATCCCACCTTTCATGATGGAGCTGGGACACTTGGCACATTTCCACTGGTTGCACATTCCTCAACCATCCTCAGCCGTTGATCTTCATATCTCCTCTCAACCGTTGATTCCTATTCCTCCAAGTCTATAAATGAAGCTTCATCCCTCCATTCTATTCATCCAGGCTTTTGACATCGTTACTCTGCAGAAATATCACCAGCGCACCTTTGGCACCCACTTGTCATCTACAAGCTTGAGATCACCATTGTTGCATTGGAGCTCACCTTCATTGCACATCACACCATAGCCGTTCACCATCGACTTCCTCAAACAGCTTTAAAAGATTGCACTCTCTGAGGGCTCATCTCATCTGTGAAAGGACGATTCGTGATAGGCGAACAACAGAAGTTTCGAAACGGAAGAGGTTTGCTGTGTTTGTTCATTGCTTTGTTCATTTGAATCTTCTTTGTTTCTCTATTATGTTGATGTTTGGGTCTTATTTAATTCATTTGATTGATTCGATATTTTACCCTCACATTTTTGGCGCCCACCGTGGGGCCGTTTCCCCTTTATTTCACCATTTTTGAGCTTTTTTGAAGGCAGGTTCCGTACAGGTCTCGCAGAGTCACGCACAGATTAGTTCGGCGCATCTGTTCATTTTTACGACGCTTTTGAAGACTGTTACGGCGCTTTTGAAAATCCTACGCATCTGTGTATTCTTGCTGCGCTTTTACAGACTGTTACGGCGCTTTTGTTAAAACTGCGCATTTGTTGACTGTTACTGCGCTTTCATAGACTGTTGCTGCGCATCTGTTATAACTGCGCATCTGTTGACTATTACGGCGCTTCTGAAAATTGTTGCTGCGCATACATTAAAACTGCGCATTTATCCATTTTAACGGCGCATATATTCAAAACTACGGCGCATTCGTTAATGTTGCGCTTCTGTTGATCACTTCTGTGCATCTGATCACTGAAGCTGCGCATTTGTAACTGGCTCAGGTTTTACTGCTTTTCTAGAGGATTTTGCTAACGCTAACCCTTTTGCAGGTGTTTGCTGGAGCGGTTTTGCAGGATAGGCTCGGGTTCAGTTACATGTAGTTGCATCTAACTAGCTCACATTTCATTTTCTGGGAAAGAGTAAAATGGTTGTTCATTACAAATCTTCATCTAGTCTTAATTAGGGAGGAAGTAACTGGTTTATTTCATGCTTGCATCGCAAACAACTTCCAAGTTATTGCTATCTAAGACTTAAAATTGAACTCACAACTGCTTTTTGAAGTTAAAATGAACCATTGCTATATCGTGAGACCTGAATTTCAAAGTTAACAATCTCGTGCAACGTGGACTTAAAATTGAACTCACAACTGCTTTCTGAAGTTAAAATGAACCATTGCTATATCGTGAGACCTGAATTTCAAAGTTAACAATCTCGTGCAACGTGGATTTAAAATTGAACTCACAACTGCTTTCTGGGATTTAAAATTGAACCACTGCGATATTGTTGAAATCACTTCAAAGTTCTGTTTGAGTAGCTTAGCCCATTTAGTTTTTATCTTTTAACTAGGGTGGATTAATCAGTGTATTCTGTGCTTGCGAATGACAATAGGCTTATGCTCTCCCCTCTTTTGGGTGATCAGAGTGCCAGACTTGTCATTCTATTTGTTTAACCGTTAGGAGGGGCCTGCCCTTGGATGCACGCTTGTCCAAGCAGGAACGACCCTGAGTGGTAACAGGCTAACGCCAAGCCCTACCGAGCCACTTAAAATAAATTGTGCTTGAGGTGAAAACCTCCTGCAACGAGTGCTGTTATGTTACACCGACGGCCAACCTCCCCCAAAACCCTCTCAGGCGTAACCCTTTGAGGCTGGGAGACTCCATAACGGAGAGTAGCGCCGCCGCACGTGTAACCACTTGAACGGTTGCCCGAATTAAATACCTCTTGTTTTAGTGGCCCAAATCCCTTATAATCCATTTCTCGCCTAGGATTTTGTGCTTGCTTTTGTCCAAAATAGAGTCGAAAAACTATAAAAACAATGGAAAACTACAAAACATTCTTTGTGCTTGCCATGTTTTCTTGCTAAATTAATTCATAATATCAGTTCAGGAAGACCTTTTCCAGCCAAAGAATACCAAAAACAGAGAAAAATCCCAAAAATTTGCAAAAAATACCAGAACTGTGCATATATCTTTTTCTGCTGCGCATATACAGCGACTTGCTGCGCTTTTGTACCGACTGGCTGCGCATATATACCTTTCTGCTGCGCATATACACTGTTCTGCTGTGCTTTTACAACGACTTGCTGCGCTTATACACCGACTTGCTGCGCATTTACTTTTCTGCTGCGCATTTACGCACTGTTACTGCGCATACATACTTCACCAGAGCGGTGCTTTTACAGCGACTTACGGCGCATTTACCCATTCTTGCTGCGCATCTGTTTCTGCGCATGTGTGACAGTGAGCATCTGCCCTATTTTTGAGAAATTTTCGTCAGCTATTCAGAATACCCATTTCAGCCTAGTTTCATTTTCCGAGGTCAGAATCAACCTTGCGGTCAATTTTCATCCATTTCACCCATTTCTCTCTCTTTTGACGGTCGTCCCAGTCACCTTCTGTCCTAGTCACTCTTGCCCCAACGTCATTCTATCCCATACCGATTCGACATAGGTCCTTCTTCGTTTCATTCGTGAATTCACGTAAGCCTAGTAGGTCACAGTACCTTTTGCTAGTAGTCTTGTTGAATGACTAAGCCCTACACAGTGAGACTGGTATCGACTACCCTTGCTAGTGGCTAGAGTCTTGTGTCAACCGTCTTACCTGAAGTCATTGAGCGAGAGAACCCTTTGTCCAAGTCTTGTCCTAGATACCCCATTCATTACAGTCTTAGTCGGCACCTTGCCAAAATTTCTAATCCTAGTCCACTTCATCCCACCCCACCTTGCATGGTTCTTACTCGATCCCAGTACAACAAGCTAATTGAAATGGCCGACTCATCCGATCACATCGCCCCACCACGCGATGATGATGAAGAAATTTCTCGTGAAGAATTAGTGGCACACATGCAAGATAGCAAATTCCAACGCCTAGTGGAGAAAGTGCTCCTTGAGGACCCCACCAAATATTTCCATCATCTTGCTAGTCTCGGAATCAAACTCCCCGCAGACTTTGACATTAGCTCCATCAGGGAAAATGCAGACAATGAATGTGAGAGGGACACAAATGACACAGTCCCCCAGGCCAATGAGAGAGGAAAACAACCCATAGATCAAAATGCCCCTATGGCGGATGTGAGGCAACAAATTGAGAGTCTAAAGCTAGAAATCTCCAACCTTAAGATCGGCACAAGTTCCAAGAACTACTCCTTGGAAGATATAGCACCATACCCCTTTGACAGAAGTTTGGTCATGAAACCATTCCCCTTTCAGTTCGGAATCCCAAAATTTGACAAATACAAAGGGAAGGGGGACCCTAGAGATCATATCCGGGAATTCACTGCAGCATGTTTAGAAGTAGCTCACAACGAGACCTACTTAATGAGACTATTCCCAAGATCTTTAGGAGGTCAAGCTATGGAGTGGTTCTCGCGTCTTCCACCAGGAATCAAAACTTTTGATGAACTTGTCAATAAATTCATAACGCACTTCTCTTACAACATAGAACACGAAGTATCTATGCTAGACCTATGCAACACCAAACAAAAAGGTGGTGAGTCTTTCGCCACCTTCTTACAACGATGGAGACAGCTAGCTAGTAAGTGTTCTTACGACATGCCTGAGAAACAACTATTAGAAATGTTTGTCCACAATTTGCATCCCGATCTTAGCTATCAGATTCAGATACAATGCCCTACCTCATTCACCAAAGTCATTGAAATGGGGCTATTCATTGAGAAAGCTATGATCGCTAAAGGAACTCTCAAGCTCTACAAGGACACACCTCCTTCCAATTACACAACTGACAAGTCAAAGTTTTGGACCAAGAACAAGAATGTGGTCAACGATGGAGTAGTGGATGCCAAGGTGGCAGCCCCTAAACAACAATCCATATTCACTCTTAAGGAAGAAGCAAATAACGGTGCACTCAACAAGCCACCCCCTCGGGAATCTAGACCTTGGTTCAATTCAAATCCAAGGAGAAAATTCACGCCGTTAGGAGAATCTCAAGAGTCTGCTCTCAGGAAGTTGTTGGCTAACAATGAAATCTCTCTACCGCCAACAAGTGACTATGAGCCTATAGTCAAACCTCCCTATTGGAAGGACACAGACTATTGTGAGTATCATCGAGGAAGGGGGCACACAACCAATAATTACATCCGTCTTAAGAACGTCATACAGGATATGTATACGCCTAAAAATGACACAAATCATCCTAAATAAATATTCTAAATATTTATTCCATTCTTCTACCAATTAAATAAATATTCTAAATTTATTTAATCAATTCACTATCCCATAATTAAATAAATTCTATTTATTTAATTAAAATTCTTCTATTTGTCCTTCACAATTAAATAATCATAAATTATTTAATTAATCCTATTTCCTCTATCCTAAAGTTCTAAATTCAAAATTCCACCTCACCTTTACACCTCACCTTTTCCACCTCACCTTGTCCACCTCATCAGGTTGCACATGTAATTAAATATATTTAATATTTAATTGCCTTATTTTCTCTCACCCACATGGCTTATTTCTTCTCCAATCAGAGGTCAGTTAACCAATCAATCAAATCTGTTAACTAACCTGTCAGTTGAGTCAAATCCTCAATCAATCCAGTCAGTTCCACAATCCACTCTTCTAACTGATCAATCAATTCTGTTAACAGACCAGTCAATGGAGTTAACTCTCCAATCAGTCTTGTCACATCCCACCTTTCATGATGGAGCTGGGACACTTGGCATGTTTCCACTGGTTGCACATTCCTCAACCATCCTCAGCCGTTGATCTTCATATCTCCTCTCAACCGTTGATTCCTATTCCTCCAAGTCTATAAATGAAGCTTCATCCCTCCATTCTATTCATCCAGGCTTTTGACATCGTTACTCTGCAGAAATATCACCAGTGCGCCTTTGGCACCCACTTGTCATCTACAAGCTTGAGATCACCATTATTGCATTGGAGCTCACCTTCATTGCACATCACACCATAGCCGTTCACCATCGACTTCCTCAAACAGCTTTAAAAGATTGCACTCTCTGAGGGCTCATCTCATCTGCGAAAGGACGATTCGTGATAGGCGAACAACAGAAGTTTTGAAACGGAAGAGGTTTGCTGTGTTTGTTCATTGCTTTGTTCATTTGAATCTTCTTTGTTTCTCTATTCTGTTGATGTTTGGGTCTTATTTAATTCATTTGATTGATTCGATATTTTACCCTCACATTTTTGGCGCTCACCGTAAAACAGTAAAAAGAAAGGACGTATCTGAAGGTGAAAACCCAACTGTGGCACCTGACGATGGATTGCTTGACACCCTCCCAAGTGATATGTATCAAGAAAGGTCACAGATCGTGGTAGAGACAACAGAGCCAGTGAACATTGGAACCGAAGAGCAGCCTCAGATTATCCACTTTGCAAAATCTCTCACGCCGCCTGAGAAAACTAGGTTTGTACCATTCTTTAAAAAGAAGAGAGGCAGCTTTTCTTGGTCATATGCCGACATGCCAGGTTTGGACCCAAACCTGATCCTACATCACTTGCCATTGGATCCAGGGGTGAAGCCCGTAAAGCAAAAACTGAGAAAGATGCACCCCCATATAGCCCTTCTGGTCAAGGAAGAACTCAAGAAATTGCTAGACGTGGGGTTCATTAGGGCCATAGATTATCCTGAATGGATATCAAACATCGTGCCAGTGTCTAAACCAGATGGCAGGGTTCGACTATGCAACGATTTTAGAGACTTAAACAAAGCATGCCGCAAGGATGACTTTCCCTTGCCTAACATCGATATCATAGTCGACCTCACGGCAGGACATACAATGCTGTCACTCATGGATGGATTCTCAGGGTACAACCAGATCAAAATAGCACCAGAGGATCAGTACAAAACCACTTTCACTTGTCCATGGGGTACCTTTTGCTGGAATGTCATGCCATTTGGGTTGAAAAATGCAGGTGCTACATATCAGCGGGCCATGACAACCATATTCCACGACATGATGCATGTGACCATGGAAGATTATGTTGACAATATCTTGGCAAAATCACTCACCAGGGACTCACACTTGGATACATTAGAAAAAGTCTTCCAACGGTTGGATCAATTCCAAGTAAAACTGAACCCGAAGAAATGTGTGTTTGGGGTCACATCAGGCAAGCTGCTAGGCTTCATCGTGTCAGCAAACGGCATAGAAGTAGACCCGGCCAAGGTCAAAGCAATCATGGACATGCCTCCACCCAAAACTCTAACACAGTTGAGATCCTTACAGGGCAAGCTACAGGCCATCCGCAGGTTCATCTCACAACTGGCAGACAAGTGCCATCCTTTCAGCCATCTCCTACATAAGAACGTTCCATTTAAATGGGATGAGCAGTGCGAAGAGGCATTCAACAAGCTCAAGGAGTACCTCATGAATCCTCCTATACTCATGCCTCCGATCCAAGGAAAACCTTTGATTCTCTACATATCTGCTACACCTACTACTCTTGGGGCTCTCCTAGCGCAGCAAGACTATGAGAACAAGGAAAGAGCTGTGTACTACATCAGTCGAACCTTAGTGGGCTACGAGTTGCAGTACTCACAGGTGGAACGTTCATGCCTTGTGGTGGTTTTTGCCTCACAAAAACTCCGGCACTACATGTTGGCACATCCTGTCAAACTCATTGCCAAGATCGACCCACTAAAATATCTTCTCAGCAAAGCAGCTCTCACGGGTCGACTAGCCAAATGGGTCATGCTTCTTAGCGAATATGATATAGAATATGTGGATAGAAAAGCCATCAAGGGGCAAATCATCGCTGACCAACTAGCTGAGGCACCGTTACAGGACACTTCACCAATGCAGTTTGAGTTCCCCGATGAGTCTTTATTCACTCTATCCACATCTCCTTGGAAACTCTACTTCGACGGGTCTTACACCAACCATGGATCAGGGGCAGGGATCTTGTTTATCACTGCCCAAGGCGACACAATTCCAAAGTCCTATAGGTTGTTATTTCCATGTACCAACAATATAGCGGAGTATGAAGCTTTGGTAATTGGTCTCAAGATGGCCACTGAGTGGAAAATCCAAGCACTATGTGTCTACGGTGATTCTCAGCTTGTCATAAACCAGGTCAACGACGAGTATCAAACCAAAGATGAGAAGCTCATCCCATACAAACGGATGGTCGACGACCTCAAAGCACATTTTGGGACCATCTCGTTTGAGCAAATACCCAGGATAGAGAACAAAGCAGCCAATGCAATGGCGACCATAGCCTCTCTTCTTGAGATACCTGAACATGAGTCACGGTATGAGTTCTTAGTAGAAACAATTCGACAACCGGCTTATGATCTCCTCGAAACCCATTCCATTTGCCACCTAGTAGGATCTGATTCGCCTTGGTACGGTAAGACCTACACTTACCTCAAGGACAATATCCTTCCTTTGGACCTCTCTTCCAACCAAAAATGAACTTTCATCCGACAGGCCTCCCGTTACACCATTATTGCCAATACCCTTTACCGACGTGGTCTGGATGGTACTTTACTCCGTTGTCTAGAACAAGAAGAATCTGTAACTGCCTTGCGAGACGTACACGAAGGGATCTGCGGAACACACTCCAGCGGTCCTTCCTTAGCTAAGAAACTCATGCGTTTGGGTTATTACTGGCCCAATATGGAAATGGATTCATATCAGTTCGTCAAAAAGTGCAAACAGTGCCAGATACATGGGAACCTGATTCATGCACCTGCTCAGGAGTTGAGACCTCTAACGACACCCTGGCCCTTTTGCTAGTGGGGACTTGATCTCGTGGGAAAGATTCATCCGCCTTCTTCCAACGGCCATAAATTCATCATAACTACCACCGAGTACTTTACAAAGTGGATTGAAGCCGTTCCCCTATCAACCGTCACAGGAAAGTAAATTTCCTCTTTCATTCTGAATTACATTATCTACCGATATGGCATCCCTTCATCCATCATAACGGATAACGGGAGACCCTTCAAAAATCAGGATGTCCAGGAACTTTGTGAGCATTTTAAAATCCAACATCGTTTCTCCACTCCATACTATCCCCAAGGTAACGGCCAAGCTGAGGCATCGAACAAAACCATTCTGAAAATCCTAAAGAAGACTGTCAATGAAGCTGGTCGCGATTGGCACGTCCAACTCAATCCCGCTCTGTGGGCCTACAGAACCAGCATACGCACTCCCATAGGTGCTACACCCTACGCCCTCGTCTATGGTTCCGAAGCCATCCTTCCCATTGAGGTTGAACTCCCATCCCTTTAGGTGTCGTTGAAAGGTCTCATATCAGACGAAGAGTACAGAGTCTCCAGACTACAAGAGCTAGAACTGCTAGAGGAAAGGCGCCAGAAAGCTTTTGACCATCTCAAAGCCTATCAACAGATGATGTCAAGAAGCTACAACCACAAAGTTAGACCAAGATGCTTCAAGGTTGGGGACCTCGTCCTAAGAGAGAACCCTCGCAATCAGCAGGACAGAGAAAAGAAAGGTAAGTTCGAGCCTAACTGGCTTGGACCCTATGTAATTGTAGCGGCCTACGAATCGGGGGCATATCAGTTGGTCACATCAGAAGGTGAGTTGTTTGATGATCCAATCAATAGCATGCACCTTCGCCGGTTCTATACTTAAGAGAACCCCAATGCAAGGGGGCACAATAAAGTCAAAAATCAACAAATCAAAAAAATCAAAAAAAAAAGTTACAAGGAGAAAATACAAAAAAAAAAAAAAATCAGAAAAAAAATAGAAAGCATACAAAAAAATCGTCCTTTGGTGAAAACATGGCAAACAGGCGCCTTGGATAGGTATCGTGATGAAAACCTGGTAATCAGGCGTCATGTTACTTTCTAGCTTCTCGTGCAAATAAAAACAAGTGATGAAAACCTAGTAAACAGGCGTTACTTGTGACAAACCGCATTCTCCATCTTTGGGAATCCAATCACCTTGAGCCCATTCTCCCTCTATTTTCCTCATTCGACCCATATCCATCCCACAAATAAACGCTTGACAGTTACCTATCATGGCTTGATACTCACCTTGTGGCCTTGTCAACCAAGGTTTTGTCCCATACCGTCTCCTCAATGTAAGCCTAGTGTAGTGTCTCTCGTCAGGGTCTGTGGTCCAAGTCCGTGAACTACGTTGCCTCTGCGCCATCACGTAGGCAAGGCCATTATTCTAATGCGCCCCCGAGGCTTCCATCTCTCCCAAGGTCCCATTCGTCTCCTTTCTTGTCTTCATTCTTGTCGTCTTTCTTCTAGTCCATCCATGGTCCATTAGGGTTTACCCCGAACTACGTTGCCTCTGCGTCATCACGTAGGCAAGGCCATTTAGCAATGAGCCCCCGAGGCACTAGGTCAGTCCCTTAGGGTCAGTCTTCTCAATAAGGATTGTGCAACCTTCTCATCAAGTAAGCAAATGCAAGCAAACACCCGCGCTTCAAGCAGAAACCTTGACTATGAGCATCTTAACCCATCCAATGCAAAGCAAATATCCAAGGTCTTCTAAATGATTTTATGCAAATTAAGGCAAGAAATAAACACATATCAACGCACATATGCTTTTGTAGATTGGAAACTAGGGTTAAGTTACAGAGTCTTGATTTTTGCTATCATACCTTCCTATGCTACTCAAGGATGCCAAAAGCTAGAGATGCTATGATGGGGGCATGATTACTCTCTTTGTTTGTTGTTTGTGGATTAAACTTTAGTAATGTGAAGCCTTGTCTAAGGACATGATCGGCAAAAGATCATCGAGGACATCAAAGGTCTTACATGAACAGGGGCAAATCCTTGTTTGTTGAAGTGCAAGAAATACTTAGGTCATCTAGATTCAATTTTGACTAGATGCTTGTATTAACTTGCTAAATCACAATCCATGTAAGCGGTACTCAGGTCATCTCGGTTCCATTATACCTAGATGCTTGTATTCACTTACAACATTTCAGAAAAGTACCAAAAACAAAATGCCCAATGATGAAATAAGGCAATCTAAAAGCAAAGCATCCATCCTATATCCATATACACATCCATGCATCCGTATCCCATACCATCCTCATTATCCAAACTATGCAGAGTAACGATATCACGAAAAGTTCCTAAGTCATTCTTTCACAACCATTCTTCTACCCATCATGTCATTCTTGTGTTGATAGCGTACATTTGGACTTCACAAAAACAAGGCATATAGGAGCATATCAAATCACTCGTAGGACTAGTCATGCACATGATTAGGTTAGTCAAGTCCACCATCCAATGCATTAGGTCACCAATACATCTGCATCGCATCACATCTCAAACGCACAGAAAACCACTAAACAACCTAGCTAAGTGCATCACATATATAGTTGCATCATAACATAGAAATCATGTTCCATACATATACATTTGCATTTAATCATATAGACATCACATAGGCAGTTACATCATAACATAGAAATCATGTTTCATATACATCCATTTGCATCATCACATAGACATCATATCACATTTTGCATTCATTTGTCACATTAGATCATATAGAAATCATATAGCAGCATATCAGAATATTTCTCATATAGCATCAGATAAACCATCTAACTATGCAATAGAATCTCATCATACAATAGAAGTAAAATTGCCATCTCATAACACATGCAATAGATACCAAAAGCTGCATTATCATATATACTATCATATAAAAGAGGTCCAAATGTACAATATCACCATCTCTCTCAAAATCAAAGTGTCATATACAATATACGTCCAAGTGGACGGTGATACATGTCCCAAAATGTACAAAATCTGGTCTATGTCTACCCCTGCTGCTGTGGGCCACCACTGCCAGCTCCTGACTGCTGAGGTCCCATCACAGATGCCCCTGACTGAGATGGACCTGCCCTGTGAGCCACCCCAGACTGACTCCTGAAACTCCCTGCCCTCTGGCTCGACGCCACGGCACCATGGTACAAGCCTCGGTAGTACTGTGCCTGTGACTGCGCTCTGGTTAGGTCTGTCTGCGCCTGTGCCAACTGCATCTGCAACTGGCCTACCTGTGCCTGTGCCTGCAACCAGAAATGAACTCGCTACATCTGTCCCCATAGCAGCCACAGCAGTATCCCGCTCTACACAGATAAGACGTACCCGTGCATCCGCCATGTCTCACTCGCGAGTCAAACCTGCGATCACCGCTGCGTCTGTGTCTCGCCTCCTCTCCACTCTCCTTAGCTGTGCCTGCAGCTCTCGTACCTGTCCCCTCAGGCTGGCTATGGTCCTCTCATGGGCCTCACCCTGCATTGGCCCCTGTGCTGCCTCTGCCTATCCTAGCCCCTGCTGCTGTGGCACCTGCTATTGTAGTACCTGCTGCTGTGGTACCTGCTGGGGTGGTGGCATCTATGCCTGCTGCTGTGCCTCTCCCTGTCCTGGCACTGCCTGGCCAGCCCAATCTATCCTCCTCCGTTGCCTCGGCCTCTCTGCAGCTCGGCCACCCTGTCGTCCTCCTCTAGCGCCCCTCCGCCCTAGGCCAGCCTCTCCCTCCTCCTCTGAGTCTGCCTCATCAATCTGAGGCACCAGCATACCGGGTCCTGAATATCTCAGGAAAGGATGTGCTGTGATCCAGTCCTCGTACTCCTGTGTGACCCCCGCATCTGCTATCTCTCGCCGCATGTCCCATGCCACATACGGCAACTGCTGGAACTCTGCTAGGGCCTCCTCGTAAGAAGCCATCGGCCCCCATCTGACCCTCTCTGCATGTGTCCGTGCAAACATGGCCTATCCCTGTGGCATGCCCTGTCTCCACCCAAACTGTCTCAGCACTCGGCCCACCATCTACCTCTCCAAGATGTGCTGTGTCCGGCCTATCAACCACCTGGTCTGGAAGCAGTAGGGTAGCTCATCTCCCTCATCATCCCAGGGCTCGCAGTCCAGATATGGTCGCCAGACGACCACATCTACCCCATCCAAAGTATGCCGCCAGTACTCTAGCTTCCCCAGCCTGTGCTGGGAAATCACTCCTACATAGCCATAGCTGTATGGCTCTCCTCGCTGCCTAGCAAAGACGCACATTGGCCTGGTCACCGCTATGTGCTCCCACAGCCAAAACTGTAACAGCAACACCCCAGCCGATAGACTCGTGCTGCGGTGGTACACCACTTGATGCATGTCGTGATATAGGTGGGCTAGCACGCAGGGTCCCCACGCATATCAGATGCCCTCAGTCAGCATCCGCTCCATGATCCTGCCCCATCCAATGGGGAACCCATACGATCTCCTGTCCGGGCATACAACGCCCCCAATCAGTCCAGCCACAATCCCAGGGATGTAGTCGTAACAGTCATATATGTCCTGCCAGGGGATGACCTGTCCCACCAGCTTGGGATCGTCAAATACTCGCTGACACTCGGTGAGTCCCGCGTCCCGCTGTGCATCATACTCCACTAACTCGCCTACTACGGGCAAGTGCAGTATCCTGTAGACATCCTCCAGCGTCATGGTCATCTCTCTAGTAGGAAAGTGGAAGGTCCCATCCTCGCTGTGGAATCTCTCCACGGCCGCTGTCAGTAGTCCTCTGTTCGCCCGCACCTCGGGCATAAAGCAAACGTAATCCAAGCCCATGGCACCAAGCGCCACTCTGTCAGCCTCTGTCAGCACATATCTCTGCAATAACAGCATAGGGAACGTCTCCCTCGACTGCAGCGTCTCTCGTATCTCCTCCTGCAAGCACGCAAAGCTAAGCGTCAGTCTCAAGCCGCATATACCATACTCAACATATCTACTGAACTATATCAACTAAACTTAGCATTTCAAATTGATCAAAACAGCACACTACATCTCTTGACTAGATTCCTGCAATCTCGGAGATAGCTCATCAATTCCTGCATCAAACAGGATGCTAATCGAATCAATTTGGCTAAGTAATTTGCCATCCCAAGCAAATGCGCCACTACAGGTGGTAAAAGCGCCGTTTCTGATATATGCGCCGCAATAATCGGCATATGTGCCGCAAAAATGCGTATGCGCCACTACAGTGCACGTTTGCACCGTTCTAACAAATGCGCCGCAGAAATCCACGCATGTGCCGCAAAATTACGGATGCGCCGTAGGAATCCACATATGCGCAACTTTATCAAATGCGCTGCTACATTTCACATATGCGCGGCGAAAATACAAAAGCGCCGCCAAATTATGCATGCGCAGCTAGAATGCACAAAAGCGCAGCTTTCACGCATGCGCCACCGAAACCGACATATGCACCACGAAAAAGCAAATGCGCAACTTCGCGAGGCATATGCGCCATTCTACATTTCGGCGCATCTATTTCACCTATTTTCTACATGCATTTATGATGCCTAAACTCGACCCTAGGAGAAATTTTTTGAAGCACATACCGGGGGTCCTGCCTCTGCTGGCCGCCTGAATCGTCGGACTCGCTCGAATCGGTGCTCCTCGCGTGGTATATCTGCTGCTTTGGCTGCCATGCTGCTCTAAGTTTGCTCTAAGCTCTCTTCCTCCAATCCAGATCAACCAAGTGTGCAAATGACTATTCTTGTGGACCTAGCTCCTATTTATAGCCTCCAAACCCTAATTCTGGCTAGGTGATGACTGTGACTACTTCCTGTGTCCATTTTTCCTCCCGTTTTCTTCCTACATCCCTGACCGCGTCCCTTTTCCTCCAACCTATCCTCACCCCTTCTTCGTCGTGAGATCGTCCGTCTCCAAACCTTTCGCCGTTTTTCCCTGTCCAATCTCCAGAGGGGGCATCCTATCGTCATTAAACCTGTACCAGGGGCAAACTGGGGCATGTATCATCATTCAGACTATCAACTTCTTTGAAGCAACGCTGTAAACTGCATTGCATCAAAGAGGGGCAAAATGTATACGCCTAAAAATGACACAAATCATCCTAAATAAATATTCTAAATATTTATTCCATTCTTCTACCAATTAAATAAATATTCTAAATTTATTTAATCAATTCACTATCCCATAATTAAATAAATTCTATTTATTTAATTAAAATTCTTCCATTTGTCCTTCACAATTAAATAATCATAAATTATTTAATTAATCCTATTTCCTCTATCCTAAAGTTCTAAATTCAAAATTCCACCTCACCTTTACACCTCACCTTTTCCACCTCACCTTGTCCACCTCATCAGGTTGCACATGTAATTAAATATATTTAATATTTAATTGCCTTATTTTCTCTCACCCACATGGCCTATTTCTTCTCCAATCAGAGGTCAGTTAACCAATCAATCAAATCTGTTAACTAACCTGTCAGTTGAGTCAAATCCTCAATCAATCCAGTCAGTTCCACAATCCACTCTTCTAACTGATCAATCAATTCTGTTAACAGACCAGTCAATGGAGTTAACTCTCCAATCAGTCTTGTCACATCCCACCTTTCATGATGGAGCTGGGACACTTGGCACATTTCCACTGGTTGCACATTCCTCAACCATCCTCAGCCGTTGATCTTCATATCTCCTCTCAATCGTTGATTCCTATTCCTCCAAGTCTATAAATGAAGCTTCATCCCTCCATTCTATTCATCCAGGCTTTTGACATCGTTACTCTGCAAAAATATCACCAGCGCGCCTTTGGCACCCACTTGTCATCTACAAGCTTGAGATCACCATTGTTGCATTAGAGCTCACCTTCATTGCACATCACACCATAGTCATTCACCATCGACTTCCTCAAACAGCTTTAAAAGATTGCACTCTCTGAGGGCTCATCTCATCTGCGAAAGGACGATTCGTGATAGGCGAACAACAGAAGTTTCGAAACGGAAGAGGTTTGCTGTGTTTGTTCATTGCTTTGTTCATTTGAATCTTCTTTGTTTCTCTATTCTGTTGATGTTTGGGTCTTATTTAATTCATTTGATTGATTTGATATTTTACCCTCACAGACGTATTTATAGCTTTCAGAAGACTTTGATCAACAGTGGAAAAAAATAGAATGAATCGACAGATGAGATAATTTGAGAAGACATGAAGAATGAGCAAATGACATGTATCCATGCAAAAAACTTGTTTTAAATAGTTAAATGCTTTCATGGATAACAAAACTGATTTAATTTTCATAAATATAATTGTTTTTTTCCATTTAATGAATTGATTGATAAGAATAAAGATTTGAAAGCTAAGTTAACTCAATGTTTGATTTGTTTTTTTACATGCAAATAGATTTAGAAGAAAAATAATTAAATAAATAAATTATTCAATTCACGTGCATGAGTGATATAATTAGAAGATAAAAATATTTTATTAGAATTAATAAATAAATTTATTTAATTCATGTGCATGATAGAAGAAAAGGCAACTAAATAAATTATTTTAATTTATTTAATTGTGGATGAAATATTATCTAATTAAATAATAAAAAATTATTTAATTATTGTGGATAAGAGGAATAAATTGATGAATTAATTAAATAATAGAAATTATTTAATTAATGTGAAATAGAAAAATAAAGTTGGATGGAATGTTAAATTTAATTAAATAATTAAAATTATTTAATTAATGTTGAATTAGAAGAAATGATAAGGAAATGATGTGAATAGTGACATGGAATGCGTTAGTCATTTTTAGGTGTCTACACAATGCATGAAGTAATACATTCTATGGAGAAAAGAAAAAAGAATATGATCTTCAAGTTGGACATCTCTAAATCTTATGACATAGTCTCCATGGATTTCTTATTTGAGGTCTAGAGGAAATTTAGGTTTCAAGGTAAGTTGATGCAGATGATTAAGGATTATGTTACTACAACCAAGTTTTATATCTTCATTAATGGGTAACCTAGGGTTTTTTAAGTAGCAACAAAGAGCTGGGACAAGGGGAGCCCATATCTCTGTATCTCTTAATTATCCTAGCTAAGGCTCTAGGAAGGAACATTTTGAAGCTGGTAGCTGCATGTGCTATCATTAGATGCAGAGCTTCTTCATTGGTGTCTCCCTCTTGACATCAATGGTTTGTGGATGACATCATTCTCTTTGGTAAGTCTTATGTGCAAGAGGCTAGTAAGTGGAAATCTTTGTTGATGGATCATTTGACTATCTTTGAGTAGCAGATCAATTATGCTAAGAGCTCGCCATACTTTTCCAACACCCCAGAGAACTTACAAATCCAAATAGCTACTACCCTTGAGTGGGAAATTTCTCTTTTCCTGGCCAATTATCTAGGTCTCCCGTTGTGTATGAAAAAACTCAATCCCTAGTACTAGAACATTGTTGTGGTGAGTATACAGAAAAAACTTGCTAGCTAGAAAGGGAAACTTCTTAATCAAGCTAGAAAATTGCAGCTCCTTAAGGCTTCACTTTAGAGTATTCCTATTTACTACCTCTCCCTATTTAAGATCTTGAAATATATGGCAAAAAAAATTGAGCGAATCCAAAAAAATTCCTTTGGAGAGTTATGGAAGAGTAGAAACAATTGGCTTTGGTCAACTAAGACATGGTATGTAAACCAAAGGGAAATGGAGGGATTGATATCAAGAAAATTCAAAAGATCAACAAAGCATTATTGGCCAAAAGTGGCTGGACCTTCATGAAGGACAATAAAGATTGGGTGGATATTATGAAAGTCGAGTACTTTTAGGAAGGGGATGTTAATTTACTTTGTGCTATTGAAAAAGTGTTGAAAGTCTCTTTTATATGGAACAATATGATCAAAGTCATGTAAGAGTTGCCAATGGACTCAAGCTCCCAAGATCACCTACAAAACCAAAGATTTCTTTCTACAAGAGAAAAAACAAAGATGATAAATTTACATGATAAGGATGCAATAATGATATTGGATTGAATAATTACATATGAGAACCTTTCTTTTATATTTGCAAGGTAGAAAATCCTAAGAGCTTAAAAAGGCCCTAAGTAAACTTAATAAAGTGTAATTAAATATATAATTACACCAATACTTCCTCCCTTAAGTGCAACTTAGGGAGAATGGAAAAAAGGAAATTTAAGCAAAGATGGGTCTAGGTAGCTACAAGGCCATATTATGTACCCATGTACAAATGATCTCTCAGAAATGGAGAAAAGGAGAAAATCACATGGAAAAAACTCCTCCCCAAAAGAGAGAAAAGATGGAATATGTATAAGTGATGGATCACAAACATCCAAGTCCATAACAAATACATAATGAATACACCCCATAGAAGAGAGTGAATGAATGAGATAATAGACCCCCCCACAAAGAAGTAGCATATGTGCCAATTATGAATGCCTAAAGACAAAGCGTAATCTATTTCCTATAAAACATTTCTCCCTTTTGGAAGAAATGGATCCACTAGTGTATGTAGAAGTAACTCACAATCTAGATGAATAGGGAATCTAATATCATTATTGGATTAAATAATTACATATGAGAACCTTGCTTTTATATTTGCAAGATAGAAAACCCTAAGAACTTAAAAAAGACCTAAGTAAACTTAATAAAATGTAATTAAATAAATAATTACACCAAGAAGTTAGATGCCTTCTTGAAAAAGGAATTTGGTGGACTTTATGAAAGGGCGATCTCGTCAGGTTTTGGGAGGATTGTTGGTTGGAGCATCACCCTATTTCCTCTTTCCCTCAGTTCCAAAAAATTATAGGGATGCTTTCTAATAGATTTGGTAATGTTGTGGAAGGGTATTTGACTAAGGAATGGTCTATAATCATATGGAGGAACTTGCAGGAGCTTGCTATTGGTGTCCATGCTACTGTTGTTTCTAAACTATAATCACTACCTAACTCTTTTAGAGTTCCAAACTTTTAGCATAATAATGTCTCCGTCTGGGCCTCTAACCCTATGGGTAATTACTCTATTACTACTGGATATTCCCTCCAACTTGACTCTCTTGTTATGGAGAAGAATTGGACATGAGTTTGTAAGAGTAAACTTATTTTGAAGATCAACTTTTCTTGGTGAACTACTACACATGAGAAAATCCTAACCTTAGAACAACTTCAACAAAGAGGGTTCTCCTTCCCTAATAGATGTGTGTTGTGCTATGCCTGTGAAGAATCTATTGACCATATTCTTCTTCATTGTAATTTCACTAGTAAGTTGTGGGGGGAATTATTCTAGAAATTTAAGCTCAATTTGGTTTTGTCAGAGTCATTAGATGTCTTTAGGGCTAGTTGGTACCCTCTGTTTACTTATCCTATCATTAAGGAAATTTGGAGATTCACCCCCCCACATGTTGCTTGGGGTATTTGGAAAGAGAGGAACACTAGGATCTTTAGGGGTGGATCTCAAAGTGAAGAAATCATTTTCTAGCTGATCAATAGAGCTATAATGAATAATTTGGAGATTGCGGCTATCAAAAGACTTACATGCCTACCTTCTCGATAGGAATCTAGAATTATTAGGGATTGGGGATTTAGAAGAGAGATTCATAATGTTAACTTCAACAAGCAAAGGATGAGGAGAAACATGAAATGATTAGCTCCCTCGATAGGATGGGCTAAATTGAACTTCGATGGGCTTCTAAAGGGAATCCCAGGAATGCTAGTGGGGGAGGGGTAATAAGAAATAAAAAAGGTGAGTTAATTGCTTCCTATGATGGAAGCCTTAGGTTTAAAACTAACAATAAAGTGGAGGTGGCAGTGGCCTGCTAGGGTCTTCACCTTGCTTCCTTGATTAGTTTAAGAAAATTTGTTCTAGAGGGAGATTCCAGATTTATAATTGATATCATCAATGACAACTCTAAGAATGTATGGAAGATAGGGAATTTCATTTATGATATGAGATAGTTGATTAAAAACTTTTTACTCTTCTCTTTTGTGCATATTTATAAAGAGGGCAACAAAGTGGCTAATGGCCTTGTCAATGAAGACTTAAGACATGAGAATTGGAGGTGCTGGAGATCAGTAACTACCATCCCAAAAAGTGTGCACAAGTTGTTTCTCAATTATTTGGAAAATCTATAATGGATGTCTAACCTGGTCTCAATCATGTTGATGCTCCTTTGGGTGACTGATGATCTTCTCAAGGATCCTAAGTATCTTGATCACCATGCTTTGCTGATTTTCATATCTCCGTGTATGTGGGATAATAGGAAGATCTTTCCATTACATGTCAAGGTCATTATTACTTTGAAAGTTAAGCTTAGGATCTCTCATCTTAAGGGAAAAGTAAAAAGATTGTTGGGGAGAAATCATACTGATATTTACCTCTATCTCACGCAAGGTGGTGGTAATTCACAAAAATGATTGTTTTTCTCAATGAGAAGAATGTAAAAATGATGACCCATGGTGGTGGTAGTACATAGATTATGATTTTCCTTCCTTTTGTGAAATATGTTGGGCTTATTATTTATGTATATGACTCCCTCTTTTCTCATACTTCTTCTAGGTCAATCCTTTTTATTGGTGTTTTTCTTGTTGCTATGTTTACCATGGGGGAAGACAAAGTGAGGGTTGAACCCTCGTCCTGTGCAAACATTAAACATAATCAAGTGATTTGGACCATCTTCAACAAGGGGGTGTCACGCCTTACTTTGAATCTATTGGAGGCTTCAATCCCATCCTTTCTATCTGATTTACATAAACCTGGAATGAGGGCAAGGTAAAAATTGATAATGTCAACTTTGAATTCATTGAAGGGTTGATTGGTGATGCCACGAGTCTAGGTACCGACAAGACAAAAGTGAAAACAATGGGAAAAATCAAGGTGAAGGATTTCATCAATTCCTTCCTCATTGGAGAAGAATAGCTCAGAAAACATCTAAATAGGTTTAACAAAGAGGATCTCCCCCTGGAATGATGTGAGTCTCTATTTAATTAAGTACATTACCCTCAAAGGGTGTTTTCAATGTATTTACACTTATCACTTTCCTCTGTTATTCCATCTTTTCCATAATATGTACATTAGCTTTTTGTTTTACCTATTATCTTCTGTTGAAACCCATGTTAATGAGGTCCAATGTAACAAGGTGAGTGTGCCTCTGCACTAGGGCCTCATCAACTCCACCACTACCACCTAAATAACTCCTCAAACCTTGGTGTTAGCCACCTACCTATTGAGAATTGCCCTATCCCTATTAGGAAGGGTAGAAATAAGAATTTCCCTAAGAATGTTCCCAAGTCTATGCTTGGAATTTTACCTTCATCCAAGAAGCCTAAGTCTCAGCTTGGGAAATAAAAATGTAAAAGCAATCTCCCCAAAGTCATTATGAAAATGCCTAAGGCTACTAAGGGTACCCATGATGAAGCTGACTGAGAGTCAAGTGTGATCTTGACACAAGGCCTAACCCTTCTACTCAATTTATGGGGAAGGGTAGTAATGATAGAAAAGATAAACAAAAAACAAATTGGTTATAGATAGACCCATAAGAGAAAAAGCTAAAAAGAGAACTAGGAAGAATATTGTTGGAGCTAAAAAATCTTCCCATTTTGTTTCCCATCATTCCAAATCCAAAATTGATCCCCCTGAAGATAGGGTCAATATAGTGGATTCAAGTGTGGGGAGGATGATCTATATGTTCCCACAAAACTTGAGAGGATGGCCTTGGAATTTAGAGACAATATGAGTACTAGTAGACACTCTCCTATTCAAAGTGGGAGAAAACCAAGAAAGACTTCTCTACTTCTATTGAAGAAAGGGAAGAGACTATGCCTATAAAAGACAAGTTAGATGCGAAGCACCCTCACATGAAGTAGAAGAAAGAGGAGAAAAAGGTCCCTGAGAAGCAGAAGGAGAACCCAACCAATACTACTGATAGTGATAATAGAAAGAATGAGTTCAAGAAGATTAACAAGAAACACTATGCCTGCACTACATGCTACTTTAACCATATAATGATAACTTTTTTACAAAACAAAACGGTCTCATTGAAAAGGAAAGTTAGATAGCCGGAGGAATCAATTATCAATATGTTGAATCTAAGTAAACAATTCTTGGAATGTACTACTTCAAGCTTGAAAATTCTTGAGTTGAATAGGGCCAAAGTGAAGAAGAAGAAGATTGTTGATGTCAATGTGTCTAGTGGTGATGTTGATTCCCTCATGGACACTTTGTGTTAGCTTTTAGAAGAATGGGTAGCGACACTCAATCTCCAAGGTCTGGGCCACTATCTTTCCCATTAGCTCCTATTCATGGTGGCTTGTTGCTAGTGTCGACTTTCTATGTTGTTGGTGTGCTAATGTTTATGTGATGTTAGTGTGTTGTTAGTCTACGAATTATTTTGTTGCTTGTCTATCTTTTGGTTGTTTCATGTGGTCTACTTGTAGAGACCCATTTTGGCTCATCCTTTTGACTTTTGTAAGGGTAGGGTCCCTTGTTAACCCTTTCATCTAATAAAAATAATTAACAACACCAAAAAATCATTTAAAATTATAGTTTGCTCACTCACACACAACCACACTTACCACTTCACCAAACACTAACAAGCATTTTAGGTTCTATGATCTCTATTTTCATTTTTAATTCAATATTAAATTCAAGACCCTCCTTCCAAGTAAAAAAATAGCTAGAAACCCTACATTAAACTACGTAGTAAATGTCTCACTAGCCACTAAAAGTGGCATTCCATGTAAGTAACGAAGGGCTATAGGGTCCAAAAATAAAATAATGCATAGGAATATTCCATAGTCCATAGATACAATTTACGATAATTATTTGAAATTACAATCTCGCTAAATAATTCACACTAACACTCATAACAAAAGAAGCAAGAAAACAAATAGTAATCAATGAAAGATGCCTAACAATGAGGCATTGGGCCTCCTAATCACTATCAATTCAATGTCGGGCCAATGTCTCTCATTAATTACTTAACCCAATCAAAATCCTGATAAGCCACAAGTATTTTGCCAAGAAAAAATGGTAGACAGAGCTCAAAACAAGAAAAAATGCTATCAAATCCTGAAGCAGCCAAATTGTGGTTTTACCAGATGTGAGTAGACTTCTTTAGTTTTCTTTAGATCTATCACCGGTTTTCCCATTTTCTAGCGATCAGAGTATCTTATTTTGTCACATTAATAATGATTTAAGCTCGCATGTTTTAGATATCATCACTGTAGAATTTGGAGTTTTTTAAAACACTATTCATATTGTACTATGTAGAAATTAGAATTTGCTTGGAGTTTCATGCTCTCTATGCAATTTTTGTTAGAAGTTCTAAAAAATTTTAGAGAGCTACATTTGGTAATTTTCAAACAAGCAAATGGATGTAGGAAAATTTTGTGGAGGAATATTGTGAATAATTTCAAATTGTTAATTAAATTATTTTTTAGTATTTTGGTACAATAAAAATTAGTATTGTACAAATTTTATTATTATTTTTTTGTGTTAAAGTGAAGGCTCTAATAAAAGGTGAAAGTTTCAGCCAATAAGAATGCTAATAAATACCATTAATTAATTTTTAAATATTTTAAATTAAAAAGTTTGCATCTAAATTTTATAAAAGATAAATATTTGTTTTATATAAGCAAAACTTTTAGTTTTTGATTTGTTAACAAATACAACTAATAATAACTACTTAAAAATCATGGATATAATAGTAACTTCCTAAAAGGCAGTACTAATAATGGGCTATAAATATTTGGTAGTATAATCAAGTTTGGTGTAACAAAAATAACATATTTTATTGTATTTCAACCAAAAATATATACATAATACTATTTGGCATGTCCTATTCAAGAGTTAACTTTCTTTAAAATTTCAAAAATTCACATCTAAAACATTAAAATTTATTTTTTATTGAATTATTCAAAATTAATTTCTATTATATGAGCCTTATTTGTAACTGTTATTGTCTTCCAAGCTAAGGGAACATCAATTGGGGCAATCATTTGTGGGAATGACAATTTGGTTTGTCAACACTTCCAAGAGCAACACAATATATGAGTTCATCAATAAGAGGGTGATGTTTCTAATTGTATATTTTTGCCAATTTTTTTCTTGTAGATTTTGCAATCATAGGTAGGGTTGCAAGCTTTGTCGTTATATATATTTACACATTTGCTCACTTTCTGAATGTTCTGCCATTAAAGTTATAGCTCAGAGAAATGGATTTTAAATTGAAGAATTTTTTTATTTTACACAAGATTTGGGGCAAACAAAATGGACAAAATCAACATTCAAATGTGTTCAAGAGATATAACATGATGTTTTTTAATTTCCTGACAACCTCTTGTATGTAAACATGCAACAAAATCTTGGCACTCCTTTACAAATCAAGTAGAGCTTCTTGCAAGTGCTAGGCCATGGATGGTCACCCAAGGAAATCATGAGATAGAGACCATTCCAATTCTTATGAAGCACTCATTTAGAACATACAATAAAATATGAAGAATGTTGTATGAGCAAAGTTGTTTGAGCTCAAATTGGTTCTACGAGGGCTAAGCAGGGTGGAGGTGAAAGTGCAGTAACAAGTTCACTAAACAATAGTCTCTATTTTATGTCAATGACATTTTTTTTAATTTACACAAGTATTAGAGATTGGTTCACTAAACAACAAATTATATTTACTTTTTTTATTAAAGGGGGTCAAAAGTAGGTTTTGAAGGGGCCCTACAAACCCTATACAACAAGCAAAATGTCAGCTAAAACACAACTGACCCATAACAAAACCCAAAACAAAATTGTAGCCAAGAACACAAGGTTAATGATAGTTTGAAGAGACCATAAACTTAGAACAAAGAAACAAAATCCACACTACCAAACAAACCACACATGGACCGGTCACCTTTACAACCCAAGGCCTCGTTCTAACATTCTGAGCACCCATGACCCAAGTGTGGGACACATTGGTATGTTTAGGAAGATCCTTCTTCCTTCTTTGAATAATCTTCCAAAAAACATCATCCTCCAAAGTTTCTAAATGAGGGGAGAGGAGAGCAAAAGCCTCCATTACCAACTCGAATAGAGGCCCCACAAGTGCAAAAAGAGAAACTAAACGTTGCACCAAAACCTTTGGTAGAGTAGAATTAGTGGAAATCATCCCATTACTTGAGGGGTGAAGACACCAAAATGGGGCCTTGAGAAAATGACTCATCAAGAGAAATCTTTTAAGTCACATCAATCCTAGGGGGATCCAATTCAAGAATAGGGGCCTACAAGGCCTCATCCATAGAGCCTTCCTCAGAATCAAAATCACCAACAGTCAAATAATCATGGAAGGTATTCCTCTACCAAGTCACTTCACCCTTCTTGCGGCAAGAATTATGGAACTCCAAAGTACGGTGTCAAGTAGAAAAGCATCTCCTACAATGAAAGGGGAGACCCTTTTTTACATTTATTCTCTTTGTGTTTTAAATTTTATTACAAGTCTTTCAAGCCTTAGTCTACCTATTTGGGACTATAAAGAAGATTTTTTCTTTGTGTTATATTTACTCTCTTGTTACATTTATTCTCTTTGTGATTTAAATTTTATGACAAGTCTTTCAAGCCTTGATCTATCCATTTGAGACTATAGAGGAGATTTTTTTCATAAAGTGATAATAAGGACCATCATTATTAAATGTTTTGGTTTACGATTAAATGTACTAGGTTATGATGAGGGCTATCATTATTGTTTGTATTTTAGTTTTGAAATCACGAGACTATATTTGCTTGTTTTTTAATTGTTATTGATAGTATTCACTAAAGGAGCTCAAATAACTGAACAATGTAAGGTGTAATTCATTCCCAAGAGCTTGGAGTGCATTCTTGAAAGGTTAAAGTGCATGTATACCACCTTGTACAAGAGTTACTTGAGCTATCATAGTCAATTATGTTTCATAGTTCAGACTACTCATGAGGAGGTGAAACCCATTTTAATTCTTGGAAAGTTGCATACATGTTTGATAAATATTTCAACTAATTTCTTTGTTTATATTCATATGGATGGAATTTTTATCCTAAGCGATTTTGTGTGATCAACAATATTAAAACATCACTTGTTGGATGGAAGGATACTCATGTAAGCATTGCAAAGAACAAAGGTGATTAAAGGAGTTAAGCTCCATGGAGTTGTGTTTGTTGCTAGGACCTTTGCACCATCAGTAGTTATCATTCTAGTTTCTCAAGATTTACAACTGGTTTATTGAACATTGGAGAATTACATTCCCTAGTACTAGAATATAGTGTGGGTCTCTAAAAATTTTTAGTAGGTTTTGTTCTAGTGTATTGTTCTTAGGTTTTACTTATAGTTTCTCTTGGTCCCTCCCTTGTTTTTGGATTTAGGTCTTATGCAGTTTAAATGTTTTGTTGTTTTCTCTTTCTAGGAGCGTTGTGAAGTGTAGAGGATTAGTGGTATAATGTATAGTTAAGTGGCCCAATCTTTTGTTTTCTTAGTGGCTAGAAGTATTGGATTTGTTATTATGTTTAACTTGTTCTTGTGGATTAAAGTAGTGTGGTTAAAGTTGATATAGGTAAGTACACGGAAATGGGAGACAAAAGTGGGGTCAAAAGTGGCCATTCTTTAATTTAAATTAGTTAAACTTGAACTTGGATGCAAAATTCAAGATTCTTATACTCAAAATTTGAAGATGTGATTATAGAATAAGAATTGTAGTACTCCAAGTCTAGATTCTAAAGTACTAAGGCATTTAAAAAATAGATAAAATTAAGAGGGTCAAACATTGAGTGCACACAAAACTATTCTTGTTTTATCTATAAAATATAACATATCACCCAATGTGCACTAATTGTTGTTGTGTTAAGTATTTTTAAAACCACTTGGTGGAAAGATAGTCAAGAGCTATTACTATAGGTTGTATATTTTTTATTGAAGATTTTTGTCATGATTTTTTAAAGTAGATGCATCTTGAAAAATACATCATTGAGCATGCACACATCACATGACTTCCACAAAAATGAACAAAAATGCAATTTTTTTTGAATTTATATAAAATGAAGAATAAATAAATCTTATAATATAACTTATTTTTAATTTTGGATAAGAAAATAAAAAATATAAACAAAAACTAATACATATGTATTTGAGAAATATGAAGACATTAGTAAAAGTAAATAAAAACATATATCTTAATTTATTCAAAATAGAGAAAAATATTATATGGTTATAAATCTAAGAAGCAAGAAATACTTTGATGGTGATTTTGTCTTTTTTTTTTTTTTTAAAAATGAGAAAAGCTAATAATAATGAAGTTCACAAATGTATTTTTAATGTGTTAAACATGTTTTGGGAGCCAAAATGGGGGTCCAATTCTATTCTAGGTCTAATAAGTGAGAGTGGAAATTTTGAAACATAACACACTTGTGTTATGTTCAACAAGACTAAGTCACAGACCAAAAAAACCAAGAATCCCAAGTTTTGGTTCTACATAATAGTTATGCACATGATTTCTATCCATTTTGTGAAATTCCATGACACTTTTTTGTCCTGTGTGACTACAAATTAGTATTATTCATGGGAATGCTATAATTATTTGATCATTACATTCCTGCCTAAAACTGGGACTAATGTTTTCATCTATCTAAAACATATTTGTTCTTGCTTTGGAGACTGCGCTGATGCTGAGAAATGGTCTTTTATCTAATGTCTCCTGCACTCAGATTTAAAAAGTGATTTTTTCCTTTTTTTTTAACTTTTTTCTGATTCGCCCAGTCTTTTTTCCAGGGGTTTTCAAGTTTTTTCTGTTTCCAAAAATTGGAGGATTTTTTTTTGACGAATCAGGCGCAAGCACAGAAAAAATTTGAATGGTTTCTAAAGCTTTGAATGATGCAGACGTGTCTTCCTTGCAGGCTGCATGTTGCTAAAGGGTTTGCAGGTAGGGCGCGTGTTCCTCCAGCTGCCTGTTGTTCGAACTTGTTGATCAAACGAAACCACATGGAGGCTGCTCTTTTCCTTTAACTACCTGCCCTGTTTTTCAAAAACTACAGGGTTACGGCAGCTGTGCAGAAATGGTAGGATTTGAGAGCAAAAAAGGGCAGTCAAGCACGAACAAACAATGGCTGATTACCTGCCCTTGTGGGTTTTTTTTTTTTTTTTTTTGGTATGATTACTGTTGCACGGTCTACAGACAGTGGAAACAATAAAAATTTGGTGACCAATTTGCCCGGCCAGCCTAAAGTGAGTTTTAATCACTATTCCAGTTATGTGACTGTCAATGAAAAAACGGAAGAGCTCTCTTCTATTGGTTGTTTGAGGCTGCTACTCTCAAAAAGAAAAGGCCTTTTGTCTTATGGATTAATGGAGTTTGTAGCCTATGACAGTTGTTGTAAATAATTGTATCAGCTGCTACTATGTGTGTGCTGTAATTCAGTAATGTAACAATGATATTCGTTCTACAGGTTCAGGATGTTCATCTGTGGGTTATGGAGCTACACAAGAGATTGGACTTTTCATTGTAAATGACAAGGGAACCGGGCTTTCTTTCAGTGAGTTCGCAATATGGAACAAAGGTAATTTTTTAGGATAATTTGCTTATAGATTGAATTCATTACTTGTTTATGTGAACAGTTCGTGCAGCAAGTAATTTTAACACTAATACATCTGAAACACCACTCACAATTCTATGGTTTGATGATCAGAAGCCAATTTATTATTTTTGGAGTCTCCAGTGGGAGTGGGATTTTCCTACTCTATTAAATCATCTGATTACAAGATATTAGGAGATACCATTACCGGTAAGAAGCTGAAGTTTTTCTTATATAGTTCATATTACTTAAAAAATTTTATATTGAAATTCTTGTACGAGACTAATTTGAAGATTGGATAGTAATTCAACTCCCCAGCTGATGATTCGTACACGTTCCTCCAAAACTGGTTAGGAATTACCGCCAGTATAAAACAAATGAGTTCTACATTGCAGGGGAAAGGCAATTTTTTTATATGCTGAACATACTGCTTTAACGAATTGTGGCTTTAAGTATGCTGGGGTTCATCATAAGTACTTCAACTTCTGTATGACTGTATTTGATTTTTGCTATAAACCGCATTCTTTGCCCTGCTAAAGAGGGAGGCTTTTAAGTCCTTGTCATTTTATCTCTTGAGCTTGAAATTAGGCCGAGCCAAACGTGAGATCCCTATAAAGTGAATTTGGGGAAACTAATTTGTTGAGAAGGGAAAATGCATAATTTGCTTTGGATTGTATGAGAGGTGCATAATGAGAAGAGCATAACTTGCTGTGGTTACCTGTAATGCAAGGATTTTGTCATTAATTTTTGAATACCAAGGGATTGTATTGACAGAGGGTAGTTGATCTTTAATACCATTAGTAATTTGCAGACATTTTTTTTTGTGTTGCAGTCCTTTGTACAAGTGGTGATATGTTAAGCATCACAACTCGTGTGATGAAATTATGATCTCAAGTAAGCTGAAGTTTTTATTAATAGTTTTAACTTTTCTGATAACTATGTTGTTTACCTTGGCTATGTTTTTGACGAATAGAGCACTGAATTCATAGACTAGGAACATACCAAAAACAATGTATTTCTCAAATTGTGGGTGTAATGATGTTATATTCTTCTTTTACTTGTAATGGAAGAAGTAATAGTGTAGAATATAATTTGTAACAGAGTGTTTGACATCTCAAGTTGTCTTAGTGTAGAGATGATAACCTATTTTTGAAAATTTCCAGCATGTAGCGCCAGAAGATTTTTTCCCCAACTTTTCTTTGACATGGACTACTACCTAATTAGCTATGAAATTAGTTTATTTGGCATCCTTTGGCATTTGTGACTTCTTAATGAATATTTCAGTTCAACTTGGCCTGTAAATCATTGTTATGTTGCTCTCTATGCCCTTCAGAAATGCAAGGGCTATATGTCCCTAGTTTGGTTGAAACATCCACATACATCCACATATGCCCACATTGTATCAGGCAAAACAATAAACTGTAAAAAATCTATTGCAGCTACTGATTATTAATTTCCTATCTTAAGTAGATTATTTGGCTGCCGAAAAATAACTTACAGCAAATATTAATTAATAACACAACTGCAATTTCACGGAAAAATCACGGAGACAGAAAAATAAAATCAACACAATATTTTGGACAAATTGTCCCTGGAAAAACCCCAAAGGGAAAACCAGTACTGCAGATGAAGAATTTTATTAAATCAAATCAAGAGATACATAAACTACTTGCCTCTTACTGGCAGAGCTCCGGCAATGTTCTCCTCTGGAAATTCTTCTCCCAATTTCTCCTATAGAAATTCCACTACTGCTGTCTCGAACGCTATCGTTGTGCCCTTGCTCTCACTGCAAATCAATTTGCTATTGCTGCAAATTTATTTATTTGTTATCGCTGCAAATACTTCTCGGATCTATATTCTCCAAATGCCTATTGATCCTCTTTTATAATCCTCTCATTAAAAACCAATGGCCATGATTTAATCTAAATCAATGGCTAGGATTAATTAGACTCTAACAAACCCCAATATTTAGAAGTCTCTTGAGAAATCAATTTTCTAGGTATAGAGAAAAATATTCCGGTTGTGTTTTCAGCCTCGTAATCACCACTCGAGACTAGAACACTTGTCCAAGCTACATTTAAAATTAACACTCCCTCTTAGCGAGGAAAGTGTTCTGCATAACACCCAACTTATCTCTGAAGAAGATGAATTTCACCTTCCCCAATGCCTTTGTCAAAATGTCTGCTACCTGCTGATCTGTAGGTATATACTGTAGCTGAACAATCCTCCGCTGTACACAATCCCTGATGAAATGATACCTGATGTCTATATGCTTAGACCTATCATGAAACACTGGATTCTCAAATAATCTGATGCAACTCTGATTATCACAGTGTATCACAGTAGTCTCAACCCTCTGACCAAACAAGGCTACCAGCAACTTCCGAAGCCATATAGCCTCACACGTTGCCATGCTAGCTGCTATGTATTTTGCTTCTGCAGAACTCAGAGCCACGGACTTTTGCTTCCTGCTATACCAAGAGACAACTCCTGATCCCAAACTAAAGCAGCACCCTGAAGTGCTTTTCCTGTCCACTGCACTGCCTGCCCAATCTACATCAGTATAGCCTATCAACTTAATACCATCACCTCGAGCATATCTGATCCCATACTCGATTGTATCACGCAAATACCACAACACATGCTTTGCCGCTGTCCAATTCACTCTCTTCGGCTCAACCATGAACTGATTAAGAGAGTTTACTGCAAAGGATATATCTGGCCTAGTGTTGACCAAATACATGAGAGATCCAATCAACATCCTGTATAAGGTGGGGTCTATATCTTTTTCCTTGGATGCGTCTACCTTCTTCCAATTCGTGATCATAGGTGTAGACATGGCTCTGCCATCTTGCATCTCAAACGTCTTCAAGATTTCAATACAGTATTTGATGCAGAGGGAAACCAGTTAACAGATAAAACAGGGTTGAATAATCCTTGAAAAGCCCACAAAATAGCCATTATAGTGTGAATCGGCCAGCTAAGGTAGAAGTCACACCGAAATATACATAGGCTTGCCTATCGGCAAGATTTTGAACTTCTTTTACCGACCACTCGATACCATGCATTGTTTTCTTCATCGGTGAGACTCCTATCTATCACGAGTTCCTTGAATCTCCTGTCGACGCCGCAGTTTACGCCGATAGGCTTACCATCGGCAAGACCTTAACTATCGGCAACCCTCATACATTTCCCACCGACGTCTCTTTCACTCCGATGAGTCTAACACATAGCTGTCGGTAAGACTTGGGCCATCGGCAATACATTTCCCGCATCCCCCGACAACACATCTCTCACCGATGAGCCTTCCATCGGCGAGACTTCTTAGTTCTCACCCCGATCGTAATTCTTATGCCGATATGCATTGCATTTAATGTCACCTTCAGCAAGACATGCCTACTGTCGGCCCAGCTTTAGATTCTTTCACCGATGCATACCTAGAATTTGTTATGCAATCTGTGGGGTCCACAGTCTTTGACCCAACCGGTTGTATGTCTAAAAGGATAGATACACACAAACTATTCTGTCATACGACTGACGTATACACACCGATTGATCTCGCATACATTTGTATACACATGAAGTGCTAATTCCTTCTCTGCACATTGTAACCGAACAGAACACACGAGAATAACTAAAAACTTAACAGGACATAAATAGATCTAACTATCACGGAGGTCATTCCACTGGTTTCGAAGAAACCCACCAGTGGAATGACTCCAAATCGATGTTGTAGTAATTAGACCAAGAACAAAACTATTTTATTCCTTCCAGAGATTTTACATACAAATTGTTTTCTTTTCTCTTTCTGTTCGTTCGCTTCTCTTCTACATGAACAGAGACCAACTATATAAAGACTCTCAATTGACAGTTACACATGGTGGAAAACGAACCACCACTGCCAATCGGTTACACTCCTTGTTCGGTTACAAGCTTTTAAGCTGTTTCTTGACATACATGTCATTATGCGGCTAACTAAGACTCAAAGTGGCCTAAGGCCTTACAACATAACATTTTGGACATAAAATAAAATGTATAGAATCCTCAGATTCTTAATGTCTTCGAGGTGCTTCTGCACCATACTCCCAGACTTGAAAATTTTCCATGTCCCATGGAAATGCTCAGTGAAAAGCTTGCAATATCTTTTGGCTTTCTCGATGTCTTCAATACTAACTGGATGCCTCTGCTGCTTCCTCTTTACCTTCTAACTATGACTCCTATTAATGGAGTTTAACTAGCTGCTCCAAGGTGCTACTCTATCTGAAGTCCACTCCTCCCTGCTACAACTACCCTTCTGTCCCTCACCTGGGAGTCCTCTCTTGCCTCTCTCCCCAAGACTGTTGGCGACAACCAATGGACCATCTCCTCTGGCCCTCTTGACAGACCTTCCTGTCTGCCTACAGCAGTAAGTGAACTTGCACCTGCAACCATAAAACTTCATAACAGAATCAGATAGTAAAAACTAATGCTCATCCCGAACTCCTGGTGTAGATTGCCTCCTTCGGCGCTCTATCTACACGCTCAGAATCTTCTGAGCTCTGATACCAATCTGATGCAGAGGGAAACCAGTTAACAGATAAAACAGGGTTGAATAATCCTTGAAAAGCCCACAAAATAGCCATTATAGTGTGAATCGGCCAGATAAGGTAGAAGTCACACCGAAATATACATAGGCTTGCCTATCGGCAAGATTTTCAACTTCTTTTACCGACCACTCGATACCATGCATTGTTTTCTTCATCGGTGAGACTCCTATCTATCGGCGAGTTCCTTGAATCTCCTGTCGACGCCGCAGTTTACGCCGATAGGCTTACCATCGGCAAGACCTTAACTATCGGCAACCCTCATACATTTCCCACCAACGTCTCTTTCACTCCGATGAGTCTAACACATAGCTGTCGGTAAGACTTGGGCCATCGGCAATACATTTCCCGCATCCCCCGACAACACATCTCTCACCGATAGCCTTCCATCGGCGAGACTTCTTAGTTCTCACCTCAATCGTAATTCTTATGCCAATATGCATTGCATTTAACGTCACCTTCGGCAAGACATGCCTACTGTCGGCCCAGCTTTAGATTCTTTCACCGATGCATACCTAGAATTTGTTATGCAATCTGTGGGGTCCACAGTCTTTGACCCAACCGGTTGTATGTCTAAAAGGATAGATACACACAAACTATTCTGTCATACGACTGACGTATACACACCGATTGATCTCGCATACATTTGTATACACATGAAGTGCTAATTCCTTCTCTGCACATTGTAACCGAACAGAACACACGAGAATAACTAAAAACTTAACAGGACATAAATAGATCTAACTATCACGGAGGTCATTCCACTGGTTTCGAAGAAACCCACCAGTGGAATGACTCCAAATCGATGTTCTAGTAATTAGACCAAGAACAAAACTATTTTATTCCTTCCAGAGATTTTACATACAAATTGTTTTCTTTTCTCTTTCTGTTCATTCGCTTCTCTTCTACACGAACATAGACCAACTATATAAAGACTCTCAATTGACAGTTACACATGGTGGAAAACGAACCACCATTGCCAATCGGTTACACTCCTTGTTCGGTTACAAGCTTTTAAGCTGTTTCTTGACATACATGTCATTATGCGGCTAACTAAGACTCAAAGTGGCCTAAGGCCTTACAACATAACATTTTGGACATAACATAAAATGTATAGAATCCTTAGATTCTTAATGTCTTCGAGGTGCTTCTGCACCAGTATTTCCCTTGTCCAAGGAAAATCTCTCCATCTGTCTGCCACACTTCCATGCCTAGAAAGTAGTGCATAAGCCCCAAATCCTTCATCTCGAACTCTACTGCAAGGTCCCTCTTGCACTCCTCTATGAGGCCCAGTGAACCTGTTAAAAACAAGTCATCCACATATAGAACAAGAATGAGAACTTCACCCCCAACCATCAAGTAGTAGAGGTTAGCATCTGCACTTTTCACAAAGCCTATTCCCTACAAGTATCTATCAATGCGCTCATACCACGCCCTGGGAGCCTGCTTGAGTCCATACAAAGCTCTCTTCAATCTGCACACGTGGGTTTCGCTGCTGTGTGCTACAAAGCCCTCTAGTTGTTCTATGTATACCTCTTCTAACAATTCACCATTAAGAAATGTCGTCTTGACATCCATTTGATGGATCTACCATCCCATATGCGCTGCAAGAGAGATTACGACTCGTATAGAAGTATACCTGGCCACTGGAGTGAATGTCTCCTCATAGTATATTCCCTCCTTCTGAGAGAACCCCTTGGCCACGAACCTTGCCTTGTATTTCTTGATGCTACCATCTGCACCATGCTTAATCTTATAGATCCAGCGGGATCCAACCACTGCCCTATTTGTTGGTCTAGGCACAACCTCCCACACATCATTCTGCATTATTGAGGTATATTCCTCAACCATCACATCTTGCCACACTTGTTGCTGTGCAGCCTCCTGATAGTTGGAAGGCTCACTATCTACCAACTGACTAACCAATGCCACATAGTCATTATACCTAGCTGGTTGTTTCTGCTGTCTACTACTCGTCCTAGGAGCTCCCACAAACTCCTGAGTATCCCTATGTGTCTGTTGAACCTCACGATTCCTCCTGTCAACTATAGAGGATGAAATATTAAACTCCATATATTCTTAATGCATCTCTTGGATTTGTTGTATCTGTTGCTCCGTATTCTACGAACTCTTAGCACCTGAGCCTATGCTTGTACTAGTAACTGTACTCATGCTTCACTGCCCATGTTCTGGTTGAACAATCCTTGGAGCTTCTGTTGGCTGCTCATTCTGATCATCTGCTGGCAAATCTCTGGACCTCCTATATGCCTTGTCCTCCATGAATTTGACATCACGCCTGACTATAATCCTCCTGGTCCCTGGAATAAATATCCGATATGCCTTTGAGGTTTCGCTGTACCCCACAAAGTACCCTCTCTCTGTAGTCTGATCTAACTTGGAACGTGTAGCCCCTGGAATGTGACAAAATGCCAAACTCTCAAATATCCTGAAGTGACTGACATCTAGCTTCTTCCCTAAAAATGCCTCCTTTGGTGTCATCTTGCCGAATACCTTATGTGGAACCCTGTTTTGTATGTATACTGCTATACTGCATGCCTCTGCCCATAAGTAACGTGGCATAGCTTGGTCATACAACATAGCCCTTGCTGCCTCCGATATAGAACGATTCTTCCTCTCAGTAACCCTATTCTGCTGCGGGTTGTAAGGAACGATCCACTCTCTCTTGATTCCTTCCCTGGTACAGAACTCCTAGAACTCTTTCCCTTTGTACTTGCCTCCATTGTCTGACCGAATAACCTTTACCTTCCTGCTGTCAAATTCTCCACAAGCGCTTTGAACTCCTAGAAGTGACTGAAGACCTCATCCTTGGTCTTCAAGAAGTATATCCAGGTCTTCCTGGAGAAATCATCAATAAAAGTAACAAAGTACTCATATCCTCTGAGAGACTTCGTTGACATTCGTCCACATATATCTGAATGTACTAGATCAAGAACCCCCTTTGATCTGGTGTCACTCCTTGGAAAAGTTGGTTTCACAAACTTCCCCAATACACATCCCTTACATACATCATCATGCTCTGTGCTCACCTTTGGAACACCTGTCACTGTCTCATGAAGCAATTTAAGTGCTCCATGATGTATATGGCCCATCCTCCTATGCCATAGCTCTCCTTGATCTCTAGGATTACTGTTGCTCACTAGTGCCTTAGGAGTATCAAACTGCAACCTGTAAAGTCGACCGCTCCTAACTCCAATAGCTATGGGTGATTTCCAATCCCTATGCTTGATTAAAACATGTGCCCCTCTAAAGAGTACATTATAGCCTTTATCCTGAAGGACAGATACAGAAATTAGATTCATGCCCAAGCTTGGCACATACAATACATCATGAATAGAAATAGGCTTGCCATTCTCCCTCTGAAATAGAACAGTCCCTCTCCCAACTGGATCGCACTTGGACTTGTTCCCCATTTGAATCTGGAATCTGATGTTCTCCTCCTTGTAGTTGGAGAAGTACTCTCTAACTCCTGTTATATGAAATGACGCCCCACTATCTATATACCAAACACCCTGTGAGGTTGAGCTAGTTAGGCAAGCTATGAGTGCAAACTCATCTTCCATTCTACTAGAAAGCTCATCTACACTTGCTGAAGCTGCTGTCTGCTTCTTGCCTTTCTTTTCATTTTTCTTCCTTTGTGGGCAATCACTGACATAGTGGCCGAACTCGTGATAGCCATAGCATTTGACCTTAGATAAGTCCTTCTTCTCAGTTTTTGGATTTGATCCTTTGCCAGACCCCTTCTTCACTTTCCTTTTTCCTGCTAGGGCAATGTTTTCCTGTTCCACCTCGCTTTTCTGACTATTACTGCTGGTTCCATTGACAAGACTTAGTCTAAGTTCCTCCTGAGTGAAGTCACTCCATAGTCGATCCCAACTCGGTAAGGTGTCTCGTCCATTAATAACTTGAACAAAGACATCCCACTACTTAGTAAACCCATTCAGGGCTATTCGTACTAGCTCATCATCCTTTGGTTTGTCTCCAACAGCTGCCAATTCATCCTTGACAAGTCTAAGCCTGGTGAGGTAACTTGTGACGTCTTCTCCCTTATTCATCCGAGTATTCCTTAACTTTTCTCTGAGAATCAGTTTTCGGTTAGTAGTAGCATTCTGGTACAGATTCATAATGGCGTCCCACATTGTCTTTGTTGTATCTAACTCTACAATATGCGGAACAAGATGATCCTTAACACCGTCAAGAATCAGCCTCCTCACCTTGGCATCTTCCTTCTTATATGCTAAGAGCTATGTTGCATCTGTAGGTACAGGTACAACAGTGGTCACATAATCCTTGATACCATTCTCTTCCAACAATAAAGAAATTCTGGCTTTCCAGACACCAAAATTTGAGGCTTCATCCAATCTGTCCTGATCTCTTAAACCTGCTGAGGCCATCTCAAAAGAAAATAATAATTTTGAAGAGGTCAAATTGGGTTTTATAAACTGTAGATTTTTTATTTATTATTTTTCCTTTCTCCCTGTGCCTGTTCTGCCCTCAAATCCGCTCTGATACCATGTGAAAAATCTATTGCAGCTACTGATTATTAATTTCCTATCTTAAGTAGATTATTTGGCTGCCGAAAAATAACTTACAGCAAATATTAATTAATAACACAGCTGCAATTTCACGGAAAAATCACAGAGACAGAAAAATAAAATCAACACAATATTTTGGACAAATTGTCCTTGGAAAAACCCCAAAGGGAAAACCAGTATTGCAGATGAGGAATTTTATTAAATCAAATCAAGAGATACATAAACTGCTTGCCTCTTACTGGCAGAGCTCCGGCAATGTTTTCCTCTGGAAATTCTTCTCCCAATTTCTCCTATAGAAATTCCACTACTGTTGTCTTGAACGCTATCGCTATGCCCTTGCTCTCACTGCAAATCAATTTGCTATTGCTGCAAATTTATTTATTTGCTATTGCTGCAAATACTTCTCAGATCTATATTCTCCAAATGCCTATTGATCCTCTTTTATAATCCTCTCATTGAAAACCAATGGCCATGATTTAATCTAAATCAATGGCTAGGATTAATTAGACTCTAACAAACCTTAATATCTAGAAGTCTCTCAGGAAATCAATTTTCTAAGTATAGAGAAAAATATTTCGGCTGTGTTTCCAGCCTCGTAATCACCACTCGAGACTAGAACACTTGTCCAAGCTACATTTAAAATTAACATAAACAACAAATGCCTTCACTTTATTGGGCGAGAAAAATATAAGAGTATTGTTTGGTTACAGAGAAGTTTCTAATTTTGCATATATTACTTACAACCTCGTTGGGTTCCTAATTCTATAAATTTTTAATCTGGACAAAACCTTAAAGTGGAAACTTGAAGAATTCAACGAATGGCTGAAGTTTGAATAGAGAAAACTATGTGAATCTATTGAATTTCAAGCACATTTTTCTTTCTAATAAGGCGTTGCATTAATTTTGCAGGAATGTACAGGAGCAATGGTTACTGAATGGCCACATTTGCAAATAGCATACGGATTAATGCTGCAGTATGTAGTCTGCATAGACATGGACCCTAAGATTGCAGCTATAACATCTGACAAAAATCCCTCTTCCTTTATAATTTGATAGATCCCTACTCCAAAGCTCCCATTTTGGCACGGGCAAGTAGAATGCTAGCAAAAGTTGTGGAATTTGGCTTGACACACACTAATTGCATTTGCTTGAAAGTTTGATCCTGCAATCATGGCAATCCATGAGACCACATTTCTTTGAGGCATTCTGGCAAACACTTTGTTGCCTTGTCTATGCTTTACCAGAGCATTCCCAACTATAATATCTGACAAAAATCCCCCGCCATTATACTTTGATCGATGTCCATACCCTGTTCCAAAGTGCCCATTTTAGGACAGGTAGGCAGAATGATGTCAAAGGTTATGGAATTTGGCTTCACACCTGCCAATTGCAATTCTTTGCTTGTAATAAATACAGTTGCAATAGCCGTATGCCAAAAAAAATTTATTTCTGGAATAGTTTGAACACTTATAAAGTCTTTGAAAGGTTTCGATAATTAATTATTTAATTATAATGGCATCTCCTTTGCATTCCTTAGTTGTGTTATTGTTTCACTTGCTTGTTCTTTGGAGAGCCCGTCTCAATTTATGGTTTCAATCTACAACTGTTTATGCCTAGACTATCCTAAAAGGTTTGAGCCATCTCCCTTTTACGAGGCCCTTTTAAAAGTTTAGATTAATGTATCTATTTATTTGCACTCAATATGTTATTATTTTGATGGATTCCTATCTTATGATAATGTCATTCAACCAATGTATCTTATGCACATGAGAAATGTTAAAGCCAGTAGGATGGCATCCATAAATTGGAGGTGTGAGGTATAAAGTATTCTATCTTGGAGATGATATTGGAGATCTTCAATATATCTGGGGTCCTCTTGCCATTCTTAGGGCCCTTGCCAAAGCTTCTGCTCTTTAAAGTAAACGAGGCTAAAGAACCTTATTGCCTTGGACCTCTCTAAACTTTTTGAAATCTAGTTGGGCATTGATTTACTTCGACTGGGATACTGGTGGATCAACATTATCCACGGACTTGCTCACACTGCTCACACTTCTTGTCTCTAAACTAAACATGGCAAATTAATTTTCTTGCCTTGGACCTCTCTCAACCTTGTCAATCTAATTGGGCAGTGATTTACTTGGGACTGAGACTTACTTGGGACTGAGACACTAGTGGATAAAAATAATCCACAGACCTGCTCACATTGCTTGCCAAAGAATCCCCCCATTTTCTTTGATGATTTTACCCCAAATAGAAATCCTGTGATTCTATGATGTGATTTATTTATGATTGATTTTATGAGCATTACCTCAGCATCACCTCCTTATTTGGTTTCAATAAACTGTTTCATGAACAATCATTGCTCAAAAAACATTTGCCTACTTTGCACAACTTTGACTCTCATCTGGAAGAGAGAAAGTGTTTAGGTTAGGGATATCTCAACATGTTATGGTCTGGATTGTAATATATAGAGTTGGGTCTTCAAGTAGGAAGGCACAGTTCCATCTGAGGAACGGTGTCCAGGAGAGTAGTAGGTTTTTCTTTGAAATGATGTATCCCGAGGAGATTTGGACAAAAATAGAAACATGTAAAGCTATAAGTACTTTGCTATATCTCGTAGAGTGATGAAGCTCCCTAACATCTAGAAACTAGGAGAAGAGAAAACTTAAACTGACCCATTGTGAATCTAACAAAGATTTCATATAATATGGGCATTCTTGCAGCCATTGCTTTTGCATTGGGTCTACCATCTAAAACCTACATCCCTAAACACAAAATGTAGTAATTTAAGATAGGTCAAGAAGAGTGGTTTTAATATATTAGCATGAACTTTCTTTATCTTATATCTTGTATATAATGTCATACAGAAACAAGTCTAGAAGAATGACATGTTTATTAGAGTGATGAAGCTAGGTGGTATGCCATTGGGCCTAGGATTGAGAAATTAGTAGAGAGCATCGATAAAGTTGCTTATGCCATTGTTTGCTATAATGTAAAGTTGTGAATAAGGAAGTCAAACCCTACACTAGATAAGCTTAGTGAACAGAAGTATGTCCCCACAAGTCGAAATAGCCAGGCTTGACTATCCTCTATTGGGCCACCATCCAAAATCTGATTTCTATTCAAATTTGTGTTCTGTAGGTTGATATGGTCATATCCTTCCCTAAAGCTAGAGGAAGGATTAAAACCCTAATCAAATGGTGGTTGAAATAGCAGAGCTTCATTACCCTACATTAAGTTAGTATCCAAAATCTGATTTGTATTCAAATTTGCATTTTGTATGTTGATGTGGTCAAATCCTGCTCTAACGCTGGATGGTAGATTAAAACCCTAATCAACGGGTGGTGTGTTTAGTAATTTATTTTGCATCAGAGTTCTAGTTTAATTTTTTAAAACTTATTTTTTGATGAGTGGGCTCTAGATATCAATCTTGGGAAGCAAATATGTTGTTCTGTTTATGTTTGTAGTTCTACTAGGAAAGTCTATATCACTCCATTGATTGGACTCATTTTTTTGGGCACTTTTGAGTCTGTTTAAATCATCCTAGTGATTTGTAGGAAGGTGATTGACAATATTTTTTTTAGGATGTGGCTTTATTATGTCATAAACTAGTGTTTGCTCTGATACTATGGTGATTGGCAATCTTGTTCACACAATAAATATGGTTTGGCCTATTTGTGCCTTAATTGGGTGTAGCTTGTTGACATTGAATTAATATTTTTTTTTTCCTACCCTTGAGTAAGTCAATATATATGTATATGTATAGGATGGTGTACATGCACTCCGGTCTATCTAGAATGGATTTACAACTTACACGTCTGGTAATTGATAGAATAGGCACTTCTGTAATCCTACTTCTATGTATGGGATAACCTTCAACTCTAGTTTGTCTATGATGTGATTAGGTTAGGTTGTCATTTCAAGAACCATCATTGCTAGTTAAAACATGCAGCTCTGAGATCATAAGCAAGATCACTCCTAGGTTGTTCTCCAGATATGCATTCAGCTCTTGAAATCTTAAGTAAGACCATGACCAGGTTATTAAGTATCCCATCCCTGTTTGTGGTCACTCAATAAGCTAATACCTTTCTTTATATTTAACTCGATTTAGCTTGCAATCTAAAATTTTAATTCAATTTTCATTTTTAAAATCTTGTGTTATTTGCTAGATTTTTACTTTTCCATTCTTGGCATGCTTTTGCAACCCTACAACTAGTAGGGACTCTGGCTGCATTGCAGCTCTTGTTTGATTAAGAATCCATGTTGTCAATTTTGTTTAATATTAATATAAAATTGTCAATTTAGTATTTTTTCATCATCAACATGAGTAGTAATCAATTTTTACACTTTAAAAGTATATTTGTTATCATTATATTCTTTTTGTGTGATCATTATATTTCTTTTTTGTGATTAATAATTTTAATTAAGATAGAATTATCAAATTTGTGTATTAAGAAAGAACTAACAATAGCCATGGGAAAGAGAATCCATGTTGTCAATTTTGTTTAATATTAATATAAAATTGTCAATTTAGTATTTTTTTCATCATCAACATGAGTAGTAATCAATTTTTACACTTTAAAAGTATATTTGTTATCATTATATTTCTTTTTGTGATTAATAATTTCAATTAAGATAGAATTATCAAATTTGTGTATTAAGAAAGAACTAACAATAGCCATGGGAAAGAGAAAGCCTAGGAACACCTTAGGAAATCCAAGCAAATAAAACAAAACTAAGGGAGTTAATAAAAGGCTTCATTAGAGGAAATCTAAAGGTGAAGGTACATCAGTATTTCCAATTGATTTGAATATAGAAATAAATTGATAAGTAGGAGGTATTTTTGTAGCATGTCAAATTATGATATTTTATTTTAGGGTTTAACTGCGTAGTTTTTGAGTCAAACACATGACCCATATTTCATGAGTAGTGGTTCACATGAACCCATCTCTCATGTTAATGAATGGTCCACTTAGCACTCATTGCATCTAGGTGATGCACATAGGGGTGAAGCATCGGGACTTCCTGGGAGGTCACCCATCCCAGTACTACTCCGAATCAAGCGGGCTTAACCATGGAGTTTCCCCCAAGATCAAGCCCACTTAGCTTGCTACCCCATTTGCAATAAATAAGAAATAAATCTTAAAACTTGTTGAAATAAGAAATAATGAAATTATGGTTAATGATAGAACACCAACACTCGATAATATTTCAATTTCAAATTTAGAAATCACACCAAAGGATCGATTTATAACAAACAAACAAAATATACATTATTATGAAAGTCAAGAACATATACTAGAATTAAAAAAAAACATTAAAAATGAATAAAACTTATCAAATATACTAAACCAACAACACATGCCAATTAAAACACCACCTAAAATAATTCATAAAAATCAAATTATCTAATTGAAATTGATGAAAACATCTTAAAACCAATACCCAATAAAATTACAGAACATGCTTATAGAAGAATTGTTAATAAAGTATGGAAAATATTTTAAAAAAACTTAAATGAAACAAGAAGATGTCAATTATTTGTTGAAATAATGAAAAAACTTAATTTAGAGATACCATGAATTTCCTAAGTCTAAGAACATCTAATCTCAATGGTGAAAAAACTATTGCAAGAAATCTAATTAATACATAGTAGGTCCAACATGTAGTGCCCCTCATTTTGCTTTTTGATAGACTGATAGTTATTTCATTTAGACATTATGACATTTTTGGATTTATTGTTGATGTTGATACTTGTCTACTGCTTTGATGATACTGTTAGAACTATTGTTTTATGCTTATATTATGATTGGTTATAAACTCAATTGATTATGTGGATCAATCTTATCATGTGCTTATGTGATTATTTGATGATGTTTTTGTTGCAAGTATGGGCCTAACTATTGTTGTCATTGATGTCAACATACTCCTGCTGCATTGATGATAAGGATTGGATGAGTTGTATGCTGAGGATATTGAGAAAATTAGTCCTATCAGGAACAGAGAAGAACAGTGAAGACAGTAAGATAAAGATCTTAGTTAAGATGAAGATCAAAGGATGTGCATCAAAGGGTTTGTAGATATGTGTCTTAAGATGATCCAGTAAAGATTTCAGAGGTCCGCATGAAGAATTGAAGAAGTTATGACCACTTAAGTAAAACCAGTTCTGGCAGATATTCAGAGGTGACATAGTGACACAGATAGGTTCGGTGAGATCCAGAAATGCAATATCTTGTTCTGTGGATTTGGTGGAGTGTTTAGGAAGTCAATGTGAATTGACAACTCAATTGGTTCATGGTCTGGAGGTCCACAAGCATCTATTCCAATACGACAGTGATGACAAACTATGTTCTTGAGGTTTCAGATGAAGGAGAGGATGATTTCAGTAAGCAGAAGTAGTGTGGATGTTCTTGGTGTTTCCGGAAAGCTTGTGGAGGTCTCTGGATTGTGTCCAATTCATGTTGGTGGTCTGCATTGAAGATTGAGCTTGTAATTAAAGAATTACTTCCAAATGATGATGTTCTTCTTAAGTCTGGCCGACCGGATGAGTTACACATCCTGCAGATGATCTTGAAGATGTTCTGTGAAGAATGGTGTGTTCTTAAAGGAAGATTGAAGTCTCATATTTGTGTAGCCAACAGCGTGTTGATCCGCGTGAAGTCTTTTTTGTAATTAGTCATGTTGTATTTATGTATTTGCTCTGTAATGTATGCTGACTTGGATGATTATCACTAAGTCAAAGTCTTGTATAAATAAGGAGTTGTGAAGTCATTTCAAAGGCATCTTTTGTGGAGATGAGAGTGTGGTAGAGAGGAGCAGAGCGAAAGGTAGAGCAGAAGTATTGGGCTTAAATGGAACTGACTCAAGCATGGTGAAGATGCTATTCTTCAGTTCAAGTATGTAATATTTATTATTCTATAGACAGTGTCTCTCCTATAGGCAGGGGTCCTCTTGTGAGCAGTGTGCTTGGGCAGTGAGCCCTAATTGGCATGTGCCATTTTGTTTTTCTTATTCTTTTAACAGAGAATACAATCTTGGGTTAGTCACCCCATGGTTTTTCCCTTAATCAGGTTTTCCACATTAAAAATCTTGGTGTCATATGTGTTAATGTGTTTCTGCTCTTAAATTATTGCATTATGTTTCCATGATTGATTTATTATTATGCTGCTAAATTAAAAGAAGGATTTAAGTGATTAATTGGAAGAAAGTTTTGGACAACTGATTCACCCCCCCCTCAGTTGTCTATCCTGAATCTAACAATTGGTATTAGAGCTAAGTTCCTCTAAAAGAGCTCAACCACTTAAGGAGATTCAGGATGTCATCCTATAAGAAGGATAGTCTGAGGTTTGATGGAACCAATTTCACTCTTTGGAAAAGTTGCATGGAATGCAACTTGTAATGTATGGGAATGTAGTATTGGATCATGGCTTCAAAGAAGTATGTTCCTCCATAGAATGGTTTGAGTACCGTAGATCAAAATCAGAGATGTTGAAAATAATCTACGGACTAAAGAAGCTCTTTTAAGTGTCTTATATGATTTAGAGCTGACAAACGTTATTGATCTAAAAACTGCATATGAGATTTGGCAAAAATTGAAACTTCTGCATGGAGACAAGTATGTTAAATGTGCCAAGCTACAGAGTCTGAAAGGAAAATTTGAAAACGTAAAGATGAGAGAAGATGAAAATATCACTACATTTATGCCAAGAGTAAATGAGCTTGTTTGTGGCATTAGATGTGCTAGTGGAATCTTGGATGAAGATGAGATTGTTGCCAAAGTTCTTAGATCCCTTCCTGATTCTTACAAATACAAGGTGGTTGCTATTGAAGAATTCAGATCCTTTTCAAGTATCACAAGAGATCAATTGGTTGGTAAATTGGCTGCATTTGAATTGATTGAGTTTGGAGATGCCCCCCCAAGACTAAATCTGCATTCAAAGCTAGTGCCTCTGTAAAAGGAAAACAAAAGTTTGATCCGGGAGAGAACTCTTCAAAGAAACTATCATGGTATGAAAAAGCCAGAAAAGATCTAGAAGAAGATGAAGCAGAAGCTGCTCAGCTTGAAGCCCTTATTGCAAAAAGACTGCCAAGAGGATTCGGTAAGTATGGGGGGAAATTGTCTTTTAAATGTTTTAATTGCAATAAGATTGGTCATTTTGCCTCAAGGTGTCTGGAAAGATTTTCAATGCCAAATCCTAACAGATCAAGATTCCAAAAAAAATGTTACTATGTTTATGAAGATGATGATGATGGAGTAACAGATGATGAATTAGAGAAAGGAAATAAATCTGGAAGTGACTGGGTGCTTATTGCCATCAAGGAAGAAGATCCAATGCCCTCTGAATCTATCAATCATAAAATGGTAGAAAGAGCTCTGGCTGCCCAAGTTGAAGAAAAGGATGATTGGGTCATTGACAGTGGATGCTCCCACCATATGACAGGTGACAAAAATAAGTTCATAAATTTGGAAAGGTATGAAGGAGGAGTGGTAAAATTTGGTGATAATTCTGCTAGCAGAATCAGAGGTAGAGGAACTATTTCTTTTGATGGAAAGAACAAAACTAGTAATGTACTATATGTTGAAGGCCTAAAGTACAATCTTCTTAGTGTTGGACAGTTGGTGGATAAAGGCTATGATCTCTGATTCAAAAATAGAAAATGTAAGATCTTTGGAAGTTCCATAATAGAGATTGCATCTGGTACTCAAACAAAAGGTAATATCTTCCACTTGGTTGGTACTGGTAAAAGTTGCTTATTTGTTCAAATTGATCAGAGTTGGTTGTGGCATAGGAGAATGTGTCATGTGAATTTTGATAATATCATCAAGATAAAAAACACTCAAGCTGTAAGAAATCTTCCTAGACTGGTGAAACCTACTAATAGTTTGTGCAAAGAATATCAGTTGAGTAAGTAGAGTAGACTACATTCAAAAGTAAGGAACAATCTTCTACCAGATTATTAGACTTAGTTCATGAATACTAATCTATATGGTCTGGCAAGAATCAGGAGTGTACAAGGTGATAGATACTTCATGTTATTAATTGATGACCACTCCCGGATGATGTGGGTGACTTTTCTGAAAGAGAAATTTGAGGCTCTTGAGAAATTCAAAATATTCAAGGCTATGGTAGAGAATGAAACCAGATTGAACATAAAATGTCTAAGGTCTAATAGAGGTGGAGAATTTACATCCGGTGAGTTCATAGAATTCTATGAGAAACATGGGATAAAAAGACAGTTGTCTACTCCAAGAACTCCACAGTAAAATGGAGTAGTGGAGAGAAAGAATCGGACCATCCAGGAAGCATCTAGAACCATGATGATAGAAGCAAATGTTCCTCAGATCTATTGGAGAGAAGTTGTAAGCACTACAGTCTATACTCTTAATTGAGTACAAATCAGAAGCAATACTAGTAAGACTCCTTATGAACTATGGTTTGGCATCACTCCCACGGTGAAGTATTTCAGAGTCTTTGGTAGAAAATGTTACATCAAAAGAGATGAAGATCTTGGCAAATTTGATGCTAGAAGTGATGAAGGAATATTCTTGGGTTATTCTACTCAAAGTAAAGCATACCGGTGTTATAACAAGAGATTGAGAAAGATTATAGAAAGTACAAATGTGAAGGTTGATGAAGGTATTGAAAAACCCTCAAGGTTTTATGAATATGATGAAGATGATTAGAATGATGTTTTGGTCCAAAAGGTCCAAGCCCCTTCTAAAATTCAGATCTAGACTTATCTGGAGAATCAGGAAGAAGAGATGAGTCTAAATGAACCTGTTCAAGAAATAGAAGTGCAAGGAAGTCCCAAAATTCCCAGGTATGTAAGAATGAATCACTCTGAAGATCAGATCATAGGTGATAAAAGCAAATGTGTTCAAACAAGAAGAAAGATTGCTCAAGACTCAAAAGAGTATTGTTTGATTTCAAAGATTGAACCAAAGTCAGTGAATGAAGCATGCAATGATGAAAGCTGGACTAAAGCAATGGAAGAAGAGCTGATGCAAATTGAGAAAAATCACACTTGGGATCTTTTTCCCATACCTAGAAACAAGAATGTGATTGGAACCAAATGGGTCTTTCGGAATAAATTGAATAAAGATGGTGAAGTAGTTAGAAACAAATCCAGATTGGTCTGCAAGGGTTACTCTCAAGTCTAGGAGGAGTTTATTTTGAAGAAACTTTTGCTCCGGTGGCAAGAATTGAAGCAGTCAGATTATTTCTTACCTTTGCTACCTTCAAAGACTTCAAAGTATATCAGATGGATGTAAAGTCTGCTTTCCTGAATGGTGACATGGAAGAAGAAGTTTACATTAAGCAACCAGATGGATTTCAATTGTCTGATCATGGTGATATGGTCTGCAAGTTGAAGAAAGCATTGTAAGGATTCAAACAAGCCCCAAGAGCCTAGTATGAAAGATTGGATAAGCATCTTATGAAGATTGGTTTTTACAAAGGTACTACTGACAATAATTTATACTTCAAAATTGATCATGAAAATATCTTAATTGTTGAAGTGTTTGTTGATGATATCATTTTTGGAGGAAGAGATAGTATGTGTAAAACTTTTGTGAATCAAATGAAAGGTGAATTTGAGATGTCCATGTTTGGGGAAATAAATTTCTTTTTAGGTCTACAAATCATTCAAACAAAGAAAGGAATCTTCATTTCACAGACCAAATATGTGAAAGAATTGTTGAAGAAATTTGGGATGGAAGACTCAAAACCAATGAGTACTCCCATGGCAACCAGATGTAAATTGAGAAAAGATGATGACTCTCCTAAGGCTGATCAGAAAAAGTACAGGTCAATGATTGGAGGATTATTGTATCTCATTCAAACTAGACTTGACATTATGAATGTTGTTGGTCTTGTTGCTAGATTCCAAGCTGATCCTAGAGAATCTCATGTCATGGCAATCAAGAAGATTTTTAGATATTTAAAAGGGACAGTTGAGTATGGTTTGTGGTATCTTAGAGATCATGATTTCTCTCTTCATGCATATACAGATGCGGATTGGGCAGGAGATGTGGATGACCGGAAGAGTACCAGTGGTGGAGCATTATTTTTGGGGAAGAGATTGGCTTCTTGGCTAAGCAAGAAACAAGAGGCAATATCTCTGTCCACTGTAGAAGTAGAATATATTATAGCAACAGGTAGTCGCACTCAAGTATTATAGATGAAGCAAATGCTAAGAGATATCAAAGTGGAGTATGAGGCACCTATCACAATCTTCTGTGATAATTCAAGTGCAATAAACATATCAAAAAATCCAGTGTTGTATTCAAAGACTAAACATTTATCCATCAAATTTCACTTTTTGAGAGAGCAAGTGAACAAAAATGAAGTTAGATTGGAGTTTGTGCCTTCCAAGGATCAGATTGTAGATATTTTTACTAAACCTCCACCTAAGGACTCTTTTGAGTATCTCAGGGAGAAGTTAGGGGTTATTACCCCTCCGGTTATGAATTAAGGTGCACTGATGTGCATCAGTCCGCTGGATCTCACAGTCATATCTTGTGCTCTAGATTGATGTTGGGAAGCTGCTACTCAGGGGGAGCAGCTGGTATGATTCTGAAGTGATACAAGTATGTGCCCTTTGCCATTGATGTCAAAGGGGAATAGAAGACATGTGAAAAATAAAAAGTGGTTGTTGATCAAAGGGGGAACAGTAAAGGAAGAGAAGACATGTGAATGGTTGTTGTTGATAGGGGGAGTTATGTCAGTTAGTAAGGAATAGTTCTTGTCTTGATGGTTAAAACAATTTTTTACATCATATGTTGCCATCAATGACAAAGGGGGAGATTGTTGCAAGTATGGGCCTAACCGGTGTTGTCATTGATGTCAACATACTTCTGCTGCATTGATGATAAGGATTGGATGAGTAGTATGCTAAGGATATTGAGAAAATTAGTCCTATCAGGAACATAGAAGAATAATGAAGACAGTAAGATAAAGATCCCAGCTAAGATGAAGATCAAAGGATGCGCATCAAAGGGTTTGTAGATATGTGTCTTAAGATGATCTAGTAAAGATTTTAGAGGTCTGCATGAAGATCTGAAGAAGTTATGACCACTTAAGTAAAACTGGTTCTGGCAGATATTCAGAGGTGACAGAGTGACACAGAGAGGTCTGGTGAGATCCAGAAATGCAATATCTTGTTCTATGGATTTGGTGGAGTGTTTAGGAAGTCAATGTGAATTGATAACTCAATTGGTTCATGGTCTGGAGGTCTGCAAGCATCTATTCCAATATGACAATGATGACAGACTGTGTTCTTGAGGTTCTGGATGAAGGAGAGGATGATTTCAGTAAGCAGAAGTAGTGTGGATATTCTTGGTGTTTTAGGAAAGCTTGTGGAGGTCTTTGGATTGTGTCTAGTTCATGTTGGTGGTCCGCATTGAAGATTGAGCTCGTAATTAAAGAATTAATTCTAGATGATGATGTTCTTCATAAGTCTGGCTGACCGGATGAGTTACACATCCTGCGGATGATCTTGAAGATGTTCTGTGAAGAATGGCGTGTTCCTAAAGGAAGATTGAAGTCTCAGATCTATGTAGCTAACATCGTGTTGATCTGCGTGAAGTCTTTTTTGTAATAAGTCATGTTGTATTTATGTATTTGCTCTGTAATGTATGCCAACTTGGATGATTATCCCTAAGTCAAAGTCTTGTATAAATAAGGAGTTGTGAAGTCATTTCAAAGGCATCTTTTGTGGAGATGAGAGTGTGGTAGAGAGGAGTAGAGTGAAAGGCAGAGCAGAAGTATTGGGCTTAAATGGAACTAACTCAATCATGGTGAAGATGCTATTCTTCAGTTCAAGTATGTAATATTTATTATTCTATAGATAGTGTGTCTCATGTAGGCAGTGGGCCTCTTGTGAACAGTGTGCTTGGGTAGTGAGCCCTAATTGGCATGTGCCATTTTGTTCTTCTTATTCTTTTAACAGAGAATACAATCTTGGGTTAGTCACCCCATGGTTTTTCCCTTAACCGGGTTTTCCACGTTAAAAATCTTGGTGTCATATGTGTTAATGTGTTTCTTCTCTTGAAATGTTGCATTATGTTTCCATGATTGATTTATTATTATGTTGCTGAATTAAAAGAAGGATTTAAGTGATTAATTGGAAGAAAATTTTGGACAACTGATTCACCCCCACCTCTCAGTTGTCTATCCTGAATCTAACAATTTTATCTAGCTATCTAGTTACTAATGAACATGCATGATGTGGTTACTTATGATGTGATTGGTGGAAGGGACATTGTCGCATTACTCATGCGTGAGTACCTTGCTACGCTATGATTCTCTTCCATGGTGTGTTGATTGTATGATTATATGTATATATATGTATGCTCGACCATTTTCATCGATTGCAGGTTGTAGGTACTAGGCATCAACTCCACCTGAATTGGCAGGTCTAAGCGTGCCTTAAATCCAATGGAGAATTGTTGATTGGAGATGACATAAGGTCCCTCAGTTTGACATCATCCTCGAAGAGGATGAGTTTTCATGTCCTATGATCTGTCAGTCTAGTTGGTTGGGCATGATAGGCAGTCACCTTTCTTGAGGTATTGTTCAGTCGTGAATTGGTCGCCTGTTATTGTTTGGCAATAGACAGTGTTAGTTGTAATAGTTTGATTATGTTTTGTTCCATCGTGGTCGTAGCATAAATCTTGTCTTGGAAACACATTGTTTATAATAATAACAACAACAATAATAATAGTAATAATAATAAAACAACAACAACAACAACAACAATAATAATAATAATATTTTTTTGGAAAATATAATGTTTTGTATATATATAAGAATATGATTGATAGAGTTGAATAAACAATATTTATTTTTGGTATAAATAATTTTGGTGCTTTTTGAATTATCACTTATCCCATGAAAGGTTATATTTAAATTTCAATTGAGAGTTGATCTTAAAATATCCTATCTCTAATTTAAGATTGATAAAAAAAAGATATGGGTGTCAGAAAATCTTATATGGTATATTTTAAATAAAATTAGTACAGCTGGGGTAGTGGGAATTTATGGTGAGGTAGTGGAAGCTCTGTTCGGGAAAGGGGAAATTTATTGTATGGCTATTTTTGATGAAGGGGGTAAATCATAAAACACACAACAACAGAAATGGAACATAGAAAAATAGAATATTTCTTCATTGATCTGGGCAACTCATTACATTATAGAAGTTCAATTACAATAAGAGGAATCAATCCTCCACAGGCTGCAACACACTACAGCTACACCTCACCAGGCTTTGGAATCTTTTGCCTTATGTAATCCCAAATCAGCTAGGGTTTCTATTTTCCCACCTATTTTTGACTCTGCACTTTCATCCTCAACTCTACTACTACCATGGGTTCCCAAAATAGTCATAAATAACACTTTTTGGTGGCCTCCAGCTAAATTTTGAAATTTGTAACTCCCTCCAAAAGTAGGTCAACTTCTGGGAAGCATAACTTTTGATTTGGGTGTCTAATTAACAAACCATTTTAAGCACCAGAAATCTCGCAATGTGAACTATCACGCTGGAAATTTGTAAACGGATTTCTGTCAACTTTTTGGGATGTCATGGGATGTTTTAGTGCCTCATATCTTGTTTCATAAATTTTCAGGGGCTTTTCAGTTTAATATCTTTCAGCTCACAAATGATATTTGCCTGATTCCTTCACCAAAGGTCTTATATTTCAGTTATGAAGCTTTCTCTAAGTTTTCGCTTCAATCCGTGCCTAAATGTAAACTTTTCTAAAATGGCAGGTAAACTTTCCAAAACTGGCAGTTTGCTATTTTTAGCAGTTTTGGAAAAGCTGAAACTCCTACATCATTATTCAGTATATTATGGAACTAGAAATACTAATTATAGAAAGAAATGAAAATAACTATAATGATTTTGAAGTAACATCATTTTGAGTGATGCAAGATTACCCTTACTACCTCACCATAAATTCATCAAGTGGTATCAGAGCAAGGGTTCCTGAGTGTGTAGACAGATTGCCGATCGTGAGGTAGTTTGCACCAAGACCTGAGGTTGTGGGTTTGCAGTGAAGATCAAGATGCCTCCACGAAGAAATCGTATTGGGAGCAATGCTTTGACGGAAGATGGTTTGAGATCCCTGCAAAGGCAAATCGATACATTGCAAGAAGAGCTGTGAAGAGGGTTTGATCTGAGAATAAGAGAAGAAAGTGAGGATGAAGCTAAAGAAGAGCTATCTGAGGAAGAACAAGAAGCTGCAAGAGATCCTATAGAAGTTAGGTTGTTGAGGGCCATTTCAAAGATTGGAAAGAGCCCCAGGATTGAAGTTTCAACCTATTCTGGAGATTGGAATCTGGAATAGCTTATTGATTGGATCAATGACATGGAGGAGTATTTCAAGTATGAAGATGTGGAGGACCCAGATCGGGTCAAGTTTGCAAAAACAAAGTTGAAGGGCCACACCAATATTTGGCAGAAGGAGGTCCAATTAGAGAGGAATAGAAGAGGAAAATGAAAGATCACCAGATGGGATCAGATGGTGGAGAAATTGAAGTAGTTCATTCCTATGGACTATGAGATGGAGTTGCTGAAGAAGCTGCAAGGACTGAAGGAAGGTAACAAGTTTGTTAAGGAGTATATAGAAGAGTTTTATAAGATTACTATCAGGATAGGCCATGTAGAGGCCAACAAGGAGAAGGTAGCCCGTTACATTAATGGGTTGAGGCCAAGTATTCATGAGGAGCTGAGCCTAGTCAGAATGACCACCATAGAAGATGCATATCAATTTTCCCTGAAGGTGGAAGAGAAGTTGAATAAAAGATTTGACAGCAAACAAAGGGGAAAAGGTCAAGTCAGAAGGACTGGTGGAAGACCCTATGGAGGCTGAAATGAAGATTCAAAGAAAAGTGAAGAAGATGGCACCAGTTGAAATCAAAGAGGAGATAATTCCTACCGTCCTCATGACCAGAACAATGGTGAGCAAAGAGGAAGAGGAAGAGGCTAACCTAGGCAAGGGCCTGGAAGAGGAGGTTTCAGAGGAACTTGTTTCCAATGTGGAAAAGAAGGGCATCGAGCATACGAGTGTCCACAACATCAAGGAAGGACAAATAGAAGACCTGAAGGTAATGCATGAGTTGCACATGTAGATGAAGATGTGCAATCTGAGTGTTCTGAAGATGCTGAAAGGGGAGAAACCCTAGTTGTCAGAAGAACTTTGTTGAATGAGGATAAAGAACCCAATCAAAGGAAGAGTTTATTCCACACAAGATGCAAATGTGAAGGTAAGTGTTGTGATATTATTATTGACAGTGGAAGCACTGACAATCTTGTTTCAGAGGAGATGGTTGACAAGTTGAAGTTGACAAGAAGAAAACATATACATCCATATCAGATTGCATGGCTGTAGAAGGACCACAGAGCTTTGGTCAATGAGAAGTGTTTAGTGAAGTTCAAGATTGGGGATTACCATAATGAGGTGTTGTGTGATATCATACCGATGGATGCATGTCATATGCTATTAGAGAGGCCATGGCAGTATGATAAAAGTGTTGTCCATAATGGCCGTGCAAACACATATTTCCTAACGAAGGATGGAGTTTGTCATAAGTTGAAGCCCTTAAAAGAGGTTGAAGAAAAGGTATGTAGTACTGCCAAAATTTGCTTGGTAGATGGTAGAAAATTTTTGGAGGGTATGAAACATGAGCGTCATTGCTTTGCATTGATTCCTAAGATTAGTCAAGAGAAATGTGAAGATGTACCAGCAGAAGTTTTAGATATGTTGGAAGAATTTTAGGATATTATCTCTGATAATGTACCAGAAGGTTTACCACCAGTGAGGAAGATAAGTCATCAAATGGATTTGATACCAGGAGCCAGTTTGCCAAATAAGGTAGCCCACAGAATGACTCCAACAGAGAATGAAGAGATGAATAGACAAGTTCACGAGTTGTTAAGGAAGAGCCTGATAAGGGAGAGCCTGAGTCCATGTGTGGTACCTGCAGTACTACAACCAAAGAAAGATCGAGAGTGGAGAATGTGTACAGATCCTAGAGCCATAAATAAGATCACAATCAAGTACAGGTTTCCATTGCCAAGAATGGATGATATAATGGATTGTTTGAGTGGAGCCAAGTACTTCATGAAGATTGATCTAAAGAGTGGGTATCACCAGATTTGAATTACAGAAGGAGATAAATGGAAGATAGCCTTCAAGACAAAGGAGGGTTTGTATGAGTGGTTAGTCATACCATTTGGGCTAACCAATGCACCGAGCACATTCATGCAGCTCATGAATGAGGTATTGAAAGAAAATTTGGGAAGTTTTGTTATTGTTTATTTGGATGATATTTTGATTGTTAGTAAGACTTGGAATGAGCATCTGATGCATATAAGAAGAGTTTTAGAGAAGCTAAGAGAAGAGAAGTTGTTGATTAATCTGAAGAAATATAATTTTGCAAAGAAAGAGTTGGTATACCTAGGATTTGTTGTCTCAGAGGAAGGTCTTAAGATGGACCTAGAGAAGGTGAGGGCTATCATTGAATGGCCTACAACAAGGAGTGCTTTCGAGGTAAGATCTTTTCATGGTTTGGCAAGTTTTTATAGAAAGTTTATCAGAAATTTTAGTAGCATTTGTTCACCCCTAGCTGAGACAATGAGAGGGGATAGAAAAGAGTTTAGATGGACTAAAGGAGCAAATAAAAGCTTTGATACATTGAAGCAGAAAGTCACAGAGCAACCTATTTTAGTACTTCCCAATTTCAATAATGTATATTGAATATTTATTTATTGATCTAGGAAACTCATTATATTACAAAAGTTCAATTACAATCAGAGGAATCAATCCTCCACAGGCTGCAACACACTACAACTACACGTCACCAGACTCTAGAATCTTCTGCCTTCTGTAACCCCAAATCGGCTAGGGTTTTTGTTTTCCCACCTATTCTTGACTCTACACTTTCCCACTCAACTCTACTACTACTCGGGGTTCCCAAAATAGTCATAAATAGCACTTTTTGGTAGCCTCCAGCTAAACTTTGAAATTTGTAACTCCCTCCAAAAGTAGGTCAACTTCTGAGAAGCATAACTTTTGATCCGGGTGTCTGATTGACGAACCATTTTAAGCGTTGGAAAGCTCGCGATGTGAACTATCACATTGGAAATTCATAAATGGATTTCTGTCAAATTTTCAAGACGTTATGGGATGTTTTAGTGCCTCATATCTCATTTTAAAAAAATTTAGGGGCTTTTCAAAAAATAAAAACTTTAATATCTTTCAACTCAAAAAATGATCTTTACCTGATTCCTTTGCCAAAGGTCTTATATTTATGTTATGAAGCTTTTTGTAAGTTTTCACTTCAATCCGTGCCCAAATGTAAACTTTCCTAAAATGGCAGGTAAACTTTTCAAAATTGGTAGTCTGCTATTTTTAGCAATTTTGGAAAAACTGAAAGTCCTACATTATTATTCAGGATATTATGGAACTAGAAATACTAATTATGGAAAGAAATGAAAATAACTATAATAATTTTGAAGCAACATCTTTTTGGGTGATGCAAGATTGCCCTTACACCACTAGATTGCCCTTAAATTAGTAGCTAGTGTAGTGGGAATTTATGGTGAGGTAGTGGAAGCTCTATTAGGGAAGGGGGAAATTTATTGTATGGCTATTTTTATGTTGAAAAGGCATATTTTTCAAAAAAAATTCTTCGGAGGCTCAAACACAAAATTTTCTTGGGGAAAACTTTTTCGTGGAAGACCATTGGGAAAGAGAACCAGGAAAGAAGAGTTCAAAGCTCAGGGAAAAATTGGCATTCTCAGCAATAGGTTAGTGTTTATATGAGTATTTCTCTATGGCAGATATTGTTGAATGTGTAAATTTTGTTATGTGAAATGTTTATTTTCTTTTGATGCCTAGACAATAGCTATCTCTGGTGTATGAATTTGCATTATAATTATTACCTGTACCTCACTATTAATCATTTTATTTAATCTCTAAGAATGATTTCTTCTCTACACTTTCAATGTCCTACTCAAAATGCCAATCATCCTCAATCAGATGGCTTGGTTGTGGGCTCTTGATCCATCTATCTGTAATCTGACTTCTTGTGATGGTTGCCAATCTTGCCTTTACTTCTGTAGCTCTGGATCTGACTCATCTGTGGTCCTTGAATGCTCATATAGTCCCTATTCATTTTGTTTAATACAGATCTTGAAATTTTAATCTACCTCTTTTAAATCTTGACAGGGAGTCGGCCTTGAAGCTTTACATTTGGTTTGACTTCTTCCTTTAAATTTCTTTCTTCTGTGAGTTTAATTAGCCTTATTTTCTTGATAATTGTGGCCTCTTTAAATGAATCCACATGCAATTTGCATTTCACATTTGTTAGAAAAGATTGTAGCCCTCTTCAAATCCATGTTGTGCATACTCTGCGATCTTTGTATTCTTTTAAGGACAACTCTATGAAGCAATTTAGCGTAACGCGCCTTCGTTGTTCAAACCAATCTTTCCAACTATTTTTAATCTTCGTGGCCGACATTTTACAATTTGTTCCCTGCTCCACACAACTTGTGAGCACCCCATGCATTATTCTTAGGCGATCTACAGATACCCAAGAAAGCACATCCACGCCTCATCTCAGGTCTGTCAGGTATTTCATTATAAATTTAGGGTGTCTTTAATCTGTTGCATGCAACGATTGTCGTCAGAATCATCAATGTGAGAGACATGAACCATTATCTTCATATTTTCTTTAAGTGGCATTATCTGTGAGGAATTTTTCTTTTTTTGAAACCTTTATCAACCTGATTTTCTTCTTCTTCTAGCAGTTTGAGAGTTGGCATTTTTTGCGTTTAAGGCATTGCAGGTCACCTTTCTATGTATCTCTCATTATTGAGTTAAGAAATTTCTAGTTAGTAGGTGCGGGCAATGATCCTATTCATGCGATTTGTGTCCAGTGTTTTCTAGTTATTAGGTTTGGTCATTGATCTCCATTTATGTGATTTGTTTCTAGTGTTTTGAAACCTAGAAATCATATTTCCCACACTTAGAAGCGTACTATAGTTTTGTTGATTAAATTAAGTTTCTTGTGCGCTGTGTGTCTCTTTACATTGAGTTATTACCTCATTCGTGTGGCTCTTATGAGATATCCAAAACGTGGTTAGTCAACTAATACAATGATCGATGCCTCATGTAAGAGTTAAGATATTTGATATAGAATTCTTGTAGTATTAAAATTCTTCTTAACCGACACCTAGCTTGAAAATGGATAATACTTACCATCCAATGGCCCATCACATTTATTATTTTAATTTTAATTTTATTTCAAGAACAAATATTTATTAATCAATAATATTGATTAAATGTCATAGTTTTGATTAACATAATAAAATCACTTTGGATTTAATTAGTGAAATATAATTGACTAGAGTTAGGAAATATGGAACTATATTAATCATACGGAATATTATCATTAATTTGAATTAAATGAGAATAAATATGAATGTATTTTGTTATGTTAATGATTGTTATTTTATATGTATCGATTTAATTATTGTTGATGATTGTTATTTTGTTGCGATTTTATTTTAAATTTGCATTGTGTGCATGTCCTTGATATGGCTTATAGTCCTTCTGTTTGAGGTGGATCATTATTGTTTGTATTGTGTTGATTTTTGGTAACAAGGAGACATTTATAACTGTAAAAGGGATGTATGAGGGTTATTATGGTTGTATTTGTATATCTTGAAAGTTTTGAAACAAGATCTTGGAGTTGATCTTTGTGATTATGTTCAGCATGGGAGATGGTAAATTCCTTGCATTATCATGTATTGCTTTCTTGGTGTGAGGGGTCTTCTACTTGTAGGTAGGGGAGTGGCTCTCAATGGGGGCCGAAGCCCAAAGTGGCGTCCAGGACAACCCATGTGAGAGTTTCTTAATTCAAAGATAACCTAATTAATAAACTTAGGGGTTGGGTAGTAAACACACTAAAGTAAGATAATTGGATGCCTCACTCATAGCTCAAGTGCTCATTTAGGCTTGAGATGTGATGGGAAGGCCTGGAATTGCAAGATCAACGACCTTGTCCACATGAAAGGTATGTTGATTCTGCATGAGTTTGTATGGGGGTTGGGGATTAGGAGAGGCTACCAGGATAACCCAGGATGGGGACCGGGGCCTAGGAAGGCCTACTAGGACAACCCATAACAAGCCACGTGATGACACTCTTGCCTACTGTAGTCTAGCACTCCCTACTTTCTTTGTTGTGATGTTGCCTTTGGAATTGATGTCTAAGTAATGATCTATGTGGTTGTGTAGTCATGTGTAGTCTTTGTGTTTCTTAGTTTTGTCAAGCTGACTATTCATGTCGTGGGACCTTATTGTTATCTCCTAGCATGGGGGGGGGTTGGACCTCAGGGTTCCACATGGTCGGGTGGTTGTGTATTTTCCTCGTTGGTCTCCTTGCTGATGTTTGAGTGCATGAGGATTTAACTTGTAGCGGATCACTACCCTTGTTCAGTCGATGAGACAAACATTCATGATATGTATACCAGATTTATCTTATACCATTATATTGATGTATGCACTTTTATGTATTCATAAAATAACACAGTTGATATTGTAAGGTTGTATTCATTTGTAAAGAAGATTTTAAACATATTGTAATCTCTTATGCAAGATCTTGATGTTATCATCTGATGTTATATTATAATGGAATAATTATGTGTTGTCCTGTTGTTGCACTTGGTTTTAGATTAAACATGAATGATTATCAGATTATGTAATTAATTAGTAATGCAGTCATGAAATCCCTAGAGAATAAGGTTTAACTTACTGGTAATGTGAATATTTGATTACACTTTGTTGCCATTTCTTCTTTTTTTTAAAAAAATTTGGTGTTTGCATGCATAGTTAAACTTATCTCCAGGGTTTCGTGGCGGGGCATTACATTTGGTATCCGAGCCATGTTTGAACACTGGGTACTCTGGGTGTATATGAGCCTGTTATTTTGTCCTAGTTGCTTAGATTCTATAGAGTATGTTTTCTCTTTTGTCATCCTCACCTAGCAACCTTAGATTTACCCTTTGGTGGTATAGTGTAGGAAGATGCCTAGAGGTCGAGGTCAGGGTCGAGGTAGGGGATGTGGAAGAGGTAGTGGCGGTAGCCCTCATCCTAGTTCCCCTTGTGAGAGTGCTTAGGATAGTGAGGGGCAAAATGCAGAGAATTAGGGTCAGCCTGAGGTAGCTCAGTTGCATCAATTTCTTGAGGAGGTCCTTGCTCGTCTAGGTTCTAGGTAGGAGGTTGATCTGCTAGAGGTGAGGGAAAGAGAAAGGTCACCTAGAAGGAGAGAGATGACAGCAAAACAAGAGGCTATCTTGATAGGTCACATGAGAGATCTTTTGAGGACACGCCCTCCCACTTTTGATGGCATGCCCTCCCACTTTTGATGGCTCTACTAGTGGTTTGGAGGTGGAGACCTAGTTATTAGATTTGGGTGGGTGTTTTGCCATGCATCCATATGGTAGTAACACCAAAGTGAGATGTGCCATCTTAGGTTTTGCTTCTACATGGTGGCATTTGGAGGAACATAAGTTGCACTTGGATATTGGTACAATTTCCTAGGAGTTGTTCTTGGAGAGGTTTAGAGCTCATTTCCTGTCAGATCACTAGAAGCAGTGTCGAGATGACGAGTTCCATGAGTTGAGACAGATAGCCATGTTAGTAGAGTAGTATGAGTGTAGATTCTACGAGCTTAAGTAGTATGCATGCATTGGCGATGACAAGGCTATGTTAGTTCAACATTTTATTAGGGGCTTGAATGCCCGCATTAGTGGAGGAGTTTATGTTTTCAAGCTTACGACCATGGAGGTAGCAGTTGAGAATGCCCATCTAGTAGAGGAGAATTTGGTAATGGCTCTTAGAGGCCATACAGGTGTGCAGATTAGTAGTGCACCTCCGACAGGTGTTGGGTCTCGTGGTGGTCAATCTCAGGCAGTAAACTCCTCTAGGGGCCATCATGCACCCTCTAAGGGTGAACAACAATAGTAGTATTCCCAGTCAAAACCAAAGAATTCTTAGCCTCAGTAAGGTGGTGGTACTTAGTCAGGGAAAAACTGTAATTGGCAGCGAGCCAAGAATTATCATCCTAATCATCTAGTTCAGAGCACATAATCTGCAGTTAGTAGAGATAGTTTTTAGCAGTCCAATGCATTCTCAGGTGGTGGAGGATATGGCAGAGGTGCAGGATGTTTCTCTTACTGAAAAGTAGGTCAACTTTTGAGAAGCATAACTTTTGATCTGGGTGTCCGATTGACGAACCATTTTAAGCGTCAGAAATTTTGCGATGTGAACTATCATGCTAGAAATCCATAAATGGATTTCTGTCAACTTTTCAGGATGTTATGGGATGTTTTAGTGCCTCATATCTCATTTCAGAAATTTTCAGGGGCTTTTCAAAAAATAAAAACTTTAATATCTTTCAACTCACAAATGATCTTTACCTGATTCCTTATCCAAAGGTCTTATATTTTTGTTATGAAGCTTTTTGTAAGTTTTCGCTTCAATCCGTGCCCAAATGCAAACTTTCCTAAAATGGCAGGTAAACTTTCCAAAACTGGCAGTCTGCTATTTTTAGCAATTTTGGAAAAATTGAAAGTCCTACATTATTATTCAGGATATTATGGAACTAGAAGTACTAATTATGGAAAGAAATGAAAATAACTGTAATGATTTTGAAGCAACATCTTTTTGGGTGATGCAAAATTGCCCTTACACCACTGGATTGCCCTTAAATTAGTAGCTAGGGTAGTGGGAATTTATGGTGAGGTAGTGGAAGCTCTATTTGGGAAAGGGGAGATTTATTGTATGGCTATTTTTATGTTGAAAAGGCATATTTTTGGGAAAAAATTCTGAGGAGGCTCAAACATAGATTTTTTTTTGGGAAAAATTTGTGGTGGAAGACCATTGGGAAAGAGAACTAGGAGAGAAGAGTTGGAAGCTCGAGGAAAAATTGGCATTCTCAGCAATAGGTTAGTGTTTATATGAGTATTTCTCTATGGCATATATTGTTGAATGTGTAAATTTTTTTATGTGAAATATTTATTTTCTTTTGATGCCTAGACAATAGCTATCTTCGGTGTACGAATTTGCATTATAGTTATTACCTGTACCTCACTATCAGTCATTTTATTTAATCTCTAAGAATGATTTCTTCTCTACACTTTCAATGTCCTGCTCAAAACACCAATCATCCTCAATCAGATGGCTTGGTTGTGGGCTCTCGATCCATCTATCTGTAATCTGGCTTCTTGTGATGGTTGCCAATCTTGCCTTTACTTCTGTAGCCCTGGATCTGACTCATATGTGGTCCTTGAATGCTCATACAGTCCCTATTGATTTTGTTTAATACAGATCTTGAAATTTTAATCTACCTCTTTTAAATCTTGATAGGGAGTCAGCCCTGAAGCTTTGCATTTGGTCTGACTTCTTCCTTTAAATTTCTTTATTCTGTGAGTTTAATTAGCCTTATTTTCTTGATAATTGTGGCCTCTTTAAATGAATCCACATGTAATCTGCATTTCACCTCTGTTAGAAAAGATTGTAGCCCTCTTCAAATCCATCTTGTGCATACTCTGCAATCTTTGTATTCTTTTAAGGACAACTCTATGAAGCGATTTAGTGAAGTGCACCTTCATTGTTCAAACAAATCTTTCCAACTATTTTTTAATCTTCGTGGCCCACATTTTGCAATTTGTTCCCTACTCGACACAACTTGTGAGCACCCCATGCGTTATTCTTAGGCGATCTATAGATACCGAAGAAATCACATCCACGCCTCATCTCAGGTCTGTCAAGTATTTCATTATAAATTTAGGGTGTCTTTAATCTGCTGCATGCAACGATTGTCGCCAGAATCATCAATGTGAGAGACATGAACCATTATCTTCATATTTTCTTTAAGTGACATTATTTGTGAGGAATTTTTCTTTTTTTGAAACCTTTATCAACCTGATTTTCTTCTTCCTCTGGCAGTTTGAGAGTTGGCATTACCTGAGTTTAAGGCATTGCAGATCACCTTTCTATGTGTCTCTCAGTATTAAGTTAAGAAATTTCTAGTTAGTAGGTTCGGGCAATGATCCTATTCATGCAATTTTAGTCCAGTGCTTTCTAGTTATTAGGTTCGGTCATTGATCTCCATTTATGTGATTTGTTTCTAGTGTTTTGAAACCTAGAAATCATATTTCCCACACTTAGAAGCGTACTATAATTTTGTTGATTAAATTAAGTTTCTTGTGCGCTGTGTGCCTTTTTACATTGAGTTATTACCTCATTCGTGTGGCTCTTATGAGATATCCAAAACTTGGTTAGTAAACTAATACAATGATCGATGCCTCATGTAAGAGTTAAGATATTTGATATAGAATTCTTGTAGTATTAAAATTCTTCTTAATTGGCACCTAGCTTGATAATGGATAATACTTGCCATCCAATGGCTCATCACATTTATTATTTTACTTTTATTTTTGTTTCAAGCACAAATATTTATTAATCAATAATATTGATTAAATGTCATAGTTTTGATTAAGATAATAAAATCACTTTGGATTTAATTAGTGAATATAATTGACTAGAGTTAGGAAATAAGGAACTATATTAATCATATGGAATATTATCATTAATTTGAATTAAATGAGAATCAATATGAATGTATTTTGTTACGTTAATGACTATTATTTTATATGTATCGATTTAATTATTGTTGATGACTATTATTTTATCGTAATTTTATTTTAAATTTTCATTGTGTTTAATAGTCTTAAGTCGTAAATTGTCAAAGTTTAGTGCTATCCCAGAGGCATAGGCATTGTCTGCATGTCCTTGATATGTCTTATAGTCCTTCTGTTTGAGGTGGATCATTATTGTTTGTATTGTGTTGATTTTTGGTAATAAGGAGACATTTATAACTGTAAAAGGGATGTATAAGGGTTATGATGGTTGTATTTGTATATCTTGAAAGTTTTGAAACAAAACCTTGGAGTTGATCTTTGTGATTATGTTCAGCATGGGAGATGGTAAATTCCTTGCATTATCATGTATTGCTTTCTTGGTGTGAGGGGTCTTCTAGTTGTAGGTAGGGGAGTGGCTCTTAATGAGGGCCCGAGCCCAAAGTGGCGTCAAGGACAACCCATGTGAGAGTTTCGTAATTCAGAGATAACCTAATTAACAAACATAGGGGTTGGGTAGTAAACACACTAAAACAAGATAATTGGATGCCTCACTCATAGCTCAAGTGCTCATTTAGGCTTGAGATGAGATGGGAAGGCCTGGAATGGCAAGATCAACGACCTTGTCCACATGAAAGGTATGTTGATTCCACGTGAGTTTGTATGGGTGTTAGGGATTAGGAGAGGCTACTAGGATAACCCAGGATGGGGACCGGGGCCTAGGAAGGCCTACCAGGACAACCCATAACAAGCCACGTGATGACACTCTTGCCTACTACAGTCTAGCACTCCCTACTTTCTTTGTTGTGATGTTGCCTCTGGAATTGATGTCTAAGTAATAATCTGTGTGGTTGTGTAGTCATGTGTAGTCTTTGTGTTTCTTAGTTTTGTCAAGCTGACTGTTCATGTCGTGGGACCTTATTGTTATCTCCTAGCATGGGGGGGGGTGAATCTCAGGGTTCCACATGGTCGGGTTGTTGTGCATTTTCTTCATTGGTCTCCTTTCTAATGTTTGAGTGCATGAGGATTTATCTTGTAGCGGATCACTACCCTTGTCCAGTCGATGAGACAAACACTCATGATATGTATACTAGATTTATCTTGTACCATTATATTGATGTATGCACTTTTATGTATTCATAAAACAACATAGTTGATATTGTAAGGTTGTATTCATTTGTAAAGAAGATTTTAAACATATTGTAATCTCTTATGCAAGATCTTGATGTTATCATCTGATGTTATATTATAATGGGATAATTATGTGTTGTCTCGTTGTTGCACTTGGTTTTAGATTAAACATGAATGATTATCAGATTATGTAATTAATTAGTAATGCAGTCATGAAATCCCTAGAGAATAAGAATTAACTTACTAGTAATGTGAATATTTGATTACACTTTGTTGCCATTTCTTATTTTTTAAAAAAAAATTTGGTGTTTGCATGCATAGTTAAACTTATCTCTAGGGTTTCATGGCAGGACATTACATTTGGTATAAGAGCCAAGTTTAAACACTAGGTACTCTGGGTGTATATGAGCCCGTTATGTTGTCCTAGTCACTTAGATTCTATAGAGTATGTTTTTTGTTTTGTCATCCTCACCTAGCAACCTTAGATTTACCCTTTGGTGGTATAGTGTAGGAAGATGCCTAGAGGTTGAGGTCAAGGTCGAGGTAGGGGATGCAGAAGAGGTAGTGGTAGTAGCCCTCATCTTAATTCCCCTCCTGAGAGTGCTTAGGAAGGCGAGGGGCAGAATGCAGAGAATCAAGGTCAACCTGAGGTAGCTCAGTTGCATCAATTGCTTGAGGAGGTCCTTGCTCGTCTAGGTCCTAGGCCGGAGGTTGATCTGCCAGAGGTGAGGGAAAGAGAAAGGTCACCTAGAAGGAGAGAGATGACAGTAGAACAAGAGGCTATCTTGGTAGGTCACATGAGAGATCTTTTGAGGGCACACCCTCCCTCTTTTGATGGCACACCCTCCCACTTTTGATGGCTCTACTAGTGGTTTGGAGGTGGAGACTTGGTTGTTAGATTTGGGTGGGTGTTTTTCCATGCATCCATATGGTAGTAACACCAAAGTGAGATGTGCCATCTTGTACCTCAGAGGTTTTGCTTCTACATGGTGGCGTTTGGAGGAACAAAAGTTGCACTTGGATATTGGTACAATTTTTTCAGAGTTGTTCTTGGAGAGGTTCAAATCTCATTTCCTGTCAGGTCACTGGAAGCAGCATCGAGATGACGAGTTCCATGAGTTGAGACAGATAGCCATGTTAGTAGAGCAGTATAAGTATAGATTCTATGAGCTTAAGTAGTATGCATGCATTGGCGATGACGAGGCTATGTTAGTTCAACATTTTATTAGGGGCTTGAATGCCTGCATTAGTGGAGGAGTTCATGTTTTCAAGGTTAAAACCATGGAGGTAGCAGTTGAGAATGCCCATCTAGTAGAGGAGAATTTGGTAATGGCTCTTAGAGACCATACATGTGTGTAGATTGGTAGTGCACCTCCGACAGGTGTTGGGTCTCGTGGTGGTCAATCTCAGGTAGTAGGCTCTTCTAGGGGCCAGCATGCAACCTCTAAGGGTGAACAACAATAGTAGTATTCCCAATCAAAACCAAAGAATTCTCAGCCTTAGCAAGGTGGTGGTACTCAGTCGGGGAAAAACCGTAATTGGTAGCGGGCCAAGAATTATCATCCTAATCATCCAACTCACAGCACACAATCTGCAGTTAATAGAGATAGTTTTCAGCAATCTAATGCATTCTCGGGTCGTGGAGGATATGGCAAAGGTGCAGGATGTTTCTCTTGCTGAAAAGTAGGTCAACTTCTGAGAAGCATAACTTTTGATCGGGGTGTCTAATTGATGAACCATTTTAAGCATCAAAAAGCTCGCAATATGAACTATCATGCTGGAAATCCATAAATGGATTTTCATCAATGTTTCAGGATGTTATGGTATGTTTTAGTGCCGCATATCTCATTTCAAAAATTTTCAGGGGCTTTTCAAAAAATAAAAACTTTAATATCTTTCAACTCACAAATGATCTTTGCCTGATTCCTTTTCCAAAGGTCTTATATTTTTGTTATGAAGCTTTTTGTAAGTTTTTGCTTCAATCCGTGCCCAAATGCAAACTTTCCTAAAATGGCAGGTAAACTTTCCAAAACTGGTAGTCTGCTATTTTTCGCAATTTTGGAAAAACTAAAGGTCCTACATTATTATTTAGGATATTATGGAACCAGAAATACTAATTATGGAAAGAAATGAAAATAACTATAATGATTTTGAAGCAACATCTTTTTGGGTGATGCAAGATTGCCCTTACACCACTAGATTGCCCTTAAATTAGTAGCTAGGGTAGTGGGAATTTATGGTGAGGTAGTGGAAGCTCTATTTGGGAAAGGGGAAATTTATTGTATGGCTAATTTTATGTTGAAAAGGCATATTTTTGGGAAAAAATTCTGAGGAGGCTCAAACAAAGATTTTTTTTGGGCGAAAAATTTGTGGTGGAAGACTATTGGGAAAGAGAACTAGGTCAGAAGAGTTGGAAGCTCGTGGAAAAATTGACATTCTCAGCAATAGGTTAGTGTTTATATGAGTATTTCTCTATGGCAGATATTGTTGAATGTGTAAATTTTGTTATGTGAAATGTTTATTTTCTTTTGATGCCTAGACAATAGCTATCTCTGGTGTGTGAATTTGCATTATAGTTATTACCTGTACCTCACTAACAATCATTTTATTTAATCTCTAAGAATGATTTCTTCTCTACACTTTCAATGTCCTACTCAAAATGCCAATCATCCTCAATCAGATGGCTTGGTTATGGGCTCTCGATCCATCTATCTGTAATCCAGCTTCTTGTGATGGTTGCCAATCTTGCCTTTACTTCTATAGCCTTGGATCTGACTCATCTATGGTCCTTGAATGCTCATATAGTCGCTATTGATTTTGTTCAATACAGAGCTTGAAATTCTAATCTACCTCTTTTAAATCTTGATAGGGAGTTGGCCTTGAAGCTCTGCATTCGGTCTGACTTCTTCCTTTAAATTTCTTTCTTCTATGAGTTTAATCAGCCTTATTTTCTTGATAATTGTGGCCTCTTTAAATGAATCCACATGCAATTTGCATTTCACCTCTATTAGAAAAGATTGTAGCCCTCTTCAAATCCATCTTGTGCATACTCTACGATCTTTGTATTCTTTTAAGGACAACTCTATGAAGTGATTTAGCGAAGCGCGCCTTCGTTGTTCAAACCAATCTTTCCAACTATTTTTTTAAATCTTCGTGGCCCACATTTTGCAATTTGTTCCTTGCTCCACACAACTTGTGAGCACCCCATACATTATTCTTAGGTGATCTACAGATACCCAAGAAAACACATCCATGCCTCATCTTACGTTTGTCAGGTATTTCATGACAAATTTAGGGTGTCTTTAATCTGCTGCATGCAACGATTGTTGCCAGAATCATCAATGTGAGAGACATGAACCATTATCTTCATATTTTATTTAAGCGGCATTATCTGTGAGGATTTTTTCTTTTTTGAAACCTTTATCGACCTGATTTTCTTCTTCTTCTGGCAGTTTGAGAGTTGGTGTTTCCTGAGTTTAAGGTGTTGCAGGTCACCTTTCTATGTGTCTCTCATTATTAAGTTAAGAAATTTCTAGTTAGTAGGTTCGGGCGATGATCCTATTCATGCAATTTGTGTCCAGTGCTTTCTAGTTATTAGGTTTGGTCATTGATCTCCATTTATGTGATTTGTTTCTAGTGTTTTGAAACCTAGAAATCATATTTCCCACACTTAGAAGCGTACTATAATTTTTTTGTAAATTAAGTTTCTTGTGCGGTGTGTGCCTCTTTACATTGAGTTATTGCCTCATTCGTGTGGCTCTTATGAGATATCCAAAACTTGGTTAGTCAACTAATACAATGATCGACGCCTCATGTAAGAGTTAAGATATTTGATATAGAATTCTTGTAGTATTAAAATTTTTCTTAACTGGCACCTAGCTTGAAAATGGATAATACTTGCCATCCAATGGCCCATCACATTTATTATTTTACTTTTATTTTTATTTCAAGCACAAATATTTATTAATCAATAATACTAATTAAATGTCAGAGTTTTGATTAAGATAATAAAATCACTTTGGATTTAATTAGTGAAATATAATTGACTAGAGTTAGGAAATATGGAACTATATTAATCATACATAATATTATCATTAATTTGAATTAAATGAGAATCAATATGAATGTATTTTGTTACGTTAATGACTGTTATTTTATATGTATCGATTTAATTATTGTTGATGACTGTTATTTTACTGTGATTTTATTTTAAATTTGCATTGTGTTCAATAGTCTTAAGTCGTAAATTGTCAAAGTTTAGTACTGTCCCAGAGGCATAGGCATTGTCTACATGTCCTTGATATGTCTTATAGTCCTTTTGTTTGAGGTGGATCATTATTGTTTATATTGTGTTGATTTTTGGTAACAAGGAGACATTTATAACTGTAAAAGGGATGTGTGAGGTTTATGATGGTTGTATTTGTATATCTTGAAAGTTTTGAAACAAGACCTTGGAGTTGATCTTTGTGATTATGTTTAGCATGGGAGATGGTAAACTCCTTGCATTATCATGTATTGCTTTCTTGGTGTGAGGGGTCTTCTAGTTCTAGGTAGGGGAGTGGCTCTCAATGAGGGCCAGAGCCCAAAGTGGCGTCCAAGACAACCCATGTGAGAGTTTATTAATTCAGAGATAAGTTAATTAATAAACTTAGGGGTTGGGTAGTAAACACACTAAAACAAGATAATTGGATGCCTCACTCATAGCTCAAGTGCTCATTTAGGCTTGAGATGAGATGGGAATGCCTGGAATGGCAAGATCAACGACCTTGTCCACATGAAAGGTATGTTGATTCCACGTGAGTTTGTATGGGGGTTGGGGATCAGGAGAGGCTACCAGGATAACCCAGGATGGGGACCGGGGTCTAGGAAGGCCTACCAGGACAACCCATAACAAGCCACGTGATGACACTCTTGCCTACTACAGTCTAGCACTCCCTACTTTCTTTGTTGTGATGTTGCCTCTGGAATTGATGTCTAAGTAATGATCTGTGTGGTTGTGTAGTCTTTGTGTTTATTAGTTTTGTCAAGCCGCGTGGGACCTTATTGTTATCTCCTAGCACGGGGGGTTGGACCTCAGGGTTCCACATGGTCGGGTGGTTGTGCATTTTCTTCGTTGGTCTCCTTGCTGATGTTTGATTTCATGAGGATTTATCTTGTAGCGGATCACTACCCTTGTTCAGGTGATGAGACAAACACTCATGATATGTATACCAAATTTATCTTGTACCATTATATTGATGTATGCACTTTTATGTATTCATAAAACAACACAGTTGATATTGTAAAGTTGTATTCATTTGTAAAGAAGATTTTAAACATATTGTAATCTCTTATGCAAGATCTTGATGTTATCACCTGATGTTATATTATAATTGAATAATTATGTGTTGTCTTGTTGTTGCACTTGGTTTTAGATTAAACATGAATGATTATCAAATTATGTAATTAATTAGTAATGCCGTCATGAAATCCCTAGAGAATAAGGTTTAACTTATTGGTAATGTGAATATTTGATTACACTTTGATGCCATTTCTTCTTCTTTTTTTTAAATTGGTGTTTGCATGCATAGTTAAACTTATCTCTAGGGTTTTGTGGTGAGGAGTTACATTTGGTATCAGAGCCAAGTTTAAACATTGGGTACTCTGGGTGTATATGAGCCCGTTATGTTGTCCTAGTTGCTTAGATTCTATAGAGTATGTTTTCTCTTTTGTCATCCTCACCTAGCAACCTTAGATTTACTCTTTGGTGGTATAGTGTAGGAAGATGCCTAGAGGTGGAGGTTAGGGTTGAGGTAGGGGATGCGGAAGAGGTAGTGGTGGTAGCCCTCATCCTAATTCCCCTGGTGAGAGTGCTTAGGAAGGTGAGGGGTAGAATGCAGAGAATCAGGATCAGCCTGAGGTAGCTCAGTTGCATCAATTGCTTAAGGAGGTCCTTGCTCGTCTAGGTCCTAGGTAGGAGGTTGATCTGCTAGAGGTGAGGGAAAGAGAAAGGTCACCTAGAAGGAGAGAGATGACAACAAAACAAGAGGCTATCTTGGTAGGTCACATGAGAGATCTTTTGAGGGCACGCCCTCCCACTTTTGATGGCACGCCCTCCCACTTTTGATGGCTCTACTAGTGGTTTGGAGGTGGAGACCTAGTTGTTAGATTTGGGTGGGTGTTTTGCCATGCATCCATATGGTAGTAACACCAAAGCAAGATGTGCCATCTTGTGCCTTAGAGGTTTTGCTTCTACATGGTGGCGTTTGGAGGAACATAAGTTGCACTTGGATATTGGTACAATTTCCTAGGAGTTGTTCTTGGAGAGGTTCAAAGCTCGTTTCCTATCAGATCACTGGAAGTAGCGTCGAGCTGACGAGTTCCATGAGTTGAGATAGATAGCCATGTTAGTAGAGCAATATGAGTGTAGATTCTATGAGCTTAAGTAGTATGTATACATTGGTGATGACGAGGCTATGTTAGTTCAACATTTTATTAGGGGCTTGAATGCCCACATTAGTCGAGGAGTTCATGTTTTCAAGCTTAAGACCATGGAGGTAGCAGTTGAGAATACCCATCTAGTAGAGGAGAATTTGGTAATGGCTCTTGGAGGCCATATAGGTGTGTAGATTGGTAGTGCACCTCTGACAGGTGTTGGGTCTCATGGTGGTCAATCTCAGGCAGTAGGCTCTTCTAGGGGCCATCATGCACCCTCTAAGGGTGAACAACAATAGTAGTATTCCCAGTCAAAACCAACGAATTCTTAGCCTTAGCAAGGTGGTGGTACTTAGTCAGGGAAAAACTATAATTGGCAGCGGGCCAAGAATTATCATCCTAATCATCCAGTTTAGAGCACACAATCTGTAGTTAGTAGAGATAGTTTTCAGCAGTCCAATGCATTCTCAGGTGGCAGAGGATATGGCAGAGGTGTAGGATGTTTCTCTTCCAGCCAACAGGGCCATTTAGCTAGGTAGTGTCCACAGTAGAATACTACAGGATTTAGTCAGAAACTGACAACTTCATTATCGACAGTGGGTGATGCAGGGAGGTCTCATAGAGTGTTTGCAGTAGTTGATCACCACCAGGCAGAGCATCAGGGGACAGTCTTGGAGACCACAGGTAAAGGTCAAGAAATTTTCTTTGGAGCTCATGCATTTTCTGTAGCATCAGGGGTTGACCCTCAGGGGTAGGGGTATAGAGTAGGTAAGGGTCCAGTGGGATCCTAATGATGAGTCTTTAGCTACTTGGGAGGTTGTATCAGGACGCAAGATCTCTACCCTTATTTTGTTGCAGGCTTCCAGGAGTAAGCCTGATCCTAGGGGGGAGGATGTAGTGCCCCTCATTTTGCTTTCTAATAAACTGATAGTTATTTCATTTAGACATTATGATATTTTTGGATTTACTATTGATGCTGATACTTGTCTATTGCCTTAATGATACTGTTAGAACTATTGTTTTATGCTTATATTATGACTGGTTATGAACTCAATTGATTATGTGGATCAATCTTATCATGTACTTATGTGATTATCTGATGATGTTTTATCTAGCTGGTTAGTTACTAATGAACACGCATGATGTGGTTACTTATGATATGATTGGTGCAAGGGATAGTGTTGCAGTACTCACATGTGAGTACCCTACTACGCTGCGATTTTCTTCCACGGTGTGTTGATTGGATGATTATATGTATATATATGTATGCTCGACCATTTTCATTGGTTGCAGGTTGTAGGTACCAGGCATTGACTCCACCTGAATTGGTAGGTCTGAGCATGCCTTAAATCCAATGGAGAATTATTGATCAAAGATGACATAAGGTCCCTCAGCTTGACATCATCCTCGAAGAGGATGAGTTTTCATGTCCTATGATATGTCAGTCTAGTCAGTTGGGCATGATAGCCAGTCACCTTTCTTGAGGTATTGTTTAGTCATGAATTGGTCATCTGTTATTGTTTGGCAATAGACAGTGTTAGTTGTAATAGTTTGATTATGTTTTGTTCCATCATGGTCATAGCATAAATCTTGTCTTGGAAACACATTGTTTATAATAACAATATAATAATAATAGTAATAATACTAATAATAATAATTTTTTGGAAAATATAATGTTTTGTATATATATAAGAATATGATTGATAGAGTTGAATAAACAATATTTATTTTTGGTATAATTAATTTTGGTGCTTTCTGAATTATCACTTATCCCATGAAAGGCTATAATTAAATTTCAGTTGAGAGTTGATTTTAAAATATCCTATCTCTAATTTAAGATTGATAAATGAAAGATATGGGTGCTAGAAAATCTTATATGGTATATTTTAAATAAAACTAGTAGCTGGGGTAGTGGGAATTTATGGTGAGATAGTGGAAGCTCTGTTTGGGAAAGGGGAAATTTATTGTATGGCTATTTTTATGTTGAAAAAGCATATTTTTGGGAAAAAATTCTAAGGGGGCTCACACACGGAATTTTTTGGGCAAAAAATTTGTGGTGGAAGACCATTGGGAAAGAGAACTAGGAGAGAAGAGTTGGAAGCTCAGGGACAAATTGGCATTCTCAACAACAGGTTAGTGTTTATATGAGTATTTCTCTATGGCAGATATTGTTGAATGTGTAAATTTTGTTATGTGAAATGTTTATTTTCATTTGATGCCTAGACAATAGCTATCTCTAGTGTATGAATCTGCATTATAGTTATTACTTGTACCTCACTATCAATTATTTTATTTAATCTCTAAGAATGATTTCTTCTCTACACTTTCAATGTCCTACTCAAAATGCCAATCATCCTCAATTAGATGGCTTGGTTGTGGGCTCTCGATCCATCTATGTGTAATCTAACTTCTTGTGATGGTTGCCAATCTTGCCTTTACTTTTGTAGCCTTGGATTTGACTCATCTATGGTCCTTGAATGCTCATATAGTCCCTGTTGATTTTGTTCAATACATAGGTTGAAATTTTAATCTACCTTTTTTAAAGCTTGACAGGGAGTCGACCCTGAAGCTTTGCATTTGGTCTGACTTCTTCCTTTAAATTTCTTTCTTTTGTGAGTTTAATTAGCCTTATTTTCTTGATAATTGTGGCCTCTTTAAATGAATCCGCATGCGATCTACATTTCACCTCTGTTGGAAAGGATTGTGGCCCTCTTCAAATCCATCTTGTGCATACTTTGCGACCTTTGTATTCTTTTAAGGACAACTCTATGAAGCAATTTAGCGAAGCACACCTTCATTGTTCAAACCAATCTTTCCAACTATTTTTTTTAATCTTTGTGGCCCACATTTTGTAATTTGTTCCTTGCTCCATGCAGCTTGTGAGCACCCCATGCATTATTCTTAGGCGATCTACAGATACCCAAGAAAACACGTCCACACCTCATCTAAGGTCTGTTAGGTATTTCATGATAAATTTAGGGTGTCTTTAATCTACCGCATGCAAGAATTGTTGCCAGAATCATCAATGTGAGAGACGTGAACCATTATCTTCATATTTTATTTAAGTGGCATTATCTGTGAGAAAGCTTTCTTTTTTTGAAACCCTTATCGACTTGATTTTCTTCTTCTTCTGGTCATTTGAGAGTTAGTGTTTCCTAAGTTTAAGGTGTTGCAGGTTGCCTTTCTATGTGTCTCTCATTAGTAAGTTAAGAAATTTCTAGTTAGTAGGTTCAGGCGATGATCTTATTCATGTAATTTGTGTCAAGTGCTTTCTATTTATTAGGTTTGATCATTGATCTCCATTTATGTGATTTGTTTCTAGTGTTTTGAAACCTAGAAATCATATTTCCCATGCTTAGAAGCATACTATAATTTTGTTGATTAAATTAAGTTTCTTGTGTGTTGTGTGCTTCTTTACATTGAGTTATTACCTCATTCATGTGGCTCTTATGAGATGTCCAAAACTTGGTTAGTCAACTAATACAATGATCGCCACCTCATGTAAGAGTTAAGATATTTGATATAAAATTCTTGTAACTTATTAAAATTCTTCTTAACCGGCACCTAGCTTGAAAATGGATAATACTTGCCATCTAATGGCCCATCACATTTATTATTTTACTTTTATTTTTATTTCAAGATTAAATATTTATTAATTAATAATATTGATTAAATGTCATAGTTTTGATTAAGATAATAAAATCACTCTAGATTTAATTAGTGAAATATAATTGACTAGAGTTAGGAAATATGGAACTATATTAATCATACGAAATATTATCATTAATTTGAATTAAATGAGAATCAATATGAATGTATTTTGTTACATTAATGACTGTTATTTTATTATGATTTATTTTAAATTTGTATTATGTTTAATAGTCTTAAGTCATAAATTATCAAAGTTTAGTGCTATCCCAGAGGCATAGGCATTGTCTTCATGTCCTTGATATGTCTTATAGTCCTTCTGTTTGAGGTGGATCATTATTGTTTGTATTGTGTTGATTTTTAGTAATGAGGAGAGATTTATAACTGTTAAAGGGATGTATGAGGGTTATGATGGTTGTATTTGTATATCTTGAAAGTTTTGAAACAAGACCTTGGAGTTGATCTTTGTGATTATGTTCAGCATGCGAGATGGTAAATTCCTGGCATTATCATGGATTGCTTGCTTGGTGTGAGGGGTCTTCTAGTTGTAGGTAGGGGAGTCGCTCTCAATGGGGGCCAGAGCCCAAAGTGGCATCCAGGACAACCCATGTGAGAGTTTCTTAATTTAGAGATAAGCTAATTAATAAACTTAGGGGTTGGGTAGTAAACACACTAAAACAAGATAATTGGATGCCTCACTCATAGCTCAAGTGCTCATTTAGTCTTAAGATGAGATAGGAAGGCCTGGAATGGCAAGATCAACTACCTTGTCCACATGAAAGGTATGTTGATTCCGCATGAGTTTGTATGGGGGCCGAGGGTTGGGAGAGGCTGTTAGGATAACCCAAGATGGGGGCTGGGGCCTAGGAAGGCCTACTAGGACAAACCATGACAAGCCATGTGATGACAGTCCTGCCTACTGTAGTCTAGCACTCCCTAGTTTCTTTGTTGTGTGGCTGCCTCTAGAATTGATGCTTGAGTAATGATCTGTGTGGTTGTGTAGTCATGTGTAGTCTTTGTGTTTCTTAGTTTTGTCAAGCTGACTGTTCATGTTGTGGGACCTTATTGTCATCTCCTAGCACGGGGGGGTGGACCTCAGGGTTCCACATGGTTGGGTGGTTGTGTATTTTCTCCATTGGTCTCCTTGCTGATGTTCGAGTGCATGAGGATTTATCTTATAAAGGATCACTACCCTTGTTTAGTCGATGAGATAAACACTCATGATATGTATACCAGATTTTTCTTGTACCATTATATTGATGTATGCCATTTTATGTATTCATAAAAGAACACAGTTGATATTGTAAGGTTCTATTCATTTTTAAAGAAGATTTTAAACATATTGTAATCTCTTATGCAAGATCTTGATGTTATTATCTGATGTTATATTGTAATGGAATAATTATGTGGTGTCTCTTTGTTACACTTGGTTTTATATTAAACATGAATGATTATCAGATTATGTAATTAATTAGTAATGCAGTCATGAAATCCCTAGAGAATAAGGTTTAACTTACTGGTAATGTGAATATTTGATTACACTTTGTTGCCATTTCTTCTTTAAAAAAAAAAGCAAAAATTTTGGCATTTGCATGCATAGTTAAACTTATCTCTCTAGGGTTTCGTGGTGGGGCATTACACAACATCAAGCACTAAAGATAGAAATCATACCCAACGTGTTCTTACATCAACTATAGTAAGTAAATAAACCCAAAAAAAAATAATTAGAAAATAAGGCACTATAAATAAATAGAAAAATACTAATGAATGTTGTGGAAATGTCAAAGAGTTAAGGATCCCAATAAGTGACCTATGGGTATTCTATAGTACATTCCCATAGAAAGACAAGGTCATAATTGAGGCCTTCAAAGAATTAATTGAACAATTTTAGAAGAATAAGACAAAGGTTTCACCTAATCAAAGAGATGTTGTAAGAAGAAGAATTGGTTGTCAAAACTAAGAACCACACCCTAAAATTTTTTTAGATACGATTTAACACAGTTTTACTACAAGTTTCTAGAGATTTATTCTCAAATAAAAATTAGTCAAAGGTATTTTGACATGTCATAAAAAATTATGTTAAAATAAATCACTCATGCACTACTTGTTGTAGGGTGCATATTGGTTTTTTATGCATTATGATATTTTCAACATATACATGTTACTTTGCATACTAATGATATTTTTCAAGAATGTATGATAGAAGCTTCAACTAGATCAGAAATAAATTTTATCTTAAGTGTTTTATGTGAAAGGCTAGATGAACAATGTATTATAAGAAATCATATTTGGAGGGAACCTATTATAGCTATAGTGATTTGCAACATTTGTAAAATTTTATATACATAAAGAATTCACATGCCATTAGAAAAGAACTAGTTAGTTTTGGGAAATACAAGTCAATGGCATACACATTAAAAGATGTCAAAGAATCAAAGAGATGTGAATTAGTGAGTAAAGATATAACTATAACAAAATTTATGTGTAAATTCAATAAAAGAGTGTGTATGAGTACATGCAAGGCATACACACAAAGCTCAATGGTTAGATGAACAATTCAAGTCATTCAAGAACACATTTCCTCTTGGTATCACTATGTTTTTTTATAGATTTTGTAGAGAACTATACACTACAACCATGTAATAAAGTATAATCATAGTATTACAACTCTATTCAAGTTGTCATTTTTTTGAATATAGTATTCATTCATTTACCCAACAACATAGAAGAATACAAAAGGATCTTGAGGAAGTATTATTTCTATATTAGTGAGATCATCATGCACATTCTACCGAGTCCATACAAGGTTGATGCTCTATGATAATGTTTGAATGACAAAACATCATATTTGGTTAATACATCATATAGTTAGATAATTATACATCATAATTCAAGAATTTATAGATGTTATATTAATTGAGGAGGATGCATATGATGAGAGGTATTCAATGTATTTAAAATTTCACTAAGTCAAACATGGAAAATGGGAGCACAATGATGCAAGAGCATGTGTTAAAAGATCCCTTGCATGAGAAGAGTTGAAGTACAAAGATGGTTTTAAATTGGCAAATGCAACAAGCATCATGGAATGGTATAAGTCAACAATGGATCCAAGTAATGAAGGTAAGTCTATAGTTCATAGATTTTTTAGTTGGAAGAACAAACTAATGCTAAAAAATATGAAAAATTGTTGTATAGTAATAGGATGGAGTGAATTCTACACCTTTAGAAGCTCAAATGTGGGTTCATTGACTATTTATACAAGACATATGGCATGGTTATATTTTTGATATATATTTTTTTGAATAAAGAGTGTGAATCAAATAATGTGCTGATGGATGGCCTTTTAGACCTTTAGTTCCACTCGAGACATACTGACTTCCACTAGCACTAAAACTCAACAAGATGGAAGCATCAATTAACTTTGACCATGTATTGAATATAGTTCAACCAAGTATTATAGATATAGCATTTAGTTGAGATTAATATTTTCGGTCATTATATAATATTTTGTATCATTTATTAAAATTATTATTTCATACAATTCAATGTAGGTCATGTTTATGTAGTTGTTACAAATGAGAATAATGAAGGAACAAATTATTATCTTTTATGTAAAGGTAAAAATTAATTGACTACCTCAATAATAGATGGAGAAGATATTGAGTGTTAGCAAGAAATGTAGAGGAGATACTGGTTCAGAGATCTAGTCCTCAATCAAGTCTTTGTAGTTAGTTTATACCCCAATTAGGTAGCTAGAGATTGATAGCAAAACATAAAGAATAAAAAATAGATCATCACACATACATTATAATAAGATAACACCCATAATTACCTAGTACCAGTAGACTTTCATATATATATATATATATATATATATATATATATATATATATATATATATATATATTAACAACAATCAAATGTATATATCCATTATTCATCCTTTGACATAGTTACATACATGACTTCTATGTCATGGCTTACATTAGAATATACTCCTATTCACCTATCATGCTTACTTACTTACATTTTATTATCTCCTATCTTTATTTACTATATCTATTACATAGGGATGTGTTTTCTATCAACTGTCGACCTTCGCATCATGTGTAGTCTCCTCTGATCGGATCTGTTCTCTATCAAGTAACCTACTAACATTATGCCCCCACAAAATTATGTCTTGTCCTCAAGACATGTATTGCTCTAGCTGATAATATTTCTTGTCTAGCACTATTGACATATCTGGTTGATAGTTCACCCTCCATGTTCCTTAGTCTGACTACTTTGGAATCTACAAATTCTTCAATGTAGTATGGTCCTAGCCACCTTGTCTTTAGTTTTCCTTGCTTCTTAAACTTGTTGTCATACTAGAGTACTAAGTCACCTTGCTTGAATGTCTTGTTCCTCAAGTTTCTATCATGTTAGGCCTTCTATCTATTTCTTTCGAAGTTCTTATTATATGTTGCCATCAATCTGTCCTCATCTAGTTTTTCCAATTCTTCAATCCTCTGTGTGAGAGATTCTTCTTCCCCTAATTTGAGAGTCCTTGTTGTCCAAAAAATTGGCAAGATGAAGTGTATCGGTATTGTAGCATCCAGTCCATATACCAGTTCATAGGGAGTGAAATTAAGGTTGTCCTATATGCTCATAGTACCACGAGTATTTTCAATTCCCAATCTATTTTATTCCCATTGCACATCTTTGTCAATGCTACTCCAATGATCTTAGCAAGAAATGTAGAGGAGATATTGGTTCAGAGATCCGGTCCTCAGTCAAGTCTTTGTAGTCAGTTTATACCCCAATTAGGTAGCTATAGATTGACAGCAAAACATAAAGAATAATAAAATAGATCATCAGACATACATCATAATAAGGTAACACCCATAATTACCTGGTACCGACAGACTTCCATATATATATTAGCAACAATCAAATATATATATCCATTGTTCATCCGCTGACATAGTTACATACATGACTTCTATGTCATGGCTTACATCATAATATACTCCTATTCTCCTATCATGCTTACTTACTTACATTCTACTATCTCCTATCTTTATATATACTATATCTATTACATAGTGATGTGTCTTTTGTTGGCCTCTGGCCTCCACATCATGTGTAGTCTCCTTTGATCGACTTTGTTCTCTATCAAGTAACTTGCTAACATTGAGTATGCCACAAGGTCTATTGTTGTTACTGGAACATGGCTTAGAAGGTACCTAATGAAAAAGCCTAAATCTTGGTTGTGTAAGGACTTTGACACACATAGGAAGATTCTCTATTATTCTAATCTTGTTATTGCATTGAACATTTAATTCATCAAATATGGGGTAGACTAGACAATAAAAAAAAGTGGAAAGTTTGTGAGTCTAGCCAAAAAACAATACTTGACACTATAAAGAGTAGAGCCAACTCAGACAGTTCATTGGATTGAATAGGTATAATGGTAGGTAAGTTTTATAAAAATTCAAGTATATTTTCAAGTTCTTAAGTTTATATTTTGAGTATGTTTTTATTTCTTTTATTTATTTGTTTCTACTAATGCTACCAACATAGGTTAGTGGTGTGAAATAAGCTTCCACCTTCATGTGGTTGGAGTTGTTAGTAGAGAATTTTGAATTTTTTAAGCAAGAGAATCTTTAATAACTAGTAAAAGCACCAAAGGTGCTATCAAATGGCTGATAGACACACATATATATAGGCCTATCACTAGATAGTTTATATACTTTTTTTTTGGAAATTCATTAAATGTAGTAGTTGGTGGACAAGGTTATAAATACTATAAGAAATTTAATTTTTTTTTGGCAAATAAAAATAATGGAATGATATTAAATGAATAGCAACATGAACGAAATTGTGAATGACCCATTAAAGAACTAAATCATAAAGAAACCATTAGAAAACTATGACCTCCAACCACAATGAAATATATTATCATTGTCATAATTAGTGTTATACTATTAGGAAGTTATATTTTAAACACATTTATTTAGCATGTTTCACTTTGGAATATATTTACTGTTTGTGAGGAGTGCAACTTTGGCATTCACTTTAGTTTGATATATAACTTATTGTTTGTGTGAATTATGGGTTTGAACTTTGGAATTGACTTATATTTGTTTCACTTTGTATTTTTAAAATTGAATTCACTTTGTCACTCTAATTTGTTATATTTATTGTTTGTGTGAAGCATAGGTTTGAACTTTAGCATTGACGTATATGTGTTTCACATCTTATGTTTAAAACTGAATTCACTTTGTTTACATTTATTGTTTGTGTGAAGTGTGTGTTTGTGCTTTGACATTTACTTTGTGTGTGTGTGTTTAAATTTGGACATGCATTGATTGTTTATTTAAAGTGTCTATGAACTTTATTTGTTTGAAATGTGTTTGAACTTTAGAAATTACTTTGTGTGCACTTATTGTTTGAACTTTTGGCATTCACTTTCTATGTGCATTTGAACTTTGGCATCCAGTTATTTATTTGAACTTTGGAGTTCACTTTGTTTAGTGTGTACACTTTGGCATCCACTTATTGTTTGTGTGAAGCATGCATTTGAACTTTGACATTCCTTTATTATTTGAGCGAGATTTTGACATTCACTTTTTGTGTATGAACTAACTTTTATATTCACTTTGTGTGTGTGAAAGTGAGTTAACTTTGATATTCACTTGGATTTGAGCCACTTATTGTTTGTGTATTGATATCCACTTTGCTTATGTGAAGAATATGTTTGAACTTTGACATCCCCTTAATTTGTTTGATTTAATTGTGGATTCATGTTTTTTCTATATGAAATGTGAGTGAACTACCTTTGTCATTCACTTATTAAATCTATTTACTATTTGTGTATTTAGGTAAGTTTGAACTTTCACATTCACTTAGTGTGAATTGAAAATTGGCAAGTTGAATTATGTAACTTACTAAATTGTGTTTGTGTGTGCTTGAACTTTAGCATTCATTTTTTGTGTGTGTGAGTGTTTGAACTAAATTTGGCATTCAGTTTGTATGAAGTGTGTTTGAATTTTACCTTTCACTTAGATTTGATCTTCTTATTCTCTCTATGTGTGTTTGTGTCATCACACAACTCACCACAACATGTCTAATTAGAAATAATTTTATATTTAATAAAAAAATAATTTTCTATTTAACTTTCAAAAATTTACATGCATTGAGTTAGATGCTTCTACAAACATTTCTCATTAAATGAGTTAGATGTTTCTTGAAGAATAAAATGATGTTTCAAAAAAATTTCACTTATTGATGTTAGCTCAATGTAATTTTTTACATTCTTTTTCTAATTTTCTTACATTTACGTCACTTTTCTAGAAGCATCTAACTCAAAATTTACATGGTAATATATCTAATATTAGATTTCCATTGGGTAGAGTTGTAGAGGTATATCTTCGAGCTGGAGACGAAGGAATAGATGCCTATTATACATACAGTTGTAGCAAAGGTGCTTTTGTTGGATTGTCACTAGAGGGAAATGTTGTTGCTTTATGATCAAAGACAAACACACAATTCTATGGGGATCCATATTGTAATGCCTACCCACAAATATATTAGAAAATAACAACAAATAATGATGACAGGAAAAAATTTAATATATTTTTATATTTTTAAATAATAAATCTTCCAAATTCATTTTAGAGAAATTGTGATACATTGCATCTTATACAATTATTCAAATTTACAATTAAGGTCATAAGAACATCTTTTTGCAATGTGGAAACACTTTCTTAGCTTCAGTATTCCTGCATAGTTATTCGTTATGAATCTACACACTAAATGTAAACATTAGTTTTGCGTAAGCATTAAACACATAAGACATATATCAAATGCATTAACTAACTAGCCTGAGGCCCTAAAGGGCTGATCTAATGTCTCGGGGAATCATCCATGATGGCCTTGCCTAAGTACACATAGTGCACAGACTTCGTAGTTCAAAGACTTGAATATGCAACCACATGAAGGTGTCATAGAAATTAAAGTCTACCTCATTTTATTTCTTACTTTCTTAAACCTTATCCCAAGGCTACCTTGCTTTTATGACTATACAACATTATAATATATTTCAATGAAACAAAACTAATATTAATAATACCTGTCAATTACTAACTAGGATTGAAAACAACAACTTAAAAATCAACAACTTACAAGGGTTACAAGAAAGATCTCCTTTTTCTTAACAATGATAGCTTAGATAGCCTTGTTCTATTTTAAAGAAAGAATACAATTATGTTATAATCACTTTACTAATATCAGAAAATAAATATAAGGATGAACTATTCAACTGTAAACTAAACAAGATAATTACAAATATAAAAAAAATTAATATTCTTTTCTTACCTATAAAATCTTTTATTATATCTACCACTTAACTTTTCATAAATTCTTTTAAAAATAAGGAAACATTTAAGATAGTATGATTTAAGCTAACATTCTATTTTTCAATTAAAACTCCATCTCACTAATATATATATATATATACTCAGCTTCTTATCTATGAATTCATCTACTATACTCTATTATGGAGAATTCAACAATTTAGAAAACCTCATTCAAAAACATGTTACTATTATAATTTTTTTTTAAATCACAATTCCAATTTTAAAATCCTAAATAAGATGAATATAAGGAAAGAGATTTATTACTCAAGAGAATTTCTTAATCTAATAAATTATCCATAATTATAAAACATTATATTGATCAACTTCCAATATCCAACTCCAAATCATGTTCCACCAAAAATAAAATTATTCTAAACTAATCTTATTTGCTAAGTTAAATCTTTAGACAAGATCCAATTCAACTTTCTAAATACTAAAGAAGAAACTAATTTTCTTCCAAGCTTAATAGAAAGAAAAACATGTTATAACTACTAAATAAGGTACTAGTCAAATACTTCCAAAATTAACAACCTCTACATATTTGCAATTATATAAGACAAATTTCTTTTGCTTATAATATATATAACTTTGCTATCCTTTTATCAACTAAATGAAGATGATAAAAGTTACACATTGTCAGTAAAACCATTATTACTATCTCAAACAAATTAGTATTATCCTTACTTTCTCACTCTACCAAAAACTTAAGATTTACGTCTTATATTACTTTATAACTTTCTAACCTTAATTATCTTTGGGAAACATGTCTAATGGATAGACATTAATAAAAGACAACAAAGACTAACTACTATTATAGGAAGATATAAATCATATTACTAACAATAAAAATTATATAGATCAAACTCGATTCAAATACTATTTTCTAATGTTACATATACACTCCTCGAAGAGGATCTTTTATGATAGTGAAAACATATACTAAGTATAATAAGTTTTTATTTAAACAACGCGTTACTTATTACTTTTACTCTATTAAACATATTAGATAGAATTATAATAATAAGGATTATTGTAGTTTTTCTATAAATTCAATAACAAAGTCTTTTGGGTTGATATGCTTATTCAAGGAAACTACAGATATTGTTTCAAATGAAAGACTATAGGAGATATACTCTAGAATATACCAACGTTCTCCTCACCGGTGCCAAAATGGTATCTTTAGAAAAGAGCGTGGACATACATCAAAGTATAAAGGAAAAACTAATCATGTCAAAAGTTATTGCAAATACCCTGGTATTCGTGTGAGAAGGGACTGAGCACAGATAGATAAGACATTATTTAAATTGGTGTCCTTATAGAATTTTTTTTTTAACAACAGAAAGAAATCTCTAAATTATAAATCCAAAACATTCTTATCACAGACTCAAATTTTTACCATATAACCCAATCATAGAAAGATATTTCAAAAAAGGTTAGAAACTTTCATGCAAATGCAATCGGTAGACTTAGAGCCAGATTTCCATAGTCTTTACCAACATCCTTTCTGCATGCGCCCCAAAATGGGAGTCATAAAATAGGATACGGTCACCATTCAAAGCAAAAAAGGCAGGTTTTAACAGATAATTCTAACTGACAAGCTATGGTATAAATAAATGCATAATGCGGAATCTCAGTTAAGGCGCTCCAATCAACTGACCGAAATGTCACCTCATGGAATAGCAATGTTCACACAAGCTAATACAATTGGTATGCGTTAGGCCAGAATTCCTTAACCCTGGTTAGCACAACATGACAAGAATAGAGCTTACATCACATAATTCAACAGCACACTTATCCTACTTATTTGAACACTCTTTATATAAGCAGAAGAAAATAGATGAGTGACGGAGTGTTTTTATAAATTTTGATGATAATAATTAAACATCATACAAAGCTCACTATCAAGGTGTATAGCAATGAGTGAATAATTTGGACGATGGGAGTATTTTCCTTAAAACATTAAGGATATGCATCTCTTAATAGAAATATAAAAGAAGCACTATGAGATGAAGTGCGATCTGATCACGAGGGTGGTAAGGAAAAGGATTCAAAATAGTAATTTATATTCTTCAAATTGTAGTTTAAGTTGTGGCAAAGATAAAGTTCTATACTAAGTGATGATTTAGCAAGAACTAAAAGAGAAGGGAAATGAATGGGCGTAAGGAAGTTTGGTCTAATATCTCAAAATATGCTAACTCTGAAATGAAAGATATGGGTATTCATTCGAGGCAAATGTATAGAGACTTCAAAAGAAAGTAATTTCAGTACATCTGTAGCCAAGAAATAATTGTCAAAGGTCAAATAATATAAGAAAGTGAGGAACATGTACAAACTGTTTGACAGATTGCCTCAAAGAGATGTCATTTGATGGATCACAATGATTGTAAGATTCGTACAAAATGGATTTGTCACTAAAACTTCTAGGCAAATGCACTCGTTAGGTTGGGTGACTATAATAGAGGAATACTTTGTGAATGGGTTTCTTATTAGGAAAGATAATTGCATAAACCCTCCAGGAATAAACCCTCCAAAACATGCATACCAAAAATGGATTCAGCAATAAGATAAAAGATCTGTTTGACAAAATCCTTAAATAATTGTGGCATCTAGAAATGTTAAAACAACATGATTTCAAATATAGATTTGAGGAGAAGACTAAAATACAAAAGACCAACTTCTCAATCTTGACTCATGGCCTTCCTTTCTACGGATCAAAGTTTGAGAAGAAAATAAAGCTTAAATAGATAAAATCTGAGAACAGATATTCCTACTAAACAAAATTGTATTGTTTATCTACATGGAATACAATGAATCCAAGAATTAGCCATACCATTGAAGTATTGACTTGCAGGATGGATCTGGAGATTTTGAATTCCTCATAAAGAAATCATAGAAAATCTTAACTACTATCGCCACAATCCTCCCAAAGTGCCCATCTCTGCGATTCTACCCTCTGCATCTTAAGAATGTGTCAATAAATAAAATTGGAAATGTAGTCATTCCCTATCTCCCATTAATCCACTATCTCCCTTTTTGTAACGTCCAAGATAACTCTTCCATCGTCTATTTTTGGGTCTCCTCCTTTTACATATATATTTGGTATTTTTTTGTTGTTTTAAACATTTATTTTATATGGATGACCAATTTTTTTTGGAGGACCAAAAAATAGGACTACCAATTTTTTGGTAGCTACAAGATGTGTGCACATATAGAATGGCCTATCAGCCAAATTAATAATAAACTCACTTCTATCCATTCTAATAATCAATGAATAGTACTCCATGCTATCAAAAAGTAAGGACAATGATAATGGAGACTTAGAAGGTTCTCATGAAGGTAACAAAGTGATTCTAAACATGTTTTAGGTTGTCTATATGTTAGGGTAGTGACTAAGAAAGATTTAGAAGGAGCTTTAAAAGTCCTTTTCAAAGAGTTTTATGTTTAAGAAAATGAGTTACAATGACTTTTGAAACCATTTACAAGACTGTATAAGGTCTAGACTCAATAAAGATATATTATCTTCTATAGTCTCTATACACTCTTTGTTGTAGCAAATAATTATTGGGAAAGATGTAGTGCTTCTAGATAGGTTGATAGAACATTTGTAGGTGCAATGGATTAAGAGAACTAAATTTTCGTCAAAGTTTGATAGATTTTTTTCTTGAGTCTCTTAAAAGATTAGACAATATAGCCTAGAAGGATCAAGATTACAGGGAAACAAAATGATGCCTCCAATAGAATATATCATCCTACCTAGACACATCAACACTGTTAATTCAGTGTCATGGAATGCGTATTATAAAATAGAACTATCAACACCCTAACACTGAAACAAATTTATGCTTTTTCCAACATATAATTTATTTCCATTGTGAGAAAACTATTTAGGGTTGAAAGAAACTAGGAGTGGATTTTATAGATTGACCCAACATCTAGCTATTGGTTCAAATGAAACATTTGTAGATGCCATGGATTGAAGAATTTTCCTATCAAAATTTGGTAGTTTTTTTCTCTCAAGACTCTTAAGAGACACATCAAACCAATGTAGCCCAAAAGGATCAAGATGCCTAAGCAATGAAATGATGCCTCTAATAACTGTCTACCATTCCACTTAGTTTTGTCAATGTTGTCAAATTGGTTTCATGGCATGCAAATTGTAAAATAACACTATCGACACCCTAAAACTAAAGTAAATTGATGCTTTTTGTAATGTTTGATTTGTTTCCACCATGAGAAAAATATCTAGAGTTGGGATAAACTAGGAGAGGATTTTTTAGATCAACCCAACATCTAGCAATAATTTTAGATAGAACATTTGTAAGTGCCATAGGTTGAGAGAGCTTTCCTATCAAAGTTTCACAATTTTCTCTCAAGGCTCTTAAGAGACACATTGGACTGATGTATCCCAAAAGGATTGGACTACATGGGTAGTGAAATGATACTTCGAATAGAATCTACTATCCCACCCAAACATGTCTATAGTGTCATTACAATTCCACAGTATGCAAATTGTAAAATAGCACTATTGACACCCTAACACTAACGCAAGGTGAAGCTTTTTGCAACATTCGATTTGCTACCACTATAATAAAATTGTCTAGGTTTGGGAAATACTAGGAAAGTTTTTTCTTAAATTGATCCAATCCCTAGTTTTAGGTTTAAATACAAAATTTGTAGTTGTCATGGATTGAGAGAACCTTATCATCAAGGTTTGATAGATTTTTTCTCTCAAGACTCTTAAGAGACACATTAGACCAATGTACCTTGAAAGGGTCAAGATTCCTAAGCAACAAAATGGTACATCCAATAACATCTACCATCCCACCTAGCTGTGTTGGTGTTGTTGGTTTAGTGCCATGGAATGCATATTACAAAAATATCACTATTAACACCTTGATAGTAAAGAAAATTGATGCTATTTGTAACATTCAATTTGTTTCCACTACGATAAAGTCATCTAGAATTGGAAGAAACAAGGAGGGGATTTTTATGTTGACACAACCTATAGTTGTAGGTTTAGATGAAACATTTTTAGGTACCACAAATTGAGAAAACTTTCCCATCAAAGTTTGATATTTTTTGCTCTCAAGGCTTTTAAGAGGCACATTGCACTGATGCACCCTAGAAGGATTGGCATGCTTGGGTAAAAAAATGATGAATCCAATAGAATCTACCATCCCACATAGATGTCTCAATGCTATTAATTTGGTTCCACAACATGCAAATTGTAAAATAGCACTCTCAACACCCTAACATATAGAAAATTAATGCTTTTGTAACTTTTGATTGTGTGCTAGCATAGGAAAAATACATTGGTATGGTTGAAACTGAGAGAGGATTTCTTAGAGGACCTCACTTCCCAATTGTAGGAACAAGTGGGATGTTTGTATGTTCCACAATCTTCATGTACCACCCCATCATTTTTTTTACTTTTATGTTCTTAGGGCTCTTAAGAGACCTTGTCTGACCATTATAGCCTGGAATGATTGAGAGTTGTGGGTTATGGGATGAGACCTCCTTCAATATAAATCCACCCACACAAACATGTTGGTATTTTTGGTTTATTTCCATGGTGCTTTATTTGAAAAGTTACTCCTTTTACACCCTAGAACTACATGAAATTGCCTATTTTCACAACTTTTGATTATGTGCTAGCATAAGTCAACAACATTGAGTTGGCCAAAATTGAGAGATCATTTTTAGGGAACATCACTACCTCACTTTAGGAACAAACATGACATCTCTACATTTTACATTATTCCTAAACTGCTTTGTTGAGGTTCGTCACTTTTATGCTCTTACAAATCTTAAGAGACTTCATCCAACCATTGTAGCATAGAAAGTTTAAGAGATATGGGTTTGGGAATGAGACCTCCTCTAGTATAAACCTACCCACTTGGATGTGTTGTATTGGTTTCTTGCCACAATGCTCCATTTGTGAAGTTTCTCATTCTACATTCTATCATTGCATAAAATTGCCCCTTTTGTAACTTTTGATTTAGTGCTAGCACGGGAAAGTTGCATTGAGTTGGCTAAAAACAAGAGAGCATAGGAACAAACATGACATCTCTATGTCCCATGGTCTTCACGTAACATCTCATTGAAGTTTGTCACTTTTACTCTCTTAGGACTCTTAACAATGTTGGGAAAAAGGTGTTGTTCACCTTGCATAACATTAATTAATTTAATAATGTAAAATATATATTCTTTTGTGGTGCATCTTAATTGATGTGTTTAGCCACATTAAATATTTATTTGGTATCACTTGTAAAAGTTATATAATTTAACATTGGGAGACATAAGGCAAATATTTATTATTTATGTAAAATAATTAATTTTGAGGTCAATAGTTTTGTTCTCATTGTTTTGAGTCACATTGTTTTTATCCAATACCACAAGTTGTATTTGTGTGATCTTGAGTCTATAAAAGAAAGCACATGGTTAGTGGTTAGGGTCGACTCTTATTTTGTAGGCTGTGTGAGAGGCTATCATTGTATTGAGTTTTCTCTTGTGAGTGCATATTATAAAGCATGGCATGGGATGTGTGGATTCATGCTTGGATACATGGAGGATGCATTAGAGGATCTTGATGTTTCAGAGGTGTTCATGGATACTCTATGAGTGTATTGTAATTTCTTATTGTTGAATAATACATTGAGTATGGATGCTTTTGGAGGCTAGGTTTTTTCCCTCAATGAGGGTTTTCCCAGGGTATATCTTGTGTTATCTTGTTGTTTGTCTATTGATCTTTACATTATGGTAAATCTGTAAGATTGTATGCATCATTATCTCCTTTAGGTTATGTGGAATTGGTTTGATCTACCTGTAAATTCCTAACAAACAAACCTTGTCCAACTATTGTAGCCTGGAAAGCTTGAGATCTATTAGCAGTATAATGAGGCCACCTTTGTATTAACTAACCTACTCATACATTTCAAGCTATTATTGGTTTCTTTCCATGGTGCTCCATTTGTAAATTTGCTTGTTCTACATCCTAGTATTGTGCAAAATTGCTCATTTTCAACTTTTGATTTGGCACTAGCATGGGTGAACCACATTGAGTTGACCAATATTGAGAGATAATATTTTAGATCCCTACACTTCCTAATTATAGGAATAAATTGGATGATTCTATGTGCCACAATCTTCCCATATTTCCTTGTCAAAGTTTGTCACTTTTACACTCTTAGGGCTATTAAGAGACCTTATCAACCCAGTTTAGCCTAGCAGGTTTGGGAGTCATGGGTTGGGGGAATGCTCAAGGAATCTTCTAGTGTAAACCCACCCACCTAGATGTGTTGGAATCATTGGTTTGTTGCCACAACACTCTATTTACAAAGTTACTTGTTCTACACCCAAGCACTACACAAAATTGCCTCTTTTTGTAGCTTTTTATTTGACATTAGCATGCTCAAACCACATTGAGTTGGCCAAAATAAAGAGAGGAGGTTTTAGAGGACCTGTCTACCCAAAACTAGGAATAAATTAAACATTGTACATGCCACAATCTTCTTATACCACCTTGTTGCATTTTGTCACTTTACCCTCTTATGGATTTTAAGAGACCTCGTCTAACCATTGTAGCTCAAAATGTTAGTGAACCATGGGTGGTATAACAAGGCTTACTCTAGTGTAAACCTACCCACCTAGATGTGTTGGATCTATTAGTTTCTTGCCACTACACTCCATTTACAATGTTTCTTGTTCTACACCCTAGCACTGCATGAAATTTCCCCTTTTTGCAATTTTTAATTTCAATGCTAGCACATGAAAACCACATTGAGTTGGAAAAATAAAGAGAGATTTTTTAGAGGACCTCACTATCCAACTACAAGAACAAATAAGATGATTTTATGTGCCACAGTCTTCTCATACTACCCCAACAAAATTTGCCACTTTTACACTCTTAGGGCTCTTAAGAGATCTCATTCAACCATTTTAGTCTAAAAGGTTTGGGAGCCATGTGTGGTGGAATAAGACCTCTAGAATAAACCAACCCACCTAGATTTGTTGGCACTATTGGTTTCTTTCCACAATGATCTATTTGTAAAGTTGTTAGTTCTATCCCTAACACTACATGAAATTGCCCCTTTTTGCAACTTTTGATTTAGCACTAGCATAGGAAAACTAGACTAAGTTGGCTAAAATTGAGATAAATTATTTTAGAGGACCTTACTACCCAATTGTAAGAACAAATAGGATGACTCTACATACCACAATCTTCTCATACTACCTTGTCAAATTTTATCACTTTTATGCTCGTAGGGCTCTTAAGAGGCTCGATCTGATCATTGTAGCTTAGAAGTTCTAGGAGTCACGAGAGGAAAAATGAGGCCTCCTTTAGTGTAAACCTACCCACCTAGAAATAATGGTGCTATTATTTTCCTTCCACAACACTCTATTTGTAAGGTTGCTCATTCTATACTCTAGTACTACACGAAATTGCCCTTTTTTTATAACTTTTGATTTAACACTAGAATGAGTGAATTGCATTAAGTTGCCAAAACTTGAGAAACATTGTTTATAGGACCTCACTACCCAATCATAGGAACAAGTGGGATAATTCTATGTGCCACAATCATCTTGTATCACCCCATCAACATTTGTTACTTTTACATTCTTAGGGCTCTTAAGAGACACTGCTCGACCATTGTAGCAAAAAAGGTTTGATCATGGGTGGTAGAATGAGGTCATAATTCTAAGAGTTAAACTTGGATTTTTCAAGAGATTTACATCTTCCTTTTGACTTAGATATTCTCTTATCTCCTTTATTTTTCTTGCCTTTTTCTTTGGACCTACCTCTGACAACCAAATCATTCTTAATGGGATTTTCAAATTTTCTCCTCATTTCCTTTTATAAAATACTGACAACTACTTCATCAAGTTTAAAATTTGAAGTGGTGAAATTGGTGTCCATAACTAGGTTATCCAATGAATCTAGAAACAAACACCAAAAAATAATGCACTAGTCTTCTTCATCCATGTTCACATCCACTAAAGTAAGCTAATAGATAACAATATTACAAGCATTCAAATGTTTAGTTATAGAATCACCATCTCCCATCCTCAAAGAGTACAACTTCTTTTAGAGAAAAAAGTTTGTTAACTAGAGACTTTGTTTGGTACAAAGTACCCAACTTCATCCAAACTTTGTTGGGAGTATCTTAACCCCAAACATTTAGGAAAATTAGATTTTCCAACTAGAGTCAAACCATATTTCTAGCCTTCCTATCAAATTTTACGTAGTCCTCTATAGACATACCAAATGGTTTTTTCTTGGGATTTGTAACCCAAAGATCTTCATGACCAAAAAATCTCCATTTTGAGATTGTATAACTCAAAATTTTGCCCATTAAATTTCTCTATTTCCATTCTCTTGAAAGTGCTTTCCATTAAATCTATACTTATATAAATTTATAAGTAGATCCCACTAAAAATATAATTTATTACCCAAAGAGAGTGTCCCTTCTTTCATAGGTTTATCTTAATCAAGCATTGATGCCAAATGTAAGGAATTTTGAGCATTCAATATTCAAAATCATAAATTAAATGTAGAAACCCACAAATGAAGTACACTTTATATTTAATGGTGTTGGTGCATTATTTTATCTTTTTGCATTTTGTTTATTTACTTTATTGATTTGTATGCACCTAGGATAGGATAAGCTTACTTAGGTAGGTATCTACTTGGGTAGGTTGAAGTTGAATCATGTGACTTGTATTTTCCTAGTTTGGTGGAGATGTGCACACATGTGTTTACATCTCCTTTATCCTACATTGGTTGTGCATTTGCATATTTTGGTGGTGTATTGTAATGCCCCAAAATTTCACCCAAGATATTAACCAAACATTGGATGAACATTTTTTTTATTTTTGCAAGTGTAACATTTACATGTCGCATTGCACTCACACACACAAGGTGTCATGACAATCACAACAACACACAAGATGATGTCACTATTGCACTAGGCAAGGTGGCACAAGAAAAATACTTCACCCATCATGTAATAAATTCACAATGATGACCATATTAAATAATGGAGTTTCCTCTATTGGTAATAATTTATGTTCAAGGTTTTTGGCCTGGTCCCCTCCATAAAATCCAAAATTTCCAAGTGTTGAACCTTCTCAGTGTTTTTCAGCATCATCATGATATGCTAGAGGAGGGTTGTCTTCATCATCGTGTTTTTAGGAGTATCCCCCTGATGTTCCTTGCATGGGTCATTTCTTGTCATGGCCGGATACCCTGTGGGGGCTTTATGTTTTTGCCAGCCCGACATCCTGCCTGGAGGTCATCATATTTGAACATCGGGTGATCTTCGTTAAGATCACCCCGATGTTAGTTTGTCACCTTATGTTTTTCTCATCAGCTGCATGATTTTCAATTGTCGGGGCGATATGTCTTTAAGCTTCATCATTTTCTAAGGATGGGCTAATATTTCCAAATATCAGGTATGCTCTAAAATCACCCTAATGTTTCATGGAGTTACAGTGTTGCCCAATATTCTTGCGGGGGGTGATATTTCAAACATCTGGTGATCTTCCAAATATCACCTTGCCCTGATATGATGATGATGTCACCCTGATCTTTCAAAGGGGTCATTTTCTAAGTTGTTCAATCTGACCTGATATTCTTTGAGTTGAAGAGGTCATCATCATCATCCGGTCTATAGTGCATCATGATATTTTGTGTGGGGGAGTGATATTCTGAAATATCAGGTTATCTTACTAATATCACCCTGGCGCCAATATGGCGGTGACGTCATCCGGATATGAGAAGGGCATGGTATGTAGACGGGTGATGCTGACATCATCAGGACATGATGGTGACGTCATCAAGATTTTTTCATTGGCCAGACATTTGATATCGGCCAAGCAGGAGGATTTTCCTCCGATGCTTTAGGTTGTGCCGATGAAGGTGATTATCATGCAGGTGATATTGCGATTGTGATGCTGACATTAGGGTGATATTTTATGCATCCGGACATCATGCTGCTGAAGGATGAGGATGATGAAGGTTTATACTAGTGTCGTCGGGAGCAAAAATGCCGACATCATATATGCTCGTGACCTAGTATATAAAGTGTTGAAAAGGTTACTGCATGGAGCATGTGGGATAATTGTTGTCCTACATATTTTCAAATATCATGAAGAGGTATTTTGGCAGGAAACGGTTGCGATGCACTATTTGATGTTTTCCCGATGGCTACGAGGTAGATGGACATTAATGGCAATTGTTGTAGAGGTATGGGCGATGGCATGGACGGATCCAGTACCCGACTGAAGTTGTACATCCACGACTGGCGGCTCATGGCTCGAGAACCTCTTCTGTCCCCTCTTCCACCTGCTGCATTCAATGTGTTGAGCGCCATTTTTCTGATACTATGTATCTGGAGGGATTTTTGGTCAACCATGTAATTAATGTTGAGTGTACCTTCCTCGCTGTATTTAGCAGACTGTGTTACTCATTTTTGTGGTTGTTGAAAGTTGAACATTTGGCTTTGTAATGCAATACAGCTAATTTGGTTGCTCTGTGCAGCAAAAACTTGTGAGTTTATGTATCTCCTATTGTATGTTTTTGCATGAATCTGCTGATTTCATGGTTAATCTTATATGAATAATGCTATGTTTGCATGTGTTGTGCTAATTCTGTCTCCAGTGTTGCATGTATCTTTCTTCTGAGTCTAGGTATTTAAGGAATGTCTAAGATTCTAGAACATAGAATTCATGTGTTGAATGTTTAATCTCTTAACTTCTACTCAAGGGGTAGATTAAATTGTTCTCAGATTGAATATTGGGAAGGATATACTGCAGTAGGGATACCATAAATATAGATAGCTTAACACTCTGTATTGGGAGATATATGTAAGGCAGATATCACATGTGTGCCCCTGAAATCCAGTTTTAGTTGTTCATGCTGATCATTCACAGGTGTATGTCTACTGACTCCAAGCCCTGGATAGGCACCGATCTTGCTTTGTGTTAGTGTTATATACCATGTCCAGCTTTGCATCCAAATATAAAATCAAAATCAAAACTCCAAAACAACCATTAGGACAATAGAATTAGTTTTAGGATCCAAGTCCTCTGTCTACAACTGCAAATAGGCCAAAAGCTAGCCCCTTTGATCTTATCTTATAGTTTTGGTCTACTTATAGGAGGACTTATCTGCTTTCTGTCAGCATCCCAGCCTTTATATGCATATCCTCACGGATGTTGAGTAGGGAATACCCCCTAGGTTTTGCAGAGCCTGAAGAAGAAGAGGAGATAAAATATAGAGTCTATCTCCTACACTGTTGGCCCCTGGCCTAGAGATCCTGTTGATCATTGATGGCTACCTTGTAGGGAAATTTGGGAGTATGCATCCAGTCTGGAAAAAAACTAACAGAAATTGGCGACTCCGCTGGGGAGTGATTTGAAAATTGTTATTTTTTGTCCTCCCTGGTGAAATATTTGTGGCCCATCCGAGTCACCAACAGAAATTGGTGACTCCGCTGGGGAATTTGTGAAAGAACCCTGATTTACAAAAGAAAGTAGTTCCTAGTAATAGGTGGCAACTCCGAACCAATCTCCCAACTGGTAAAGTGAAAATTTGTATGCAGGGGAGAAGATCCCAGCGTTATACTCTATTTGAAGAGTTACCCATAAAAATTATGTATAGAAAAAAGGGGACTGTTCGAGCCAGTCAATATGGTTCTCCTAGCCCCAAGAAAAATGATTTTATTCAGGATAATCCAGGATCCTCAGAGAAGACAGTACCTTATTTTTCAAACACTGAGGCTGAAATCCAGAGTGTGTATGAAAGGTAGCAAGGTAATGGTTTGAGAATAAGGTCAGAGGTGTTCCAAGAATGCCCTTTTCTAGACCCTAGTGAAAGGTTTGAAGAGGCAGAGTCTCTAAGGGATGATGAAGATGATGACTAGAATGGTATTAGACCATCTACCTCCATGCCTAAAGAAGAACAGTTAGCTGAAGAAATCAGAAATCTGAGAGCGGAAATAGAATATCTACAAGCCATGAAAATTAGAGATGACATGAGGCAGAAAGTGCAAGCTTTAAGGACTACCCAAAATAATTCAATTCCTACCCTTTAGAATGCAAATGTGCAGAGACATCAGCAAAGAAATGAAGTGCAACATCAGCATAATGATCAAAGACAAAATGTGAATGATGCTAGGATACCACTGAACAATGTAAGAAACCATAATGAAAACAGAAACATTAATGCTAATCAGTTTGACAGACAGCCCATGCAGCTAGATAGATTCAGACAGCTGGTATTTGATGGTATTCTTGGGTATCCTAACCCCATTGACAAGCATCTAAGGCTACAAGTGCCTAAATTTTCAAGAAACAACACTGTGTCAGGAGAAGATCATCTAAAGGCTTTTCAAAATGTCATGGATAACTTTGAGGTTGAACATGAGGATGTTTTCATGAAGTCATTCATGCAATCTTTAGTAGATGAGGCAAGAGAATGGTACAAGAATCTGCCTGACCAGAGTATTTCATCATGGGATGATTTTAAAAGGATGTTCAAGGAGCAATATTGTGACAAAACTGACCCTAGCTTTTTTGTAAATGAGTTTACCAATATCATTAAAGGGTCAAATGAGTAGGTTGCAGATTTTAATGCAAGATTTACTAAAGTGTTGAACAAATTGCCACATCACATGAGGCCAAATGAACCAATGTGTATAATATTGTATATCAATGCCTTTGATGCAAAAACTGCATATGGATTAAGAGATAAAAGTCCTGCTACTATCAGGGATGCTTTCAGAATTGCAGTGAATATTGAGAACAACAGGAAAGCATCAGGCAAGACAAACAAAGGGGATGATGTGAAAATTCTATAGAATCCAAACAAGCCTCAGAACACTCAAGGTAATACATCTGCCCCTGAAGATAAGATAGACAAATTGGCAAATGTTGTTAAGGACCTAAGCTATAGACTAGCTATAAGTGAAAAAGGGATGGGTCCTGATAGGCAAGTCTACCAAAGGCAGGAAAAGAGACCATCATTGCATGATATGCCTTATAATACCAATTGGCATAATGGTAAGCCTATATTCCCACATAACAACACAAATCAGAGAACTCAACATGTCAAAGAAACTCCTGATCCTCTAAAGAAAGCTATAAATATTGTTGATGATACTCCATGGTGTATAATTTGTCAGATGCCACATTCATAGTCACAGTGTATGATTGCTTAGTCCTTGTATGATAATGCTGCATCTTGTAATGAATGCAATGAGCCCCATTATGTGCAAGATGATGATGTTAATATGATGTCCATAAGCAGTGGATACCCTCTTTATGATGCTGATGAGAGTACAGATGATGGAATTCAGGCCTGTCAATAGGATTCTTATGATGAAGGTAATGAGGAGAGCTATGTGTATGCTCAGAGCTCACACAATTTTCTAAGTAACTTATAACAACCTTCTGATGAGGAAATTAGGGCCCTCACAGCTGCAGCAGTTGCTCAAGTCAAAAGCAACTACAACCTGAGAGGTAAAGCCCAAGCAAGTAACTCACACCAACCAGAGGATAATTTTACAAATCAGCCAGTACACAGTCATAAAGGAACTGAGACACAAAAGAAGCAATGGAACAATAATAGGCAAAATTTTAAGCAAAAAACAAGTTATGATCCTCAAGGACCAGAAAATAGAGTTCCCCAGGTTGAGGATCAAAACAAGAATTTTTAGAACAAGGATGATAGTCAGAGAGCCATAAAAACTAAAGCTGGATCATCTCAGGATAGAGGTAAAACTGTAGATCAGGCTCTAACTATTATACAAAATTATGCTCCATTTGATATAGCTCAAGTCCTCTCCCAGGTAAAGGTTTATGTTCCACTTATGGAACTGATGAAAGTTGAAGAAATCAAGAATAGGGCAGTATCCCTAATCTCAGGTGTACCTTATCAAGCTAAGCAAAATGTTCAGATCCAAGGTGAGAAGCATGTCATGTGTAATGAAGAAGATGAGGCTCCTGAGGTTTATTTAGGAGTGACTATGACAAAGTGCCCTTCACAAGTGGAACCATTTTATGTATCCCTAGTTATAAATGGAAAAACAATCAGTGACTCTGGAGCATCTACAAATATCATGCCTTTAGCCATCATGCAACAAGCTGGATTGAAAATCGACAAGGCATGTGGGAAATGTTATGCTATGGATGCCAGAGAGGTACCTGTCATTAGAATAATGAAGGATGTGGATTTCAGACTGGCAGCATTTCCTAAAAAGAGATATAAAATGAATATAACAATGGTTGACATTAGGCCACAGTATGGTATGTTGCTGTCAAGAAGATGGGCAACACTAATTGGTGGAAGTATGTAGCTGGACCTATCATATGCCATGATTCCAATGAATGGCAGGGATGCTAAGCTAATCAGAGAACAAAGATCATCAGAGACAGTGGAGGACCAAGAAGCAGAGGAACATATATGCTTTGTAAACACTGACTGTGATAATTTCAAGGTTGTCTCAGATGATAGAGAAGATAAAGAGAAAAATGTCTACATTAAAGAGCTGGATCAGCAAGGTTTATGGACTATGTTTTTTTATGGAGCTTGTGCAAAAGAAGGCTCTGGAGCTGGAGTTGTTTTCCTATCTCCAAATGGTAAGCTCCTCAAATTCTCTTTCTTGCTGAGGTTTGTTTGCACAAACAACATTGCAGAATATGAGGCTTTACTCTTAGGCCTAAATATAGCTCTCAAACATGGAATCAAAATGCTAAGAGTATTTGGTGATTCTGAGTTGATTGTATCCCAAATTAGAGATAGGTATGCTTCAAAAAACAAAAGATTGAAACAATACAAGCATGTTGTTTGGGATACCATTGAACTATTTGATGCATTTTCAATAGGCTGGGTAGAGAGATCAAAGAATGTTATGGCTGATTTCTTAGCTAATGTTGCAATAAGGCCAGGTGACATCACTCTGTCAGATGTTACAAATGTAAAAGTTAAAATTAGGCCTGCAGTACCAGAGAACATATGCAGTTGGCAAGTGTTTAATGATGATAGGGACTTGTTAAAATTTTTGCACTACATAGATGAATATGAGAATCAAGAAATTGATTTCCAAGCTTTTGTAGAGAATATAGATGGAAAAGAAACTCTTGTGGGAAAAGAGATAATTCAATTGAAGACTAATAAAATCCCTAGAGGGTTAGTAGCTTTGGAAAGAGCTTTTGACTGTAGAGACCAATTGGTCACAAAGACATCTCCCACAAACAAGGAAGATTTAGAAGAGATAAATTTGGGGACATCTCAGGCCCCCAAGAAGGTATACATTGGTAAGCAGCTCAAACCACACATCAGGAGTATGTTGATTGCATTACTGAAAAGGTATAAACATGTTTTTGCTTGGTCATATGAGGATCTAAAAGCCTATAGGGAAGATCTATTCCAGCATGAGATCCCATTGAAGCCTAGAGCTAAGCCATTTAGACAAAGGCAAAGACCTATTAATCCTACCTTAGCTCCAAAGATGCAAGAAGAACTCAAAAAGCTTAGGGAAGCTGGAATAATTGTGCCAATCAGACATTCAACCTGGGTGTCTAACCTTGTCCCAGTCAGGAAAAAGAATGGTGATATTAGGCTTTGTGTTGACTTTAGAAACTTGAATGTATCCTCTTTAAAGGATAACTATCCAATGCCTAATATGGAGGCTATGTTGCAGAGAGTGACTGGTTGTGAACTCTTGTCCATGATGGATGGATTTTCAGGTTATAATCAGGTGAAGGTAAAGGAATCAGAACAGTATAAGATTGCCTTCACCACTCCATGGGGAACTTATGTATATGTTAGAATGCCATTCGGACTAACAAATGCAGGTGCTACATTTCAGAGGGCAATGGATGTTGCTTTTGCAGGGTTGATTGACTCAATCCTGGCTGTTTATCAGGATGATTTGACTGCATATTCAAAGAAGGAAGAGCAGCATTGTATGCACTTGGAGCAGATTTTCATTAGAGCACTAGAGTATGGCATTTCTCTCAACCCAAAGAAATGTGCTTTTGGGGTTGTGGAAGGAAAGTTGCTTGGACACATTGTTTCCAAGGATGGAGTCAGGATTGATCCTGAAAGAGTGACTACAATTGATAGAATTCAAATGCCAAAAACTGTGAAGGGTGTTCAGTCTTTCTTTGGACAAATAAATTTTGTTAGGAGATTTGTTCCCAACTTTGCAGAAACCACAAGGAACATTTCCAAGATGATGAAGAAGGGTGCAACTATCCACTGGGAAAGTGAAGCAATTGAATCATTCCAAAACATCAAAGAGGCAATCAAGATGGCCCTTGTTCTTAAATCTCCTGATTTTTCTAGGCCATTCCAATTGTTTTCATTTGCTTCCTTTCACACTATTGCTGCATGTTTACTATAGAAAAATGAGGATGTATTTGAGCAACCCATAGCTTTCTTTAGTATGTCCTTGCAGGATTCTAAATTGAAATATGATATCATGGAAAAATAGGCATATGCACTAGTCAGAGCCATCAAAAGTTTCAGGCCATATTTGGTAGGCTCACAAATAGTTGCATATGTACGTCATGCAGCAATTAAAGACATATTTACCCAGCAGGAGGTAACTGGAAGAAGATGCAGATGGATAAATAAATTGCAGGAATTCAACATTGAAATACAGATTACTAAGCTGGTAAGGGGACAAGGTTTGGCAAAACTAATGACACAATCAAATTTAGAGGCATGCCAAGTGAATGTAGTTCAGAATAGAGTTGTAAACATGTTAGAATCTGAGTGGTACAAGGATATAATATATTATTTGCAAAATTTGAAATGTCCTTCCCATCTCAGTGATATTCAGAAGAGAACTCTGAAGTTGTAAACTATTAAATACATCATTATCCAAGAAGAATTGTATTGGAGAAATCATGATGGTGTATTACTCAAATGTGTGGATGAAAAACAGGCTAAGGACATTCTCAATGACATGCACCATGGAATATGTGGTGGACATTATACTGCCCAAACAACATCCCACAAAGTCCTTAGAGCTGGTTACTAGTGGCCAACTCTTTTCTCAGATGCACACAGATTGATAAGAAAGTGTGACCCTTGCCAAAGGTTCTCAGGAAAGCTAAGGTATGGTGGTGCATTGCCCCTCAGGACTATAACTGTGGAAGCTCCATTTTAGCAATGGAGAATTGACTTCATAGGAGAAATTTCAGAGAAATCTAGTGGAGGACATAATTGGATTCTGGTTGCCACTGATTACTTCACTAAATGGATTGAGGCTATCCCTACTAAAAAGGCTACAAGTAAGGTGGTGATGGATTTCATCTTGGAGAATATTATTATCAAGTTTGGGGTACCAGTCAAGTTAATCACAGATAATGCAATGTGCTTTAGATCAGGTGAATTTGTTGATTTTTGCAGTAAATATGGAATTGACTTGTCTCATACATCACCATACCATCCACAAGGAAATGGTCAAGCAGAGTCAAGCAACAAAAGCTTAATGAAAATCATTAGGAGGATAATGGATAAAAATAAGAAATCCTAGGATTCAAAACTGAAGTTGGCATTATGGGCTGATAGGATAACAGTGAAAAGAGCCACTGGAAGGTCACCTTATGAATTAGTGTATGGTACAGTAGCTAGATTGCCTGTGAATAACCTCCTGCCAGTTTACAGGTTCATACAAGAAAATGATGGGGAGGTTAATGATTCAATGACTGAAAGGATCAATCAGCTGGTTGAGCTAGATGAAATCAGGGCAGAGGCACAAAAGGTAAACATCAAGAAACAACAAAAGATGAAGTATCTATTTGATAGAAGGGTTACAGAGAAAAGCTTTCAAATAGGTGATATGGTCCTTATGTGGAATGCAAGGAACCAGGATAAGGGTAAACATGGCAAATTTGAACCCTTGTGGATGGGCCCATATCAAATTAGCAATATCTATGGAGGAGATTCCTACTTTCTTTAGGCCCTAAATGGTGAACTAATGGAATTGCCGGTGCACAGCAAATTCCTTAAACCTTTTTCACATAAATTAGTAACTTGTGTGCATAATGTAAGATAGTTGTAAATATTTTGTATACGACTCGTGTGGTCAGTCCTGTTTTGAGTTTTGGGTTTTGTCTAGTTTGCCCCGGAGAGGTCTGGTTCTCGCTGCAGTCTTGCACCTGCACGTCCCCAATTGGAGCCTATGTTGGTAATAATTTATGTTCAAGGTTTTTGGCCTGGTCCCCTCCCTAAAATCCAAAATTTCCTAAGTGTTGGACCTTCTCAATGTTTTTCAGCATCATCATGATATGCTAGAAGAGAGTTGTCTTCATCATCGTGTTTTTAGGAGTATCCCCCTGATGTTCCTTGCATGGGTCATTTCTTGTCATGGCCGAATACCCTGTGGGGGCTTCATGTTTTTGCCAGCCCGACATCCTGCCTGGAGGTCATCATATTTGAACATCGGGTGATCTTCATTAAGATCACTCCGATGTTAGTTTGTCACCTTATGTTTTTCTCATCAGCTGCATGATTTTCAATTGTCGGGGTGATATGTCTTTCAGCTTCATCATTTTCTAAGGACGGGGTGATATTTCCAAATATCAGGTATGCTCTAACATCACCCTAATGTTTCATGGAGTTACAGTGTTGCCCAATATTCTTGTGGGGGGTGATATTTCAAACATCCAGTGATCTTCCAAATATCACCTTGCCCTGATATGATGATGATGTCACCCCGATCTTTCGAAGGGGTCATTTTCTAAGTTGTTCAATCCAACTTGATATTCTTTGAGTTGAAGAGGTCATCATCATCATCTGGTCTACAGTGCATCATGATATTTTGTGTGGGGGGGGTGATATTCAGAAATATCAGGTTATCTTACTAATATCACCCCGGCGCCAATATGGCAGTGATGTCATCCGGATATGAGAAGGGCGTGGTATGCAGACGGGTGATGCTGACATCATCAGGACATGATGGTGACATCATCAGGATTTTTTCATCAGCCAGACATTTGATATCAGCCAAGCAGGAGGATTTTCCTCCGATGCATTAGGTTGTGCTGATGAAGGCGATTATCATGCAGGTGATATTGCGATTGTGATGCTGACGTCAGGGTGATATTTTATGCATCTGGATATCATGCTATTGAAGGATGAGGATGATGAAGGTTTATACTAGTGTCGTCGGGAGCAAAAATGCTGACATCATATATGCTCATGACCTAGTATATAAAGTGTTGAAAAGGTTACTACATGGAGCATGTGGGATAATTGTTGTCCTGCATATTTTCAAATATCATGAAGAGGTATTTTGGCGGGAAACGGTTGTGATGCACTGTTTGATGTTTTCCCGATGGCTGTGAGGTAGATGGACATTAATGGCTATTGTTGCAGAGGTATGGGCGATGGCGTGGACAGATCCAGTACCTGACTGAAGTTGTACATCCACGACTGGCAGCTCATGGCTCGAGAACCTCTTCTGTCCCCTCTTCCACCTACTGCATTCAATGCGTTGAGCACCATTTTTCTGATACTATGTATCTGGAGGGATTTTTGGTCAACCATGTGATTAATGCTAAGTGTACCTTCCTCACTGTATTTAGCAGACTGTGTTACTCATTTTTGTGGTTGTTGAAAGTTGAACATTTGGCTCTGTAATGCAATACAGCTGATTTGGTTGCTTTGTGCAGCAAAACTTGTGAGTTTATGTATCTCTTGTTGTATGTTTTTGCATGAATCCACTGATTTCATGGTTAATCGTATATGAATAATGCTATGTTTGCATGTGTTGTGCTAATTCTGTCTCCAGTGTTGCATGTATCTTTCTTCTGAGTCTAGGTATTTGAGGAATGTCTAAGATTCTAGAACATAGAATTCCTATGTTGAATGTTTAATCTCTTAACTTCTGCTCAAGGGGTAGATTAAATTGTTCTCAGATTGAATATTGGGAAGGATATACTATAGTAGGGATGCCATAAGTATAGATAGCTTAACACTCTGTATTGGGAGATATCTGTAAGGTAGATATCACATGTGTCCCCCTGAAATCCAATTTTAGTTGTTCATGTTGATCATTCACAGGTGTATGTCTACTTACTCCAAGCCCTGGATAGGCACCAATCTTGCTTTGTGTTAGTGTTATATGCCATGTCCAGCTTTGCATCCAAATATAAAATCAAAATCAAAACTCCAAAACAACCATTAGGATAGTAGAATTAGTTTTAGGATCCAAGTCCTTTGTCTACAACTACAAATAGGCCCAAAGCTAGCCCCTTTGCTCTTATCTTACAGTTTTGGTCTACTTACAGGAGGACTTATCTGCTTTCTGTCAGCATCCCAGCCTTTATATGTATATCCTCATGGATGTTGAGTAGGGAATACCCCCTAGGTTTTGCAGAGCCTGAAGAAGAAGAGGAGATAAAATATAGAGTCTATCTCCTACACTGTTGGCCCCTAGCCCAGAGATCCTGTTGATCATTGATGGCTACCTTGTAGGGAAATCTGGGAGTATGCATCCAGTCTAGAAAACCAACATCCTCCATGATGAAAATCAAGCACAAGTCCATGACCTCATTCCCTTGCATATGGAGTAGGATGAGGGTAACAACCACCTCAAATCCATTCCATGACAACATAAAACAACATCCAAGCACAAGGGAAGACCCACACAAGAGGTGGATCAACTAGGAGCTAAAGGCCTCAACCAATTAGAATGAAAACCAATCGACTTCATGCAAAGGAATCCTTCCCAATGTAAAAGAGGGGATAACTAACTAGGTACAACAATATCGACAAAGTGAGATGATAGGAAGACTAAGAAGACCCAAGGGAATAACTTCTATATAGAAAGTTTCTTTGAATAAGGTTAAGAAATTCTCAATGTCCAACGACCCAAAGACCACAGCATGGGGAAGGACTATTGTTCTAGAATAGGACTACAGTGCTAGCATAAAGTGCTATAGTCCATTCTAGTCCCAATAGTGTCCATTCTAGGTTCTAGTGTCCATCCTATGTAGTAATGTCCAAAATTTGCATTATTATCCTTGCAAAGTGTTTAAACATGAGATTTTTCTAAAATTTATGCTCAAGACTTTAATGTAGACTTTAATAATGGCCCACCTAACAAGGACTCCATCCTTAGGCCACCTACAAATTATCATAAGACTAACAAGTTCAAGAAGTCAACACAAGATCTCCAACTTACCTAACCTTCAAACAACACACTTGACGAAGGAACACTCTAGTTAAGAGGGATGGTCATTGAGTGGAACATTCACAAGACTAAAAGGAATGTCACAAGGCACCAACAAGACACACTTTGACTCGCATGGACACACACATATGACAGGGATGACAAGTAGACTACGGGTACAACCTCTCTCAGAATATTGTTGAGAGTAAAACCCTAAAGTGATTCAATTACCTTATTGCACAAAGCATTTAATCCATTTACTTAAGATGCACGTCCATTAGTCAAAATATGAAACTAGGAAAATTTAAACATTAACAACCATATCTATGTGAAATATGACAAAAGCATTACAAAATGTTATGCATGTTTGACACCAACATCGACACATGATAAAAGAAAAGATACAATCATTACGTCCTACATGGGTGGGATGGGATCCAACACTAAGGAATCTAATATCATCAATACATAATTACATAATTTAAAGCTAGCATGCTAAAATATCATGATTTCTGTAACATCTCATTCCATAATGCTCAAAAATTAACATAAATATCCATTTTAATCAAGAGATTAGTTATCAACATGATTATCTGAATCAAATTTAAACAATAATGATTCATTATGATTTCAACAACTAAGCATGTTATTCTAAATAGAATATAACAAAGATTACAATTATAATAATCAATTACATATCCTTAGTGAATAACTTTCACTATGCATGTACAAGCTATGCTCAAGGCATCAAATATCAAATTATACATATCAATTGACCATTAAATCATAAAATGAAAAACACTGTATCTGGAACATATGACATCCATCTTCATAAGCCTCAACTTGTCTCATGCTTGGGAAGGAGAGCATCATCCTGGTGCTTTTCCACCAACCATGGACCAACGGTCCCCCACTCAACTTACTAATTGGAAGTGGCCCTACCCTTCGCGGAAGGGATAGATATTATGAACCATTAGGTTAGCCATCTGAGTATCTAGTGTTGTGTCCTTCATAATGCCTCTCGGTCACACAACTATAGATCCACTCTAACTATGTATGACACTACTGGAGACACTATGCCATCTAGAGTAATGTGGACCAACAATGCATGCAAAGACAGATGCATTACTTTGGCCAAAGTTTTACATACATAAACGTTACACAATGAACATTGTCGTATGTCCACTACCTCAACTTGAATTATAAGCTGTCATGTCCTACAGTAACATAGTTTGACCCTTCTTGGTCTAGAACAATTAAGTGCAAAATCATCTTAGTCCATTCCTTGGACATTCGATGTTGTCTTGATAACCTATCTTTAAGGTTCTAGTTACTCAAGCAGTTGGGAACTAGTGACTCCACGTCACTTTGTCCTACACTTGGTTGCAGAAATAAAAAGGTTCTATGTTCTCCACATCTACCTTACTAGCTAGGAGTTTACTTTATTTTCCTTAGTCCATGGTTTACATCCTGTTCATAAAGTCTATGGTTGAACTTACAGTGACTCATAAAATCAATTTCCCTTTACAAGGTTTAGTCTTAGAAGACCTTCTTGAATGTGACTCATAAAGAAATAACTCAACCTTTTGAAAATAAGGCATGCATGTACTATTATACAACAAAATATTAAGAGACAAGGTTCTTTTCTTGTAAAAGAATGTTCAAATAATATCTTTCCCTTATGGGAATATGATTCAAAACTACAAGAATCATAAGACAATAAAATGTCCATGTACTCCTTCTCATTACCATGAGAATTCATTATAGTGTTAATATTCATAGTAAACTTAGGAAAACTTTATCCACACACGAAGTTCTACTTCTGGTATTTCAAGGTCATCAGTTTTTAATGTAAAGAACAATAGTTCCATACATAATCTTTCTTCATTGTTGATTAGTTCGACCTCACTTATTATCATACCTCTATCAAGCATATGAGCCATTACTCTTGGCCATTACTTCAATACTCTATAGTTGCCTTATTTGGCTTTATAAATAGCATATAGTCTAAGCCTGTGCAGTTGTTAGATGACATTATGAGACATCATAACAATTTTCATGGCTGAAAATCTATTTAATAGAAATGATAACCCTATAAGGTTTTATCACAAGTAGTCAATGATAACATTGAACCCATTGTCATAGTCATCCTACAATGACATGACAAATAAGAGTTAAAATAAAGTTTAGCTCTCTGCCTTACGGCACACAGTGAGCTTCGCATATGCATTTTGCATGTAATGCATACTCAAGTGGTTGTGGGTTATACGTATACACAGTAGTGTATATGTGACTATACAATGATAAAATAAACACTTAATTACCTTCTTAAAACACAACAAACAACTATGTGACCAATACGGTTTAGTAAGCCACAATATAGCAATGGTTTCTTGTGCATGTTGACACCATTGACGCTTTCATATGCATGATGAAAGACTTATAATAATAAGTATGATATCAAATATAAAATATTGAGCTTTAGCTTGTCCCTGAACAAGAGTTTGTTTGAATGTAATAGTTGGCTCAAAGCATATGTAGATCTTAGCTCAACTCCCCGAGCTTCTAGTGTAACCATGATACCCCTACAAGAATAATACTATCTATATCTCTCCTTCGAGAGTCGTATCTCCCAACAACACACCAAGAACATTTGACAAAACAATACTTGCACCCCCCAAAAATCAAGAGAGTCCAGTCCAAACCAGAATTATCATTCCTAATATTTGGCTTACCACCTTTCCATCATTCAATCGGTTGGCAAGGATAAAGGCATGGAAATAGGTTTACTCAGCCGCCACCCTCCTTCCCACTCCTCGTGGATGATGATTGGCCGAGTACCCCCACCAACTTATAACAACATTAAATAAAAAGATAATATGATTATTAATCATATTCAGCCTCAAAAACAAAATTCAACCAAATGAATTATGTATATAAATATACTTACACACCCTTATCTAAGGGTTTAGGGATATACATAAGTGTTAATAATATCAACTCTATTAGTTAAGGTCGCATACTTATGATGTGACTATGGGGTCAAGCATTTCTCCTCTAGAAAGCATCGTTCACCCCAAAACATAGATAATCAAATAGACATAGACACAAAACAAAATGCGGAAAAAGAGCATGGAACCAAAGGGGCCCTGGCAACTTTGCCGATATCGACAAACAACTCAACATAATGTCCTTGTGACCAACACCTTTTTGACAATTCAAAAATAAAGATGTCGAGTAAAGTCTAATTGACTAGTTAAGAGAGAGGACGTAACTCACCCTAATAGTGAGAGTTCAATGAATAAAGTCTGATACTCAGATGGCTAATTAACCCCTTTTCTTGACATCTAACTCTTCCTCCCAGATGATACTCTCCTTCCTTCTCCAAAGGATGTTACATTTTCCTATTCACACTCAAGACCATAAAACCATGATCATAGTGCATCATCAGCTATTTCACAATTCAAATCAATTCAATATTCATATGAAAAAATAGTTTCATAACTAACTATCATCAATCATTAACCTCATAATCAAAAGATTAAATTAGATATTTCCACAATATCAAATCAGTTAACTATGATTAATCCTCCTGATTACCATGCTAGGTTAATATTAGGTCTAATTATAAGTTGGGGATGTAACATATCTCCCCCCATAAGAATCATCATCCCTGATGATTAATTGTCTTAAAAGTTAATCAACATAATAAGAAAATGTTTCAAGAGCATAATAAATAATTTTTTCAGAAAAGATGAGGAAATCTAGCATGAAACTCATCATAGTTTTCCCAGGTGGCATTTTCCTATGCATATTGGTCCCACTGGACCTTGCACTATGTTATCTCTTTGTTACATAGGTGTAGCTTACACATTTCGATCACCTTGATGGGCTCGATCACCACCACCCTAGGTCCTTCACTTGTATATCATTCCAATCAAGCATAGGAATTTGATTATCAGTAGCATTAAACTTTTTCAAATATGAAACATGAAACACATTATGCATCATGGTAATGGTTGGCGATAGAGAAATTCTATATGCTATTGGGTTGACTTCTTCGAGAACTTTGAAAGTACCTGCATATCTTGGTGCTAGTTTGGACATCTTTCCAAATTTAATAGAACTCTTCTAAGGTTTTACCCTTAGGAGAACTTTTTCTCCTACTGTGAAATGCCTTTCGATGCGCTTAGCATATGATAACTCTTTTGTCTATCATTGGCTTCCGCTAGCCTTCTGTTAATCAGATGGACTTGCTCTTCCATCTTTGACAACATTTTTGGACCAAGGCTAAACCTATTGTCCATCTTGTCCCAACTTATAGGGGTTCGGCACTTCCGTCCATATAATGCCTCAAATGGAGCCATATTAATAGCAGAATGATAGGAATTATTGTATGCAAATTCCACTAGAGGAAGATAATCCTTCGACTTGTATTTCTGATCCATGCAATACATCCTCAGTAAATCCTCTAGCACTTGGTTGAACCTCTCAGTTTGGCCGTACATTTTAAGATAAGTAGAGCTTATATTCAACTGGGTTCCAAGTGAAGAGAACAAGGTTTTCCAAAACCTTGATGTCATTCGTGCATCCCTATCTGAGATAATTTTCTCAGGAATGCCATGGAGTCTGAAAATCTCTTGAAAAAATTTCAAGCTATGATGGGTGCCCCATCTGTCAAGTTCCCAGGTATAAAATGAGTAGCTTTGGTGAGTCTATCACCACAACCAAGATAGCATTGTGCATGTTCCTTGACATAGGAAGCCCTTGCACAAAGTCTATGCTTATAATCTGCCATTTCCACTTAGGAATTTCATGAGGGTACAATAATCCTGCCAGGTGATGGTGTTTCACCTTCACCCTTTGACATTCCATACACATAGCTACAAAATTTGCAGCATCCCTCTTCATTTCTTTCTAGAAATATGGGGGTTTCACATTAGCAAGTAACTTTGTTACTCCACAATGCCCAGAATATGGTGCAGAATGAACCTCTTTCCATACCATATTCCTTAACTCTACTAAGTTAGGTACATACATCTTTCCTCTAAATCTTAATAACCTATCTAGTTCAAGGTTGAATCCCTCATATCTTGGATTCTGGGGGTTTTCCTCAAGGGCCTATTTTACCTGCTCGTAAAACTCATCTCCCTTAGATTTCTGTAACACTTGATACCTAAAATTAGAGTGTATGGAGATCATGGAGGAGATATGTCTTCTCCTACTAAAAGCATCTACCACTTGATTTTCTTTTCCTTGTATATATTTAATCTCGTAATCATAATCTGAGATAAATTCCAACCATCTTCTTTGCTAAGCATTAAAATGTCGTTGAGTGAATAGATATTTGAGTCCTTGATGATTTGTTTTTAACACAAAAGGTTTCCCGAGTAAGTAATGTCTCCACATTTACATTGCATTAATGACTACTGCCAGTTCCAAATCATGTGGGGCATAGTTTTGTTTAGAATTTTTTAGTTTATGTGATTCATATGCGATGACTTGTCCATCTTGGACTAGTACACCACCTAAGCCTTCCCCTGAGACATTGGTAATGACTATAAATTGACCCTCTGGGTCAGGTACTTTCAAAATTGATGTTGAAGTCAATTTTTCCTTTAGTAGGTCAAAGGCCTCCTGGCACTTTCCTGACCATTCAAATCTCTTGCCTTTTCTTTGCAAGGAGGTTATAGGATATGCAATTTTAGAAAAGTTTTTCACAAACTTCCTATAATAACCAGCAAGGCCCATGAAACTTCAGACCTCATGAACATTTCTTGGTATCAACCATTCCAAAATAGTCTTGATCTTAGCTAGGTCTACAACTATTCCCTTAGTTGAGATTATGTGACCCAAATATTGTACTTCCTTCTGAAAGAAAGTACACTTAGAGAGCTTGCCATACAATTTATGCCTCTCAACCTCTAAAGAACAATTCTTAAATGTTGCAGATGCTTTTCCTCATTCTTAGAATATATTAGAATGTCATCAAGAAACACTAGGACAAACTTGTCCAAACAGTCTCTAAATACACTGTTCATTAGATTCATAAATGTTACTCATGCATTCGTTAACCCAAAAGGTAGGACAGTGAATTCATAATGCCCATACCTTGTCCTGAAGGCTGTCTTATGGATGTCCTCATCCTTCAACCTCAATTGATGATACCCAGACAGAAGATTGATCTTAAAGAAAACACGGTTGCACCCCTCATTTGATCAAAAAGATCATCAATGCAAGGTAACAGGTACTTATTCTTAATGGTTTCTTTATTCAACATGCAGTAATCTATGCATAACCACAAAGTACCATCTTTTTTTTCACAAAGATGACCAGTGCTCCCCAAGGCAACACACTGGGTCTAATCAACCATTTATCTTACAACTCCTATAATTGAGCTTTTAGGTCCATTAGTTTTGTGGTGGTCAATCTGTAAGGGGCTTTAGAAATGGGTTCTGACCCTAGAATTATATAAATGGAGAAGTCAAAGGCTCTTTTAGGAGGTAATCTCAATAGCTCATCTAGAAATACATCCTAAAAATCTCTGAGAAAAGGATACTTGTCCATATCTGATCTTTCCTAACCTATGGACTCCTTCCTAATTTCATTAAGTTTTTGAGATTTGTAAAACATTAAGTCATCTTGGAAATAGGTTTCCTTAGTCTCATTTAATTTTTCCATTTTGATAGTGAAAAGCTGGCATCCTTTTCTTTGAGCTCTTTTCATTTGTAGGGCAGAAATTTGTCTCAGTTTCACTTTCCTAATTTTTCCTTGAAGAAAGACTTTGTTTCCAAAATCATCCAAACACTACTATTTTTAGCATAACAATCCACTTTGGCTCAATGTTTCCATAACCAATTTATTCCTAGCATAACATCATATGAGCCTAGTGGGGCTACATAAAGATTTACTTCCATGGAGAAGTTTGAAAGTTCAACCCTAGCCTCAAATAGGCATTGGTCTACCTAAGCCTTGGTTTGGTTTGCATATTTTACAGACCATGAGTTTGCCATGAATCCAACCTTTCTAGGAATTTTGTTTATAATTTTAGGATAAACAAAACATTCGGTAACACCAATGTCAATTAAAACTAAAATTGATAGACCAGATAAAATACTTGTTGTCTCAATGGGAGTTATTTGGTATTCAGCTTGCCTATTGTCCAAGGCTGCATGAATGCATTGTTGGAACACTGCTTGTTGAGAGGGTAGAGGATTTCCTCTCAGTTGTGCTCCCTATGTCTTGTTAGGACACTGGTTGGAGTAATGATCTTTGCCACACATGAAGCACCCTCCCACTAGTCTGCACCTTTCTTGAGGTTTTCCAGAATTGTCTCCATTCTTCTTGGAGTAGTTATTCCTCTTTTTCTCTCCCTTGGACTCAGTTTGCTTATGCTTGATCCCTTTATCATTTTTCTTAGAATAATCTTGTTTCTTCCCCTTTTTCCTAGATGATTGCGAGGATTGGGACCAATTGTATCTCTTTTGGTTCCTTTCTCTATAAGTTGACATAGCTTTCAATTTATGTTCCTGTTTGATGGCCTTTTCATAGGTCCGGTCCATTGTAGTAGGACCATGAACATCAACCTTGCCCCCAGTCTAGGTGTTAAATCCCATTATAAACTTCTGAATTTGGAATCTCTCATCTTGTTGGTACTACAGTACATATTTAAGCAAGTGGGTGAACTTTTCCTAATATTCATTCATAGACAGATCAACCTATTTCAAATTTTGAAAGTCTATAAATTTTTGGTCATAGAACAACTGCAACAACCATCTTTGCCTAAAAAGTTCTAGGAACCTATCCCAAGGCTAGTAGACCTCAAGCCTAATTCCATCTTTTTATTCATCAACCATGTGGATGCTTCACCTGCCAGTTGGAATGCTCCCCATACTACTTTAGTGACCTCATTATAGTTTCTATTTTAAAAATATTTTTCCATCTCTGTAAGCCATTCTTCTGTGGCATCTCCACTTATAGATCCATCAAATTTAGGAGGCATAACCTTTTTTATGTCTCAGGATAGTTCCATAACCATATGGTTCCTTCTATCCACTTCTTGTCTAGCCTCAGAGTTATTTTCTCTGTGCTCACTATGGGTGACATCATTATGACGTGTTTCGTCATAACCCCCATCATAGGAATCATGCCTAGGTTCTTGCCGACCCCTAGCTTCCTGTTCAAGAGTTCCTACTCCTACTCTTGTATCTTGCAATAAGGCAATGATTTGATTAAGTTTATTTTTGGAGTGCCTTGAAGGTTTCCCTTCATCCTGGTTGTCTCCCATTCTGGTTTTAATATGAACCTTTGTTGCAATCTACTTCTTCCTGAAGTTTACAGATTAATCACGGATTAGTTTATCCATGTCATTTAATTCATGTAATCTTTAACAAGAAAGGAAAGATTGTCAAAATTTTGCAATTGCATTGTAGTTTTCATTGGATTACATATAATCCACCAAAATTACAAAATTTTGTTTACACCTTTCTACTGCAAGTCATTTATAGTTTGGGATAACTTCCCATATTCATTTCTCAACCTTGAGATTCATCATTCCAGTTTTAGGAGGTGAGGGTACATGCAGGTACTCCTTCACAGTCTCCTTAGGTACATCATAATCCCAAAGATTATTTTCCATAGTTGGTGCTTTAGGTGCAGAGGGTTCTACTGAAGCATCAGTAGAGTTAGGGGCAACCATCCTTTCTGCTTTCCTTAACTCCTGCTTGATGTGTTTCATAGCATCAGTGGAGGTTTCCTCATCAGTTAACCATGCTCCTACTAAGTAGCCAGTCTGTTCAAGTTTCCTCATTCTTGAGGCTCACTCCCTCAAGACCTTTTGATAACGTAGGTAATGTCTGTGTTCTGTTACCTTCTTTTGGGGTGTTCTAATATTTACCATTCTAGCATAGAACATTCAAACATTAGCATCTGTAAATGTTGGATACAAGTAATCATCAAGTAGTGATCTCATAGGTCCGTGTATTGAACCCGGTAGCTCTGATACCATATGTAACATCTCATTCCATAATGCTCAAAAGTTAACATAAACATTCATCTTAATCAAGAGATTAGTTATCAACATGATTATCCAAATCAAAGTTAAACAATAATGATTCATTATCATTTTAACAACTAAGCATGTTATTCTAAATAGAATATAACAAAGATTACAATTATAATAATCAATTACATATCTTTAGCGAATACCTTTCACTATGCATGTACAAGTTATGATCAAGGCATCAAATATCAAATTATACATATCAATTGACCATTAAGTCATAAAATGAAAGACATTGTATCTAGAACATATGACATCCATCTTCATAAGCCTCGACTTGTCTCATGCTTGGGAAGGAGAGCATCATCTTGGTGCTTTTCCACCAACCATGGACCAGTGGTCACCCACTCAACTTCCTAACTGGAAGTGGCCCTACCCTTCGCAGAAGGGATAGATATTAGGAACCGTTAGGTTAGCCATCTGAGTATATAGTGTTATGTCCTTCATAATGCCTCTCAGTCACACAACTATATATCCACTCTAACTATGTATGACACTATTAGAGACACTATGCCATCTAGAGCAATGTGGACCGACAATGCATGCAAATATGGATACATTACTTTGGATAAAGTTTTACATACATAAACATTACACAATGAACATTATCATATGTCCACCACCTCAACTCGACTTATAAGTTGTCATGTCCTACAATAACATAGTTTGACCCTTCTCGGTCTAGAACAATTACGCTTAAAATCATCTTAGTCCATTCCTTGGACATTCAACTTTGTCAAGTGATAACCTATCTTTAAGGTTCTAGTTGCTTAAGCAACTGGGAACTAGTGACTCCACATCACTTTGTCCTACACTTGGTTGTAGAAATAAAAAGGTTCTATCATGTTCTCCACATCTACCTTACTGGCTAGGAGTTTACTTTATTTTCCTTAGTCCATGGTTTACATTCGGTTCATAAAGTCTATAGTTGAACTTATAATGACTCATAGAATCAATTTCCCTTTACAAGGTTCAATCTTAGAAGACCTTCTTGAATGTGACTCATAAAGAAATAACTCAATATTTTGAATATAAGGCATGCATGTACTATTATACAACAAACTATAAAGAGACAAGGTTCTTTTCTTGTAAACGAATGTTCAAAGAATATCTTTCCCTTATGGGAATATGATTCGAAACTATAAGAATCATAAGACAATATTATGCCCATGTACTCCTCATTACCATGAGAATTCATTATAGTGTTAATATTCATAGTAAACTCAAAGGAAAACTTTATCCACACACAAAGTTCTACTTCTTGTATTTTGAGGTCATTAGTTTTTAATGTAAAGAACAATAGTTCCATATAGAATCTTTCTTCATTGTTGATTAGTTCAACCTCACTTATTATCATACCTCTATCTGTTGGGAATTAAGGTGTTTCAACCTTGGTAATTCCTTATATTTTTTACATTGTATTTATTTATTTATTGCCTATTGTATTAATTGGATGCAAATCCTATGTTGTCATATTGTGGGAGTTGGCACGGTGATCTGTCATCCTACATGGCATATGACCACATCTAATTTTGTCCTCACATGAGGAGATATGCATCCCACTTAGTGGTAGGAAGATTTTTCCATGTTTCAGCATCTTAGATGTTGTGTAAGGGAATATTGACTAAAATGGTCATGACAAATTCCTATGACAAAGTTATGACATGTAAGAGTCAAAAATAGGAGATTCTATGACAGGTGAAGACATGTGTCGAAGAGCATCTTTGAAAAAGGCAGCTTTAGGTGCCCCAAGGTGGACTATGACATGTTGTAAGAGAATATGCTATTTATAGCCTATGTATGATAGATTCTCTTACAACTATAAGTTATGATAGCTATGACAGATTCTATGACTGTTGTAAGAGTCGTAAGAGCATCTGTCATAGCCCATTTTAGAAATAGGAGACCTCCTTGGGATGGGGTAACTTGACAAGTGTTAGGAACATCCTATAGTGTTGGACAAGTGTCCATAGGCATGGGTTTTGGTCCATGAGGCCATGTTGGACGCCCATCCCAATGTGGAGGCATTTTTGCCTTGTATTTTTTATATAAACAAGTGCTTTGGAGAGGAGAATTACTACAGGTTTTGATAGGTATTGTTATGCTGCCAGAACATCTCCAGATACGAGTGTCAAAGACTCCTGCAAGAGTATTGGCTCTGTGTTGTATTGTAACCTTCATTGTTTATGGAATATATTTGAGTTATGTTTTGGAGTGTAGGGTTTTTCACCTGTAAGGGTTTTCCCCACATATATCTTGTGTCTCTCTTCTTCTATCTCACATTCTTATGTTTGTCTTTGCTGCAATATCTCTATTAGTGGGTTAACATAGCTATAATTGTAAAGATAAAATTGAATGTGCACTCTCCTCCTCTCATTAGATTAGTGTAGGAAGTGATTTTCGCACACCTAGCTTCTTTTTAGTTGGTATCAGAGCCTGGCTAGTTTTGGTTCTAGTTGCTGGGTAGGGGTTTTTTGATCTAATCTTAGGTTGAGTGGAAGTGTTGTGCAGAGCATTCTGTATCTTGTTGCAACAAGGAGATGGCAACCACATCCATAAGATTAGAGGTGGAGAAATTTAATGGCACTAATTTTGAGTTGTGGAAACTCAAGATGGAGGACCTACTTGTTGATCGTAACCTATGGGAAACCATATCCAGTGTAAAACCTACAGAAATGTCACAAGCTGATTGGGACCTCAAAGATCAGAAGGATAAGGGTCTCATAAGACTATGCTTATCTGACTCTGTCCTGTTGAATTTCCATGAGGAGAAGAGAATGAAAGATCTTTGAAAGAAACTAGGTGATGTTTATCAGGCCAAGTCCTTGGTGAACAAGCTTTTTCTAAAAAAGAAGTTATTCACTCTAAAGATGGAAGATAGAGGATCTGTTGTAGACCACATGAATTCTTTCAACATGATCATTGCACAGTTGACATCTGTGGGTGTGAAAATGGAGGAGGAGGATCGATGTATGACCCTGCTTTATTCTTTGCCAGATTCATGGGATCATCTTGTCATGGCTATCGGAAGCACCACTACCACCTTCAATATGGATGATGTGGTGTCCTCACTATTATCTGAAGAAATGCAGAGGAAGACATTCAAGTTAGCCAAAGAAGCTCTTGCGATTTGTGGAAGACCCAAAGAGAAAGGGAAGAAGAAGGACAAGAAAGGTGAAAAGGGCAGATCCAAATCCTGTGGGAGATCCAAATCTCTTGGAAATTTCAAGGCTCTCTATTGGAACTATGGGATGATGAGGCATTTATGAAAGGAATACAAAGAAGAAAAGAAAAAGAAAAAGAAGACTGCTCCAGATTCAGATTCTGACAAGTCACAAGATGATGGTGATGCCTTCATCGCAGCCCTAGCCACCCATATATCTGATGATGTGTGGTTGATTGATTGTAGTGCATCATTCCACATGACCTCTCATCGAAGCTAGTTCACGAAGTATGAAGAGTTCGATGGTGGAAGAGTGTACCTAGTTGACAACTCTCATCTAAAGATTGTTGGTCATGGAAGAGTCTCAATCTGATTCCCTGATGGATGAGTGAAGGGGATCACTGGGGTTATGCACATCCCAAGCCTTACACGGAACCTGCTTTCTGCAAGTATGTTGAATGATGTAGGTATGCATGTTGTCTTTTCAAAGGATGGATGCAACATGACTAGAGGATCTATGGTGCTTGCGAAGGGCACTCGAAGAGGTACTCTATTTCAGCTGGAGGCATGCACTTCACAGTGCAATAGTTCTTCTGACTCGAAAAAAAGAGTTGCAATCACTTCATCCCCACCATCTAAACGAGCAGTGAAGAAATCTGTTGTAACTAGTTCTGATGGTAGTGCACATGCTATGGAAGCTAAGCTTCCTACTGAAAAAGATTATGTTATGGCATTTGAGATATGGCCACATTGGTGAGAAGGGTCTATGAACCTTGAAAAATAAAAACCTCATTAAGGGGTTAAATTATTGTAATCTCAAGTTTGACTTTTGTGAACATTGTGTATATAGAAAACAAAATCGTGTTAACTTTTACTCTAGTTCTCACAAGTCTTCTGGTGTGTTGGATCTTATTCATTTTGATGTGTTTGGTCCAGTTAATGTTCCTCTAATTTCCAAATCTGTATATTTTGTATCTTTCATAGATGATTACAGTAGGACATGGGTTTATTTTATCAAAAGCAAGACTAAAGTCTTTAGTTGGTTTAAGGATTTTAAAGCCTTTGCTAAAAATTAGACTAGTAAAAGATTAAGTGTTTGAGAACTGACAACGATGGTGAGTTTTGTTCGACAGAGTTTGATAAGTTTTGTAAAGAGCAAGGGATTGAAAGACATAAGACAACTCCATACACCCCATAGAAAAATGGAGTTGCAGAGAGGATGAATAAGACACTGATGGAGAAGACTAGGAGTATGCTTAGTGGAGAAAACCTCAAACAAAAGTTTTGGGCTGAAGTTGTTGTTGTTGGCAAGAGACACTATATGGATTCATGGTTGTTGTCATTGATGGCAACAAAGGTCATCCCACATATCCGCAAGACATGATGTGTCTCTACCGGAAGTCAGAATAAAGAATGTTGTGGTCCGGTGAAGAAGAACAGAGCATGTGGCAAGGTCCGACAGATTGGTCCGGACCTCTCAAAGGAAGTGTCTTGGTGCAGTGCGGATTTGGGGAAGTTAAGAGGACTACCTTGAGTGGTATATTCCAAGGATTTAGCCTCCGGTGATGGACAAGGAAAAAGATATGAATGGTTGAGTACCAGATTTCTGAGAGACAGTGAAAACAGAGGAAGAACTGACTGGCAGAGTATCAGACTGCTTTCCGGATGTGTTACTGTTGATGATAGAGGTTGTGAAGGCATGAATCATGTTTGGCCGACATGATTAATGATATCTACAAGTATATGCTTGATCCGCATAGCTTGGTGAGGAAGGATTCAGCCGACAGAATGAAAGTTTGTAAGAAACTAGACTGTTCCGGATGCCGACTAGAAAGATGATGAAATTACTTGTGCGGATATATATAGAGGATGGATTTAGTTGTGAAGAGTGTGTTGTGGTGTTGTGTTATGCGAATAAGTCCAGAGAAAGAGCAGAGGTAGCAAAAAGGATCCGGTATGTGAAAGATAGCAGAATAAAGAACAAAGGAAAGATGAAGTGCAGCAGATCAGTGTACCGAGCCTAACCGGAACTGAACTCCAGCATATGCAGATGCTTCCAATCAGTTCAAGACTGTGATTCTCATCACTTTGTAGACAGTGTGTCTTCTTGTAGGCAGTGGGCCTCTTGTGAGCAGTGTGCTCGGGCAGTGAGCCCTAATTGGCAAGTGCCATTTTTGTAATTTCCTATTCTTCTAACAGAGAATAATTCTTGGGTTAATCACCCCGTGGTTTTCTCCCTTAACAGGGTTTCCACGTCAAAAATACTGTGTCATGTGTTTCTTATTTCATGGTTAATGTTTTTGTGTTTGATTTTATGCTGCATCAATTAAAAGGAAAGTTCAATAAGGGAAATAATTAGGATAACTGATTCACCCCCCCTCTCAGTTATCAACAGTTGTCACTTCTTGCTACCTAGTAAACAGGTCTCCTACATCAGCTCTTGTTGGTGAGACACCTATGGAGGTGTGGTCTAGTAATAAGCCTTTAGTTAGACATCTTCATGTTTTTGGTTGTGAGGTATATGCACATGTGCCTAGGGAGAAATAGTCTAAATTGGAGAACAAGGTTGTTAAATGTATTTTCATTGGCTATGGTGTCAGTGTAAAAGGATACAAGCTTTGGGATCTTGTGGCTGAAAAAGTGTTGTATAGTAGAAGTGTTATCTTGAGAGAGCTAACACCTTCTTCCATTGTTCTATAGCCAGAACAGACATAAAAGAAAGAAGATGCAGTTCAGTCTCCTTCTACCCCTAAGAAGACTGAACAGATAGAACCTGTGAGACCTGATGATGAGGAGAGCTCTAGCAGCTCTGAAAGCCAAGAAGAAGAAGCAGAACCTCAATCTTAGCCATTAAGGAGGTCTACACGAATGAGAAAGCAACCTGATAGGTTTGGTTATTCATTACTTGATTCTAGTTGTGGTTTTGCTTTATTTACTAACACTGATGAGCCTAGAACTATGAAAGAGGCTATGGGCATGAAAGATGCAGGTTCCTGGAAGGAGGTCATGGAAGATGAGATGGCTTCTTTGGAAAAGATCAAAACATGGGACTTGGTGCCTTTGCTTGAAGGACGGAAACCCATTGAATGAAAATGGGTGTTTAAGAAGAAATTCAGTGTAGATGGTAGTGTTGAAAAGTATAAGGCTAGATTGGTTGCGAAGGGGTATTCACAAGTGGAGGGAATTGATTATGGTAAAATTTTCTCTCTTGTTGTAAAGCTGACATCCATTTGATTTCTATTATCTCTTGCATCTGCTTATGACTTACAGGTAGAACAGATGGATGTGAAGATAGCTTTCCTTCATGGTGATTTGGAGGAAGAGATTTACATGTCACAGCCAAAGCATTACATAGAGAAAGGTAAAGAAATTTTGGTTTGCAAGTTAAAGAAGTCTTTGTATGGTTTGAAGCAGTCTCCTAGGATGTGGTACTTGAAGTTTGATGCCTTTGTGTTGTCGATTAGTTATCTGAGATCAAAATCTGATCATTGTGTGTATTACAAGTTTGACAATGATCACATTCTCATTATTGCATTGTATGTTGACAATATGCTATTGATTGGGAATGGTAAGAATATGATTTCTGATTTGAAGTCTTAGTTGTCAGAGTGTGATTTGCCTTGCGAAGAATCTAACTTTCCATGCCAGAACAAAGCATATTGATGTACAATTTCACTTCATGCGAGACATGGTAGAGGATGCGAAGGTAAATTTGGAGAAGGTAGATACTTTGAAGAATGTTACAAATGCATTGACGAAGCTAGTGGGCACAGAGAAGTTTAGATGGTGTTCGGAGTCTATGGGCCTCTCGGCCTATAGCAGCTAAATCATGTTAATTCTATTAGCTCTTACAAGGTGTTTGACAAGTGGGAGAATGTTGGGAATTAAGGTGTCTCAATCTTGGTAATTCTTTGTATTTTTTACGTTGTATTTATTTATTTATTGCCTATTATATTAATTAGATGCAAATCCTATGTTGTCATATTGTGGGAGTTGGCACGGTGATGTGTCATCCTACATGGCATATGACCACATCTAATTTTGTCCTCACATGAGGAGATAGGCATCCCACTTAGTGGTAGGAATATTTTGCCATGTGTCGACATCTTGGATGTTGTGTAAGGGAATATTGACTGAAATGGTCATGACAAATTCCTATGAAAAAGTTATGACATGTAAGAGTCAGAAATAGGAGATTCTATGACAGGTGAAGGCATGTTTTGAAGAGCATCTTTGAAAAAGGCATCTTTGGGCGCCCCAAGGTGGTAAAAGTACAAAGTTGTGTCACACTGTTAGCTGACTTATCAGCACAAGTGAATTTTAGTATTTATAACTAAAAATCAATTTTGGTCAAACATATGATCTAGTAAGATTCATTCTAGATAAGTTAAATATGTCCACAACTTTTCCAACTAAAATTGTTGGCTAAATGCATATGTAGCACCACTTTGAAGCCAATTTACTAAAAAAATAAAATTATTTGAAAAATTTAACGTTTCAACAACTCCTACTCATATAAATAACATTTAAAAAAAAATGTAAAAATCCCCTTTTGTAGATCCATAAGTGTAGTTTTCAAATATATATTTATTTTAATAGTTCAATTATTACCTATATTTTATTTTTTATTTTTTACTAAAAGTAGGTTTTCAACACAAAAATATTAGGTTGATTACCATGTCAAGAAAAATACTAAAACTTATTAAAAATAAATAAAAAATATGATGCCCTAGATAAAAGAATCTAGATTAATATAGTATAATTTATTTTCTATTTTAGATAAATATTTAATATAAAGGTTGACGTTGACTAGGAAGAACCGTGTTTTAATACACGCACATTTAAATATTTATTTAAAAATATATATTTGTTAAAATTGAAAAAAAAATATCCATGCCCTAAAGTTTCAAGTTATAAATATACACAAAAAAATTGAAGGAAAAAAAAGAAAAATTACTATATAAAGCTTGACGTCTCATGTAACGTCATTTTTCAGTATTTAATCAGCAACTAAATTATAGCGTTACTTTTTTAAAAACTATATTCAAATAATTTTTTAATTTTGTCAAAAAAAATACAAACATAAAATATTCTAAAAAATACACATTTTATTAGTTTACATCATTTCAAAATTCAAAACATATATGCCACTTTCTAGTGATTCAAGTTTAAAAGTTAGATTAGTGTTGGTTGTTTCCTTTATAAAAGTGTGACACAGCTTTGTATTTTTAAGAGAATATGCTATTTATAGCCTGTGTATGATAGATTCTCTTACAACTGTAAGTTATGACAGCTATGACAGATTCTATGACGGTTGTAAGAGTCATAAGAGCATATGTCATAGCCCATTTTAGAAATAGGCGACCTCCTTAGGATGGGGTGACTTGACAATTGTCAGGAACATCCTACAGTGTTGGACAAGTGTCCATAGGTGTGGGTTTTGGGCCATGAGGCCATGTTGGATGCCCATCCTAATGTGGAGCCATTTTTGCCTTGTATTTGTTATATAAACAAGTGCTTTGGAGAGGAGAATTACTACAAGTTTTGATAGGTACTATTATGCTATCGGAACATCTCTAGATACGAGTGTCGAAGACTCTTGCAAGAGCATTGTCTTTGAGTTGTATTGTAACCTTCATTGTTTATGGAATACATTTGAGCTATGTTTTGGAGTGTGGGGTTTTTCACCCGTAAGGGTTTTCCCCACGTATATCTTGTGTCTCTCTTCTTCTATCTCACATTCTTATGTTTGTCTTTACTGCAATATCTCTGTTAGTGGGTCAACATAGCTATAATTGTAAAGATAAAATTGAATTTGCACTCTCCTCCTCTCATTAGATTAGAGTAGGAAGCGATTTCCAAACACCTAGCTTCCTTTCACTATCGAGTATATGAGCCATTACTCTTGGCTATTACTTCGATACTCTATAGTTGCCTTATTTGGATTTATAAATAGCATACAGTCTAAGCCTTCATGACTGTTAGATGACATTATGAGACATCATAACAGTTTTCATGGCTTGGAAGCCATTTAATAAAAATGATAACCCTATCAGTTTTTATCACAAGTAGTCATTGATAACATTGAACCCATTGTCACAGTCATCCTACGATGACATGACAATTAAGAGTTAAAATAAAGTTTATCTCTCTGCCTTACGACACATAGTGAGCTTCGCATATGCATTTTGCATGTAATGCATACTCAAGTGGTTGTGGGTTATATGTATACACAGTAGTGTATATGTGACTATACAATGATAAAAGAAACACTTAATCACCTTCTTAAAACACAACAAACAACTATGTGACCAATACGGTTTAGTAAGCCACAGTATAGCAATGGTTTCTCACACATGTCAACACCGTCGATGCTTTCATATGCATGATGAAAGTCTTATAATAATAAGTATGCTATCGAATATAAAATACTGAGCTTCATCTTGTACCTAAACAAGAGTTTTTTTGAATGTAATCGGTGGCTCAAAGCATACGCAAATCTTAGCTCGACTCCTCGAGCTTCTAGTGTAACCACGATACCCCTACAAGAAGAATACTATCTATATCTCACCTTTGAGAGTCATATCTCCCAGAAACACACCAAGAACATCTGACAAAACAATACTTGGCACCCCCCAAAAAACAAGAGTCCAGTTTCTTTTTCTATCCAATCGGTAATAACCTATTCTTTTCGCATGCATGTAAATCAGGATTATCTTTCCTAATATTCGGCTTACCACCTTTCCATCATTCGATTGGTTAGCAAGGATAAAGGCATGGAAATAGGTTTTACACAGCTGCCACCCTCCTTCCCACTCCTCGTGGGTGATGAATGGCCAAGTGCCCTCACCAACTTATAACAACATTAAATAAAAAGATAATATGATTATTAATCATATTCGGCCTCAAAAACAAAATTCAACCAAATGAATTATGTATATAAATATACTTACACACCCTTATCTAAGGGTTTAGGGATATACATAAGTGTTAATAATCCCCTAGAAAGCATTGTTCACCTTAAAACATAGATAATCAAATAGACATAGACACAAAACAAAATATGGAAAAAGAGCATGGAACCAAAGGGTCCCTGGCAACTTTTTCGATATCAACAAACAACTCAACATAACGTCCTTGCAACCAATGCCTATTTGACAATTCAAAAATAAAGATGTCGAGTAAAGTCTAATTGACTAGTTGAGAGAGAGGACGTAACTCACCCTAATAGCGAGAGTTCAATGGACAAAGTCTAATACTCAGATGGCTAATTAACCCCTTTTATCGACATCTAACTCTTCCTCTCAGATGATACTCTCCTTCCTTCTCCGAAGGATGTTACATTTTCCTATTCACATTCAGGACCATAAAACCATGATCAGTGCATTATCATCTATTTCACAATTCAAATTAATTAAATATTCATATGAAAAAATAGTTTCATAACTAACTATCATCAATCATTAACCTCATAATCAAAGATTAAATCAGATATTTCCACAATATCAAATCAGTTAATTATGATTAATCCTCCTAATTACCGTGCAAGGTTAAGATTAGGTATAACTATAAGTGGGGGATGTAACAATTTCAACATATGAGTCATATCAACATCCTCACAAGATGAGATTTGGAAACAATCCAAACAATATCAAATAAATATTACATTTTAAGGGTCTCATCCTAAACATGGATGGATCATAACACCCATAAGAGAATACATAAAAACATAACTATACTCTTATTACAATTGTCTCAAGGACCCAATTTATAATGATTACAAGATTATGACAAATAAGTGATACAAGAGCATAATATGCCAAAAGATTCTAGGATGCTCTCCAATGAGCATCCTCCAAGTTCACCTGTCTCCAAAGGTGGTTTAGCACCACTCAACCATGTGCTACCCTCAAACCCACTATCCTAGGAGATGATCAAATTGGGTACAAGAACACTCACACAAACAAGAAGTACATGGAAACACTCATGCCAATCAAGAGCATACAAAATCACATGTGGCAACTCATGCCCATCAATGCTTATGAGATAATATGTGGCGCACACACAAATCAAATACCTACAAGAGTATGGATAGCTCACTCAAACCAACAAGCATAAAGGGATGCCAACACAACATTCATGCATAAAGGTTCTCCACACCTTAAATGTACACAAATCAATAAATAAATACCAACAAACATACAATATGCATAAGAGTTCTCCACACCTTCAATGCACACAAATCAATAAATAAATACCAAAAAACATACATGCATGAGAGTAGAACAATTCATCAACATACATCCAAGTGTTTCAAAAACGTCATATGCCAAATCCGATAAAAAGATAGGATGAGGATCCTAGAAGTAAGATAAGGAATGTTATTTAATCACACGATGGCCATGAATAGTTTGAGTAGAAAACCTATCCTCACATGAGGAATACTCTGATATTCACCAACTACCAAAGTTGTGAGATGTCCTTTTTACCCAAGACCAAACCCTTGTGAGCATTCAAATCATGGTGTAGATATCTTAATTAATCATTTATTATCCCAATTTATATTACATAATCACTTGATTTTAAACTCTCCTTCTGCTATTTCCAATGATCACTTTGTATCATGGCAAGTGGTGAGAGCCCACTCCTTCCCTACTCTATACCTTGATCCTATATTTCCAACACACCAAATTTACAATTTGGGCATGACACAAAAATCAATGCAACAATTTCATGACACATTGCCAAAAGATGCAACACTCCAAAACATTAGGGAGACTAATTATCTCACAAAATAATTCATTCATTTAAGGTCTAAAATTCAATTTTCCCATTTTTTCAAAATGGTCAAAACCATAAAAATCACCAAATCCTCGATTAATGGAGTTGGGATGCAACCTTCAAATTTTCAAAAAAATTCTAGTTATTTTAAATTAAGAGAAGCTTCCAAATTTCAAGAGTGCCATTTTGATCCAAAAATGCCCAACAACATAGTTCTCCATTCAATTTTTCTAAATTTCTTAAAACACAGATTTTGGAAAATTTTTCCATAACTTGGCCTCAAAATGCCTATTTTCAAAAAAAATTAAAAACACAAATTGAAACTATAAATTGAAGCTAAATTTCTCTTCTAATGCAAAGGCCATATACCTCCACCTAATGTGGGCATGGAAAATGAAAGGAAACTCATCTTAAATGCAATAAAAAGAGGGAAATACCTTTCAATAAAAGTTTGAAAAAATGGAAGAAGAGGACCTTTGAGGAGGAATCCACACAATACTCCATGCTACACACTAACAACTCCATACCAATCCAATTCCAATTTAAAACCATCAACTTCCCTTTAATTTCAATCCATTAAAAAAAAATCCCATGGAGCAAGAAGAGGGTTTGAGCAAGAAAATACAAAGAGAATGCAAAATGCAATTCTACTTTTCCTTTTATGCCTTCTCTAAATCCCTTTTTCCCTTTTTCTATTTTCTTATCTCTCAATTACTTTTACAAAAATAAATTTTGTGAAAATAGACAAATTTGTAAGATTTGTCTATGAAAGTGGCCACCCAAGATCTAGAAGCTTAAATGAAAGCACAAGAGAGATCCAAAATGAAAGAACGATTCTATTCTATCAAAGGATGAAAATACAAAATATACATGAATAATGAAATTACAATGAGAATCCCATGGTTATATAGTCCAAGGTGAAACATAGGACAACATAAGATTATGACGAGTGTCTTAATCATATGAAATGATACACAAAGTGATAAGTGTCTTAAGTGTAACCTAAATATGCCATAAGTAAACTTAACTAGACAAGTGTGAATAGGACCTAATGTGAAACTAGTTAGGTAATGTACCCCGTTCACACTAACACCCCCCCTTAAGGGAAACTTAGGGAGAATTTGAAAAGATGCAAATGATGCAATGATGATGATGGGTCCTAGCTACAAGGCCATGTTATGTACCCATGTACAAAAGATCTCTCATAAATAGAGTAAAGGAGAAAAAACCATAGGAAAAAATGCTCTTCAAAAGAGAGAAAACAAGAGAGATGTGATGGAAAGTGGACCTAATATGACCCCCCAAGAACTACATCCAACAAAAATACATAATCAATAACTCCCCCAAAGGAGAGAAAGAGTGAGATGATAGGTCCCCTCACAAATAAGTAGCTCATGTGCCAATGGTGGATGCCTAAAGATGAATGTTGAAGAGTGTCCAATACCTGCAAACAACATTTCTCCCCTTAGGAAGAAACAAATCAAATGGTGGATGTAGAAGGAACTCCCACAATCTAGATGAAAATTGAATCCAAACCAAATGTGTGTCTTAGAATACAACTCTGGTGTCCTCATGCTAGAGAAAGATGTCTTCTCCAAATCAAGAACAAAATGGTCAATCAATGAAGTAGAACTAGGAGAGGAAAGATATGGAACTACATATGAAAATAATAAATATGTGATGACATCACTACCATCAAAGAGGAGTGATAACCCATCAACCATTTCCTCCAAATCTGAAACGTGAGACTCCACAAACAAGGATACAATGTCTGATAAATAGGAATCCGAATGAGGCGGATCAGGAAGACTGAAATGATCATGCTGAAAAGGATCAATCAAAGAAACATGTGATGATGGAGTAGTGATCTCAATAGGAGGAGAATGAGAAGCAAGAGAAGTCTCTGTTTCATTTCAACTATCAAGACATGCTAGTTATTCAAGCTTCTCTTTTCTATCATCATCAAATGGTATAAATTATCTTCATCAACAATGGGTATGAGGCAATCCATAATAGGATCATTTGGGAATGGAGAGATATGAGGGTCTCCATAGATCTCCCAAATCTTAGTCCAATGTGTGCATGGACAATCAATGTCTAATATATCCCACATAGTGTCATAATCAACATTTGCGCCAATTAATCCTACAATATGATCATTATTATTTGCGCATTCATTTTTCTTCTAAGGTGTATTTGGTTTACGTATGAGTCCACAAGATAAGGACAAAGATTAATCCACCTACAATGTGTGAGGATGCCTTTTTTCCAAGACTCATATTTATCCTTTTTTAGGTTTACCACAAAAGGATGAGTAGAAAAACCCATGATATCTCCTTAATGATTAGAGATCAAAACTCACAAGATTACCCCCCAATTTCACTCAATCATGAGAACCCCCCAACAATATATGATGTTGGCACTCTATACTTAGTGTGATTACAGTTGCCACTAGCCAAAAGAACAAAGTGATCTTGATCTTAGTACAATACAAATGCCAAATTATGCCTTAAATGGAAGTACAAGTTTGGTATTGAATGAGATCAATTTGATTATAAATCTAAGAAGTACACAAAATAAATTATGCACTTTCAAAACATTCACTCAAAATGTTACCTATGAGATCAAACGGAGCCCTAGAAGTTCCCAAAATGAGAACTTGATGTAGAGAGAGAATCCTACAATGGCTAACACAACCTATAATCAACCACAAGAACCCTTGGCCTACAATCTCCTAGGCATCCCTTCACAAATTGCCCTTAAGCCTTGTAGCCTTCCAAAATGGCATTTTTGACCATAAATTTTGCTACAGGCCTGGAACTCAAAAGATAAGACTCATTTGGGATACCCTTTTGGACAATACAACACATATCCAAGAATGGGGTGGGGTTCCTTTGTATGGATTGAGGCAAATCTTGATTGTCTCCTTTTTCTATTAGGCCTAATAGGTCTCTTAGGCTTGACAACCATCTAGCACTTGACTTCAAATGGGATTTTATTTATTCCTACACATCCAATGCATCCAACAAGACCCCAATGAACCATTCCCCTATCATGAAATGGCCTGTACAATCATATTCCTTAAACTCTCTAAGTCTACTAGGGTTTTGATTGCAAAATAGGGTAAAGGATAGCAAACAATCCTCTTATTCTCCTTCACATGCATGAATACAAATATCAAACTTCTCAAGGTTTAGAAAACATCTATATAGACCTTATCTTTGAGTTTCATGAATTGGTCAAGGTGGAAACTCAAGAAAAAGCATTTTTTTGTCTTTCTAGAAACCAGGGCAGGGTTTATGACAGTTTTCACAAAAACAAGGATATCTTTCTCAAAACTAAATGGATTTCAACCAAACCAAAAGAAAATGAAAGTTAAGAATGCCCCTTATAATGTAAAATCAACCTTCCATCTATATAGCTCCCCAAAATCCTTACAACCTGACAAGAGTTGCAGAAAACACAGAAAAACATAGAGTTTCACGTGCAACAGTGAGTTTTCATTCATCAAATCTTCATCAATTGTCTCCCTTCAAAGTTACAAGGCTTATTTGATGTTTTACATCAAGTTTCAACTACCTCTAACCATATTTTGGTTAAGGAGTTAACAAAACACTATTATTACAAGTAAACACCATTATTACAAGTTTTGCTTGACAACTTTGCTTGCATTTTGACAACTTTTACACTTTTGCCTACCTTGCACCTAGAGAATCAACAATGACTCCAAATGACATTAAATGGCCTAAGAAGACCTTATTAACATGAAGCCAACACCGACATGATAAAACCCAAAAATGCATTACATGAAACCAAGGGTGCCCCTACACCATACTCCCCAGAGGAGAAAAGAACTCAAGTCCCACTTGAGTGCAGGTCTGCAATAGTATCTTCTTTATGCATAAATATATCAAAGTTCTAATCTCTCTCTAATGAGACACACAATTGGCCAATAGGAATTGAGACTTTCATATGCCTTCTTGTTTTTTGCATTACAACAGAGTGACTGTTGTCTTTATTTTTAGAATATTTCATCTTGACTTTGCCTGCAATAATGTCCTTCAAGACAAGTTCCTGCTGCATACTCTCCAATAAATAAAATTTAGGAAGCAACTCAACTTCCACATCTACCTTAGCATCTACAATCTTTGTGTAATCACCCCCTGCACCTGTCATAAACCAGAAATCACCTTGTATAAGACAATTAAGCTCCTTCACCATGTGATTGCAAAGAGGTTGCTTGCAAACCTCAGAAACTTCCTTGAAATCTACATTGTCTTTATACACTTCCTTGAATGCTTCAATACCAACACTCTAAAACTGAAATTCTTGTACTATCAATGTTCTTCCACTCCAAATATCAACCACCTTATGACTCTGCTCCTTCCCCGTCTTGTGTTTGAAAATGTAGTGTTGAAGGTACTCAACCCACATGTTGTTCCTGACATTTAACAACTTTGTACCCATCTTGGATGACACTCTTCCTATGTTCATCTTCTCAATCTCACTCTCATCAATTTCCTTCACACCAATCATGGTACCTTTAGTATTATAATCACTGTCATCTATAACTTCCTGCTGCTACTCCAATTGTAATTGCTGCTGATTGAATTATTTTTTTTCCATCTTCAACTTAGTTTGAAAAGTTTGCTGCTCTGAACCTTCTTCCTTCACCAAATAGTGCTTAGTCAATTATGCAATTTCCTTCACATTAGAATTGCTGCCTTTAGCACCCAAATTCCTACCATGTGCAACCTTCCAAACAAGTTTGGGAATATCACCTTTGTTAACACCATCTTTTTCTCTAGATATGTTACACTCTTCATATGCTGCTTTACATGACAGACCAGCCCCTAGTATGAAGTCAATGTGATGATTTTTATCCCTGATTAGAGGCAATGAGTTTGGGATCTCATTTACCACTAGATCAACATGCCCCTGTAACCAATCTTGGATCTCCAAAGGCAAGTCATCAATCCTAGTTGTTGTCATAATAGTTCTAGGGTTGTTTATGCTTGCAAACCCTTTGTCTTCCTTTTCTATGGTTTGTACAAACTCCTTCTCATTTACCAACATGACACTAGAACCCACTTGTGATTCTTGACTTTCTTCTTTCAAAGGTGTTAAGGTGTAAGAAATCCCATCCTTCTCTATGGCATAGGTTTTTTCCTACTATCATGAAGAACCTTTCTATCATACTGACATGGTCTACCAAGAAGCAAATGACAAACATCCATAAGAATGTCACACAAGACCTTGTCCTTATAACCCCCTATGTGGAATTCTGCCCAACTTTGCTCATTAACTATTACTTGCTACCATTTGTTTAGCCAAGAGACTTTATATGGAGTGGTATGAGGAATGCTTTTCAACTTTAGCTTCTCTACCATTTCAATAGAAACCAAATTGTCAATACTACTAGAATCAATAACAACTTTGCAACATTTACCTTGGCACTTGCATGTAGTCCTGAAGAGAGACTTCCTCTATGGTGGTTCCTTCTCCATTAGCACTTTGATCAAGGTCCTCATCAACAAGTACTCTCCAACTTCTGGATCAGCATTGTATGATGGAGAATTAACACTTTCATCATCCTCACCTTGTGCAATTTGATTCATCCTTTCACCTCCAAAAGAAGTAGATGACTGTTCTTCAGTGCATTGCCATGCTTGATGGCCAACAAACTTGTTACATTTATAACACTTTCCAGTGAATCCATTTGATCCTCCTCTTTGACTTCCAAATCTGCCTCTATAATTGATTCTTCTCCCTCTAAAACTACCCCTAGAATCTGCTTTTTGTTCTTGAGAATCACTTGTCTCTCCTTGAGACCTTTGGGACTATCCTTGACTAGAAAATGTCCCTCTTCCTCTAAAGTTTGTCCTTCCTCTACCCCTTCTTTGCTTTTCTTGTCTCCTTCTCAACTTATCTTCAGACTTCATGGCAAATTGATAACATTCCTCCAACATTCTAGGACTTGTGAGACTCAATTCATCTTGTATGTTATACTTGAGACCATTGATGTATCTTGCAATCTTGTCCACATCATTCTCCATATGGCCTGACCTAATACTTAGTTTGTAGAACTCCTTTGTATAAGTCTTCACATCCATGTCTTTTTGCTTCAGATTTTGAAGTTTTTTTGTAATTGAATGACATAGTCACTAGGTAGGAATTAGCCTTTGAGTTTGGCAACCATTCTATCCCAAGAGGTGATTTTGGATTTGCCCTTCTTCCTCCTCTCATCTTGCACATAGTCCCACCAAAGTAAGGCATGACCCTTCAATTTTGTCTTGGCCAACTTCACTCTTTGTCCCTCTGGTACATCTTCATATTCAAAATAGTTGTCTAGTGCTCCTATCCAATCTAGGAGTTCCTCACTGTCCAAGTTTCCTCCATACACTGGTAGATCTATCTTTATCTTGGGACCTTCTCCTTTGATTGCCTTCAATAGCTTTTCCAGTTTCAAGTCATCAGGATCCAACTTTTCTTGGGACCCTTCTTGCGAGTTTTCCTCCACCCCTTCTTCTTCTTCTCGGTCACTCAAATCTCCTGTGAGCACTCCTCTTCTCTGACTTGTCTCAACTATAGCAAGCCTAGCTTCAAGGATTTCTATCAACTCCCTCATTTGTCTCATCTCTCTTGTATGTTTCTCCTTCAATTCACTCACCTCTCTAGCAACTGTATTCCCTTTTGGAGGCATCCTTGTTTCTCTTCACTTCAACTTTTCCCTCTTCTAACCAACCTATGATCTGATACCAATTTGATGTAGAGAGAGCATCCTACAATGGCTAACACAACCTATAATCAACCACAAGAACCCTTGTCCTACAATCTTCTAGGCATGCCTTCACAAACTACCCTTAAGCCTTGTAGCCTTCCAAAAAGGCCTTTTTGACCATAACTTTTTCTATAGGCCTGCAACTCAAAAGACAAGACCCATTTGGGATACCCTTTTGGACAATACAACACATATCCAAGAATGGGGTGGGGTTCCCTTGTACAGATTGAGGCAAATCTTGACTATCCCCTTTTTCTATTAGGCCTAATAGGTCTCTTAGGCTTGACAACCATCTAGCACTTGACTTCAAATGAGATTTTCTTTGTTCCTACATATCCAATGCATCCAACAAGACCCCAATGAACCATTCCCCTATCATGAAATGGCTTATACAATCATATTCCTTAAACCCTCTAAGTCTACTAGGGTTTTGACTGCAAAACAGGGTAAAGGACAACAAATAGTCCTCTTATTCTCCTTCACACATGTGAATACAAATATTGAACTTCTCAAGGTTTAGAAAACATATGTACAGACCTTATCTCCAATTTTCATGAATTGTTCAAGGTGGAAACTCGAGAAAAAGCATTTTTTTGTCTTTCTAGAAACCCTAGGTAGGGTTTATGACAGTTTTCACAAAAACAAGGATATTTTTCTCAAAACTCAATGGATTTCATCCAAACCAAAAGCAAATGAAAGGAAAGAATTCCCATTACAACATAAAATTAACCTTCCATCTATACAGCTCCCCAAAATCTATACAACCTGACAAGAGTTGTAAAAGACAAAAAAACACAAAGTTTCACGTGCAATAGTGAGTTTTCATTCATCAAATCTTCATCATCTGTCTCCCTTAGAAGTTACAAGGCTTATTTGATTTTTTCCATCAAGTTGCAATTGCCTCTAACCATATTTTGGTTAAGGAGTTAACAAAACACCATTATTACAAGTAAACACCATTATTACAAGTTTTACTTGACAACTTTGCTTGCAAATTTTGACAACTTTTACACTTTTGTCCACCTTGCACCTAAAGACTCAACAATGAATCCAAATGACAATAAATGGCCTAAAAAGACCTTATTAACATGAAACCAACACCAACATGACAAAAACCAAAAATGCATTACATGAAACCAAGGGTGCACCTGAAACCAAGGGTGCCCCTACACCAGAACCACTCAACAATAGGTGTGAAAATCTATAATTCATATAAAAATGGGACATCAAAATCAAAAACTAATTGTACCAATATGAAGCTTGCAAAATTCTACCCCAAATAAAAAAAATTGCTCCAAAAAAAGAGTAAAAATGACTGAGAAATAGGCTTGCAGAGTTAGAATGTCAAAACCAAAATGCAAATTGAGTGGGGGGTTGGATTAGGAGCAAAGAGCCAATGATGTCATGCTGATGTAAAAAAATCAGCAACAAAATATTCACTCAAAACACTGAAATATTCTCTCTTACTAAAAAACCTTTAATGGTTTTTTTCTAAAACTGTCCCAAATATTGAAAATTGCCTTCCGTAAGGTAGGAAACCATTAGAAGTTAGCACAAAACTACTTTTCAACTAGAGATAGTGGTTTTATGATGGATTAAAGTTGTTTCACTAGAATTTTTGAGGAATATTCTTGTTTTAACCACCATCGGTTGTTGGGATGTCATGACTAGTTTTGAGGGAGGCTAGCCAGATTTATAGATTGTTGGGTGGTGTTGGCAGAACTCTAGCAATAAACGAGGGCCCATGCCACACACGTAGTGTAGAAAGTGCCATGTGGCACTCCCATGTCTCTCCTACGGGTACTATAGGTACAAAGGTACACCTGTACAATTGGTACAACCCCTACAATAAACCTTAAAATCCGTACAGTATAATTAAAAAACTAGTAGATTAAAAATTAACCCAATAGACAAACAAATTACCAGATGGATAATTAGATGTGCCTAGATTTGCTAACATAGGTTCTATACCACTAGATTTCATAGAATATTCTATGGAATATTCTTTGTGATCCATATGGCTGAAGAGGGCAAAAACATTTTGATGTCCTGGGGCAAAAGCATCTGATTTTGATGAATTGACAGTAAATCCTTAGGTTATTGGGCCTTCTAGACATGATGGCAAGGTCAGATTCGACTCAAAATGCTCCAATAATTCAACTACGTCACGAATCTGGTAACTACCTCCCAACTTTAAACCTTTATAGATCTAGCCTCCAATGTTCAATTTGGACAAAACAAAAGGCTAAACTAACTTTCTTGTACACCTTGAACTCGATGGTGAGCTTAGATTTGCACCAACATGCTCCAAAATGAACCCAAAATATAAGGCCACAAAGAAGAAACACCCCCAAATATAGTATTTCTATCAAGTTTTTATAATTCTCCAGGTCATCATATGATGCAAGAGAAGAGCATACTCAACTTTTCAAGATCTACCATGATTTGCATCCTAGATCTCTCAAAAAAGGACTAACATAAAGTAATCCTACTAGCTCTAGTACTATGTAAGAGTTGACTATGATGGTAGCCACTCAAGATCTAGGATCTTCAATGAAAGCACAAGCGAGATCCAAAATGAAAGAATGATTCTATTCTATCAAAGGAGGCAAATACAAAATATACATGAATAATGAAATTACAATGAGAAGCCCTTGGTTATATAGGCCAAGGTGAAACATAGGACAACATAGGATTATGATAAGTGTCTTGATCATATGACATGAGACACAAAGTGATAAGTATCATAAGTGTAACCTAATTATGTCCTAACTAGACAAATGGGAATAGGACCTAATGTGAAACCGGTTAGGTAATGTAACTCGTTCACACCAAAAAAATTAAATAATTAAATTAATACAATCAATTTCACAAGGCAGATACAACATAATTAACTCACATTAATATTTTCCAATAAACCAATGGAATTAATTTCCATTATAATGCAAATTCTACCTATTTAATGCAAAATATTTCATTTCAAAAGAAAAGATTAAATTCACTTTAATTTTCTTCTACCAAAATAAAATAATGCAATAGACTTTTTCCACTAAGGTAAAATTAATATTTTTTTAATCAACCATAAAATATTTTTCAAACATGAAAAACACACATTGAAATAAATCTAAATGCAACACAAAAAGATAAAATAAACACATGCAAAGGACTCATACACACTTTATGGGTTTCCACAACATGTGGACTCTTAAATCGCCACTGATTCAAATCCATTTTTACATAGGGGTTTAAAAGACTCATCTCACACTCAAACTGAGTAAGATAGAGGTTGACACACACATGTTTTACCCAAAGACGACCATCTCCAATATAACCACCATTGGAGAATAACCTTGTTCCTACACAATTAGGTCAAACATCAGGTATACTTTCTCTATATAATAATAGTTGAAGCAACATAATCCAACCAAAATGATATCAAATCATCACATCTAACTGTAAATCATCTACAACAAGCATGATGCAGGAAACAAAATGCATAATCAATAATATTTTTCAATGCTAAAACAAATATAATAATCAGAACTATATTAAATATAGTGAAAACAATGAAACTAAAACATTGTAATGATCTAACATATAAAGGCATAACATATGCATCTCATAATGCATAGTCAAAAATTCAATGCATATACAAAACCTCATCAAAAACACCTCAATGGTCATGAAAAAAATCTCAAGAAAAGCATCCAGAATACATCATTGGAACCCCTCAATGGCACAATAGGCCTCATCGGTAAGTTCAGTGCAACAACTCATAACCCAAGAATCACATAATACACTGATGAAACACTCAACATAGCATATATCATGTGAATTGAAAAGCACACAAGGTAAACACATGAGTGGGAATTACATGTATCATATATATACCCACCTCTTTCTCTCATATGAGCAATCTCTTTTAATTCATTATATTCCATCTTTTGATTAGAAGGAAATTCATCCTATCATATTGATCTTCAAAGCTTGTTGTGCTTTATATTAAGCCTTCTTGATCTTGTGTGGCTATGTCCATAGCCAAATCTTACATGGTATCGAAGCCCCATACATAAGGGCTGACCCCCTTAGTGGTCTACAAACCTTTAAATCTACAAACACCTTTTAATAGGGTCAATGTGGCCCCTCTAAAGTCTCCACTCCCCCTACACACAAACCTGGGCAAAATTTGGTGGCAAGCTTGGTGCTCTGCTAACCTGGGAAATCTAACTTTGGTGGCACTTTATGGTAGATAGATTTAGTATCTTTTTTGGAGGAAGCTACAAATGTCGTAGTGGCTCCAAGTTTAGTGACATCAGTAAATTCATCTAGTTATTCTCCAAACCTAGTAGTGATCCATATTTATCTAGGAGATCTTTACATTTGGGAAACCTCTAGGTTTGGCAATAGTTCTACCAAAGTTGGTGGTGGTGTTGTGTTGACATTAGCAAGACTGTTTGAAATTTACCCCCCCATTGTTGTGCTTTTGAATTTGGAACCTAGTTTTTCAAGGTTGATATCTTGAGCTTATGACCTCCCTTTTCAAAGCAATTTTTATTTGGGATATTTTTTCATGACTCAATGGTGGTGTAGATGGTTTTTATTTTGATGCAAAGTTTATCCAAAATTTACAATTTGTCATAGGTGATGTCACATAGTTCCTATTTTGGGAGCTTTTAAGGCTCCGTTTAGGTTCATTCAGACTCCTTTGGGTGAGTGCAAGATCATGATGGGCCAAACAATACCTCTAAGTGGCAATTAAAATACTAAAAAATAGACTTAATCAAGTTCATTTGAAAATTTGAATGGATTATCTACACAATTTGAAAAATATATAAAAACGAAATTTGTAGAGAATTGAATCTAGTTTATAGGCTACTATTTTTTTTTTAACTAAATTTACTTGGTGAAGAATGAATATTTCAATGAATAACTATTAAATTTTTTAGAAAAAAATAAAAAGTGGGTGTCATTCCAGCCAACCTAAGTATGAGCAATTTTTTTTTTTAATCTTTAAAAATAAGTAAAGGACTCATGCCCATATGTGACACATATTTTTTTGAAATTTTTTCCAAGAAAATTATTAATTATGATTTGTAACATTAGAAATTGTCCTCTTATATGGAATGGTACAATTTCCCTCGATTTAGCTCCTCACTCTTGGTGACCTTCCAACCTTTTCTTTTCTGGCCTTCTCGAAACCCTGATTGACTAAGTCTAGGAGCAGTTTATTCACTTTTTGAGGTAACTTATTGATAGAACCCAGAAAGAGATTTGAGATTTGGGTCCCTAGGACCCCCAAAAATGCAGCTCTGAGCTGAAATTAGGGGCTAGGACTTGGGTGCACGTGCCCTACTCCTCCCTCATTTCATGAAATTTTAAATTTTGGTGGGGTGTCGGTTCCCGGTGAGTGCCTCGGGATTCCATTTTCAAATTCTCGTCTTTTGCATGATATCGAGATGTTATTTCAAAATTTGGATTCCCTAAAGCTAGATATAAAAAGACATTAGCAAATTATTTTATCACACACAATTCTTATGCAAGCTTGATGCCAAAACTCTACTGCAATTACCATTGAAGATCAGTAACTTGTTGAAGCTCTTTGAAGTATCCTTTATTTGCTATCTTGGAGACAATGGATGAAGATTAGGAATCAATATCTTGAGTCTATCTTGCTCTTCCTAGGGTTTGTAAACCCTTTGCATGATTAGGAGAAGGGTTGAAGCATCCACATCAAGCTTGGAGATCCTCTACAGACATTGTCAATTCGCCTTCTTGTTCATGCAAGTCTTCATTTATCTCATCTCCTTGAGGTGAAGTTACATGTGTTTATTGATGTAAAGCAAGTTGTTGATCTTCCCTTGATTGAAACATCTAGGGTTTGATTTTATGCATACACACATTGTTAGGTTTGCACACACCTCTGCAAATCTTTATCTCTGGCTATTGTTGAGGTAGAAATATGAAAGATGGGGTTTGACTGAGGTAAGCTCCTATATAGCCACAACATCTTCCTTATTTTGTATGTGCAGATCATGTTTTGTAGGTTTCGGTGGAAAGAAGCTATAGAAAGGAGGATATTGCAGGTACAGTCGTGACAAACTTTTAGATTTTTGAATTCCAAGACTTTTGGGACATTGGAGCAGGCACCCTAGTCCAACTAGGGGTTATTTCTGGGATCTGGAAGCGTTTTAACAATCTCAAACACCCTGTGTAGAAGATTTTCCTGTACGAAAACTTTCAGGATACTGGAGCGGGTACCCTAGTCCATGTAGCCCTCAAAATCTAGCTACTTTATCTCTAAAACTCTACCTCTGCACTTCTGTGATCAGCTTTGCCAATTGTTTCATTAGTTTCTGTATATTTTTGATTTAAGGTATAATTAGGGTTTTACTTGGTTGAAATGAAAACACTTGATAAAATCTTGACTAGGGCCTTAGTTTTCATAACATGCGAGCGTAAGGGATACACAAAGTGATTAGAAGCTTGTTCACAAGCTTGGTCTTTGTCCTCCTAATGCTTAGTGGGAGAATGGTGGTATTTAACCTAGCTTAAACAAACCATCAAATTTCCCACTAAACATTTTGGTGAACCTAACTTTTAAAGAATTGGCATCCTTTTAAACTTCAGATCTGAAATAATTTACTATTCTAGAGCATAATTGGATTGAAAAGCCTCTTTAGTGAAATTGCACATGTTAAATTGTGGATTACATTCTTTATCTTTTCACTAAAAGAGTTGAAAATTAGCATTCATTGTTGGAAGTTGTATTTTATTTTCAAAGGCCATCATTGTACATTTAAAATTTATCTTGGTTTAAATGTCAGACAATTTTTTGCAAGATTTTCATACTTATGATGAGCCGTTTAGTCGTGATGACTTTGATATGTTAGATGAAGCCCTTGAGGACTTTATCTCAATTGAACATTCCACTACAGCCTCTACGCCGTCATTATTTCAAAGATTTGTAAATGCAATTTATGTTCATAAATCTAAAGAAGAGATTGAAAAACCAAAAATTATGGTCACACTATGTGTAAATGTGGTTCAATCATCCTCTAAACCTTTGCTTAGTGTCAAAGGTCTTTCATCCTCTTCTCAATCTCCTGATCACATTTACGATTGTGCAAAACAAATTGCAAAACAAAACTTACAATATACCAATCATAATGTGGTTGCTAATGCATATAACACTCGAAATAATAAACAAAGTACACAACAAATTAATGTTCCAATATCTTTACTATCTTCTCAACCTATGCTTCCTCAAGCACCTCGTTTAAAATACAAAGGTGGTAAAGACTATGATCTTGTAGAGTAGCTTCGTGCTACTCCTGCAAAAATATCTCTTTGGGAAGTTATACAAACTTCAACTACTTACCATGGAATGCTACAAGAAGCTTTACAAAAGGTGATTGTTCCTCCTATTGTTAAACCAAATGATGTTGCCGCTTTACTAGATTGTATGCATGCAACAAAAATAGACATTCTGTTTCAGCAACATGAGTTACCATCTCTCGAGGTTCAGAAGTAGTACGATCCTTTGGTTATCTTTATTACGATCAACAAAACATTGGTTAAGAGGGTTATGATTGATAATGGGTCAGCCCTTAATGTTTGTGGTATTGATTTATTACATAAAGTTAAAGTCGATATATCTACTGTCAAACCAGAATCATTAAGTATTCATGGATTTGATAATGTTGGACGACAATTTGTGGGCACTATAACTAATGAAGGGGGTAAATCATAAAACACACAACAATAGAAATTGCACATAGAAAATAGAAATTTCTTTATTGATTTGGATAACTTATTACATTACAAAAGCTCAAATACAATCAGAGGAATCAACCCTCCATAGGCTGCAACACATTATAGCTTCCTATTCCCAGACTCTAAAATCATCTGCCTTCTATAACCCCAAATCAGCTAAGGTTTCTATTTTCCCACCTATTCTTGACTCTACACTTCCCCCCTTAACTCTACTAATGCCCAGGGTTCCCAAAAAAGGTTACTAATAGCCTTTTTGGTGGCCAACAACCTAATTTTAAAATTTGCTTCTCCCTCCAAAAATAGGTCAACTTCCAGGAGCCATAACTTTTGATCTGGGTGTCCGATTGACGAACCATTTTATGCGTCAAAAAGCTCACGAAGTGCTCTATGCACTAAGAACCTTCTCTATTGGTTTTGGCCATTTTCGGGCTTGTACGGGTCCATTTAGTGCCTCAAACTTTAGTTTGAATAATTTTCAGGTGTTTTTTGGGAAACGGAAACTTTAATATCTTTCAGCTCGCAAATGATCTTTGTGTGATTCCTTTGCCAAATGTTTTATTTTTCAATTATGAAACTTCCTGTAAAATTTCACTTCATTTCATGCCCAAATGCAAACTTTCTAAAAATAGCAGGTTGTTATTTTTAGCAGTTTGGAAAAACTGAAAGTTCTACATCATTATTCAAGTGATTATGGAACCAAAACTACAAATTTTTAAAAGAAATGGAAAGAACATCAACAATTTTGAAACACATCTTTTTTTGGCTGATGCAAGATTTCCCTTACACCACTGGATGCTCTTGCATCAGACACCCAGGGTAATTTGAGAAGTGACCCTGTCACGTCTCAGGTGTTTGTGTGAGGAAAACCTAAACTATCAACCTCTGCCTTAGACAACCAAGAAGAATCTTCAATAGGCCTTCCTTTCCATTTCACCAGATATTCTTCATAATGCTTGTTTTGAGTACTTCTTCCCACACGGCTATCCAAGATCTCTTCTATCTCCTCTATTGAAGTAGATGCCATAATACTCCACTATTCTTCTGTTGGTCCATCCTCTGTTCCACCTTCATGATATTCTGATAAATCAGCAATGTTGAAAACATGGGAAATGTTGATCTCACTTAGTAGCTCCACCTCATATGCATTTCCTAAATCATGTTTTTTCAAAATTTTGCATGGTCCAATTTTTTTCATTTTCAGCTTATTGTATGTTCCAATCGGGAACCTTTCTTTTCTCAAGTGAACCATGACTTCATATCCTACTTGGAATTCCTTATATCTCCTCTTCTGATCTACCTTAACCTTGTATTGAATATTCATCTTATTAATGTGCTTTTTCACCTCTTCATGCAAATTCTTCGTGTGTTCTGCAAAGTCTTCAACCTCAGCACTTGTCTTTTCTCCTTTGTCTAGATTCCTTAACTCTGAAGCATTTCTTGGACTAGTACCATATATAATCTGGAAAGGTGATTTACCAATACTCCTATTAACAGAATTGTTGTAAGCAAATTCTGCCTATGGTAAAATCAAATCCCATCCCTTGGGCTTATCTCCTACTAAGCATCGTAGCAGGTTACCCAAACTCCTATTCACCACTTCTGTCTATCCATTGGTCTGTGGATGGTGTGCAGAACTGAACTTCAAATCTGTCTTCAACTTCTTCCACAATGTCCTCTAGAAATAACCAACAAACTTGGCATTTCGATCTGAGACTATGCTCTTTGGTAGACCATGTAATCTCACCACCTCTCTGAAAAATAATTCAACAATATGGACAACATCATTAGTCTTCTTGCAAGGAATGAAATGTGCCATCTTTGAGAATCTATCCACCACCACAAAAATAGAATCATGTCCTCTATGTGTCCTTGGTAAACCAAGAACAAAATCCATACTAATATCATCCAACAGCTTCTCTGGTACAGGTAGTGGCTGATATAGACCTATATTTTGACTTGCTTATTTCACCATTTGACATACTCTGCAACTCTACACAAATTTCCTCACATCCTGCTGCAACTATGGCCAATAATAATTTTCACCAACAATAGCAATGGTCTTATCTCTACCAAAGTGTCCAATCCTCCACTATGCTTGTCCTTAATCAGGTTCTCTCTCATGGAACTCCTCAGAATGCACAACTGGCTTCCTCTAAACAACATGCCATCTTGGATTATGAAATCCAACCATTTTTTCTTGTCCAAAGTAACAGGGTCCAAACAAGCTTTCTAGGCCTCTACAAAATCTGGATCTTCAAGATACAAACTTTTTAGCTCATCAAACCCAACAACCTCTATCTTCATTTCTGTCAACAAATTTTACCTTCTGCTCAAGGCATTTGCAACTCTGTTGGACTTCCCACTCCTATGCTTCAAAACAAAAGTATAGCTCTACAAAAACTCAACCCATTTTAAATGCCTTTGGTTCAACTTTCCTTGACTATTAAGATACTGCAAAGCCTGATGATTAGTATATAAAACAAACTCTTTTGGCAACAAATAATGTCTCCATTTCTTTAAAGCCTGAACTATTGCATAAAATTCTTGATCATAAACATAATACTTTTTCTTTGCATCATTAAGCTTCTCACTAAAATAGGCAATGGGCTTATCTTCTTGGCTCAAAATGGCTCCTATACCACTACCACTAGCATCACAATATACCTGAAATACGTTATTGAAATCTAGAAGTGCCAAAATAGTTTGTTCTATGACTTTTTGCTTCAATGTATCAAAGCTCTTGTCTACTCCTTTAGTCCATCTAAACTCTTTTCTATCCCCTCTCATTGTCTCAGTTAGGGGTGCAGAAATGCTACTAAAATTCCTGATAAACTTTCTGTAAAAACTTTCCAAACCATGAAAAGAGTGTACCTCTGTTGCACTCCTTGGTGTAGGCCATTCAATGATAGCCCTCACCTTTTCTAGGTCCATCTTAAGACCTTCCTCTGAGACAACAAATCCCAAGTATACCAACTCCTTTAAAAATTTACATTTCTTTAAATTAATCAGCAACTTCTCTTCTCTTAGCTTCTCTAAAACTCTTTTGATATGCATCAAATGCTCATCCCAAGTCTTACTGAAAATCAAAATATCATCCAAATAAACAATAACAAAACTTCCTAAAAATTCTTTCAATAGCTCATTCATGAGCCACATGAATGTACTCGGTGCATTGGTTAGCCCAAATGACATGACTAACCACTCATACAAACCTTCCTTTGTCTTGAAGGCTGTCTTCCACTCATCTCCTTCTCTGATACGGATCTAGTGATACCCACTCTTCAGGTCAATCTTTGTGAAGTACTTGGCTCCACTCAAACAGTCCATTATGTCATCCATTCTAGACAATGGAAATCTATACTTGATTGTGATCTTATTGGTGGCTCGAGAGTCTATACACATTCTCCACTCTCCATCTTTCTTTGGTGCTAGTACTATATGCACCGCACATGGACTTAGGCTCTCTTATCAATCCCTTCCTCAACAACTCCTAAACTTGTCTGTTCAACTCTTCACTCTCTGCTAGAGTCATTCTATGGGCGGCCTTATTTAGCAAACTCACTCCTGGTATCAAATCCATTTGATGACTTATCTTCCTCACTGGTGGTAAACCCTCTAGTACATTATCAGAGATAATGTCCTAAAATTCTTCCAACATATCTAAAACTTTTGTTGGTACATCTTCACATTTCTCTTGACTAATCTTAGGAATCAATGCAAAACAATGATGCTCATGCTTCATACCCCCCAAAAATTTTCTACCATCTACCAAGCAAATTCTGGCAGTACTACATACCTTTTCTTCCACCTCTTTCAAGGGCTTCAATTTATGAAGGGAATATGTGTTTGCACGACCATCATGGACAACGCTCCTATCATACTACCATGGCCTCCCCAACAGCATATGACATGCATCCATTGGTATGATATCACACAGCACGTCATCATGGTAGTCTCCAATCTTGAACTTCACTAAACACTGCTCATTGACCAAAGCTCTATGGGCCTTCTACAACCATGCAATTTGATATGGATGTGGATGCCTTCTTCTTGTCAACTTCAACTTGTCAACCATCTCCTTTGAAACAAGATTATTAGTGCTTCCATTGTCAATAATAATATCACAACACTTACCTTCACATTTGCACCATGTGTGAAATAAAATCTTCCTTTGATTTGGTTCTTTCTCCTCATTCAACAAGGTTTTTCTGACCACTAGGGTTTCTCCCCTTTTAGCATATTCAGAATGCTCAGATTGTGCATCTTCATCTACATGTGCAACTCGTGCATTACCTTTAGGTCTTCTATTCATCCTTTCTTGATGTTGCAGACACTTGTATGCTCGATGCCCTTCTTCTCCACATTGGAAACAGGTTCCTCTGAAACCTCCTCTTCTAGGTCCTTGCCCAGGTCTACCTCTTCCTCTTCCTCTTTGCTCACCATTGTTTTGGTCATGAGGGCAGTAGGCATTATCTCCTCTCTAAATTCGACTAGTGTCAGCTTCTTCAATTTTCTTTGAATCTTCATTTTGCCCCCCATAGGGTCTTCCACCAGTCCTTCTGCCTTGACCTTTTTCCCTTTGCTTGCTGTCAAATCTTTTATTTAGCTTCTCTTCCACCTTCAAGGAAAATTGATATGCATCTTCTATGGTGGTCATTCTGACTAGGCTCAGCTCCTCTTGAATACTCGGCCTCAACCCATTAATGTAACGGGCTACCTTCTCCTTTTTGGGCTCTGCATGACCTATCCTAATAGTAATTTTATAAAACTCCTCTGTATATTCCTTAATAGACTTGTTGCCTTGCTTTAATCCTTGCAGCTTCTTCAACAACTCCATCTCATAGTCCACAGGAATGAACTGCTTCTTTCATTTCTCCACCATTCGATCCTATTTGGTGATCATTCCTTTTCCTCTTCTATTCCTCTCTAAGTGGACCTCCTTCCACCAAATACTAGCATGGCCCTTCAATTTTGTTTTTGCAAACTTGACCCGATCTGGGTCTTCCACATTTTCATACTCAAAATATTCCTCCATGTCATTGATCCAATCAATAAACTATTTCGGATTCAAATCTCCAGAATATGTAGAAACTTTGATCTTAGGCCTCTTTCCAATCTTAGAAATGGCCCTCAACAACCTAACTTCTATAGGATCTCCTACAGCTTCGTGTTCTTCCTCAGATAGCTCTTCTTTAGCTTCATCTTCACTTTCTTCTCTTATTCTCGGATCAAACCCTCTTCGTAGCTCCTCTTGCAATGCATCAATTTGCCTTTGTAGGGATCTAAAACCCTCTTCCATCAAAGCATTCCTCCCAATACAATTTCTTCATGGAGGCATCTTGATCTTTGTAGCAAACCCACAACCTCAGGTCTTGGTGCAAACTGCCTCACGATCGGCGATCTGTCTACACACTCAAGAACCCTTGCTCTGATACCACTTGATGAAGTGGGTAAATCATAAAACACATAGAAAATAGAACTTTCTTTATTGATTTGGACAACTTATTACATTATAGAAGGTCAAATACAATCAGAGGAATCAACCCTCCATAGGCTACAACACATTACAACTTCCTATTCCTAGACTCTATAATCATCTACCTTCTGTAACCCCAAATCAGCTAGGGTTTCTATTTTCCCACCTATTCTTGACTCTACACTTCCCCCCTTAACTCTACTACTACCTAGGGTTCCCAAAAATAGTTATTAATAGCTTTTTTGGCGGCCAACAACCTAATTTTGAAATTTGCTTCTCCCTCCAAAAATAGGTCAACTTTCGGAAGCCATAACTTTTGATCCAGGTGTTTGATTAACGAACTGTTTTATGCGTCAGAAAGCTCGCGAAGTACTCTATGCGCTAGGAACCCGCTCTGCTAGTTCTAGCCATTTTTGGGCCTGTATGGGGCCATTTAGTGCCTCAAACCTTAGTTTGAATAATTTTCAGGTGTTTTTCAAGAAATTGAAACTTTAATATCTTTTAGCTCGCAAATGATCTTTGCATGATTCCTTCGCCAAAAGTCTTATTTTTCAATTATGAAACTTCCTGTAAAATTTCACTTCATTCCATGCCCAAATGCAAACTTTCTAAAAATAGCATGTTGCTATTTTTAGCAGTTTGGAAAAACTGAAAGTTCTACATCATTATTCAAGCGATTATGGAACCAGAACCACAAATTTTGAAAAGAAATGGAAAGAACATCAACAATTTTGAAACACATCTTTTTTTTGGGTGATGCAAGATTGCCCTTACACCACTAGATGCTCCTGTATCAATAACTTTACCTATACAAGTTGGACCTGTGATGGTACCTACCTTGATTCATGTCATGCCTTGTTGTCTATCTTATAACATGATTCTTGGTAGACCTTGGATACATGCGCTAGGAGTAGTTCCTTCTACTTTGCACTGGTTGATTAAGTTTATATTTAAAGGTAAACTACATACTATCCATTCAGATCTTGAGCCTGATAGTTGTTTGCAAATGGAAGTGCATAAGCATGTTATTTTTCCTAAGAGTTTGAACAATTTGAAAGCTGAGTTGTTAGCTCCTCTTGCCTCTAAATATGTTATGCAAGAGTCCAAGCAACCAAATGCATTTGTTGGTGATGACTGGGGTTCATTAGATTTTGCATCTTCCTCCATAGGAGAATATAAACTTAAAAACTCGGTCCCTGAGACATCTAATATTGCATCAATCACATCACATGCTTCGAATGATAAACATAAGACTTCTTTGATGACAAATAAGGATAATACTCTAAGTTATACTACTAATTATGAGACTTATGAAGCTCCACCTTCGTGTAAAGAAATGGTCTCTCTCTATGGAAGAAGATTCTGAATCCTTTACACAAATTGTGACTATGTGTTGTGTGGTTACACAACACGCGCCATTTTGACTTGACAAAATAGGGACCCATCTTTTGCTTGGCTTGGCTTGTGTTTTTCTACTTTCTGGTGGTCTGGTAAAAGTAAGTCATGCAGATGATCCTGCATAAGGAAGCTGGGGTATGTCATCATCATGAGGTAAATTTGTCAAAGTTATCATTTCAGTTCAAGAACCTCATGATTGGAAAGGGTACAAAATTTCATGCAGGTTTGCCTTTTGGATCACCCTGATATTCCTTAGGGAACAAAAGTTATGATGAATCAAAGATCTGGTCAAACCTGATATTCCGAGGGGAGGATCATATTTCTTAAATATCAGTCATCTTATAAAAGATCACCCCGATCCAATATTATCACCTGATAAAATCATTTGTTCTGAATATCTGGATGTCAACTTTATGTGATAATGATATCTACCCATCAACAACATTACATTTTGCGAGGATCATATTCCTGAATATCACCCGATATTTGAATATCATCCTGTCACAAAATATAACCCCGAACCAATATCCTAATGATGTCATCCAAACCTGGTAGACGAAGAAATAAACATGATGATGATGTCATCATCCTTTTTACCTCGCGGAGGTATATTTCCAAACATGACCCTTCTTACATAACATGACGATGACGTCATAGTGCTACAACGCTGAACCAAGTCAATATCCTGATGACGTCATCATGATATTCCAACGAGAGGTCATTTTAGTCTAGGGGGTCATCATATTTGAACATCACCCGATATCCAAATATCACCCGATATTTGAATATCATCCTATCCTGCAAAGATCATCCCGCTTTTTGCCGCCATGACATTAAATGCACACAGATGAGGTAGGTGGTTCCTGCCGATTACGAACCTGATACATACACCTGGTGAGATCCTGAGTGGCCATACTAAAAATTAATGATTAAGATCAATTTGCATGATTTTACCCTAATTTTACCCTAAAAAGGAGGTTAAATGTGAATTTACCGAGTCATTTTACACTCACCTTGCAATAAAAACCAATTGTTATAGAGCGCACAGCTTCCAAACCCTCGTACAAACTGCATCCGGACGCACATGGCTTATAGCAGGACAGAACACGTGATTACCATTAGTATCAAGATCACTTTTAGACAGTCACTAGTATAAATCAAGAGGATAAACGCATCAGGTAAGTAATTGAAACCCTCTTGTTGTCATGTTCTACATGTCTAGGTATCATGGTGTGTACTGGTTTGAAGTTCTGAATTAGGCATATCAGGATAGGTGAAATATTGAAAGAGTATAATATGCATGATGAATAATGAAGATATAACATATATGCATGTTTGTAAGGTATCAATTGTAAGACCAAGTGTTGTCCATTGCAGGCATCTATGGAAGACAAGTGGTTGGCTAAGTCAGAGGCAGAGTTTCTCAAGCCCATGTTTGCTCAGCCTAAAGGTGTCCAATTTAAATATGGTGCCATAACAGATACACACTAGGGAAATACAGATCTGGCTACAGGGTCGGCTAAGATGAGCAACAAAAAGAGTAATAGCACCTTGCTCGACGCAGTGTTTGTATCTGGAATGTGGAATGTAGCTGGTTTCACTTACTCCATGGAAACTCCTGAGCTGGTCATTGAATGTGCAAGGAATTACAACCCACAAACAAGGAAGGTAGAGAAGCATGGTAGAGTTTATGTTGATCTGTCTATCAAGGGTCTTGCTGCCACATTTAGTTTGCCATTGGGCAGGAAGGTCGCCAACATAGATTTGAAGAAATCGGAAGCAGAATATGAGATTAATAAGAAAGCTGCTAAGAAGAAAATGTATCACTGGAGGGCAAAGAACAATCCCTATCCTGTAGTAGCTAAACTTCCAGTACATTTATATAAATTTTATTTTGATGATGAATACCAGTACATGATAGCCTTGCTCAGTAGAGTGACAGGCCAGCCTAATGCTGGAAGTTTTAAGGACTGGATGTATGCAGTCATCCTAATGTGCCTTTACACAGATAACAATCCCATGTGGGCCAAGATGATAAGTGATGCTCTAGATGAGAAGCTGATGAACTTAGGAGGTCCAAATTGTTCCTTCTATATGACCTCATACATAGTTTATTCATGTGCCTACAAGGGTACATTTGATGCATTGACTACAGTTGGGAAAATTGGTGGCACAACCAATGATGGACACATATGTGATCATCATCCCCAGCTGCAAAGAGCAAATTACCTCCAAGATTATAAACTGGTGAATGATGCATTCTCTATGCATCTTGTAAGAACAATGGAGGAGGACAGAACTAAAAGATTGAGCATGGAAGCTCAGGAAGTTATATAGAGGCATGGAGCCTGGTTTATTCAATATGCAACTTTGTCTTACATTAGAATTGGAGGTTTTGAGGGGGAGCCTCTCATGCTCCCAAGGTACCCTACAGATGTTGTTGTCTTAATGGAATTTTTAAGATAAATCTATACAATACTGAATGCTTATAAGGAAAACAACAAGCTTCCACTAGTATTATTTCTAGTTACAATGGGCTAGTATATGTGCCTAGATTTTGAGAATATAAAGAAAGCCATAGCTGGCCTGACAATGATGAATTTCCAGCCTTTTCCATTGATATGATCATATGATCCCTATGGGAGGATGCAGAGGATCATGGGGAAGCCTATACATCGAAGACATCTTGAAGATTTCTGGGCAGATTATGAAGATGAAGCTGAAGCCCGAAGAAGAAGATATCAAAGGTTTACACTCAACCAGATAAAGACCTTTGATTGCATTTCCATCCTGGTACAATTGAAAAAAGATGATGGAAAGATAATGGCTGATGAATATGAGGAGAAGAAGATATACAATGATACTATCTCTGCACTGGATCTCACCATACAGGAGGACATCTCCTTAGATCCGTTCACAGGCAGGATATTGCAGCTGACCCAAGCATGGGTCAATGAACAAATAAATGTACTAAAGAAGAGAGATGTTGCCATCATGGTGGACAACAAGAAGAAAAGACAAGAAATTGTTGAGGATGAATATGATGACTTTCTAATGGAGAAAAGAAAGACTAAAGGAGATAGAGTACCACCTCTTGCAAAAGCAAGAGATCCCCTAGGGGTAAGAAAATTGATACTGAACCCAAAGGGGTTATAATTGAAAGAGTGATAGTGCCAACTGAAGGTGCATCAGGATCAGAACAAGCATCAGCATCATCAGCACAGTCTCCTATGGATAAACAAAAGGCTAAAAAGATCCAAAGGCCAACTACACGGATTACTAAGACCTATGAGGAGGGTCAAGCCTCACATAAGCAAGTAGAAGAGGATATTCCTCTTGATGAGGAGCTAGAAAAGGAAGAAGAGAATCCTGAACCCCTCACCAGAAAAAGAAAAGCACCTCAGGTGGTAGTCACTACACCTAAGAAACCAAGAACTTCAATGAGAGGTGAAATAAGACAACCCCCTATAATGTTAAAATGGGAAGGTGGAGAAGTATTCAATAAAGAACTGCAGCATAACATTCCACTTCCCACCATTGTAAAGTTTAAAACTGAATTAGCAGAAGAACAGATGAAAGAAGCCTATAAGGCAGTTCAAAGTGGTCTAATTTCATTAGATGAGACAGTTGACCTATCTGATGATGAGGTAGTGAAGGATGTAGCTTCACAAAGAATGGAAACACTTGCTGCTGGTACCCGGATAACTCCTCATGGGACTCCATCAGTCTAGGCAGTATCAGTGGAGATGAAGCAAGTGGGATAGGAAAAGGAAAAGAGCCTAGAGAAAGTTGCACAACAAATAGGGCTAGATGCATTAATAGATCAGGTGACAAGTCCTGCAACCATAGACTTGACATATGTAGAGGATGTAAATCCTAAGGATATGGCAGGTGCACCTGAGAAAGTAGAAAATATTGGAGAGCACAAGCAGAAAGAAGTGGAGAGCAAAACTGCAGACGTAGGTCAACAACAAAAAGAATTACTTGAAGAACCCAAGGTAATAGAGGTCCCACCAAAGGATAAGAAAGATAAAGAAATATCAGGTCCTGATGACCACAAGGCTCAAGAGGTAATTACCACAAATACAGAGCAGATTATAGCTACAGAGCAGGTGGATGAGCCTAAGATAGATAAAAAAACATCCACAGGTACGAACATGCCTCAAGAGGAGGAAGGTCCTAAAGTGGATGAGATACCCATGGAGGAAGCAAAAGATCAAGATCATGATAAAAATGCAAATGATCAGCAGGATCACCCTCCAGAGAAAGAAGTTCCTTAGTAGGAGAATATACCTAAAGATCACCCTCATGAAGAGCATCATGAGGAGGAGAAAAGAAGATCACCCTCCCCATCAAACATGATGGTGGATACTAGAGATCAGGGTGATGATCATCATGATGATGATGGAGACCAACAGTCAAAAGATCAAATTCCTCAATGGCTTGAAGAAGAGATTAGCGTAGAATCAAGTGTAGAGGTACAAGAATTTGATGTGTCCACATTATTTTTAGAAACACTCATAAAGCCTAAAAGAAAGGCTAGAATAACTTCTGCAATAAAAAGAGACCCTGTAACTGGCAGGAGGACTACGCAGGTAGCACTCCCTACTGTGGATAAAGAAAAAGGTAAAATCACTCTGGAAGAATTCCATATTAGCACAGTTGATTTGGGGTTTGCTAATGAAGATCAGGAGGGTCAGGAAGGCAAAGATATAATTGATTCATTAACCCAAAGGGTAAAAAGGGAAAAAGAGAAAAATAAAGAGCACAAAGAGCACATTGCTCAGTTTCATACTTACATTAAGGGGTTAATTAACCCTGAGGATACATCAAGTGATCATGCAGTCCCATTGACTGCTATTTCTCAAGATGAGGTAAATAAATTGGATCTCATGAAACATGAGTCATCCATAATGAGAAAGTGGATGTTGTCCACATTTGATGGAGCAGAGGAAGTAGTAAAGGCCTCTTTGAAGAGGTGGAATTCTTTAAGTATCTCCAGGAGAAAAGTTGATAAATTACAGATGGAGATCAGTAAGAGGTCCTTCCAGTTGGAGAAAGATTTGATTGCCATGGAGGAAATAAAGAGAATTGATCCTCAAGTTCTCATAAGTAAACAAGTGTTAAATAATAGTAATGCACTATTGATAGACATATGGTACAAAGACATCAGGTTTGAATGTGATGTGCTAAAAAGATGCAATAGTAAACTAAGAGATATCAGCATGAAGCTGCATGATATGATGTCGTTTGAGGTAGAAATTTTGGAGGCATTAGAAGGAAAGGTAGAGGGTAAGATAGAAAATCAACATGAGGAGTTTGCCATCAAAGCCTTACACAACAATTTTCCACAGGTAGCTGATGATCCCCTAAACCACTTGACGGATGAAACTATGGATAAAATCATGAGGATCAAGGTCAAGGTGGAGAATTACAATGAGACATCTAGTAGCAGGAGAAGTAAGCTAGAAAATCTCTGAGGCAAATATCAAACACACAGGCATGCCATCATCAAAGAAAAAACTCAAGATGGTGGAGAGATAGAGAGAATAGTATAGTTATATGAGAATATCCAGACATCTGTATAGGTCCATATACAAGGAGATCATCATCAGGATGATGAGGATATAGGAAGTGATGCACCTAATGATGATGATGATGATGAGGAACCTGAAGAGTGAAAAGTAGATGAGGATGCACCATAGAGAAGCATAAGCATCCGATACTTAGTGAAAATAAGTATTTCAGATGGTTGCCAGTTGGCAACTTGTGCCACATGATAATGTTGACAAAGTCAAAGAAGAATATTCACCGTAGATATTCATAGATAAGTCTTGATCATTGATCAGTTGTAACTGCTCCCTCACCTTGTTCTATAAAAGGTGCAGGGATGTGTCATTTTAAAACATTTGAAACTTAATTGAAATTTGTTTGCTGAAGTCTCAGAGCTAATTTCAAAGTTGTTGTATATGTACATGTCTTTTGCATACTTAATGAAAGAGAAGAGCATTTTTTTATTACAAATCTTCATAAATCTTGAGTAATCTATGTATGAATTATGGATATATGCTTTGATTTGCTACGTCCCTTGGAGTGCTCATCAGTTTGCATGTATTGTCTTCATTCACTATCCTCTGAAGTTTGCATCAACTGTATCTAGCTGTAGAGCATCCTGGTGAACATATGGTTTGATTTCTTCTCTTGAATGATAGTATCAAGTGTGTATGTGGCTCAATAGCTGAAGGTTCAAAATTAATTTGAAGTATTTCTTTCAATTTCTTTTAATTTTAGAACAATTCACTATCATAATTGCAAATAATTGATGATTAGAAGCAAGAATATATGAAATATGCAGATATCTCATAGATAATTGTAAATCCATAGCATATTTGAGTAAAAGCATGCATAATTGATAAATATCATGCAAAGATTTGAGTATAAGAGTATCATTTGAAGAAATAAATTGTGTAGATTAACTTTCTGTGTAGCATCTTTACAGAAACTGAATCCTGATGATCAACAAACATAAGGCCCCAAAATGGAAACAGAAACACACATCAACCTTAGAGTTACGTCAGAAGATTAAGACCTAATCACTGGAGACTTGGGATCATGAATTCTCTGAATTCATCGTATCTTTCAAGATGAATAAAGGTTAATGTGCACTTTTATTCTATGTTTGTTTATGACTAATATCATGATCAACACTATGTAGGTAATGGTTGTGGCATAAATCAACAAGGAATCAAAGTCCCTATAGAATCCACTTCACAACATTACTCAAGTGGCATTGGATATAATCCTTTTAAGGAATCTAAAGCCTACAAACACGCTACTCTAAATGTGAATACAATATCAACACTTAGTTTGATATTCCCTGAGATGATTGAAACTAATTGTCCTCCAGGATCACTTCCATTAGATATGTTTATGACGGATGAAGTGATAATGGACTTCTTAGGTGCTTATGATGGTATTCCTTGTTATCACCATAAATGTGGCCTACCTTATTGTTTAAACAATGACGTCTATTTTGGAAAGACTACTAGCACAATAACTGCTACAGTAGAGCATAATGAAGAACTTGAAGAATAATTACAATCTTATAATCCTCCAGACCATATTACTCTCCTTAACAGAAAGACTATTAATGTTGTTATGGATAAGGATAACCCTAAAAAAGTTATCCCTATTGGTGACTATTTAAATGCGAAAGAAAAAGAAGAAATGACTAAACTATTGGATGGGTTCTCAGAATTATTTGCTTGGAATTATTCAGACATGCCTGGTATCGATCCTCATATTGTAACGCATAATATCATGTTGAAACTAGATGTTAAGCCATTCAAATAAAAGATTCGTAAGATGAATCCTAAGATTGCTTTTCTTGTTAAAACTGAAATAGAAAAACTCTTACAAGATGGTTTTATTTGACCTATTGATTACTCTTCGTGGATCTTGAATATTGTTGCCATCGCTAAACCTAATGGTCGTATAAGAATGTGCATAGATTTTTAAGACTTGAATGCGGCATCTTTGAAAGATGATTTTCTGCTCCTTAATATCGATATGATTGTTGATTCCATAACTAGACATGAGTTGTTATCTTTCATGGATGGATTTTCAGGATATAATCAAATCCTTATAAATCCTCTTGATTAGTATAAAACAACCTTTATAACACCTTGGGGTACATTTTGTTGGGTAGTCATGCCATTTGGACTTAAGAATGTAGGAGCTACTTACCAATGTGCAATGACTCTTATATTCCATGATTATATGCACAATATTCTAGAAGACTCTGTTGATGGCATCCTAGCGAAGTCTATCAATTGTAAGGATCATGTGACAAATCTTTGACAAATATTTAAGCACATACGAAAATATAATATGTGATTGAATCCCCGTAAGTGTGTTTTTGGCATGGATAGCAGAAAGTTACTTGGGTTTATTGTTTTGAATCGAGGTGTAGAAGTCAATATGAAAAAGATAGATGCAATTGTTAATATGCCAATACCCAAGAACATATCTCAACTTCATAGTTTGTAGGGAAAGATACAGTCCATTCATCGATTTGTTTCACAACTCGCGGATAGGACTCGCCCCTTTACGCAACTACTGAAGAAAGATTCTCACTTTCAATGGAATTTTGAATGTCAAAAAACTTTTGATGACTCAAAGGATTACTTAGCTAATCCACCTATTTTATAACCTATTGTTTCTGATAAGCCATTCCTGTTATACATTTCAACATCTAACAATGCCCTATTAGCTTTGGTAGCACAGCATAATGATGAAGGCAAAGAATGTGTTGTCTATTACATCAGTCGTACTTTACTCAATTATGAGGTGTGATACACAACTATAGAGAAGCATTGTTTGGATTTAGTGTTTGCCACTCAAAAGATTAGACACTATCTCTTAAATGCTGAAGTGCAAGTAATGGTAAAATTCAACCCTTTGAAACATCTCTTCGCAAGAACAGATTTATCAGGTCGTCTTGCTAAATGGGTTATGTTGTTAACAGAATTTGATCTCAAATTTATTTGACAAAAAGTGATTAAAGGGAAAGCGATAGAAAATCAGTTAGCTGATGGTCCCTTGCCCTTTGCTATACAAAACTTTGATACATTTCCTGACAAACAGATTTTAACAATCTCTGCGGATGAAACATGGGAGTTATACTTTGACGGATCAAAATGCCGAACTGGCTCTAGAGCTGGTGTTATATTAATACCTCCCATTGGTAAGCCAATTCCCTTATCTTACCGCTTAGATTTCTTATGTACAAATAACATAGCTAAATACGAAGCCCTTATTGCTAGACTTCGTGCAGCCTTGGCTCTAATATCAAGAACATTACAATATATAGTGATTCTCAGTTAATTGTTAAACAGATAACGGGATCGTATCAAACTAAACATGATAAGTTATCTTATTATCTTGAATTTGTGTTATTTCTGCGGATGCAATGGCAAGTGTAGCTTCCCTTATATCCCCTGAAGGTTCTCCTAAGGAATTTACTTTTGTCATTCATAATCTTAAGACACTGATAATCAATGACCCTATGGTAATACATACATGGATGAATGTTTCTCCTACATATTTAATTATCTACACGATGGAACCATCCTTGATTTGACATCTAAGAATGCCTGACTCTATTTACATAAACTAGCAGCACGATACATTATATTATCGAATGTCTTGTATCGATGAAGTTATAATGGTGTTTTACTCTGATGTTTAAGTAATTTAGAGATTCTGATAGCTTTAGAAGAAGCTCACTCTGGTGCCTGTGGAGGGCATTTTGGTGGAAAATTTTTGGTGCAAAAATTGTTACATATGGGGTACTACTAGTAGCATATGGAACAAGATTCCTTTGCTTACGTCAAGAGGTGCCCACAATGTCAACAACATAAACACCTAATCCATGCTCCCACTCAAGAGCTTCATGCCCAAGTGTCACCATGGCCATTATCTATCTGGGGCTTGGATCTAATCAATAAAATTTCCCTACCCTCCTCTCAAGGACATACATTTATAATCACTGCTACTGATTATTTTACAAAATGGGTTAAAGTGATCCCTTTGCGATCCATGACCGCCGATGTAATCTATTGATTCATACAAGATAACATAATTTCTTGATTTGGAATACCTTCCTCCCTCATTTTTGACAATGCTACACCATTGAAGAACAAGGATGTGAAAAAGTTCCTCAAAAAATACCATAAACAACATCGATTCTCTACGCCTTATTACCCTCAATCAAATGGCCAAGTAGAAGCTTCAAACAAGGTTATTGGATAGATTTTATGGAAAACTATTAATAAACATCAAAAAGATTAGCATACACAATTATCCTATGCCTTATGGGCTTATAGAACAAGTATTCAAATGGTTACAGGTAACACACCATATAATCTTGTCTATGGCGTAGACACAATAATGCCCTTGGAGTTAGAAATTCCTTCCTTGCGAATGAGATGCCCACAATGTCAACAACATAAACACCTAATCCATGCTCCCTCTCAAGAGCCTTGTGCCTAGGTGTCACCATGGCCATTCTCTCTCTGGGGCTTGGATCTAATCGGTAAAATTTCCCTGCCCTCCTCTCAAGGATATACGTTTATAATCATTGCTGCTGATTATTTTACAAAATGGGTCGAAGCAGTCCCTTTACGATCCACGACTGCCAATGTAATTTGTTGATTCATACAAGATAACATAATTTCTCAGTTTTGAATACCTTCTTCCCTCGTTTTGGACAATGGTACACCATTTAAGAACAAGGATGTGAAAAAGTTCCTCAAAAAATACCATATACAACATCGATTCTATACGCCTTATTACCCTTAATCAAATGGCCAAGCAGAAGCTTCAAACAAGGTTATTGGATAGATTTTATGGAAAATTGTTAATAAACATAAAAAATATTGGCATACGCAATTATCCTATGCCTTATGGGCTTACAGAACAAGTATTCGAATGGCTGCAGGTAACACACCATATAATCTTGTCTATGGCACAGACACGATAATGCCCTTGGAGTTACAAATTCCTTCCTTGTAAATTTCCCTAAGAGACATCATGGATGATAACATAGAATGAGAGAAAAGATTACAAGAACTTGAGATGCTTGATGAAAGACGTATTAACACTATTGAACATCTCAAGGCTTATCAAAAAGGTGTGCAACGAGCCTATAATGCACAAGTCATACAATGTTCATTTAACGTTGGGGGCTTGGTTCTTTATGAAAATCAAAACAATATAAATGCATTGCCTGGTGAAAAAGGTAAGTTCAACCCTAATTGGGTTGGACCGTATATAATCACTGAAACCTTTAGATCCGGAGCATATAAATTAGCTAATGAGCAAGGTACGCTGCTTGAAGAACTTATTAATGCAGCACACCTCAAAATATTTTATGCTTAAGATTTAATGTTAAATGTTCCTAAGATAATTTAGCACATAGATTAGCTTCAATTTCGACAAGGTATCGTTGTTTTGTCTAAATTCATTTGGCATTACATCTTTGTTTAGTTGATCATTGTTGTATCGTGTTTAAGTAGTAATTGCTTAGATCACTTTTTACATTAATTGAGTATAGCATGGAAAATAAAGTTATGTGTAAAATAATTAATCATTGTGCTTGTTTCTACATGTTCTTTTTAGAATTATTAGTATATCACAATAGCATTAATTATAGCATTTAGACATCATCACTAGTTGCATTTTTTTTAAATCACATGTGATAGATCAAAATTCATTACACAGATAAAAAGATAACCATCATATATATATATGTATATATATGTATATATATATATATATATGTATATATATATATATATATATATATATATATATATCTCAATTTCAAGTATACATTTGAGTTGACTATCCCTCAAAACAAAATGGGATGTCGTAGTGCCTAAAATATATACATCACGTAGTTGAGCCTCGATCGCCAGTACCCTCAGACCCTTATGGTGTGTGAGTGATAGAAGCCTGACCATGTGTGGCTACAGATCATGAATTACTCCTAGATACGCTTCACAATTGTAACCCCTTGATCTCACCTCTCATCTCCATCATCTGCTCATGTGCCTCCTAGTACATCCTCTAGTACTGGTCTCTCTCAGCCTAAACCCTATCTCTATCAGCTCTCACCTGCTGGACCTCTCGCAATAAGAACTCATTGACAGCTGGCTCTCCCTCCGAAGTACGAACTGCTACCATATGCTCTCGTTGTGCATTGAGCTTAGCCTCGGTGCACTTAGCTCTTTGCCGAAACTCCTCTCTCTCTCATGCAAACTGCTCTAGCATGGCCTCTGTAGCAGTCCTATATCTAACAAATGGCATAAATATCTCAGCATGCCGCCCAGTGGATCATCATGGCTAATAACCTTTCCGTACTCACTAGTTTGAGGTATCTATCAGTACTATGTCTCCTATGACATGAATCACAAAGTCTCACCATGCATCAGTCCCAACTGCAAAATAGAGGATGAGATAGGTGTTAGACTCCCATATAAATATCACATATAATAAACTATACAAAACATAAAATAATAAATCAAACCTAACCTGGATCTCTATCTTGCCAGGATGGATCTCAGATCACCAATGGTGTGATGAGCTCTACTGTCTGATATACACCTGGGGACACAGACCTACTACTCTCCCCCCATTCTGTCTGACTAGGCCTCACATCATCTGTAGGAGTAGGACCATGAGCTTTAGACTGCGGTCTTGACTTAGTCTTCTCGTCAGTGTCTGCTTTCTGCTAGCTCTGTCATGATCTTGCTCTGAAGACGTACTGTGATGGGACCTCTTTGGACTCATCTTTGTCCTCCTCCACATCCTCCTCGAGGTCATAGTATCCCGTGAAGTCACTTACATTGTCCACCCTTGTGTCACTAGCATGATCGGCCCAAGGCCGAGCATCTCCTATAGGATGCTCGAGTGGAAAGATAGGTGCAGGTCATGCTCTGTGCCACCAGGTCTAATATGCTCTGGTACACCTGACATCATCTGTGTCTAACACTGGCTCTGCATCCTCAGGACCCTCATCATCGTTAAGTGGTACGTCTGCTATAGTTGGCCTTTGGATGGTATCGGCTCTAATTGCACTTTGAGCTGCATGTGCATAGCTCAGATGAACTGCAAGAACATCCTGTATCTATCTGAACTATCATGTCACCTTGTCAAAGTAGAACCAAGATATAGTATGATCAGGGCAACCGACCATCAGTCGAATCCTCTGGATCCAAGCTAACTGCCTCTGCTCACCAGGCCATTTGATGTAGCCACGATACGGTCTCTAGATGATGTTGCCAAGCTATAATCTATCAAATACTACTCTCCAATATAACAAGTTGCCATGCCTCCAACACTTGACAAGTGGATAGGCATAGATGCATGGATGGGTGAATGCTACCTCATGTGCACCTAATGTGCTCAAAGACCCAGACTTATAGTAATGTACAGACCATCAGACTCTGCATCTTGTAATAGACATATCTCCCTAAGTCATGATAAAGGTGTGCAAGCATATTGTTCCCCCATGCGTAGACAGTCTGATGCTCCTCCATCGCTCTAATGGTGTGAACGAGACCCCTGTGAAGGTGAGTGCCTCGTCCATCAGGTCTGATGGCTAGTATAACTATGACAATCATGATCCTCGCTTTGCCTATGAAACAGTGTGACCCAAGCAATACATTTGACTCTCACAAGTGTACTCTACTGAACGATGTCCAACAACCCTCATTGACTCTCCTCAGATCGATAGTTGAAGGATCCTAAATACATCTGGAGCTGAATGTGTCCTCGCTTTGCCTATGAAACAGTGTGACCCAAGCAATACATTTGACTCTCACAAGTGTACTCTACTGAACGATGTCCAACAACCCTCATTGTCTCTCCTCAGATCGATAGTTGAAGGATCCTAAATACATCCTCCAGTGTGATGGTAATCTCACCTATTGGTAAGTGAAATGTGGATGTATCTGCATCCCACCTCTCCATCAATGCCATGAACGTAGCGCAATGGAATCTGATTGTGGGCATCTCAAACACCCACCATAGGCCCACTATCTATAAATTCTCTCTCTACGATAGTCAAGGTGCTAGCATGCTCTCGTAGAAGTGCCATTAGATGACCATTTGTGTGCTCACGCATCTTAGGGACATCCTACAGATCGGAAAGAAAGCAAGAGTATCAGAATCCCCCCTCGAAACCAAAATAAGCTATCAAGAACTGAATAGAATGCCTCTACCTAGGGCTTGTGTTCTCTGTGGACCAGGGTACCCCAGGAAGACTAGGGTGCCCCAGAGGGACATTGGCACCCCTGTGGGACTAGGGCACCCCAGAGAGACTTTGGTGCCGTAGGTGGACCCAGACGCCCCTATCTAGGAACCTTGTCCACCTTCCCCTCTTGGCATAGACATCGATAAATGTGAAAACAAAAGTACAAGGATAGATGACAGAAGTGTGGAATCAGGACCCTACCTTAGCCTCGAAGCATCTCTCCACCACTCGGGCTCGGAGCATCTCCAGTCGTGGTGGATGATATGGATGTCGGCTTGGCATGGTCGTTCTCCTATTCTTCTTCTCTCTCTTTGCATTGACAAGAAACAAGAATGAGTTAGTGATAAGTGACAACTCCCTTTTACATAAAGTAAGTGAGTCAGAATTCTTATTCCTAACTAGGTGCAAAAGTGTGCTCTTTTAATCTTGAGCCCTTTTCTCGAGCTATCGAACTCTGATTTCAATGCTATTTGTTGCATTGGAATTTGAGTTCCACTCTCTTTCTTCCCCAAAGTGGTTTTTGAGCATTATTTCTTCAAATGACCCTCACAACACATTTCTGTTGAAATCAATGTACGTGGATATCTCCTTGTTTCTCCTCTCAGACTAAGCAAGCAGAAAAAAAGGGGGGGCATATATCTCCCTCGATTTCCCCCCTTCCCATCACTCAACCCCCTTAGCATTTTTTTACTGTCTTATTGGTGGTGGTTGAAGGTGGATCTGATTTTGATTTCTTTGATAAGTGTTCCTCTATAGGTTGTGGTTCCTAACTTTGTGGTCTTGTAGAATTGTAAACTTGGGGGCTCTTTCCTTCTTGGCGACAACACTTCAACTTCCTCTACAGTATCCTTTTGGGTATCCTTTTCATGATTGATGTATTTACTTTCCTTTAGTTGCATATGCACGTAGTGTCATATAGCCACTAAAGTGGGGGCTAAATGTAACATCAGAAATTATCCTCCTATATGGAATGGTACAATTTCCCTCTATTTAGCTCCTCACTCTTGGTGACCTTCCAAGCTTTTCTTTTCCAGCCTTCCCAAAACCTTGATTGACTAAGTCTAGGAGTAGTTTATTCACTTTTTGAGGTAACTTATTGATAGAAGTTGGAAAGAGATTTGAGATTTGGGTCCCTAGGACCCCCAAAAATGTAGATTTGAGCTAAAATTGGGGGCTAAGACTTGGGCGTCCGTGCCCTAGTCCTGCCTTGTTTCATGGAATTTTGAATTTTGGCAGGGTGTCGGTTCCCATCAAGTGCCTCGGGATTCTATTTTCAAATTCTTAGTTTTCATGCGATATCGAGACATTATTTCAAAATTTGAATTCCCTAAAGCTAGATATAAAAAGACATTTACAAATCATTTTATCACACACAATTCTTATGCAAGCTTGATGCCAAAACTCTGTTGCAATTGCCATTGAAGATCATTAACTTGTTGAAGCTCTTTGAAGTATCCTTTATTTGCTATCTTGGAGATAATGGATGAATATTAGGAATCAAGATCTTGAGTCTATCTTACTCTTCCTAGGGTTTGTACACCCTTTGCATGATCGAGAGAAGGGTTGAAGCCTCTAACAACAAGCATGGAGATCCTCCACAAATATTGCTGATTCACCTTCTTGTTCATCCAAGTCTTCATTTCTCTCATCTCCTTGAGGTGAAGTTACATGTGTTTATTGATGTAAAGTAAGTTGTTGATCTTCCCTTGATTGAAACATCTAGGGTTTGATTTTATGCATACACACATTGTTAGGTTTGCACACACGTCTGTAAATCTTTATCTTTGGCTATTGTTGAGGTAGAAATACCAAAGACGGGGTTTGACTAAGGCAAGCTCCTATATAGCCGCAACATATTCCTTCTTTTGTATGTGCAGATCATGTTTTGCAGGTTCTGGTGGAAAGAAGCTACATAAAGGAGGATATTGTGGGTACAGTCATGACAAACTTTTGGATTTTTGGATTTCAAGACTTGCGGGACATTGGAGCGGGCACCCTACTCCAACTAGGGGTTATTTCTAGGATCTGGAAGCCTTTTAGTAGTCTTAGACACCCTGTACAGAAGATTTTCCTATGCAAAACTTTCAGGACACTGGAGTGGATGCCTTAGTCCATGTAGCCCTCAAAATCTAGGTACTTTGTCTCTAAAACTCTATCTCTACACTTCTATGATCAACTTTGCCAGTTGTTTCATCAGTTTCTACATATTTCTGATTTAAGGCATAATTAAAGTTTTACTTGGTTGAAAGGAAAACACTTGATAAAATCTTGATTAGGGCCTTATTTTCATAACCATGTGAGCATAAGGGACAGACAAAGTGATTAGAAGCTTGTTTACAAGCTTGGTCTTTGTCCTCCCAATGCTTAGTGGGAGAATGGTGGTATTTAACCTAACTTAAACAAACTATCAAATTTCCCACTAAACATGTTTTTTTACTATGACTTTTTTTAAAAACTAAAAAGTAATTTTCAAGCCAACGTAACTCAATCAAAAAATTTGGAATTCAAATTTTTTTTAAACCTATAGCCAGAAAAGCATAGAGTGTGACACATCTTTTGGACTTGAAAAAGCTGAAATGGTTTAAAAGTTATGGATGTTTTTCAATAAGTGTCTCCATCAGGATTTCAGACACACTCTATATAGAAAATTATAAATAATTGTTTAATAATATGATAATCAAGAAAATCTTATATTTTTAGAAATCTTACAATGTATTCAATAAACCCTTTTCGTTTTATCAAATTTGAATTAAAAAAAGGTCATCAGCATGGAGGGTGAAGTCAAAAGAAGAGGGTGAAACTTGTAAACACGTTAGAGTTGAGAGAAAGTCAACAATGACAGTCCCAAACCTAAATCCAAGGCATTCCTAAGGCATAACAAATATCCATTACTAACAGATATCCATTTTGTAGAGCCAGGATCAGATATTTGTTCCTAGGAAATAGATATCCATTCCTAGGAAACAGATATCCATTCTTAAAACCCAAATTTTACATCTTCCTCTTCTATCAATATTCTTCTCTCTCTATATATCTCTATATCTCCCTCTGCTCGTCTCTTTATATCTTCCCCCCCTCTCTCTCTATATATATATACACTACGAGCTCTCTTTCTCTATTCTTCTTTCTCTGTCAATCTCCCTCTCTCTATCTCTCTATTTTTTTTATCTCTCTATGCATCTTTCTCTTTACTCCTACTACAATATGCATGTTCACTCCTCAATATATGTTGACCATAGCACAAGAACTTAGTATCTTCACTTGAGATGACACCCTATGACAACTCATGTAACTTGTCTACTTTTTAAAAAAGCATATATCTGAAATCCTAGAGTCGCCACTCAACTCTTATCGCGTTCTCACAAATGTATTTTCAATTATGAAGTTAGAACTATTGCCTGGCTATGGAAATCCACAGACACATTCCATGGAAAGTTATTCCTTCAACTTAGTTGCTCCTTCTATGGGAACAATCTAGAGATCACAATCCTCCAATGTATCTCATTCTTTAGGTATCACTTCTAAAGTTCCTAATCCTTTATGAAGATCACATCCTCTTATGTCAACCACACATAAGTCATTTGGTTTTGTTCACCACCTTATTTCTTATTGATCCTTAAGCCTTATAATCTAAACCCTATTAGGTCATTATTCTCTTGAGCATCATTGATTAGATACTCAAAAAATTATTTTCAATTTCTCCACATCAACATCAAACCAATATCTTTCCTTAATCAATGACACTCCATTCATGGCATCTCACTCTCCAACTATTCAGAGTCGATTGTCTAGCCACAATTCCATTGTTCCATGGAACAATCATCTGTTTCTTATAGGGAAACTATTCCTCCTCTTTACCTAATGTTGGTTGTGTCACCAAAAATCTATAAGCACAAAATATTTCATTATTCCCTTAAGTCTAAATCTTCTTCTTATGGCCATTTTTTGTTACCTCTCTTTGCTTCCTACCCTTACTATTCCATCCTTTGATCGGTCTATGTCCATTGTGTGTTGACCACAACCTCATAGATTTTCTTTTTTAGTGGTTCATACATCTTTTATCCACCTATTTCCCATGCTATAGTATTTTATCCTTTCAAGTGTCATCATAGGCTATGCCAATATCCTCTAATCTATCTAATTTCTAGTCCATCTACACCTTGGTGAAATTCCTCTTCTTTCCTACACCTAGCCTCTTCCAACCAAGCAACTCTACTAGTCTCACATACGCATACCAAGTATCATGATGCATTCCTTGATATGTATATTTTACATGATATTCTATATGATCCCTATAAAAATTTCATGGGTTACACTAGTGCCTTTGCAACTTGAAATCTCTAGTGTACCATCAACACCCTTGGCAATCTCTCGGATAGTCATTTGGAATGGTATTCTTCTATATCTGTCCTCTAGATTTTTAGTTCACACCAATATACTACCACAACATGCATGTTCACTCCTCAATTTATATGTTGCCCATGGCACAAGAACTTAGTATCTTCACTCGATATGGAACCCTATGAAAACTCATGTAACTTGTCTACTTTTTTGAAAATATGAATATATCTACAATCCTAGAGTTGCCCCTCAACTCTTATCACATTCTCACAAATGTGTTCTCAACTAGGAAGTTAGAACTATTGCCTTCCTAAGATGGAAAGTTGTTCCTTCAACTTAGTTGCTCCTTCTATGGGAAAAATCTAGAGATCACAATCCTCCAATGTATCTCCTTCTTTAGGTATCACTTCTAAATTTTCTAATCTTTAATGAAGATCACATCCTCTTCTTTCAACCACACATAAGTCCTTTGGCTTTGGTCACCACATTATTTCTTATTGATCCTTGAGCCTTATAATCTAAACCCTATTAGTTAATTATTCTAAAGAGCATCATTGATCTACTCAAAAAATCATTTTCAAATTTTCCACATCAACATCAAACCAATATCTTTCCTTAATCAATGACACTCCCTTCATGACATCTCACTCTCCAACTATTTAGATTCAATTATCTCCACAACTCCATTTTTCCATGGAACAATCACCTATTTCTTATAGGGAAACTATTCCTCCTCTTTACCTAATGTTGGTTGTGTCACCAAAAATTACCTTACTCTTTGGCACCTCTTTCTACTAAATACGCTTATCGCAAATAGATTTCTAATCCATGTGAACTCCCATTTTCTTTACTAAGCGATTAATTCAAAGGGCCATGTCTCCTAACGACTTCATCAACTCTTTTCTCATCCTTTTTTCTTCTAGTTTCTCTCAAAGTCTCTCTAAAGTCTAATCTAGGAACTATAACTCTACCTTTGACAATCAATGCTTTGGTCCTCATCTTGCCAACAAGGCCCACCAAGTTACTTGTCAATTTAGATCTCTTTCACTTCTTATACTTTTCCTCAATTTAATAACATAGGAAAAATGGATATCCATTTGTCAAACACATATCTATTTTGTAGAATGGATATCTATTACCTAGATATCCATTTCCCAAAGAATTGGGCTTTAGGTAATGGATATCCATTTTTGGAATAGATATCCGGTTTGAAAAACAAATATCTATTACCTAAAATCCCCAAAAAGGCATAAAGAATATTGTTAGGCCCGACAATGGCACCCATAGAACATCTGTTGTCAAGAAACTATGATCTCTGCATGTTACAATCCAAAAACACTTTTATACACTTTTGGACACAAAATTTGCTTGTTTCAATCATTAGGGTGATATTTGTGTTCCCCTAATGGGGAGCAATAGTCATTATAAATAAAAAAGGAGGAAAGTTACATTAGAGGAAATTGAAGCAATTAGGGAAAATGATAAAGCAAGGAAGAGGATTGGAAGACCTGGTTTGGTGGATGCTCATCAAGGTGAAGCTTCCTCTTTACCATCTAATGACATGCAAATTGAAGGTGTTAATGTTGAATATAATGAAATGAACTAGATAAGAATGAAATTGACCATGATATTGCAAATGAAAATGTTGCAAAATGTTATGAAAAACCTATTGATAAGAGCAATATCATGGACAACGAAGAAGAAAAACATAGAAATTTGCTTGAAGATTGTGGATATGAATGTCATTATGTTGAATTTGCACTCCATGATCCATTTGTTGATGAAATTGATGAGGTTGATAACATGGATGAAACAATGAAAATTAATGTATCTCCAAATTACATAAGAGAGGATGTTTGTCAAGAAGAGAATGAGAATGATGCAGTTGTAAAACATCCAAGAACCCCAAAATGGTTACTTGAAATTGATGAGAACATAATGGAAAAACTTGAAGGCAAGAGGTCGTCACAAACAGTTCAGTTGTGCACTTCAAAACATTTCAATGAATACTTTGAGAATAAAACATTAATTGAACAATGCCAACTTTTTGTTCAATTACTAAAGATGTACAAAATGATACCTTTACTAAAGAAATTAAAGATTTGGGTAAACAAAGTGTCCGATCAGAATAAAATTATTGTTAGAAGCCTTTTCAATGCACTCAATTCTATTGGAAAGACTAACAAGGAGAAAGATAAAAGAGTTGCTCGTAGAGTAATAACAACCTCAATAGTGAGCAAATAATTAAGAAAGGCTTGATTAATGAGGCAAGCTTGTGTTGACTTAAGCTTGAATTGTAAAACATTGTTAAAAGCACTAGCATTAAGATAAGACTAGATAGTCCTCATGGAAATGATACTTGGGATTTCAGTGGTAGGCTTCCACGAGTTGATAAGAAGCTAATCAATAGCACAAAGGATGAAATTGAATGATTTTGACACAGTAACTCTAGGGTATCACCCAATTCAAAAGATGTTTTAAAGTTAAGAATTGGTGATAAAGACCACACACCACATCCTAAACATTACTTGGAATGTATCCAAACAACATTGTACAAAACATATTGTGAAACACACCCAGGTATGACAATCTCACAAAGAGCATTTGAATCTTGTAAGCCATTTTATTGTGTTCCTCTTAAAATTCATAATACATGTTGTAAATACCATGTAGAGTTTTCTATGTATCATGAATTATTATGCAATATTCATTTTACTATACACACTAATTAAATATTACAAGAGTGTGGTACAATTCAACTACCAAAGTTATCTAGGGACTTATTGGATTTATTTTTATGTATCAAAGATGATGGTTGCATTTTCGACAAGAATGATTGTTTAAATGAAAAGTGTTTACAATGTGGTGGGTTATCAAAGTTTATATCATGTATTCATGAGGGCAGCGAGCATGATTTTGGAAAGCAAATGGTTGAGAAAAAGAGATATGAGATAGTGAAATACAATTTGAAAAGTGGAGGTGACGGTTCTATATGTGAGTTGATTGCAAGAGAAGTATTGCTGATTTTTAAGAAAAATCTTATTTACAAGTTTGCCAGACATAACCACAAGTCTTGACATGGTTAGATCAACAGTTTAGGATGTGTAAAGACATTATCCCAATTGGAACTATTATCTCTCTAGCTGATTATGCAGAAAACTACACATTGCAACCACAAAATGAAGTGCAATCCCAGTACTACAATTCTATTCAGATTGTTATTTTGTTCACATCACATATAAACATGCCCCTGAGAGTATAGAAGAGAACATGAAGGTTTTCAAAGAATACCATTTATACATGAATGATGATTGATCTCATTCATCAAAGTATGTGCAATATTTTTTTCAACAAATTTATGGGTTCTTGCAAGAAAAAGATATTAGAATGGATCAACATCGCATATGGTCATATAATTGCACCAGTCAATTCAAGAATGCTTGTATGTTCTATTGGTTTAGTAGAATGGATGTAGAGAAGGCTATACCTCATATTTGGAATTTTTGAAGTTGGGCAAGGAAAAGGGAAACATGATGGAGCAGGTGCATGCGTGAAGAGAGCTCTTTTTAAAGAACAACTAAATATTAGAGGTGGTGCTACATTCAATTATGTAGATTCTATTGTTAAGTGGTGTACCTATGCATTGTCACAAGGAGTGGCTCTTGATTTAGAAGTGCGCAATTTATTTTCATTGGTTGATGAGAGGATAGAGAGAAATTGGATTTTCAGAGAATTAATGAATCATCAAAGATGCATTCATTTCAAAGCTCATATGCAAGTGCGTGGACTATTTAGACATGAGAATTAGCTTGTTTTTATCAGATTTCTATTAAATGTGATTGGGATAATTGTGAGTCAAGTGAGTGGGTAGATGCATGGATTCCACGATATTTAACCCCTTTATCTCAAGGTCATTCATCTTAACTCAATGACATGGAGAGCTCATTTGATTATAAACATCTTTTAGACCTTGTACAACCAGCTCATGTTTATGCAAATGTTTCACCACATGGAAATGAAGAGAGATCAGACTATTGGTTGGCACAATGTGTATAGGGAAAACAAAAGCTAACATGACCTATGACAGATGATGATGGGTTCACATATCCTACAGGATTAGTTTTTATTATTGGAACTTGGTTGTGAACATATATGATTAGAAAGAATGGCATCCTTGCATTTGAAGACTTTGAGAAGCAGAAAGCCATATTCATGTATTCGCACCTAGTTATAGAAATAAATTTTAAGTTACTAAAGAATCATGCAAAACCAAAAACAAAACAACTGTGGACAATTAGTAATGCTAATCATGAAGCAATATTGGATACTCTGAAGGTAAGAGATGACCCCTCAGGTACGCTTGACTAGCATGTAAACTTCCAAATGGGACATGGATGACAATTTTTATCTTAGTTTTATTTTTTAGAATTGTTTTATTAAAAATCTTGTTTCTTAATTATAATGCATGCTTTTGACTATATAGGACTATGAATGAGGTTATCTACTATGGCATCGTAGACACAAGGTACAATTTTTAGTGTGCATTTATGTTTCTTAATATTTTTCTTTCTAGCCTTTTGTACATACTAATTTATAAATTAAAGAGAGATTGTTTTTTATTTTGAGACATTTAAGAATAGGTTTAAGACTTATTTTTGTTTGAAAGAGTCCCTATCATCACCCTCATGGACTATTATGTCCATCTTATGGCTCCTTGTAATGAGATTATTTACCATAACCAACATGTGCTGGTATAATAGTTTGAATGTCCTAGATGCTCTATGCTACTGATGAATTGTTCCTAAGATTAATTTTAAACCTCCTATGGTTGTTAAATATGACCCTATACATGATAGTCCTCAATAATGTGTAAATCATAACATTGAAGGGTGATTTGATAACTTGAACATTTGTATGTGATAGTTCCTTGCTGCTAATGTTTAAGCTATTTATAAATGCATTATCTAGTGTTGTATGCATATGTAGGTGGATGATGTTGTAATGAGATCACAGGGAGGATGACACCACAATAGGGCCCACAAAAGGTGAGATGGTGGGATGATTAGCTGGTGTGTTCCCAAAGGGATAAGTCATTATGCATCAACAGAGAGTTGTGGAAAGCACGTGATGAGAGATCATAATAGGGGAGATCAATGGTCTACACATATAGTGGTATTGGAGATCAAAGGAGAACTAGAAATGCATAGACTCTAGATTAGAAATGATCTAATGACTGAAGAATTAAACGTAAACCATTATATCATCTTACAACATGGGCAGGTACAAGAACCAGATGATGAGCTCAAAGGTAAAAAATGAGTCCACATCCAAAGGGATTATATCATTGATCTTAGTGGAATGTTATGCCATTGGATACAAAGTAACTAAGGTGACATGAGGTGGGACCAAGGTGAGCTTAGGATAGTGCATACATGATGTTGCATGATCATTGATGTGAGTCATGAGACCAATTAAATAAGAGAGGGTAGGCTCGTCTTCTTCTTTAGACTCTAATAAACCTAGGAGGGTACATTCCTTAGAGGTCCTTAGTAGGACAACTAAAGAGAAATACAATAATATATGAGACTGTTGCAGCCATACCCTATTGTATATATTTTAAAGTTTATTTTGCTTGACAAATTTTAATATATAAATGCATGTGTTTTGGAGAATAGAGATATTATATTCAAGGGATTGAGATCAATGGTTAAAACATTTAGTTTTCATTTTGGAGACATTTGATATAATTCCTAAAGACAAGAGAAAAGATCAAGGTCAAATAACAATGCCAAATGTGCAAAAACACAAGATATACCTTGATGAATCTCCCTTCTCCTTGATAATGTCGAGGAGAGTGCACCCAAGAGCTCTCCTAGCTTTACCCAAGTTGATGTAGTGTGAATGTGGATTGCTCCTTGTTCTTCGATACAATGTGATGAGGATTTAGCTATGGATTTATAGAAGATCGGATAGAGATGAGGATGAGAGATGGTTTGGCTAGGGAGATTTTGGCATTATGATGGCATGATGGAGACATTCTAGAGGAATTTTGGCATGGATTTGATGCTATGAAGAAATGATTAAAATGGCTTAGATGAGGGCTCTATTTATAGATTTTTGGTAAAAAGATAGAGGTGAGGATTGAAAGTTTAGATCAATGGCTAGGAATGCTTGAGGATTAGGGTTTGGATTGGAGTGTAGTATTGTGACAAGTGTCACAAGAGGGTTGGATAAGAGAGACCAAAAGCTAAGATTTGGTCAAGAAGATTGGATGGCTCCCATTATTTGTGAATTTTAAATTCACATTGGGAAGGATGAGGAATGGATAAAAAATTCATTTCCATAGGAGAGTGTGAGGATGGGAATAAAAGTGAATTTTTAATTCACATGGGGAAGAGTTCCATTAATGGAGACTAATTAGATGGGGGGATAAAATGTGAATTTTTAATTCACATGGGGAAGAGTCCCATTAAATGGAGACTAGGACAAGTTAGGTGTGTAAGAGCTCATTTAATGGATTTTAGGACAAGTTAGAATAAAAAATTACCTTATGTGGAATAAAAGATAATTTTTTATTTGTGAGGTGTGGGAATGAGTGTTAAATGAGGTTTGACCAAGCTAATCAAGGGGTTTAATTTAATTAATATTGCTGGATAAAATTAGTAAATGGGTTAATGGATGGTTAAAATTAATTAAATAAGGGTTTATTTAATTAATTTAGGTCTAGGGGTCATGTAGGCTAGGGTAGCTAATTAAATAATCTCTATTTAATCAACTAGGCTAGGTTTATGTTGATTAGGATAGGGTAGATTAATTAAATAAGCATGATTTGTCTAATTAATCATGGTTAGGAAGATGGAGAAATTAACTAAATAAATATTGAGAATATTTATTTAATTAATGAGGGATAGTGTTGTAAGGTTTAGTGATAAATTAGATGAATTAATTTATCACATCGGATAAATTAGGGAAAAATGGCTAAGGGTGAATGATTAGGGATAAATTAATTAAATAAAATGAATTTATTTAATTAATTGGAAGGGATAGTTAGTGATGTGAAGATGTCAAAGGGTGGTTGAAGGGTTAAGACATTTTTAGGTGTCTACAATTCCTCAAGTGACATATAAGATATAATCCTAAACTTATTGTTTCTTAATCTTCCATCAAACTTCTTATAACAAAATATTTTAAGTTAGTTGCTATTGATGGTGTGTACTTTGCTTAACAATTTTTTAACTTATAAATACATGTGTATTTCACACAGGGTTGGAGTACTTAGATCTACTTATGCAGTTGGAAACAAAATTTTATGTATTATACCTAGACCATGAATGTGTTATGAGTATGACTCAAGGTTATGATATTGGAAATACATCCACCATTGTTGAGTTAATAGTAGGTTAAAGTTTATTTTGCTTGATAAATTTTAATATATAAATGTAGGTGATTTGGAGAATAGAGCTATTGTACATTCAAGGGATTGATATTAGTGGTTAAAGCATTTAGCTTTCATTTTGGAGACATTCAATATAATTCGTAAGGTGACATATAAGATAAAATTCTAAACTTAGTGTTTCTTAATCTTTCATCAAACTTCTTATAACAAATATTAAGTGAGTTGTAGTTGATGGTGTTTACTTTGCTTAACAATGTTTTAACTTATAAATGCAGGTGTTTTGGACAATAAAGCTATTGTATTCAAGGGATTGAGATCAGTGGTTAAAGAATTTAGCTTTCATCATGGAGACATTTTGAGGAAATTTTGTATATTATTTACATTTCAAATTTTTAACTGGCTTTGGCATATCCTATGAGGAGATTATGACCATAATATCATCATGTTACTATGAGTTTTAATGAAAAAGGTTCCATCTTATAAATCCTCACGGTGTTTCTTCACATTTGGTGCTATGAATTGATAATCATTTCATGTGATTTTAGTAGCACACTCTTTAAGGTTTGTTTTTTCATTGTGTTTTATGTTGAATTTGATGGTGAGGGTTTTATGTTAGTATCTTAGACATGATACTTTTAGGAATGACCTAGTTGTAGTAATACACTATTAATGCATATATAGGAGTTTTGATCCTTCATTAGTTTATATATGTAGTGATTTGAAGTAATGAATAATTGAACAATAAACTAGTATATCTCTTCATGGTGATTACTCATACCATATGAAACTTGCTATATGATGTTTATATCCAAAAACCTCTTAAAATACATCCCAAAACCTCTTAAATTCCTTGAAGCTCTTTAAACTTTTGCAATTCCTTTCCTGTTCAAATGTTGCACTAAATCCTTAGGAAGGTATCACAAGTCTCCCCATATGAAAACTAGGGTCTTTGCTTATGAAAAAGACATCTTCTTGCTACTGCTAGAGTCTTAGGACTCTCACAATTTTGCATGCTTTTGATAGGGATACTAAGGGTTTTGGATGCTCAACAAGGTTACCATCCACTCATGACACCCTCATGGTATCCTAACAATGCTTTCCTTGATGATCTAATGACTAAACCTCCCTAGGGTTTGGTGATTTTACCTTGGAAACCAAACCCTAGGCTTAAATTAAGGCCTTCCACATGGGATTTTAGTGAAAACTTGAGAAAACCACCTTGAATCATACTCAAAACCATTAAATAATCCCTTAGACCCATTGAATGGATTGGATTGAGCTATTGTATTCTATCTACACCATTGTTGTGTTATGACTAAACCCAACATCCAACATCCAACTATATGCACAAATGAGACATTCCTAGATGCCTCCTGCATCATACACCAACCCACCGTAACATGTAGGGGCTATCAATTAGGTCCCACAAGGTGAAGAACGCAAAATATGGCTCTTGGCACCTTTACACTAAATGTCACTAAGGCATTTTGCAAGAATGCATCCACCATTGACACGGTCAGACGATGTTGAGTTGGTCAAACTGAGAGAGGTTATTGTGAAGGGACCTAACATCTAACTATAGGTCCAAACAGATCATTCATAAGTGCCATGAAGTCTGAGAACTACTCTGTCAAAGTTTGGCATTTTTTTCTCTTAGGTCTCTTACAAGACTTTGCTAATACAATGTAGCCTAATTCAATTGGGACACCTAGGGAATGAAACAAGGCCTCCACTAGCATAAACCCACCCACCCTAACCTATCGGTGCTGTCAATTAGATCCCACAAGGTGAAGAATAGAAAATATGGCTTTTGGCACCTATTGTCATGTTGGGACCCTCAACCCTCTGTCGATACCCCCTTAATCTCTCTGGTGGTGCCCTCACTGACAGCTTAGGATTTGGGTGTAGTGGTAGATGATTTGTGTTAACAAAAATGGTGACTCTATTGGGGAGGGTTCGACTCTTGCCCTTAATAGGCTTGCTTGCCTTGTGGTCGACTACAGGCCTCTTGACTTAGGGGGTAAACTGTTGTCATGCTAGGTGATCCCTATTTAAGATGAAAAATGAGGAGGATTTGTTTAGGGTTGATTTTGTTAGTTTGTGTTAATCCTCCTTTCACCACTAAACATTAAAGGACTTTTAGCTAAGTAGAGGAACCTACTACAAACCTTCTATCACTTGGAACATAGGGGAAGATTGGAATTGTGAGATCTAGTTGTTCAATTAAGACAAATTATGGTTAGAACCCTAATTATTCAAATTTGTGAACAAACAGACAAATTACAGAAGATGATCGCACATAGAGATATCAAATGACAATCAAATGCATACTAGATTTCAAATTTTGGAAAGCAGAAAAGTCAGGGACTAATGAGCAGGCACCCTAGTCCAGTGCCACAATTTTTGTCAAGATCTGGGAACCTTGTTTGCAACCTGTTCCTGCTGCTTTGGATATTTTCCTGTTGTGGGATCCAGAGGACTAATGAGTGAGTGCATGAGTCTAGGTCCCTATTTTCTTCTCTGATCTACAATTCTGACAGTCTGCACTGCTCTCCTACAACTCCACTTTTTCTTCTTTCGCAACCTGTAACCTGCAATAATGGAAAAATAGGTTAGGGGTTGTGGTGTTTAGAGGCTTGCCTTAGTCAAGCCCCAGAGAGACATTCAAGTCTTCCAAACACCATTGTCAGATAAAGAGTGCATATCCCTGTGGGATAGAGGTAAAATCCAAATGATAAATGATTGCAAACACAAATTGATATCACCTTGCAATGAAGCTCTCTTGGAAGGAAGAAGCTCTTCATGCCATGAGGAGATGGCTATGAAATCTTCAAATACAAACACAAGAACACAAATTTTGCTCTGCAACATTATGAATGCCTTGAATCACTTTCACAAAAGCTCTTGAATCAAAATTGCCATGTAGTTTACAAATGAATCACTCATCATTTTTATATATGCAACTACAAACATTCCCGCTAAGAATTTCTTAATTCAAACTTATCGTGTCGGTACAGGACCTAAATAACGGTCATAAACTGACACTTTAAAATTGGTCCTAACCTTAAATAAGGTAGGACTAGAGCGTGGGCGTCTAAGTCCTCCCCCCTATTTCAGGCAGGATTTATCATAAATGTATCCCTAGGTCCCATTTGCCATGAAACTTCATGGTTTTCTCATCGGGATGTCAAATTAGCATGCAATATGTCCTAAATGCATTCTAAAGGACCTGGGAGCTAAACCTTAATAGGAAAAACCCCCCAAGGTTACTTTTTCTGACATAACATTTAACCCCCACTTTAATGTATGTATGAATGCAAGGCCAATACATGCATTAAAGTATGGTCAACAAGCATAGTAAACACGCCAAGCACGGAGAAGACACACCAATCATAGAGAAGATAGTAACAGACACACAAAAAATGGTGAAGACAACTATAGTCACACAAAACACAAAGAAGATAGAATTGAAGACACATAAAGACACAGTGAGTACAGTGAATGCAGTGAAGACAATGATGATTTTCTTTTTCTTTTTCACATATATATAAAATGCAGGTGCAAGTACAAGGAAGGTAAACACACCACCCATAATGTAGGAGGGACTCATCGCCACTGGTCTTTAAGACTGCATATGGGGCAATAGACACGCCAAAAAAATCAAGCACACTATACAAATCAAACATGCCATATAAATCCCAAAGCATAGGAGGGAATCATCGCCACCAGTATTTAAGACTATGCTTGGGAACAAACATGCAATACACACACACTTGGAAGACATGGAGAAAACATGGAAGACAAGAGATGGAGTGTTCCTATTTCTAGGTTCATCACCATCTCAGGCACATTACAGGAACACACCGACGATTGGGCTTCACCACAACAATCACAAAAGACACACTTAAGGGTTGAGTTAGTCACATAACTACTCCCTACCTCTGCAAAGGACTTTTGAAAATGACAGGATGTGCACTCTCCATGAGAAATACACCATCCCTTCCTCTACAGAGGGATTAAGATAAAAAAGATATACACGATATCCTGCCTCTGCAGAGGGCTTAAATGATTGAAAATTGATTTCAAACAAACCTCAGAGTGCAAGAGGGACTCATCACCACTAGTCTTTAAGATTACACTTGAGAACAAACACTTTTTTTTCTACCATCTAAAAAAGACAGCTTACCTTATATATGCCCCCACCTTAAGGTGGTTGATATTAGTTATCAATATCAAGCACATTAAGGTAGGAAGAAAATAGACAAGGGAATATGATCTCTCGTAAAGCCCATGCCCCCCAGAGGTGACATGTACTTTACGATAGCCAAATGTTCCCACAAACACATTCCTGTAAGAAAAGTGTTAGCGTCCATATAATCATGATAAACAAGAATGCATATGATCAATCACATAGAGAACCGAGGAATACAAGATTCAAGATAGACAAAGTGCACAGAGCAGCAGTATTGTTATGTTTTGTAAGTGTGATAAGACACCATCAAGATCACACAGAGTGATTCTACTATCCAAGCGTCAGATAATATATATCAACCCCATTGTCATGTATGGACTTGGTCCATTTTTATTTCTCAGTAAAGGGACACTAGGTCCACATTATTATAGAAAGTTTTTCATCATCTGCCCACTAGATAGAAACACTAGAGGAAGGGAAAAAATAAATCAATAGAGGAGAAACAAGTGCCTTAGGGACAGTCAGGTAGGAGGGTGCCCCCAAGTCACCAACTGCAACACTATGTCCATAAGACACAATAATGAAAATAGAGGAGAAGTAATATAGAAGAATGATGATACAAATAGAAGAAGGGTCACAACAGAGGTAGTCTCCTGGTATCCTGGACCTTATAAGAGAATCAAGGGTCATCCCAGGAGGCCTAAACAACACATAACACATCACGGGGGAACACAACACAAGAGATAAAGGGTTAGAAATACTTACCTGATTCATCCCAATGTTAAGAACATACATTTCTAGGAAGAGGCCACACTTGAGAATAATTATAATATTTTCTACAATGAGTGTGGCCTATCGGCTCAAGATATCTCACATTTTGATTTGGTCCCATTGAAATTGTATTAACATTGAGTTTAGGACCACAAGAGGCTTTCTTTTCTTTAAAAGGATTATCTCCAATGCCACTTGAGTAATGTCTTGAAGTAGATTCTATAGGTAGTTGAATCCCTTGTTGATTTATACCACATCCCTTACCTACATATTCACAGTTGTTATAAAGAATTTTAAATCCTTGACCATAGAGGGATGTAATTTCTTTAGGAGATAATGAAGCCTCATAGGTCTCATAATTTGTAGTATAAGTGAGAGTATTGTCTTTATGTTTTACCAAGGGGACTTTAGGTTTCTTAGGTGCTTCAAAAGATTGTTTAGGTGAGATCGATGCGACTTTTGATGTGTCAAGGCTATTAATTTCATATTCCCCTATATCGCAAGGATTAAAATCTAATGAGCCCCAATCATCACCAAAGAGTGCATTTGATGGTGTAGAGTCATGCACAACACTATTAGTGGCAAGAGGCATTGATGAAGCATCTCGTAAATTGTTTAAACTCATATGATTGTAAACTGGTTTTTAAATTTCAATATGTAAATAGTTATCCGGTTCAGGATCAACATGAATAGTATGAATTTTATCTTTGAATATAAATTTGATTGAACAATGTAGGGTGGAAGGAACCACTCCCAATGCATGAATCCAAGGTCTACCAAGAATCATGTTGTAAGATAAAGAACTAAGCATGACATGAATCAGGGTAGGTATAATCGTAGGGCCCCCCTTTATAGGTAAGGTCATAGTACCTACTGATTGACTACTATTATTATCAAAGCCATGAATGCTAAGTTTATCCATTTTGATTTGTGATGTGTCAGCCTTGATTTTGTGTAGTAGGTCAATGCTGCAAACATTAAGAGTTGATCCATTGTCAATCATAACTCTTTTTACCAATGTTTTATTTATTGTGACAAAGATCATAAGTGGATCATATTGGTTTTGAACTTCAATTGATGGTAATTCATGTGGTTGCAAGAGAATATCCATTTTTGTCACATGCATACTATCCAATACGACTGCTACATCATTAGGCTTAGCAGTAGGTGGGACAATCGCCTTTTGTAAAGATTCTTGGAGCATTCCATGGTATGTAGGCAAAGTTTGTATTAGATCCCAAAGAGAGATCTTAGCTGGAGTAGCATGAAGCTATTCGACAAGATCATATTCTTGACCACTTTTATGAGTAAGATGAGGTGGTGGAGAACATGGAAGAGAGACAGGCACATGCGGTGCTTGCTTACTTTTCTTGTTATTATAGATGTTGTATGTGTGAGAAATCAAATTGTGGTGTGGTTGTAACACATTTTGAACACCTTGACTCGGTTGAGAAATTTGTTGTGCATATTGGAAAATGCAATCGGGGTGCCTACCTTGAACCATAATCACTAGTTTTAAGCAAGAGGGTGCACTAGGTGCCCCTCAGACAATCATCTAAGGAATATTTCTACAAAGTCTATTAATGAATATTGAATTAACATTGTTTTCCTCTTGATTATACCCAACATCTATCCCTAAACGATTTAATGTGAGAGACCTTTTTGCATCCACTAATGCTACATATTGGCAAAGGAGAGCATTGGAATGAGAGGAAGGTACTGTGTTGCTAAGAAGGCAAGGTGTTGTATCATTAATAGAGCTATCCATAGTCTTCTCATCTAAGGTTCTTGAACATTCAATTGTAGGAGAAGTAGGATAATCTATGGAATCATCATCATCATCATCACCATATGTTTTAGCTATTAAATCCAAAGCATTAAGAGAACTTTCACTCTCATCATTCTCAATGTGTCTTGTTAAATCTTCTACTACCAAAGGGTATGTACTCATGAGAGATATGAAGTTGTCATAATCAGATACATAGTCAAGGATTTTAAATGAGGAGCATTTAAATATATCCTTGTGATACATAGCTTGTATATAAGTGAGAACATAAGGGTTCAAATTAAGAAATTTGTAGAAATTCTCAAAGTTTTTGATATATGCATGTAAAGATACCAAAGATAAATGAGATGAAGATTCCATGGTTAAATGTATTTTAACATCAATGTGAGATCAGATTTTAAAATCTCTTCAAAAGTTATGTAAGAGACAAGTGCAAAACTATGTGTAAAAATGACCTAAAATGCTTGATTTTTCAACTTTTTTCAATGCAAAGAAGTAAAAGAAAAGGTGTTGTAAGGAAATTGATGAAGTGAAACAAATAACGTTTGATATCAATCTAATAAAGCAATAACATCTTTCACAACACACTTTTGATGCAAATCTAGAATGATGACAAGTCAAAACCTAGTGAAAATACACTAAAATATGCAAATTTTTAGAAATTTGCAATGCAAAGACCCAATAGAAAGGGTGTTGTAAAGGATTTTAGGAGGTTAATTAGATTATAACAGTAATATAAGTCACCTAATGCCATAAAATTCATCACAACACGCTTATAGTGCCAATCTAAGTCAAACCCTAGGGAAAATATAGTCAAAATATGCAATTTTCACCAAATTTTCAATGTAAGAGCCCAATAAAAAGGTGTTGTATAGAATTTTAGGAGAGGAAGAAGATAATAACCTTGATAATAGCCAATTAATGTAGAAAAATCCTTTACAACATGCCTATGATGCAAATCTAGAGAGATGATAAGGTCAAAATCTAGTGAAAAAATAAGGTTTTCAAACCCTAGGCATGAAATTTTGCAAGCAAACCACTATAATGAAACACTACAGTTAGAAATCAATCCTAATGAGTGTTTTAAAATGGTAGTAAAATCTGAAACAAGATTTTGACTAAAAACCCTATCTAATGCAAAACTAGGTTATATGAAAAAATGCACAATTTCAAGCAATTGCTATCAAGCATGAAAATGCAATCTAAATGAATGATGAAAATAACAAAAATTTAAAATACAAGTAACAATGATATGAATGAAAAAAAATTGTATTTTCAAGTAACAATGATATCAATGAATGAAACGAATGTAAATCTGAAGCACAACACTCAACAAGGTGCAAAATTTATTAAAAACACGGGTTCACCAAAATGTTTAATGTGGAAAATGAGGAGGATTTGTTTAGGGTTGATTTTGATAGTTTGTGTTAATCCTTCTTTCACCATTAAACATTCAAGGACTTTCAGCTGAGTAGAGGAACCTATTACAGACCTTCTGTCACTTGGAACATAGGGGAAGATTGGAATTGTGAGATCTAGTTGTTCAACTAAGCCCAATTATGCTCAAAACCCTAATTATGCAAATTCGTGAACAAATGGACAAATTATGGAAAATGATCGCACACAGAGATATCAAATGACAATCAAATGCATACCAAATTTTGAAGTTCGGAAAGAAGAAAAGTCAAGGACTAATGAGCAGGTGCCCTAGTCCAATGCCACAGTTTTTGTCGAGATCTGGGAACCTTGTCTGCAACCTATTCCTATTGTTCTAGAGATTTTCCTGTTGCGGGATCCAAAGGACTAATGAGCAAGCACTCAAGTTCAGGTCCCTATTTTCTTCTCTCATCTACAATTCTGACAGTCTGCACTACTCTCCTACAACTCCATTTTTTTTTCTTTCGTAACCTATAACCTGCAATCACGGAAAAAGGGGTTGGGGGTTGTGGTGTTTAGAGGCTTGCCTCAATCAAGCCTCAGAGAGACATTCAAGTCTTCCAAACACCATTGTTAGATAAAGAGTGCATATCCCTATGGGATAGAGGCAAAATCCAAATGATAAATGATTGAAAACACAAATTTATATCTCCTTGTAGTGAAGCTCTCATGGAAGGAAGAAGCTCTTCATGCCATGAGGAGATGGCTACCAAATCTACAAATACAAACACAAGAACAACACAAATTCTACTCTGCAACACTATGAATGCCTTGAATCACTTTCACAAAAGGTCTTGAATCAAAATTGCCATCTAGTTTACAAATGAATCACTAATCATGCTTATATATGCAACTGCAAACATTCCCGCTAAGAATTTTGTAATTCAAACGTACTGTGTCAGCATAGGACCTAAATAATTGTCATAAACCAACACTTTGAAATTGGTCCTGACCTAAAAAGGGTAGGACTAGGGCACGGGCACCCAAGTCCTCCCCCTATTTCAGGGAGGATTTATCATAAATGTACCCCCTAGGTCCCATTTGCCATGAAACTTCAAGGTTTTCTCATTGGGATGTCAAATTAACATGCAATATGTCCTAAATGCATTCTAAAGGACCCAGGAGCTAAACCTTAATAGGAAAAAGCCCCCAAGGTTATGTTTTTTGACATAACAATCCCACAATACTGTGTCCCACTTTTTGGCCAAAGTAGGACATTGAAATCAATATTTTAAACCAAATTTTCACTTTCTGACACCTATAGCAACTAAACCATTAAGAATTTGAATATGATATGAAGTAGTGATTTTTGAGATTTTGTGTAGATTCTAAATGTATGTTTTTAAAAAATTAAGAAATAATTTATGAATTTTTTTATGTAACTTTTAATAACTTTCTTTTTGTAGTTAACAACATTTTTAAAAAGTGGCATTATACCATACATCATAACATTTTATAGAAAGGATCAAATTATAAAATTTTAAACATAGATTTTGTAAAACCAATATCTAGTGCATAGATATTTTTTCATAATTTTTTGTTACATATATTTTTTTTATTAATTTTTGAAGTGAGATTAATTATAATTCAGACATAGGTTTATACCATACAACATAACTTTTTATGTATGTATCCAGATTAAATTGTTTTTCTTTGTTGAAACAAGGACATCAGTACCTAGTGTGCATATATTTTTCATAAAAAAATTTCTCTATTTTTTTTCATGTTTGTAGAATAGAGACCTTGATGTTTGGTGAATAACCTATGTTCACTATAAAATAGAAAATAAATATAATAATCAAATGAAATATATTCAAAATCATACTTTTTGGAAAGTTTATACTAAGGGCTACATACTTACAAAATAGAATTTATAAATGACTTCATTTGATCCCCCAAAAGGTGAAGCAAAATTGGTTTTTTGTTAGCATTTTAATAGGTGTGGAGGAGAATCCATCAAGGTTTTGATTTAAGACTAGGGGGTTATTTCCAAGGGGGTTTGATCTAAGGGGCTTTTATCTAACCCCCTTAAATTAAACCCCTTTATATGGAACCCCTCAAGGCTTCAATCATTAATTTTCTAAAAAAAGGTGATTTCAGACAAAAATCAGGATGTCCCAAGTTTGGGACTCAGTATTGTGGGATCACGCTACTGGGACCCTCAACCCTCCATTGGTACCCCCTTAACCTCTCCAGTGGCACCCTCACTAATAGCTTAGGCTTTTGGTGTAGTGGCAGCTGGTATGTGTTAACAACACCTTTACACTAAATGCTACTAAGGCATTTTGCAAGAATGCATCCCCATTAGCATGGTCAAATGATGTTGAGTTGGTCAAACTGAGAGAGGTTATTATGGAGGGACCTAGCATCTAGTTGTAGGTCCAAACAGATCATTCGTAGGTGCCATGAAGTTCAAGAACTACTACATCAAAGTTGGACACTTTTTTAATACTTAGGTCTCTGAAGAGACTTTGCTGGTACAATGTAGCCTAATCCGATTAGGACACCTAGGGAATAAAATAAGACCTCCACTAGCATAAAACCACCTATCCTAACCTTTCAACACTGTCAGTTACGTCCCACAGGGTGAAGAATATAAATTATGGCTCTTGGCACCTTTACACTAAATGCCACTAAGGCATTTTGCAAGAATGCATTCACCGTTGGCACGGTCAAACAATGTTGAGTTGGTCATAACTGAGAGATATTATTGTAGCTGGACCTAACATTTAGCTGTAGGTCCAAACAAATCATTCATAGGTGCCATGAAGTCTGAGAACTACTCCATCAAAGTTTGTCAATTTTTTTCTCTTAGGTCTCTTAAGAGACTTTGTCGGTACAGTGTAGCCCGATTCAATTGGGATACCTTGTTAATGAAATAGGGCCTCCACTAGCATAAACCCACCCACCCTATCCTGTTGGCACTATCAGTTAGGTCCCATAGGGTGAAGAATGCAAAAAATGGCTCTTGGCACATTTACACTAAATGTCACTGAGGCATTTTGTAATAATACATATGTCGTTGGCATGGTCAAACAATGTTGAGTTGGTCAAAACTAAGAGAGGTTATTGTGGAGGGACCTAACATCCATCTGTAGGTCTAAACAAATCATTCGTAGGTGTCACAAAGTCTGAGAGCTACTCCGTCAAAGTTTGGTAATTTTTTGTTCTTAGGTCTCTTAAGAGACTTTGCTAGTATAATGTAGCTCGATTCCATTGGGACACCTGGGGAATGAAACAGGGCCTCCAATAACATAAACCCACCCACCCTAACCTGTCAGCATTGTCAGTTAGGTCCCACAGGGTGAAGAATGCAAAATATGGCTCTTGGTACCTTTACACTAAATGTCACTGAGGCACTTTGCAAGAATGCATCCATCATTGGCAAGGTCAAACAATGTTGAGTTGGTCAAAACTGAGAGAGATTATTGTGGAGGGACTTGACATCCATCTTTAGGTCCAAACGAATCATTCATAGGTGTCACAAAGTCTAAGAACTACTCCATCAAAGTTTGACATTTTTTGTTCTTAGGTGTCTTAAGAGACTTTGCTGATATAATGTACTTGATTTGATTAGGACACCTGGGGAATGAAATAAGGCCTCCACTAGCATAAACCCACCCACCCTGACCTTTTGACATTGTCAGTTAGGTCCCATAGGGTGAAGAATGCAAAATATGGCTCTTGGCACCTTTACACTAAATGCCACTGAGGTATTTTTCAAGAATGCATCCGTCGTCGACACAGTCAAACGATATTCACTTGGTCAAAACTAAGAGAGGTTATTATGGAGGGACCTAACATCTAGCTATAGGTTCAAACAGATCATTTGCAGGTGCCATGAAGTCTGACAACTACTTAGTGAAGTTTGGCAATTTTTTGCTCTTAGGTCTCTTAAGAGACTTTGCCAGTACAGTGTAGCTCAATTAGATTGGGACACCTTGTTAATTAAATAGGGCCTCTAATAGTATAAAACCACCCACCCTAACTTATCAGCACTATCAGTTAGGTCTTACAAGGTGAATAATGCAAAATATGGCTCTTGGCACCTTTACACTAAATGCCATTAAGGCATTTTGCAAGAATGCATTCGTCATTAGCATGGTCAAACGATGTTGAGTTGGTCAAAATTGAGATAGGTTATTGTGGAGGGACCTGACATGCAAGTGTAGGCCCAAACAAATCATTTGTAGGTGCCACAAAGTTCAAGAACTACTCCGTCAAAGTTTGGCAATTTTTTTTATCTTAAGTCTCTTAAGAGACTTTGTTGGCAATTTGATTGGGACGCCTAGGGAATGAAACAAGGCCTCCACTAGCATAAACCCACCCACCCTGACCTATCAACATTGTTAGTTGGGTCCCAATGTGAATCATTCCAAATATATATCTCTCCCTATGTAGTCATCTTTGTTGTCTGCAAGGGCAAAATGTTCACTCCCTTACAAACATTGGAACACACTGAGGGCACAACTCATTCCCAATTTGAAATTTCCATCCACATGGCACTACAAGTTATTTGACATGGACCCTACACTATCAACAAATGTGCCTCTCTCCCTATGTCTCTCTCTCTTCATCTCTACCTCATTTTGCTCTTTCCATAACCCATATAGAAGGTGAACTGAGGGTCTACTAGACCTATAGACAATGAAATGATGATAGGAAAAATCATGTTAAACATATAGTAGGTGAAATGAGGATACATTATACATAAAGAAGCTGAAATGAGGATAAGAAAATCATGTCAAGCATGTAGACGTGAGGAAAATGAAGATATGCAAAGTATGTAGACCATATAGAAGGTGAAATGAGAATATGCGAATGATGCCAAATGTACATCTCTCGCTATGTCTCTCTCTCTCTCTCTTCCTCTCTACCTCATTCTTCTCTTTCCATAACCCATATAAAAGGTTAAATGAGGGTATACTAGACCTATAGATGATGAAATGATCATAGGAAAATCATGTTAAACATATAGAAGGTGAAATGAGGGTAAGAAAATAATGTCAAACATATAGAAGGTGAAATGAGGATATGTTATGCATGTAAAAGGTGAAATGAGGATACATTATACATATAGAACATGAAATGAGGATACATTATACATATTGATGTAGGAGCATGTGGAAGAATTCAAAATAGTTGAGATAGTCAACAGTGAGTTGCAGAATATTGAGATGGTGACCTAGGGAGATACCACATTTTACTGCATTTGAGTATAAGAGGCTGCGGAGCTAGACTTAACATCTAGACATAGGAAGCTACAACATATCAAGAAGTCAAATCATTTGGCTTTGATTCTGGAAAGATATCTCTATCAGAAGATTGATTATTGTTGCGTGTTTGACAGAGCAGAGCCAATAGTGTTGAGTGAAGTCTAATCGGCTTGTGAAGTAAATCCATGACTTGTGGAGCCCAAAGGAACATTATGCAATGTAGTATAGGACTTGGCCAACCTTCATGGAGATCTACATGAAGTTCTATGTACCTGCAAAGCAATGCCTTATGTTTAGGCCCGACCTATTTTGTGTATATGTTACCCTAACTACCCATTGCAATTATGCCTACTTGATAATGATTTGAAGGCTTGTAGAGGATATAAATAAGTGATAAAGGATTGTTTCTAGGAGTGGTTGATAGCACAAAGATATGAAGCAAGATCTTAAGTTGTTTTGATCCGATTAAGTCGTAGAATAGAGTAGAAAGCAGAGCAGGAAGTAGAATGAGTTCCAAAGCAGAGAATTGAGTTGTAGAAGAAAGAACTCATGAAATAATATTGTTGTATGAATCTTTTGTAATCCCTAGGATGTGGCCTAGCATCTGTAAAGCCCTTGAGGCATGTGTGCTTCACTTTGAAGTTGTAATATACGAGGAATGAGCTTTGAAGGCTGGGGTTTTCACTGTTAGGGTTTTTCCAAGATACATCTTGTGTTATGTGTTCATGGATATCTTTTATCTTTCTATTGATTAGCTGTTAGCTTTCATTGCATATCCATTATGATCATGGTGTCTGTTGATTAGGCTGCAAGGTTGGACAGTCCCTCACCGAACCCTCCTACCTTGACTGCATCAAGTGGTATCAGAGTTGGTTTCAAATTTGCTGGGCTAGTTGCGAATCTACTGGGAAGGTTGTGAATCTATTGAAAAGGAAGAAAGCATTGAAAGAAGTGTGAAACCCTAGAAGTAACAATTATCATAGCTAAGAAGATCAAGGCAAGGAAGATTCGGGTAAGCTTTTCAAATTAGGTTGTTTATTTGACTTGTTTCAATGGGGAAAATTGGAAAGAAGATAAAGAAAGAAAATGAAACCCTAATGTGCAAAAAGGATATTTTGGAAGAAGAATTGTGTGAAATCAAGAAGTTTAATTTATAATTGATGGAGAGAATAAAAGAACTAGAAGAAGACAAGTATGATGATCTTGAGGAAGAATTGGAAAATGTTAAAAGGAGGAATGAAGATTTAGAGGTAGAGCTAATATTGTTTGAGGATGTTGAAAATAGATTTGAAGAATTGGAAGAAGGATTCAAATTGTTTGGGAAGGTGGAAAAGAGGAATAGAGATCTAGAAGAAAGTTTGGAAGAATTGAAAAAGGAAAATAGTCTACAAAAGAAGGAGATATCTGAATTGAAAGAGTAGATGGATCAGTTGGAACAATCACTTGTAGCATGCAGAAGAGAGAATGAAACTTTGAGATCTAAGCCTGAGTTTTGTGATGTTTCTTGTGATACTAATGATTTGTGTGATGTTGTAGAAGCTTCTTTAGAAGATAAAGTTGAAGATGACAGTGTGACTAAACCTGTAGTTACTGGTGATGGTATTGGTTTCAAAATCATGTAGAGAATGGGATATGAAGGACAAGGATTGGGAAAGCATCAGCAAGGAATTACAGAACCTATTGAACCAGTAATAAGATCAAGAATGAAGGTCTTGGATATGACAGAGGTAAGGATGTTGTTGTAAATTCAAACAAAATAAATCATGGAAGATGTATGTATTGTTCACATTGCAATAGACATGGGCATGAAAAGGAATTGTGTTGAGATCTATACCCTTGTAAGTTTTGTGGATTAAGGAATCATTCTGAAAGGATGTGTTGAGATAAAATGAGGAAGAGAAAATCTATGGTAGGATGTATACAGAACAATTATGGATGGATTGATGGACAGGAATGGAAACATGTTACTTGTATGTTTAGAGGGAGGTATAAACTGAAGTATTCATGTGTTGGATCAGGATGCAGAGAAAGAAGACCTTATCTGGAGCATAACAAGGACAACAATTCATTCTACAGAGGGAGAAATGATAGGAGTCACAATGAAAGAGGATTTGATAGAAGACCATTTAGAACCTATTTTCAAGTTTGGAGGAGAAAAGAATCAAGAAATGAAATTCATCAAGAACCTATTACCAAAGAAGCTAATGAAGGAGAAGCAGTCAATAATATAGGGACAGTTTGTGTAGAGGAAGAAAAACCTTTTGATATAGAGATAGTTTATGCAGAGGAAGAGGAACCTTTTGAGACATCAAATTTGATAGAGAAACTAGAAAAAGGTGAAGTATTGATCTTAAGGAGAATTGTGTTGTAGACTGAACACTTGAGAAACTAGTGCAAGAGAAAGTTTGTAATCATCTGAGAAAGCAATAGAGAGAGCAGAGAAAGGAAATTCATGTTACAAAAAAGAGGGAATGAAAAAATATTCTTCTGGAAGAGAAAGTTTATGTACCAAAATGAAGTAAATATGGATAAAGAAACATAGATGAGTAAAGGGAAAGTGTATGCAGAGAGGATACTATGAGATTTTGATGAGTGTGGTAGAAATTGTGATAGGAACCTAAACTTAGATAGAGTTGCAGAGAAGAATTCAAGAATTTATCAAGAAATAACTGATTGTTCTAGAGGATGCATCTATGCATTGATTGACTCTTAATTGATTGAAGCAAACATTGATCTTGAGGTAACTTGTGGAGAAGACTTGCTTAGACCACCGATCATTGAGGTAGTGCAAGGCTTGCAGGTAGACCGATGAACCTAGACCATGACAAGATGAAGAAATTAAGGCATCTTGCAGAGAAGACTTTCTCAGACTATTGATCATTGAGGCAATGCAATGCTTACAAGTAGAACATTGAACCTAGAAGAACCGGAGGCAGTTTTGCACGGTGGACTTGAATAGACCACCGACTTATAGGCAATTGCAAGTAGCTGAAGATAGATTGCCAAACCTATTTGATTTGGGCATAATATAGGCCAAAGTGAAGAGGCTCACTTTTCAAATAACCCTGAGAGTCTGATGCAGGAGCATCTGGAAGAATTCAAAATAGTTGAGACAGTTGACAATGAGTTGTAGAATATTGAGATGGTGACCTGGGGAGATACCGCATTTTACCACATTTGAGTATAAGAGGCTGCAGAGCTAGACTTAACATCTAGACATAAGAAGCTACAACATATCAAAAATTTAGATCATTTGTCTTTGATTTTGAAAAGAGATCACTATCAGAAGATTGACTATTGTTGCACATGTGACAGAGCAGAGCTGATAGTGTTCAGTGAAGTCTGATCATCTTGTGGAGTAAATCCGTCACTTGCAGAGCCTAAAGGAACATTATGCAATGTAGTATAGGACCTAGCCAACCTTCATGGAGATCCATGCAAAGTTCTATGTACCTACAGAATGCCTTATGTTTAGGCCTGACCTATTTTGTGTACATGTTACTCTAACTAGCCGTTGCAATTAGGTCAACTTGGTAATGATTTGAAGGCTTGTGGAGGATATAAATAAGTGATAAAGGATTGTTTATAGGAGTGGTTGATAGCATGAATATATGAAGCAAGATATTAAGTTGTTTTGATCTGATTAAGTCACAGAATAGAGTAGAAAGCAGAGTAGGAAGTAGAATGAGTTGCAGAGCAAAGAATTGAGTTGTAGAAGAATGAATTCATGAAAGAATATTATTGTATAAATCTTTTGTAATCCCTAGGCTATGAACTAGCATCTGTAAAGCCCTTGAGACATGTGATTCACTTTGAAGTTGTAATACATCAAGAATGAGCTTTGAAAGATGGGTTTTTCCCTGTTAGGGTTTTCCCAAGATACATCTTGTGTTATGTGTTCATGGATATCTTTTATCTTTCTGTTGATTAGCTGTTAGCTTTCGTTGCATATCAATTATGATCATGGTGTCTATTGATTAGGCTGCAAGGTTGGATAATCCCTCACCGGACCCTCCTACCTTGACTGCATCACATAGAGAAGGTGAAATGAGGATAAGCAAATCATGTCAAACATGTGGACCTCTGAAATGAGGATATGCAAAGCATAGAGACTATATAGAAGGTGAAATGAGGATATGTGAATCATGCCAAACATGCTCTCTCCCTATGTCTCTTTGTATTCCTCTCCACCCCATTAGATGCTCTTTTTATAACCCATATAGAAGGTGAAATGAGGGTATGCTAGACCTACAGACTATGAAATGAGGATATGATATTGAAACATACTTCCATTTAATATGTACACCTATTTACATTTCCAAATGCAATGACTATTGAATTTGGGTTGTGGATGACATTTCTTTGCGTAAACTAGATAATGAAATGGGTAAACACACAAACATGTCTTTTCTCATTAATACAAAAATAACTATCTCTGATTTAATGAAAAACATCATAAGTTTTGTCATTTTTAACACGTATCTTGCATGTTTAACATGTAAGATGGCAAATTATCAATGTTTATCATATCAAATATAGTAGTTTCTATATCAAATCTAGTAGTTTCAATATCATGATAATTATGAGATGTATACAAAAAGAGTCCAGTACAACAAATATGTTAACTAACACTAAGCATCTGTTTAATAATTCAGCATAATTTTTTTAGAACAAGTATGTACTAATTTAGCATAAATTAAAATGAAATATTAAATATAGATTTCATATGATTGCAATTATGCTTCTTTTTTATTAATTATTACTAATTAGGGTATTCATATGTAGAAATATATAGTAACTCATGTAACATCTACTTCTATACAAATCTTTTGGATGTATGCTAGTAATAAGATAGTCATCAATATGAAAACAACAAGAAGGTCTTCTTAATGGTGTTTGGACAATGCATTATCATTTAAAGGAAAAAAGGTCACATGTCATTCTAAGAAAATCCTATATCTAACTAAAACTACAATCATGTGGCAATTAAGATCAAGTTATGTATTGAGGTATGAAACTACATATATCATCTTTCTACCAAGAAAAACAATCATATATAACAACAAATCAATCTATAACATGTTATTGATCATAACTCAACCATTGTAAAGTGATTATACATTAAACTTTTAAGTTTCAAAGTAGGAATACATGCACATAAGGAATTTAAATTATATTGTATATCAAGTTGTGTGTATATATGTATATGTGTGTATATATATATATGTATGTATGTATGTATGTATATATATATGTATGTATATATATATGTATATATATATGTGTGTGTGTGTGTGTGTATATATATATATATATAATCTAGTCCATAATGGTAGACATATACAAAAATTTGGCAAATATGCCAACTCAACATTTTTTACAAAATGTGGCATATGTCATCTCAAAATCTATATACAATCTGCATGCTGAATAACTGCATCAAATACTAAAGGTCCACTTGACCCTATTGAGTACAAAGAATACTGAGAGGGGGGGGGTGAATCAGTATTCTGAAAAACTTTTCATTCACATATTTATTAATCTATTTACAAAATTCAATAACATGAAAGCAAAGTAAACAAAAGAAGAGTAGTCACAAATTCATAACACATAGACACCAGGATTTTTACACGGAAAACCCAAAAAGGGAAAAACCATGGTGAGTGTTAGCTCACAATATATTATGATAGCAATACCAAATTACATAAAGGCTCACTACCTTAGGCTCACTGCATAGGGACTCACTGTCTAAAGAAGTGCTCACTACAATAGGCTCACTCCCAAACAGAAGAGAAGATAGAAGAAGGATTGGCTCACTGCCAAGAGATGACTACTACAAGTGCATCTACAAAATGCTATGGTGCAGTAACAATTTGCTCAGTATACAGATTCAAAGGACTTCATATTGTCTGCTCTTCTTTTATGCTCTGCTTCACATGTACTTCTATCCTTCTGACTTTACTATCCTTTTGCTAATCACAGAACTACCTTAGGTTGCACTATCATGGAATTTTCATTCTATCCACACACTTCCTCACCTCCAACACCAAAATCCATCGAGTATATATCCGCAACAAGATTCATCTCACAATCAGGTCGGCAAGCCAAACAAGAAACGTGTATACAAGTGTCATACCTTGTCAGCTTGATCTTGTGTACAAGAAAGAATGTGGACCCAAATAAACATACAATAGTCTTCATATGAGTTGGCATCAATCATTCAACCACTTGGATTAATTCTTCAAACAATATATCCTCACCGTATATAGATCTAACTCGCCTATTAGCTTAATCCTTAAGTACACACTTGACCAGTTCAACTATCATACCAAAACTTCCAATGAGAACCATATGAGACTTTGAAAATCATAGACAACATTCATTATAGACATTTTAGCATACCTTTAGAGCCATGGAGCATAATATTCTTTCATAGAGAAATATAGATCTCAAAACTATTGTTCTGTCACAGAGAAATACTGTTAGATTGGAAACCGATACTGAAGAACTTGTCAGATATGATCTAGTGGACTTCAAGTGCTACAAATATGAATTTAGATGCTTATGACATGTGTCTACATTGCCTTAGAACTACAAATCAAAATACTCAACATCGGAGGAATGCCGACCAAAATACTTAGATGCTTTACATTGTTTTAGGCTTAACTTTGTTCATTCGAACTTAGACAATTCACCATATGACTTCCAAAGGAAGTCAAAACTTGAACACTGGAACATATGATCACCAAATAGCTATGAACAACATACCTGAACTACATATAATAGTCTTCAATTGTGGAGGCATATTGACCCAATCTCTGTCACTTACTTTGTATACTATCCGTACTTAGTCATTTTAGGCTTTGAGACCATAATCCTTTTAAGCCTTGTTGTCAAACCAAATTGATCTACCGGAGTAAAGTCTCTTTGCCTTGTTGATGGAATCTCTTTACCTTGTTGCCATCAATGGCAACATTCAATCATTCATAATAGCAATGTCTCTTGCCAACAATCTCCCCTTTGGCATTGATGGCAACACTTAGCCAACATTTATTATAAACAACATTTACTGAGTTTATGAGTCCTTCGAGTTGATTTGTTGATGACATTGATGTATCCTTTTGATATGATGGCATCAGTTTCTCTCAAATGTTGGATGCCACACCAATGAGTTCACTATCCTCTATATGTGACTTCAATATTTCTTCCTGTGCCTTGCTTGTACAATTGATACCAATTTAAATTTTTGCATAGGGGACATTGAGTCCAAGTTTATTGGACATTGCAAAAACTCATGCTCATCCAAGACCTGTTTTTCATTTTCCAAAAATTCCTTGACAGACTCAGCAGTGCCTCTTGCTATATTGGAGACTTCTTCTTCTTTATTTTTCTCCAGAGGATCCAGATCCATAGCCTCATTTCCATCAACATTGTGCTTTGGTAAAGGACTCATCTTAGCTTGATGATCATCAGCTTTGTTATGCTCCTCAGTCTTCTCCTTGTGTGCTTGGTCATCAGTTTGTTGTTCTTGAGAAAGACTTGTCTCAATTTTGTCCTTGACAATTATATCAGTAGCAAGGGCTTCTTTCTCTTTTGGCTCTTTGTCAGATGTGTCATCTCCAACATTTGTTTCTTTAGTGTCATATATTGTTGGTGTGTATGAGGAAAAATTGAGAGGTCAAATGATAAAATCACAAAAGTAATGATAATAACAACTCAATTACCCATAACATAAAGAGATCAATCAAAGTAAAAATCTAATATCAATGAATAAATCAATTTAAAACAAGAAAGACTTCACCTAGATTGTATAGTTCTCTTCGTATGGATGTAGATTGCTCAATAACGTTGTGAAACCATGTTTGCAATAAGCGGAAGTAGGTTGTAGTCGTGCTCAAAAGATCAATGTGCTCAATGATACGATGTATACTCAATTCACTGTTAAGGAATGCTTGAGAATAAATTATCGAAGAGGATTTGTTAGGGAGATGAGGGGGGTTTATATAGGTTTCAAACATGATTGATCAATGGATGAAATAAATCCATAGAATGGATGGTTGAGATAAATCAAATAACTCATGATGAATGTGCACACGACGTGTGTCACTCCAAAAAGGTATTTTTATTAAGACAATCGCTTTTTTGATAAAGATAGGATTTGATTTCATAAATTAGAATGCTTTTTCTTCTAATTCTGGAGTTGATGAAAATAAGATAAATTAAAGCCAATTAACTTAAATTTAGATTTGCCTTTTTTAGAGTTCTGAAAATAAGACTGATTGTGCACATGAGTTAACATGATATTTTTAGAGGAATTGGAAAGATAATTAAAATTAAATAAATAAATTTATTCAATTGTTTGTGCATGATTTTGAAGAATAAATAAAATATTTGATTATATTTTATTTTTAGAGATTTGAGATAATTTAAATAAATTTGCATGATTTATTTAAATTTGGAAGAACAATTTGATTTAATTAAATAATGTAAAATTATTTAATTGTAGATAAAAGGATTTGTGATGAATTGACTAAATAATTGGATTTATTTAATTAATGTAGATTTGAAATTTGAAAAAGGATAATGATTTAATTAAATAATAAAAATTATTTAATTTTGGAATAATGTAGAGGAATTTAATGAAATTAATTAAATAAAGAGGATTTATTTAATTAATGTTGAAAAATATGTGATTTAGAAGAATTTGATGACTTTGATGAAATTAATTAAATAATTAGATTATTTAATTAACATTAAAATGCAGGTGATTAGACATATTTGACGAAATGCAAGTGATTCGATGACTTGGTCATTTTTGGGTGTCTACATTTTGCCCCTCTTTGATGCAATGCAGTTTACAGTGTTGCGTCAAATAAAATGATTGTTGAAGACATGACACAATTTTTTATGCCCCAATGTAGCTAGCTACTCCTGTGTAGCTGGCATAGGATGCCTCCTCGAGAGGAAAGACATGGAAATGGTAGAAGGACTGGGTTGACACTTGATTAGAAGATTGTGTTACGATGGAATATAACATGATAGAAATACAAATGATCAATCATTGCTTGAAAACTATATAAGGCCATGGATAAATGGATGGGTAGATGGATAAGCTTGTTGCATTGGTTTCACAAATGTTTATAAAGAGCAATCCTTCTTTTTGATATAGCAAATAGATAGTTTTCCACTAAGGTATGAAACACCAAGGAGCTGTGATATCCGAGTGCATGGACATTGACTCTGCAAGAAAGCGATTTGAACTTAGATTCCTTAGACATAATATAACCTTGTTGTACATGTGAATGAGCCATAGTCTTGAACATAAATAAACTTCAATACATAAATACAAGAAGAATATTAATATGTAAGATGCTAGGTCGTAACACACACAAGATAAATATGCTGCTAAGAAAGATACTAAAGATCATTCCTCAAACATGGCACACAAAAGCAATGACTATGCCCCCAATCCGTACTACATCGTAACATACCAAGATTATAGATAAATCAAGGTAGTATTGAATTGGTAATGGATGAAGGAACAAAAGATAAACCATAAAGCAAATTGACTGACTTACAAAGTAAAAATACAGTCAATATAATCTCTTGCCAAAGAGGTTGCTCATGATAGATTGGATAGGAAAGATAACAGCCTTGTCGTAGAAATGATGTGTAAGTTAAAGGGTGTTATCTTTTGATATAATAATATCTGGTTTTAGGAAATGCAACATGTCGTATAAGATGTTGAGTCTGGTTTCAATCATGAAACATCCTGTATAAGACAAGTGCGTTGATCTATTTCTTGGTTGAGATTGATTTAGCTAATGTTGGCAATTGATATGTAGGACAATATATGGCTCTACAAGTACGTGTTTTTGCTTTAGGTTTGTTAAGGACTTTTGCTTTGTAAGGATGCATTTGTTTTTTATTTTGCTTCTTAAGTTAGTCAAGTCAAGGTGAATGGATTTTGATAAATGGAAGACTAGAAAGATGGAATGTCAATGTATTGAGATGGGTGAAGAATGTTGAATCACATGTGCCTAAGTACAGGATACTTCCTTCGTATTCCAGACTGCCTACATACCTTGTATCCATGGGATCAAGGCACATTAGGATGAAAGATGAAAAATGATAATATGTAGTTCTGGGTAGAGTGATGAGTGGGTCAAGGTGTTTGAGCTTGGGTAGGTGAATTGATGATATCTTATGTACCTGAGTACTGGATACTTCCTTCATATTCCAGACTACCTACATACCCATATCCATGGGATCAAGGTACCTTAAGATTGAGAAAAGATAGTATGTAGTTCTAGTTGGTGTGATGATGTAGGATAGTGTTGGGTAGATAACCGCCTTATTGTAGGAAGGATGTGTCTATAGATCTACACAAGGATGAAGGTGTCTGGCTTTAGAAATGAGACACCTCGTATAAGACACTTGGTCTGGTTTCGAGCATGTGATAATCTTTATAAGACAGTTGATATGGTTGATTGGTTTGGTTTGGTGTGTTTTGTGTTTTTGTTTTTGTTTGGAAGTTTGTTCATTCTTGTTTTGTGCTTTGCTTTGAAGGATGAAGTGTTTGTGTTTTTGAAGTGTTGGAAGTGTTTGAAGTGTTTGTGAACCACAAACAAGGATCCATTCCTATACCTAGGTTAAGGAAAGAGTTGCCCCCATTCTAGTAGAGGTGTTGTTATGGTTGACTAACATAGGATAACCATGGATGATAAATCAAGATGTGGGACAAGTGGCATTGACAAATTTCCAAGCTATACTAGATAGGGAGATGGAAATACAAACAAGGTCAATGGTTTTATTATGGATGGATGGATGAAGTTTATTATGAAAGAGACATGGAATGAACTCGAGAGATGATGGATGCTAACTCTACACATAGCGCCTATTTTCCAGTTTTTAACTATGGTACTTATTCAAAGTGTCTGTTTATCAATTTTTCACTAGAGGATGAATTATTTGTTTACTATTATTTTTTTTTTTACATGGATACTATGAGGATCAGGCATAGAACTTCTTGAGATGAACACTATTGAGTGGCTCATCTAGAGGAATTTCGTCAGGTGTAGCTAAAATATAAGCTCTTGATCCATATACTGATGTGATAACAAAGGGTCCTAACCAATTAGGCTCAAACTTGCCCTTCTTTTCTTAGTTTGCTTGATTTATCTAATTTTCTTTTAAGACAAGATCACCAAATTGAAACCATCTTTCTTTGATCTTTTTATTATAGTTGCATCGGAGGTAGTTTTGATAGACATGGAGATGATTAAGCACTGCAAGGTGCTTCTCATCTAGTAGTTCTAGCTTAGCTAATCTGGAAGTGTGATACTCCTCTCCATCAATCAAGTGATGCATGGATACTTTGACGGATGGGATCTCGACCTCTATAGGTAGAATGGCTTCAAAGCCATAGACCAAGGCATAGGGTGTGGCACCAGTTGGTATTCTGATACTAGTGTGATAGGCCCATAGGGCAGGATTGAGATGCAAGTGCCAATCATGACCAACTTCATTGACTGTTTTCTTGAGGATTTTGAGAATGGTTTTGTTGGAATCCTTAGCTTGGCCGTTACTCTGCGGATAGTAGGGAGTGGAAAAGTGATGTTGGATATTGTATTGGGTGCACAAGGCACAAACATCTTGATTCTTGAATGGTCTCCCATTATCAGTGACAATGGCTTGGGGGATACCATATTAGCAAATGAGGTAGTTAAGGATAAACTTGGCAATTTTCTTTTTGATGATATAAGTCATGGGAATGGCTTCGACCCACTTTGTGAAGTACTTAGTGGCAGTAATAATAAATTTGTGGCCATTGGATGAGGATGGGTGGATTTGTCCTACGAGGTTGAGACTCCATTGTGAAGAAGGCCATGGAATTGTCACAGGTTGTAGTTCATGAGCTGGTGCATGAATCAAATATCCATGTTGTTGACATTGTAGACACTTCTTAGCAAACTGTAAAGAATCTTGTTCTATTGTAGGCCAGTAATAACCTATTCTGAGTATCTTCTTAGCTAGCTTAGGACCGGTAAAATGTGTGCCATAGACACCTTCATGTATGTCTTGTAAGGTAGCATCAACTTCTTCCGCGTTAATACATCATAAGAGGATACCATCAAGACTCCGACGATATAGTGTATCACCAAGAATTGTGTAATGGGAGGATCAATGGATTAAGGTTTTGTGTTGGGTGGTAGATAGCTCAAAGGGAAAGGTACCATTTTTAAGGTATTCATAGATATCTTTGTACCATGGGGAATTGGGACCAACAAGTTTGTAGATGATTTTAGTAGTTGGAACATCGACGGCTAGTAGCAATAATTGCTTGATCAAGAATTCACATTTCTGTGTGTTTGTAGGCATGTCTATAAGTGACCCCATGGAGGCCATAGAGTTGGCAGCCTTGTTATGCTCTCTTGGAATTTTCTCAAAAGTGATCCTAGAAAAGTGTGGTTTGTAGGCATCCACTAGTTGCTTGTAGGGGACTAACTTTTCATCTTTTGTGTGGTACTCATCTATAACTTGTCGAATGACTAGTTGTGAGTCTCCATATACCTGTAGTTCTTTGATTTCCCATTAGACTATTGTATGGAGACCTATGAGGAGTGCTTCATACTCGGCTATGTTGTTAGTGCAAGGAAATGCAAGCCGATATGACTTTAGGATATAGTCGTTTTAAGGTGTGATAAAGAGGATGTCGTCCCCTGATCCATGTTGTGTAGGAACCATTGAAATACAACTTTCACATTACCTAGGTAGAAAGAGTGAAGAGATTCTCATCCAAAAAGTTAGATACCATAGGATGTACATCTGTCATAGGTGCATCTTCTAGTTGATCTTCTAGGGCTTGCCCCTTGATTACTTTACAGTCCACATACTCAATTTCAAACTCACTAAGGATCATGACCCATTTAGCTAGTCTGCCTGTGAGAGCTACTTTTGCTAGTAGATACTTTAATGGATCAATTTTGGCTATTAGATTTGTGTGTTGGTTTAGCATGTAATGCCATAAATTTTGGGAAGCAAACACTAAGGCTAAACAAGCTCTTTCCATAGGTGAATAATTAAGTTCATAACCCACCAAGGTTCGACTAATATATAATAGATTGCATGCTCTTTTCCTAACTCATCATGTTGTGCGAGAAGAGCTCCTAGGGCTGCAGTTGTAGTTGAGATGTACAAGTTCAAAGGCCTGTCAACAACTAGTGGTACCAAGATAGGAGGTGTAGCTAGATATTCTTTGAGTTAATCAAATGTTGCTTGACACTTATCGTCCCATCGAAATGAGACATCCTTTCAGAGCAAGTGTTGAAATGGTTGACATTTATCTGCTAGTTGTGAGATAAATCACCTAATGGATTGTAACATTCCTTGAAGGCTCCTTAATGGTTTAATATTCTTTGGTGGAGGCATCTCCACTATAGCCTTGACTTTCGCTAGATCTACTTCAATGCCTCTGTGAGATACAATGCATCCCAACAGTTTTCTTGATGTTATCCCAAAGACACATTTCTTTAGATTGAGTCTTGATATTTTTCTAGTCTGTCAAAGATTTGTCCTAGAACCTGTATGTGATCTAGCCTAGAAGAATTTCTAGTATATCATCAACATATTCCTCCATGATGTGATGAAAGAGATCGTGGAATATCACTGTCATTACTCTTTGATAGGTTGCACTTGTATTTTTAAGACCAAATGGCATGACGCACCAACAATAGGTACCCCAAGGACAAGTGAAAGAAGTCTTATGTTGATCTTCTTCTGCTATCATTATCTGATTGTGGCCAAAAAATCCATCCATTAGAGAAAGCATTTCATGACCAATAGTCAAGTCTACTATGAGATCAATGTTTGGCAGTGGGAAGTCATCTTTGGGACATGCTTTGTTAAGATCTTTGAAGTTAGAACATGTACAGATGCTCCCATTGGGTTTAGCCACAGGTACAATGTTTGAGACCCATTCTGGATAATCAATAGGCTTGATAAACTTTGCATCTAATAGTTTCTGTATTTTAACTTTCACCAAGAGAGCGATCTGTGGATGCATCTTTCTTAGCTTTTGCTTGACTGGTTTAGCTTTTGGATCAACTATGAGATAGTGAACTACTAGTGAAGGGCCCAACCCTAGCATATCAGCATAGGTCCATGCAAAGTTGATGGTTTGCTCTAAGAAGAAGTTGGTAAGATTCTTGTGCTCTTGTTCTAATAATGATGCTGCAAGGAATATTATCTTTGGATTTTTCTTTATGCCAAGATTTATCTCTGTAGAATCTTCCACTAGGAGAGCTGATTTCTCTTAACACTTAGATGGTAGGGAAAGGTCAAATCCTCCATCCTCAGGTTCCACAATTGGGTTTCCACCTTTGGATACGCCTTTTCTTTTTACTATTTTGTGATTGAGAGGTGCCATGGTGTGGTTTTCACCTAGAGATCTTTCTTTATTTTTACTTTTGTGACTGGAGGATTTGGCATTCTCACCAAAATAAGTAGTTTGCTCTAGTTCCATTACAAAACCCACTTTGTGATCACCAAGAGGGATACCATCTTGGAGTCCCATAAACTCTGCAATAGCTTCATCAATCTAAAATACATCTAGAACGGGGCCCCCTTGTTGGTCCCAATTGATAAGTTCAGGATAGACAAGTGTTACAATCAGGGTGTTGGTGGTGGATGTTAAGGATACGGATGATAGCATAAATACGGAGGATTCAGTGAATAGGTCAGTCATAGGGAGGTAAGAGTCATCAATGATATCCTTTTTAGACATCAAATCTGCAGGAGAAGTTTGCGCTACCTTGTCAAGAATACCCTCGATGTCCAAGATGCATGGTACCTTCCTACCAAATCCTAACCCCTTCTTGTCTAGTTTCTTCTTCTTCAAGATAATGGGCTCTATTTCACCTTGATTATCTTTCCCAAGGCCACATTTGCCTTTGTAGCCCATGTTCTTCACAATTCTTAGGCCATTGCCATATTGTTTGACTTGGTATTGTCATTGGTTCTTTCTCCTTGTAGAGCCAAGATGAGATGTCTTCGATTGTTTCCTCTACCAAATTTTCCCTCTTAGAATTGGGTTAGAGATATTAGGGGATGAATAGTTGCTTTTTTAGTTACTTTGGCTATGGGTAGTTGGTCGTAGGATTTTGGAGATAAGGGCATCTGCCCTACACAACAATATTTTGAGATATCATATTCTCTAAAGCCTATATCACGGATGTGAGCTTTGATTTCGGGAATAGGATTAGGATTGGGTTCAATTGCAGAGGCTTTTGTTAGTTTTTCAGAGTCGACATATAATGGGGATTCATGGGCTTTGTCATTATTTGGCACTTGGTTAGAATTCTTATAACTGCCTTGCAAGACATGATAGAATTCAAAGGGATTAGGGTCTCTTGGAATAGTGATCTCTATACCATTAAATGGGAACTTGAGAGACTGGAGGGGACAACTTTCATGGCATGGATCAATGGGCATCCTAATATAATGTTATAAGGTAGCTCAATGTCAAGGACTTGGCACCTAGTTTCAAGCATGACATGGCCTACTTGTATAAGCAAGTGGATAACACCTTCTGACTGGCATTCAACATCATCATACCCCTTGATTGTAATGGATTAATCAATATTGACCCGATCCTTAGAGTATCCCAATTGTTTGAGTAACTTGAGAGAACAGATATTGAGACCAACACCACCATCAATGAGTATGTGTTTGATCTTTCATTTATAAATGAAAACTTCAATGTGAAGGGCATCATTGTGACATGGATCATGGGATGGGAGGTCCTTTTCAAAGAATACCACATTGTAGGGTGAGGCAATGTTACCTATAATAGCTTGGAAATTTATGACCGCTATGTTGTTAGGAACCAAAGACTCTTGTAGGGCTTTTTCTAGCAAATCTTTATGTGTGGGTGATGATCGTAGAAGGTCGAGGATAGAGATCTGTGCAGGGGTTTTCCCTATATGTTCTACAAGATTATAATTAGATTGGGTTGGGAGACTTGGTGTAGGACCATGCAGGGTGACATGACCACGACAAGTTGTAACTACACAATCCGTAGTTTTGCCTTTGATAGTGAGTGTAGATACACAACTTTCTTCAAAATGACCCACAATAGAGTCATAGGAAGTTGAAACTTTGTTAACACCTTTACCTTTGTCAATATTTTGACCTTGACCATGGTTAGGGAATGGCTCCTTGTACATGTTGAGGTCTTTATTGGTGTTTTGAGTTGGTGGTTCATCCTCAAAAGAGATTTGGTTTCCGTCGATAAGGTTTTGGATCACGTGCCTGAGTTTCATGCAAGATGAGGTCATATGTCCTTTGAATCTATGGTACTCACAATATTTATTTTCTTTGTATCGTGTGGTTTTGTAAATAGGTTCGCCATATGGGGGAGCATCTGGTAAGGTGACGAGCCCATTATTTATAAGTTTCTATAAAATAGTCTCTATAGGCTCTCCCAAGGGAGTGAATTGACGTTGCAGAGGATAATTTTGTTGAGGTTGCTCTTGTTGTCATTGTTGTTGGTTTTGTTTTGGTTGTCTTTGTTGTTGTTGGTGTTGTTGAGGTGGAGGTTGACTTGGTTTTGATGAAATATGAAGGGGTGTTTGTAGTGTTTGGACATGTTTGGAATCCACCACACCATCATTGACCACGTTTTTATTTTTGTTCCAAAACTTGGGCTTATTGTTTGTTTGTTGTTGAGGAGCATTGTCTTTATTGTCTTTGAAGATTTTGACCACACCTTTAGTGATGAGGGCCTTTTCAATGTTGATTTCCTTATAGGTAATTTCGTCAAAGGTTCTAGCACTAAGGATTTGCAAATGAAAACCCAATTCTTGGTTAAGGTTCTGCACAAATATGCTAACAAGATGCTTTTCAAGTATTTTAAATGGGAATTTGCTAGCCATTTGTCTCCATCTTTGAAGGAAGGAGATGAGAGTCTCCGCATTTTTCTATTTATTGTTGCATACGTCAGTCATAGAGACCTCATGTTTTGTGTTGTAGGAGAAATGGGTGGCAAATTTCTCTGCAAGCTTGTTAAAAGATTTGATACCCATGGGTAGGTGCGAGAACTATTCTGTAGCTTGACCTCCCAAACTATGAGGAAAGAGGTGCATAAGATATGTATCGTTATGTGAGACCTCGAAGCAAGCGAGATAGAATTCTCCAAGATGGTCTTTTGGGTATCCTTTTCCTTTGTATTTATCAAATTTGAGAATAGTGAAGTTGTCAGGAAAAGGGATCATGGGTAATGACCGATCACATGGATAAGGACAAATTTCTTCCAAAGAGAAGGTTTTCTTGGTGTGGCCAAATGTAAGATCAGATAGTTGTTGTTGAACCTTAGCAAGTTTTAGCTCCATAGTTGTGGGGTAGGGGGGGGGGGTTGGAAACATCTCCTGTTGTCCTAGAGGTGGTTGTTGTTGCCCATATGGAAGATTGTAGTGGAAGCCATGGGCATTGATGTTATAAGGGTCATATGATTGGTTGGGGTCATATGTGTTGTATGTTGGGTTCAGATTGGATTGGTTTTGGGTGTTTTGATTTTGGGGAGGTGGGGTTGGTGCTAGGTAAGAATGCAGGCTTTGTGATAGTTGTTGATAAGAGTTTTGTCATTGGTATTGTGGAAGTGGTGTGAAGAAAGAGTTCTGTGGAGGAAAGCTAAAGTTTGTTGGGTTTGGTTGTAGTGGTGGAACATAGCTATGGGAAGTTTGGTTTTGGGAATGTTGAGGGTTAAAATAGGTGTGGGTTAGGTTGAGAGTGGAAGATCGTTGTGGTGGAGGGACATAGGTAGATGGGTTTTGTGATGGTTGGGGTTGATTAAGATATGTGTTGAAAACATTTAGTGTAGATGATCATTGTGGTGGAGGGACATAGGTTGATGGGTTTTGTGATGGGTGGGGTTGACTAAGATGGAGATAGGTATGATTGAGTGTAGAAGAATGTTGTGGTGGAGGGACATAGGTTATGTTGACATTTTGTGATGGTTGGGGTTGCATGACATTGTGTGGGTTAATGATACGAAGCGTTGATGAAGTTGGGGGTGGTGTTTGTTGAGACCCTTGTTGCATGGCTACATAAGTTTTTCCTGGATTATAATTTGGTGGGAAACCTTCTCATGATGGGGTCGCCAATATTCCACTTGCAATTGGTGTGGACATTTTAGGAGGTTGTTGTGTGTTTGATTGAGCTATAGAAACATGTCTTGATAGTTCTTCTTGATTATGTAGAGTCTCTTGTTGGTGTCTGTAAATTTCCATAGGAGCCAGAATGTGTATGAGGAAAAATTGAGAGGTCGCATGATAAAATCACAAAAGCAATGATAATAACAACTCAATTACCCATAACATAAAGAGAATAATCTAAGTAAAAATCCAACATCAATGAATAAATCAATTTAAAATAAGAAAGACTTCACCTAGATTGTATAGTTCTCTTTGTATGAATGTAGATTTCTCAATAATGTTGTGAAACCATGTTTGCAACAAGAGGAAATAGGTTTTAGTCATGCTCAACAGATCAAAGTGTTCAACGATGTGATGTATACTCAATTCACTGTAAAGGAATGTCTGAGAATAAATGATCGAAGAGGATTTGTTAAGGAGATGAGGGGGGTTTATACAGGTTTCAAACATGATTGATCAATGGATGAAATAAATCCATAGAATGGATGGTTGAGATAAATCAAATAACTCATGATGAATGTGCACACGATGTGTGTCACTCCAAAAAGGTATTTTTATTAAGATAATTGCTTTTTTTTTTATAAAGATAGGATTTGATTTCATAAATTAGAATGCATTTTCTTCTAATTCATGAGTTGATGAAAATAAGATAAATTAAAGCCAATTAACATAACTTTAGATTTGCCTTTTTTAGAGTTCTAAAAATAAGACTGATTGTGCACATGAGTTAACATGATATTTTTATAGGATTTGGAAAGATAATTGAAATTAAATAAATAAATTTAATCAATTATTTGTGCATGATTTTGAAGAATAAATAAAATATTTGATTATATTTTGTTTTTAGAGATTTGAGATAATTTAAATAAATTTGCATGATTTATTTAAATTTGGAAGAACAATTTGATTTAATTAAATAATGTAAAATTATTTAATTGTAGATAAGAGGATTTGTGATGAATTAATTAAATAATTGGATTTATTTAATTAATGTAGATTTAAAATTTGAAAAAGGATAATGATTTAATTAAATAATAAAAATTATTTAATTTTGGAAGAATGTAGAGGAATTTAATGAAATTAATTAAATAAAGAGGATTTATTTAATTAATGTTGAAAAATATGTGATTTAGAAGAATTTGATGACTTTGATGAAATTAATTAAATAATTAAATTATTTAATTAATGTTAAAATGCAGGTAATTAGACATATTTGATGAAATGCAAGTGATTTGATGACTTGGTCATTTTTGGGTGTCTACAGTTGGGAGATGAAATTCCTTTAACACTTTTAAGGTGATTTTCTCAGTCTTTTTAACTACTTTCTCAATGTCATCTGACATGAGAGTATCCATCCTCTTCTTTTTTCTAAACTCTTTGTTAAGCACTTTGGAAATTATTGCCTTATCTTCGAGAGTGATCTCTAGACATAACTTAATCAGTGCATGTTCTCTAAGTTCAATGTCCTTTGCCATAGCAAATTCTTTCCTTGTAGACATTAGACTGCTTAGGCTGTCTCTTTTGCTAAATTAGGGTTTCCTTTACTTGAATCACTTTGTGTTGCTTGAACCTCTGGAGATCGTTGAAATTGCTTGGAAATCACTTTTAGTTTTTCTTGGACAATTGATAACTTGAATGCAAAGTGAATTGTATGTTGAATGAGTTCCTTTTTAACCCTTGATATGAAAACCTAAGTCATCATAAATGTAGTCCTTCAAAAATCTATCAAACCCTTTTCTGTTGAACACAGCTAGTCTAGATTGCTTCACAATGTTCCACATCTGATTCTTTTCTTTTGGAATTACTTTCAAAGGATCTATCATATGAAGCTTTTGATCATATCTTTGTGTTAGATCCAGACACTAATTATCTGGCTAGGGGATTTGGATTTTCAATATAGCTCCCCCTAAGCCAGAGGTCCCAATTTAATTCCTAGAGGAAGTATCTGCACCAGAGGTTGGTACGGATCCATCCCTGACCTCATTAACATCCTTCTTAATCCAGACCTTGCTCATTTCCTTCTTGATTTCCACTGGATCGATCTTGTTCTTACCTTTTGTTGGTTAACATATTTGCCACCTAACTCTATATACTCATGCCCAAACAAGTGACAAATGTAATCAACAGTTGAGCCTAATATATTGGTATTCTACACACGCTCTCTACGTATTTAACAAGGCACAACTACCTTCAACAGGTATTCTAATGAATGAGAAAGACTCAAGATTGGTTTTAACCAAAAAGCAAAAATAAAGGCAAAGCTTTTGACCAGAAAGCAGCAAAGGTGAATTTACAACCCAATTACCAGGAGTTCAAAGACATCTAGCCACATAACATGAATATAAAACAGACCACTTAAATTTACATATATGAATATTCACCACCTCAAATGATATATCAATAGATAAAATATTCTTAGCAGCGAGCAAGATTTATAAATATCCAACCACCAAGACACGTGAGTATCATTAACATCAGCAGAAACACATTCAACTTAAGAAGAATATGAACTCAAATAATCACAACACAAAGTCCATGATCACCCAAATATCCACTATATTAACTTGCATTGCATATATCAAAGTAGCTGAAAACAAGATTAGGTATCACCCTTGCAAAACAAAGTTTGTCAAAAGATCTAGAATTCGACTAGCTATCCAAAATTTATAGCTAAGACAAATCATAACTGTCTTTAAAATCATAACAGCTTATTGAAATAGCAGATTAAAAGATGTTTAGAACATAATTATAATAGAGGGGCCCTCTAGAGCCAATAGTTTTAGAGCAAATATGAAAAGACTAAAAACATGAAAATTGAAATCAATTGAGGATTTGTAAATCCCCATCGCCATCATCCACCTCGTCCATCTCTTCATCTTCCTTCAACTTCTTGGCTTCTCCAGTGACACTTTGTACTGCCTAAGGTACCTAAGCTCATAACTTGGCCTTATACGCTATGTACTTGTTGATGATAGGTGTCAATGACATGCCAGGTGGAGATCCTGTCATACTAATGTGATGTATCTTCTTCATGACTACCCTATCTGAGTCTGTCACCTTATGATGTATTTCATCAAAGCCACTTTTGCAACTACTAATATAGGTTGCCAATTTAGAGAACCTTCCCAATGAATCCCTCGTGATTGCATCATAATTCACTATTTCCTCAATCACCACATTCTTGAAATTTTGTTTTATTACCTTGACATCCAAGATTTTCTCATCATCGGATCCATTAGCTTCCACCCCCAGAGCAGTGAAGTCCTTTTTGATTCTCATCATCTCCTTGTAATAGAATGCAATGGATTTCCCCATCTCCTCTTCTGCTGTAGTTATGATACAGAGTTTCCATTCTATTGCATCAGCCCATATAGCGGTATCTAGTTCTCTAGGATTAGCTATAACTTCTTCAACTATCAAGATACTAGGATCCATGTTCGCTATCTCTTGTATTTCCTTAGAGGCTATGTTTAGACTGTGGTGATCACTTCTAGCTTTCTCAAATTCTACTATCAAAACCTCCCTCTTTGCATGTATAGAATCAAACAATTTTACTACCTCAATGAAAATGAGACCATCAAAAACAATCTTCTCAACTCGTTGATCCATAGCTTTTTTCAGAGATAGAGAAGTCTTGACTTGTTGAAGCAAATTTGAATTAAGGGTATGGAGGTTGACATCTGAGGAGGTCTTAGTTGAGGGTGTTATTATTATAGCAATAGAATCAACAAAAGAGGATAAGGAACTTACATGTGCCAGCCATTTTGAATTTTCTTATTGCAATCCCTTTACCCTTTTAGAGATATCATCAACTGAATATTGGAAATGATACAAATCACCCTCAGTAGTTGATGGTCCCAGATCTATTTGACTCACTCTGAACTCAGCTTCTCTCAATTCATCCTCATTCTTTTCTGTCAGTGGATCTACAATCTCTAGAAATTGGTTTCCTTAGGTGGCATCAGTCACTATTCTTGACATTCTTTTTGCATGCTTGGGTTTGGGAACCATTTGCAACAAACTGGCCATAGTATCGATACCCTCATCAGTAGGAACAGTGTATCTCTTCTTCTTATGAACTACCTTTTTCAACCAATTTGGAGATGAGGTTGATACATTGGCAGCATTGGAAGTAGCAACTATAGGCACAAGGTGGGAATTTTGTTCTGACAATTCTCTTTGTTGTGGGGAATTTGACAGGCTAACAAAAGAGTGCAACAAATTATCTTCTCCAATTTGAGAGAAAATAAAAGAATTAGAATCACTTACATGATTATTAGGTGGTGGCAAATGGTCTACTTTAGATGACAGAGCAGCCAATCTGGGATTTCTTTTCACTGTTTGGACATCCTACTCACAAGTGGTTTTCATCCTCCTAGTCTCTTCAGGTGGCCTGTCATCATCACCATTCGATTGTGAGCTGACTCTCTAGAGATTTGGGTACAAACTAGATGATTTTCTATATGAATGGGTGGTCTAAGATCTGGCTTGATTTTGAGAAGTTGAGTCCCTCGATGTTGTGGAGCCAGTACACTCCTTGATCTTTCCTTTTAACCACTTTTCTATTCTTCTCAACACATGTAAAGAACGCAACATAATATCAGTGACTTCTTTTTCTAACCATCTTATAGGAGGCATGGGTTCCCTTGACACTGCATCATAACCTTCATCTAACATATCTAAAAAATCATCAGTCATATCAGGGACTTGGATGTTTAGTTTGAAGGCACGAACTTGATCTACAGTAAGTCTCATCCATTTCCTTCTCTGAACCTCCCTTTCATCAACACAATCCTCCTAAAAATCTTTGAGTTGAGGTTGGTGCAAATAAGAACCACCTCCATGCATGTTTTCCTTTATAAAATTCTTACTATCAAAGGACACATGAGGGAACAAACTATGAAGGCTGAACTCTGACAATAACTTGTCAACATTTTGGGCCCCATCATTACATTTGCATGTTTAAAAAGATAAAGACATAGGGAAAGAGTACCCTTTCTTTTTCATAGCCTGATATTTAACATTCACAGCGGCCATTTGGTGGCATAACTCTAGCAACACCAAATAATCAGATGGGTACTGCAGCAATTTTAATGCGTCATTTTCAAAACCCTCGATTCTCAAATAGGAGAAGTGATCAAATTGTATATAAAAACTCCCAAATTTCATAACCAGGGCAGATGCTTCAACTAAAAACCTTTTCTCTATTGAGCCATGAATTTTCTTAGCTAATATCATGGAAACAACATCATTAACATGCCTAAAGTCTTTCATACCTTCATTTTTCTACAATTGGGGAAAAACATGATACACAGGCATACTTGTCATAGGACTCCCTTGAATCCTCAAACCAGACCAAGACGCCTCTCTTCGAGCCAATGTATAGAATAGCTAGGAACACATATGGAAGCTCACATTTCTTGCAAAATTCACCAGTTGTTCATGCACGCAATTATTGATAATCTTCAGCTAGTCGATGCAGTAGTATCCACAAATCAATAGAATAAATCTGCACATCCAAAATTCAAAAGCATCCAACTCGGGGCTCCCAACCACTTTGTTCAACAAAGTTATCATATCTAAAATATCTTCCTTGAAATGGCTCCTTTTCAAATTGGGGGGAAGCTGAGACTTCCTAGTTTTCTCAATATCTAACCATCTCTTGGCGACACAGGTACGACACCAATCTTTTCTCTCATTGTAATAGTTCTATGATGAAGACACAGAAATGTTAGCATTGTCTTCATACTCTTCTAAATTCAAGGCCAAGGCAACAGATTCAAAGTCAATTTTTGCCACAAGAACAGCACTGGAGGTCCTTATTTCTTGGGAATCTTGAAAATACCCATTAGTGGATGCAACCATCAGCTCAGGACAATGCACAATGAGTGGAAAGCCACCAGCTTTATCTAAACCACTACTAGTAATTTTCTCTACCAAGGGAGTTTGATCTTCAAACTGTATTCTTATTCCAGAAGTCATCCAAATCAACATGGCCTAAATTAGTATCTCTTACCTCAAACAGACCATTCTCCACTATAGAGGCCACGAGAGTCCCTTGGAATTTGAACTTCATCTTCATGCACTCAAGAAACCAGAATACCAGAGACTTGAAAATGTATGTAGAGAACACAAGATGATACAAGATACTAATAGGAATCTCGTTATGTAGATACATGGGAATGAAAATTTCTAACTCCTCAAAGAAAATATTATGCCCTTATAGAGAGAGAGAGCTCTTATGAGAATGAAATTATGTTGATATCTCGCACTTAGCAAACTAGCTGTTTAACTTTCTCCAATGCATTCTCTTGTAGAACAATATCACCTTAGGCTAGCTTAAGGACTTATCAAAGTCATTTCTCATAAATTCACTAAGGAAAGATATTAAATGCTAGCGGCAAATTTATCTTTATAACTCATAAATGCATGCCTCGAGTTTCCCTCCAAAAATTGTGCCACTGTGTCCTCATATACTTCTAATTAAATGCAAAGTGACAAGTGTAATTCCTTCGTACTGTACGCTAGCGCTGCAAAAACACCATCTGGAAAAACATGATGTTCAAAGTCGGCAAGTCAGGCAGAAGTTGAACTTTTGAACTAGGAGTCAAAGGTTTAGAATTTCAAGGAACTCTCAACAACTAAGAAAAACTTCACCATCAAGACACAAGGAGAAACTTGAAGCGTGGGACCTTAAGACAAGTCGATAAGTTAGGTGATTCAAGAACTTGTGAAAATTTTGACTTTAGTTCAAAGATGTGAAGGATAGCTGACAACTTGAAAATGATTGAGTAAAATTTGGCCCAAGGGAATAACAAAGGGAAAGACCAACAAATAATGAAGGAAAAACAAAGAATGGACATGAACACATTTTTTGAAGAAAAATGGGGCAACGACTAGCTCTAATTGGGGACAAGGACTCAGGAGGATGCAGAGAATCTAGAAAAACTATGGTGAACAAGCCTTATTCTAGGGGTGATAGAGTCACACCAAAAATGGGACAACACAACAACAGAAAAATAGGGAAAGAAACTATGGTACAGAGTAGGACTCAGAAACTTTACCAATTGCATAATTTCAAATCTTGCCCTTGTAGGCAAGAGGTAGCGATGTTCCATTAGAGTAAGCCAACAGAAATGCATTCTCTCCCACAACTTCTCTAATGTTGAAGGGTTCTTTCCACAAAGAATCAAATTTCTTATGGGCACCTTTTGGTTCTCTCCTCCTATCCCATAGAAGCACAGAATCTCCCACAACAAAGCTCCTCTCTTTAGCCTTTTTATCAAAAATCTTCTTAACAGTCCATTGATGTTTAGCAATTCTATCTGCAACAACCTCTCTCTACTCTTCTAAATGGCTCAAGTATAATATCCTCTTCTCCAGTGCTGATTGAAACTGCTCATCTTCAATTGCCTTCTGCAAATTCAATGTAGATAATTTTAGGGGAATAGAGATTACACTATCAATACCATAAACCAACTGAAAAGGAGACATACCAATTGCCCTTTTATATGTTATCCTATTAGCCCAAAGAGCATCATATAGATTCTTATGCCATCCCCTTTGATTTTCTTCCACTAGCTTTTTAACAATGGAGATGAGGTTTTTGTTACTTGATTCTGCTTGGCCATTGCCTTGTGGGTAATAATCAGATGAACGGGCAAGGCTAAAACCAAAATCATAACAGAAAAGAGTAATTTCAATAGAGGAAAAGATTGAAGCATTATTAGTCACCAGCTTCCTAGGTACACCAAACCTGACCAAAATGTTCTCCTTAAGAAAGGTGCAAACTACCTCAGAAGTAGTACTTTTCACCGAGATAGCTTCTACCCACTTGGTAAAATAATCCGTTGTTGTCAGGATATGAGTATGTACAGCACTGAAATTAGGATTAATTGGTCCAATGAAGTCTAAACCCCATTGCTGAAATGGTTTGTCTATAACCACTAGTCTCAAAGGTAAGGCAGCTAACTGAGGCCTACCTGTGAACTTTGAACATTTCTCACACATCAATAACCACTCATAGACATCCTTGAACATACCAAGCCAGTAAAAACATTTCCTCAGTATCTTGAAAGCTATCATTGATGAAGAGAAATGTTCCCCACAAGATTCATTATGGAAGGATTCTAGCAATTTCTTCTATTATTCCTTATCCACACATCTCAAAAAAGTTCCATCTACTCTTTTATATAAGTTACCTCCCCATATAACATATTTATGTGCCTTAAGCTTCAAGTTCCTCTTTTCCTTGGCCGAGAGGTGAGATGGACAATCACCATAAGTTAAGAAATAAGAACATCAAAGAACCAGTCATCAATATTACTAGTGAAAAGAACCAAGGGCATGTTGAAATTAAGGAACCTTGAGAGGGGGGCGGTGAATTAGTGTTCTGCAAAACTTATTATTTTGTTCCTTTATTAATTTACCACATACATTCAAAAGAAAGAAACATGAACTCAAGAACAACAGCAACAAAATCATTACACATGAACACCAGAATTTTTACATAGAAACTCGGTTAAGGGAAAAACCATGGTGGGGGTTAACCCACAAGATTGTATACTCTGTTAAAAGTATTACAAATGGGAAGGCACAGGCCTTCGAGCACACTGACCAGAGCTCACTACTCAAAGGAGGCTCACTGCCTACAAGATTGATTACAAAGAGTTTACAAGAATACTTGAACTGAAGAATAGTATCTAACAATGCCAGATTACAGCTCCGGTTAGGATCGATATAATAACTTCACACACTTCATCTCTTACTGCCCTATTTTACTATTCTACCATAATTTGAGCTTCAAATCTCTACTTCGCCCTTGGTACTGCAACACTTTGCACCTCTCATCTCATATTCACACAACCATATCCCAAAATGCTCACACCCGATGATTATATATATCCACTATATGAAATTTTATCAAATGCAGTTGGCCTCAATAAAACTTAGAGGCATTTTCAAGAACATTGTTCTGTCGGCTGAATCCATGTACAAATATCAATGCAGACCATAACTTATGAATGCAAGTCACCACACATGTCATCCAATACCACTGGATCTCATAAATCACTCAACCAACCGCTTCTCTTAATCCGTACAAGGATCAAACACCAAGTCGGCCTGTTCTTCACCGAACTGGGCTGTAAACCCAATACTCATATGCTTGTAACTTTCAATCCTCTCATCGCCGGAGGCTAAAATTCTAGATTTAGGTAGTCTTGACATCCCTTAACATACCCTCAGATCTGCAGCACAATATGATTACAATTGGAGAAATGCAGACCAAAATGTTGAACCCTGTCATATGCTCTATTCTTGTCTATCCAGACTTAGACAAATTTGCAATCTGACTCCCAGTATGATCAAATGGTACAATGCAGATGTGTAAGATAGATTCAGTTGCTGTCAATGAGACATGTTTAGCAATGTCTCTTTCCAACAATCTCCCCCTTTGGCATTGATGGCAACACTTAGTGAAAAATGACTAAGTGTTAGAATAGCTCCCCCTTACTATGTAAACTTGTGATTTCCAATTCTCCCCCTTAGCTGAATTCTTCTTTTTTCATTGCTTTCCACTCCCCCTTTGACATCAATGGCAAAGGTCAAGGTCCGGATCCAAAAAAACATTTACACAAAAATTATATATTCATATTTCTGCATATGTACAAACAATCCTTATGTCTTATCTACATAAACTTAAACAAATCACCAAAAATGTTTTTCAACAGCGCCAATTCACTGTCCCAACTTTTCTTCATGCCATCCAAAATTGAAATATGACCACTGAATAGAAATGCATGTGACTCTGCCTTCTGCAAATCGGTGGGATCACTTGTCAGAGCAGCAGCTTGAGCTTCTGCCAATGCATTGAACATTATTTTTAACTTAGGGGAAATCAGTCCCCGGAGCTCATCCAATCTACTCATAACTTTAACCTTTTCCTTTTGCAGATTACTCAATTCATCAACTAAACTTACTACTTGACATTCTTTAGTTATTGCAGAGTCAGTTAAAGGATTATAGGACTGAGCGATGTTAGAAAATTTTAGCTCTAAGTCCTTAATCTTTTTCTCAATATCCTCAGCAACTTTAGACTGAGATAAACAAAATTTGTACACATCTCCTCCTTCAGTGAGGGCATTTTGAATACTCTTTACACTAGTATCCAACATAATTATATCATTGTCAATTATTCTTTTCAGTTCACTAAATCTTTTATCATTGAATTCATTCCAGACTTTGACTTCTACTAAATTTTCAAAAGACTCAAAGTGAGTACTTATAGAGTTTATCAAATTCTTCAACTAACCAAAGGGGGATACTGATGAATCCTTCTAAAATGAAGGAATGATTTTCTCCAAAATGCCAGATGCAAGACCAAGCAACTCACTGTCTTCAATATGGAACTTCAAAATTTCCTCTCTAGCCATAGCTTATGCAAAAGAGGCCAACTTCATTTTCTGTACCGGTGACAGAGCATCAAAATTGATTAGACCTTGTATTATGTTTGGATCTTCTGCAACTTGTTTATCTTTCTCCAAAATTTCTTTCACTACTTCTATAGTGTCTCTTGTCCAATATGATGTTTTAGTTTTATGCTCATTAGGGCCTGCATCTTCTCCCTTTTCAGAGTCAACCACATTGTCTTGCTTATCATATTCATTCTTTTTCTCTACTTCTACTGTCTCAGCATCATCAACAATGTCTTCTACATTCTTTTTCAAAGGATTTTGTCTATCCTCAGTAGCAACATTATTGTCATTTTATCAAGTTCCTCAACATCTGGGATGGAGGAATCAATTCCATCATTTGTTTCTTCTTCTTGACCTTCCTTGTCCTCAACCTCTTCTGCTTTTTGCTCCTTAATCTTCTCAGAATCACCTTTAGTAGGAGTATTTATATTCATTTCTGTATTTTCTTCACCAGATTGGTTCGGAGGAATCTGAGTATCCTCTGCACCATCATCATTATCTTCCTTCACCATCTCTTTAACTTCTTTGTTTAGTATTTCCTCTTCCAGAGTAGATAAAACATTTGCCTCAGCTTGTTGCTCATCTTCCTTTAACTCATCATCATTTGGAATGGATGTATCATCAACAGGTTCTTCAGTGACAACATAGAACATATTCTTGTCCAAGGCTTTCCTCATAATTTGTTCTGTTTCTTTGACAACTTCATCAATGTCTCCAATCATTAGCTTATTCATCCTAATTTTTCTTCTAAATTCATTTTTAACTTCTTTGAAAATTTTATTTACTTCCTTCTCAGAGATTACTGGACACAAACTGGTTAACACATGTTCTCTTAGTTCCAAATCTTTTGCTTTAGCAACCTCTTTTCTCATCTCCAAAATGTCACTTAGACTCTTAGGGAGTTTTGACAAGATTTCCAAAAGTGTTCTGTTGAATGTATTTAAGTATTTAACAGTAGCATCCTCCAAAATTCTCTTGTTGTCTTTGTCAAAGCTGTCATAATATTCTATTATGGGCTTCAAATTCCCATGAATAGTTATTTCATTCACAATATCTTCAACTGATAGGGTGGATTTTTTAGTCTTTAGTCTTTTGCTTACCCTTACACTTCTGGAGGGCTCATCTTGGGCAACCCTTGATGCTTCTACTTTCTTTGACTTTATGCTTTCAAAGGGCTTATCCTTAGATACTTTAGTAGCCTTAGTGCCTGAGGCCTTCAACTCTTTAATCTCATCATCTGAATCATTATTCTCTTCATCCTCCTTCTCCACACTAACATATGACCTTTTGGCCATTACTTTTGTTCTTTTTCCTTCCTTACCAGTAGATTTTTCTTTGGATTTCTCTGCAATAGGAGAAGGTGATGCACCAAAGGTTGTACCAGAACTCCTAGTAGTCCTTGGCTTAGAAGAAGATTCTACTAGAACACTTTCCTGTTCCCTGTCCTACTTCTCTTTCTTAGCTTTCTCTATCCTTTCCCTATTTTGTTTCACAACTTCCTTTGTTATTCCAATACTTTCAGTATACCTTTCAACTTGCCTTTGGATGTTTCTCTTGATTTCTAGTTTCCAGAACTCAATATAAAGTTTCAAACTAAGCTCTCTATATGTACCGAATCTCTTAATTGAGGTATCTTTTGGTTTTCTCAGAAGGTGTTAAGCATACATTTCTAGTATTTGTTCATCAACTTCATACCCCATGGGCATGATCCATACGGTCCTTGGTTCAATTGCTTCCATCAAGCACTGATCTATTTCCACCATGAAACAAATTGTATCCTTGTTTTCTTCTACCACAAAAGTAGGGATTCTTTCCCTTGATTGCATCATGTTCTAGAACTTCTTGAAATATCCCCAAAGAGAAATCCTTTGGGCATTAGAGTCACCAATAATGTGCAAGTGTTCTTTGATTTGTATGGCAATAGGCTTATCACTGGTCTAACACAGGCTCTTCTTCCTCGGTAGCTCATTCATGAAATAGAAGAACATACACAATACCAACGCACCATACTTGAATGTATTCTTCTTGTCCCTCTTGATCTTGTTCAGATTCTTTATTAACTAATTTTGCAGGAGCTCACACAGGTCATAGTCAACATTTTCTCTTAACATCTGATAGGCAGCATAAATGGCTATACCAAATACAGAGTTTTCCCTGCTGGAGTGGTATATCTTATACCCAATCACCATAGATGCAAATTTGACATCTAGATCAGTTATATCACTTATTGTCATTGCCCTCTTATCAAATTTTTATTCGGTAGCTTCAGTTACAGTCTGATTCTTCACTAATTTTAGCATTGGCAGTCCACTAGATGAGTTCAATCTTGTTACAGCCTTGATAGCATCCTTGGTGATCTTGAAGGGTTTCATCAACCACATGAATTCAACATGCATCCGACTCAGTACATACCAGACCCACTCATCCTCACTGAAGGATGGGAACCCAATAACCTAAATGAAATGTTTGACTTGTTGTGCCTTATACTCAAGTTTAAGACCATAAATCTCATCCCTTAGATGATTCTTGAACAAATCTACTAACATTGAATCCCAAACTCATCTATTCTAGCATGAATATAAGCCTAATATCTTCAATGTGCAACACACCATGCGAAACATCTGAAAAGGCACCTAACAGATCGACCTCCATAGATTTGTCTGGATGCTTTTTGAATTTAGGTCAGGGTCTTTTGATGATGTCAACAACCAACAGAGTAGCCATATCCAAAGATTGCAAATTCAAAGAGTTTCACAGAGAATACCTTATTTTGCCAGTTAGGGTTAGCTGTTGAATTCACTTTTTACACTTCAAATCTTTGAAATATCAGCTCAGGCACTCTTCTCCTTGTTCTCTTCAAATGCAAAGTGATTCAGATGTTGAGTAAATGGATTTTATACTCCATAAAACCTAATTCACCATTGTAATAAATGCTTTGCCCTAATACATCTGGTTACACTGTTTCTTCATAAGTCAATCTTCAATTGCTCCACAATCAATTAGATTAGCTTCTTTTCTTTCAAAATTTGCTTCAATAGATCTACAATAGGCTTATTTATCTTCATTCATCATGCTAGATTTAGGCACCCATTTAATGGTAGGGGGAATTAGATTTTCAATGCAGCTCACCCTGAGCCAGAGCTCCTATTTCAATTCCCAGAGGAATTAACAGCACCAGATTCTAGTGCGGACCCATCACCATCAATCATTTCACATTTATTTACCCATGTTTTGTTCATTTCATTCTGGATCTCATTCACATTTACTTTACCCTTGCCTTTATCTTGTCCCTGCATATTTTGGTTTATATTTACCAGACCTTTTCTATCATCATTCCTGCTTCTACAGAATTTTGCAATATGACCGGATCTGTTGCAATTGAAGCACACAACATTTATTTTCTCATTTAGTTGATTTCCTCTTGATCTGCACTGATTAGCCATGTCCAAATCTATTGCATGCAAAATAGTTGACATTGAAAGAATTGACATTTCTTCTGTTGTTAGAGTAGCTCATTATAATACTTCTGCATTCATTGGATCTATGACCATATCTTTTACAATTGAAGCATTGACTAGAGAAATATGGACCATTTTGATTCACTCTATTTCTGCACTGAGTAGCTCTATGACCAAATTTATTGCAATTGAAACAATTTCTATTAAAAGATGGATACCTTTGAGTATTAGGTTGTATTACTAGAGGTCTTCTAGGTCTATTTCTCTAATTCCTTGATTTAGGATTTCTTTGACCAGATCCAAGGCTTTCACCTTTCTCATATCCCAGACCATGCTTATCATCTGCCATCTTCTAACTATCAAGCAGCACTTCAAGTTTAGCTGAGCTTATCTTGAACTTCTCTTTGTATTCATTTGCAGCTTCTAGGTCATGTTTGAGAATAACAATTTTCCTTTCAAGTTGTTCCTCATTATCCCTAGTTTCTTGAAGATCAGACTCTAGATGGCCAATTATTATGTCTAATCTGCAACACTCTTTTCTTCTTTCTTTCAGAGATTGATTCAAGTTTTCTTCAGTCTTCTTCCTTTCCTCAATTTCCTTGGTTAACCTCATCACCCTAGATTCCATCTCATGTTTTAGGACAACAATTTCTTTTTCCAGCTTCTCACATTCCTTTGTCTTCTCCTTTAGAGCTCCATCCATGTCATTGTCTTCCTGCTGATTTGCTAACTACTGAAGTAGCTCCTTCCTCTTTTCCATAGATTTGCTCAGTTGCCCTTTTATAGTCTTAATGAAATCCTCGGCATCTTTAAGGTTCTCTTGTAGTTCTTTGACTTTTGCTTTGAACTAATCAAGATCTTCTAAAGCAACTTGAATTTGTTCATTGATGCCACCAGAATACCTGAATGAACCCATTGAAACACCTTCCCAGATCTTCCTCAAGCTATTAAAATTCTTCCAAGGAACCTTGCTCTGATACAAATTGTTGAAATTAAGGAACACTAGGAGGGGGGGTGAATCAGTGTTCTGCAAAACTTATTATTTTGTTCCTTTATTAATTTACCACATACATTCAAAAGAAAGAAACATGAACTCAAGAACAATAGCAACAAAATCATTGCATATGAACACCAAGATTTTTACATGGAAACCTGGTTAAGTAAAAAACATGGTGGGGGTTAACCCACAAGATTTTATACTCTGTTAAAAGTATTACAAATGGGAAGGCACATGCCTTTGGGCTCACTACTCAAAGGAGGCTCACTACCTACAAGATTGATTACAATGAGTTTACAGGAATACTTGAACTCAAGAATAGCATCTAACAATGCAAGATTACAGTTCTGATTAGGATCAATATGAAAGGAAGTTAGGTGTGCAGAAAACACTTCCTACACTAATCTAATGAGGGGAGGAGAGTGCTAATTCAATTTAATCTTTACAATTATAGCTATGTTAACCCACTAATAGAGATATTACAGCAAACACATACACAAGAATGTGATACATAAGAAGAAAGACACAAGATATACATGGGGAAAACCCTTACAGGTGAAAAACCCCACACTCCAAAACACATCTCAAATGAATTCTCTAAACAAAGAAGGTTACAATACAATCATAGAGCCAATTCTCTTGTAGGAGTCTTTTAACACTCGTATCTGGAGATGTTCTGGTAGCATAATAGTACCTGTCAAACCTTTAGTACTTCTCTCCAAAGCACCTGTTTATAAAGAGAATACAAGGCAAAAATGGCTCCACATTAAGATGGGCGTCCAACATGGACTCATGGCCCAAAACCCATGCCTATGGACACTTGTCCAACACTGTAGGATGCTCCTAACACTTGTCAAGCCACCCCATCCCAAGGAGGTCACATATTTCCAAAATGGGCTATGACAGATGCTCTTATGACTCTTATAACCATCATAGAATCTATCATAACTGTCATAACTTACAGCTGTAAGAGAATCTATCATACACAGACTATAAATAGCATATTCTCTTACAACATGTCATAGTCCACCTTGGGGCACCCAAAGATGCCTTTTTCAAAGATGCTTCTTGACACATGTCTTCACCTATCATAGGATCTTCTATTTCTAACTCTTACATGTCATAACTTTGTCATAGGAATCTGTCATGACCATTTTGGTCAATATTCCCTTACATGCATTCCAAGATGCTGACACATGACAAAATATTCCTACCACTAAGTGGGATGCGTATCTCCTCATGTGACAACAAATTTACATGTGGTCATATGCCATGTAGGATGACACATCACCGTGCCAACTCCCACAATATGACAACATAGGATTTGCAGCCAAATTATACAATAGGCAATAAATAAATAAATACAATGAATTAATATAAGGAATTACCAAGGTTGAGACACCTTAATTCCCAACATTCTCCCACTTGTCGAACACCTTATAAGAGCCAATAGAATTAATAGGATTTAACTGGTATAGGCTGAGAGGCCCATAGACTCCGAACACCATCTAAACTTCTTTGTGCCTATTGGTTTCATCAATGCATTTGAAACATTCTTCAAAGTATCTGCCTTCTCTAAATTTACCTTCCTATCCTCTACCATGTCTCATACAAAGTGAAATTGTACATCAATATGCTTTGTTATGGCATGGAAAGTTGGATTTTTTGCAAGACAAATCGCACTCTAACTGTCACAAAAAATCATAATCTGTCCTGCATCAACACCAATATCTGAACACAATCTCTTAAGCCAAATGGCTTCCTTGCAAGCATGAGTTGCTGCCATGTACTCAGCTTCTATAGTGGACAAAGCAACCATAAGTTGTTTCTTACTCATCCAACTAATTGCACCACCAAACATAGTGAACACATAGGCACTGGTGGATCTAATGGTGTCAATGCCACCTGCCCAATCATAATCCACAAATCCATGAATACAAACTAAATGTGGAGGTCCTGTAGCATTACCATGATAGCATATGGAATATTTGGAAGTACCCCTCAAATATCTGAACAATCACTTAACTACATCCCAATGTATCCATCCAGGATTAGCCATAAATTGACTAAGGACTCCCACTACTTGGGAAATGTTTGGTCTTGTACAGACCATAGCATTCATCAAACTGCCAACATCACTAGCATAAGGTACTCTACTCATGTTGTCCACCTCACTAGGAGATTTTGGACAATCATTAATAGAAAACTTTGTCCCCATTGAAACAGGAACACACAATGGTCTATAATCTACCATGCTGAACCTATCCAACATGGTCTTCACATACTTACTCTGGCTTAACCAAAGTTTTTTGTTAGCTCTGCCTCTTCTGATTTCCATTCCCATAATGTACCTAGCTACCCCAAGATTTTTCATCTCAAACTATGCTGACAATTGAGACTTCAAATTAGAAATCATATTTTTACCATTCCCAATCAACAACATATCGTCAACATACAATGCAATAATGAGAATATGATCATTGTCAAACTTGTAATACACACAATGATCTGATTTTGATCTCAGATATCTAATTGACAACACAAAGGCATCAAAATTCAAGTACTACACCCTAGGAGACTGCTTCAAATCATACAAAGACTTCTTTAACTTGCAAACCAAATTTTCTTTACCTTTCTCTATGTAGTTCTCTGGCTATGACATGTAAATCTCTTCCTCCAAATCACCATGAAGGAAAGTTGTCTTCACATCCATCTGTTCTACCTCTAAGTCATAAGCAGTTGCAAGAGATAACAAAAATTGAATGGATGTCAGCTTTGCAACGGGAAAGAAAATTTCACCATAATCAATTCCCTCCACTTGTGAATACCCCTTCGCAACCAATCTAGCCTTGTACTTTTCAACACTGCCATCTGCACCGAATTTCTTCTTGAACACCCATTTGCATCCAATGGGTTTCCATCCTTTAGGCAAAGGCACCAAGTCCCATGTTTTATTCTTCTCCAAAGAAGCCATCTCATCTTCCATGGCCTCCTAGGAACCTGTATCTTTCATGCCCATAGCCTCTTTCACAGTTCTAGGCTCATCAGTGTTAGTAAGTAAAGCAAAAGCACAACTAGAATCAAGTAATGAACAACCAAACCTATCAGGTTGCTTTCTTGTTCATGTAGACCTCCTCAATGGCTGAGGTTGAGGTTCTTCTTCTTCTTTTGAGATTTCAGAGCTACTAGAGCTCTCCTCATCATCAGGTCTCACATGGTCTATCAGTTCAGTCTTCTTAGGGGTAGAAGGAAACTGAACCACATCTTCTTTCTTTTCTATCTATTCTGGTTATAGAACAACGGAAGAAGGTGTTAGCTCTCTGAAGATAACACTTCTACTTTACAACACTTTTTCAGCCACAGGATCCCAAAGCTTATATCCTTTCACATCGACACCATAGCCAATGAAAATACATTTAACAGCCTTGTTATCCAATTTAGAACATTTCTCCCTAGGCACATGTGCATATGCCTCACAACCAAAAACACAAAGATGCCTAATTGAAGGCTTCTTACCAGACCAAACATCCATAGGTGTCTTTCCAACAAGAGCTGATGTAGGAGATCTATTTACCAGATAGCAAGCAGTGGCTACAGCTTTAGCCCAAAACTTTTGTTTGAGGCTTGCTCCACTAAGCATACTCCTAGCCTTTTCTGTCAGTGTCCTTTTCATCCTCTCTGCAACTCCATTTTCCTGCGGGGTATATGGAATTGTCTTATGTCTTCCAATGCCTTGCTCTTTATAGAACTTATCAAACTCTTCTAAACAAAACTCATAACCGTTGTCAGTTCTCAAACACCTAATCTTTTTACTAGTCTGATTTTCAGCAAATGCTTTAAACTCTTTAAACCGACTAAAGACTTCAGTCTTGCTTCTGATAAAATAAAACCATGTCCTTCTACTATAATCATCTATGAAAGATACAAAATATATAGATTTGGAAATTGAAGGAACATTAACTCGACCAAACTCATCAGAATGAATAAGATCCAACACACCAGAAGACTTGTGAGAACTAGAGTAAAACTGAACACGGTTTTGTTTTCCATATAAACAATGTTTACAAAAGTCAAACTTGAGATTACAATCATTTAACCCCTCAATGATGTTTTTATTTTTCAGGGTTCTAAGACCCTTCTCACCAATGTTGCCATATCTCAAATGCCATAACATAGTCTTTTCAACAGGACGCTTAGCTTCCATAGCATGTGCACTACCATCAGAACTAGTTACAACATATTTCTTCACTGCTCATTCAGATGGTGGGGATGAAGTGACTGTAGCTCTTTTCTTCGAGTTAGAAGAACTATTACACTGTGAAGTGCATGCCTCTAGCTGAAATAGAGTACCTCTCTGAGTACCCTTCGCAAGCACCATAGATCCTCTAGTCATCTTGCATCCATCCTTCGAAAAGACAACCTGTACAACTGCATTATTCAACATACTTATAGAAAACAGGTTCCGTGCAAGGCCTGGGATGTGCATAACCCCAGCGATCCCCTTCACTTGTCCATCAGGAAATCATATCGAGACTCTTCCATGACCAACAATCTTCAGATGAGAGTCGTCACCTAGGTACACTCTTCCACCATCAAACTCTTCATACTTCATGAACTAGCTTCGATGCGAGGTCATGTCGAATGATGCACCAGAATCAATCAACCACACATCATTAGATGTATGGGTGGCCAGGGCTATGATGAAGGCATCACCATCATCTTGTGACTTGTCAGAATTTGAATTAGGGGCGGTCTTTTTTTTCTTTTTCTTTTCTTCTTTGCATTCCTTTCAGAAATGCCTCATTTTCCCATAGTTCCAACATAGAGCCTTGGACTTTCTAGGAGATTTGGATCTCCCCTTTTCACCTTTCTTGTCCTTCTTCTTCCCTTTCTCTTTGGGTCTTCCATGAACCACAAGAGCCTCTTTGGCTAGCTTGGATGTCTTCCTTTGCATTTCTTTAGATAACAGTGAGGACACCACATCTTCCATCTTGAAGGTGGTAGTGGTGCTTCTGATAGCCATGACAAGATGATCCCACGAATCTGGCAAAGAACAAAGTAGGGTCATACATCAATCCTCCTCCTCCATTTCCACACCCACAGATGCCAACTGTGCAACAATCATGTTAAAAGCATTCATGTGATCCACAACAGATCCTCTATCTTCCATCTTCAAAGCGAACAACTTCTTTTTTAGAAAAATCTTGTTCACCAAGGACTTGGCCTAATAAACATCACCTTGATTTTTCCAAAGGTCTTTCATGCTCTTCTCCTCATGGACATTCAATAGGACAAAGTCAGCTAGACAAAGTCTTATGAGACCCTTAGCCTTCCGATCTTTGAGGTCCCAATCAGCTTGTGACATTACTATAGTTTTACACTAGATATGGTTTCCCATAGGTCATGATCAACAAGTATGTCCTCCATCTTGAATTTCCACAACTTGAAATTAGTTCCATTAAATTTCTACCCCTCTAATCTTCCAGATGTGGTTACCATCTCCTTGCTGCAACAAGATATAGAATGCTCTGCACAAACTCCCACTCAACCTAAGATTAGCTTAAAAAACCCCTACCCAGCAGCTAGAACCAAAACTGGCCAGGCTCTGATACCAACTGAAAGGAAGCTAGGTGTGTAGAAAATTCTTCCTACACTAATCTAATGAGGGGAGGAGTGTGCAAATTTAATTTAATATTTACAATTATAGCCATGTTAACCCACTAACAGAGATATTGCAGCAAACACATACACAAGAATGTGACACAGAAGAAGAGAGACACAAGATATACGTGGGGAAAACCCTTACGGGTGAAAAACCCCACTCCAAAACAAAGCTCAAATGTATTCTGTAAACAAAGAAGGTTACAATACAATCACAGAGCCAATACTCTTGTAGGAGTCTTCAACACTCGTATCTGGACATGTTCCAGCAGCATAACAGTATCTATCAAACCTCTAGTACTCCTCTCCAAAGCACCTATTTATAAAGAGAATACAAGGTAAAAATGGCTCCACATTGATATGGGCATCCAACATGGCCTCATGGCCCAAAACCCATGCCTATGGACACTTTTCCAACACTGTAGGATGCTCCTAACACTTGCCAATTCACCCCATCCCAAGGAGGTCACATATTTCCAAAATGGGCTATGACAAATGCTCTTACGACTCTTACAACCGTCATAGAATCTGTCATAGTTGTCATAGCTTACAGCTGTAAGAGAATCTATCATACATAGGCTATAAATAGCATATTCTCTTACAACATGTCATAGTCTACCTTGGGGCACCCAAAGATGCCTTTTTCAATGATGCTTCTTGACACATGTCTTCACCTGCCATAGGATCTTCTATTTCTGACTCTTACATGTCATAACTTTGTCATAGGAATCTGTCATGACCATTTTGGTCAATATTCCCTTACACACATTCCAAGATGCCAACACATGGCAAAATATTCCTACCACTAAGTGGGATGCCTATCTCCTCATGTGAGGACAAATTTACATGTGGTCATATGCCATGTAGGATGACACATCACTGTGCCAACTCCCACAATATGACAACATATGATTTGCATCCAAATTATACAATACGTAATAAATAAGTAAATACAATAAAATAATACAAGGAATTACCAAGGTTGAGACACCTTAATTCCCAACACAATATACTGACTTCACACACTTCATCTCTTATTGCCCTATTTAATTGTTCTGCCATAATCTGAGATTCAGATCTCTGCTTTGCCCTTGACACTACAACACTTTGCACCTCTCATCTCATATTCACACAACCATATCCCAAATTGCTCGCACCTGACGATAATATATATCCGTTGTATGAAATTTCATCAACTGTAGTCAGGCTCAATAAAACTTAGAGGCATTTTTAAGAACACTATTCTGTCAGCTGAATCTATGCACAAATATCAATGCGGACCACAACTTATGAATTCAAGTCACCATACATGTCGGCTAATACCACTGGATCTTATAAATCACTCAACCAACTACTTCTCATAATCCACACAAGGATCAAACACCAAGTCAACCTGTTCTTCACTAGACTTGACTGTCTAACCAAAACCTGATACTCATGCTTGTAACTTTCAATCCCTTCATCACTAGAGGCTAAAATTTTGGATTTAGGTAGCCTTGACATCCCTTAACATAACCTCAGATCTATAGCACAATATGATTCCCTGTGGAGAAATGCGGACCAAAATGTTGAACCCTGTCATATGCTCTATTCTTGTCTATCCGGACTTAGACAAATATGCAATCTAACTTCTGGTATGATCAAATGGTACAATGCAGATGTGTAATATAGATTTAGTTGCCATCAATGACAACACCTGACATGCCTAGCAATGTCTCTTTCCAATAGGGTAATTCTTTAGTTTCTTTGACCTCACTTTCAACAATTATTTTACACAATCCTTTGCCTCTGACTAGATTGGTAGGCTTGATCTCAATGTCATATTCTTGAAATTTAGCTATCCAAGCTCCTCTATTATTGCATCCAATCTCCTGCTGAGTGAGAATACCTTTTACAGCTGATTCTGGGACATAAACAACAACATGTGAGTGCAAGATATAAATTATGAAACTCTTTAAGGCTTTCACCACTGCATATGCATGCTTCTCCAAAGAGAGTATTTAAGCTTATATTTCTTTAATGGCACACTCATGAAGGCAATGGGAGCTTCTATTCCTTGTTCATTCTTCTATAGCAAAATAGCTGATAGAGTATGTTTAGAGGCATAGCAATAGATGATAAAGTCCTTTTGAAAATTGGGATGCACAATTGTGGGCATGTTAGCAATGACTCCTTTAATGTATTCAAATGATTTCTTCCCTTCGGCACTCCACTTAAAGATAGGATTGTTCCTCATCATTTCTACAATATGTCTGGTCAGCTTAGTAAAGTCGGGGACAAGCCTTCTTAGAAAATTTACCTGACTGAAAAAGGATCTCATGTTGCTCTTGGTCATGGGTAAACTCAGCTATTGAATCACCCTGACTCTCTTTGGATCAATTTTTATTCCATCCTTTGAAACAATATGCCCTAACAGATTTCCTTCAATGACTGCAAAAATTGATTTCTTGGGATTCAAAGAAATACCATTTTCTCCGCAACATTGCAGAACTACTTCCAAGTCATGCAAGTGATTGGCTCTTTTCTTGGAGAAAACTGTTAAGTCATCAAGATAAACCACTATGATTTTGTTTTTCAAATCACTACAAGTCAAATCCATTGCTCTCTGAAATGTGGCCCTACCATTGATAAGACTGAAAGGCATTCTATTATATGCAAAGACACCAATGGGAGTAGTAAAAGTTGTTTTATGCTAGTCTTCCTGAGCCACCCCAATCTAGTTGTACCCTAAAAATCCATCAAGCATAGACATCATCTCTGAACCAAACACAGTTTGTAAAATATGATCCATTACTAGTAAGGGATAGTTATCCTTCAGAGAGGCTTGATTTAGATTCCTAAAATCAACACAAATCCGAATCTCCCCATTCTTCTTCCTAACAAATACAATATTTTCCACCCAAGTAGAATGTTGAATAGGGTAAATGATTTTAGCTTTAGGCATTTTGTCAATTTTATTGAAGATGGCTTCAGCTACTTTCAAGTTATAAGTTCTTTACTTTTTCCTAAAGGGTATGGTGCCAGGCTTTAGTGGAATGTGATGTTACATTTCACCATTTCTAAATTTCTTTAGATCAGCATAACACCATGCAAAAGCATCCTTGTACCTAATAAACAAAGAAATCAAACGTTCCCTTTCTCCCTTAGAACAACATTTACCAATACATACAATCTTCGGATCAGCTTCAATGCCAATATTCACCCTATCATAATCAGTCAAAGCTATGATGGAAACTTTATTCTTCTTCTTAAGGTATTGATCATGTCGATTGAAAAGATATTCAAGAGAAACTAGCCCTTTAGGAATTTTATTCCCTTTTAACTGCACAATTCCTAAGTTTGAGTCATCAGAGGATCTTATTTCTCCTTCCAAAACATCATTACTTTCATCACTACTACCTTCAAAGAACATATTGGAAAAAGATTCAGCTTTTTCAAAAAATGAAATAATTTGTTGATCAAAATTAAAAACTTGCTAGTGATCAACATTGTTAGGGACACTAGGCCTGTATACCACTTCAATCCTGTATGATTTATCTTTGAAATCTAGATGCGGTAAGAGAAGAGATGCTGAAACAACTAAGGAATCAACCCTAGTATTCTATTCTCTCAGTATTGCCTCTATATAAAAAGCATCAAAGTCTTCAATGCAGTCCCATACCCTATTCCGGTAATGCCTTGGTCTCCCATTTTTAACTATGTATAATTTTCTCACTTGTTTAACAATTAACTCAGTATCACCTTTGACTTTACAATATTTCACACCCTTTTCCTTAGCTAGTTCCAAACCTAATAACAAGGCCTCATATTCTGAGGTGTTATTTGTGTTGCAAGTATGGACCTAATCCATGTTGTCATTGATGTCAACATACTCCTATTGCATTAATGATAAGGATTGGATGAGCTGTGTGCTGAGGATATTGAGAAAATTAATCTCAATTAGGAACAGAGAAGAACAGGGAAGACAATAAGGTAAAAGTCTAAGATAGGCTGAGGATCAGGGGATGCGATTTAAAGGGTTTGTAGATATGTGTCTCCAGGAGGTCCAATAGAGATTTTAGAGATCCACATGAAGATTTGAAGAAGTTGTGGCTGTTCTAGTAAGACTGGTTCTGGTAGGTGCTCAATGGTGACAGAGTGAGACAGATAGGTCCGGTGAGATCCGGAAATGCAGTATCATGTTCTGTGGATTTGAGGGAGTGCTGAGGGAGTCTTTGTGGAGTATCAACTGATTGTTTCATGGTCAAAAGGTCCGCAAGCATAAATTCCTTTGTGACAGTAATGACAGACTGTGTTCTTGACGTTTTAGATGAAGGAGAGAAGGATTTCAGTAAGCAGATGAAGTGTGGATGTTATTGGTGATTCAGGAAAGCTTGTGGTGATCTTTGGATCATGTCCAGATCATGTTGGTGGTCTGCATAGAAGTTGGAGTTCACATTTGAAGAACAACTTTCGGATGATGGTGTTCTTCCTGAGACAGGCTGACCGAATAAGTTACACATCATATGAATGTTATTATGGATGCTTGCCGACTTAGATGATCATTCCTAAGTTGATGTCTTGTATAAAGAAGGGATTACGAAGTCATTTGTAAAGTGTGCTTGTGGAGATGAGAGTGTGGTAGCGAAGAAGAGAGCAAAAGGCAGAACATAAGTATTGAGCTTAATGGAACTGATTCAAGCATGGTGAAGATGCTATTCTCCAATTCATGTATGTGATACTTATTTCTTTGTAGATAGTGTGTCTCTTGTAGGTAGTGAGCCTCTTGTGAGTAGTGTGCTTGGGCAGTAAACCCTAATTGGCATGTCCCATTTTGTTCTTTCTATTCTTCTAACAGAGAATACATTCTTGGGTTAATCACCCCATGGTTTTTCCCTTAACCGGGTTTTCCATGTCAAAATCTTGGTGTCTTATGTGTTGATGAGTTTCTACTTTTGATTTGAATGCACTGTGTTTCATGTTTAATGTACTACTAATCACTAAGAGAATTTAAGTGTGTAAATTAGAGAAAGTTTCATAGAGGGGAGTTGGGTTACCAATGTGTGTTCATTATCAGTAGTCTTGAATCTATCTTCAAATTGTTGTCTCGTTGTAGCCCAATTTCTAATAGAGGAATTGGGAAGGTGGTAAAACCATTTAGCATTTGTATTAACAAGTGATCCAAGAAATAACTTGACGAACACATCTTCATGTTGGACTCCAAGGATAGAACATGCAACAAAGAAATCATTAATGTGCTCTTTGGGAGTAACCTTTCCATCACCCCTAAACTTAGGTAGGATTTTACCTAATCCTCTTGGTAGGTCGTGCAAGTTAGCACCAAGCCTAAGCGAGCCAATAGCAGTACCCCATGGAATAGGTGGAGGTTGTGGGTGAGCCATATTGAAAGGAGGGAAATTTACTTGTAATGGTAAGACAGTACCATGGAGAGTCAAGCTTTGACAAGATGAACTAGCAACACCTCTTGTAGGTGGAGGAGAGGATGGTCTACTCAAATATTTGACTCTTCTAGTGGGAGGAAAAGGAGCAAAATTTAAAGATTGAAGTAAATCAAAGTCAATATCAGCTATACCCCTTTGTCTATCCCCTTGTGTATATCTTTTCATAGCCCACTTCTACAGGTATATCAATAAAATAATTAAGTAGAGTCGCCAAACCACTTACTGGTTGTTTCAGGGGAGAGTTGGTCTTGCAAGAATCTGATTCCTTGGTCTAGCAGTGGGGTTTCTTGGCCTATTATCAGGAATTGGCTGGATTCTCATAGGCCTTTCTCTTTTGGGCACAGGAACAATCCCTTCAATAAAAACTATCTCCTGAGTGTCAACAAAATGACGTGCATTTTCTTCTAGAATTTCACCAAGTTCTTCTTTTTCTTCTCAAACTTCATCAATTTGGTGATACTGCTGATTAGTTCTTCTAGTCTACCAGGCAACAAGTCTAAGGCCAGTAATAATATCTTCCTGATCCCCTATCATCTAATCAATGTTAGGCTACAAAACTGGCACACATCTTCCACGAAGAACCATGAAATTAAACCAAGTAACTCACAAGGTATATATATATATATGATACAACAAATTCCCCAATAGAGTCGCCAAAAATATGTTAGTTAGCAGATTTATCACCTAACTCTACATACTCATGCCCAGACAAGTGACAAATGTAATCAACAGTTGAGCCTAATATATTGGTATTGTACATAGGCTCTCTACTTATGTAACAAGGCACAACTACCTTCGATAGATATTCTAATGAATAAGAAAGACTCAAGATTGCTTTTAACCAGAAAGCAAAAATAAAGGCAGAGATTTTGACTAGAAAGCAGTAAAGGTAAATTTACAAGCCAATTACCAGGAGTTCAAAGACTTCTAGCCACATAACATGAATAAAAAACAAACCACTTAAATTTACATATATGAATATTCACCACCTCAAATGATATATCAACAAATAAAATATTCTCAGCAGTGAGCAAGATTTATAAATATCCAACCACCTAGACACATGAGTATCATTAACATCAACAAAAACACATTCAACCTAAGAAGAATATGAATTCAAATAATCACAACACAAAGTCCATGATCACCCAAATCTCCACTATATTAACTTGCATTGTATATATCAAAGTAGCTGAAAACAAGATTAACTATCACCCTTGCAAAACAAAGTTTGTCAAAAGATCCAGAATTTGACTAGCTATCCCTAATTTATAGCTAAGCCAAATCATAACTATCTTTAAAATCATAACAGCTTCTTCAAATAGCCTATTAAAAGATGTTTAAAATATAATTGCAATAAAGGGGCCCTCCAGAGCCAATAGTTTTAGAGCAAATATGAAAAGTCTAAAAACATGAAAATTGAAATCAATTGAGGATTTGTAAATCCCCATCCCCATCATCCACCTCATCCATCTCTTCATCTTCCTTTGACTACTCACCTTCTCTAGTGACACTTTGCACTGCCTGAGGTACCTATGCTCACAACCTAGCCTTATATGCTTTGTACTTGTTGATGATAGGTGTTAATGACATGCCAGGTGGAGATCATGTCATACTAATGCGATGCTTCTTCTTCATGACTGCCCTATTTGAGTCTGTCACCTTACGATGTATTTCATCAAAGCCACTTCTGTAACTACTAATATAGGCCACCAATTTAGAGAACCTTCCCAATGAATCCCATGTGCTTGCATCATAATTCACTATTTCTTCACTCACCACCTTGAAATTTTATTTTATTACCTTGAAATCCAAGAGTTTCTCATCATCGACTCCATTAGCTTCCACCCCTAGAGCAGCGAAGTCCTTTTTGATTCTCATCATCTCCTTGTAATAGACTACAATGGCTTTCCCCATCTCCTCTTCTACTGCAGTTATGATACAGAGTTTCTATTCTATCGCATTATCCCATACATCAGTATCTAGCTCTCCAGGATTAGCTATAACTTCTTCAGCTATCAAGCTACCAGGATCCATGTTGGCTATCTCTTGTATTTCCTTAGAGGCTATGTTTAAATTGTGGTGATCACTTCTAGCTTTCTCAAATTCTACTATCAAAACCTCCCTCTTTACAAGTATAGAATCAAACAATTTTACTGCCTCCTCAATAAAAATGAGAAAATCAAAAACAATCTTCTCGACCCATTGATCCATAGCTTTTTTCAGAGATAGAGAAGTCTTGACTTGTTGAAGCAAATTTGAATCAAGGGTATGGAGGTTGACATCTAAGGAGGCCTCAGTTGAGGGTGTTATTATTCTAGCAATAGAATCAACAAAAGAGGATAAGGAACTTACATGTGCTAGCCGTTTTGAATTTTCTTATTGCAATCCCTTTACCCTTTTAGAGACATTATCAACTAAATATTGATCATGATACAAATCACCCTTAGTAGTTGATGGTCCCAGATCTACTCGACTCACTTTGAAGTTGGCTTCTGTCACTTCATCCTCATTCTTTTCTGTCAGTGGATCTACAATCTCTAGAAAATGGTTTCCTGAGGTGGCATCAATCACACACTTGGGTTTGGGAACCATTTGCAACAAATTGGCCACAGTATTGATACCATCATCAACAAGAAGAGTGTATCTCTTCTTCATCTGAACTACCTTTTTCAACCAATTTGGAGATGAGGTTGATACATTAGCAGCATTGGAAGTAGCAACTATAGGCATAGGGTGGGAATTTGTTCCAGAAATTCTCTTTGTTGTGGGGAGTTCGGTAGGCTAAGCAAAGAGTGCAAAAAATTATCTTCTCTAATTTGAGAGAAAATAAAAGAATCAGAATCACTTACATGATTATTAGGTGGGGGCACATGGTCTGCTTTAGATGACGAAGCAGCCAATCTGGTATTTCTTTTCATTGTTTGGACATCCTTCTCACAAGTGGTTTTCATCCTCCTAGTCTCTTCAAGTGGCCTTTCATCATCGCCATTCAATTGTGAGCTGACTCTCTGGAGAGTCGGGTCCAAACTAGATGATTTTCTATATGAATGGGTGGTCTGAGATCTGGCTTGATTTTGAGAAGTTGAGTCCCTTGATGTTGTGGAGCCAGCACACTCCTTGACCTTTCCTTTAACCACTTTTCTATTCTTCTCAACACATGCAAAGAAAGCAACATAATATCAGTGATTTCTTTTTATGACTGTCTTACAAGAGGCATGGGTTCCCTTGACACTGCATCATAACCTTCATCTAACAAATCTAAAAAATCATCAGTCATATCAGGGACTTGGATGTTTAGTTTGAAGCCACGAACATGATCTACAGTCAGTCTCATCCATTTCCTTCTCTGAACCTCCCTTTCATCAACACAATCCTCCCAAAAATCTTCAAGTTGAGGTTGGTACAAATAAGAACCACCTCCATGTATGTTTTCCTTTATAAAATTCTTACTATCAAAGGACACACGAGGGAACAAACTATGAAGGCTGAACTCTGACAATAACTTGTCAACATTCCAGGCCCCATCATTACATTTACATGTTTAAAAAGACAAAGACATAGGGAAAGAGTACCCTTTCTTTTTCATAGCCTGATATTTAACATTCACAGCTGCCATTTGGTGGCATAACTCTAGCAACACCAGATAATCAGACAGGTACTGTGGCAATTTTAATAGGGCATTTTCAAAACCCCCAATTCTCAAATAGGAGAAGCAATCAAATTGTATATAAAAACTCCCAAATTTCATAACCATGGAAGATACTTCAACTGAAAACCTTTTCTCTATTGAGCCATCAATTTTCTTAGCTAACATCATAGAAAAAGCATCATTAACACACCTAAAGTCTTTCATACCTTCATTTTTCTGCAATTGGGAAAAACATGATACACAGGCATACTTGCTGTAGGACTCCCTTGAATCCTCAAACTAGGCCAAGATGCCTCTCTTTGAGCCAATATATAGACTAGCTAGGAACACATGTGGAAGCTCACATTTCTTGCAAAATTCACTAGCTATTCATTCATGCAATTACTAATAATCTTTAGCCAGTCGATGCAGTAGTCTCCAAAAATCAATAGAATAAATCTGCACATCCAAAATTCAAAAGCATCCAACTCAGGGCTCCCAACCACTCTATTCAATAGACTTATCATATCTGAAATGTCTTCCTTGAAATGGCTCCTTTTCAAATTGGGGGGAAGCTGAGACTTCCCAGTTTTCTCAATTTTTAACCATCTCTTGGTGACACAAGTACGACACCAATATTTCCTCTCATTTTAATAGTTCTAGGCTAAAGACACATAAATGTCTACATTGTCTTCATACTCTTCTAAATTCAAGGCCAAGGCAATAGATTCAAAATCAATTTTTGCCACAACACCACTGGAGGTCCTTATTTCCTGGGAATCCAAAAAATACCCATTGGTGCATGCAACCATCAGCTCAGGACAATGCATAGTGAGTAGAAGGCCACCATCTTTTTCTAAACCACTACTGGTAGTTTTCTTTGCCAAGGGAGTTTGATCTTCAGACTGCATTCTTCTTCCAGAAGTTGTCCAAATTGACATGGCCTAAATTAGTATCTCTTACCTCAGATAGATCATTCTCCACTATAGAGGCCATGGGAGTCCCTTGGAATTTGAACTTCATCTTCATGTACTCAAGAAACTAGAATACTAGAGACTCAGAAATGTATGCAGAGAACACATGATGATACAAGATACTAACATGAATCTCCTTGCACAGATACATGGGAATGAAAATGTCTAACTCCTCAAAGAAAATATTATGCCCTTATAAAGAGAGAGAGCTCCTATGAGAATGAAATTATGCTGATATCTCGCAAATAGCAAACTAGCCGTTTAACTTTTTGCAAGACATTCCCTTGTAAAACAATATCACCTTAGGCTAGCTTAAGAACTTATCAAAGTCATTTCTCATAAATTCGCTAAGGAAAGATATTAAATGCTGGCAGCAAATTTATCTTTATAACTCATAAATGCATGCCTCTAGTTTCACTCTGAAAATTATGCCACTGTGTCCTCATATACTTCTAATTAAATGCAAAGTGACAAGTGTCATTCCTTCATATTGTACACCAACACAACAAAAACACCACCTGGAAAAGCGTGATGTTCAAAGTCAGCAAGTCGGGTAGAAGTTAAACTTCTTAACTAGGAGTCAAAGGTTCAGAATTTCAAGGAACTCCTAACCTCCTAACAACTAAGAAAAAATTCACCATCAAGACAGAAGGGAAAACTTGAAGCATGGGACCTTAAGACAAGTCGGTAAGTCGGGTGATTCAAGAACTTGTGAAACTATCGACTTTAGTTCAAAGATGTGAAGGATTGCCAACAACTCGAAAATGACTAAGTAAAATTTGGCCCAAGGGAAGAACAAAGGGAAAGACCAACAACTAATGAAGGAAAAACAAACAATGGATGTGAACACATTTTTTGAAGAAAAAGTGGGCAACACCTTTATCTTCTCTCTGCTTTGTTTTCCTCTTCTCTATAGAATAGTCTCTTTTCTCATTCTTGTATCAGCAAAATCTTGCAACATGTCCAAACTTATTGCAATTGTAGCATACCACAACCCTCTATCCCTAACTCCTTCTATTGATTGGATTTATTCTTATTCTACATTGGTTAGCCATATGCCTAAATCTATTGCATGCAAAAGATTTTCCATTGAAGAATTGAATATTCCTTGCATTGTTAAAACCATTCCTTACTAGACTTTTGCACTCATTTGATTTATGACCAATTTTCTTGCAATTGAAACATTGACTAGAGAATGATGGAACATTATGATTCATTCTACTCCTACAGTGAGTAGCCTTATGGCCAAACTTATTGCATGTAAAATAATGGCCATTGAAAGATGGGTACCTTTGAGCATTTGGCTGCCTGACCAGAGGTCTTTTAGGTCTTCTTATTTGATTCCAAAACTAGTTGCCTTTGTTTTTATTCGTCTCAATGTTTTCTTGATCTGATTTAGAGCTTTCTCCTTTTTCAAATCCCAATCCCTTCTTGTCATCTGAACTCTTCTAACTTTCAATCAACTCCTCAAGCTTTGTAGAGCTTATTTTGAATTTTTCTTTATAGCTATTAGCTGCTTCCAGATCATATTTCAGAAGTAACACATCTTTTTCCCAAATTTTCACATTCCTCAGACTTATCTTTCAACATTTGATTCAAATATTTCTCAGCTTTTTCTTTCTCTTCAACCAACCTTGATAAGTTATTTAGGATTTCATTTGCTTCAAACAATTGTTCATTTATCTCTCTATTCCTATCCTTTGATCTATTAACTTGCTCTCCTAGCTTCAGGATGCATTCATCTGCATCTTTGACATTTTCTTTCAAATTCTGGATCTTTACTTCATACTTATCAAGATCCTTAAGAGTTGTTTTTAATTCTTGATCAATCATGTCATTACCTGGAGCATGATACCTTCTAACTATCATGAGTATTCTTTACCAAATCTTCCTCAAGCTGTTAGACTCCTTCCAAGGAACCTTGCTCTGATACCAATTATTGAATACAAAGAATACTGAGAGGGGGGATGAATCAATATTCTAAAAAACTTTTCATTCACACATTTATTAATCCATTTACCGAATTCAATAACATGAAAGCAAACAAAACACAAGAAGTGCAACCACAAATTCATAACACATAGACACCAGGATTTTTACATGGAAAACCCAAAAAGGGAAAAACCACGGTGAGTGTTAGCTCACAATATATTATGATAGCAATACCGAATTACATAAAGGCTCACTACCTTAGGGCTCACTACCTAGGGACTCATTGTCCAAAGAAGTGCTCACTGCAATAGGTTCACTACCAAATAGAAGAGAAGATAGAAGAAGGATTCGTTCACTGCCAAGAGATGACTGCTATAGGTGCATCTACAAAATGCTATGGTGTAGTACCAATTTGCTTAGCATATAGATTCAAAGGACTTCATATTGTTTGCCCTGCTTTTCTACTCTGCTTCACATATACTTCTGTTCTTTTACCTTACTGTCCTTTTGCTAATCACAAAACTGCCTCAGGTCACACTATCATGGAATTCACATTCTATCCACACACTTCCACACCTCCAACACTAAAATCCATCGAGTATATATATCTGCAACAAGATTCATCTCACAATCAGGTTGGCAAGCTAGACAAGAAACATGTATACAAGTGTTATACCTTGTTAGCTTGATCTTGTACACAAATAGGAATGCGGACCCAAATAAACATATAATAGTCTTCATATTTCAAACAATATATCATGATTGCATATAGATCTAATTTGCCTGTTGGTTTATTCCTTAAGTACATACTTGACCAGTTCAACTATCATACCAAAACTTCCAATGCGGGTCATATGAGACTCTGAAATATCATAGACAACATTCATTATAAACATCTTAGCATACCTTCATAACTGTGAAGCATAATATTATTTCATAGAGAAATGCAGATCTCAGAACTATTGCTGTGTCACAGAGAAATATTGTCAGACTAGAATCTGATACTGAAGAACTTGTTAGATATGATCTAGTGGACTTCAAGCACTACAAATCTGAATTTAGATGCTTATGACATGTCTACATTACCTTAGAACTGCAAATCAAAATACTCAACAATGGAGGAATGCGGGCCAAAATACTCAGATGCTTTACACTATTTCAGGCTTAACTCTATTCATCCAAACTTAGACAATTCACCATATGACTTCTGGAGGAAGTCAGAACTTGAACACAAGAACATATGATAACCAAGTAGTTATGAACAACATACCTGAAATGCATATAATAGTCTTCAACTGCAGAGGCATACTGATTCAATTTCTGTCACTTACTCTGCATACTACTCATACTTAGTCATTTTAGGCTTCCAGACCAGAATTCTTTTAAGCCTTCTTGTCAAACCAAATTGATCTACCACATATAGGTGTTATTATTGGTACAATTATATTCTATAATTTGATAGTAACACAAGAAAATTATAGATTGTAACAAGTAGATTGTAAAACAAAATGGGTAGAGATTTCCAGCCTCTTAAAGGAGGTGGGTAGGTTATGAGGCATGATAGACTTTCACGAGCAAGTCTAAATCTAGGAATAGAATTAGGAGTAGGGAAAAATCACCTACAATGTCTAGGTTGATGGCCAATGTTAGGAGTGATATGGAGGAGTGACTCTCAATGCTACCTCCCCCCAATTGATATGTACATAATCATGTTATGATTTTTGTTATGATGATGACATTTGGTATTGGGAACTTTGATATGTATGGTTGGTCTTCATATTTATTGATTTGGGGCATGGGAATCTATATGATCTATATTTTTTTATGGAATTTTAGTTTCCTTGTATGTTTATGTGTTTTCTATATGTTGATGTGTGTATGTAAATGATATAGCATCAATTGATCAATACACACAATTATCTTGGTGATCAATGAACGTTGTACATGTCATAATGGAATCCTCATAAGATGAATCAATCAATGCACTAAAATGGATCACATAATCATTAGTTGAATCAATTACAAAATCTATATGAATAAATGAATAATTGATGTGTTAGTAAAGCTCAAATCTATATGAATAATGGATAATACATGTTTCTTTCTTTCTCATTTTCATTCTTTTAACCATTATTTTATATGATCAAACACGTAAGAAACACCATGATTCTATATTTTATTATTTATCTAAATGACTATAATCAAATATTTAAGTTTTCTAAATTATCAATTAAAGTACAATTAAATTGAATTACCTCCTCCCTTTTTGATGATTTGAGAGTCTTTTGGTGAATGATGGTCCCTTGGGTAGATTAGGAGTTTGACTAAACATTATTGGCAAAGGTGCCACATCATTCACATTTTGGATAGACTATAAAAGTAAAGTTACATCAAGATATAAATTAATATGTAATTACTCACAAAAAATGAAATGCATACAATAAAAAAGTTAGACGTGTAGAAAAATTTATACTGGCAAGTCTAGGCCAAATTGGATGGCAAAAAGAGTTCCATGATGAACTTCTATCAACTCCTCCTCTGTTATCAACTATTATCCCCCTTAGATACATTAGTATTAATATTTGTTTATATTATATTAAAATGCAATACACCATGAAATCTAACTTTAAATTTTACCTCTAAGAGAGATTGGCCTTGCTCGTCTCCTTCTCTACCTCCTGATGCATGTGCTTGTGCTCTTGTCCTTGACCCCTCAACTTGAGTTCTGGACCCCGCTACCTCAGCTTGTGAAGGTGATGTATGAGGGACATCATACTCTCAAGTGTTAAGGGGTGGCTCACTACCCTCCCCAAGAGTACCTAAGCACAATTGATTGCAAAAAATGCAATGATGAGGCACACAAACATGTGTGAACAAGGAGGGTCTAGTAATCTCAGGTGAGCCAATATGACCACCAATATCATGTGATTGTGCAAGCTAAGAGGTCTATGAAATCAAGTGCTTAGTCAAAGAGTGTATGGCAATGAGGCTTTGCTATGTTGCATTTGCAACAACATCTGAGTGTTGAATTGGAGTTGGAGAAGGGCTAGCAAGAGGGGGAATAAAAGGACCTTGCACTTGTCTCATTGCCCCAAGTCTATCTTGAGGCATTCTTTTACCTACTCCCTAGAACTCTCTCAAATCAAAATAATTCACATGGTGACCCATTACAAACTTTGCATATAGGTTATGAAGGAAATATAAAGGTACATCAAAATTGTTGTTGGGTGGTTTATCAAAAACCATCCACCAACAATCCCAAAAATTATGAGTAATACACTGATGTGTACACCATTTGATTGAATACTTAGGCTTACGGACAACAACATGCAATCCAGTTCTAGGGTTGACAAACAACTAGGCTAACATAGCTTTGGTAATGTCTAAAGCTTTGACTCGGTCATATATATGATAAACCATTAGAATATTTTGTCTTCTCTGCTTCTTTCCATAGCCTAAATGATTCATGTTGGCTTGTGAGGGTTCAAACATGAGTAATAATTCCCTCTAAGCTTGATGTCATTGAATACAATTGAGGGTGGTGGTGATAAACTTCTATAATCTTACTTATTTCATCAATATTTATTTCAATTTGCTCTTGGATTGTTGGAGGGTTTGGTGGGGAAGGGTTTGGGTTTTGATGTTCTTCATTTATTTTACCTATTTCAAATTTAAAACATACAAATTTAGGATTTAAAATAGAGAATTTCATTTGATGTACAAAAAAAAAAAGAGAAGAATTAGACCCTTACCTCTTCGAATTTGCCTCCTCCAAATCGGATATCCATTTCTCCCTCTCTGCATTTTGCGAGCTACAGGTTTTGCAAAATGCAAGCCTTTTTTCACTTTTTATGGTTTACAAAATGGATATTATTACCAACCCATAAAAAAATCAAAGAATCATTTCGCAATTTTGGCTATGTAAAACACATTTGTCTCCTATTGCCACTGTTTGGCCTGTGATGATCCTACACTCACCCCTTTACAAGTGCATGTTTTTTCATGTAATTCATAGTGGTGTTATTTATTTGTACTCATTGTAATAAAAAATTATACTTTCAACATTATAGCGATATTTTGATAATTGTAGAGGATTAAAATCAAGTCTATTTTTGCATTTTTAGCAAGTAGCAATTATAAAATAACTAAATATAAAGTGCCACAATCAAATTTGTTGGGGGTTCTTTGATTAATTAAATTGGGCCTAGAGGGGGGTGTTCATGTTATTGTGCTCATTTTTTCTACTTTGATTTTTCATTTGTGTTCTTCTACACCTGTAGTGGATTGTCCTAATATCCCTCACTTAACTCCATACAACTATTCATCTTGGAAACAAAATGTATGGAATTATTTAATGAGTGAAAGGTAATACCCCTAACATTCATAAATTTATTCCAAAACCAAAGGATCCTAAAGAAAAGATGGCATGACTTGTTGAAAATACTAAGGCACTTGCATTTTTACATACATTTGTTTCTCTTGATCTTCTTTTTCACATTGACAAGTGTAATACGCCTAAGAAGGCATCTGGCAAATGTACAAAATTGTATAGTCAAACGAATGAGTTTAGGGGATATAAAGTAGATAATGATCTCATGAACCTAGATCCTAAAATATTTGACAATATTCAAGATTATGTAATGAAGATCAATTATCTAAGAGCACAATTCAAAGACTAGGGTATTGATAAGAAGAATGTATAGTTGATTTTCAATGTGCTCAAAAAACTTCATTTTGAATATGTTGTATTTGTTTCTAGTTTTCAAACTCATTAGTTAACTATGAAGCATGTATACACTATGCCCACATTTGAGTCATTTCAAAAATGTTAATGCATGGACAAGAAAACTTAATCACAATGGGTCTTCTCAGGCCATCCAAGACACATGATTTGGTGGCTAGTCAACTACAGATTTAGAAAGGGTCCAATAATCCTAACAAGAAATAGAATCAATCTAAGCACAATCCACATAAATCATAGCATAGTCATCTTTTTCTTCACAAGAAGAATCTCAATCCTCTTCCAAGAAAGGGTATTTTCAAAAGGAGGAGAGACCAAATTGTTCATATTGTAATAAATTTGGTCATGTTGACTATCATTGTCATGCTGAGTGAATTGATGAGATGACACATCTTCTTCAAAAGAATCACATCAATTTTGCATCTTCCCATACATAGGGATCATCTCCTTCCACTTCTTCCAAACCAAGGAAAGGGAAAGGATAAGCACTTGTTGCATTAGTAGATTCTTCACAATAGTGGATAATTGACTCAGGTGCTATGCACCATATGGGTTCTAATAGAGAATAGTTTTCTTCATTGGAGCCTTGTTTTGTGCCTCATATTCTTATAGGTGATGACATGATAGTAGATGTTGTTGGGAAAAGTCTAATTGACATAGGTGAAGGATCATCCTTGACCAAATACTTCACTCTCATAACTAATTACAAATTAACTCTAAAACTTATCGCTCAAACTCTCATGCTTGACCAAATAATTTACATCCAATACTAAAGAGGGTGCATCTTCTAAAGATTTGAGGATTGTGAAATAATGACTGGCAACCACCCTATTCAAGTGCAAGTTTACAAGCATACCCTTCACAATTGCTGTGCAAAATATATCTAATTTAAACTGCACTAGGATGTTTAGGTTGACCACATAGAAGAGTTTACCATCAACAAGCTCTTAGTCATATGAAACATTCTTCAAATTAATCAAATACTCATCAAATTTAATACAAGAAATAAAAGACAACATGCCCATTCAATTGGAAAACCAAGAAAGAAGAAACAAAAAGAATAGAAAATGAAATAGGATTGTATTAAGAAGATCTCAATTTGGTTTCCAACCCTTTGAAGGTTAGATTTTTATGGTCTCTTTGATGAGGAGGTTGAAAGGTTTTCCCTCTAATTGACAATATAAAATAATTACAATTTGTAAAAAAAAATAAAATTGAGAATTAAAAAAGTCATGTTTTTTACTTAAGAATAAAACAAAACTACTCTTTGAGAACACATTTTCAGTCATCTTTAATATGAGAAAGGGGCTAGTAGCCGCCCACCCTAACTTCACGCATGTCAAGCTCATAGCTAGACATATCAGATTTTGACAAATTTTTTTGGGTTTCTCTGTATGCGACTGAAGAGCTTAAAGATATTCTTTCAACTTGTGGGCACTTAAATGTTTCACTCTAAGATACATTATGTGCACATGGGTTGAAAAGTGTCATTTCAACACATTGCCCCATACATGTGCAATGATGTGCCGGTAACCGCTCGTGTTTGTCAATCTCATAGCTAGACATATCAAATTTCAACAAATTTTTTTGGGTTTCTCCGTATCCGACGGAAGAGCTTAAATCTATTCTTTCATCTTGTGGGTACTTATACATTTCACTGTAGGACACATTGTGTGCGCATGGGTCAAAAAAGTATCATTTCAACATGTCATCCCATACATGGAGTTGTGAACATGTATTGGTGCATTTGTGTTAATTTATTAAATTTAATTGGGGGGTCAAGTGCACGATAACATAATGGTTATTGGGGCATGGGCTGCAACTGGCCCCTTTCCCCTAGTGAAACACTCTTGCACACTCTTCATAAGTAATACAAAACTCTCTTTGACTCCACTAGATAAACAATATGAACTCAAACAATTGTATCTCTTTGAATCATTCTCTATTTTGACAATAAGCAATCATCCTCGTAGTGCTTGTATTCTTTTAGGTAAATAGAAAATTCAAGGGCCTTTAGTATCCTATCTTCATTGTTGGTGCCCCCATGATTCAAACAAATCCCCTTTCCTCCTTAGATGTAAGAATGCTAAAATTAGGACATTAGGCCTTTAGCATTCCTATGAACTTCTTGTAGGCATCCATTTTAGTTGGGTCTTCTCACAGTGGCAAAACATTTGTGTTTGTAAGGTATAGTCTTATGTACAATTGTAAAGAATAAATATATTCTAACATGCAAATTGATCCATCATGTCTGCAACCCCTCTATTTTTGTGGTGGCCACTTTGCCATAGTCTTCAAGAAAGCTGTATCATCTCCATTACCTCCACTAAGTCCCTAGTGCTCATATGAAGCCTATTATGTCTCCATGTTTTCTTGCCGGATCATCTTCCAAGTAAAACTCTATGAACAAGACTCCATATGCCAAAAGATTTTTGCAACACTTTTAAAAGACCTCTGCAATCACAAAACAAAGTATCAATATTCCTTTTAGATCAAATTTAAAACTACACTAAGGTTTCTGCTCATTCAAATGGAGTTGCATCACATAACGAACTAGTACCAACAAAATAAGAAAGTATTCACCATGCGTTTCCACCATTTTGTATACAACAGATTGCACATAGGCCTATGAGTTGATAAACTAAACCCTCTAGCATGCTCTTGCCCTATGTATATTCCCTATGAAAGCAAATCACCAAGATTATGTAGTTTATGTGATTACCCATGTAAAACTAGCATTCTATCCCTTTATTCATAGGCACAATGGTTCAAACATTTATATTAGCTTGGAATCATGGTTATCCAAACCATTAGGCACCTCTAACAATCATTGGAAACTCACATACAAACCCTAGCTTAACCTAAGCCTTCATAAATAGAACATACTTTCAGGCTTGAATGTGACTTAAAGAGGAAAGGATTTTTTAGGACTTGATCACACCTGCTCCAAGAAACTTATATGCTATCAAGCCAAAATCTTGCTACAACAACTACACATTTATTCCCACAACAGAGCCCTTTGCAAATAAATTTCTATGATTGAAAATATGCACTCACTTTCATACTCAGCATAATTAACCTCACCATATCTATTGATGGATTAAACTCACACAGATATGAAGCACACCATACTATTGCTATAAGACCTGAAGAGCTGTAACAATAGGAAGAAAGACAGAGGCTTCAAATTAGCCATAATGGGCTCAAACAGGTGAGAAGAATGTTAAAATTGCATTGTAAATGGCTATGCAGGTCAAAGATGGGTTTGAGACCATGAGTCAAAATAGTGATACATGGGCTCAACATGACATCAAATGGCATATGGATGAATAATGGTTGGCCTTAATGTAAGGTAAAAACCACCAAATGACTTCAATGTAAATTTAAACAAGGCAAAAGCATAGTTTAAACCCTTAATGCCCAAGATGAATTCAAAATTAAAGGTATGGTTTAAAGGACTCAACCTTTATGAATATTAGCAAAACAAAAATATGGCTAAGAAATAAAATACCAAGGCATTTGGCTATAGACAAAAACAAGAATAATTGTAAATCTACATGAACATAAGAAATCTCGACATAACAACTAATTTGACATGAACCACAAATACCTAAACCCTACCAGGCATATGCACATATACTAAATTGACACCACTACACATGTGAATTCACAATATGTATAAACACATACAACCACTACGTCATGATTCTACACACACAAAAGGGGACCCCACTATAATGAGAGAACTTGGTTGCATATACATATGCACTTGTGATAATGATACATGCATGACACCAAATGCAACCAAGTCATTTAGACCTCCGAGAAGGATATTCAAATCCAAATTGGATGTGACAACTACACAAATGATATGCAAAGGATAAAAGGGCTACAAGAAAAGCAACCAAATACCATTGAAGACTCCAAACCCAAAAATAAATGAGTTTGAAAAATGAAAGCGAATGCAACATGAGGAACCTCAATTTGGAAAGAATTAGGGTGTGCTGTAAAGGTCACAATAAAATTGTTGATAAGTTCAAAGTACGACTTGTGGCCAAAGGTTTATCACAAATTCCTAGTGTTGCATTGAAACCTTTGCCCTTGTTTCCAAAATGAACTCCGTTTGACTCTTGCTATAGCTATAGCTCATGGTTAGGTTGTACATCAACTGGATGTGAAGAGTGCATATCTTCACTAGGATCTTTAAGAGGAGATTTATATGGAGCAACCACAAGGGTTCATACAAGATTCTTCATTGGTTTGTAGATTGAGGAAGTTTGTCTATGGCCTCAAACATGCCACTCATACTTGGTATGCCAAGATGAACTCCCTGCTTTTCTCGATAATATTTTCAAGATGCCACTTGGATCAAAATGTCTACATTTTGAGACAAGATGACTCTCACTTGTTTCTATTTCTCTATGTTGATGATCATTACATGGATCTCATCATCCATCATTGGGAGAGTCAAATATACTTTTCATGATAGGTTTTCCATGAAAAAATTGGGTTTATTGCACTACTTTTTCAAGATCGAGATTACTCAATATTCTTCCAAGACTAATCTTGCTTGGCCCAAGTATGCTCTTGATCTTCTAGCCCAATTTCACATGGCTAATTGTAAGCCTATACTAACTCCCTTTTTGCTTGAAGTCAATCTTGAGGCTAGGTGTTCCACTCCACTTGTTGATGCCACATTGTATCACTAGCTTGTTATAGATTCATCTATTTGACTCACACTCACCTAAACATCTCATATGAAGTTGGAATGGTTTCATGCTTTATGCAAGAACTACATGAGCTTCACTAGAAAGCTACCAAATGCATCTTGCACTATATACAAGGCAACCATAGTTATGAGATTCACCAGGCAATCAGAATATTTAGATTCTGATTGGGTTGGTAATCTTAATGATCATAAGTCCACATCTAGTTCTATCTTTCACTTTGGTTCTAGCCCCACTTTTTGGTAGAGAAAGAAGCAACATGATATTTATCTTTCTTCAATTGAGGTTGAGTATCGAGGGGATATTGATGCTACAACTAAGGCTCTTTAGCTTTAGAATATCCTTACTAAGTTTGGCATTCCTTTCTAGAGGCCATCAGTCATCTTCTATAAAAACTTGAGTGCTATTTAGAACTTGAAGAACTTGGTTCATCATCAGTGGACCAAACACATAGAGATCCACATGTACTACATCAAGGAGCTAATACAGGATTAGATTGATGATTTGTAGTATTGTCCTCCAATAGAGTAGGTTGTGAGACATCATCACCAAACCCTTCACTGATAGAAAGTTCCATAATTTATGAGCCCTCTTAGGGATGTGGGACATTATTTATTTTGGGGGGACACTTAGGCCTTCTCTCTTCATCTTCTCATTGGTAGGAGTTTTTTCATACGAGTTTTCTCCTTCAATTCTTTTTTTGGCGGGTCATCTTGTACATGGATACCTAACATGGCTTCACATTTGTTAGGACATCTCTACATACCCATATAAGTGGTGCTTATGGGGGCTACAAGTGCATTATTTTATTTTCTTACATTTAGTTTATTTACTTTATTGCTTTATATGCACCTAGGATATGAAAGGTGTCTCAACCTTGCATCCTAATGTACATATTTATTAATTATTTGTATTTATTTATTATTTTTGGTGTCATATGGGAAATGGGGCACCTAATATACATATTTATTAATTATTTGTATTTTTTTATTATTTTTGGTCTCATATGAGAAATGGAGCATCTAATGTCATTATGGCATTGTAAGATGGGAGTTACTTATGACATATGATGCATAAGAGCATGATTATAGGGGAGTTACATTAGAATCTTGACTAACATTATGACAAGTCAAAAGGCACCTTGGAATGGGTTTGAATATGTCAAAATGGGGCACCCAAATTGAAGAGTTACATATGAAAAAATCTATAATAGATTATGATATAACTTGGGTGATCCCACAATAGTGTGTCCCACTTTTTGGCCAAAGTGGGACATTGAAATCACCATTTTTAACCAAATTTTCACTTTCTAACACCTATAGCAACTAAACTGTTAAGAATTTGAAGATGATGTGAACTAGTGATTTTTGAGATTTTGTGTGCGTATTCTAAATATATATTTTAAAATTTTAAAAAATAATTTATGATTTTTTTATGTAACTTTTAATAACTTGTTTTTAAATTCAACAATACTTTTAAAAGTGACGGTTATACCATATAGCATAGCCTTTTTTACATAAAGGATAAAATTATTTTTTAAAACATAGATTCATAACACCAATATCTAGTGCAAATATATTTTCACAATTATTTGTTGCATATTTTATTTTTTACCAATTTTTGAAGTGAGATTAATTATAATTTAGACATAAGTTTATACCATATAATATAACTGTTACTAATTTTTTGTTCACACTTAAAATTAGTTGGACCTAAGTGTAGTTGTTCAAAAGGAATAATAGAAAACTTCAAAGTTATGCATTCATTGAATGATTGATGCCTTGACAGAGTAGAAAGAAAATCCAATTGTCAGGATAACCCATCAGTCTAATCAGGACTGATAAGTTATCATGACAACAGAATTGATTATCAAGAAATCAAACATTCAAGGAGATATAGTTGTTCTACATAATTTGATCTTTCGGGAGTTATAAGTTAAATTGATTATTCAGTTAATCAGTTTTGAATGAAAGAAAGAAAGATATTTGTATTGCATTGTTATTTCAAGTCATGTTTTGAACATACATTCAGGTATCTATTCCTTTTTCTCATGCATTGATTGAAAAGGAAATACATATACATCATATACATCAGAGAAACTAACTGATCATGTTTAAAAGAGTGTTCAAATGTGTCCCACACAAGCCGTGGGAGTAACTAGACTGAGCAATTTCAGACATGCAAGCTATGTGTCTGTTTGATAAAAGAAAAGAGAAAAGAACATATGATAAATCTAAACATCCATCATTGCCTGATGATGGAGATTGTTGTTGAAGTCAGCCTTCAAGTCTTCATCTTTTAGTCTTCACTCCAAGTCATCATCAAGTTGAAACCTACAAAATTTTGGGGACAGCCCTGTTAGTGCTCTAGATGTTTACAGTTATCACATGCTTTTATCAAACAGAGACATCTACTTATCATATGATGCATTCAGATAAGAGATCAGATCAGATATATGACACAAATCAGGAAGAAATCATGAAGGAGATCAATCAATGATATCAGGTACTTTTTATGCTAACTTGTTTGTTCACTGTGCAAGTATAGGACAAATTTTGTTGCCAATTTGAAGAAAAATAAACATGTGGATTAAATGTGGCTCCCACAAGGGTTTTAGCCTAACATGTTTCTTTTCATTTTTTGAAAAGACTATCAGAAAAGATAGGATGCATCATTCCAAGCTATATCATGCATCATCTAATCAACTTGCAGAAAGGATATGTCATCATGGCATTATTACAGTTGATTAGAGCAAATTAGATTAACATGACTAAATGCAAAAAATTAGATTACAATATCCAGGCTACAGGAGCCATCTAAGGTACAGTATCATTATGAGTGCATGTATTTATTTCATCACAGCTAATAAAGAGCAACTGACATAGTGCATTCATAGTACAAGGATATGATACAAGTTTTCATATTAATGTGCCTGGTAAAGAGATGAAAGACAACATAGAGAAAGATACAAGTTATGCCTTTTAAAAGACAAATCAAAACAACAAGATATTATTAGCTCTAAGCTGATATATGGTAGGTGAAAATGCAGTCATGAATATATCATTATCTTGGACCAATAGCTAAGCAGTCATCAATGCCTTGAAGCTTCAAAACCATTAGGATACATGGATATACAGTGAAACAATTCAAATGCAAGTAGATAGGACTTAGTTTTCAAAGATGAGGCAACACTCTACACTAGGTATTTCTCATATTACCTCATATTGTCAAAGATGTTTAGAGTTTAACAATTATATCACATTTCAAGCTGCAAGTGTGTCATAGAGACAATCAAATAAGATGCTACATGGAACAACAGATGAGACAGCATCCAAGACAAGAGATGCAGTACATACTGAGAATGTGGTAGTCACATGCTAGAGGCAAAGATACAAATGACAGATGCATATAGCATGCTCTTAGAACAACACTCATTAAGTGATAAAGACTGTCACTAAGTATCAAAGATCTTAGAATAAGAACAAAACAGGAGCAACATTCATTTTTCATCACTGTCATGACAATCAAGTATAAATCCTAAATCAAGAGACAGTCATATCTAGAATGGAAAGGTGCAAATACATTAAACATGGTGGAATGTTAGGAATGCCACAGTCTAGAGATAACAAGGTGGTTTCCATACACCTCATCATTGTTTGACCAAACAAACCTTATCTCATACACATTGGAGCTATAGTGATGCCATGGTACAGTTAAGAAGGTGCCATGCCTTAAGGAAAGATACATTACAAGAATAAGGATAAAGTGCAGTCATTTTCACTATGGACAAACATGACAGTGATCAAAGAAGTGACTTATACAAGCAGAGGCAGTTAGAGTAGATCACAACTACCATAGCTATCTATAGGAGTAAGTCAATGATGAAGGAGAAACAATAGAAGAAGATGCTACAATATTGATGATTGACATGGATCATTGACAATTCACAAAAGCAAAGAGCCCTCTTTCTTTTATGCCATCATGATGCAGTCATAGTAAATAGACATCCAAGGGAAAAAATGCATGATACATTTGATACTATAGCATTCAAGTGATGAGACAAATAGTGAGTGTACAAGAATATGTTATCCATGCTATATGTATACCTTTAAAATGCACAAGGGATAGCTATAGGTGTAGGAGAAAGATATATACAATGCAATAGATATTCAAGTGATGAAATAAGTAGGAGAGATAAGAGCATGCAATCTAAGCTACAAGTGCAAGGAGAGATAAGAACATAACATCTATGATAAAGTATAAATCCAGATGCAACAAAGATAGTCCACAGTTAAAGATGATACCACATGATAGCATCCCATCATCTTACAGTTGGTAGGGAAAAAGAGTTACAAGTTATCATATGCAAACAAATAAAGATAACAATGTATGCTATAGAATATTAAATGATTTGTTGTCATACATAATATAAAGACTTTCTTATGACAAGTAGCTATAGTGAGATAGACAGCAGAGGTGTATCATCATCATTAATGACATGACAGTCAGAAGGTGTTATGAAAGCAAAGAAAGAAACGCCATCTATTAACACCTCAAACTCTTAATGCTATTGCCTATAGGAAAAGCCCATGTTCCAAGAGATAATATACAGAAGAAGAATGACTCATGCTAAAATGTATTTTCTGATCAAGATATCAAACTCTAATATTCATTTTTTCACCCACAGTCAATAGAGTTGAGGAAAAGAAAGATACAGTCATCGCCATGACAAAGGAGCAAGGTTTCTCATGATATCAGGTATACCCATTTGATAGAAAATCAAACCCTAGTGCTAATTTTTACACCCACAGTTACGAAGACTCAAATAAAAGAGAAATACAGTCATATTCATTATAGAAGAGTAGCATTTTTTATGATAAGTGTGTACCCATCTATAGAATGAACAAGGTATTTCAAGATCTCAAACCCTCAAGGTTCTTTTACACTTATAGGTAAAAAGAAAGAGCAGTAAAAAATAAAGGAGAATGGCCATAATAGTTTGAAGCCTTGAAAGTACAGAAAGAGCAAACCCTTGACAGGAAGTTCAAAACCTTGTTTCTCTTCTTCATTTACAGTCATAAATAGAAAGAGATAATAGTGAAAGAAGATGGTCATGGCAGTGTGAAGGATTTTTGTGCAAGAGGGCTTGAAACCCTAGCTTCCAAACTGAACAAACCCTTGACATTCTACATTTTTTGGTGTCTGTATTCAGATAGAGCATGACCAAAATAGGTAGAGGCCTTAAAAATGCAAAAAGATGTTAAAAACCCTCATCTCAAAACCTTAAACCCTGAATTTTTTTGCATCTACAGATAGTTCAAAGAAAAAAGAAGATATATACAGTCATGGCCATAAGTGATAAGAAATTTTTTTGCCAAAGAATGCAATACCCATAACCTCAAACAACCCTTGCCATTTTTTTTTCAAATTGTGAAAAGAGACAAAAGAAGCTACAGAAGATAAAATGACAAGAGCTTACCTCATTTTGCTGACAGGAAGAAGGGTCTACCCACGGCCTCATAGTGGCCTTAAAGCTTTCAAGAATAGGTGAAGGTTGCAAGGAAAGATACAGAGAAGAGAAAAGGTGTTAAAGAATGCATAATGACAAAGAGAGAGTCATAAAAGAGGAAAGGAGGCCGCAGCCATGAAAAAATAAAGCCACAGAGATGAGTAAATGCCTCATATAGAGCAAAAACAACGTTACCTTCTCTATTAATGATGCAGTTCCAAGATGTAATTGGAGTGATAAGGAGTCATATTTTTCTTCTAGTGATGCATGATTTTACATACAAATCAATTGTAAATAAATAATAAAGTAATATTCTATGAATTACTTTATTATTTTTCACAAGTTGTAAAATCAAAAATAGAACAAATTGTAACCAATAATAAGAGTAATATTCTATTACTTTATTATTTACTCACAATCAATTTTGCTCATACAAAATCATGCAAATTGATTAGTGGAGTTAACTAGGTCACCTAGGAGGTTTTGCATGACTTTTAGGAGTATTTTAGGGTCCTTGGTCAACTTTTTGGTCAAGCATATGGAGAGGCCCAAATTGGATCTATTTTTGCTCAATTTGTGGTGGTTGAGGGCCCTAATTTCAAGGATTTTTGAGGTTGCTCAAGAATGAGTATTTTTAGAGGCAGTTATTGGCAAGTCCATATTTTTTGCATGCCTCTTAGAGAGAGCAGACCTATATATTGTAAAATAAAAGTTTGTTTTTGCTAGTTCTTGATTCTCATTCTGATTTAGACAGATTGAAGAATTCTTGTAGCTCACTTTTATAGTTTTATTGAGAGATTGGCAGGTTACAGGTTATCTTTTTTGTCTTATTTTTAAAGCTTTCCTTTGTTTATTTCAGATCAGTTGAATTACCTTTCCTTTTTGTGCTGAATGTTAAAGTGATTTGATGAAATTTTGTTGTGTTTTATTATTAAACCTTCAAAATTATTGTCTCACCTCCTTGTTTGCAGCATTAAAGCATATATTCATCACAGGTCTTAGGTTGTGTTTACAAGAAATAGTCTTTTTTATGCTATAAAAAAACCATTTCCTTCATAAAAACCTATTTTCAAACCTTCCTTAGAATCACTTTTGTGGTATTTATGCCAAGTCTAGATTGTGTAAAAGTCAAATTTCTAGGTAAACATTGTGGATCAGATTGCATTATTTGTATCCATATCAGGTGCATCACCATTTTACCTTTAGCATTCACTTAGTTTCTTTCTTCCCTTTTCCCAAAAAGTAAAAAAAAAAAACATGTCTCAATAGAATATTTGAAGGGAACTAGCCCATAATCTAGAGGTCTAATCTCATCATAGCGCACCCACAACCTGAGATTAGTCCCATGTTACACGTAATTGCAGTGCTTTAACCAGCCTTGCATATAGGTACAATTCCCAGTGATAACAATAACTTTTTCTATACATATCCAAATTAACTTGTTTTGTTGAAACAAGGACATCAATACCTAGTGCATAATATTTTTTAGATTTTTTTTTCTTTTTTACTATATTTCCACATGTGAGAAACAAAGACCTTGATGTTCGGTGAAAAATCTATGTTCACTAGAAAATAGAAAATAAATATAATAATCAAATTATTTAATATATTCAAAATTATACTTGTTGGAAATCTCATTCGAGAGCTATGATCATACAAATTATCTTGTTGTGTTGATTCCATTTGCTAGTCCAACCCAAGGTTCAAAACAAAAAAAAATTGAGGAAGATCTGAGGAGCAAAGGAGAAAAGGCCATCCAATCTCTAGACACCTAAAAATTTCCCGAACCTGTGAGCACTATTTTCACACCAATCTCTTCTAAATTCCACATTCCACTATTAATTAAATATTTTTTTAATTAATTCATTTTCCCATCTCTAGCCTATAATTAAATAAATTTTATTTATTTAATTATTTGTCTATTTTCCTCTATAATTAAATAATTAATTTTAAATTATTTAACTATTCTTTCTCAAATGTCTTCATCACTCAATTAACTTAAATAAATAAATATTTATTTAAATTATAGCCTTCACCTTAATTAAATAAACCATATTTGTTTAATTATGGCTTCACATTCATTCTTCCCTTTCAAATAAATTGAATAAATTACCAAATTTATTTAATTTAAAATCCCTCACACCTCATCATATTTTCAAATTAAAATTCTCTCTTGTCCTCTTGTGAGAGGGAAACCATACTCAATCCTTACCATCCATGGCAATTTATTTAATTTAAAATCCCTCACACCTCATCATATTTTCAAATTTAAAATTCCCTCTTGTCCTCTTGTGAGAGGGAAACCCTACTCAATCCTCACCATCTATTTCACTCAAAAGTCAACACTAAATCTGAGCCCTTCATTCAACCCTAGATTTCTATAAAAACACCTCTCCATCCTCATTTACTCACTTCCTAGCTTGTTGAATACTCTCCAAGATTTTGCTAAATTAGTCCACTTGAGATTCTCATGATTGTTGCAGGTTTGCAAATCCGAGAACATCATAAGAAAAGTCAAGGAGAACAATGGAGGGAAGCCAAATGTAGCTTAGGAATTTATTTAGATTACCCTGACTTACATTGGTGAACCCAACATGAAACATCCGTACTTTCTGTAAATTGATGAATTTAAGGTTTGACAAGATAGTATGATGCACCTGCTCATCCGTGCGACGCACTTGCTACTTTTTAAAATGCATACACTGTACGATCTGCTACACCTGCTGTAATTTGCAATGCACCTAAGGGTTTATGTGATGCAGTCACCTATGTATTTGGTATATTTTCTTTAATTTTTGTTATCATGTTGACTTATCTAGTTTTGCAGGGTTTATTGTTGGATTCTAATGCTCTTTTATTTGAATAACCCTTTAGGTATCTATTTATTTCATTTGGGTTTTTATAGCATTTAGGTTTCATGTCTTAAGGGTTCTTTGGATTGTTTCAAACATCCCTTAACCATTTTTAGTTTAACCACAAATATTTTAAGGATTTACAACTTTCTAAAATGTTGAAAATAACTCTGCAAGCATAAGGTTTTAGGTTTAACTAGGGTTTCAAGTTAAGTTCCTATTTTTATCAAACTGGTTCTGATTTTTAGCTACAGGAATAGTGTGACGCACTCGCTAGGTTGTGCACCACAATCACCTTAATTTGTGGCACATCTATGAGCAGAAGTGATGCACTTGCCTCAAGATTAGGGTTTCTTGGAATCCTTTTGAATGTCTGATGCTAACTTTGTCGTGCAGGGGTCTAAAGTGTTGTTATGATTAAGTTTAATGCTCTGTCTACTTGTTTTATTAGGGTTTCTAACTCTTCATTAGGGTTTGATGCTTACATACTCTTTGGTAAATCTTAAATACATTCTTAGTGTTACGTGGGTTTAGTTGCAATAATCTGATCAATTTATAGTAACCCTTTATTTTAACAATAATTCTGCAACTCTAGGGTTTTTAGATTACCACCTGAGTTTCATTTTTTTGTCTATTGTTTGGCAAGTTTTCATTGTTTTTGACATATAGACATAGTACGACACATTTGAAATTCCTTGCATAGTGTGATGTAGTCACTGAATAGTGCGGCGCAGTCACAGAATAGTGTGACACATTCATTGTTCCATGTGATGCATCGGGGGCATTATGAACCGCACTCGACTATTACAAGAACATGGGATTTTGAGTTTTATGCATTTCTATCTTTCTATTTTGCATAGTAGGGTAGAGGGTTTATTCTGATACTAATGTCTGATTTGCAACATTGTGGCATTCACTGGGAAAAGAACTTTATCTCAAACTACTAATACATTTGTTGCAGGGTTTCATTTATGTGTGTGTGCATTTTTTTAACATAGGAACAATTCATTTGGTTCTTAAAATGAACATTGTGTTTTTAACTTAGGAACATTTCAAATTGGTGCTTTAAAAAGAATGAGTGTTTTTCGTGTTTGGTGCACTTATACATTTGTTTAGGATAGTCATCGAAGGTGTGTTTGTCTATGGTTGAACATCTTCCCTTGCATATGAGTTTTGGGTTAAGAAATAGCTCATTATGTTTTCCTTGAGTACCATTCTTCCTATGCTATAAGCGGTCTTAGGGGTTTAGAAAAAGCTACACCATGATGTCTTAAGTATTTCCTTCTACTACGATCTTGGGTACAAGAGAATATAGCAACATGGTTTTGTTTGAGTATCCTCTCCCCTCGTGCTTCGTGTGATCTTGGGTGTAAGAGAAAGATAAAACATAGACCTTCTCTTTTTCTTTTAGTAGGTGGCCTACCTAGGAGTTCACCCAAGGGTTCAACCACAAGCACGTATATATTTCCAGTGGGCTATATAAAGAGGAAAAAACCAAAAGGTGAGCTCAATCCACTTGTGCCATAGTGGGTGGACCTTGTTGTTTAGGGTGATTCTAAATAGGTTTGAGACTTTGGTCTCCCATCGCTACTATGTCGTGGTGTTCTTAGGAGTTCTCGTCACTACGAACCAATTGTTGTAGGATCCTAAGACCTTTTTGGCTATTTATCATTGTGGTGAAAGGAATGCAGATCACATCCTAAAGTTACTTACCATGTAGAGTCTTTGGTTGAGGTGACACGATTCCTTGATTGGGCCTTGTCCTTTCAAGTCGAGAGGTGTCAAGATGGTCTAGGATCTTGGCATACTCTAGTTACCCATTCCAATTTCTCTATTTAAAATCTCCCAAAATGTGAGGTATGTTAGAATTAGACTAGACAACTGAGAGTGCGGGTGAATCAGTTGTCACACAATTTAATCTTTTTATGCTTTTAACCTTCTTTATTATCTTACTACCAGATTAGTGATGTAAACATTAAAGCATAGATCAACAACATTAGAGAAAAAACATAATCAACACAATTGACACCAAGATTTTGATGTGGAAACCTGGTTAAGGGAAAAACTGCGGTGGGGGTTAACCCACAAAGATTTGTACCCTGTTAAAAGTACTTTAGAAAAATAGAAAGCACATGCCTTTGGGCACACTGCCCAGAGCTCACTACTCAAAAGAGGAGGCTCACTGCCTACAAAAATAATTTAGAATAGAATGAATTAACTGAAAGATAGCATCTACTTCATGCCTGGTTTAGTTTCAATGAATGCTCAAAAACTTCTGCTTTGCCCTAGATTCTTCTTTACTAACTTCACACTCCATACTGCTCTTGTTCCTTTTCTTCTCTACTCTGCTTCTGATCCTTTATTCAAATTTAATCTATTTTGCACAAGGATGATGTTTGACAACTCTTCAACAAGTATTTATACACTTCATCCATCTTGGAATGATCAACAAGGTCGGCCAAACTTAACGCGGATCTTTACACTGTCGACCAATCATAGCTGAGACTTGAATCTTCCTCTATTTACACACCATGCTTCATAAAATGATCTTTAGATCATCTACAACATGCTAAGAACATCTGGTCAGCCAAGACTAGGAAGAACAACAACAATCAAGAGGAAACCTTCAATCATGAGCTCCTTTGTTAATGCAGACCATCAACACAATAGCCACATGATCCAAAGACCACCATAAGCACAATTAAGTCATCAGGAATAACCACACCACTTCGTATCACTAGAATCACTCGCATCTTCACACTAAACCTCAATAACACACACTGCCATGACTACCATACTAGAAAGATTGCTTCTGGATCTCCAAACCATGAGCCACTCGAGTTGAGGGAACACACCAACATCCTAGACATGCCTCTAGATCTGCAGATCACAATATTCTCATACCAAACTAATCTGGATCAACTTCTTGCCACTCTGTCATCACAAAACTGATGAGGAGCCTCAGTCGGTAAGACTTACTCCATCGGCCACCTTGCAACTTATCACTCTGATCCCACAACTCTCCCCGATGGATGACTCTATGGTTCTCGCCTATCGGTAAGACAATTACTATTAGCCAAGGTAGGAATCACTTTGCTGATACACCAATGACTATTGTCTTCACTGTGACCCCACACTATCGGTGAACCCTTGAAATGTTTTGCCAAACACCAAGTCTGATCGATACCTCCTATCGACGAGACTTCACCTTCGTTCAAGCTAACAGTCAGTTTAACAGTCACCAAACTCTCATCACCATAACCCTTAACATCGGCGAATGCCTACAACCTCTAACCAATGCACCGATAGACCAACCACTCATCAGCGGGACTTGAGCTATCAGTCAGACTTACTTCGGAGTCACCGATACACCGATTCCTACCGATGGATCTTCGTCGGTGTAAGTTGTCCCTTGTCACCCCGATACCCTCGATCAGTAAGACCAACACTGTCGGCACAATGCCAAAGTCATCTACCCAATGTACTTTGTCATCCTGATATGAATCTTAGGCTGCGACTTCCTTTTAACAACTTGAACCTCTCTTCAGCCAGACTATCCTTATCACTCTGAGAGAGAAATGTTTTGTCGATGGCCTCTGTCTCACCGATAACATCTTCAACTCTTTCGACTCATTTATTCTCCGGTCAAACCCTAGCACATGGAGATGCTAGGCCATCTACTGTGCACACTCCTTAGTCTAGAACATCTGCCCCTCTGAACTATGAAACAAAGCAAGAAACAAATGAATATTGTACAACGAAGCCATTCCACTGATTTCAATAGAAATCTCACTAGTGGAATGCTTTACATCGACATTTTGCAACAACGAAAAGCACAAAAGAATGGAAATCTATAGCTAAACAATTATAATTATAGGAAACAGAAATCAAACTGACAAAATAGAATAATCTTTATTTCTCCTTAGAACAATACACAGTCACATTCAACTCTTCTTCTCTTTGATCTAATTACAATATATCTAAGTTGGTTCATTTCCCTGGGGTTTATAAGCTTGCCCCAAGGAACACCAACCCATTCCAAACAACTGGAAGAAAACCAACCCATTCCAAGCGGCTGGGAGACCAACCGTCTTACCATTAACAATTTGACAAAAGTGACCTAAGCCCCTTGGGACTTACAAAATGAACCTAGATACAAACTAAAATGATACGCATTGGTCAAATAGACCTTATTACAACACAAACATGATTTTCTAAACAAAACATAAATTTAAATGCCTCATGGAGGCCACCTTGTGTTAGGTGCTCCTGTACCATACACCCCACCTAGAAAAGAACTCATGTCCCATGAGTTGATTCTTTGTCTTGCACCACCATTATCCTTTGCTGCCTCATGCCTTCCCCACAATCTTTGGACTGCAACTTGCTTCCATGGAATCAAAAACTCATGCCTAGCATTGTAGGCTCTACTCACACCTTGCCATGAGTGAGTGCTTGCAACCAAGCTTGGATGTTGCATGCCATGATGGCTTACTGTCATAACTGCCTGAACATCTTCATTCAAAATCTTGGTCGATGCTACTTGTATTGCTGCTATGGTAGAATATGATTGTCTTTCAACTCTTGTTGGCTCTAGAGGACAAACAATGGTCCCTACTATGATAGCATCCTCTTCTTTCCAATCAACTTGTGGCTGCTGGCAGACCTACTATTTGACCTTCATTTGATCCATTTCAGACATCACCATCTGATCTCCATCATTCAAAACTAAAATCACCTTCAAACTTGGACCTTTGGCAACCCCACTCCTTGAGGTATCCTCAACTTTCCTTGTTTCTTCTGCATGCATCTTCACAAACTCTTTCTTACCCACTAAAATGATCTTGGTTGCCTTCTTTGTTGCAACACCCTCTTGCAATGGTGTCATCACAAAAGTCTTTCCATCCTTCTTGATGGTGTATGTGTTAGCATATCCATCATATAATGCTTGCCTATCAAATTGCCATGGCCTACCTAAAAGTAGGTGACAACACTCCATGGCCAAAATATCACATAAAATTCTCTCCTTAAATTCTCTAATTTCAAAATCAACATATGCTTTCTCATCTACCAAAAGTGATTGACTATCACTTACCCAAGATGCTCTGGAAGGAGTTTGATGAGGAATCCTTTCTATGTTTAATTTATCCACCATTTCCCTAGACACCATATTATCTGTTGAACCAGAATCTATGACTACCTTGCATATTTTACCTTTGCTTTTGCAATTGATCCTGAAAAGTGCTCTCCTTTGTGTTGGTTTAGTCTTCACTAGTTCTTTGAGCAGTGTCCTCTTGATCATCAGATTTTCTCCCACTTCTGATGTCAAATTCACTTCAGGAGATGTCACACTCCCTGCATCCTCTTGAGTCAATGTGGTTCTCCTCTCATTACCATGAGAAGTTGAGGCCTTCTTTGGACACTTATAAGTCAGGTGTCCTATCTGATTACAGTCATAAAATCTCATATTAGAGAACTTGGATCCTTTACCTGATCTATTTGTCCCACCTCTTTCATTTGGCCTTCTTCCTTGGTAGCTTCCTATGCTACTTAAGTCTCCAACTTGTTCTTCTTGGATAGACTCACCACTAGGCCTCTGGTTAGGACTTCTGCCTCCAAAACTACCTCTAAAATTTCTGTCACCTCTTCCTCTACTCTGCTGCTCACCTTTCCTCTTGAGCTTCTCTTCAACTCTTAATGCTACTTGAAAGCATTTTTCCACATTTTTAGGGGTAAATAAACTTATCTCATCTTGAATATTGAACCTCAGACCATTTGGATACCTTGCTACCTTGGCTTTTTCATCCTCCATGTACCCACAACAAAGAGTGTATTTGTGAAACTCCTCAGTGTAAGTAGCCACATCCATATCTTTTTGCTTGAGGTTCTGCATTTTCCTATAAATCTACACCTCGTAGTTAGATGGAAGGAACTGGGACTTGATCTTCTCCAGCATTCTGTTCCACGAAGATATCATACTCTTCCCATTCTTTACCCTTTCTCCTTAGGTGTAATTCCACCATGTAAGGGCATCACCTTTGAGTTTAGTTTTTGCAAACTTAACTCTCTTACTTTCAGGAACTTCTTTGTACTCAAAATAGTTGATTAGAGCCTCAATCCACTCCATGACTTCCTCAGCATTCATCTTTCCACTGAACATAGGGATATCTATCCGAGCCTCTGAAGAATCCTTGCCAATAGCCTTAATGGCTTCCAGGAAATGCTTTTGATCAGCCGGTATCTCTGCCCCTTCTTGTTCTTGTTCTTCTTCATCTGAACCTTCCTCTATCCTTTTTCCTATCTTCAGTGCCTTCAACTCAGCCTGGAGTGCTTCCTTGACTCCACTCTTGATCATCTCCTCCAGCTCCTTGAACTTCTTGACCACTTTGGTGGTCATCCCCTTTGGAGGCATATTGCTAGCCTCTCCTTCACTTTCTCTGTCTGACATACACTATTCATAGATAGCACCCAAATGCCAACACTCCTGCAAATCCTCAACGATGACAACACAATGCTCAATCAGATGTCCATCCTACACGCTGCTATAGACCCATCCCTCTCGTCCAATAGAAGATCCTAGAGATGCACTACCACTCTCTCTCAGAGTGGCCTCACTCTGCACCCTCTTCCAACGAAACCTCTATTGGTGAATCGTCACGACAGACATCATCATTGTCTACCCACACACTACAGGAATCCCATTCCTTCTTGCAACTAGATGGCATGAGCATCTGCAACAGTCTAGCAACTACTGTCAGTCTTCAAAATACTTTTTATGATCTTTGTTTTCAAAATGGTCACCAACCAAACATTTTGCTTCAACTCTTCATCTACCTTCTTAGTGACAGAAATCAAATGTGCAACTACCTAGACCTTTCGCTAGCTCTGATACCAATATGATGAGGATCCTCAGTCGATAAGACTTACTCCGTCGGTCACCTTGCAACTTATCACTCTGATCCCACAACTATCCTCGATGGATGACTCTATGGTTCTCGCCTATCGGTAAGACAATTACTATCGGCCAAGGTACGAATTGATTCATTGATATGCCAATGACTATTGTCTTCGCTATGACCCCACACTATCAACGAACCCTTGAAATTTTTTTCTGAACACCAAGTATGACCGATACCTCCTATCAGCAAAACTTCCTCTTCATTTGGGCTGACAGTCAATTCAATCCTTGCCAAACTCTCATCGTCATGACCCTTAACATCAGCGAATGCCTACAACCTCTGACTGATGTGCCGATAGACCAACCACTCATTGGCAAGACTTGAGCTATCGGTTAGACTTACTTCAGAGTCACTGATACACCAATTCCTCCTGATGGATCTCCGTCGGTGTAATTTGTCCCTTGTCATGCGGATACCCTCAATCAGTAAGACTAAAACTGTTGACACAACACCAAGTCATCTACCTGATGTACTTTGTCATCCCGATATGAATCTTAGGCTGCGACTTTCATTTAATGGCTTGAACCTCTCTTCGTCCAGACTATCCTTATCACTCTGAGAGAGAAATTTTTTGTCGATGGCCTCTGTCTCACCAATAACGTCTTCAACTCCTCCAACCTATTTACTCTCCAATCAAACCCTAGCACATGGAGATGCTAGGTCGTCTACTGTGCACGCTCCTCAGTCTGGAACATCTACCCCTCTGAACAATGAAATAAAACAGGAAACAAATGAATATTGTACAACGAAGCCATTCCACTAATTTCCACAGAAATCTCACCAGTGGAATGCTTCACATTGACATTTTACAACAATGAAAAGCACAGAAGAATGGAAATCTACAGCTAAACAATTGTAATTACAGGAAACAAAAATCAAACTGACGGAACAGAATAATCTTTATTTATCCTTAGAACAATACACAGTCACATTCAACTCTTCTTCACTTTGATCTAATTAAAACATATCTGAGTTGGTTCATTTCCCTAGGGTTTATAAGCTTGCCCTGAGGAACACCAACCCATTCCAAACGGTTGGGAGAAAACTAACCGATTCCAAGTGGCTGGGAGACCAACCATCTTAACATTAACAATTTGACAAAAGAGACCTAAACCCCTTGGGACTTACAAAATGAACCTAGATACACACTGAAATGATACGCATTGGTCAAATAGACCTTATTACAACACAAACATGATTTTATAAGAAAAACATAAATTTAAATGCCTCATGGAGGCCACCTTGTGTTAGGTGCTCCTACACCAAGAATAGCTACAAAAACCTATTCTACTCAGAGGGCCATAACTTCACCAAAACTTCATACAAACCTTTCAAATCTTAATTGGAGCAACACTAGACAACCCTATACAAACCCTTTAATCTATGAACTCTGATCTTCACCTTACTAGAAATACTGATCACTCCTTTGCACTATCTTCACTATTTCTGATAGAAGGATATGTTGGCATCAATGATAACACATCAGGCACATATTTTCAATAATCTGCCTCTTTGTCATTGATGACAACATATGATGTGAAAAATGGATTTAGCCATCAAGACAAGAACTTCTCCCCCTTTCTCTTGTCACACCTGCAACCACTTTCTTCACTACTCCCCCTTTCACCAGTAACTACTTACTTCCAAGTTTTTCACATGACTTCTCTCCCCTTTTACATCAATGGCAAAGGGTGCATATTTGCAATCATCTCTTCCCTTTTTTTTTTAATTTTAAACTGATCTCCAATGTTTACATACTGACTACTCCCTAGAGTAGTATTCTCTCAACATCAATCCAAATCTCAAGTATGACTAAGAATTCCACCAAATTGATGCACCTTAGTGCATCTTAGTTCTGATTTGGAGGGGTAATGACCCCTAACTTCTCTCTGAGATATTCAAAGGTATCCTTGGGAAGAGGCTTAGTGAAGATATCTACAATCTAATCTTTGGATGACACAAACTCCAACTTGACTTCATTTTCATTTACCTTCTCTCTCAAGAAATGAAATTTGATAGATATATGCTTTGTCTTTGAATGCAACGTTGGATTCTTTGAGATACTTATTGCACTAGAATTATCACAAAAGATTGTGACTAGCTCCTCAAACACAACTTTGATGTCCTTCAACATTTGCTTCATCCATAGAACCTGAGTACAATTATTTTCTTCTACTATATATTTTGCTTCTACAGTAGACAGAGATATTGCCTCTTGCTTTTTACTCATCCAAGAGACCAATCTCTTTCCCAAGAAAAAGGCACCACCACTAGTACTTTTTCTGTCATCCACATCTCCTGCCTAATTAGCATCTATGTATGTGTGAAGAGTAAAGTCATTGTCTTTTGGATACCACAATCCATAATCAATTGTCCCCTTGAGATATCTAAAAATTCTTTTGACTGCCACAGCGTGTGATTCTTTTGGATCATATTGAAATCTAGCAACAAGTCCAACGACGTTCATGATGTCAGGTCTGGTCTGGGTCAGATAGAGTAATACTCCAATCATTGATCTATCCCTTTTCTAATTTTCCTTGGGTGAATCATCATCTTTACTTAACTTGCATTTGGTTGCCATAGGTGTACCTATTGGCTTTGAATCTTCCATTCCAAACTTCTTCAGTAATTATTTCACATACTTGGACTGAGATATACAGATACCTTTGTCTAACTAAACAATTTGCAGACCTAGGAAGAAATTCATCTCTCCAAACATAGACATTTCAAATTCACTTTTCATTTGGTTAGTAAATGTTTTGCACATACATTCATTTCCACCAAAAATGATATCATCAACAAAGACTTCAATAATCAGGATGTCCTAATGGTTAATATTGAAGTAAAGATTACTATTAGCAGTACCTTTGCTAAAACCTATCTTGAGCAAATATTTATCCAATCTTGCATACCAGGCTCTTGGAGCTTGCTTGAGTCCATACAATGCTTTTCTCAGTCTACAAACCATGTCACTTTGATCAGACACTTGAAATCCTTCTGATTACTCAATGTAGACTTCTTCCTCCAAATCTCCATTTAGGAATGCTGATTTGACATCCATCTGATGCACTTTAAAATCTTTAAAAGTAGCAAATGCAAGAAACAATCTAATTGCCTCTATTCTTGCCACTGGAGCAAAAGTTTCTTCAAAATCAATTCCTTCTACTTGAGAGTAGCCTTTGCATACCAGCCTTGCTTTGTTTCTTACAACTTCACCATCTTCATTTAGTTTATTCTAGAAGACCCATTTGGTTCCAATTACATTTTTGTCCTCTAGCCTAGGAACAAGATCCCAAGTGTGGTTCTTTTCAATTTGCACTAATTCTTCTTCTGTTGCTTTTACCCAATTTTCATCAGTGCAGGGTTCACCAACTGATTTAGGTTCAATCCTTGAAATCAAACAAATCTCTTATTGATCTTCAACAACTCTTCTACTAGTTCAAACACCTTTATTTCTATCCCCTATGATTTGATCTTCAGGATGATTCATTCTTACATACCTGGGGGTTTTGGGAATTGCTTGATCTTTTGTTTCTTGAGCTTGTTCCTCAACATTCGTATTAATTCCTTGAGTCTCTAGAGTTTTCAGATCAATTTGCATTAGAGTTTGAACTAACCTTCCTTGATTTTCTTTCAGTTTGATCATTTGAACCATAGCTACAGAACTTGGAATGTTCTTCCTTGCTCTCATCAACTGTAACATTAGCACTTTCAACAATCTTTTTCAACCTCTTGTTAAAGCACTGGTAAGCCTTATTTTGAGTAGATTATCCCAAAAATATTCCCTCATCACTTCCTATATCAAATTTTCCTAAATCCTTAGGGCGAGAGCCCTAGCTTGATTGGCTAAGTAATTTTGTTGTGGTAAAGATGATCACGAGGTCTAGTCTCCCCTCGTCCTCATGATACTAGAAGGCATGTTGTGCCAGCATCACCGGTCACATGAAAAAAAGTTTACCAGGCACAAAAAAAAAATTGCCTAAATCCTCATCTCTTTTGATATAACATTTCCTACCAAAAACTCTAAAATATCTCATAGTAGGAGGATGACCAAACCATAGTTCATAAAGGGGTCTTACTAGAATTGCCTCTGATCTACACCCGATTAAGAGTGTAGACAACAATACTTACAGCTTCTCTCCAATAAGCTTGAGGAACATTTGTTTCCATCATCATGGTCCTAGCAGCTTCTTGAATGGTTTGGTTCTTTCTTTCCACAACTCCATTTTGTTGGGGAGTCCTAGGAGCAGATAACTGTCTTTTATGCCATGCTTTTCATAGAAAGCATCAAACTCATGGGAAGTAAATTCTCCACCTTTGTTAGATCTCAGACATTTCAATTTTTCACCAATTTCATTTTCCACCATCACTTGAACACCTTGAATTTTTCAAGAGCTTCTAATTTTTCTTTTAGGAAGGTTACCCATATCATCCTAGAGTAGTCATCTATCAGCAACATGAAATATCTATCTCCTTGCACACTTCTAATTCTAGTAGGACCAGAGAGATCAATATGTACCAGTTCCAATCATCCATTTGAGACTTGTTCCTTACTTTTGAATGAAATCTTGCTTTGTTTCCCCAATTGATATTCTGTACACATGCTATTAGGTTTCACAAGTTTTGGAAGATCTCTCACAGCTTGAGTGGTACTTATTTTGACAATATTATCAAAATTCACATGACACATCCTCCTATGCCATAACCAACTTTGATCTATCTGAGCAATTAAACAACTTTTGCCAGAGCTACTTAAATGAAAAATGTTACCTCTGGTTTGAGTACCGGATGTAATTTTAGTTCTGAAACTTTCCAAGATTCTGCACTTTCCATCTTTGAATCAAAGATCATAACCATTGTCAATCAACTGTCTAACACTGAGAAGATTATGTTTCAGTCCTTCCACATACATAACATCATTTGTGTTATTCTTACCATCAAAAGAGATGGATCATCTACCATAGATTCTACTAGCTGAGTTATCTCCAAATTTCACAAGCCCACCTTCATAATTTTCAAAATTCACAAACTTAATCTTGTCTCCAGTCATATGATGAGAACATCCACTATCAATCACCCATTCATCTTTCTCAACAACCTGAGTAGCCAAGGCACTTTCCATATAGCTAACAGATTCAGTAGACATTGGATCTTCTTCTTTAATGGCAATGAACACCCAATCATTTTCAGGGGAACCTCTATGATCATATTCATCATCCATAACTCCACCAGTTTCTTGGACATAGTAATATTTGTTCTAATTTTGATATATGTTAGGGTTTAGTTTTGAAAACCTTTCCGAGCATCTTGAGGCAAAATGACCAATCTTATTACAAGAAAAACATTTAAGTAGCAATTTTCCTTCATACTTACCAGATCCTCTTGGTAATCTTTTGGCGAGAAGAGCTTCAAGATCAGCAGTTTCAAGTTCAATATCTTCAAGATCCTTCCTTGTCTTTACTAATTTGTTTGATCTTGTAGAGGAGCTTTCACCTAGATCATATCTTTGTTTCCCATATACACTGGCCTTAAATGCAGATTCAGATTTGGGAAGAGAAACACCAAACTCACTTAGTTCAAAAGCTGAAATTTTGCCAACCAGATGATCTCTTGTAACATCTGAGACAATCCTGATCTCCTCTATAGAAGCAACCTTATGTTTGTATGAATCAGGTAAAGATCTGAGTACTTTTGATACAATCTTTGATTCTTCCAAAGTTCCACTAGCACACCTGATACCACACACAAGTTCATTTATATTTTACATATAGATTGTGATGTTTTCATCTTCACTCATCCTCATAGTTTCAAATTTTCCTCTTAGGCTTTGCAGCTTGGCACATTTGACATATTAATCACCTTCATATAGAAATTCCAACTTTTTCCAGATTTCATAAGCAATTTTTAGACCAAACACATTTGTCATTTCAAAATTAGTTAGGGCACTCAACAAGGTTTCTTTAACTTGAAGGTTATTTTCTGCATCTTTGACTTGATCTGGAGTTGAAGGAGCTTTCTCCAGAGGTTTATACTCAACACTAGTTATTGCCCAATAGGCATCGCCCATGTATTGTAAATGGAACTCCATGCAATTCTTCCAAACAGAATAATTTGTTCCATCAAATCTTAGACTATCCTTCTTGTAGATTGACATCCTGGATCTCCTCCATCAGTCAAGCTTTTATAAGAGGATCTGGCTCTGATACCAATTGTTGGAATTAGACCAGACAACTGAGAGGGGGGTGAATTAGTTGTCACACAATTTAATCTTTTTCTTCTTTTAACCTTCTTTATTATCTTACTACCAGATTAGTGATGTAAACATTAAAGCATAGATCAACAACATAAGAGTAGAAACATAATCAACACAATTGACACCAAGATTTTGACATGGAAACCCGGTTAAGGGAAAAACCATGGTGGGGGTTAACCCACAAAGATTTATACCCTGTTAAAAGTACTTTAGAAAAATAGAAGGCACATGCCTTCAGGTGCATTGCCCAGAGCCCACTGCTCAAAAGAGGAGGCTCATTGCCTACAAAAATAATTTAGAATAGAATGAATTAACTAAAAGATAGCATCTACTTCATGCCTGATTCAGTTTCAATGAATGCTCTAAAACTTCTGCTTTGCCCCAGATTCTTCTTTACTAACTTCACACTCTATACTGCTCTTGCTCCTTGTCTTCTCTTCTCTACTTCTCATCCTTTATTCAGATTTAATTTGTTTTGCACAAGGATGATGTTTGACAACTCTTCAAAAAGTATTTATACACTTAATCCATCTTAGAATGATCAACAAGGTCAGCCAAACTTAACGTGGATCTTTACGCTATCGGCCAATCATAGCTAACACTTTTATCTTCCTCTATTTACATGCCACGCTTCATAAAATGATCTTTAGATCATATACAACATGCTAAGAACATCTGGTCAGCTAAGACTAGGAAGAACAACAACAATCAAGAGGAAACCTTCAATCACGAGCTCCTTTGTTAATGTGGACCATCAACACAATAGCCACACAATCCAGAGACCACCACAAGCACAATTAAGTCATCAGGAATAACCACACCACTTCGCATCACTAGAATCACTCGCATCTTCACATTGACCCTCAAGAACACACACTACCATGACTGTCATACTAGAAAGATTGCTTTCGGATCTCCAAACCACGAGCCACTCAAGTTGAGGGAACACACCAACATACCAGGCATGCCTCTAGATCTACAGATCACAATATTCTCATACCGGACCAATCTGGACCAACTTCTTTCCACTTTGTCATCATAGAATAGCTGCAAAAACCTGTTCTACTTAGAGGGCCATAACTTCACCAAAACTTCATGCAGACCTTTCAAATCTTAATTAGAGCAACACTAGCCAACCCTATGTAAACCCTTTAATCTGCAAACTCTGATCTTCACCTTACTAGAAATACTGATCACTCCTCTGCATTGTCTTCACTGTTTTTGACAGAAGGATATGTTGACATCAATGACAACACATCAGGCACATATTTGCAACGAGGTAAGCCTAATTTGGTAAACATCCTTTACTACTAATTAGGTTGTACATGCTTTATTGTTTGTGAGCCATGGCTAAGTGAGATTTATGGTGGAAATCTTGAAAGATACCAACCTACCAAGAGTCAAGAGCCACCAAAACAACCAAATTTGAATGCTAGCTTGTGTTTTCTATGTTTGATGTGTTTTCTCATTTTCCAAACAGACATGGAAAAACTAATTTTTAGGCCACAAATAGACAGTAAAACACATCTATAGATAGTAAACCACAGTTGTAGCCTTTTGCTACATATTTGAGACACTTTGCAACACACCTGCTAAAAACAGTACACCACAATTGAGACCTTTTGTGATGCATTTGCCTATAGTAAAATCTTAGGGAGATTTTTGAGTCTCTGCCTCCCTTATCTGATTCAGACTGTACCTGTGTTTAGACATCTAAGACTTGCTAGTTCTATCATGCCTTTCATTGCATCTTCCTAGGTCTAAGTTGTATTCCATAGAAAGTACATCCCAATTCATCACTTTAGTCTAATTTGCCTCACATTATTTAAAATTAGTCCCTCCCATTTTAGGACATCCTTAGTTTTAGTCTTCTTAGAGGTTGAGAGATAGGAGAAATTGTCATACTTGACCCTGTCATAGTTACAAACTTGGATTACACAAGACCTTGACCTCCCTTTTCAAACAATCAATCACAAGTTGGGGCTAATACTCACAAGACTAGTTTAGGTCCATATTTTCATATCAGCAAGTTGAGTTTCAACTCATGAGTCTAGTTTGAGCTCACTTCAATCAATATTATCTACATTATCCTTTCAAGATCTTGGCAAATTCAATTAGTTACTTTGATAGGTCATAGTTTGATATTTAGTAGCCTCTTGTTCAAAAATACCCAAAGTTACACATCTCATTAGCCTCAAACATTTCCTTGATTCACTCATCATTCCTACGTCCTTACTCTTAGTTGCATTTTTCATCTCCATAAGTCCAAAATCCCAATACACAGCATAGTGTATTGTTGTTGGCAACATGGTCAAGAGACATTGCTGATATGGTGGAAACTTGATGTCTTCACTAATGGAAACAATTAGACATGATCTGGAATAGCTCCTGAGACAAAGTTATGTGTAGCCTTTTGGTCCAGAAAAACTGACTTAGCCAAAATTGATTAAGTGTTGGCAGCATACAAAGACAGTGATAGTGATTCAACTGGTACTCCTCTGTAGTTGAAGATCATGATATGCAGTTCTGATATGTTGTGCACAATTCTTTGATAATGCTATGTTCCTATATTCAAGTCTTGATAATCTCTGGAAGATACATTATGATTTGACTAAGTCCAATAAGCAGAGTATAGTGAGGAACAGTGCAAAACACTTGAGTAATTCACTCCGCATTCCTCCTCTATTGGTTATCTCGATGTGAGATTGAAGGTGTTGTAAACATATATGATAACTATTTAATTCCAGATTTACAGTAGCTGAAGTCCACCGAAAGATCATCTACAAGCTTCCAAGTTTTCAGTTAGTTTGATAGTGTTTAACTAAGACAAAGGCAACAGTTCTAAGATCTGCATATCATCACACAAGAATATTATGACCTGCAATTTTAAAGGTATGATTGGTGATGTCTAATGAATTTTTGATGTGAATTTTGAAGTTTCATATGGTCCACACTGGAAGTTATGATATGACAAACAATAAGGTTTAAGTGTGTATTTTGGGAAGGTTGACACATAGTTGGATCAATGTGCGGTGAGGAGATAATGCTTAGATCATTATTTTAAGTGGTTCAATAATAAGTCTAGACCTATATGAAGATTCCCAAATGATTGTATGGGTTTGCATTGTTGTTTGTGCAAGCCGACGAGGTACAACTTTGATATACAAGTTTTGTTAGGGTTAGCCGGTAGAAGATATCAATTAAATGCAAATAAAGATTAAATAGAGGAATGAAAATACACATAAATAATAACAACGAGAGACAAGTTTTAATGTGGTTCACCCAAACTCGGGCTACATCCACCAACAGAGAGTCCAGTATTATTATCCAGAAAATCAAACTGATTACAACTAGTAATCCTTGCGACTCAATACCACTATAAAATGCTACAATACATCAACAGAAACCCTAACCCTTAGCCGCTTTTATCAAGCCTTATGTCGGTTACAAAAATAGGGTTTTTTTTTATGTTGGCCAATAGAAAAATAGTTCTCGATACCTTTATAAAATAATAAAAACTGTTTGAGGTTTGTGCTACCCCTTGACCCTGTCTTGGGGGCACTACCCCCAAACCCCCACAAGGGGCATTGTCCCTTGACCCTAATAAATAATTTGGGGGGAAACTGCACCGATAAAAGTGGGGTAAATTTAACCTCTGAATCTAATTAGGCTCCATATAACAAGTTTCATATTTTGCATGTTGACCTAGTTTTTGGATAATTCATGTTGCGCAGATATATATATTTGATAGATTTTGGTATTGGAGGTATGAGCTTGTGCGAATATAGTGTGAATTTGATGTGTATGTGATCTAAGGCAATTTTATGACTAGGAAAGAATAGTAAGGGCAGAAGAACAGAGTATATGTGAAGTAAAGCAAAAAAGTAGGGCAGATACAATGAAGACTTTTGAATCTATGTATTGAGCTATTAATGGAACTATATTTCAACATTATGTAGATGCATTTGTAGCAATCTTCTCTTGGTAGTGAGCCAATCTTTCTTCTATCTTCTCTTCTTTTTTAGTAGTGAGCCTATTGCAATGAGGAATTCTTTGGATAATGAGTCCTTGGGCAGTGAACCCTAAGGTGGTGAGCCTTCATGTAATTCAGTTTTGATATCATAATATATTGTGAGCTAACACTCACCGTGGTTTTTTCCTTTTTGGGTTTTCCATGTAAAAATCCTGATGTCTATATGTTATGACTTTGTGGCTGCTCTTCTTATGTTTATTTTTCTTTCATATTATTGAATTTGGTAACTAGATTAATGAATATGTTAAAGAAAGGTTTTATAGAATATTGATTCACCCTCCCTCTTAGTATTCTTTGTGTTCAACAATTGGTATCAGAGCTTGGTTCCTTGGAAGAAGCCAAATAGCTTAATGAAGATCTAGGAAAGTTTACTCATGGCAATCAAAAGGTATCCTGCTCTAAGTAGTGTCACAATTAATTATTGCACATATGTTAGTAATTAAGAATTAAAAACTACTCTTGAAGATCTTGACAAGTATGAAGCAGATATCTGGGATTTGAAGGAAAATGTCAAAGAAGTTGATGAATGCATCTTGAAGCTAAGAGAGAAAGTTAAGAGATCAAAGGATAGGAGCAGAGAACTAAGTGAACAATTGAAAGCTGCAAATGAAACCCTAAATGATTTATCAATGCTGGTTGAAGAGAAAGAAAAGATTGAGAAACATCTAAATCAATTCTTGAAAGACAAGTCTAAAGAATGTGAAAAGTTGGCAAAAGATGTTGTGCTTCTAAAATTTGATCTAGAAGTAGCTAATAGCTATAAAGAAAAGTTCAAAATAAGCTCTACCAAGATTAATGAGATGATTGCAAGTCCAAAAAGCCTAGATGACAAGCAAGGTTTGGGATTTGAAAGAGGAGAAATCTCTAAATCATGACAAGTTAACACTAAAATGAATAAAGTTAAAGGCAACCAGGTCAAGAATTAGAGAAATAGACCTAGAAGACCTTTGGTCAGATAACCAAATGCTCAAAGGTACCCATCCTTCAATGGCTATTATTTCAAATGCAATAATTTTGGTCATAGGGCTATTCAATGTAGGAGCATAATAAACTAAAATGTTCCATCATTCTCAAGTCAATGTTTTGATTGCAAAAGATCTGGTCATAAAGCAAATGAATGTAGAAGTTTGACTAGGAATGGTCCCAACAATATAAAGAATGCTCAATCTTTCAATGGAAAGTGCTTTGCATGCAATAGATTTGGACATATGGCTAACCAATGCGGATCAAGAATAAATCAAATAAATGGAAAGAATCAAGAACAAAGGAATATGGTATGCTACAATTGCAATAGACTTGGACATATTGCGAAATTCTGCAGAAGCAAGAATATGAAAAGGGACAATCCTGCAGAAAAGAGGAAAACAAAGAAGAGGGAAGATAAAGGTAAAAACAAAGTTGATCCAATAGAAATCAAGAAGGAAATGAGCATGGTATGGATTAAGAAGGATATAAATGAGGTCAAGGATGGATCCACACCAGCTTCTAGTGTAGATACTTCCTTTGGGAAGTAAATTGGGATCTCTAGCTTAGGGGGAGCTTTTAATGAATATTTTGATCCACTAGCCAGATAGTGGGCACTTAGATCCAGCACTAAGGTATGAGCTAAAGAAGTATTGGATGGATCATTTGTAGAAGAAACTGGCAGAAAAAGGCCTGATATGGCACATTGCGAAGCAATCTTAATCGAATGTATTTAATAATGGAGTGTTTGGCAGCTTTTTGAAAACAACATTTATATGATGACTAAGTTTTTATAACAAGGGTTAAAAAGGGTCACATTTGAAAGACTAATCACTTTGAATTCAAGCTATCAAGTGTCCAAGGAGAATTAAAGTAGAATTCCAAGCAACCTCAACAATTTCTAGAGATTCAAAGAAACTCAAGTAAAGAAAAACCTAGTTCAGTAAAAGAGGTATTTACAGTTTGAAACCCTACCATGAACTTCTTTGAATTCATGCAAATATGGAAACACCACAAGTTATTGATGTCACTGAGAGACCGCGACAAAAATTTAAGAAACATCCATTCAAATCTACCAAAGTTGATCCTAACGTTGCATTTTTGAAATTACCCTATGCTGTGATGCATGAAGAAGATATTAGGGCTTACATTCACGTTACCCTAGATGAACACAATGACATCAAACTTGGAGAACTATATATGAATCATCTATGTGGTGAGAGTTTTGAATTGAAGGAGGAATATAAAGCCCTAGAGAGGAAGAAATTCATGCAATACATAGACTTTCCATCATTTGCAGAGGACTCATAGGTCCAGTATGTGTTAAGTAGAGTGCACGATGAGTTTATGTGGATCAATACACCATTCATGATCACAAAGGACACTATAAGGGTTATTACAAGGTTAAATTCTTCTAAAATAGTGCCTGTGTTGAAAGCCATGAAAAATAGCACAGTAACGGAAGCCACCAGAGCCAAATTTGATAAAAGGGCATTGACAATCAACGACATTAAAGACCATGTAGTTAGATTTGCATCCATGGTGATAGGTTACAAGATCTAATTCACAAACCAAGAGAACTCTGTCTCTAGAACTGCAATATACATAGCCTATGAGATGGTTAAGAAAAATGCAAATTATGACCTTTGTGAGTTGCTCCAACAGTAATTAATGGAGAATCTGAAGAAGACAAAAGAGCACAAATATCCCTTCAAGTTTGGTATGCTGATCATGTGCTTATTTTTCTATTTTATGCAAGAATTACCAGGAATGAATTTGATTTGGTCTAGTAGTCAACCAATTTCCATTCATATTAGAAACCACCTGAATAGCATAGGAAGCAAGGATGCACAAAATGCAGCCCTATGGGGCTACTTCAAGAATTTTCAAAAAATAATACAATCTAGGGAAATAATACTAGAGAAAATAGTTGAGAAATACAAGAATGATATATGTTTTATTGTAAACAAAGACCAATGCATGATGGAGGTTGTTGAGCCTAGGACAGTCTAGGTCCTTCCAATGGGCTATGAAGTGGCTGAAAATATACTAGATGGTTATGTTGATCTCACGTTGATCAAACCTAGGGATACCAAAGAGGCTAGGTTTGGTACCTATGAGGAGTTATCTGTAAAAGTTCATGTTAAACTGAGAAAACCAAAAACTTAGAAAAAGATGAAGAAAATGGTATAGGAATCTGCCTAGAGCATAGGACTTACCAAAGAAGAGATTGCTAAAACAAGATCAAGGGCCGAAGCAGCTAGGGCAGCTAAAAAAATGAAGCAAGGTGAGCTTGAAAAGGCTCCAGAAGAGTCTAAGAGGAAAGAAAAGGAGTCTATAGTAACAAAGAAGAGAACAAGAGCATCTACTTCACAAACTGCATCTGCATCCTTCAGTCCGACAGCCTCTGTGGAAGCACTTGCAAAGAAACCTACTGATGAAAAGTAGAAAAGAATGAAGACCAAAGCCAAAAGGATGCATATGGGTATAGGGTTTGATGATGAAGAAACTAAGTCAGATGAGGAAGTAAAGAAAATGAAAATTAAGGCTACTAAAGCCTCTATGAGAAAAAAGGAGAAGTCCTCTGGTAAGGGCAAAATAAAAAAACCAAGACTAGCTTAGACAGAGAAAAGAGAAGCTACAATAAATTTGGAGGATGTCTTGAAGACCATAATAGTTGATGGAAATCTAAAACCTATCACTCAATTGTATGATGAGTATGATGATGCAGAAAAAAGCATCATTAAGACTGTTGTAATCAGATATTTAGAGATGTACAATAGAGCTCTTATTAAGGTGATCATAGATCTCCCTGACACCCTTGCAAGCATAATGTTTTCCAAGAAGGAAGAAGCAATTGCCAGAGATATGGAGGTAAGAGAAAATATGTTGCTAAAATTTTGTCCAAATGTAACTCCTAAGGAAAGAACCAAAGTCTTCAAGATCCTTGGAGATAAAATTGAAATAAAGAGGAGGATCAACAATCTGATGTCAGGGAACACAGAGAAATTTGTGAAGGACATAGAGCAAGTAATACTTGATATCCTAAGAGATCTTAACATCCCAAATATACATGATAAAGAAGATACAAGTGTTGGTAATGACACATATGTTCTAGAAGTCAACTTGAATCAAGGTTTGGAAAAAACTGATGAAGAGATAAAGGAGAAAGAAGATGATCAAACCCCTACATCTGATCAAGCCCTATTATTGATGGTCAAGACAAAATTGACAAGGACCAAACAAGGACAAATCCTCCTCCTAATTAGCAAACTGATGATCAAGAAAACAAGGAGAAGACTGCAGAGAACAATAAAGCTAATGATCAAGAAAATGAACAAGTTGAGAAGAGCCCTCCTCTGAAACAAAACATTAATAAACAAGAGGCTACAGATCTAGAACCACCAGAGCATAATCAAGAAGAAGAAGTGCCTGATATGGCAAAAAACACTACTGCCTCACAAGATCTGGTAAATTTTGTTTAGGAATTTTTGGAGAAGCAACAAGGAACATAAATTTTGGATGAGCCTAAGTTTTTGCAAGGACCAATAAACTTGGCTTCAATGTCTCCTTTGTAGAAATTCAAAATAGTATCAATTGTGCAAGCCAAGGCTCAGGAATAAATTCTAAGGTCTCACATCTAGGACAATGAGCTCATCAGAGAAGCATTTAGTATTTTGGAGAAGTTGATGCCTACATACCAAAAGGATACATCATTGTCATCAACTGATTAGCTCAAAGGCTTGATAAACTTAGTAAGTACTCATTTAGAATGTTTTGAGAAGTCAGCTAATATAAAGGTTAGGAAGGAAATTGATGATAACAGATTAGTAGAGTTGAAGACTAAGCTAGACAGTGATAAAATTTTGTTTGATAATAGCATCAAGAATATAGAGTGTGCTATTAAGGAAGCTTGTGACAAACAAATTTTTCTTATCATGGCCTGAGACCACTAAGGAAATGGAAGATAAGATCAAATCTATGGAACTTCAATTAGTGAATATTTCTAAGTCTTATGATCCAGCAGTTGATGCCATAAGCAGTAAGGAAATACAAGTTGTAAATATTCATAATAGTATAAGTAGTTTGCTAAGCAAAAAGGAAGAAATGAAAAGCAGAATATGCCCATTGAGAGGGTTAATAAGCCCTAAAATTGATTCAATGTCAAGTCTAGTTGTTGAAGCCTTAAGGGGTAAGGCAATAACTGATACACCTACAAATGTGGAGAAGGTAGAAGACTTAGTTTTTTAGATTAATGGTAACATTCAAATTTTGAACAGTGCTAAGAATACCAAGGATGGAGAACTAGAACAATTAAAGATTGTTTACAATGATATCCTTTCACCCACAACTAACTAAATTGAAAGATTGCACCTGTACATATGCAGACAAGTATAACATTTTTGCAATTTTGACACCATTTTGCTACTTGTACATACACCTTTGCCATTGATGTTAAAGGGGGAGAAGAAGATCCATTGAAAAATGGCCAAACATATTATGGGAAGAGGAAAAGCAAAGTGTACATAGTAAGGGGGAGCAAATAAGCATTTTTCACTAAGTGTTGCCATCAATGCCAAAGGGGGAGATTGTTGGCAACATGGTTAAGAGACACTACTGATATGGTGGAAACTTGATGTTGTCATTGATGGAAACAATTAGACATGATCTAGAATAGCTCCTGAGACAAAGTTGTGTGTATCCTTTTGGTCTGAAAAAACTAACTTAGCCAAAATTGATTAAGTGTTGGTAGCTTACAAAGATAGTGATAGTGATTCAACGAGTACTCCTCCGTAGTTGAAGATCATGATATGCGATTCTAGTATGTTGTACACAATTCTTTGATAATGTTATGTTCCAGTATTCAAGTCCTGATAATCTTCGGAAGATACATTATGATTTAACTAAGTCCAATAAGCAAAGTATAGTGAGGAACAGTGCAGAACACTTGAGTAATTCACTCCGCATTCCTCTGCTATTGGTTATCTCAATGTGAGATTTGAAGGTGTTGTAAACACATATGATAGCTATATAATTCTAGATTTACAGTATCTGAAGTCCATCAAAAGATGATCATCTACAAGCTTCCAAGTTTTGGTAGTCAATTTGACAGTGTTTAACTAAGACAGAGGCAACAGTTATGAGATCTGCATATCATCACACAAGAACATTATGACCTATGGTTTTGAAGGTATGATTAGTGATTTCTAATAAATGTTTGATGTGAATTTTGAAGTTTCATATGGTCCGCACTAGAAGTTATGATATGATAGACAATAAGGTTTAAGTGTGTATTTTTGGAAGGTTGACACACAGTTGGATCAATGTGCGGTGAGGAGATAATGCTTAGATCATTATTCTAAGTGGTTCAATAATAACTCTAGACCTATATGAAGATTCTTGAATGATTGTATGGGTTCACATTGTTGTTTGTGCAAAGGATTAAGATGACAAGGTACAACTTTGATATACAAGTTTCATATTTTGCATGCTGACCTAGTTTTGGGATAATTCATGTTGCGAATATATATATTTGATAGATTTTGGTATTGGAGGTATGAGATTATGCGAATATAGTGTGAATTCGATGTGTATGTGATCTAAGGCAATTTTATGATCAGAAAAGAATAGTAAGGGCAGAAGAACAAAGTATATGTGAAGCAAAGCAGAAAAGCAGGGCAGATACAATGAAGACTTTTGAATCTATGTATTGAGCTATTAATGGAACTACATTTCAGCATTTTGTAGATGCATTTGTAGCAGTCTTCTATTGGTAGTGAGCAAATCTTTCTTCTATCTTCTCTTCTCTTTTTGGTAATGAGCCTAATGCAGTGAGAAATTCCTTGGACAGTGAGTCCTTGGGCAATGAGCCCTAAGGCAGTGAGTCTTCATATAATTCAATTTTGATATCATAATATATTGTGAGCTAACACTCACCATGGTTTTTCCCTTTTTGGGTTTTCCACGTAAAAATCCTGGTGTCTATGTGTTATGACTTTGTGGTTGCTCTTATGTTTATTTTTCTTTAATATTATTGAATTTGCTAAATGGATTAATGAATATGTGAAAGAAAGGTTTTATAGAATACTGATTCACCCCCCCTCTCAGTATTCTTTGTGTTCAACAATTGTCACTTTACATTACCATCCTTAGTTGCATTAGGCATACTTATATCCCAAAAAAACCAAAAATATAGCATAGTGCATAACCACTTTGCATTCCCATCCTTAGTCCATTCCCATTTCTTAGAACTAGCAAGTCTTATATGGTAGAAACACGATTGCAAAAGAAGAGAAAGGGAGAGGAATCCTTAAATTATCTCACTAACACAATGATATTTTGGTCCTCCTCTAACGACCAACATGAATCTCATTCCCATATGGAAAACCCCTTTGAGAACTACACTTTACAAGAGAATGATCAAGGGGTAACCCAACAAGAAATTGAGGAAGCCTCCCAAGATCCTAGATTGTTGTGAATCTTAGATACCAAATACTCAAAATCAAAACTCAACTCCATTACACACTCCCCTTAATGCAAATGTCAATCCACTTGTTGCTAATACATGATCTTAAAACACGCCCATTGCAAACATAGGGAGTCCTTATCAAAATGCAATTACAAATGCGATGAATATATCATTATCTTCCATAGAGGTCCTACCGCATGAAATGCATTCATTAAAACAACAATTTTCCAATATGCAAGTATCGGGAACCAAAAAGGCATATTCTAAGGAGGATTTGTGCCCATACCCTTTTGATAAGAGTATCTACATGACTCCTTTCCCACAAAATTTTACCATACCAAATTTCAACAAATATAGAGGAAAGGGGAGCCCCATTGAGCATGTACATGAGTTCAACACTGCATGTCTCGAGCTTGCATTTGACCAAACATACTTAATGAGACTATTTCCACATAACCTTGTGGGTCAAGCACTCAAATGGTTCTCACATCTCCCCACAGGGATAAGGACATGGACTAAACTAGCAGATATGTTTATATCCCACTTCTCTTAAAATATTGAAATAGATGTAAATGTAGCAATGCTATGCCACATAAGACAAGAAGATGGAGATACATTTCTCTCTTTCTTCCAAAGATGGATAAGTTTGGCTAGCAAATGTCCTTGCCATATACCTAGGAATCAACTAGTCCCTATCTTTGTAGAGAATGTTAACACAAAACTTACGCATCAACTGCAAATACATTATTGCATGACCTTTGGGGAGGTTGTTGAGAAAGGAATAGAGATTGAAAAGGCCCTCATAGCCAAGGGTACAATTAAAATCTTCAACAAAAATCAAAGCAACCCTAACACTTCCTATGACAAAAAGCAAATTTTGGTCTAGGAATAAAAACATCACAAATGATGGGGTTGTCGATGCAAAAACAATAAACAAGGGTGGCCCCATCCTTTCTCTTAAAGCACCACCAACGTCAAACAATCCGCTACCTATTCAACAAGCATAACAACAAACAGCAAATGCCATCTAAAACAACCAAAGATAGGTTCCCCCGAGAACTAATCCCCCAAAATGAAACTATACACACCTACCAGAACCGATTGAATCAATCTTAAAGAAATTATTACAAGCCAACCTCATTCAACTTCTAGAGGTTGAACAATATGATCCTACCTTTAAGCTTCCCTCATGGAATGACAATGAATTTTGTGAGTATCACCAAATAAAGGGACATAGAACATCAAACTGTTCTAAGCTCAAGGACACCATTCAGGATCTCATCGAACGAGGAGACGTAATCTTGGACAATCCTCAAGGATCCTCCAATATTGAACATACTATTTTTAAAAATCTGTTGCAAGACCGTGGATCAGGAAAAGCCTCTAGTTCGGGAACTAAGCCAAACAACCAAGTCAACTATAGCAATGTTGCATATGAATACACTGTTAATAGCATCTGAGATTTTGATAGCAACATCTCCATTATTCTCATCAAGTCTCACCTTGAGTATGATGTCACTACCCGTAGAGCTAAGGTGACCTTATGAAGCTCCTTGTCTAACTTGTAGCCAAATTCACAGGTATAACCTTCTGGATCATCTAAAGAAAACACCCACACATATATCCATCTTTGAGTTGCTTCGTCTATTCCTAGAACACAAGGCCATTTTAGACAAAGCATTACTGGGATCATCCATCCCAATGGACCTAATGTTAACCAATTCCAAGCCATGGTTGGACATCTGGCTACTACCAATAATGTTACATTGACTGAATGTGACTTACCCTCGCATAGACCCAACCATACTAATCCCTTGCACCTTGAAGTCTCCATCAACAAACATAGGATCCGACGAGTCTTGGTAGATAGTGGAGCAAGATTAAACATATGTCCTTTGAAGCTAGTCATGATATTGGGGTATTCTGAGGCTTGCATGGACCCATCTAAAAGAATTGTCATCAAGGCCTATGATGATGCAGAGCATTCCTTTAAGAGGGTGATCTCACTTCCTATGAGAGTTGGGGCCGCCACTCTAAATATTGTATTCCACGTCTTGGATTTGGACCTTCCCTATAATCTCATATTTAGTCACCCATGGATTCATGTCATGAAGGCTGTAACACCCACTTATCACCAATGCATCAAGTTTCCCTACAACAACACATAAATCACCATAGTTGGTGATCTTGACGCCTTCCAATATTGTAGCCACTTGAGAGAGACACCTCTACATCAAGTGCCCATAAATAGGGGAATTCCACCTTCCACTTCGTCACATTATGTTGGCCCATCCACATTATCAAAATCAGCCACTACATTCATTCCACCACTCAACCCTAACGTTCAAATCCATGACAAAGGATGTGGGGAATATAAGATGGAGAGCTCATACTACATTGGCAAGCTGCTAACATTGCCAAAGTTCACGAAAAGCCTAGTCCAATCAAACCAAAGGAGACTATTTCTACTGCCCTCACCACCTTCACAAAATGGGGTGGGTTAAGCAAAGAAGATGTGAGCAAGGATATCTCCACGTGGGTCTACAAAGATGAAGAAGAGGTCGAGCACATGTAATTAACCATAGAATAGTATGGGGAGGGGTATGAGTTTGTGAAACAAGGATATGATGGACACAGTGGAGTGGGTCCAAATAGAAATGGAAGAATAGAACATATCTAGCCAACCATACGACCTCGTAGCAAGGGGCTAGGGTACACATCACAAAGAGGAAATAATCCTAATACTAAGTTACTTTTGGGTAAGGATGTGAGTACTTCCAAATACAGCAAGACATCAAGGGACCCTCCCGAGCCTGAATCTTCCCAACCTAACCTACCTGAGCGTTTTTCCTAGATTAACATCTTCTGGGATCCTGACGATACCTCCATGTGCACCTCAACTCCCATATCCCTAAGCTACATGAACACCGATGATGACTTGCCTTTAGTCTACCCCCAACTCATCAACTGAGAGTAACAGGCACCACCTAGATTGGATTTGATTGAAAACAATGAAGCTATTGCTGAGTTTATGGGACTCTGTGAAGGCATACCACACGAAGATCATAAGGTTGGTTACATCATGGATCTCAATGGTACTACCTACTTTGGAGAGTCTACTCCACCCTTTATTTGTAAAAGTGAACAAGACAAAGAAAATAGGCCTCTAGGTGAAAACCTGAAAGACACCTCTTGACCATAAAAAAGTAAAAATAAAGGATGTATCTAAGGGAGAAAACCTATTCGAGGCACCCAAATATGGAGGGTTAGAAGTTCTCCCCATTACACAAGAGAGATCACCACTACATGTGGAAAAGTCAATAGAGACAAATATTGGAACAGAAGATAATCTAAGGATTGTCCACTTCGCTAATCATTGACAGAACAAGAGAAACCTGAATTTGCAACTTTCTTCTCAGCAAGACAAGTTAACTTTACATGGTCATATGCCGACATGTCGGGACTTGATCCACAACTAGTCCTACATCATCTACCATTGCTACCAAATTTCAAGCCAGTAAAGCAAAAATTGAGAAAAATGCATCCACAAATAGTGCTCTTGGTTAAAGCGGAATTGAAAAAGCTACTTGATGTTGGTTTTATTCAGCCAATAAACTATCCAGAATGGGTTTCTAACCTTTTACCAATAACAAAACCTAATGGCCAAATTAGGATTTGTGAAGAATTTCAAGATCTAAACAAAGCATGTCCAAAAGATGATTTTCTACTGCCAAACATAAATATCATAATCGATCTCATGGCAGGATATGAGATGCTCTCGCTTAAGGATGGTTTCTTAGGCTATAATCAAATCAGGATATCCCCTAAGGATCAGCACAAAACTACTTTTATCTATCCATGGGGTACATACTACTAGAATGTAATGCACTTTGGCCTCAAAAACATAGGAGCTATGTACCAAAGAGCTATGACAATAATGTTTCATGATTACATGCACATCTTCATGGAAGATTATGTGGATGACCTATTGACCAAATCAGTTGCAAGCAAAATCCATTTGGATGTATTGGACAAAGTTTTCATGTAGCTTGAAGAGTATAAGGTCAGATTCAACCCTAAGAAATGTGTGTTCGGAGTCACTTCAGGCAAACTGTTGGGGTATAACATCTCTCATCAGAGAATTGAAGTTGATCCTACTAAGGTAAAAGCCATCATGGACATGCCTCCACCAATGAGTCTCAAACAACTATGCGGTCTATAGGGAAAATTACAATCAATCAAGAGATTCATTGCACAACTAGTAAACAAATGCCACCCATTTCAACACTTACTCCACAAAGGAGTACCCTTCATATGGACTCAACCTTGTCAAGAAGCCTTCCAATAGATCAAAGATTATCTATTGTCTCCTCTAGTCCTTATGTCTCTGATTGTAGGAAACATCTGATACTATACATCTCAACTACCTCTTCAGCACTTGGGGCACTACTAGTACAAAATGATGAAGAAGGGAAAGAACGCGCAATCTATTACATCAATAGAACATTGGTAGGATATGACCTAAATTATAGTCCTATTGAACGTGCTTGCCTTGCAGTAGTTTTACCACCCAAAAGCTATGACATTACATATTGAACCATCAAATGAAGTTCATTGTAAGGATTAATCCTCTAATGTACCTACTTAATAAGGTAGCCTTGATAGGACGATTGGCAAAATGGGTCATGATATTAAGTGAATTCGACATAGAGTATGTTGACCGAAAAGCTATAAAGGGACAGGTAATTACAGACCAACTGGCAGAGGCACCTACAACAGTTTATCATCCATTGGTTACAGATTTTCTAGATGAATCAATCTTTGTGGTAGAAGTTCCAAAAACATGGATGTTGTTCTTCAACGGTTCTTGTACAAATCATGGCTCAGGGGCCGATGTCCTTTTCATCACACCATAGGTAGACACTATTCCTAAAGCATTCAGGATAGCCTTTTCTTGTACAAATAATATCACTGAGTATGAGGCATTGCTTATAGGATTATGTATTGCCAACAATTGGAAAATCAATAAATTATAGATCTTTGGTGATTCACAACTCGTCATCAAGTAGGTCAATGATGAATATGACACAAAGGATGAAAATCTCATGCCCTATAAAGAATGGTTGACAACTTCAAACTCTACTTTGACACAGTTGTCTTCGACCAGATTCTCCATATTCATAATAGAGTGGTTGATGCAATGGCCATAATAGGATCTCTCTTGGATATTCCAAACAACACACCTCAATTTGAGTTCTTGGTGGAACAACTATTGATCCCTACCTTTGACATTCCTAAATTTGAGCTAGTGTGAAAAATTGTTGGTCCCACGTCCCCATGGTACAATGACATCTATACATACTTGTATGACCAAACCCTCCCATTTGACCTTTCTTCCAACCAACATAAATCCTTCATACGCCAAGCTGCTAAATATCTCATCATCGGTGACACCCTCTACCACCATGGATTTGACAACACCCTCCTGAGATGTCTCAATGATGAGGAAGCACAAACGGCCTTACACAAGGTACACGAGGGTATATGCAGAGCTCACTCTAGTGGTCCTAATCTAGGTAAGAATATTATAAGAACTGGATACTACTGGCCCACAATGGAGGGAGATGCATACCACTTTGCTAAGAAGTGTCAACAATGTCAAATACATGGAGATCTTATGCATGCACACACTCAAGACCTTCAACCACTTATATCACCATGGACCTTCTCTCAATGGGGACTTGACCTCATGGGAAAAATTCATCCCACCTCTGCCAATGGCCATAAATTCATCATTACTGCCACCGAGTACTTCACAAAGTGGATTGAGGCCATAATTCCTATGACATACATCACTGGCAAACAAGTTGCTAAGTTCATTCTCAATTACATTATATGCCGATATGGTGTCCCTCAATCTATCATCACAGAAAATGGTTGCCCTTTCAAAAATTAGGATGTCCATGAGCTTTATGAAAAATTCCACATTCAACATCACATCGCCACTCCATATTATCTCCAAGGCAATGGTCAAGCTGATGCATCAAATAAGACCATTATAAAAATCCTCAAAAAGATTGTCAATGATGCTAGCCATGACTGGCATCTTCAACTTAACCCCACCTTGTAGGCTTACTGAACTAGCATCCGTATACTCCCTTCTCTATGGTTCTAAAGCCATCTTGCCCATTGAGTTCAAGTTACCCTCCTTGAGAGTGTCAATGCATCAATTTGTCGATGATTAAGAGTATAGAGTATCTAGGTTACATGAGTTGGAGTTGTTGGACAAAAGGAGACAAAATGCACTGGCTCATTTACAAGCATATCAGAATCATCTCTAACATAGTTACAATAAGAACGTCAAGGTCAGACAATTCAACATTGAAGACTTGGTCTTAAAAGAGAATCCCAAGAATCAAATGGATCAAGAGAAGCCAAGGAAATTTGAGCCAAATTGGTTAGGTCCTTATGCCATCAATGTTGCATATGGATTAGAGGCATATCACCTTACCACTCCTGAAGGTGAACCATTACCAGAGATGATCAATAGCATGCACCTTCATAGGTACTAAACCTAGAAAAATAAAAAAAATCAGAAAAAAGTCAAAAAATCAAAAAAGCAAAAAAATAGTAAAGAGAAATAATTTGTCCAAAAGTGAAAACCACTCCGATGGCACTTTGGATAAGTACCATGGTGAAAACCTAGAAAATAGGTACCATGTGTAGTTGGTCTTCACTCCACTATCTACCATCATTCTATCTGGTCTTTTGCTTTACCCTTCACCATAATTCACGTCATAATCCACACCATAATTCACATCATAATCCATAATAAAACTATGATGTCCTTCCCATGTCTTGAGGATAGTTGTCATTTAATGTCAGTCGCTTTCCATGTTCCATCCATCATTTTCATGATAACCTTGCCCTATACCTAACTGGGGGCATCTCTTGATCCTAAATTCGATATTGGAGGACACCTTTCATAACAAGTCAAAAATCCAAAAAAAAATATCAAATATTCCCAAAAATACAAAAAAGAAATCACATGTCAAAACCCAAAAAAAAAAATCAAAACATGTCAAAATCCAAAAACTTAAATTTTTTTTTCCCAAAAGCCAAAAACTTTAAAACATGTCACAAAACCACAAAAAAATCAAATAATCAACCAAAACCCAAGCAATAAAAAGTGTCAAGACACATGGTCAAACTACGTTGCCTCTAAGCTTTCACGTAGGAAAGGCCATCTTTGATGATCCCTTGAGGCATAAAACCCTAGGTCCTAGGTCACACAGAGTCCACATGGTCGAATTGTGTTGTCTCTACACTTTCATGTAGGCAAGGCCATCATTAATGAGTCTCCGAGACATTAGGTCAATCCCTTAGGGACCGTTGAATCAAACATAATAATAAATTGTCCCTCAATTTGTGATGGACACTTTGATCAGACCAAAATAGTCAATCCTTTGCAAGAAACATAAGCCTAAATAATTCTAAATCAATAGACAAACTATTCAATCATCCTTCCAATCATCACAAACCAATTACCTAGTGATGATCATACATCACTATCAACTACCCTTATCAACTATCACATGTCTTATACGGAATGGGGCATCGTCAAAACCAGGCTCTATGCCTTAGATGACATACTTCATTCTCTAAAATCAGACATTATCAAACATCACATATCAACCATTACACACCTTGTGGCATCCTTGAAACCAGACCACATGTCTTATACGAAATGTCACAATCTTGTCACTTGCCTTATACAGGTAGTCGCACTGTCAAAACCAGACTTGATGTCTTATACGACATGCTTCCTGTCCTTAAACTAGGCACTATCCACCCAATCATAGTCAAACAAACAAACACCTACACTTGGTAGAGGATCTAAATGGTTGTTGACTCTATGAGTCTAGTCTATCTTATCTTTTACTGGATTGTTTTATGGTCTTGTTCTTATGTTTCTCAAGGAAGTCCCTAAGTGATGAAGAGAAACGATAATGGATCAAGCCCTTTTTCTTTGATTGTTGTTTGTGGTTTGTCTTCGCAACATGATTAGGGCAACTAGGTTCCTTATGTATGATCAGAATCCCATTTTGTATGATGGAAACTATCCAATGCATGCGAAGGAATGTCTAAAACACTTCCTTGTAGTCAGATTCACATACCTCATGTTTATTATTTCCTTACATATTCTGACGAGGTGCCATGGTTACAAGTCTGAGTTAGGCATTCCCTGTCTATCATTTGCTTGTTTTGCAAAGGACTACACTTTACACCTTGACCTACGTCATGCCATGGCATTTTTCATCCTTTGACATAATAAGTTCTATGATGATAAGCAGAAACTACAAGTAAAGAACCTCAAAATCTATCAAAGAAAAATATTGGTCCATTCCTCTAGTCAATCTTCATTCTTCCACCATCTTTCTCACCTCCCCATTTCTTCTATTCCTCCTCGCAATCCTCATGATATCATCCCATGACACACCAAAAACAAATTCATTACATCTCATAATCTTGCATACATACACATGTTAGCACATCATATAGATCCCATCATAAGCATGCTAGCAAGTATACTAGACACTGTCATTATGTTAGGTCATCCATATTGCATGAGAAAAAACAAAAACATAGATAGCATCGCATCACATGTAGAGTCATCATTTGCATATATCATAAAAACATCTACATCTATCACATAGAATTTGCATACATCACATAATAAGTTGCATACATGTAGAACTCACATAAGCACCACATCAAAATCATGTAGTGCCATCTCATGAACATGTATATATTATCATCCCATCACATGCATCCAAGAACCATATAATCATCCATAAACCATGTGCATACATAACATCATAAACATCATCAATAATGCATATACAAAAGCATCATGCATAATCATATAATCCCATAGAACATAACTCATAGTGCATCACATAACATGAAACCATAGCTTGAATAAAACATCTCATAAATCCATCACATCATATGCATGCAGAAATAATAAAACATCATATAGTCATCATATAATAGTTTGTTTCATATTTATCAAAAGTGTCTTGAGTACAATTTGCCATAATCACCACCAAAAATGGAGCTCGCATGCTCAATCAAAAACAAGAGCTCATAGGCTTGATAAAAAATGTATATCCTATCTATCAAAAATAGGCCTAGCCTATACTATGTTGATCACCAGATTGTGCCTTCCCTAAAGGTCCACCCCTATGCTCTGAACCGACCCTAGAATTGGATGGCCTGTCATATGATGAGGCTCTCCTCTGTGACACCCTAACACTGTTGTGTGATGTGAGTGTGACCTGCTGGTGCTCCTGCTTTGATAGTTGGGTGCCCTCTGCTCAGCTCATACCACACCCTCATAAAGACCCCTTTAATACTGTGCCTCCTAAGATGCTCTATACAAGGAATGTACAAAGTCAACAGCTGGTCCACCTACTATGGCTATAAAGTCTAGGCTCCACTACTCTTCTTGCTGAGCCCTCATAATGGCCATATCTCTCTCAGTTGTATGATGTGACAGCTGAGCCTCTAGGCTCTCCACCTGTACCTATAGCCCCTACATCTAGACCTACATGGCCCCTATCTATGCCATAAAATCTCCTCTGCGGTCTCCCACATCCTCTGTCAGCTCATCCTCCCCAATTTCCTTGTTAGGCACATCCTGTAGTGCCTCCTCTCTAACCCTCTCCTCTTCAGCATCTATATCCTTGTCCTCTCCTCCAATATCCTCCATCACCATGTCCTCCTCTACCACTCCCATATGGATCTCTCCCACGGCCACTGCCACCTACCCAACAACCCCCTCTCCCTCCTCACAGATAAGAGAGTGTTAGGGACCTCTGCCACTACCATCCCTACATCTCCCTCTATCTCCTCTCCCCTTGTCTCCTCGTCCCCTATCTCCTCTTCCCATGCCATCACCACCGTCATCACCACCTCCTTGACCTCTATGCCTCCCTTTGCAACTACCTTAGAATCTACCTTTGGGCCCCTTCCCTAACTGCTCAATTGGTACAAGATCATTAGGATGCAAATACAAAACTAGCCTATGCTCCACCCACTAGGTGTCATACTTAGGCGTCATGCCTGCATCAACCACAACTACTAGAGCTCCCCACTAAATCGGCTATAATCTAACAATCTCATGAATGGTCATCTACACACTGATCATCGGGCCCCAATCAAAAGTCTCGCGTGTAGACCAAGAAAACTCAGCTATACCTATAGGCACGCCCTATCACTCACCAAACTCTCTTAGCACCCACTCTAGCAGGTGCTACTCAATAATGTGTTGGCTCTGTACTATGCAACCAATCAGATACAACATGTTCTGGTAATACGGCAAGTGATCTACATCCTCTAACCACAAACGACAGTCTCTGTAAGGCCTCCACATGAACTCATACAGGTGATCTATACCATGTCTCCAGTAACCCACATTGCCTGGTTGAACTTGTATGACTACCCCTGAGTAAATGTACACATATGAAAACTCCTTGAGAATCTCCCTAGTCACAGGAGGCCTGAATACTGGGATATGCTCCCATGCCTAAATCATAAGCAAGATGATACCATAGCTGATCGACTGCTCTCCTCTATATGCTACCCCATGTAGCTGGAAGTATAACATCACTAGCAAAAAAGGCCCCCAAGCATACACCATGGCCTCCACCATCATGCCCTCTAGAATCTCTCCCCACCCAACTGGAAAGCCATGCCCACGCTGATTAGGGATCACAATGCCCCCAATAAGTACACAGAAGCATGATCAACCTATCATATTGATCTACTAGGGTGTCCCAATGTATCTCATAATCCTCTACACCAAGATCTGCATCACTATCTATCTCAAAAAGGTGCCTAAGGGTGGGCAATCCTTGATTTGTACTATAAATCACCTACTCCCCATGGATGGGAAGCCACAGAATCTACCAAACATCCTCTAGGGTCACTATAGCCTCCCTGATAGGTAGGTGGAATGAGCTAGTCTTTGAGTGCCATCACTTAGCCAACACAATTAGCAATCCTCTGTTAGCCTTGATAATGGACATAAAGGCAACATGATACAATCCAAGGGCATGTAATGTGTCTTTCTCCTCTATGGTCAAATGATGTTGCAACATATAACAAGCTAGCTAAATCTCACACGTATAAATCGATAGCAATCTCACCTGCATTCACAAGGCATCACGCTCTATCAATCAAAACCCCTAAGCAAACCTATCAGAAGCAAACAAGGTCAAATTAGGTCAAAAACCTAACCAGCAGCTGCAAAACACATGAATGTGTTGATGAGTGCCAGGTAGCACCCATGAAATACATCTCTTTACCTCTCTTTTTCTCCTTTTTGACTCCATCTTCTTGATGACTGCACTTGAATAGGCTAGCAAGATTGTTCTAAATAATGATTAATAGAAGATGAATTACTTAAGATCATGATTTCTGATTAAAGGACTAATGTGCATGGAATTGATGAAAATATCTAGAAAAACTTCTCTTTTTGAATCAATAGGTATAGATGTTTGAGTTGACAATTTTGTGCATCTCTGGAGGTAGTCCTAATGATCTCTGGAGATAATATCAGAATACCACAACATCAAAAGTTTTGAAGTAAAGAGGAAAAGCATCTCAAGAGTTGGATTAAAGTCTGGAGCATCTCTGAAGCTAGGCAAGAAGGCCATAATTATATCTCCAGAGATAAACACAGTATATCTCTGGAGCTACAGACAGAGACATACATCTTTAGTGCCTCTTTAGAGTAGAGCATATTTCTAGCACAGGTATCGGTCAGACACTTTTAGTGGTGATCGTGATACCCCTGATATTACTCAAATCACCACCTAAGTGATTAAGGGCAATCTATAGTTAACTATTGGGAGTTTTTATATCTTTTTAGTTTTTAGATGAGTTATTGATAAAACTAATTTAATATCCATATTTTCAGGGCCTCACTGCCCAAATGTATTAAGACTAAAACTTAGATTCAGAGTGGACTTCTGTTCCACTTAATCTATTTTTATTGCATGGTTATTTTCCATAGTTAGACAGCTAGTATAATAAAGAGATGGATGTCATCTCATAGAAGAACTGGTAGATAAGATAAGTGATATCTCATCACTAATTTTATATATACTTATAGAAGAAGTAGAAAGAGAGAAGGTGATTATTATTCTGATTTTTGTAATCTCATTTTGATATCAATATTTCTCTAAATACAAAGTGAATGAAATTAGACTGAATCAAGTTGTGATATTATTCTTTTGTGTTGATTCCTTACTGTAGTCTTTAGCCCTAAGGGTGTGGAGCAAGGGCCCACTCTCATCACCAAGGCAAAAGGCTAGTACCATTGTTTTGTCATTTCAGATTTTTCTTTATAGAATACTTACTGATTTCGATAGATAGATGCATGTTGCAATTTATAGATTTTCTTTAAGTAATTCACTATTTAATTCTATTTTCAGCATTCTTTGAATTCATTTAATAAGCAGATAGATCAATCTCTTTAAATCAGTAAAAGTCATTAGAATTAGCTAAGGAAAATTGGTAACTATAGGATTCCTAATTGCAGATAGCCAAGGACACAGGCCTAGATTTGATATTTGAAATATGATTAAATGATGAGGTACAATGACCCTTGTCATTTTTGGTGCCGTTACCGGGGATGTTGTGTTAATTAGGGAAACTTAGCTAAACAATTTTAGGTTAGATCTATATGGTTAGAGCTAGAGATTCAAAATGAAGATATATAAAACAGACACCCCATCAACAAACTATAGGAGAAAGTAGTGGGGTGGCACAAGATCTTGTTGAATAAATAAACCTAGAACCTACCTTGGAAGTTGTAGCTCAAATCAATAATCCCTTAAATCCTCCAACTCTTCCACTCGCTAATTATATCTAAGAATTAAAACAAAAGTTCCAGGCAGATCCTTTGATAGAACCTAATTTCCTAGAATCTCAGAGAGAAGAACCAATACTAGACATGGATGATAATAATGATAATCATGAAGAGGAGGAAAATTAGGATCTAAGAACCTTCTCATATCCCATTGTTCTGGTTTCTTGAGACAATGCTCCTATGAATAATATTTCACTAGCGCACTTGCCAAATTTTAGAAGTCTTTCTTCTGATGATCCAGATCCGTTTTTGTTTGAATTCAAAGTGGTATGCCAAAGTTATGATTATGGATCAGATAACCAAAAACTCAAACTATTCCCTTCAACCTTGAAAGATTCTGTAATGAGATGGTTTATGGGTTTACCCCAAAACTCTATCCATTCTTGGGATCAGATGGAAATAGAGTTTTTAGGAAAGTACCAAGATTACTGTAGAGTCAGTAATAAAAATGAGGAATTGTTCAAAATCAAATAGGGAGAGGAAGAGGCCTTAGAGGACTATGTGGATAGATTTAACTTCACCCGAAGAAGGTATGGCAACCCAGTAAATCACTCTTTGGCTAGAACCTTATTTGTAAAAGGATTGGATAAAGAATCAAAACAGACACTAGATCTGATGGGAAAAGGAAATATCAATAAAATGGATATACCTGCTATAGAAGAACTCTGTAAGAACTATTCTAGAACCCAAGATGGAGTGAGGTCATCCAAAACCTTCAAAGGGAAGAATGAAATTGGACAGTTAATGAAAGAGATTACAAATCTGAAAACAAATATTTTGGTCCAGCTAAATACCACATTGGATGGGATTCAAGCAAGAACTAGAACAACTGATCAAAATAGAAAACTGAACCACTCTTCATCTATTGTCCTAGGTGTAGAAACAAGCATCTGTTGAGAGAATGCCCTTTAGACAAATTAGAGATTTGTCAGATCTGTGATAGGGAACATCCTACCAGTCAATGTAGTCAACTTCCAACCTTAAAAAGGTTGAGTAAGAAGAATGTCGTCATAGAAGAAGAATTGAACTATGTGGGACAAAAACAGGCTAGAAATTTCCCTTATAATTAGTTTCCAAACCAGCCTTCTCACAGGGGTCCTTCTAATTGGGGAAATAATCAATGGAATCTAACTTGGCATGGGCCTCAGAATAATCCTCCTTGGGGACAACAAGATTGGCCAAATCAACATTGGCAAAACCAGAATTGTCAAAATTAGCACTGGGGGAATCAATAGTGGCCACCACAGTTTGGATCACAAAACATGCAACCTCAATGGGGTTCTCAATAGGGATATAATCAACAATACCAGGGACAACCTAGGCGTTTCCAACCTCAACAAGAAGCATTACTAACTGCACCCTCCAACAGAAAAGGTTAGTCACAAAACGAGTTGGTTAGCCAACCACCCTTACCAACTCAACCTATACCAAATCCACAAAATAAATAAGGAGTAGTTGTTTACATGACAAAGCAAGAAAACATGGCTAGTATTAACGCTATATATCCAAATAATCTCCAGCTATGTTCTGGGAAAGCATTCCCAAGACCATCTCCTCCAACTATAGTTGAAGTAACCAATGATGAGGAACTTGAAGATTCATCCACTCAAATTCCAGAGGAGATTACTACCGAAAAAGTGCTAAAAGAATCAACCTTGGATAACTCTAGAGTTCCTCCTAAAAGACTGACTCTAGAGAACATTCCTGGACACACTTCTGATAAACGCTCCAGAGATGCTCTGGAGATGGAAAAACTAGCATGATACCCAGAATGGCTCAAACAACATGTTCCCTAGAAAAAGATCTTACAAAAATAAGTCCAATCTAACCTGGAATCAAAACTTTTACAAGAAATTAGGAAACTAAACATTGAAATTCCACTCCTCCAAGCAATCAGAGATGTGCCAAGACTAAATCAATTCATTAAACAACATTGTGTCAAAACACAGGGTAGGAAGAAAAACTTTCCTTCTACAATCCAGGTGGAAGGGAAAGTAGTAGATCTATTGATGGGAGAAATGCTCCTCCCAAAATATGGAGACCCTGGAAATCCTGTCATAACTATTTTCATCTCAGGAGTAGAAATTTCAAATGTTTTGGTTGATTTGGGATCAGCAATTAATGTGATGACAATTCATACAATGGAAAAATTAGTCCTAATAGGTATCCAATCGACAACTACAATCCTTCAACTTGCTAACCAGTCAATAGCTATTCCGAAAGGGGTAATTACTGATGTTCCAATTGTGATATAATCATAGGAATTTCCAGTAGACTTCCTGATATTAGAACCAAGAAACCAGATAAATGCTTAGCCACTAATATTAGGAAGACCATGGCTGGCTACAGTAGTAGCATTTATTGATTGTCAAACTAGAGATATGGTCATTTCTAATGGATTAGATTTGAAAAAAATACCTCTATATCCTCTAGCTAAACCATCAATACATTATACAGGAAGAGTATGGGTGGATGAACTAGATAACATGGACAATAGTGCCTCAGTAGCTATGGTAACCATCAAGGAACATTTGGGAGAGTTGGAAGAAGAAATCTACTATGATATAACATAAGACATTACTCACATCCTAATCAATGAGGATGTGGTGAAGCTTACCCAAGATTCTAGGGGAGAACTTCTCACTTCTACTCATTGTCCCCTAGCAAATATCATTCCTTGTGGAGAGACCTTTTACAAAGACTTAGCCACATTCCACATGTTTCTTCAACATTCTTGTCCCCTCAAAACCATGACTCCAGTGTATGGATTAACTACATCCATGGATCAAATCACAAAATAGGTCATGAATTTACTAGGGAAAACACTTAATATCAATACTTAATTAAATAGCAAATCAGGAAGAAAAACTTATCCAACTTCTGATTTCCCATTCAATAGCTTTTTCTTGGGAATACCAAGATATGAAGGGCATTCCTCCTGAGATTTGTACCCATCATTTATACACTAAGGATATAAAACCTGTCAGACAACCGCAGAGAGGATTGAATCTTGCTTTAAAAGACATTGTTAAGACTGAAATAGAAAATTACTGCAAGCAGGGTTTATATATCCAATCTCAGATAGTCAATGGGTCTCACCCCTAGTCATAGTGCCTAAAAAGAATGGGAAATGGAGGGTTTGTATTGACTATAGGGAGCTAAACAAAGCTCCAAAAAAGGACTAGTTTCCCTTACCATTCATTGACCAAATGTTGGACAACCTTGTTGGGAGGAAGTATTTTTCTTTCCTAGATGGGTTCAGTGGGTATAACCAAATTCAAGTAGCACCTGAAGATTAGGACAAAACCACTTTCACCTACTATTGGGGAACTTTTGCTTACAAAGTTCTTCCATTTGTACTATGTAATGCCCCAACTAAATTTCCGAGGCTTGTTTTAGCCATTTTTGCTGAATTAGCTAATGAGTGCATGGAGTCTATATGGATGACTTTACTGTGTATGGGGACAATTTTGAAGAAGCTCTCACAAACCTTGAGAAATTACTAAAATGATATGAGAAAAATCAATTATCCCTGAGCCATGAAAAGTGCTTCATGATGGTGGAGGAAGGAATTGTATTGGGACACCACATTTCAGCAAATGGGATCAAAGTGGATTAAAACAAGATAGAAGTGATCACACAGTTGCCTTCACCCAAAAATCAGACAGATGTTAGAAGTTTTCTGGGTCATGCAGGCTACTATAAGAGATTCATAGAAAATTTCAGCAGAAAAACTGCCCCCGTGTTTACTCTGCTTAACAAAGACATAGAATTTCTATGGACAGAAGACTATTAATCAACATTTGAAACCCTAAAAGAGAAGCTTACTGTCACACCTGTTTTGAGAGGACCTAATTGGACTTTACCATTTCACATACAAACTGATGCTTCAAATGAGTCCATTGGGGCAGTTTTAGGACAAAAGGAGGAAGGAGAGAGTATGCATGCCATTTATTACATCATCAAAAACCTCACCTCTATAGAAAGAAATTATACCACAACTGAAAAAGAATTCTTGGCATTCATCTATGTTGTAAACAAATCCAGGCATTATATCACTAGATATAAAATATTTGTACATACTGATCATGCAGCCATCAAGTACCTAATGAATAAGTTAGTAGTAGGTGCAAGGATCATTAGGTGGTTATTGCTATTATAGAAATTTGACATTACCATAGTTGATAATCCAAGCAAGTTTAATTTGGTTGTTGATTTTCTATCAAGAATGCATACAGGAGGAGAAAACCAGCCGGTGAAGGATAGGTTCCTAGATGAACATCTATTTTCTATCTCCTCTATTGTACCTTGGTTCACTGACATAGCTAATCTTTTAGATATAGGCTTGTATCCATCCCATTTTACCTCAAAACAGAAAACATGCTTAGTTAAGGAAAGCTTATCTTACAAATGGTTAAATGGGTTGCTTTTTAAATGTGGTCCTAATTTCATTTTACGTAGGTGTTTAAAAACTGATGAAATTTTTGATGTGTTGAGAGCATGTCATGATGAACCATCTAGTGGGCATTATTCTTCCCACAGCACTATCCACAAAATCCTAGGAGCTGGTTACTACTAGCCCTCTCTTCATAAGGATACTAAGAAGTATGTGTAGCAGTGTGACCAATATCAAAGGATGGGACATCCAACCTTCACCTAGGAAATGTTACTGCATCCTCAAGTAATGATGGAGCCATTTGAATAGTGGGGTCTAGACTTTGTGGGACCAATTTCTCCACCATCATCAGGTAAGGAGTATATTTTAGTATGCACAGATTATGTAACTAAATGGGATGAGGTTCAAGCATTGCAATTTGCATGAGAAGAGAAAGTTGCTGATTTCCTTTATAATAAAATTTTCTTGAGGTTTAGAGCCCCAAGATCCATATTTTCAGACATAGGACCTTAGTTTACTTCATAGGTAATCAAAGAATTCACATATTTATATCAAGTCAAGCACATAAAATCTTCACCTTACCATCCTCAAGCCAATGGGTAGGTAGAAGTGACTAATAGAGCACTTGAGAATATTTTGACAAGGACAGTGGCAATGAACAGAAAAGATTAGGCTAACAGATTACCTAAAGCAGTTTGGGCTTACAATACCACTTGGAAGTCCACAACAAAGTTCTCACCATATGAACTGTCTATAGAATTTGAACTCCAGACACTTAAAATTACATTGGATATTGGTCTACCATTGTCCATAGCCCAACAAAATAGAATTCTTCAGCTCAATGAGTTGGATGAAATCTGGACAAAGGCCATTCAACAAACATAACTAGTTCAGTATCAAAGGAAGCAATGGCATGACCAACACATCAAGAGGAGGAAATTTCAACAAGGTGATTGGGTTCTTCTTTATGATTCTAAATTTAAAGAGTTCAAAGGAAAACTACAGACTCACTGGATGGGTCCTTATGAGATAAAGGAAGTTTTTGAAAATGGAACAGTACTATTGGAACCTATTGATGGAAGCACATACACATTCTTAGTAAATGGCCACTAAATCAGACTCTATAAAAGGTCATCCACTAAAGAAGGATTCCTCAAAGATTTATGTTTTGATACAGAGGACACCTCCTCTGTCACAGTTTTGGACTGAAAAAAAAAAGGTTGAAAACCAACAAATGGCGACCTTCTGAAAAAAAAATAGAGGAAGATAGAAAACTAGTAAATGGCTGTCTTTCTCAACCAAGGGAATTGAAAACTATCAAATGGTGGTTCCCTTCTTCATGCCAGATGAGAATAATCAAGTTACAGAGGTGATCAGGTGCCGGGAGTTACTCAAACACACCTCCGGCACTCACAAATTAGGAGCACCTCCGACGCTTCACAAACTAGGAGCACCTCCAATGCTCCACCAATAAAGAGTTATTCACAACCATAATAAGTGGGAGGGGGGGGCCCACCTCTCTAGGCAATAAAGTAGATATCTCATTTGATGAGGTTATCATGACTCATCCTCCACTTTATGGTAGGAACAAAGATGAAGTCAACATGCATCTCAGGAGAAATCATTAGTCTTGTTTGCACGAGTACTTACAAGGACTATGATGACATCACCTTGGATACATGGATTCTCAAACCATTTAGTGGGAATGATTGCAGGTGGTGTGACAATAAAGATGATTGCCATCATTTCAAGCCACAACAAGCTGCTCAGGTGCCACGTCGCGTCCAGTCTCATCAACATCGTAGCATCTCAGCCAAGTACATCACACCCTCATCATTAAAAATGGTTCAGGTAATTCTCTCTTAATTAAGCATTAATTAGCAACTGTCTTGTCATTTCTATTTTTGGGTGCTGTCATTATGACACGTCCTCCTGCAATTATTTTCCTTCCCAAATTCATGCATGCCACCATCTTTGCTAAACTGTCACCATGCCTACGGAGTGTCCCATCACTCTACTTCAATTATGACCGCATAAGCACTCTAACTTATTTTAATTTCTTTTTCCATAAGCCTAAGTCATTGAACAAATTGACATAATAATCCTCATTCAAAACTGCAACATACCCTGAAGAATAGAGTCAGCTGAAATAGTTCTCTGGAGCCTATGAAGTGAGGAAGAATTGTAACCACAGAGGATAGGTAAAGAATTTAGAAATGGGGGTTAAGAATAAATTAGAGCCAGAAACTGCAACAGGGCTTTTGCAAGATGATGCTGCAACAGACATTCTAAGGAATGTAGGATGGTTGGAATTTTTGGAAAAGTTTGAAGGGTTTCAAGAAGATATTGTTGATGAATTCCTAAGAAACCTGAGGGACAATCAGATAGTTGTAAGGGGAGTTCAAATCAATCTCTCTGCAACCACTATCAGTTATATTTCTGGGTTACCTAAACAAGGTGAGAGGTTCTATCATCTGAAAACTTTATATGCTGATTTGATTAGGAATTTCTCTGTTGAAGGTGAACTTGCAATACAATTGCATTTAAATAAAAATGAGGTTAAAGGAATTCTTAGGTCCTCACTTCCAAACCATTGGCAATCTATAGCTACATGGCTGATGAAATATTTCACATGTGATGGTCAATTTTCCTTAGTTTTAGGACCAATAATGAAAATGTTGATTTTTCTGAGGCATGGGAATGGACACCCTAAATTTAGCATAAACATTCCCAACTTTCTGTCCTTTGCCATTAGGGAAACTGCAGAAAAATATCAACAAAACAAGGGTCCTATGAAACATCATGGCCTCATTTTTTTGATAGTTAAGTACCACTTTTTGTCTCAAGTTGATGGGCAAGAATTATGGTAGACATTTCTTGGACAAAAACCCCAGGACAGAGAGCTAGAGAGGGTACAGGAAGAGGGTGAGGGTTCCTCTACCCAGCAAGAAGAAGAGACAGAACCTTCAACCTCCTCTCCAACTATTGAAAAAGGAAAGAAGTCCTCATTGGAGGCAACTTCATCTTCTACCCCTATTTTCGATAAGAAGAAGGAAGACAAAGAAGCTAAAGAGCCTACTCTTGAGCAAACTCCATACATGACTCACTTAGCCAGGAGAAAGATGACTCTGGCTGATGAATCTTCTCCTGAGGGACTAACAGGGGAGAGGTCAGGGTAGAAAGCAAACAGAACCCCAAAGAAAGATGACTCTAGAATACACTATTGGGCTAAAGAAGCATCTCATGATTCTGATGAGATCCCTCTAGTAAGGAAGAAAAGGCAAAGAAAAGTTTCCCTAGAACCATCTATTCATCTGGGTTCAAGTCCAACTTCAGAACAATCTCCTGCTTTGGAGATAGAACACATGCAGACTTTTACTATTTCCTCAGATTCTAAGGATGAGATACCTACTCTGGAGGCACCTTCCCCACCTATGCTATGGACAAGCAAAAGAAAAAGGCAGCTTTCCCAAACTAAGAAAGATACTGCTCTCCTAGTTGAAGTGCTTCTTGGTTTCAGAACTTCTGAGGAGAAAGTTGGGCCTTCATTAGTACCAGCAGAAATAGAGAAAACCCAAGAAGAACCTTAGGATAGGGAGACTAGAGGGTAAGATGAAACATAGCAATTGAGTGCAGCTAATAGAACATGACAGATGGCTATGGAAGATCCTGATGTGCAGTAAAAATAAGAAGAAATAGGAACTTTCTCTCACCCCTCTGATCAAGAGGATATTGAAATTTCAAAAGAGTAGAAATTGTTGGAAGAAATTGATAATCTAAAGAGATTAATATGGGGGGAAAACCTAATTATCACTGACCTCAAGAAGGTCAAAATAGAGATAGAGATGGAGCAAAAATAGGTAATTGAAAAACTGCAAACAGAGCTCCAAAGTAAAGACCAAATAATTCAGGAGAGGGAAGCAGAACTGGAAGCCCAGAAGAATGACACAGTTAAAATCATGAAGGAAAAGGAGATAGAGGCAGTACAAAGTATTTTTGATCTTACCAAGGCTAGAGATAATGGTCTCATAGTAATTGCAACATTAATTGAGAAAGTATAGAGCCAAGATAAACAATTGACTTGGGCCAACAACAAAATAAATGATCAAGAGGAATATATTCATGAATTAGTTGGTCCAAGGGCAACTGTTGAACAAGAGGTACAAACAGATCCATATGTGGGCTCAGTCCCCATTGATATTCCTAAGGCCCTATTTCATTGGGAAAGGAGATGTAGAGAATATGAGGCTTCTGAGCCTATGCTGCAATTACATAGAGTAGTTACTGCCATGACAAAAAGAGTAGAGACCTTGGAGGAAAAAGTCATTCATATAGCCTCCATTTCTTTTGAGATTTTATCTTATAGGCCTCCAAGTGCTAGTTATGCTATGTTTTTACAAGAAAGAGTCCTGCAAAGAAAATTGTCTTCAATCCTATATGATCTACCTGAGAACATAGAAACAATAGAGGGGTTCATGGAAGCATATACAAGGAGTTCTGATGAAGACAAAAAAAATTGTGTGAATTATATCTACATGGATTATGTGTTGATGATATGACCTTCATTCTTAATTATTTTGTAGGGGATTGCCAGCTCAAAGCATTCATGTCAATGATGAGGAATCATTAGATTTGGAATGAGTGGATAGAGGCTCACCTCAAGAAGGATACAAAAACAAATATTTTCATCAGAAAGGAGTGTCCAAACCCTTATGCTTTTGAGTTCCAATTCAAGGTATATGTCTATCACCCTAAAAGTTAGAACAAAATTTAGCCATTATACTTGAAAAATATGCAACAGTGTTCCATTGATTTTGGTGTTTTTATGAACAGTTCAACTAATCTAGTGTTTGCAATAGCAAAGTAAAGGTGGAACATTCTGACCTCAGAGAAGAAAATGAGAGAAGTGGTAACCCCTGTGAACTTAAGGTTATTTATGAGGAAGGCAAGGTTAATATCCAAAATGATGGATAAACATAAACAAGAGTGGATAGGTGGGAGTTTCAGACCCCCTCTCATAATTGAGCCACTACCTATTTGGGGTGAGCAGATGAAAGATGATAAGTTGTAGGAGTGGTTGAAATAGGTTGATTAGTACAGAGGAAATAGTAATACCAACTGCACCACTTGGACTACCTATGCACAAGATTATAGCTTGACTAACAAGCCACTCCACCAAAATGAGTCCAGATTGTGAGAAGTAGGAGGACCTGCTAAACCTTAGGTATGGGGGAATGATGGGTGCCAGGTAGCACCCATGAAATACATCTCTTTACCTCTCTTTTTCTCCTTTATGATTCCATCTTCTTGATGATTGCACCCAAATAGGCTAGCAAGATTGTTCTTAATAATGATTAATAGGAGATGAATTACTTAAGATCATGATTTTTGATTAAAGGACTAATGTGTATGAATTAATGGAAATATGCAAAAAAATTCTCTTTTTGAATCAACAAGTATAGATGTTCGAGTTGGAAATTTTGTGCATCCCTAGAGGTAGTCGTAATGATCTTCGAAGACAATATCATAATACCATGACATCAGAAGTTTTGAAGTAAAGAGGAAAAGCATCTCCGGAGCTGGACTGAAGTCTGGAGCATCTCCAGAGCTGAGCAAGAAGGCCACAATTATATCTCTAGAGCTACAGATAGTATATCTCTGGAGTTGCAGATAGAGACATACATCTCCAGCACCTCTTTAGAGCAGAGTAGATTTCCAGCATAGCTGTCGGTCAGACACTTTTAGTAGTGATCATGATACCCTTGATATTACTCAAATCATCACCTGAGTGATTAAGGGCAATCTATAGTTAACTGCTGGGAGTTTTTATCTCTTTTTAGTTTTTGCATGAGTTACTGATAAAATTGATTTAATATCCATATTTTTAGGGCTTCGATGCCCAACTGTATTAAGACTAAAACTTAGATTCAGAGTGGACTTATGTTCCACTCAATCTATTTTTATTGCATGGATATTTTCTGTAGTTAGACAACTAGTATAATAAAGATATGGATGTCATATCATAGAAGAACTAGTAGATAAGATAAGTGATACCTCATCACTAATTTTATATATACTTACAGAAGAAGCAGAAAGAGAGAAGGTGATTATTATTCTGATTTCTGTAATCTCATTTTGATATCAACATTTCTCTGAATACAAAGAGAATGAAATTGGATTGAATCAAGTTGTGATATTATTCTTTTGTGATGATTCCTTACTGTAGTCTTCATCCCTAAGGGTGTGGAGCAAGGGCCCACTCTCACCACCAAGGCAGAAGGCTAGTACCATTGTTTTGTCATTTTAGATTTTGCTTTACAGAATACTTACCAATTTTGATAGAGAGATGCATGTTGCAGTTTATAGATTTGCTTTAAGTAATTGACTGTTCAATTCTATTTTCAGAATTCTTTGAATTCATTTAATAAGTAGATAGATCAACCTCTTTAAATCAGTAAAATTCATTAGAATTAGCTAGAGAAAATTGGTAACATAGGATTCCTAATTGCAGATAGCCAAGGACACAGCCTTGGATTTGACATTTGAAATATGATTAAATGATGAGGTACGACTCTTGTAATGTGTCATACTATCAATACAATGCATCGCACCTAAGCAAGTGCATCACATGCATCTTCAGATGCGTCACAATTTCTTAATTGTGTTGTAGAAACTTTCAGGTGCGTTGTAATTCCTTGATTGTGTCACACATTCCAGCAGGTGTGTCACACCTGGTAGATGCGTGTGGGCTAACATGATTGCATTGCATTAACCTACACCTACATTGCAAAAATCAGTTGTGGTGCATGGCCGTGAATGCGGTCCATGACTTTGTACATGTGTCATTCACGAACGCATTTGCGGTGCAAATTTTTGTTCCCTATTTTTGGGCCCTAAAATCTACTGAAAATGCAAAAATTGAAAAGCCAGGTTTGGATACTTACCATCACACCTATCCCAAGAAGCTGTCCATATGTCCTAACCCTCAATCCATGGTGGTGGTCAGCTGGAATCAACAACATTCTAATAGTAGCTCCACAATAAACTCAACTCTCACCGCTCTAAGCTCTTGAAAATTGATACAGGAGCATCCTTGGTTCAAGAGAAATCTTGCATCAACAAAAAACATGTTCATTTTAGTTTGTTTCTTTTCATTTTCCAATTCAGTTTAAGTAGTTCAGTCATAAGCAATTTCTGTATTTTGGTCTAGCAGCATTTCAAAACTTATGGAGCTAGACTTAGCATCTACATTCATTCATCTACATCATACCTAGAATTCAGAGATTCACACTTCATTACCAGAAAGATATCGCTATCAGAAGATTGATTGTTTCTCATAACAAAGCATCCTAATAATCACAGACAACCAGCTGAAGGAGAAACCCATGGAAGCATTTCTCGATCTTCGAAGCCTAATGACATCATTCAATAATATTTGGTTTATGGATGACCTTCCTTGAAGATCTGCATATCATTTCATTCATTTTCCAGAAGTGTTCTATGCATTTAGGTCTGACCTATCTGTGTACACACGTTACATCTCTTTTTTGGAATTTGTGATCTTCCTTGGCTGACGTGAAGGAATCTTATGACCCGGACTTGATATATATTGATGTAATAGATCCTTAGGAAAGTAGTTAGAAAGTTATCAAGTAGTGATTCACATAGTAGTAGCTGATAGTTAGATTTCTGTGAGGAGCTTCAAAGCTTTATCTTACACATGTATGTAATTAGGCCTATGAGCCCTAATTGTAAGCCTGCATGTTGCCGTTTGATCTCTATTTGAATTCTATGTTATACTAAATGACTAAATCTGTATTTGTTCCATTTCTTTGAGTTGTTTCAGTTGTGTTTACTCTTGCTACACAGTCTGGATAGTTCATTCTATGAACCCTCCTACCATGACTACACCAAGTGGTATCAGAGTGAAAGTTTGAATCTTTTGGGAGAAGATTGAGTGAAGTTGGAAAAGAATTCCATAATATCTTGTTGTGGACATATTGCCAAATTGAGGTAGGTTACTTGTGTTGCAACCAATCACTGACTGTGAGGCAGTTGTCACCTTGTAGCCTGATCACCAAACCTGAGGTAGTTTACACTTGATCCTAGGAAGAATGTCGCCGAGGAGAGCTGTTGCTATTGGAACAATGGCTAGTAGAATAGATGAGATGATGGAGATAATGAAAACAATGTGAATTCGATTGGATGATGTTGAAGAAGATAGATGAAGAGGATTGACGCCAAGACCTAATGTTGAAAGCAATGAGGAAGAAGAATTTCAATCTGTTGAACAAATGGGTGAAACCCTAGGAGGTGATGAAGAAGAAGAATTAGATCAAGTAAAGATGTTGCGAGCTATTTCAAAGATTGGAAAGAGACCTAGAGTTGATGTGCCAAACTATACTGATATTTTGAACCTTGAAGAATTGATTGATTGGATAAATGATATGGAAGAATACTTTGAATATGAGGAAATTGAAGATTCAAAGAAGGTGAAATTTGCAAAGACAAAGTTGAAAGGACATGCTGCTAGATGGTGGAAAGAAGTTTAGTTGGAAAGAAATAGAAGAGGAAAAGAAAAGATTGCAAAATGGGATAGGATGGTGATGAAACTAGAGAATCAATTTATACCTACTAACTATGAGTTGGAGTTGTTGAAAAGATTGTAAAACCTAAGACAAAAGGAGAAATCTGTGAAGGATTATACTGAAGAATTTCATAAAATGATCATAAGGATAGGACATAGTGAAGCAAGCAAAGAGAAAGTGGCTATATATATCAATGGACTGAGATTGAACATTCAAGATGAACTAAGTCTGGTAAGGATGACATCTTTGGAGGAAGCATATCGGTTTTCCTTGAAAATTGAAGAGAAGCTGAATAAGAGGTATGGTCAAAGACAAAGAGGAAGAGGAGGTAAATTTTAGAGAGGTAGTACTTATTGCAGAGGAGACAAATCATATCCGAAGTAGAACAAGTTTGACAACCCTTTTAAGTAGGATGACAAAGATAACAGTGCTTACCAGAGAGATGACAAAAAATTTTACCGAAGGGGAAACCCTAGTGCATACCAGAATGAAGGATACAAAAGAGAAGAGGATTGGATAAGAGAATGTTTAGAGGTACTTGTTTCAAGTGTGGAGGTGAAGGACATAGAGCATTTGAGTGTAATCAAGGTAGTACAAGTAAGAGGACATAAAATAGTGGAAGAGCAACATATGTGGAAGAAGAAACTATTGGATCCCCCAGTTCAGTTTGCAAACCTAAGAATGGAGAATCATTGGTAATGAGGAGAGCACTATTTCAAACAGAGACAAATGAGGAACCACCGCAGAGGAAAAGTCTATTCAGGACAAGATACAAATCAAGAGGTAAGTGTTGTAAAGTTGTAATTGATAATGGTAGTTCAAATAACCTAGTTTCAGAAGAGATGGTGACTAAGCTGAAGTTGGAAAGATTGAAACACCCTAAGCCCTATTAGATAGCATGGATTCAATATGATCATAAGGTACTGGTGAGTGAACAATGTTTGGTGAAATTTCATATTGGATCTTAACATGATGAAGTCTTGTGTGATATTATGCCTATGGATGTATGTCATATCTTGTTGGGTAGACCTTGGCAGTATGATAGAAAAGCTATACATGATGGGAGAAAGAACACATATACTATAACAAAAAATGGAAAGAGAATTACTTTGATTCCTTTGGAGGATGATCCTAAAGATGTGGTATGTGGAAATGCTAGAATCTATTTAGTAGATGGAAGGAAATTTCTAGATGGTTTTAGACATGAGAATATGTGTTATACCTTGATTCTTAAGAAGCCTGAAACATTGAAGAAAGAGACTGAAGAATCTCAACCGGAAGAGATAAGAGAGTTGCTGACAGAATATGAATACATCATATCAGATAATGTGCTTGATGGATTGCCACCTGTAAGGAGTATCATTCATCACATGGATCTTATTCCTGGAGCAAGTTTGCCTAACAAAGCAGCACACCAGATGACACTGGCAAAGAATGAAGAATTGAATAGATAGATACAAGAGTTGTTGAGGAAAGGTTTGATCAGAGAAAGCTTGAGTCCTTGTGTAGTGCCTATAGTATTAGCACCTAAGAAATATGGAGAATGGAGAATGTGCACTGATTCTAGAGAAATAAACAAGATCATAGTTATGTATAGATTTCCTTTACCTAGAATAGGTGATATCATGGATTGTTTGAGTGGAGCAAGATCTTTCACAAAGATAGACTTGAAGAGTGGATACCATCGGATTAGAATCAGAGAAGGAAATGAATGGAAGACTGATTTCAAAACAAATGAAGGATTGTATGAGTGGTTAGTGATGCCTTTTAGATTGACAAATGCATCGAGTACTTTCATGAGGTTGATGAATGAAGTCTTGAAGAAATTCTTGGGTAAGCTTGTTATTGTATATTTGGATGATATTTTAATTTTCAGTAAAATAAAAGAGGAACATTTGTGGCATATTAGACAAGTTTTTCTAAGGTTGAGAGAAGAAAAATTGTTGATAAACATCAAGAAGTGTAGTTTCATGAAGGAAGAGTTAGTATACTTGGGATTTGTGATTTCTACGGAAGGATTGAAGATGGACCCTAAGAAAGTGAAAGCAATTGTTGAATGGCCTACACCAAAGAGCATTGGAGAAGTTAGATCATTTCATGGATTGGCTAGTTTCTACCAGAAGTTCATCAAAAATTTCAATTTAGTTTGTAATCCTATGACAGAGACAATGAGAGGTGACAGAAAGGATTTCAAGTGGACATCTAGAGTAGATAAAAGTTTTAAGTTGTTGAAGTAGAAAGTGACAGAGCAACCTGTGTTGGCATTACTGGATTTCAATAAGGTATTTCAAATTGATTGTGATGCTAGTGGAAATGCAATTGGAGTAGTATTAAGTTAAGAAGGTAAACCTGTAGCATATTTCAGTGAGAATTTGAATGATGCAAGGAGAGGATATTCAGTTTATGATCAAGAGTTCTATGCCATAATTCAAGCCTTGAAGAAGTGGAGACAATACTTGTTGCCTAAGGAGTTTGTGTTGTATATAGATCATCAAGCTTTGTAGTATTTGAATAGTCAAGGTAAGTTAAATCAGAGACATATGAGGTGGGTAGAGTTCATGCAGAGTTATACATTTGTGTTAAAGCAAAGGAGTGGAAAATCAAACAAATTTGTTGATGCCTTGAGTAGGAGAAGAAACTTGTTGATAGAGATAAGAATTGAAGTGTTGGGTTTTGATGAATTGAAGAACATGTATGAGGGAGACATTGATTTTGTAGAACCTTGGAAAGCATGTAAGGAACCTATTGTGATAGACAGGAGTAAGTGGTTGGACTATTTCATTCAAGAAGTTATGTTGTTCAAAGGAAACCAGTTATGCATACCTAGAAGTTCAATGGGAGATAATTTGATCAAGGAGAAGCATAGTGGTGGATTGGCAGGACATTTTGGCATTGATAAGACAGTGGCTTTGGTGAGTGAAAATTACTTTTGGCCTCAGATACATAAGGATGTTTGAATATTTGTGTAGAGTTGCAAAGTTTGTCAAGTTGCAAAAGGGAGTATTCAAAATACTGGATAGTATAAACATTTAACAATACCGAAGAGACCTTGGGAAGACATAAGCATGGATTTTATGATGGGATTATCGAAGATATAGAGAGGACATGATTCAATATTTGTAGTGGTTGACATATTTTTAAAGATGGCTCATTTCATGCCTTAAAAGAAGACAATTGGTGCAGTGCATGTAGCAGACCTATTTTTTAAGGAGATTGTGAGATTGCATGGATTACCTAAGAGTATAGTTTCAGACAGAGACATAAAGTTTGTGGATACTTTTGGAGGACACTCTAAAAAAGATGAAGACAGATTTGAAGTTCAGATCAGCTTTTCATCCACATATTAATGGACAAGAAGAGGTAGTGAATAGGAGTTTGGGAAATTTGTTGAGATGTTTGATTGGAGAGAAGACAAGAAGCTGGGATTTGATTCTTTCACAAGCAGAGTTTGCATATAATAATTCAGTAAACAAGCATATCGAAAGAACACCTTTTAAGATTGTTACCAGTGTGAATCCTAAAGGAGTTGTAGAATTAAGAGATATCAATATGGAAGAAAAGAGGAGTGCAGAAGCAGAAGAATTTGCAGATCACATGAAGATAGTGCATAATTAGGTTAAGAAGCATTTGGAAAATATGAATAGTAAGTACAAAGAGAAGGCTGATGAGAAGAGAAGACAAGGAATTTGAAGTTGGAGATCAAGTGATGGTGTACTTGAAAAAAGAAAGATTTCTAGTAGGGACATATAACAAGTTGAAGATGAAGAAGTTTGGACCTTGTAAGATACTTAGGAAATTTGATTCAGGAAATGCGTATGAAGTGGAATTATAGGAGACATTGGGTATTTCACCTATTTTCAACATTGCAGACCTATATCAGTATCATGAAGTAGAGTTCAGTGAGAACATGGAAGAAGACTTGAAGAAACAGTTACCACAATAAGCACCAGAGTAGATTGAAGACATTTTGGACAGTAGGGTTGGATAGTAGGCTTGGACGTAGCACTAGAGGAAGATAATACAAAGAATATCTTGTGAAGTGGAAAGGTAGACCAGAAGAAGATTCATCATGGATTTCTTAGGTTGAGGTGGACCGTCTTGGCTCTCCCCTAGCCCCTGTAAAGTGAGGGACTCACTTTTTCAATAACCCTAGATGTCTGGTGTAAGAGCATCCTTGGTTCAAGAGCAATCTTGCATCAACCAAAAACATTTGCATTTTAGTTTGTTTGCAGTTCAGTTCAGGCAGTTCAATTAGAAGCAGTTTTTGTATTTTGGTCTAGTAGCATTTTAGACCTTGTGGAGATAGACTTAGCATCTACATTCATTCATCTACATCATATCTAGAATTGATGCACTTCATTACCAGAAAGATATTGTTATCAGAAGATTGATTGTTTCTCAAAACAGAGCATCCTGATAATCACAGACAACTGGCTGAAGGAGAAACCTACAGAAGCATTTCTTGATCTTTGAAGCCTAATGACACATCATTCAATGATCTTTGGTTCATGGCTGACCTTTCCCAAAGATTCACATATCATTTCATTCATTTTCTGGAAGTGTTCTATGCATTTAGGTCTGACCTATCTGTGTACACACGTTACATCTCTTCTTTGGAATTTGTGATCTTCCTTGGCTGACGCAGAGGAATCTTATGATCTGGACTTGATATATATTGATGTAATAGATCCTTAGGAAAGAAGTTAGAAAGTTATCAAGTAGTGATTCATATAGTAGTATCTGATAGTTAGGATTTTGTGAGGAGCTTCAAAGCTTTATCTTGCACATGTATGTAATCAGGCTTGTGAGCCCTAATTGTAAGCTCGCATGTTGCCAGTCGATCTCTATTTGAATTCTATGATATACTAAATGACTAAATCTGCATTTGTTCCATTTCTTTGAGTTGTTTCTATTGTGTTTATTCTTTCTGCACGATCCGGATAGTTCATTATGTGCACCCTCCTATAGTGACTGCACCAAAAAATCTAAAGATTGAATGCACAAATGAGCTCTTTGGGCCCCGTAAGGGCTATTTATAGAACCTTTTGACCTAAGTGGGCCCCCCTTTTTGCAAATTTAGCCATCTCAGCTCCTATTTTTCATGCATTAGCTACTTTTTGAGCCTAATTTTCACTACCGGAACACTTTTGACCCTTTGCACAACTTTTCAAGAAATTTCCCAAGTTTTTTGAACATTTTTTTGAAAACTTGAAAAACTTCCCAATGGGGCATAAGGCCATCCCGCCTCATCTGGGGCATTCTGGTGCAAGTCCAGAGCATATTTTTCAAATTTTTCTTTGACACAACATCAGAATTGACATTGCATCAAAGAGGGGGAAAATGTAGACACCTAAAAATGTCCCAAACCTGCGAGCACCATTTTCACACCAATCTCTTCTAAATTCTACATTCCACTATTAATTAAATAATTTTTTTAAGCAATTCATTTTCCTATCTCTAGCCTATAATTAAATAAATTTTATTTATTGAATTATTTTTCTATTTTCCTCTATAATTAAATAATTAATTTTAAATTATTTAATTATTCATTCTCAAATGTCTTCATCACTCAATTAATTTAAATAAATAAATATTTATTTAAATTATAGCCTTCACCTTAATTAAATAAATCACATTTGTTTAATTATGAGTTCACATTCATTCTCCCCTTTCAAATAAATTAAATAAATTGCCAAATTTATTTAATTTAAAATCCCTCACACCTCATCATATTTTCAAATTTAAAATTCCCCCTTGTCCTCTTGTGAGAGGGAAACCCTACTCAATCCTCACCATCCATTTCGCTCAAAAGTCAACACTAAATCAGAGCCCTTCATTCAACCCTAGCTTTCTATAAAAACACCTCTCCAACCTCATTTTCTCACATCCTAGATTGCTAAATACTCTCCAAGATTTTGCTAAATTAGTCCACTTGAGCTTCTCATGATTGTTGTAGGTCTGTAAATCTAATAACATCATAAGCAAAGTCAAGGAGAACAATGGAGGGAAGCCAAATGTAACTAATTAATTTATTTAGTTTGCTTGCATGTTTGATTTCTAGGTTATTTGCACTCCATTGATGAGTTAGGGCTTGTGTAGTTTAATTTTAATATGTTTAACTAATTTACCTTGACTTACACCTATGTTCACTAGAAAATAGAAAATAAATATAATAATCAAATTATTTAATATATTCCAAATTAGACTAGTTGGAAATATCATTCAAGAGCTATGATCCTACAAATTATCTTGTTGTGTTGATTCCATTTGCTAGTCCAACCCAAGGTTCAGAACAAAACAAATTGAGGAGGATCTGAGGAGCAAAGGAGAAAAGGCCATCCAAGGGCCTTCGTTCGAAGAACCTCCAAACAAAGGTACAACCTTCATTCGATGATCTCTTCATTTGAAGGTCCTTTTTGGATGATGATTGTATATTAAAAATTCTTAATAAATGACCTTGGAACAAATCTCCTCAATTATAAAAAAAATTAAAAATTTTATGATCAAATACCTTTGAATGAATGTTCTTATGCTGACATTTACAAAAATTTACAAAATTTGTGAACTGTTTATAAATATCAAACATAATGAATTACTAAAATTAAAAAGAAAAATAAATACTCAAAATTATGAGATTATTTGCAAGCAGAAAATTTGGTAAAAAATTGTAGAAATTGTGTTTGCAATTTTGAGATTTTTTGTAGGGCAGAATATTTGGTAAAAGAATTTTGGGCACATATTTTGCAAAGGAGGAAATACGAAATAAAATAACAAGGAAAAATAAGGCTATGTGTTCATATTCAATAGAAAAAGAACATAAATTAAGTGAATAAAGGGCACAAAGATATTTCTAAAAGAAAGAAGGTATGTATGTTTTAAATTTGTATAAAAATACTTTTAAAATATTAGATTTTTATTTATCCCTACTTCCTCAACTCTAGGGTTTGAATATAGTTTTTAATTTTAGATTTAATTTTAATACAAATTAGATTCCTCCATGTTCTACATTAATCTAAATTTTAAATTTTGCATAGATTCCAAATAAATTCACTAGATTCACTAGTTCCTCACAAGGGTTTGTATTGTTGAAGGTACAAGACAACTGAGAGGGAGGATGAATTAGTTGTATCAAAAACCTTAACTTCTTTAAATAAAATCACATTCACATTCACTTACTTTAACTCCTTATTCTGTTATGAAGATTAAACATGAATAGAAGAATCAAAACATAAACACATCTCAACACCATACACACATGAACACCTAATTTTTATGTGGGAAACCCTAAAAGAGAAAAACTACGGTGAATGTTAGCTCACAATATAATGTAGTAACAATACCGAATAACAAAGAGGCTCACTGCCAAAATGAATGCTTACTGCAAAAAGGCTCACTACCAAAGGGTGGCTCACTGCCAAGGGGTGGCTTACTCCTAGGATGGGTGGCTCACTCCCAGGATGGGTGGCTCACTACTATGAACTGATATAGTAGCATCTACAACATGCCTAATTTTAGTTCCATTGAAGCGTAATATATCTCCTTTGCTTTGCCTTTTCAACACACTTTATCTTTGCATCTTCACACTTACTCATCACTCATAGATTCATTACATATATTTATACCAATCATCAACCTTGGAACATTCATCAAGGTCAGAAATATAGCTTACAACCATTGTAACTATCTCCAAGGTTGGCATACATACATAAATAAAATTAGGTCTGGACCTAAACAAACTTGCGAATCAAATGAATGAAAGAACACTTCATGGCTTAAGTTAGAACCAAATACATCTTCACATTCTTGAACACACTTCTACAATCCATGAATCACTTCCGCAACAAGTGTAAATAACCAAGTTGGCCAGAACTATTGCAAACATCAAGAATACTTAAATACATGCTTCTAAGAACATTATAGTTTGTGGATCAAGCACACACCTTCAATACATTTTGTAGACATCCACAAACAACATAGAATCACCTAGGAGTTGACAAATCTAACCGCAATAGATCACACTTGAGGACAACAAATATCACTTGAAAACATATGACAGACTATTTCACAACAAATACTATCAAACTCTGCTAATCAATAACTTGCTTTTTGAAACACCAAATCACAAATCCTTCAGAATGAAGATAGCTAAGGACCTTATAAACTTAAGTTCAAAACTGTAAGACCAAAATCCAAACTACAGAGGAATGCAGAGAAAAATACTTCTCTGTCACTCTGTAAATATTGTCAGACACAATCTTCAAACTGGTGAATGGAACTTTTTTAGTACAACAATCCATACCACCAAATTCTAGATTTAGCATCTTCAAACACTTCTCTGAATCATATCCAAATCTCATACTCTGGTCTTCAACACAGAGGAAATGAGGAGCAAAATACTCAGACAATGTTCTTAACATGACAACTCAATCAATCAAAAAACAACAATATTAGAAGATAAATTTGACACCAATGACAACACAAACATGTTGACATCAATGACAACACCAGTTAGCACATACTTGCAATAATTTCCCCCTTTGTCATTGATGGCAACATATGATGTGAAAAACTGAATAACATGTTCCTCCATTAAGACACAACTTTGCATCAGGACTCCCCCTTTATTTTTACACTTTTGAACTCTTTCTACCCCTGAGTTTAGATAAAATAGTCCTCTTTACTACCATAACATGTGATTCTTTGGGATCTAATTGAAATCTGGCCACAAGACAAATTGCATGCATGATATCTGGTCTAGTATAGGTTAGATAAAGTAGTCCTCCAATCATTGATCTATACTTTCTCTGATCAACCTTAGGAGATTCATCATTCTTGCTCAACTTGCAACCAGTAACCATAGGGATACATACCAGTTTAGAGTCCTCCATTCCAAACTTCTTCAACAACTCTTTAACATATTTGGGTTAAGAAATGAAAATACCTTTACTAGTTTGAATGATTTGCAATCCAAGGAAGAAATTCATTTCACCACACAAACATTTCAAACTCTTTTTGCATCTCATCTACAAACTTCTAACACATACCTTCATTTCCACTGAAAATGATGCCATCATAATAGATCTCAACAATTAAAATTTGGTCTCCACTTATCTTGGTGTACATATTGCTATCTATGGACCCTTTACTAAATCCTTGTTGTAACAAGTACTTATCCAGTCTTGCATACCAAGCTCTGGGAGCTTGCTTCAATCCATACAAAGCCTTCTTCAATTTGCATAGCATATTTGGTTTGTCTTATAGTTGGAATCCATCCAGTTACTCTATGTAGACTTCTTCTTCTAACTCATCATTCAGGAAAGCAGACTTCACATCCATCTGGTATACCTTGAAATTTTTATGTGCTACAAATGCTAAAAATAGTCTAATAGCTTCCGTCCTTGCCACTGGAGAAAAGGTCTCTTCATAATCTATTCCTTCCACTTGTGAGTAGCCTTTACACACAAGTCTTGCCTTGTTTCTTACAACTTCTCCAACTTCATTCAGTTTGTTCCAGAATACCCACTTTGTTCCTACCACATTCTTGTCTGCAGGTCTAGGGAAAGTTCCCAAGTCTTGTTCTTCTCAATCTACATTAGTTCTTCTTCCATTGCTTTGACCCAATGTTCATCATTACATGCTTCATTTACTATTTTAAGTTCCATCTTTGAGAGTAAACAGAGATTTACTTGATCTTCTGCAACTCTGCTTCTTGTCAACACACCTTTCCTGTTGTCACCAATAATCTGATCTTCAGAGTGATCTCTTTGCACATGTCTAGGGGTTTTAGGAATTCTTTCTGGAGCTTTAGCTTGAACTTCTTCTTCTTCAGGAGCAACTTGCACTTCAATTTGAACTTCCTTTTCTTTGTTTTTTCAACCTTTTTTGTATCAGTAGATCCATCTGACTAAATATCTTCATTTACTTTAACATTTGCACTTTCAATGATTTTTCTCAGTCTTTTGTTATAGACCGGCAAGCCTTGCTCTTAGTAGAGTACCCAAGGAATATGCCTTCATCACAACTAACATCAAACTTTCCTAATTCTTCATCTCTTATGATGTAACATTTGCTTCCAAAAACTTTGAAGTATTTGACAGTAGATATTCTTCCATACCAAAGCTCATAAAGTGTCTTTGCTTCTTTTGCTCTGACTAGCACTTTGTTCTGAATGTAGATAGCAATATGTATTGCTTCTTTCCAATATACTTCCAGTAGGTCTGCTTCCTTGATCATTGTTCTAACAACTTCTTGAATAGTTCTATTCTTTCTTTCAACCACTCCATTTTGTTGAGGAGTCTGGGGAGTAGATAAGTGTCTCTTTATTTCATGCTCTTCACAGAAAGCATTAAACTCATTTGAAGTAAACTCACTACCTTTCTCAAATCTCAAACACTTGATTCTCAAATCCATCTCATTTTCAACCATAGCTTTGAATGCCTTAAACTTGCCTAGAGCGTCTTATTTTTCTCTAAGAAAGGTAACCCAAGTCATTCTTGAATAATCATCAATAAGAAGCATGAAATACCTATCACCTTGTAGACTTCTTGTTCTTATAGGGCCACATAAGTCTATATGCACCAATTCCAACAAACTGATAGAGAATTGTTCTTTGCTCTTGAAAGTAGTCTTTGTCATCTTCCCAAACTGACATTTTTTGCACATAGCATTGTTAGGCTTCACAATCTTAGGCAAGTCCCTCACTACTTGTACTGTGCTTATTCTCACCAAATTGTCAAAGTTAATGTGACACATTGTCCTATGCCATAACCAACTTTCATTTGTCTGAGCCAACAAACAACAATTATTAGTACCCTTCAAATGATAAACATTACCATGAGTCTTCTTACAAGTAGAAATTAAGGTTTTGGAGTTTTTCCTTATCTCACACCCATTGTCCTTAAACATCATATTATACCCTTTTTCCCACATTTGTCCAATGCTTAGAAGATTATGCTTTAAGCCTTTGACATAAAGAACATCATTTGTATCATGCTTTCCATCAAAAGTAATTGATCCTTTTCCACAGATCTTACCAGTTGCATCATCACCAAACCTAACTAGTCCTCCATCATATTTTTCAAATTTAACAAACTTACCCTTATCTTTTGTCATGTTATTTGAACATCCGCTATCAATGATCCATTCATCTTCCTTTTTAGCATGAAATGCAGACAACACTCCTAGACTTCCTTCCTTCACATAGCTTGCAAGATTAGTAGAAACAGGTTCTTGTCTAAGTGTAATAAACAAGCATTCACTACTATTATCATCATTAGAATTAGGTTCATCATCAGTTACATCATCATCATCTCTAACATAGTAACTCTTTCTTATCATTTTTCCTTTACTTTCATTGTTTTTGAACTTCAAATCTTTGTTAGGACATCTTGAGGCATAGTGACCAATTTTACCACAATTGAAACATTTGAAAGGTAACTTACCTTTGAACTTTCCTCTGCTAGATCTTTTCATTCTTCTTGAAAATTTTGCCTCAAGCTCTTAAAAATTTTCTTCATCTAATTCCACATCATATTTATCTGATCTAGCAGTCTTTTCTTCCTTGGCCGTAAAGGCAGTCTTAGTTTTCATAAGGCCATCAATAATGCCAATTCTCTCATCTCAAAAGCAGTCAGTTTACCAAGCAATTGATCTTTTGTAAGCTTTCCCATTTCAAACAATGCTTTAATCGAAGATACTTGTGACTATAAGATTTGGGAAGAGTTCTGAGTATCTTATCTACAACATCCCCATCCTCTAACTTTCCACCAAGTTATGGATTCTAGCAAGCCTGAGATCCAGCTCCACCAAGGGCTAATAATGAGACTTTACAAATTCCACCTCACTCTCTACCCTCCTAAAACCCTCACTCCTATTAGGGTTGAACCCACTCAATCACCTAATTCTACCCAGGGGAAGGTTAAACCAGTTATCATAACAGAAGTCACCCTTGCTTCTTATGCCACCTCCATAAAGACTAGCAAGAAAAAGTCTACCGCGGCCAAAAGCCATGAACCCACCATGGAAGATATCACTCCCAAATCTCTTGTGATGACCCCTACTAAAAGAAAAATTCTTCAAGGCAACCCTACCCAGGAGACTCCACAGAAGAAGAAGAGGGGTAACCTTGAGGAAGAGAGTGGCATTGACAGTGGGAGTAAGGCTACTATGGTGGTGGAGGAAGTCATCTTGGAGGAGGGTAGTGAGGGTTCAGATAGTGTTGGTGGTGAGGACTATACTGTCACTGATTGCAAACCTAGGGTACTGTCAACCAGGAGGTCGACAAGACTCGCAACCAAGCCTGCCTCTACTCCCCAGAGGAGGGATGCCTCTGTGGTGGAAGTTGATGTAGTTGAGCCGCAAGTTGAGGAATGGTCTGAAGGAAAGAACAAGGAGGATTTGTTGGAGCCACAAAGGGATAAAGGTTCTAAGGATGAAAATAAGATGGTTTATGTTGAGCAGCAGGGTGTGGATTTGGAAGGTAACAACAAGATAGATATTGTGGTGGTTGAAACGAAACAAACAGGAGGAGAATTCTTAGTGAACAAGGAAAACAATAATGATAAGATGGAGGTTGATAATGAGGGTCCCAGTAATTTCCCCAAGTTCAATATTCATGGTTCGGACTTGATCAGCTCTAAAAAGGGGAAAAAGGAATAGGTAAAAAGAAAAAAGGTGGAAAGAAGGCCAGTAAAGACAAAGAAATTGAAACCCTTTCAGCTAGACTCAATGATCTGGAGTAGAAATTCAACATTCTAGCTAAGTTCTTGACTAAAGTGATGCATAGGTCTACCACCACTCTGGCAGTCCTTCAAAGAGAGGAGCTTATGGGCCAAGGGAAGAAGGACAAAACTAAAAGAGTACCAAGATGTTTTCCAATTCTTGGTGGATGACTGGGATAAGATGTTTGGTTAGCCTTTGGAGGCTTGGTCTGCCGTCAATCTACTGTCTTTCTGTTGTGTCTGTGGTTTCCTGTTGTTTTTTATCTTTATTTTTTATTCACTTAAACTATGATGGTTTTTCTTAAACTGTAATAGTTTTTGGTGTGCCTTTTTGGCTATTATGTACTAGGATCGACACCCTTTTATGCCACTTATCTTATCAAAAACTTTCCACCAAGACCCTTGATGCTACTAACAACTTCATCAATCTTCTGTATGTAATTTGTTATGTTCTCATCCTCAGACATTTCCATGGTTTCATATGTGGTCTTCAAGTTCTGCAACTTTGCCTTTTTGACAGATTCATCACCTTCATAAATATTTTTCAATTTGTCCCAGATCTCATGAGTAGTTTTCAGATCTACAACTTTCACCATTTCAGTGTTAGACAAAGCATTTAATAGAGCATTTTTATCTTTGTGATTAGTCTCATAATCCTTAATCTTTTCATCAGTCTTCGAACCATTTTTAAGTTCTATGTATTTATCTTTAACCATTGTCCAAACACTATAACCAATAGAAATAAGATAACTTTGCATTCGTACCTTCCAACAGGCATAGTCAAATCCATCAAACCAAGGAATGTTTTTCTTGTGTGCCATCCCGAATCTACCTTAAGCTGTTAGGCTTTCTTCTAAGGAACCTCACTCTGATACCAATTGTTGAAGTCACAAGACAACTGAGAGGGGTGAATTAATTGTATCAAAAACCTTAACTTCTTTAAACAAAATCACATTCACATTCACTTACTTTAACTCCTTATTCTGTTATGAAGATTAAACATGAATAGAAGAATTAAAACATAAACACATGAACACCAAATTTTTATGTGGAAAACCCTAAAAGGGAAAAACTACAGTGAGTGTTAGCTCACAATATAATGTAGTAACAATACTGAATGACAAAGAGGCTCACTTCCTTATGGCTCATTGCCTACAGATCACTGCAAAATGGATCACTACCAAAGGGTGGTTCACTACCAAGGGGTGGCTCACTACCAAAGGGTGGCTCACTGCTAGGATGGGTGGCTCACTGACATGAACTAATATAGTAGCATCTACAACATGCCTGAGTTCAGTTCCATTGAAGTGCAATATATCTCATCTACTCTGTCTTTTCAACACACACTTTATCTTCACATCTTTGCACTTGCTCACCACTCATAGATTCATTACATATATTTATACCAATCATCAATGTTGGAACATTCATCAAGGTTGGCAATACAACTTAAAACCATTGAAACTATCTCCATGGTCGGCATACATTCATAAATCAAATTAGATCTAGACCTAAACAAACTTGTGGATCAAACGAATGAAAGAAGAACACTTCATGGCTTAACTCAGACCCAAATACATCTTCACATGCTTGAACATGCTTCTACAATCCACGAATCACTTCCGCAACAAGTGTAAATAACCAAGTCAGCTAGGACTAGTGCAAACATCAAGAATACTTAAATGCATGCTTCAAAGAACTTCATTATAGCTTGTGGATCAAGCACACACCTTCAGTACATACTGTAGACATCCACGAACAACATAGAATCACCTAAGAGATGACAAATTGAACCACAATAGATCTCACTTGAGGACAACAAATATCACTTGAAAACATATCACAGACTGTTTCACAACAAACATTGTCAAACTCTACTAATCAATAAATTGCTTTCCAGAGCACCAAATCACAAATAATTTTGAATGAAGATAGCTAAGGACCTTATAAACTTAAGTCCAGAACTGCAAGACCAAAATCTAAACTACCGAGGAATGAGGAGAAAAATACTTTCTCCTTGTCACTCTGCAAACATTGCCAGGCACAGTCTTCAAATTGGTGAATGGAACTTTTTCTGCATAGGGATCTAGACTACCAAATTCTAGATTTAGCATCTTCAAACACTTCTCTAAATCATATCCAAATCTCATACCCCGGTCTTCAACACAGAGGAAATGCGGAGCAAAATACTCAGACAATGTTCTTAACATGACAACTCAATCAATCAACAAACAACAATATCAGAAGATACAGTTGATACCAATGACAACACAAACATGTTGACATCAATGACAACACCAGTTAGCACATGCTTGCAACATGTATCTATTTCCCCTACTTCCTTAACTCTAGGGTTTGAATATAGTTTCTAATTTTATATGTACTTTTAATACCTGAATTAAATTCCTACATGTTCTACATTCATCTGGATTTGAAAATTCTGCATAGATTCCAAATAAATTCTCTAAGTTAAATTCACTATATTCACTAGTTTCTCTCTAGGGTTTGTATCTCTTTCCTGTACTTCCTCTACTCTAGGGTTTGAGTATAGTTTCTAATTTTAGATTTAATTTTAATACAAATTAGATCTAGGTTAAATTCACTAGTTTCTCTCTAGAATAGATACCAATTTTCTAATTTTAATCAATATTCTAATACAAATCTAAGCTCATATACTTTAAGTCTAATTGAAAACATGTTTAGACATAAGAATTTTATGGACAAGATTCAACTTTCAATAAGATGACAAGAAAAAAATAATTGTGGTAACTTAAGTGTTAAGGGAGAATTAGAGTAAACGTGAATAATCAATATAGTATATCAATAATGCCCAAAACTCAATGAAATAATGAACAAAGAAGGTCAATTAAACAAAGAACAATACAAAGAAAACCTCCTTTAATTCTCAGCTTCCATTGATTGCCTATCGCAAATGATCTTGTCTATGAATATGGCCCTCAGAAGGTGCACTTCGTTGCTATGATTCCAATATGTCAAATGGGAATAGCTATGATAGTTTCACCATGAAGATGAGCTTCACAACAATGATGATAGTATGGTAACAAGTTAAGCAATGAAGGAATTGGTGCCAAAGGCATACTGTAATTCCTACAGAGTAAGTTTACTTAAAGCCTAGATGAATGAAATGGAGGAAGAGGGTTCAATTTATAGACTTGAGAGAGAAGATCAATGGTATAAAAAGAATGAGAAGATCAATGGTTGAGAAACCTTGAGATAACATGCGTGAATAGGAAGAAGACATGTGTCACACAAAAGTTGTTTTGTTTGAGTTAACTGCTTTCTTTTATTGAAGATAAGATTTGCTTTTCATAAATTAGAAAGCTTTTTTCTAATTTAGGAGATATTGATAAAAACAAGGTTAATTGAATAGATAACTCAACTTGTGATTTGCTTTTGCATGATTCGAGAGGAATTAAATAATAAATTGTTTAATTGTGTGTGCATGAAGAAGAAGACTTATTTTTAGAAGATTTGGAATATATTTGAAGAATTAGAAGCAAATTAAATAAATAGATTTATTTAATTGTTGTGCATGATTTGGAAGAATAAATAAAATATTTGATTATATTTTAATCTTAGAGATTGGGTGGATTTAAATAAATTTGATTGATTTATTTAAACTAGGAGGAATGATTTGACTTAATTAAATAATTAAGAAGTATTTAATTGTTTGGAAGAATTTAATTAAATAAAAGATTTATTTAATTTTGACTTTAGAAGAGGTAATTAAATGTTTTGATATTTAATTAACTTAGAGGAATATGAATCAAATAAATAAATTTGTTTATTTATTTATTGATAGAAGAATTAGAAGGGAACAAATATTAAGAATATTTATCTAGACCGAATTGTGTCATTTTTAGGCATATACATTTTGCCCCTAAATTGATGCAATGCAGTTTACGGCGTTGCTTCAAAGAAATTGATTGTGAATAATGATACATGCCCCAGTTTGCCCCTAGTATAGGTTTAACAATGGTAGGATGCCCCCTCAAGAGATTGGATGGGAAGAAGGGTAAAGGGACATGAGACGGACAATCTCACGAAGAAGAGGGGAAAACTAGATTAGGTTTGAAGAAAATAGGATGTGTTACAGAGAAACAGGAAGAAACAAGCTAGGGAAGTAGTCATAGTCACCACACAACCAGTTTAGGGTTTACATGCTATAAATAGGAGCTGGGTCCACAAGACAAGTCATTTGTACACTTGGCTTTGTTTGGTTTGTCTTTGAGAGCTTAGGAGAGCATAGAGCATAGAGTAGTCAACACTAGGATGGATATTCTGCGCAAGGAGCACCGCTTTGAGCGAGTTTGACGGTTTGATCGACTAGTTGAGGTAGGACCACTGGTATGTATCTCAAAAAACTTCACCTAGGGTTGATTTTGGGTGCAATAAATGCTAGGCAAAACTAGGTAAAATAAAAGCGCAGAAAGGCAGTTTAGCGCATATGACATGTGGAACTATGCATCTGTCTTTCTGCAGTGCTTTTGAGATAAGAAACTCTACATGCATGCCAAAAGTTGGCACATGCATGAAGATCTTGTGAATGCACAATGTCTTTCGGTGCATAGGATTAGGCTGCATATATATTAGGTATAGCTGTGCATATGTTATGGATCAATGCATTTGAGAAATGTTGCGACGCATCTGCCAAAAGTGGCGCATTTGCTGAGAAATGGCACATTTACCTTCTGTTTTAGCGCATATGCATGGGATAATCAGTTTACTTAGCAAAATTAACTCGATTGGCATCCTGCTTGATGTGTTAATCGATAAGCTATCTCCAAGATTGCAGGAATCTACTCAAGAGATGTAGTATGTTGTTTTGATCAATTTGATATGCTAAGTTAGTTGATATGGTTCTTTAGATATGTTTTGAGCATGATACTTGCAGCTTTAGGTTGACGCATTGCCTTGCGTTTTTGTAGGACATTCGAGATATACTAATGTCTAGGGAGCAGTTTCCCTTGCCTATGTTGCAATGCTACATGCTGACAGAGATAGATCGAGAGGCTCTCGGCATGATGGGCCTTGCTTATGTTTTCTTTATGCCTGAGGTTCGTGCGAACCTCGGTTTAATAACTTCTGCAGTCGACAAATTCCATAACGAGGATGGGACTTTTCATTTCTCAACTGGTGAGATGACGGTGATGCTTGAGGATGTCTACAGGATACTATGCTTGCTGATACAAGGTGAGCTTGTGGTGTATGATCCTTAGCGAGACGTAGGACTTGCTGAGTGCAAAAGGGTGTTCGACGACCTTGAGTTGGAATGTCAGGTTATCTCCTGGCAGGATATACATGATGACTATGACTACTTTCTAGGTATAGTGGCAGGATTGATCAGAGGCATTGTATGCCCCGATAGGAGATCACATGGGTTCCCAATTGGATGGGGACGGACCATGGAGAGGATGATTACAGAGGGCACCCGGTTTGCTTGGGGTGTCTGTGTATTGGCTCACCTATACCACAACATGCATCAGGTGGTATATCACAGGGGGGTTAGCCTATCAACAGGCATTTCTTTGTTGTAGTTTTAGCTATGGGAGTACATAGCAATCACTAGACCAATTTGTTTTTTTCACAGACAGAGGGGCGAGCCCTATAGCTACAGATATGCAGGAGTGATTTCCCAGTATAGGATGGGGAAGCTAGAGTACTGGAGGCATGCCCTGGATGGTGTAGATGTGGTGATCTGGTGGCCATACCTAGATTGTGAGTCATGGGATGACGAGGACAATGAGCTACCTTAATGCTTTCAGACATGATGGCTCATATGTAGGAAATGATTTATTTTAGAGATAGATTGTCAGCTGAGTGCAGAGACAATTTGGGAGGAGACAGGACATATCACATGGGCAAGCTTAGTTTGCATAGATGTACGCAGAGTGGTTTAGATGGGGACTAGTGGCATCGTATGAGGAGGCACTAGTAGAGTTTTGGTAGATTTTGTATGTTGCCTAGCCAATGAGGAGAGAGATTGCATATGCAAGGATGACACAGGACTACGAGGAGTGGTTCACAGACCATCCATTTCTAAGATACTCTGGACCTAGAGAGTTGGTTCCTCGTATAGACGAGGAGGATATAGATGATGAGGGCAAGGCCGACAGGAGGAGGAGGAGATGGGGGAGGAGAGGAGGATGAGGCAGAGGAGATGGAGGTGGAGGAGGAGGAGATGCTGGAGATGGAGGAGGGGGAGGTAGAGCAAGACAGAGGAGGAGATCTAGGGAGGGATCTTTGCACCAGCCGTAGGTAGTGCAACCATAGGTTGCACAACAGGTTTAGATGTTGCCACCTCAGCAAGTGGCACAACAGTAGGTGTCCCAGTAGCAGGTGCAGGGACATGGACAAGCCCCTCAAGATCCAGTGTAGCTGGATACTCAGGAGAGGGCCATTGTTATGTTAAGAGGACAGGTCAGGTAGCTGAGGGCACAGCTTAGGATAGCTAAGGCTCGACAGGAGTTAGATGCAGGCCATGTGTCAGAGATCTCAAGAGAATGAGATGCAGCTGAGGCTAGGGTGTGGGTGATTGGGGTAGAGAGGGATGCAGTAGTAGCAGCCCTAGGCATAGACAGTACTAGCAAATTTTTGGTTGGATAAGTGCAACAGGCACATACACAACTAGCTCAGACATAGGCATAGTTGGCCCAAGTATAGGGGCAGTTAGAGCAAGTACAGGGACAGCTTGCCAAAGTGCAAGCTCAAACTCAGTGCTACCGAAGGTTGTACCATGGTGTCGTTCCAACATATCAGAGGGCACCGAGCTACAGGAGCTAGTCTGTAGCCTCGCACAGAGAAGGTGGTTCACAGTTGGGAGCCTCTGTGATGGGCCCATAGCAGTCTGGGGCCAGCAGAGGAGGGGACATAGAGGACACTGCCAAGAGCAGCAGCCCACAATAGCAGGGTTAGCTGACACCTGTATAGATTTTGGCCTCTTGTGCACAATTTTGTATAGACTTGAGACATGTATCATTTATTTTTGAGATGTATACACTATATATGACACTGACCCAGAGATGGACCTTTGATATATTGTACATTTGGACATATTTTTGATATTTATATGATGATGCAACTATTTATGATCTCTATATGTAATTGTACATGTTTATATGTTATGGATGTGCTTCTATTGTATGATGGTACTCATGCAATGCAGATTTTGATTATGTCTATGTGATGTTTATCTAATGTAGACTTAGATGTTTATATGATGCTATGAGATGTTATCTGATGCATACTTAGATGATTTACATGATGCTATGTGATGTGCAAGATGTGATATGTAACCTATATGATGATGCGATGTTCTACATGTCTTTACCTATGTTTGTGATTTTTTTGTGGATACTGTTATGATACAAAATGTGTATGGATGATCTAATGTACTTATTATGTATGCAAATGATTTAATCATGTTAATGACTATCTTATGTGATATGATATGCAACCTATGCTATGTTTTTGTTATGTCCAAATGTACTCAATCGACACAGAGATGACACGATGATAGATAGAAGATTGATTGAAGACTGACTTGGTAGAAAGACTCACAACTTTCATTTGTATTGATACTCTACATTTTTGGATCTTTTATTGCATGGGATATGGTATGGATGCTTTTATGGATGTATAATGGATGTAAATGGGGTTTGCTTTTTTGACATCTTGATGGTGCAAGTATTTTGAAGTGCTTATTTCATCTTTGGGCTTTTTTTTGGGTACTTTTTCAAAATGTTGTAAGTTAATACAAGCATCTAGGTATAATTGAACCGAGATGACTTGATTATCACTTACATGGATTTTGATTTAGCAAGTTCATACAAGCATCAAGATATAATTGAACCGAGATGTCCTAAGTATTTATTGTGTATCAACAAACAAGGATTGCCCCCTTTCATGTTAGACCTTTGATGTCCTCGATGATCTTTTGTTGATCATGTTGTTAGACAAGGTGTCACATTACTAAAGATTAATCCACAAACAACAGACAAAGAAAATGATTATGCCCCCTGTTAGTGCCTAAATTGACTGACAGTTTTTGAGCAATTTTCATGTAGGCACTTTCCCTAAGTATCCAAAAAATGTTCTAAGTGTTGGACCTCCTCAGCATTTTTCAGCTGCATCATCATATTTTCCTGAGGAGGAGGTCATCATCATCATGTTTTCTTCGACCGGTTTCTCATCAGGATCATCATATTTCAATATCGGGTGATGTCTGGATATCATCCTGATCCTGCTGGCGAGCTACAGTGTGCCCTGATTTGCTTGCGGGGGTGATTTTTCAAGTATCCGGTGATCTTCCAATTATCACCTTGCCCTTTTATGATGATGATGTCGTTATCGCCATGTTACTTGCGAGGGTCATCATATTTTCTACCTGCATGATCTTTCGCCGGGGTGATATTTTTATCATCAGGTGATCTTGGTTATGATCATCCTGATGATGTTGTTGAGGAGTTCTAAGTATGACCCGATATTCACTGGGGTCATCATATTTTGGACGTCAGGATGATCTTAGTCAATATCATCCTGATGTTGTTGTATCACTTCATATTCGTTGTTTTATCATCCTGATGATGCTGACATCATTCTTATGTCAGGGTGATATCTATTTCTCTGCCTATCTGCATCATGATATTTCCGAAGGGAGATATCCGCCTGTCGGCTTCGTACATTATCTAGTGGGGGTGATCTTTTCAAATATCTAGCATATTCATCTATCACCCCGATCTTATAGTGGAGCTACAGTGCAGCATGATATTTGTGCATCAGGATGATATTTCCAAATATCCGGTTATCTTCCGAATATCATCCTGATGTCGATATGATGATGACGTCATCAAGGTCCGGGGGGGTCATATTTCTAACACAGATCATCTTGTGGAGATCTCCTGATATTTGCAAACATGATGATGACGTCATCCGGATATGCAGATGACGTCAGCAGGATTTGATGATGACGTCATCAGGATGTTCATCGGCCAGACTTTCGGTATAGGCTAAGCAGGAGGATGTTCCTCCGATGGATCAGGTTGTGCCTATGAAGGCGATTATCATGCAGGTTATATTGCGATATGATGCTGACGTCAGGGTGATATTTCAAGCAACAGGATATCATGCTGCTGGAGGATGATGATGATGAAGTCTTATACTAGTGTCGTCAGGAGCAAAAGCACCGACATCATATATGCTCATGACCTAGTATATAAAGTGTTAAAGAGGTTGCTGCGGGGTGCATGTGGGATAATTGATATCCTGCATATTTTCAAATATCATGACGATGAATCTTGGAGGGAAATGGTTGCGATGCACAGTTCGACGTTTTCCCGAGGCCGTGGGTTGGTGCGCCATTAATGGCGAAGGTTGTAGAGGTATGGGCGGATCTGGTACCCAGTTGAAGGTGTACATCAACGGACAGTGGCGCAGGGCTCGAGGTTTCTTCCTGTCTCCTCCCCTACCTACTGCATTCATGTTTGGGCGCCAATCTGGTAATGCGTTGAGCGCCATTTTTCTGATACTGTGTATCTGGCGGGATTTTTGGTCAACCATGTAATTAATTGCTGTGGTACACTACCTGGCTGTTATAAGCAGGAAGTGTTACTCATTTTTGGTTGTTGAAAGTTGAAGATTTTTGGCTCTGTAATTCAAAACAAGCTGATCTGGTTGCTCTGTACAGCTTAACCTGTGAGTCTATGTATCTCTTGTTGTATGTTTTTGGCATGAACCCACTGATTTCATGATTAATCTTATATGAGAAATGCTATCTTAGCATGTGTTTTGTTAATTCTGTCTCCAGTATTGCATGTATTCTTCTTCTGAATCTGGATATTTGGGTAATGTTTAGATTCTAGAGCATAGAATTCCTATGTTGAATGTCTGATCTTTTAACTTCTGCTCAAAGGGTAGATTAAACTGTTTTCAGGTTAAACATTGGGAAGGGTATACTGCAGTAGGGATGCCATAAGTAGAGATAACTTAACACTCTATATTGGGAGATATCTGTAAGGCAGGTATCACATATATCCCCTTGAAATCCAGTTTTAGCTGTTCATGTTGATCATTCACAGGTGTATGTCTGATGACTCCAGGCCCTGGATAGGCACCAATCTTGCTTTGTGTTTGTGTTACAACCATGTCCAGCTTTGCATCCAAACTTAAAATCCAAATCAAAATCCAAAACAACCATTAGGACATTAGAATTAGTTTTAGGATCCTCAATCCTCTGTCTACAACTGCAAATAGGCCCAAAGCTAGCCCCTTTGCTCTTATCTTTCAATTTTGGTCTACTTACAAGAGGACTTATCTGCTTTCTGTCAGCATCCCAGCCTTTGTATGCATATCCTCATGGATGTTGAGTAGGGAATACCCCCTAGGTTTTGCAGAGCCTGAAGAAGAAGAGGAGATAAAATATAGAGTCTATCTCCTATACTGTTGGCCCCTGGCCCAGAGATCCTGTTGATCACTGATGGCTACCTTGTAGGGAAATCTGGGAATAAGCATCCAGTCTGGGAAAAAACCAACACCCCCATCATAGCATCTCTAGCTTTTTGGCATCCTCGAGTAGAATAGAAAGACATAATAACAAAAAATCAAGACTTTATAAGTTAACCTAACCAGCACAAAACATTCTTGTATTTTAGATGTGTTTTTCTTGCCATAATTTAGATAGAGTCATTTAGAGAGCCTTAGGTTCATGTTTGCTTTGCATTGGATAGGTTGATGTCCTTTGTCAAGATTTCTTCTTGGGAAGCGGGCTCTACTTGCAATTGTATGCCTGGTAAAATGGACCCTAAGGGACTAACCTAGTGCCTTGAGGGCACATTGAAAATGGCCTTGCCTACGTGACGATGTAGAGGCAATGTAGTTCGGGGTTGACCCTAATGGACCATGGATGGACTAGAGGATAGACGACAAGAAATGGGATGGATGGAAAGGTGGAGCCTCGGGGGTGCATTGAAAATGGCCTTTCCTACGTGACAACGTAGAGGCAATGTAGTTCAGGGTTAACCCTAATGGACCATGGATGAACTAGAGGACAAATGACAAGAAATAGGATGGATGGAAAGGTGGAGCCTCGGGGGCGCATTGAAAATGGCCTTGCCTACGTGACAACGTAGAGGCAACATAGTTTGGGGTTGACCCTAATGGACCATGGATGAACTAGAGGATAGATGACAAGAAATGGGATGGATGGAAAGGTGGAGCCTCGGGGGTGCATTGAAAATGGCCTTGCCTATGTGACAACGCAGAGGCAACATAGTTCGGGGTTGACCCTATGATACTGACAACGGAAACTATGCTAGGCTAACACTGTGGATAGGATACTAGATAAAACCTTGGTTGACAAGGTGACAAAAAGAGACAGAGTATCAAGCCATGATAGGTTATCATTAGGTTATACAAGGTACTTTATTATGGAATAGATATGGATCGGATGGGACATGATTTGAAGGAAGAATGGACACAAAGTGATTTGTTTCCCAAAGATGGAGAAGGCGGTTTATCACAAGTAACACTTGTTTACTAGGTTCTCACCACTTGCTTTTATTTGCATGAAAGCTAGAAGTACACATGATGCATGTTTGCCAGGTTTTCATCATGGTACCTATCCAAGGTGCCTGTTTACTAGGTTTTCACCAAAGGATGATTTTTTTGTATTTTTCTAATTTTTTGATTTTTTTGTATTTTACGCCCCCTTACATTGGGGTTCTCTTAGGTATAGAACTAACAAAGATGCATACTATTGATTGGGTCATCGAATAGTTCACCCTCTGATGTTGCCAACTGATAAGCCCCTGATCCATAGGCAGCAACGATCACATAAGGCCCAAGCTAGTTGGGTTCAAACTTTCCTTTCTTTTCCTGATCCTGTTGATTGTGGGGATTTTCTTTAAGTACTAGATCTCCAACCTTAAAGACTCTTGGGCAAACTCTGTGGTTGTAGCTTCATGGCATCATTTGCTATTATGCCTTGAGGTGATTAAAGGCTTTATCTCCTTTCCTCTAGCAGCTCTAGCTCTTGTAATTTGGAAACTCTATACTCCTCATTAGTTATGAGACCTTTTGACAACACTCTTAGAGAGGGTAACTCAACCTCGATGGGTAGGATGGCTTCTGATCCATAGATAAGGGCATAAGGGGTAGTGCCTATGGGAGTGCGTATACTGGTTCAATAGGCCCACAGAGTGGGATTGAGTTGGATGTGCCAATCACGACCAGCATCATTGACTATCTTCTTGAGGAGTTTCAAGATGGTCTTGTTAGATGCTTTTGCTTGGCCATTACCTTGGGGGTAATAGGGTGTGGAGAAACGGTGTTGGATTTTGAATCAGTCATAGAGTTCTTGGACATCTTAGTTTTTGAAGGGTCTTCCATTATCCGTGATAATGGATGAGGGAATTTTGTATCTACAAATGAGGTAATTAAGGATGAATGAGGAGATTTGTTTACTTGTGACAGTGGTGAGGGGGATGGCTTCAATCCACTTGGTAAAGTACTCAGTGGCAGTTATTATGAATTTGTGTCCGTTGGAAGATGGAGGATGGATTTTTCCCACAAGGTCGAGTCCCCATTGACAAAAGGGTCAAGGTGTCATTAAAGGTCTCAGCTCTTGAGCTGGTACATATATCAGGTTCTCGTGTATTTGGCACTGCTTTCACTTCTTCACAAACTGATAAGAATCTATCTCCATGTTTGGCCAATAATTACCCAAACGCATGAGTTTCTTAGTTAAGGAAGGACTGCTAGAGTGTGTTCTACAAATCCCTTCGTGCATGTCTTGTAAGGCAGTTTGAGATTCTTCCCGTTCTAAATAATGAAGTAAAGTACCATTTAGACCACGTCAGTATAGGGTGTCAGCAATAATGGTATAACAAGAGGTTTGGCAGATAAAGGTTCAATGTTGGTTTGAAGATAAGTCAGGAGGGATTGTGTTATCCTTGAGGTAGGTGTAAATTATCTTACCATACTAAGGTGAATCAGATCTGACTAATAGGCATATGGAGTAGGTTTCAGGATGATCATAAGCTGGTTACTAAATTGTCTCCACCAAGAACTCGTACTGTGACTCATTCTCTGAGATCTGGAGGAGTGAGGCAATGGTTACCATGGCATCTACTACTTTGTTTTCAATACAAGGTGTTTGCTCAAATGAAATGATCACAAAGTACTCTTTAATGTCATCGACCATGCACTTGTATGGGATAAGCTTCTCATCTTTGGTTTGGTAGTCGTCATTGACTTGGTTGATCACTAGCTCAGAGTCGCCATAGACATGTAGCTCTTTGATTTTCCATTTTGTTGCCATTTTGACACCAATGACCAAGGCTTCATACTCTGCTATGTTGTTTGTACATGGAAATAATAGACGATAAGACTTAGGTATGGTGTCACCATGGGGAGTGACCAACAAGATTCTTGTCCCCGATCCATGGTTTGTATAGGAGCCATCAAAGTAGAGCTTCCATGAGTGTGTTGTGATATTGAAAAAGGATTCATCTAGAAAATCAAATGTCATTGGTGTGATAGCCTATAGTGGTGTGTCTACTAACTGATCAACAATGATTTGTCCCTTTATAGCCTTTCTGTCTACATACTCAATGTCATATTCACTTAGGAGCATCACCCACTTGGCTAGGTGACTGGTTAGAGCTGCTTTGCTTAATAGGTACTTCAGTGGATCTATTTTTGCAATAAGCTTGACTAGATGTGCTAGCATGTAGTGTCGTAGTTTTTCGGAGGCAAAAACCACAGCAAGACATGATCTTTCTATTTGAGAGTATTGCAGTTCATAGCCCACTAATGTACGACTAATGTAGTAGACAACCCTTTCTTTAACTTCGTAATCTTGTTGTGCTAGAAGTGCCCCAAGAGCTATTGGCGTAGTAGATATGTAAAGTAACAGCGGCTTTCCTTGGATAGGAGGCATCAAGATAGGTGGGTTCATAAGATATTCCTTCAGTTTGCCAAATGCCTCTTCACATTTCTCATCCCACCTAAATGGAATGTTTTTATGTAGGAGATGATTGAAAGGTTGACACTTGTCTGCCAGTTGTGATATGAACCTACGGATTGCTTGTAGCTTGCCTTGTATAGAGCATAGTTGAGTGAGATTCTTTGGTGGTGGCATTTCCATGATGGCTTTGACTTTGGCTGGATCTACTTCAATCCCATTTGCTGATACAATGAAGCCTAGCAGCTTGCTCGAGGTAACTCCAAACACACATTTCTTTGGGTTCAACCTGACCTTGAATTGTTCTAGTCTCTGAAAGACCTTCTCTAGCACATCCAGGTGTGATTCTCTAGTGAGTGACTATGCAAGGATATCATCCACATAGTCTTCCATCATGACATGCATCATATCATGGAAGATAGTGGTCATAGCACATTGATATGTGGCTCCTATGTTCTTTAGTCCAAATGGCATGACATTCTAGTAGAAAATGTCCCATGGACAACTGAAAGTTGTTTTGTGTTGGTCTTCTGGTGCTAGCCTAATTTGATTGTATCCAAAGAAGCCATCTATGAGAGATAACATGGTATGCCCTATTGTTAAGTCAACTATGATATCTATATTTGGCAATGGAAAGTCATCCTTGCAGCAAGCTTTGTTTAGATCTCTGAAATCATTGCATAGTTTGACTCGGCCATTAGGTTTGTATACTAGTACTATGTTGGAGACCCACTCAGGATAGTCTATTGCTCTGATGAATCCCACATCCAGTAGTTTCTTGAGTTCTTCTTTCACTAGTAGTGCAATGTGAGGATGCATCTTTCTAAGCTTCTGTTTGACTGGTTTCACTCCTGGATCTAGTGGAAGATGTTGTAGAAACAAATCTGGATCCAATCCTAGCATGTCTGCTTATGACCAAGCAAAGTTGACCTACTTTTTGTTGAAGAATGGTACAAACTTAGTCTTCTCTGGTGGAGTTAGGGACTTAGCAAAGTGAATGATCTTAGGCTGTTCCTCTATTCCAATGTTAACAGGTTCTATAGGTTCCACTACAATCTGAGACTTCTCCTGGTGTATGTTGTCAGGTAGAGTGTCAAGCATTTCATCCTCAGGTGCCACAGTTGGGTTTTCACCATCAGATGCGTCCTTTCTTTATATTGTTTTGGGATTTGATACTGCCGTAGAGTGGTTTTCACCATCAGATCTAGTTTTTATTTTGATATTTTTGCGACTGGAAGGCTTGGCACCCTCTCCAAAATAAGCCATGGTATTGAGTTCAATGGCAAAGCCAGCTTTATGATCTCCTATGGGTAGGTGGTCCCTAAGTTCCATGTAGTCAATGTAGGCATCATTGTTTTGGAACACGTCTAGTTGAGGGGTTCCTTGTAGATCCCAGTCGATAAGTTCAGGATGCACAAGGGGGAGGGAGTCAGAGGATAGATCTAATTCATTGATAGTTTGAATGGATACGCTAGGGGTATTGATAAGGATAGGGTTCGAAATGGTACTTTCCTCTAAATTGTTTATCACAATAGAACTTGAACCTTCCTCGAAAGTCATATTCTCGGGGGTTGTAAAATCACACTCTAATGGTCTATGCATTAGCATTTGTCCCTCACGGTATGGGTTATAAGTTTGAATGGTGTTGACTTCTTTGTTGTCATAGGAGTGCTCTATTAGCTCATCCCACTCATACTCATTGGAATCTGTGTCACTATCCTCTTGAAGGGTATGGATCATTTCCATAAGACAAGCATTTGCTTTTGCTTTGCCCTTGTCCTTGTATCCTAGACCTTTTGTATTTCTCACCAATGATGATGAAGAAGGTAGAATGGGTTCTACAATTCCTTCTCTCCTTAGGCCAATAGGATCTTGTCCTTCATAACCCATTCTGTGTAAAATAGTCTCACCTCATCCATAGATTTTCGCTGGGAGATTAGTTGGTTCTTGTTGTGTGCTCTCTTCTTCTTCTGTGTAGAGCCATTGTAGGATATCTCTTTCCTTTGTTTCATCTGATAGGGTCCCCCATTTTACAAAGGGAGTTGTAGGAGGTGTATAAGGAGTAGATGGCTTTGGAAAATGTTTGGGTTACCCAAAGGATCTAGGAGATAGAGGCATTTTGGCTAGATTGAGGCTGTGCTCGATGGAGTATTCCCTGACTCTCGTTTCTTTGATGGTAATTTTCTACTCTTTGGGCTTGGATGAGGAAGATTCAGAGGTAGAATCATGCTATGGGCTAGGGGATGTAGATGCTCTATTGTTGGGTATGATATAATCAGGCTTGGAGCGAATAGAATTGCAATGTTGGAAGGGGTCAGGATCACCTTGGATGGTGACTTGCTTGCCATTATGGGGGATTTTTATGTATTAGTGGTAGGTAGAAGGTACAAATTTCATGGCATGAATCCATGGTCTACCTAGGAGAATGTTATAGGCTAACTCCCTATCTAGGACTTGACAAAAAATGTCCTTTATCACCGGCCCCACCTATATGGGTAATACCACTGTTCCTTTGGTAGTCCTTTCTTCTTCATCATAGGCTTTGATAGTAATCTTTTTCCTTAGATCCACCGTGTTTTTAGAGAGCCCCAATGTAAGGACTAGTTTGAGCATGCAAATATTTAAACCAGCTCCCCCATCAATGAGAACCCTTTTGATGCGTTGTTTATGGATGAAAGCGACGATATACAAAGGGGTGTTATGAGGTTGAGACACTGATAGGTCATCCTATTCGGTAAATGATATGGTACTAGAGGAGGCTAGATTCCCTACCATGGCTTGAAACTTCTCTTGGGCCAAGTTTGTGGGTACAACCATTTCCACTAAGGCTTTATTGGGAATGTCCTTATGGGAAGGAGACAAACACAACAACTCTAGGATAGAAATGTGGACAGGAGTTTTTTGGAGTTGGTCTATGACACTATACTGATGGGGGTTGGACTGAGAAGGTGATGACCTTGGAGGAATGGTATTTAACATGACCTTACCACTGCGGGTGATGATACTGCAATCAATTCTATTGGGCTCTGATTGTTGGTTGGGAGTGACCACATTGATTTGTGGTATGTGCTCTATTATGCAATTAATGGTATAATCGAATGACACACTTGGATAATTAGCATTATTATTCCCATTATTCTAATTATGCCTATTCTGGTTGTTGTTGTTGTTGCCGTTATTGTTGTTGTTATATGGCTTGTCATGATTGAGAAGCGGATCTTTGTATGCCACATGTGTCTCATTGGAGGTATGTTGTTGGGTTTGATTTTGATCAAGTATGTCTTAAATAACATGTTTGAGATGGATACAATTGTTGGTTGTATGTCCTCTTCCTCTATGATACTCACAAAAATTGGTGTCTATCCAATAGTGAGGTTTGATTTGAGTTTTGTAATCGCTAGTTGGCGGAAGAGTGATCTCATTGTTGGCCAATAGCTTTCATAATGCAGATTCTTGGGACTCACCTAGTAGTGTGAACTTTCACCTAGGATTTGAGTTGGACCATGGCTTTGGCTCCTGAGAGAACGTTTTGTTGGGCATAGCATTGTTTGTCTCTCCTTTGAGAGTGAATATTATTTGTTGTTTGGGAGCCGCCACCTTGGCATCAACCACTCCATCATTGACAACATTTTAATTCTTGGTCCAAAGTTTTGACTTGTCTGCGGTGTAGTTGGAGTTAGGGGTGTCCTTGTACAACTTAAGTGAACCTTTGGCGATCATAGCTTTTTTGATGAATAGTCCCATCTCAATGACCTTCAAGAATGAGGAAGGGCATTGAATTTGGATTTGATAGCTAAGATCGGAGTTGAGGTTGTGGACAAACAACTCCATCAATTGCTTCTCAGGAACATCATATGGGCATTTTCTCTCTAGTAGTCTCCACCTTTGTAGGAAGGAGGTGAATGATTTGCCACTCTTTTGTTTGGAATTGAATAGATCAAGCATGGAGACTTGATGTTCAATGTTGTACAAGAAGTGCATGATGAACTTGTTGACTAACTCGTCAAAGGTCTTGATACCTGACGGAAGTCGTGAGAACCACTCCATGCCTTGACTACCTAGAGATCTAGGGAATAGTCTCATTAAGAAAGTCTCATTATGAGCTACTTCCATGCACGTAGTGGTAAATTCCCCAATATGATCTCTTGGGTCTCCCTTTCCTTTGTACTTGTCAAACTTAGGAGCTTCAAACCAAAAGGGGAAGGGCACCATGTCCAAACTTTCATCAAAGGGGTATGGCATGATGTCTTCCAAAGAGTAAGTTTTAGTACTTGTTCCTATCCTGAGATCTATCATTTGTTGTGTTAGATCCTCAATTTGTTTCCTCAGTTCTTCCATAGGTATATTCAAATCCGTGACTTTCTTTCCTTTATCACCCTCAGTGTGATTTTCGTGAGTTTTCTCTATGCTCTCTTTTAGTGTGTTGAGATCAAAGTTAGAGGGGAGTTTGAGTCCTAGACTCACAAGATGCATAAAGTACTTGTGAGGGTCCTCGTGGAGCAGTTTTTCTAGTAAGCGCTAAAATTTTTGATCTTGGAGGTGCCCTTGATAATCTTCATGAGAGATATCCTCATCACTATTGTGAGGAGTAATAATGTGATTGGATGATCCGGCCATTTCAAGTTGTGCTTTGTATTGAGATCTTGTTAAAACCATGCAAGGCGACGTGGGAAGTGGTGGGATGGAACTAGAGACTTTGTTAAGGTGAAGGTGGAGATTGCTAAGAAGAGGATACTTGAGATTTGGACAAGGGACTCTTTCGATCAATGATCCCAAGCAAGATGGCTGATACAAGATGATAGCCACAAGTAAGGGTACTCAATACCTATCTTACTATGTAGAGACTAGTCATGCACCAAGACCACTAGCGAAGTTCTGTGACTTACTAGGGTTACTTGAATCCATAATGATCTGAAAAAGGTTTTGTACTAATCTGATATAGGATACTTTGACTTTGCACTAGGGAGACCTGATAGAAAGTGGATGAGATGACTGACAAAAGAGAAGGTATGATGCGAAATGGATGAAAAAAAATGACTGCAAGGTAAGATCCGATCTTTGAATTGGGAAAAAGGTTGAAATGGGTATCCAGAAATGGCAAAATTTTTCCTCCAAAGTATGTGGAAATACTCATTGTTATGCATGCATAGGAATAGATGTGCAGTAGAAAAGGATAAATGCATGGAAAGTTGGCACAGATGCACATTACTGGTAAAGGCCAGATGCACAGAAACAGGTGGTAAAAGTGTAGTAAGTCAGAGTATATGCGTACAAAGTCAGCACAGATGCATAGTAGAAAATGATAAATGCACAGCTCTAGTTTTTCTAATGTGTTTGCAAATTTTTGACAATTTTTCTAATGTTTTTGGTCTCTTTGGTTGCAGAATGGTCTCTTTTTTATCTAATTTTTCTTTATTTATGGCAAGAAGACACAGCCAACACAAAGAATGTTTTCATGGTTTTTTTTTGTGATTTTTGGACTCTTTTTGGACTAAAAAGAAAAGCAAGTACAATCCTAGGCTTCAAATGGATTACAAAGGTTTCTGGCCACTAGAACAAAAGGTGTTTAATGAAGGCAACCGTTCGAGTGGTTATACATGCGACAGCACTACTCTCTGTTATGAAGTCTCCCAGCCTACAAGGGTTGCGCCTTGGAGGGTTTTGGGGGAGGTTGGCTGTCGGTATAACACAATTACACTTGTTGTTTGAATCTTTCACTCCAAACACAACTTATTTATAGTGGATTGGTAGGGATTGGCATTTAGCTTGTTACCACTTAGGGTTGTTCCTACTTGGATGAATGGTATCCAAGAGCAGGCCCCTCTAAAGGAAAAACACATGCGAGAATGATATGTCTGGCATTTTGGTCACCCAAGATAGGGGAGAGCATAGGCCTGGTATCATTCCCAAAACACAGAAGACAGTGGTTCTTTTTCCCCTAGTTAAAAATAAAAAACTAAATGAGCTATCTACTTGGGCAAGCACAAAAATTTGTTAACTTTGAAGTGATAACAAGATAACAATGGTCCAATTTTACCCAGATAGCAATGATGTGTTCAATTTTACCCATAGATTTGTTAACTTTGAAGTGATAACGAGATAGCAATGGTTCAGTTTTACCCAGATAGCACAAATTTGTTAACTTTGAAGTGATAACGAGATAGCAATGGTTTAGTTTTACCCAAATAGCAATGATGTGTTTAATTTTTACTCAGATAGCATGGATTTGTTAACTTTGAAGTGATAATGAGATATGAATGGTTTAGTTTTACCTAAATAGTAATGTGTCTAACTACGCAAGATAGCAATATAGCAATGATTCAATGATATGCAAGATAGCAATGATTCAGTTACTACTTTCCTAGTTAAGACTATATGAGATTTGCATGAGCATCCATTTCCTTTCCTTTTAGAAATTGAAGTGTGAGTTAACAAGTGCAAATATATGATTCTAAACCAGTACCTAGCCTACAAAATGGATCTAAGAGCTTTCTTGCGAAAATGTGTTAATCGTTAGTGAAAACCTCAAGGAAACCCTAAAAATCACTGCCTGAATTAGATGCACAGCTTCTGAGCTTGAATGCGCAGAAACATAGATCAGAAGTGCAGAAGTCTGAGAAAGAGGTCAAAAGCGTAGGAAAATAGAGTATATGCATAGAATCAGTGGATGCGCTGTAGAAAAGGTTATATGCACTAAAACAAAACTTGTATGTGCCGAATCAGCAGATGCATCGTAGAAGAGGTTATATGCGCCGAAACAGAGCCTGTATGCGTTGAAAGATTGGATACACTAGAATAGACATTAGATACATGTTTAGGATGGGTCAAATATGCAGATTCCTCCTGTGTACGGCCTTCTAACACACAAAAATTCAATTTTTGGGTTAAATTTGGGGCTAGGCCCCATAGTGGGCACCAAAAATGTTAAGGGAAAATTGGAGTAAACGTGAATAATCAATATAGTATATCAATAATACCCAAAACTCAATGAAATAATTAACAAAGAAGGTCAATCAAACAAAGAACAATACAAAGCAAACCTCCTTTAATTCTTAGCTTCCATTGATCTCCTATCGCAAATGATCTTGTCTATGAATATGGCCCTTAGAAGGTGCACTTCCTTGCTATGATTCCAAGATGTCAAATGGGAACAACTATGATAGTTTCACCATGAAGATGAGCTTCACAACAATGATGATAGTATGGTAACAAGTTGATCACAAGCAATGAAGGAATTGGTGCCAAAGGCACGCTGTAATTCCTACAGAGTAAGTTTACTTAAAGCCTGGATGATTGAAATGGAGGAAGAGGGTTCAATTTATAGACATGAGAGAGAAGATCAATGGTATAGAAAGAATGAGAAGATCAATGGCTGAGAAACCTTGAGAGAACGTGCGTGAATAGGAAGAAGACGTGTCACACAAAAGTTGTTTTGTTTGAGTTAACTACTTTCTTTTATTAAAGATAGGATTTGTTTTTCATAAATTGGAAAGCTTTTTTTCTAATTTAGGAGATATTGATAAAAACAAGGTTGATTGAATAGATAACTCAACTTGTGATTTGCTTTTACATGATTTGAGAGGAATTAAATAATAAATTATTTAATTATGTGTGCATGAAAAAGAAGACTTATTTTTAGAAGATTTGGAAGATATTTGAAGAATTAGAAGCAAATTAAATAAATAGATTTATTTAATTGTTGTGCATGATTTGGAAGAATAAATAAAATATTTGATTATATTTTATTCTTAGAGATTGGGAGGATTTAAATAAATTTGATTGATTTATTTAAATTAGGATTAATGATTTGACTTAATTAAATAATTAAGAATTACTTAATTGTTTGGAAGAATTTAATTAAATAAAAGATATATTTAATTTTGACTTTAGAACAGGTAATTAAATGTTTCGATATTTAATTAACTTAGAGGAATATGAATCAAATAAATAAATTTGTTTATTTATTTATTGATAGAAGAATTAGAAGGGAACAAATATTAAGAATATTTATTTAGACCGAATGTTGTCATTTTCAGGCATATAGAATAATCAATATAGTATATCAATAATACCCAAAATTCAATGAAATAATGAACAAAGAAGGTTAATTAAACAAAGAAAAATACAAAGTAAATGTCCTTTAATTCTCATCTTCCATTGATCGCCTATTGTAAATGATATTGTCTATGAATATGGCCCTCAGAAGGTGCACTTCCATGCTATGATTCCAAGATGTCAAATGGGAATGGCTATGATAGCTTTGCCATGAAGATGAGCTTCACAACAATGATGATAGTATGGTAACAAGTTGATCGCAAGCAATGGAGGAATTGGCGCAAAAAGCGTGTTGTAATTCCTGTAGAGTAAGTTTATTTAAATCCTAGATGAATGAAATAGAGGAAGAGGGTTCAATTTATAGACTAGAGAGAGAAGATCAACAGTATAGAAAGAATGATAAGATCAATGGTTGAGAAACATTGAGAGAACGTGCACAAATAGGAAGAAGACATGTGTCACACAAAAGCTATTTTGTTTGAGTTAACTACTTTCTTTTATTGAAGATAAGATTTTCTTTTCATAAATTAGAAAGTTTTATTCTAATTTAGGAGGTATTGATAAAAACAAGGTTGATTGAATAGATAACTCAACTTGTGATTTGCTTTTGCATGATTTGAGAGGAATTAAATAATAAATTATTTAATTGTGTGTGCATGAAGAAGAAGACTTATTTTTAGAAGATTTGGAAGATATTTGAAGAATTAGAAGCAAATTAAATAAATAGATTTATTTAATTGTTGTGCATGATTTGGAATAATAAATAAAATATTTGATTATATCTTATTCTTAGAGATTGGGAGGATTTAAATAAATTTGATTTATTTATTTAAATTAGGAGGAATGATTTGACTTAATTAAATAATTAAGAATTATTTAATTGTTTGGAAGAATTTAATTAAATAAAAGATTTATTTAATTTTGACTTTAGAAGAGGTAATTAAATGTTTTGATATTTAATTAACTTAGAGGAATATGAATCGAATAAATAAATTTGTTTATTTATTTATTGATAGAAGAATTAGAAGGGAACAAATATTAAGAATATTTATTTAGACTGAATCGTGTCATTTTTAGGCATATACATTTTGCCCCTCTTTGATGCAATGTAGTTTACGGCATTGCTTCAAAGAAATCAATTGTTGAGTAATGATACATGCCCCAGTTTGCCCTTGGTATAGGTTTAACAACAGTAGGATGCATGATTTGGAAGAATAAATAAAATATTTGATTATATTTTATTCTTAGAGACTGGGAGGATTTAAATAAATTTGATTTATTTATTTAAATTAGGAGGAAAGATTTGACTTAATCAAATAATTAAGAATTATTTAATTATTTGGAAGAATTTAATTAAATAAAAATATTATTTAATTTTGACTTTAGAAGAGGTAATTAAATGTTTCGATATTTAATTAATTTAGAGGAATTTGAATCGAATAAATAAATTTATTTATTTATTTATTGATAGAAGAATTAGAAGGGAATAAATATTAAGAATATCTATTTAGACTGAATCGTATCATTTTTAGGCGTATAAATTAAGAAAACCTCCAAAAGGCAAATACACAAAACAAATAGTTTTGGTTATAAAAGATTGATCATACACTTGGGATGCTCTTGCATCACACACATCTAACCAAACTTTGACACCCACCTTAAAGTTGTGCTTGGTGTGATGTTTATCATGCTTATACTTGTATCTCTCTTGACTTGATTTCAACTTATCTTGCACTTGAAGATAAGTTGTTAGATAGTCTTTATGAATTTCTTGTCCTTCTCAACCTCTAATTCATTATTTTCCCTTTTTCTTATGACCATCACACAACATCAAGTAACCTTGGCTTAATAACATGTCACTTCTTACAATGTCGAACAAAATTAGCATCATCACTTTGCATATATGTCTAATCAATGTAGTACTACAAATTAGAAATGGTTTAGTGGCCCCAAAGTTCGCATCCACCTTAGGCGTGTGCACCTCAATAAGACTAATCTCTTCTCTTTTATAATGCACAACAAGCCCAACTTGAAGAGAAAACTATTCTTCACATGAAAATTAACTCTTAGGAACAAATTCATCTTTCTTACCTTCTTTAATCTATTGATATGGCTCTCCAAAATCCTTTTTATAGACATAATCCTCCACATATACTTAACTTGACAAAGGTTCAAGAAGATAAAAAGTACTAACTACCAACAACAATGTTGGTCTCAAAAAAATCAACAATCTTATTATTTACGCCTCTTTTATATTTTACACGACTAAGTGGAATTGTTCAATAAACAATGTCCCCTTGTAATGGTGTGCTTCATCAAGATTCTATTGATCTCATGAGTATTGTAATGATTGATAGACTATTTAAACAATGGTCTTTGTTGGCAAGAAATGGGGAGGAACCAGTCTGTAGATCTGGTCCTTAGTCAAATCTCTAAAGTTAATTTATACCCCGGTCATACAGTGAGAGAATCTTAAGGAAGAAGTATGGAACAATAATATGTGGTACACATATCTATCACATATAAGAATTCATAGTATACACATAAACATAGTAGAACCCTTATATATCTCCTTTATATATAAATATTCAATGGGTAATTATACATTAATACCAATAGGTCTTAGTTTCTACCTTTTTACACAATCTTATACTTCCTTACTCTCTTACATTTGCATGTACATACTATATCCTATCTATATATTACATAAGGATGTGTCTTTTCCCAAAATGCCTCTTTGTATGTTAGCTATGTCCTTTGCATACCAATTGTGGTGACCTGTAGTAGGATTTGCTAGTAGCCCTGTCTTCTGCCAACATCGTTCCCCTTTTAAAAATATGTCTTATCCTCAAGACATGCTATGTTCAACTTGAAGGTAGGATGTTCTTATAAATTACTCTGAGCTAAGATAGAGTTGTGTTCCATTACTTCTTAGCTAATGTCAAAATTTGAATTTTTCCCTCTATGTGTATATATGTATCTTTTGCATCTCCTAGTGTAGTAGGGATTTGGATCTTCTGGGTTGTCTGCTTGGCCTCTATGAAAATGCCTTTTAGGGATGTCAGTCTTAGGCTTACTACTTCTAGTTTCTTGATTTGTGACCTTATTTGTTCCCTTTGGTCTTGGAGTTGCTGGAGCTGAGTGTGTAATGTTTCTACTTGCACCCTTATTGCTCCATTAGTATTTTTTATAGGATCATATGTGGTAGCTATACCTATATTATCTGTGCTTCTAGCGCATCCATTTGATCCTTAAAATTTTTAGTAGTTGTGGGCCACTATAGACAAAACTGATATAATACCTTTACTTCCTACATGCCCTGCTGGATACTTATTATTTGTGTTTCCAATTTAGTACATGGCTTAGCACATTTATTTGATGCTTCCACTAATCTTCTTTTATTCATTTGTTTAGTTATGCGTTATTCTGCCTTGCTCTCTAGATAGCTAGAATTTGCCTTGAAGCTATGCATTAACTATTCTAGTTGTTGTGTGAGAGGTAGGGTTGTGTCCCTTTGTGCCTCTGACATCTCATTTTGGATTAAATTGATTGCCCCCTGTAGTAGTTCACTACCCTCAATATGTTGTTGCAAAATTTCTTCCCCCGCTGTGGAGTGGAAGATATCACCAATTTGTATCTTCTAGATAGGTGTTATCCCAGATAAATTTACCTGTCCTCCTACCAATGGTAACTATAGCAGCTGAGTAGTCACTATAATTTGTATTTGCTTTTGTTGTGCCAAAAACTCTTTAATGGATTGAATAGGTGATGCAGAGGAAGATGCATCACGATTATCTAATCTTTGTTCCTCTTCCTCTTGATGTGTATTATATGTATTTCGTTGAGGGTTTATTTGTTGATTCTCCCACTCTTCTTGCTATGTATCTGTGTTGTGGGGAGGGGATACCCTTTGTTCTTCTTCTTCCTCTCTCTACTCTTCTTGTTGTGTATTATCTAGAGATGATATCTCTTCTTGTTCTACATTTTTATCACTCTCCTTTACAGCATCATATATCTTCTTTGTAATTGCTTCAGTTTCTTTTTTTATTTTGTCCCTATCTTCCTTTTCCATGTTCATTAGGGTGTCAACCCTCTACTTTTTCCTTAGTTCCTTAGCCTATAGATGGGTTAACTTATCTTTTTCCTCTATGGATATAGAGGGAACTATACCCTCAATGGCTTCTTGTCTCAGTTCTTCATCCAACTGTAAAGCTTTCTCCCTCATTTGTCTTAGGGAAGCTACTAGTGTTTTTGGTAAACTTTCTAGTATTTCATCCAGAGTTTTATCTTGCTTCAACATGTATCTTATTATGGATTTTTCTCGAATATCTTTGTTTTGCGGTGATGCTTCATCATATAATTGTGTTGTATCTTTCAATAAGCCATAGCATTCTATTGCATTAACTAATGCATCAATATTAAAGGGTTCTTGAGGGCTCTCTTCTTCTATCTCTGTTTGCTTCTTTTTCTTTTTCAGATGTAGTTGTGACACTTCTTCTTCCCCTTCTCCTTCAATTTATTTTGCAGAAGTTTGGAATTTATTCCTTTTAGCCTGTTGTTTCTATCTAGGTGCTTTCTTCTTTTTCTTTGCACTTAGTTGCACTAGGGTTTCTAATGCCACCCTTCTTCATGTTGAAATTTTTTGTGTTGAGGATTGAGGTTGTGGTGTCATTTTTCACTGGATGTGTTTGTAATTAAGGTGTCCCAACCTTGCTAATTCCTTGTATTAATTCATTGTATGTATTTATTTATTGTCTATTGTATAATTTGGATGCAAATCTTATGTTATCATATTGTGGGAGTTGGCACGGTGATGTGTCATCCTACATGGAATATGACCACATGTAAATTTATCCTCACATGAGGAGATAGGCATCCCACTTAGTTTTAGGAATATTTTTCCATGTGTTAGCATCTTGGAATGTATGTAAGGGAATATTGACTGAAACGGTCATGACAGATTCCTATGACAAAGTTATGACCTATAAGAGTTAGAAATATAAGATCTTATGACAGGTGAAGACATGTGTCGAGAAGCATCTTTGAAAAAGGCATCTTTGGGTGCCCTAAGGTGGACTATGACATGTTGTAAGAGAATATGCTATTTATATCATGTGTATGATAGATTCTCTTACAACTGTAAGTTATGACAGCTATGACAGATTCTATGATTATTGTAAGAGTCGTAAGAGCATATGTCATAGCCCATTTTGGAAATATGTGACCTCCTTGGGATGGGGTGACTTGAAAAGTGTTAGGATCATCCTACAGTGTTGGACAAGTGTCCATAGGTGTGGGTTTTGGGCCATGAGGCCATGTTCAACGCCCATCTCAATGTGGAGCCATTTTTGCCTTGTATTTTCTTTATAAACAGGTGCTGTGGAGAGAAGTACTATAGGTTTGATAGGTACTATTATGCTACCGGATCATCTCCAAATATGAGTATCGAAGACTCCTGCAAGAGCATTGGCTTTGTGTTGTATTGTAACCTTCATTGTTTACAGAATACATTTGAGTTGTGTTTTAGAGTGGGGTTTTTCACCCATAAGGGTTTTCCCCATGTATATCTTGTGTCTCTCTTCTTCTGTATCACTTTCTTGTGTTTGTGTTTGCTACAATATCTCTATTAATGGGTTAACATAGCTGTAATTGTAAAGATAAAATTGAATTTGCACTCTCCTCCCCTCATTAGATTAGTGTAGGAAGTGATTTCTGCACACCTAGCTTCCTTTCAATTGGTATCAGAGCCTGGCCATTTTTGGTTCTAGCTGCTGGGTAGGGGTTTTTTGAGCTAATCTTAGGTTGAGTGGGAGTGTTGTGTAGAGCATCTTGTATCTTGTTGTAGCAAGGATATGGGAACCACATCCAGAAGATTAGAGGTGGAGAAATTTAATGGCACTAATTTCAAGTTGTGGAAACTCAAGATGGAGGACCTACTTGTTGATCGTGACCTATGGGAAACTGTATCTGGTGTAAAGCCTACAACAATGTCACAAGCTGATTACGACCTCAAAGATCGGAAGGCTAAGGGTCTCATAAGACTCTGTTTAGCTGACTTTGTCTTGTTGAATGTCCATGAGGAGAAGAGCACGAAACATCTTTGGAAGAAGTTGGGTGATGTTTATCAAGCCAAGTCCTTGGTGAACAAGATTTTTCTGAAAAAGAAGTTGTTCACTCTAAAAATGGAAGACAAAGGATCTGTTGTAGACCACATGAATGCTTTTAACATGATCGTTGCACAGTTGACATATGTGGGTGTGAAAATGGAGGAGGATCGATGTATGACCCTGCTTTATTCTTTGCTAGATTCGTGGGATCATCTTGTCATGGCTATCGAAAGCACCACTACCACCTTCAAGATGGAAGATGTGGTGTCCTTACTATTATCTGCAGAAATGTGGAGGAAAACATCTGAGTCAGCCAAAGAGGCTCTTATGGTTCATGGAAGACCCAAAAGAGAAAGAGAAGAAGGACAAGAAAGGTGAAAAGGGCAGATCCAAATCTCCTAGAAAGTCCAAGGCTCTTTGTTGGAACTGTGGAAAATCTAGGTATTTCCAAAAGGAATACAAAGAAGAGAAGAAAAAGAAAAAGAAGACTACTCCAGATTCAGATTTGACAAGTCACAAGATGATGGTGATGTCTTCATCGCAGTCCTAACCACCCATGCATCTGATGATGTGTGGTTGATTGATTCTGGTGCATCATTCCACATGACCTCACATTGAAGCTGGTTCACGAAGTATGAAGAGTTTGATGGTGGAAGAGTGTACTTGGGTGACAACTCTCATCTAAAGATTATTGTTCTTGGAAGAGTCTCAATCTGATTCTCTGATGGACGAGTGAAGGGGATCATTGGGGTTATGCACATCCCAGGCCTAGCACGGAACCTACTTTTTGTAAGTATGTTGAGTGATGCAAGTGTGTAGGTTGTCTTTTCGAAGGATGGATGCAAGATGACTAGAGGATCTATGGTGCTTGCGAAGGGTACTCAGAGAGGTACTTTGTTTTAGCTAGAGGCATGCACTTCATAGTGTAATAGTTCTTCTAGCTTGAAGAAAAGAGCTACAGTCACTTCATACCCACCATCCAAACAAGCAGTGAAGAAATCTGTTGTAACTAGTTCTGATGGTAGTACACATGCTATGGAAGCTAAGATTCCTGTTAAAAAGACTATGTTATGGCATTTGAGATATGACCACATTGGTGAGAAGGGTCTTAGAACCCTGAAAAATAAAAACATTGTTGAGGGGTTAAATGATTGTAATCTTGAGTTCAACTTTTGTGAACATTGTGTATATGGAAAACAAAACCATGTTTAGTTTTACTCTAGTTCTCACAAGTCTTCTAGTGTGTTGGATCTTATTAATTTTGATGTGTTTGGTCTAGTTAATGTTCCTTCGATTTCCAAATCTATATATTTTGTATCTTTCATAGATGATTACAGTAGAAGGACATGGGTTTATTTTATCATAAGGAAAACTGAAGTCTTTAGTTGGTTTAAAGAGTTTAAAGCCTTTGCTGAAAATTAGACTAGTAAAAAGATTAAGTGTTTGAGAACTGACAACGGTGGTGAGTTTTGTTCGGTAGAGTTTGATAAGTTCTATAAAGAGCAAGGGATTGAAAGACATAAGACAACTCCATATACCCCGCAGAAAAATGGAGTTGCAGAGAGGATGAACAGGACACTAATGGAGAAGGCTAGGAGTATGCTTAGTGGAGCAAGCCTTGAATAAAAGTTTTGGGCTGAAGTTGTAGCCACTACTTGCTATTTGGTAAATAGATCTCCTACATCAGCTCTTTTTGGCAAGACACCTATGGAGGTGTGGTCTGGTAAGAAACCTTTAGTTAGGCATCTTCATTGCTTTGGTTGTGAGGCATATGCACATGTGCCTAGGGAGAAACGGTCTAAATTGGAGAACAAGGTTGTTAAATGTATTTTCATTGGCTATGGTGTCAGTGTGAAATGATACAAGATTTGGGATCTTGTGGCTAAAAAATTATTGTATAGCAGAAGTGTTATCTTCAAAGAGCTAACACCTACTTCCATTGTTCTACAGTTAGAACAGACAGAAAACATAGAAGATGCTGTTCAGTTTCCTTCTACCCCTGAGAAGACTAAACCGACAGACCTTGTGAGACCTAATGATGAGGAGAGCTCTATCAGCTCTGAAAGCTCAGAAGAAGCAGAACCTCAACCTCAGCCATTGAGGAGGTCTACATGAACAAGAAAGCAACCTAATAGGTTTGGTTATTCATTACTTAACTCTAGTTGTGCTTTTGCTTTACTCACTAACACTAATGAACCTAGAACTATGAAAGAGGCTATGGGCATGAATGATTTAGGTTCCTTGAAGGAGGCCATGGAAGATGAGATGGCTTCTTTGGAGAAGAATAAAACATGGGAATTGGTGCCTTTGCCTAAAGGATGGAAACCCGTTGGATGTAAATGGGTGTTCAAGAAGAAATTCAGTGCAGATGGCAGTGTTGAAAAGTATAAGGCTAGATTAGTTGCAAAGGGGTATTCACAATTGGAGGGAATTGATTATGGTGAAATTTTCTCTCCCATTGCAAAGCTAACATCCTTTCAATTTCTGTTATCTCTTGCAGCTGCTTATGACTTAGAGGTAGAACAGATGGATGTGAAGACAACTTTCCTTCATGGTGATTTGGAGGAAGAGATTTACATGTCACAGCTAGAGCACTACATAGAGAAAGGTAAAGAAAATTTGATTTGCAAGTTAAAGAAGTCTCTGTATGGTTTGAAGTAGTCTCCTAGGATGTGGTACTTGATGTTTGATGCCTTTATGTTATCGATTAGATATTTCAGATCGAAATCAAATCATTGTGTGTATTACAAGTTTGACAATGATCGCATTCTCATTATTGCATTGTATGTTGACGATATGCTATTGATTGGGAATGGTAAGAATATGATTTTTGATTTGAAGTCTCAGTTGTCAGCACAATTTGAGATGAAAAATCTTGGGGCAGCCAAGTACATTCTAGGAATGGAAATCAGAAGAGATAGAGATAACAAAAAACTTTGGTTAAGCCAAAGTAAGTATGTGAAGATCGTGTTGGATAGGCTCAGCATGGCAGATTGTAGACCATTGTGTGTTCCTATTTCTTTGGGACAAAGTTGTCTATTAGTGATTGTTCAAAATCTCCTAGTGAGGTGGAGGACATGAGCAAAGTACCTTATGCTAGTGATGTTGGCAGTTTGATGTATGCTATGGTCTACACAAGACCAAACATTGCCCAAGTAGTGGGAGTCCTTAGTCGATTTATGGCTAATCATGGACAGGTACATTGGGATGCAGTTAAGTGAGTGTTCAGATATTTGAGGAGTACTTCCAAGTATTCCATATGCTATCATGGTAATGCTACATGACCTCCACATTTAATTTGTATTCATGGATTTGTGGATTCTGATTGGGTAGGTGACATTGATAGTACGAGATCCATTAGTGCCTATGTGTTCACTATGTTTGGTGGTGCAATTAGTTGGATGAGTAAGTGACAACCTGTGGTTGCTTTATCCACTACAAAAGCTGAGTACATGGCAGCAACTCATGCTTGTAAGGAATCCATTTGTCTTAAGAGATTGTGTTCAGATATTGGTGTTGATGCAGGACAAATTACGATTTGTTGTGACAGTTAGAGTGTGATTTGCCTTGCGAAGAATCCAACTTTCTATGCTAGAACAAAGCATATTGATGTATAGTTTCACTTCATGTGAGACATGGTAGAGGATGGGAAGGTAAATTTGGAGAAGGTAGATACTTTGAAGAATGTTGTAGATGTATTGATGAAACCAGTGGGCACAGAGAAGTTTGGATGATGTTCAGAGTCTATAGGCCCTCAGCCTATAGCAATTAAATCATGTTAATTTTATTGGCTCTTACAAAGTGTTAGACAAGTGGGAGAATGTTGGGAATTAAGGCATCTCAACCTTGGTAATTCCTTGTATTAATTCATTGTATTTATTTATTTATTGCCTATTGTATAATTTGGATGCAAATCCTATGTTGTCATACTGTGGGAGTTGGCAAGGTGATGTGTCATCCTACATGGCATATGACCACGTGTAAATTTCTCCTCACATGAGGAGATAGGCATCCCACTTAGTTTTAGGAATATTTTTCCATGTGTCGGCATCTTGTAATGTGTGTAAGGGAATATTGACCGAAATAGTCATGACAGATTCCTATGAAAAAGTTATGACATGTAAGAGTTAGAAATAGAAGATCTTATGATAGGTGAAGACATGTGTCGAGAAGCATCTTTGAAAAAGGCATCTTTGGGCCCCCCAAGGTGGACTATGACATGTTGTAAGAGAATATGCTATTTATAGCCTGTGTATGATAGATTCTCTTACAGTTGTAAGTTATGACAGCTATGACAGATTCTATGACAGTTGTAAGAGTCGTAAGAGCATCTGTCATAGCCCATTTTGGAAATAGGTGACCTCCTTGGGATGGGGTGACTTGACAAGTGTTAGGAACATCCTAAAGAGTTGGACAAGTGTCCATAGGCATGGGTTTTTGACCATGAGGCCATGTTGGACACCCATCTCAATGTGGAGCCATTTTTGCTTTGAATTCTCTTTATAAACAAGTGCTTTGGAGAGGAGAAGTACTACAAGTTTGACAGGTACTATTATGCTGCTAGATCATCTCCAGATACAAGTTTCAAAGACTCCTACAAGAACATTGGCTCTATGTTGTATTGTAACCTTCATTGTTTACAGAATACATTTGAGCTGTGTTTTGGAGTGTGGGGTTTTTCACCCGTAAGGGTTTTCCCCACGTATATCTTGTCTCTCTTATTCTATATCACTTTCTTGTGTTTGTGTTTGCTGCAATATCTCTATTAGTGGGTTAACATATCTATAATTGTAAAGATAAAATTGAATTTGCACTCTCCTCCCCTCATTAGATTAGTGTAGGAAGCAATTTCTGCATGCCTAGCTTCCTTTCAATATGTACTTCTCCCTAATCTCCTTAGATTTTGTGTGGAAGCAGCCACTTGTAGAGCTGAGGAAGTGCTTTGTGGAACTTCCACTGTGGGTTGTCATGCTGATGTTGTAGGATGCGATGTAGATGTATCTATTTGGGGTGGTATCCCCCATTCCTTATGTAGTTTATCTTTATTTTTCTTTAAGTTTTATTCTGCAGCTTTCTTATGTTGCTTGTTCATTACCTCCCGATATGTCACAAATATCTCCGCAGAGGTATCCTTGGGCTTACTTAACAAATTTTATGCATAAGCATTTGTTTCTATCTCGGTGATATCATATGGTAGCTATTGCAAGTATGGGCCTACCTGGTATTGTCATTGATGTCAACATACTCCTGTTGCATTAATGATAAGGATTGGATGAACTGTGTGCTGAGGATATTGAGAAAATTAGTCTCAATCAGAAACAAAGAAGAACAGGGAAGACAGCAAGGTAAAAGTCCAAGATAGGATGAAGATCAGAGGATACAGTTTAAAGGGTTTGTAGAAATGTGTCTTAAGGTGGTCCAATAGAGATTTCAGAGGTCCACATAAAGATTTGAAGAAGTTGTGACTATTCAAGTAAAACTAATTCTGGCAGGTGTTCAGTGGTGACAGAGTAAGATAGATAGGTCCAGTGAGATCCGGAATTGCATTATAAAGTTCTACAGATTTGGGGGAGTTCTAAGGACATCTTTGTGGAATGTCAACTAGATTGGTTCATGGTTTGAAGGTCCGCAAGCATCTATTCCTTTGTGACAGTGATGACAGACTGTGTTCTTGAGGTTCTGGATGAAGCAGAGAAGGATTTAAGTAAGCAAATGAAGTATGGATGTTTTTGGTGATTCAGGCAAGCTTGTAGTGGTCTTTGGATCATGTTTAGTTCATGTTGGTGGTCCGCATTAAAGTTGGAGTTCACTTTTGAAGAACAACTTCCAGATAATGGTGTTCTTCCTAAAACAAGCTGACCGGATGAGTTACACATCTTGCGGATGTTATTATGGATGTTTTCTAACTTAGATGATCATTCCTAAGTTGATGTCTTGTATAAATAAGGGATTGCAAAGTCTTTTGGAAGGTGTCCTTGAGGAGATGAGTGTGTGGTAGCAAGGAGGAGAGCGAAAGGCAGAACAAAAGTATTGGGCTTAATGGAACTGATTCAAGCATGGTGAAGATGCTATTTTCCAGTTCAAGTAGGTGATACTTATTTCTTTGTAGACAGTGTGTCTCTTGTAGGCAGTGAGCCTCTTGTGAGTAGTGTGCTTGGGCAGTGAGCCCTAATTGGCAAGTGCCATTTTTATTTCTTCTATTCTTCTAACAAAGAATACTCTCTTGGGTTAATCACCCCATGGTTTTTCCCTTAATCGAGTTTTCCACGTCAAAATCTTGGTGTCTTTTGTGTTGATATGTTTCTACTTTTGATTTGAATGCATTATGTTTCATGATTAATATACTGCTAATCACTAAGAAGGATTTAAGTTTGTAACCGAAGAAAGTTTTGCACAACTAATTCACCCCCCCTCTCAGTTGTGTGCCCTAAGTTTAACAATTGGTATCAGAGCTAAGTTCCTCTAAAAGAAGCTTAACCACTTGAGGAGATCTAGGATGTCGTCTTACAAGAAGGATAGTCCGAAGTTTGATGGGACCAACTTTGCTCTTTGGAAAGGTCGCATGAAATGTCACTTGTAGTGTATGGGTATAGCGTACGGGTCCATGGTTACAAAATAGTATGTACCTCCATAGGGTGGTCTGACAACCCTAAATGAAATCACAGATGCTAAAAATAATCTGCAGACCATAGAGGCTCTTCTAAGCACATTATCTGATTCAGAGCTCTCAAATGTTATTGACCTACCAACGCTTTTGATATTTGGAAAAAACTAGAACTTTTGCATGAAGGAGACCAGAATGTTAAATGTGCAAGGTTACAGAATCTAAAAGGGAAATTTGAAAAACTGAAGATGAGAGATGATGAAAATATTACTACTTTTATGCCAAGAGTGAATAAGCTGGTTTGTGGAATTAGAAATGCTAGTGGAGTCTTGGATGAAAATGAGATTATTGGCAAAATTCTTAGATCTCTACCTAAATCTTACAAAATCAAGGTTGCTACCATTGAAGACTTCAGAGCCCATACAACTGTCACAAGAGATCAATTGGCTGGGAAACTAGCTGCATTTGAAATGACAAAGTTTGGAGATGACCCCCCCAAGACTGAATCTGCATTCAAATCCAGTGCTTCTGTAAAAGGTAAACAAAGGTTTGATCCAGGAGAGAACTCTTCAAAGAAACTTACATGGTATGAAAAAGCAAGAAAAGACATGGAAGAAGAAGAAGCTAAAACTACTCACCTTGAAGCTCTTATTGCAAAAAGATTGCCAAGAGGATCTGGTAAGTATGAAGGGAAACTACCTTTTAAGTGTTTTAACTGCAATAAGATTGGTCATTTTGCCTCAAAGTGTCCAGAAAGATTTTCAAGGCCAAACCCTAACAGATCAAGGTTCCAAAAGAATTGTTACTATGTTCATGAAGAAGATGACAATGAAGGAGTAACAGATGATGAATCAGAGATAGGAAACAAATCTAGAAATGATTGGGTGTTTATTGCTATCAAGGAAGAAGAACCAATATCCTCTGAATCCGTCAATAATAAAATTGCAGAAAGAGCTCTGGCTGCCCAAGTTGAAGAAAAGGACAATTGGGTAATTGACAGTGGATGTTCTCACCATATGACAGGTGACAAAAATAAGTTTGTAGATTTGGAAAGGTATGAAGGAGGAGTGGTAAAGTTTGGTGACAATTCTGCTGGTAGAATCAGAGGTAGAGGAACTATTTCTTTTGATGGAAAGAACAAAACCAAAAATGTACTTTATGTTGAAGGATTGCAGTACAAACTTCTCAGTGTTGGACAGTTGGCGGACAAAGGCTATGATCTCAGATTCAAGAATGGAAAATGCAAGATCTTTGAGAGTTCTGGAATGGAGATTGCATCCAATACCCAAACAAAAGGTAACATCTTCCATTTAGTTGGTACTGGTAAAAGTTGTCTTTTTGTGCAAGTTGATCAGAGTTGGTTATGGCATAGGAGAATGTGTCATGTGAATTTTGATAATATCATCAAGATAAGTAATACTCAGGCTGTAAGAGATCTTCCAAAATTAGTGAAACCCACTAATAGTTTATGCAAAGAATGTCAGTTGGGTAAACAAAGCAGAGTCTCATTTAAAAGAAAGGAACAATCCTCTACCAGTTTATTGGACCTAGTTCATACTGATCTTTGTGGTCCGGCAAGAATCAGAAGTGTGCAAGGTGATAGATACTTCATGTTGCTAATTGATGACTATTCTTGGATGGTGTGGGTAACCTTTCTAAAAGAGAAATCAGAAGCTTTTGAGAAATTCAAAATATTCAAGGCTATGGTAGAAAATGAAACTGGATTAAATTTGAAATGTCTAAGGTCTGATAGAGGTGGAGAATTCACATCCGGTGAGTTCTTAGAGTTCTGTGAGAAACATGGAATAAAAAGGCAGTTGTTTGCTCCCAAGACTCCTCAGTAGAATGGAGTAGTTGAGAGAATGAACCAGACCATCTAGGAAGCATCTAGGACCATGATGATGGAAGCAAATGTTCCTCAGATCTATTGGAAAGAAGTTGTCAGTACTGCAGTCTATACCCTCAATCGAGTTCAAATCAGAAGCAATACCAGTAAGACTCCTTATGAACTTTGGTTTGGCATCACTCCTACTATGAGGTATTTTAGAGTTTTTGGTAGCAAATGTTATATTAAAAGAGATGAAGATCGAGGAAAGTTTGATGCTATAAGTGATGAAGAAATATTCATGGGCTACTTTACTCAAAGCAAAGCATACCGGTGTTATAACAAGAGACTAGGAAAGATTATAGAAAGTACAAATGTGAAGGTTGATGAAGGAATTGAAAAACCCTCAAGGTTTTATGAATATGATGAAGATGATCAAGATGGTGTTATGTTTCAAAGAGCCCAAGCCCCTTCTAAAACTCAGATTCAAACTGATCCGGTAAATTAGGAAGTAGAGTTGAGCTTCAATGAATCTAGTCAAGAATCAGAAGTGCAAGAAACTCCCAAAGTTCCTAGGTATGTAAGATTGAACCACTCTAAAGATCAAATCATAGGTGATAAAAGCAAAGGAGTACAAACAAGAAGAAGAATTGCTCAAGATTCAGAAGAGTGTTGTCTGATTTCAAAGATTGAACCTAAGACAATGAATGAAGCTTGCAATGATGAAAATTGGTCAAAAGCCATGGAGGAAGAATTAATGCAAATTGAGAAAAATCACACTTGGGATCTTGTTCCCAGACCTAGAAACAAGAATGTGATTGGAACCAAATGGGTCTTCCGGAACAAACTGAATGAAGTTGGTGAAGTAATCAGAAACAAAGCCAGATTGGTCTACAAATGCTATTCTCAAATAGGAGTTGATTTTGAAGAAACTTTTGCTCTGGTGGCAAGAATTGAAGAAGTTAGATTATTTCTTGCATTTGCTGCCTTCAAAGATTTCAAAGTGTATCAGATGGATATCAAGTCTGCCTTCCTAAATGGTGACTTGGAAGAAGAAGTGTACATTGAACAACTGAATGGTTTTCAATTGTCTGATCATGGTGATATAGTTTGCAAATTGAAGAAAGCTCTGTATGGACTGAAGCAAGCCCCAAGAGCCTGGTATGAAAGATTGGATAAGCATCTTTTGAAGATTGGTTTCAACAAAGGTACTGTTGATAGTAACTTGTATTTCAAAATTGATCATGAAAGTATCTTGATTGTTGAAGTATTCATTGATGATATCATTTTTGGAGGAAGAGATAGTATGTGTAAAACTTTTGCCAATCAAATGAAAAGTGAGTTTGAGATGTCCATGCTTGGTGAAATGAATTTCTTCTTCGGTCTGCAAATCACTCAAACAAAGAAATGAATCTTCATCTCTCAGACCAAATATGTGGAAGAATTATTGAAGAAATTTGGGATGGAAGACTCAAAGACAATGAACACTCCCATGGCAACCAAATGTAAGTTGAGCAAAGATGATGACTCTCCCAAGGTTGATCAGACAAAGTACAGGTCAATGATTGGAGGATTGTTGTATCTCACCCAAACTAGACCAGACATTATGCAGGCTGTTGGTCTTGTTGCTAGATTCCAAGTTGATCCTAGAGAATCTCATGTCATGGCATTCAAGAGGATTTTTAGATATCTAAAAGGGATAGTTGAGTATGGTTTGTGGTATCCTAGAGATCATGATTTCTCTCTTCATGCCTATACAGATGTATATTGGGCAGGAGATGCGGATGACCGGAAGAGTACCAGTGGTGGAGCATTTTTTGGGGGGAAGAGATTGGTTTATTGGCTAAGCAAGAAACAAGAGGCAATATCTCTATCTACAACTGAAGCAGAATATATTGCAATAGTAGGTAGTTGCACTCAAGTCTTGTGGATGAAGCAGATGCTAAGAGATATCAAAGTAGAGTATGAGGAACCTATCACAATCTTCTGTGATAATTCAAGTGCAATAAATATATCTAAGAATCCAGTGTTGCATTCAAAGACTAAGCATATATCCATCAAGTTTCACTTTTTGAGAGAGCAAGTGAACAAGAATGAAGTCAGATTAGAATTTGTGCCTTCCAAGGATCAGATTACAGATATATTTACTAAACCTCTACCTAAGGATTCTTTTGAGTATCTCAGGGAGAGGCTAGGGGTCATTGCCCCTCTGGTGATGAACTAAGGTGCACTGAGGTGCATCAGTTTGGTGGTTATCACAATCATATCTTGTGATCTAGATTGATGATGGGGAGTTGCTACTCAGGGGGAGTAGCAGGTATGATTCTGAAGTGTTAAAATTGCAAGTATGTGCCCTTTGCCATTGATGTCAAAGGGGGAGAGAAGATATGTGAAAAACAAGTGGTTGCTGATCAAAGGGGGAGCAGTTAAGGGAGAGAAGACATGAAAATGGTCATTGCTGTTAGGGGGAGTTGTGAAAGTGAGGAGAAGTTCTTGTCCTAATGGTTAAAATAGTTTTTCACATCATATGTTGCCATCAATGACAAAGGGGGAGATTGTTACAAGTATGGGCCTAACCAGTGTTGTCATTGATGTCAACATACTCCTATTGCATTAATGATAAGGATTGGATTAGCTGTGTGCTGAGGATATTGAGAAAATTAGTCTCAATTAGAAATAGAGAAGAATAGGGAAGACAGTAAGGTAAAAGTCTAAGATAGAATGAGGATCAGAGGATGTGGTTTAAAGGGTTTGTAGAAATGTGTCTTAAGGTGGTCCAGTAGAGATTTCAGAGGTCTGCATAAAGATCTGAAGAAGTTGTGACTGTTCAAGTAAAACTGATTCCAACAGGTGTTCAGTGGTGACAGAGTAAGACAGATAGGTCCGGTGAGATCCAGAATTGCATTATAAAGTTCTGCAGATTTGAGGGAGTTCTAAGGACATCTTTGTGGAATATCAACTAGATTGGTTCATGGTTTAAAGGTCCGCAAGCATCTATTCCTTTGTGACAGTGATGACAGACTGTGATCTTGAGGTTCCGAATGAAGCAGAGAAGGATTTAAGTAAGCAGATGAAGTATGGATGTTCTTGGTGATTCAGGCAAGCTTGTGGTGGTCTTTGGATCATGTTTAGTTCATGTTGGTGGTCTGCATTAAATTTGGAGTTCACTTTTGAAGAACAACTTCTGGATAATGGTGTTCTTCCTAAAACAGGTCGACCGAATGAGTTACACATCTTGTGGATGTTATTGTGGATGTTTACTGACTTAGATGATCATTCCTAAGTTGATGTCTTGTATAAATAAGCGATTGCGAAGTCTTTTGGAAGGTGTCCTGGAGGAGATGAGTGTGTGGTAGTAAGGAGGAGAGCGAAAGGTAGAACAGAAGTATTGGGCTTAATGGAACTGATTCAAGCATGGTGAAGATGCTATTTTCCAGTTCAAGTAGGTGATACTTATTTCTTTGTAGACAGTGTGTCTCTTGTAGGTAGTGAGCCTCTTGTGAGCAATGTGCTCAGGCAGTGAGCCCTAATTGGCAAGTGCCATTTTTGTTTCTTCTATTCTTCTAATAGAGAATACTCTCTTGGGTTAATCACCCCGTGGTTTTTCCCTTAACCGGGTTTTCCACATCAAAATCTTGGTGTCTTCTGTGTTGATATGTTTCTACTTTTGATTTGAATGCATTATGTTTCATGATTAATATACTACTAATCACTAGGAAGGATTTAAGTTTGTAACCGAAGAAAGTTTTGCACAACTGATTCACCCCCCCTCGTAGTTGTGTGCCCTAAGTTTAACAGTAGCCTAGGGATCCAAAATGTCCTAGGCTCCACTGCTTCCATATATGTATAGTATTTATCCACCATGAATGTTATGTGATTTATGTATTGTTTGACTAATTCATAAGGGATCATTTCCCTAGCTTGCATCTTTGTTTGTAGGGATTTCAATAAACCCCAATAAGTGCCATTGAATGTCTTTGTATCCTTAAATTGTCCTATATGTTGTTTGATTTGTGCCACTATTGTTAAATGTTGTTGTCATACCTTACCCTTAAACCCTGGTAGCTCATTTAAAAACTAAAATACTAAGAAAATGATTAGGGTTCCATACTAGAAGTTATAATTAGACTCCTTGGTTCTCTGCAAATTCTCTAGCAATTGCTCTCTCATTACTTTACAGAGGTTGAAGTCTTTTCCTTCCTTCACCATTTGGTAGGAAATGTGGATTACGGTAGCAGTCGCATATCCCTCTCTATTTGCATAGTAGATTTTTTAGGCTATCCCCATTTCCACGTACCTAACCCCTAGGTCTATTATTTCTTTGATGCTTAGGTTACGACCATCCAATGTTTCCCCGTGAGCTCCATTACTTTGTCATTCTTAATTTCTTTCATTGTGAGCACTAGTCCAATTGAGTTAAGCCTCGTTATTGCCCTAATTACATCCTTGGTAATATGGTAGGGTTTGTCTAGATCTATGAATTCATCATGAATTTTCCTGAGGACAATTCTAACCCACTCATGTGCATCACTGAAGTCAAGGTAGTCTTTCCAAATATCCAGCTTCTTGATTGCAATATTTTGATATTCTGGTAAATACGCTTATCATCCAACAATTTATCCCTCAATTCTTTGAACTTTATGTGATCTATTTTTGAAATTGTAGAATGAATGTATTTCATCACATCTTCTGTGTATACTACATCCACCAGCACTATAGAGAATGCATCATCTTTATCCATCTCCATCACCTTATAAGGGCACTTCTTATACTTAGGCCTAGGATTCTCTACAACATCAATTAGTACTGGTGTAGCCAATTTTGCTTCTTCATAGCTTGATAGCTAGGGTTTAATCACTTCACATCTTTGCACTTCAGAGCTTGAATTATCAAAGTCTTTGGATGTAAATGAGGAGATAATTGAAGGGTTAGGGTTTATATAATCCTAAAAGTAACTTTATGCATTAATTGTATCTACCCATTCTACTTTTCATGGGCTTTTTTAGCTGTTAAGTGTCATAAGCAGCTAACAGTTAGTTTATATTATACTATGTTACAATATGATACATGTTATAATTTCTCCTCATTATTGCTTATTATTCTAGAGATTGATGATATTGTTTCGATCTAGTCGCATTCACATAACCAGTTGATAGTTTTCCTTCCATATCTCTTAGCCTTACTACTTTGAACCTTGCAATTTCATCTATATAGTATGGTCCTAACCATCTTACCTTCAATTTTCCCTATCTTTTAAATTTGCTATCATACATGAGTATCAAATCACCTTATTTGAAGATTTTCTACCACACTTTTCTATCATGCCATGCTTTCTGGCGCATCCTTTCCAAATTCATATTGTATGCCTCCATTAATCTATTTTCATCCATTTTTTCTAATTCCTCTATCCTCTAGACTAGGGATTCCTCCTCATTTAACTGAAAAGTCAATGCGGTACAAAAATTCCATCGTATGAAGTGTACCGGTATTATGCATCCATTCCATATACTAGCTCAAATGGTATGAAGTTTGTTGTTCTTTTATAGGTAGTGCGGTAGACCCAAAGTATCGCAGGTACTTTTAGGTCTTAGTCTATTCTATTCCCATTGCGCATCTTTGTTAATGTTGTTCCAATTATCTTATTCAGATCTTCACTTGTCCCATTTGCTTGTGGGTGATAAGGTGAACTGTTATTGTGTGCTATCATAAAGTTCTGCAATGGCTCCACAATTATGTTATTCACAAATTGTTTATCTTGATCACTTGTTAGGCTCAATGGGCAGCAAAATCTAGTTATTATGTTTTCATATAGGAATTTTGCAACGGTTTTGGTGGTACAATCTTTAGTTGGTTGAGCCTCTACCCACTTTGCTAGGTATTCGACTCTTGTTATGATAAATATTACTTTTGAATGCTTAGCAGGGGGATCTATAGGCCCAATGAAATAAATTGCCCATTTTTCAAATGAGAGTTGTGCTAGCACAAGTCTCAGTTGCATTTCATCTCTTGTTGTAGGTCTTCCTATGTTTTGACATATATAACAGTGTTTAACTTGCCTTCCTACATCTTTAAATAATGTGGGCCACTATAGTCCTGCTAACTTTATCTTTCATGCGGTAAGTTCTCTGGAATTATGGCCTTCTACTACTCCTTCATGTGCCTCCCTTAATATTGTCTCCCTTTCGTGTTCATAGACAACTCTTCTTATTGTATCATCTCTTCCTATGATATGTAGTTCCCCTTCTATAAGCGTGTATGGGAAAGCCTTCTGCATTAAGTTCTTCTTATCTTGCAGAGACATATCTACCAGAAATTCTCCTATAGACAGTAAGTAGGCTATGTCCTTTAACTCTTCCAGTACCACTGTAACCCTAAACAAATCTGCACCAGGGAGTTCTTCCTGACTTTCCAGTTCATCTCCTATTTGAATCCTGGACAAGCAGTCAAGTCCCTGATTATGTTTACCCAGTTTGACCATTATAGTGAAGTCAAATTCTTGAAATAATAAAAACCAATGACAAATTGTTCCTTGGGTCACTAGTTTATTCAATAGGTATATTAGTGGCTCGTGATCTATCTAGAAAATGAAAGGTGTAGATAGGAGGTAAAGTCTAAACTATTGCAATGCATACGCCATTATCAAGGCTTCCCTCTCTGTTGTAGTATAATTCTTTTCAGCCTTAAATAGTTTCCTACTAGCAAATTCTATAGGATAATATTTTGTTTTCTTGGGTTGGGATAGTACCTCACCTACTACTATTCCTGACACATCCACATGAACGTGAAATGGAATACTCCAATCAGGAAATATCAGTATAGGAGTCTCTACAATTTTCTATTTTAATGTGTCAAAGGAAGTCTGACACTAATAAGTCCACTCAATATTTTTTGTCATTTTTCTTGTTTAACAGTTCCTCAAGAGGTGTTGCTATTGCTGCATATCCTCTAATGAAATTGCGGTGATGTCAGTGTATCCCAAAAAAAGTATACACATCTTCTGTTGTTTTTGGTGTTGGTAATGTAAGGATCAAAGTTACCTTTAAAGGGTCTACCATCAAACCTTCTTTACAAATGATATGGCCTAGCAAGGTATCAAATGGTACCACAAAAGTACATTTATTTAAGTTCAATGATATTTGTAGGCTTCTACACTTATTCAACATCATCCTTAAGGTTTGTGTATGGTCCTTTATCAATCCATATACCATCCAATCATCTAGATAGACCTCCAAGAAATCATGTATAAATTCCTTGAATGCATTTTCCATAATTCTGCTAAATATTGTAGGTGCATTCTTTAATCCAAAGAGCATCACTGATATATATATATATCTATATATATATATATATGATCCAAGTTCTGAGGCAAATGTTGTTTTTGGTTGATATTCCTCTTTGATTTTCACTTGATGGTAACTAGAGAATCCATCAGTGAATGAACGAATTTATCTCCCAGCTATTGATTCTAGGATCTCTTATGTAAATGGTGTCAGTACGGGATTATGAATACAAGCTTTATTTAGTTCCCTATAATCTCGACATATCCTTATTTCTCTTGACTTCTTATTCTAGACTACCATGGGACTAATCCATTTTGCTTCTTCCATTGGTTTTATAATTCCCGCTACTAACATTTTATCAATTTCCACTTTAACCCTCTTCTTCATATTTGGGTTTAGCCTGTATGGCCTTTTCCTTACCAATTTGATTCCTTCTTTCAATTGGATTTTCATCATACCTACCTCCTCCTTGATTCCATTCATTTATGTAAATGCTCTAGGAAATAAATCCTCAAATTCAAATAGAATTTAAGTTACTTGCACTACTACTTTATCATCCCAATAATCTCCTATCTTTTCTAGCTTAGGGTCTCCTTCTTTTGCAATGTTTTCTTCCCTCAGTTTGATAGTTTTATTGTAGTATTTCTCCTTAGGTTCAGTTGGTAGTTCCAGTTCCCTTTCTCCTTCTTGAACATTTATTTCTAGGTCATTTGTACCCTCATCATCTATTTTTGTAGCCTTATAGAATTTATTGCATGTGTGTTTTGATTCTTGGTATATCCACTCTATGAGTTTCCATATACCCTCTATTCTAGCTGGTGGTAGACTTTGTACTAATGTTTCTCTTTCTTCCTCCATAGTTTGTTGGAATATTATCTCCTCCATTTTCAGAATTGCAGTATGTATATATTTTTTGGGTTGTAAAAGGAAAATGTGTACACAAAGTCATTTTGTATCTCATCCCAGTTTCTAGTTTCTCTTCTCCTTTCTTAGTTTATGTACCAATTTTGTGCTATTGGTGACAATGTCCAATAGAATAAATGGACATATAGTATATTGTTGTACTCATTTCTACCTTTCCATACCATTATACAGCTAGCTAAGTGCTCCTACAGTGTGATTTTTCCTTCATATTTAGGTATGATTTTGTATTCTCCATCCTCTAGTAGATATCTTGTTTTGATTAGAATCTTAAATACTAGCTAGTGTTCAATTGTATCTTTATGGGTGTTCCACCAATTTGTAGCATTGCATACTAATGTATGTTTTACTGCTTCTAGTCTCATATGTTCATCTATAAAAAATTTCTCCATCTCTATCAAGTATATTTGTAGGTCTTGTACTCCAGAAAACTTATACAGTTTGATGTGTGAAATGCATTACATATGTGATTTATTTGTTGAGATATTAAGGATTTATTTGTATTCTGCTCTTGAGATTTGTTGCATGCATTTTGTGGTGGATTCTCATCTAATGTGGAGGTTTACGGTAGGTTTTCCCTACTAGCTCGAAGCATAAATGTCCTCTAGAACCTAGGCATCCTCTGAGTTCTTAGCTCTGGTCCATTTCTTATCTAGGCCTCTAGTATTTCCTCACTATCAGTACTATAATTATCATCTTCTACTTCTATCTCTCCCTTTGAATTAGGTTCTTCTGTTGTCTCATCCATATCTAACTTGGATATTGAGTAAATATTCTTAGGATAGTCATTAGTCCCTTCCACATAGTTAGATTCTTCAATGTATGCTTCTTCCATGGTTTCTCCCAAAGGTATGTGTACAATTTTATTGTTATTTGCAAAAGATAATTCCTCTTTGTGGGAGTCAATAATACCATTTGTGTCAACAAACCATCTCAACCCTAGTAATGTGTTGAATGCATTACCTTGTTCTTTCATTGCTACTACTACAAAGTCTATGACTTGTTTAACCCCCATTAGGTTCACTTCAACTTGTTTCCAAGTTCCCAACGTTTCCCTTGTTGTTCCCATAGTCTCTTGGTGATCATGTTCACATCCGCACCTAGATCTATCATAACATGTCTGAACTTTTTATGGTTTATATGGACATCTACTAATAGTGGTTTTGTTTTCCACTGTCTATCTGTTTTGAATATCTTCTAGATTTGGTTTTTATGTGCTTGCTCCTTATACTAGTATTTGTAAAACTACTTTGATTACTCAATGAGATTGTGTTGGTGTGTTAGATCTATTAACTATTTAAGTGCCACAACCTCTTCTTCTGTAAAGAACTGAGTATATTGCTTTTGTTTATTTTTCTCTTGAGTTATAATTTGCTTAGTTTTTCGTACAATCTCCTCATGTTGTGTTTTATTAGGGAAGAATGTTTCTTCCTCCTCACTTTCTTCTTGTTCAGTTTCACTAGTATGATGTCTTGTGGTATTTGTGCCTTGCCTTGTTACTAATGCTTCCTTTTCTTTTCCTTTAAATTTTTCTTCTATTTGGGTTGTTTTTGATTGAGTTTCTTAGAATAACCCTCTTCTTCTGAAGATTCAGTAGAAAATGTAGCAATTTCACACTCATTAAATTACTTGGCCTTGTTCTTTGGGGACTCTCCAAATTATCTAGCACCTTTTTGTAAATTAAAATTTTATAATTCATCACTTTTTGATTGTTGCAGTGCATTACGGAAGTATTGTTGGGCTTTATCACATGAAAATAAGTCATGTTCTGTACTATTATAGAATGTGCACTATTTTCTTCACTCTCCCCAACATTCATTGGCAAAATGTCTTGGTTTACTGCATTAGTAACATGTTGCATCATCTCTCCTTCTTCTTCCTCTACCATGGCCTTGGCCTCCTCTATATCCTCCAAATTGATCTTTTTCATCATTACTATAACTATTCTCATATGGTACATTGTTAGGGTTTGAGTTTCGCACAGTGTTCATATTCCTTTAATTTTTCCATTTAGGTTGTTTGTACCCATGGTCCTAAATGTATAAGGGTCTTTCCACCAATTCTTTTAGATATGCCATAATATTGTTATTCACCTTATTCTTATGGTTTGCATTGCACCATGGCTCATGTTCATCATCATCTTTCCTTACTCTAAAAAATTATGAAGGATGGTCTAGTATCTCATGGTCGTCCCACTCACCGCATAATCTGCAATATATTGTATTAGTTCTTCTAGGTATTGATTTTATGTCTACCTTCATGGAGGTAGTCTATCTTTCACCTTTCATCATCATACATTCATTCCTTATGTGTCCCTTCTTAGTACAATATGAGCACCATATATTAGTCCTTTGCTTTTGTGAATTTTCCTCTTGTTTTTTCTAGAATTTCTTGTTTAATCTTTAGTTGATCCAATTTTATCCTTATTTTCTCTAATTCTAGGTTTTCATTTTTTAATCCTGCTTGTAGTGCCCCCTCGTGGTTGGCTTGTGATAGTGGTAATTCTACATTGCTCTCTGTTAGTCAGAGATAGTTGTTAGTCTTTCATTACATTGATACAGTTCTGAGAAATTTGATTAGTAGGTTATGATTTATGTTTATTTTGATCTTGATGGACTATGTTCAATTGATATGATTAGACATGTGTTATGAGTTTATGATGGCATTACTATTATTCTAGTTATGATGTGAATTAATATTATCATGTGTCATTTGATTTGTGGTATTTGAATTCAGATAAAAGTTGTTATGATATTGTTTCAAGAGTAGAGACAGTGTAGTACTACTCGCTTTGAGCACCCTACTATGCCGTGATTCTCTGACTCTCTATGTGTGTTGACATATATGTATTTGATCATATACAACCAATTGTTTGGATTCAGGCTGCAGGTACCGAACCTCGACTCCACCTAATATAGAAGGTTTGAGCGAGTTCTTGTACCAATGGGTATAAGTGATGGGAGATAATGCGAGGTCTATTCCACTAGGTCAGTCCTTGTCTTCGGTTGTGGTCTTGAGTTGTGTTGTGACACTTGGTCCTTGCCTTGTATGTTTGGAAATCTATGTTTTAGAGTATAGTCTTGGATTCTTGTTTGATCTTGGTTGGATGTTTGATTTGTCTGGTGGATTACTATCATTTATGTGCAGTCTTGTTATCCTGGTTGTCTGCAAGGAGTCTGGATTTGGTTTTTGTGTCCTTGGATGTAACCTTGACCTAGTGGTAAACCTCTTTGTTATCTCCTAGCTCGGTGGGGTGGACCTCAGGGTTCCACATGGTTGGGAGGCAAAGCTATCCATTGGTCTCCTTGGAGATTCAGATCGAGTTCAATGCAGAAGTGTTCCAGTTCCAGATGTTGCATACTTTCATATGTATTCTTTTGTAAATCGACACGATCGGTCTTGTAATCTTGCATTGTAACTTTGTAAATTAACTATCTTGCTAATGTAAAAGTTGATCTTATCTGTAGTAGCAGTATAATGTATATCACTTGTGTGGTTTTAACTTTATTTTTACTTATGCAATTATGTTTCCCCAGAGGAGTTAGAAGTGTTCTTTTCCTTATGTTGTGTATTATAATATCTTTGGTTACTGTTATTGCATTTACTTGCTTCAAAAAAAAAATTATTTCTGTAATTTTGCACTTTCTAGTCTAGCACTCTAGGGTTGCATGACAGGGCATTACACTTGGTATCAGAGCCTAGGTTGCAACACTGAGACCTCTGGATTGTTGTTGTTGCCCTAGGTTAAATGATTTTCTCATTGTAGTGAGTTGGTAATAGTATCTCCCACCTATATGCATTAGTATGAAGGTTGATAAGTTTATAGACTTGCTCTTAAGAAATGAATTCTTTATGCTACTTATGTGTCTGCTATGTTCTTTCTCCTTCTTCTCTGGAAATGTGATGTTACATCTAACAATATCTTCTCCCTGCATGTTAATGCATCTAATCATCTAGTGAAATCATGCATCATGAGTTATGTGGTTATGTGATGTTGACATCTTTACATGGATGCTTGAAAATCTATATCTAACCCCTAGATGGTCATGACCTCTTATGGAAGAATTGTTGTAATTTATGGAAGTTATCATTGTATATGCATGTGTAAGAACTGTATGCAGGAGATCAAATGAGAGCTTGTGTTGGGCCTATGAGATCAGGTATGTGATAATGTAAGTCAATTATAGTTTGAATTATTCCTGTGTGTGATATCATACATTCCTTTTATATCTTCTTGCATAAGGAAGCAATTGCATATTTCCGTAGATTAGTAGAAAGAAATTGTATTGTATTAAAGATAGAAGTTGTTTAGATAAGAGGATGTAGTTAACATAATTGTTTGAGTGTTGGTGTACATTCTCTAACACATTCTAGACCTTGTGTCCTTGAGTGTTATGTAGCGGATACTCCCTTTTTGTGGCTAAAATTAGTCACATCATGATGTAAATTTGTTGTAATTTGGTTGTTTTGGAAATTTTGACAGTTGCTTCGTGTGTAGTAGGGGGGGTTAACAGTGAGTTTTCTTTCTTTGAACCTTCTTATGTCAGGAATGGACACCAAAACTCTTTTCTTTATACTTGATTTATTGTTGAAAATTACCAACACTTTGTGACATAAAGTTGGATTTGATTGTTTTTCCATGTGGGTTTGTATTTATTGTTAGATTTTCTATGGTGGTTATTCTGAATGTTTGATTCTGTTGGACCCATTTTGTGGTAAGTGTTGTTTCTATCATGTTCATTTCGAACCTCTGATAGTATGTTCAAGGGAGGACTCCACTAAGAATTGCACTTTGCATGGTTGGTAATTAGTGGAAATAAGATATGAGATGTATTTTTTTTCCTTAATTATATGTGACTGCAATTCTTTAGATTCTATGAGATTGCCAAAAAAGTGTAATTAGATATAAGTAGATCACATGAAATGCCATAAAGGTAAAGAATTGATGTTCTTCTTGTCTTTTATTGAACATTTGTGCTTGTTTTGTGAACAATTGTTGAATATAGATGAGAATGTTGGCAATGGAATATGGTAATAATAATATATTACGTTTCTACCCTAATCTGTGACTTCCAGGAGTAAGTCAAGTTTTAGGGGGGGAGGATGTAGTGCCCCCTCGTGGTTGGCTTGTGATAGTGATAGTTCTGCATTACTCTCTATCAATCGGAGACAGTTGTTAGCCTTTCATTGCATTGATACAGTTCTGAGACATTTGATTAGTAGGTTATGATTTATGTTTATTTTGATCTTGATGGACTATGTTCAACTGATATAATTAGACATGTGTCATGATTTTATGATGGCATTACTATTATTCCAGTTATGATGCAAATTAAAATTATCATGTGTCATTTGATTTGTGGTATTTGAATTCAGATAAAAGTTGTTATGATATTGTTTCAAGAGCAGAGACAGTGTAGTACTACTTGCTTCGAGCACCCTACTACACCGTGATTCTCTGACTCTCTGTGTGTTGACATATATGTATTTGATCGTATACAACCAATTATTTGGATGTAGGCTACAGGTACCGAACCTCGACTCCACCTGATATAGCAGGTTTGAGTGGGTTCTTGCACCAATGGGTATTAGTGATGGGAGATAATGTGAGGTCTATTCCACTAGGTCAGTCCTTGTCTTCTATTGTGCTCTCGAGTCATGTTGTGACGCTTGGTCCTTGCCTTGTATGTTTGGAAATCTATGTTTTGGAGTATAGTCTTGGCTTCTTATTTGATCTTGGTTGGATGTTTGATTTGTCTGGTGGATTACTATCATTTTTGTGTAGTCTTGTTATCATGGTTGTCTGCAAGGAGTCTAGATTTGGTTTTTGTGTCCTTGGCTGTAACCTTGACCTGGTGGTAAACCTCTTTGTTATCTCCTATCTCAGTGGGGTGGACCTCAGGGTTCCACATGGTTGGGAGGTAGAGCTATCCATTGGTCTCCTTGGAGATTTAGATCAAGTTCAGTGTAGAAGTGATCCAGTTCTAGATGTTGCATACTTTCATATGTATTCTTTTGTAAACTGACACGATCGGTCTTGTAATCTTGCATTGTAACTTTGTAAATTAACTATCTTTCTAATGTAAAAGTTGATCTTATCTCTAGTGGCAATATAATGTATATCACTTGCATGGTTTTAACTTTATTTTGACTGATGTAGTTATGTTTCCCTAGAGGAGTTAGAAGTGCTCTTTTCCTTATGTTGTGTATTATAATATCTTTGGTTACTGTTATTGCATTTACTTACTTCAAAAAAAAAATTATTTCTATAATTTTGCACTTTCTAGTCTAGCAATCTAGGGTTACATGATGGGGCATTACACTGCTTGCACCACATTTGTGACTCTATGTGGAAAGCCAATGTAAATACTTCTACACAGGTTTCAAATACCCTGCCATCCAAAGATGTTCTGACATCTGAGCTTATATCGGATATGCACCATTCAATCTTTTGTTTCTCAATTAAAGTCTCCTCCAACTTGTGAGTTATTTCTTTAAACCTTTTATCAAATTCTTTTATTGTTTCCCCATCCTTCTATACTAACTCCCTCATTTTTCTCACTCCCTCTATAGGGATCTCTGGACTTTCAGATTTTTCCAAAAATTTCAAGTTCTTAACTTCTTCCCAAGTTTTATCATGCTTAGGGCATGCCTTCCTATACCATTTCAAGGCATCATTATGTAATGTTCCTATAAAGTCAAACATCTTGGTTTTATCCCTTGTTATGTCATTTCTATTCTAGATGGATTCTAAAACAAAGATATGCTCTTCTACTTTGGTGGTGTCCTTTTCAAATAGTGGTAGCTTAACTGGTGAATCCATTGGTACTTTCTTCTATATTTTTGGTACCTCTGGTGTCTTATGGTGGGTTTCTTCCTTGCCTTTCTACTTAGTTTTTCACCTTTGTACTAGGGTTTTTTTCCCTTCCATTATCTCTTTGTAACTTGATATCAAGATAGTCCTTTCCCAATATTTCTTTAAAATCTCTCTTAGTCTCTTCCTGTTTTCCTTCTTGCTTATTCACTTGATTGTTATTGTCTTCTTCTAAAATTCTTCTTGTTTTAAAGGGCACTTGGGGTGACTCCTGGTCCAGAGGTTGTGTCTCTTCAAGGTGCCTTCTTGGTTTAGGGGACACCTTTTTATTTGTTAATGACATCATGTCATTTGCAGGTGATGTTTCACTTAATTGTCTTATACTCAGGGAACTAATCTCATTATATGCCTCATCTTCTTCCCTTTCTCTAATCTTCATTACACTTCTATTAACCACATTATCTAGGTAATCTACATCTAAATTCAAGGGCTGGAGGTGTCTTATGAGATTTAGTAAATGTTCCCATTATTCATCTATCCTAATCTAAATATTAGCAAAGTCATGTTGAATATTTAGGGTTTTTTCTATTTGTGGTAGGGCAAGGTTTTGATTAAACTCTTGTTCCCATGTTCTTCTTGCCTAATCATAAGAATTAAAACTTCTCCTAAACTTTTAAGGATTTTTGTATCCCTGTCAATATGTACTATGATTGAACCTAGATTATTCATATTTTTTGTTATCAATTTTGTGGAAACCCCTATGGTGTGCTCATCCATTCTCTCTTCTTCTCCTATATTCTCCTCTCTAGTAGTACCCACCTTGGTACACTCGACAACACCCACATTGGCACGGTCATCTAACTATTCCTTTTTCTCCACACCCTTCCTTGTGCATTCTCTCCTTATCTCTCCTACCTTTTCCATCCTTCTGCAGTATCTTTCTTGACATTCCTGAGTCTATTTTTGTCTCTCTTCTCTTCTAATTTCCATTTTGGTTAGTATAATTTCACTGATCTTCCTTAATCTTTTGTTATCCCCTTTTGCCACGGGTGTTTTAGATTTGGTATTACATTAATCCTTATGTACCCCATGGTTGTCTTAATTTGAAGAGTTACATATTTTCAAGGATCTTTTCATATTCCCCTTTTCCATTTGTCATCCCCTTAAGTGTCTACCCCCCTCTCACAAGGGTAGGAACCTAAGACAATGCTTCACATATCATAAAAAAAATATATGTTACTTTAGTTTTCTCCTTTTCCACTACTTCACACTTTTCCTTTTTATTGTTTCATCCTCTCTATTCTTCACTGTCCTTTTCCAAGGTCCCAGAAATGGAACCAAATCTTGGCAAGAAATGGGGAGGAACCAGTCTAGAGATCTGGTCCTTAGTCAAATCTCTAAAGCTAGTTTATACCCTGGTAATACAGTGAGAGAATCCTAAGGAAACAATAAGGACCAATAATATGCATTACACATAGATCACATATAAGCATTCATAGTATACACATAAACATAGTAGAACCCTTATATCTCCTTTATATATATAAATATTCAATGGGTAATTATACATTCATACTAGCATGTCTTAGTCTCTACCTTTTTACACACTCTTATACTTCCTTACTCTCTTACATTTGCATGTACATACTATATCATATCTATATATTACATAGGGATGTGTCTTTTCCCAAAATGCCTCTTTGTATGTCAACTTTGTCCTCTACATACTTGACCTGCAATGACTTGTGGTAGGATCTGTTGGTAGCCCTATCTTCTACCAACAGTCTTTTTAACCAACAAATAGTGCTTCCAATTTTCCACCACTTGCACCAAAGCAAAAATCTCTTTGTCATAGGTGAAATACTTGAGGACAAAACCATGAAACATTTCTAAATACTTTAATTTATAATTTTACCTCCATGCATTAGAAGAACTCCCATAACATAGTGATTAACATCTATCTCCACCTCAAATAGTCTTTTAAATTTTAAAGAGCCTACATGAGTGTATTTCTTACCTTATTGTTTAAATTTTTAAATTTTTTTAATTTCATATTACGTAGTTTGATTCTCTTTCCATAATTTTCTATTGCATGTAAAGGTGTAGCTATAAAAGAAAAGACTTAACAATTTTTGTTAACTATTAAGCTACCTATACATAGCTCCTTATTTTGATGATGCTTGTAGGATTAGGTGAATTCATTGAGCCTCTAATTTTTATGGCTCTAGATATCAACCAATCCATTCCAAACAACATTAACAAGACCAACCAAACTTTTTTTAGAGAAATCACATTTTTAACCATTCAAATGAAGTTTGTTCTCCTTTGAAATCAATAATACCTTCTCTAGGTGTGCAAAAAGATCCTCATATTTTTAGCTCTAAAAATGATAATTTTATCCCATGTATCCTATCACATACTCTTAAAACTCTCAATTTGTAGCACTTTATTCATAAGTCTCATCAAGGTTGTCAAAACTAAATTGAATTCTTGGTTGAATTTGATGCTAAACCTTTGTTCTCTAGATCTCTAGAAAAGTTTGTTAGAATTTTGCAACAAAACTCCTTCAAATATCCTCAAAGCTTAATTGTTTAAAAATTGTGTGTAATTATTTCTAAGGTTAGATCTATATGTTTACATAGTTCTAGACAATGTAATCATAGAGATCACATACACTTTTCTAGATTCACTAAAAATACTCTAATTTTATAGAAATTATCTATTTTCTTTCTTCAATTCAATAACAAGTTTAAATTCATTGAATTTAGAATGAACTATATTAATCACAATATATCAAAACTATGTCCTTTAATCACAAAAACATAATTTTCCATTCACTAGATTCACTAGTTTCTTTCTCTAGAATAGATACCAATTTTCTAATTTCAATCAATGCAATTCTTTAATATACAAATCCAAGCTCATATAATTTAAGTCTAATTGAAAACATGTTTAAATATATTAATAATTTCATCCACACAAGATCCAACATTCAATACTAAATTTATCTCTTTATTAATTTGATCTGCTAAACCTTTGTTCTCTATCTCTAAAACAGCTTGTTAGAATTTTGTGACAAAACTCCTTCAAATCTCCTCAAAGCTTAATAGTTTAAAACATACATGTTTAATGATTTCTAAGGTTTTCTAGATGTTTATATAACTATAATTTAATCCTAGATATCATGTAACATTTTTAGATTCACTAAAAATACTCTATATTAATAGAAATCTCTATTTGCTTTCTTTTGATTAATTACATATAAATCTATTTATATTAGTTGTGACATATTTATATTTGTGTACTGTCCTCATTGTGCAAGTGTCATGCTACCCTTGAAACATTGGTTCATTTATTTCTTATAAAATTAAATTTCATTCAAATTTAGTGCATAATGTTTCATTACAAGTAGTTTGCTGATATTGTTTGCATTTCACTTTACCTAGTTCTCTACTAATTCTATAAAATTAAAATTTCATATATGGTGCACCCTAAACTCTCATTGCTCCATGCAATAATTCATTTAGTTTGTGCTAAATTTTTATATATTGTTGCATTTAAAATTGTGCCATGCCCTTACCATATCCATCCCTTAAATATATTCTAACTTCTCTCTTTTATATGATATTTGTAGGGGTTCAACATATAGAAATTGGAGCAAAAGTAAAGCCTAATTTAGAAATTGGAGTAGAGGATGCCCAACCACACATAGTGAATGTCATGGAGGATGCCCAACTAGGATTTGATGTTGGAGAGGGCTTGAGATCCCTTCCTTTTGCAGATATGTTTATGAATCTAATTGAAGAGGTTAAGAGAAAAATTTCTAAGAGAAATATAGATTATTTATTTGGACTTGATATAGAGAAATTAAAATTTTATGTTGAACAACGTAACCAAGTTACTAAGAGTTCATTGAATAGAACAACAAAGGAAAAACTTGAGAAATATTTTAAACATCCTACAACAATTGATCAAGCCCAACTATTATCAAATATATTTACTCATGATGAATTGAAAGAGTAATTACAATTGTTGGGTGTAGATTTCACAAAAAAGAGGAAAAGACACCTATAAAAAGGTTTTGTTCAAAATGTTGCAAAAGGTTTGAGTTCCATTGACAAAAAATCTTGATTAGTTGATAAGAGAATTTCAAGAAGAGTGATGCTAACCTCTATTGTAAGTCTACAAATGTCAAGAAAGAATAATATTTGTTCACTTTCAAGTGAAATTGGATTAAGTAGAAAGACACTAACAAGATATGTGAAAAAGGAGAAAAAGTTTGGACGATAGTACTACAAAATGAAATTGGGGATTGATGTGTAGGGATCCTCATTTTGACAATATTGAATATGGTGTTAAGAAGTTGATCTCAAATTTTTGGCATGATCATAATCATCCTTTATCAAATAGTAGATATGTACTCAAACATAGGATTGGACCAAATGATTATGTTGGTTATACATAACACATCATGAGATGTATGTTACATTTTTTTACGTGAATCCTCACATAAAGATTGGGAAAACAATGTTTGAAATGTTAAGGCCATGGTATGTGAATCCAAAGAAAGTTTTTGAAACTTCTTGTTATCATCACCCTATTGAATTTGATCTTTACTATCAGGTGTTTCAGAAGATCAGAGAATAAAGTGTCATGCCCATATCATGCCCACCTGTATGTCAACCATACAAGTGGGGAAAAATGGAGGAAATTTTTTTTTCTAAAGGAATTGAATTAAATATGAAAATTAATTTACAAGTTTACCTAAATTTAAAATGTTGTCACAAACACTACCAGGTTTTTCAAGTAATGCTCCTTCTCTTCACAATTGCCCTAATGTTTGAAAAGAATAATTAAGTTCAATAAGGTAATATTTAATTGTCCTACAACTAGGTCAAAACAGTTGCTTGATTTAATTCCACCAATTAAATGATCTTGACACAATTACTAATTACAATATTCACAATTGAATTTAATTTCAAATAAAAGGTTATGAGATAGTATTATCTAGGCAATAATAATAATTACAAGTATAATTAATCTCCTATAATCAACTTAATAAAACATACGTTAATTTATTATTTTAATAATTAATTCTTCTATGACAATAATATAATGCAAGTCCAAGTATAAAACTAAAATTTTCTTATTATAACATTAATTATATATTTTCATATTAACTAGTCACCTTTAATGACTAAATCCACTAAATATCTCCATTTATTCCAATATCAAATTATATGATTTAAAAACTAAATACTTTCCAATTAGAATTAAATCAACTTTCTATTTAATATAAGTCGTTATATTTAATTTTCCTTAAATCAATTCTTTTTCTATCTTTAAAACAGAAAGCATCTTTTCTTTTATTTAAATATATCAATTCCTTCCTTTTATGTCAATTAAATAAAGCTATTTTTTTTTATATATTTTTAATAACACAAATTGTCTTTTACAACAATTTTTTTTTCCTATAATATTAATTCTAATTTATCATTTAATAATAAATCATAGTTCACAAATTAGATAATGCAAAACATTTTAAATGTAAACTAAAACTTCCAATTACAACTTCATTTAAAACTAATTCATTTTAATAATAAAATAGATTAATTCTTTCCAAAGTATGAAATCGAATATTTTAATAATAAATAATTAAATCTTTCAAATTTTATCTAGGAATATAGCAACAAGATAATAAAACTTGATTTTTTATTTTATAAACAAATTTATTTTTTTCTATTTCTAAAACAGAGAGCTTCCTTCTTATCTAATATAAATCTTTTCATTATTTCCTAATGAAATAAAATGATTTCAATCCATTTAATTCATATTTAGAAATAAAACAACTAGATCCTCAATTTGAATCTTTCCTTTTCAACTAAATCTATTGGCTATTAAAAGCAGGGCTTTTTTTCCAAGAAAGCAAAGATAACAAATTCCTTTTACCATACAATTAATTTTGTCTATGAACCCTACTCTACCGTAAGACATTTACTAAAGTCATCCCACCAAATATATATATATATATATATAACAAGACAAGGTTCAAATAATACCATGAGGTCATAATACTTGGAAAATAACAATTTTATCCTATTTGAACAATTATGAACTCCATACTAATTTTGCTTACAAGCAAGGGACACCAATTTCTATATACATAAAGCTTCTACAATCGTTAAGGAGCCCTACTTCAAAATACAAAAGTAGCAATTCCTAGGTAACCTACTAATAACTAAGGAAAGGATTATATTCCTTGACATTAACAATATTTAAAAAAAAACCCATCTCCTTACACCTTTATGTTGTATACTTCAATCCCAAGGACTACACAACCGAATAGTCAAAGCTACACTTTTAATTATAAGGGGAAATTCAACAATCCTCTAACATTCATTGGAACAAAATTTCACTCACTAAATTTTCATCTAAAATTTTCCAAATCTAATCTATTCAATTTTAATAAAACCAAAAACCACAACATTAGGTTTATCTAAGAATATACGGATATTTAGGTACTCAACTAAACTTTTCAAGTTTTAACACCATTACATACTTTCCAAAAATTGAATACAAACTCATCTTGGAGTTTAAAAATTCACACCATCATAAATATAATTTATCTCAATTCATGTTCAAACCCACATATGTTGAATTATTTAAAATATAGTACTAAGGAGTACCACAACATGAAAAAGTCACTAAAGTCTTTGCTAACAAGAAGTAATCTAGTCTTACTCTAGAATTTTTCTCCTACACTAATCACAATATTGAAGTTAGCCACCAAAATTAATCCCCATAGTTCCCAACGTGTTGGAAACTTGGCTCTGATACCAAATGTCATGCCCATATCAAGCCCTCCTGCATGTCAACCATACACATGGGAAAAAATGGAGGAAATTTTTGCCCACTTGTATGGTTGACATATAGGTGAGCCTGCTACTGGCATGACATTTGGTATCAGAGCCAGGTTTCCAACACCTTTGGGGATTAATTTTGGTGGCTAACTTGAAAATTGTGATTAGTGTAGGAGAAAACTTCTAGAGTAAGACTAGATTACTTCTTGTTAGGAAATACTTTAGTGAGTTTTTCATGTTGTGGTACTCCTTAGTACTATATTTTAAATAATTCAACATATGTGGGTTTGAACACAAATTGAAATAAACTATATTTATGATGGTGTGAATTTTCAAATTCCAAGATGAGTTTTTGTATTCAATTTTTGGAAATTATGTAATGGTTCTAAAACTTGAAAAGTTTAGTTGAGTATCTAAATATCCGTATATTCTTAGATAAACCTAATGTTGTGGGTTTTGGTTTTATGAAAATTGAATAGATTAGATTTGGAAAATTTTAGATGAAAATTTAGTGAGTGAAATTTTGTTCCAATGAATGTTAGAGGATTGTTGAATTTCCCCTTGTAATTAAAAGTGTAGTTTTGACTATTCGGTTGCGTAGTCCTTGGGGTAGAAATATACAACATAAAGGTGTAAGGAGATGTGTGTTTTAAAATATTGTTAATGTTGAGGAATATAATCCTTTCCTTAGTTATTAGTAGATTACCTAGGAATTGCTACTTTTGTATTTTGAAATAGGGCTCCTTAATGTTTGTAGAAGCTTTATGTATTAAGAAATTGGTGTCCCTTGCTTGTAAGCAAAAGTAGTATGGAGTTCACAATTTTTCAAATAGGATAAAATTGTTATTTTCCAAATATTATGACCTCATGGTAGTATTTGAACCTTGTCTTGTTATCTGTATATATATATATCTATATTTGGTGGGATTACTTTAGTAAATGTTATAAGTAATTATCCTACTTACTAATTGTGAGAGCTTAGGGTAGAGTAGGGTTCATAGACAAAATTAATTGTATGGTAATTGGAAATCAGAGACTAGCTCTAGAGTTTCAAATAATTTAGGAAGGGAGCCTTCTTCGAAGATAAATGCATAAGTGTACCTCCTTTAAACTGAAATAGATTTGTTTCGAGTACCTTATTCTCATCATAGTTCTATGGCCTGATACAAGCATGACAGAAAGTGATGGTTTTTAAAATGCACCTCCTATATAGGCAAAGTGGGTTCATAACATCCATCTTATGTGATAAATTTGATGATGATGTAGATGGTCCAACGAAATGCATAAAAGGACTTTGTGAAACATGTGGAAATTTGGTAAAATTGCCTTTGAGAAATGAAGATATTGACATGATGAAGATGGTAAATTGAAAGAGCTACAAGTACATAAATTATCAAAAAAATTGGGAAAGAAGCCAAAAGGTTAGATTACGTAGAAGATGTAGTGCTCCTCATTTTTGGCTTTCAATTAGTTTGTTAGTGGTGTTTGTGGGTTAGACTTTATGACTCTTTGTTGATGTTAGATACACTATTTGATGACATCTTATTATTGTTAGATGACATTGATGTTGTTGTTAGTACTGATGTTTTATGTTGATGTTATCCTTACTTGTGGACTCATTTGTTTATATGGATTGATTTTTTTATGAGTATCATGTGATTTAATTGATAATGATTTGTATTTAGTTGATTAGTGGTTAATTGGTTATTATACTTGTTATATAGCTAAATGATTTATGTATTGTGATTTATCTGATAGATGTATTGGTGAGAGGGACAGTATAGTATTACTCATGCATGAGTACCCTACTATGTTGTGAATCCCTCTCATGGTGTGTTTGATGATATTGTTTTATGGATTGCCCAACCTTTTGATATGATGCAAGAGTAGGTACATGACATCTACTCCACCTGGTTTATCAGGTTTGAGCGTGTCCAAAACCCAATGGAATAGTGGATTGGAGATAACGAAGGGTTCCTTGAATGGTCACCATCCTTATAAAGGATGAGTATTTTGTTTTGTGTCTGGTCAGTAGGTTGACTGGGGTTGTTGTCAGGTCTGTTGGTATGGGGTTCCATGTTGTAATGTGTTTTTATTTTTGTGATTAATTATTTCATTATAGTAGATAGTAAAAGATTATTTTTTTAAATAAATAGTAATAATACTAATAAAATAATATAAAAATAATATATAATATATTAGTAGGTGAAATTTTATTTGTGTAAATAAAATAAATTCACTTTGTTGTTGCAAATTATGATTAATGAATTTATTTTATTGTGAGTTGTCGTAATAAATAGTTTTGCTTATTTTGATTTGGGAGGGAATCTTGTTTGGAGGAATATTAAATAAATGATTTTGTTTTCAAAGAGAGTGGAGAAAGTGGGGTTTTGTGTTTTAACGGAAATGGTGAGTTGTTTCTGGCTATTTTTACTTTGGCTTGAGGGATTTTAGAAGAGGGGATTTTGGGTGAAAAGAGGAGATTGTGGTTCCTGTGAAGAAAGGATTTATCAGGCAAGAAGAAAATTGGGGAAAATAGCTTAATCCAAGTATGTGTTTTGTCTTGGTTCTTTGAGATTTATTGCTTTAGTTCTAGTCAATGTATGAATTTTTCTATGTTGTCTTGATAATAAAATTGATTTGCTCTGTATGCAACACCATTGCAAACCCTTTTGGAGATTTTATTGATTTTCTTGTATGTTATATTATCTAAAACTTCTGTATCATTGAAATCTCGTTTCCCCATGATGATATCCTCAGCAAAACTCTTTCTTTTGAACCTTGCATTTTGAGATATACACATTTTAATCTTATCATTTGTCGACTCTGTAGATCCCTGATTTAGGTTGTGAGGTTGAATGTATATTGTGTTCTTATTAAGACCCTAGCATTTCCAAGACTCATGCATCACTTTCATTTCGATCAATGATGGATCCTGCATAATTATTTAATGCATGTCATACTCTGTTTGTCTTCTGTAAATCAGTAATCATTCAATCCATAGCCATGCTTTTAGTAAGCCTCTAAGTTAGAATGACATCATTCCAGGAAAGTCATCTTCTCTCACTCAAAAGAAGTATCATTTGATTTTTACTAGTTCACTATTATGCTTTGGGCAAAAGTTTAAACCTACATTCAACATTAATAAAGAATATAGTTGAGTGAGTTAAACCCTATGCATGGTGGCTTCATGGAATAATCTCAGCCAAGACAAAATTGATTTTTTTAAACCTTTGTCTTACCATCGTTGTGATTCCACATTTGATCCATTTTGTTCTTCTGATGATGCTTCGAAAGGCCGCGAGCCATGTGCTTATTATGTCAAATGCCTTCAATCATATATATATATGTTCTACCTATTGTATCGATTAGCATCTTATTAGCATGCCATAGACTAATGGACCCTAACCAAATGTTATTTCATTCTATAACAAATGTTACTGTGCAAACAAATTAAGAATTGTGATCCTATGATAGAATAGTAAGCCTTAGCTTTGTATCTCCATTGACCCATCGGTGAAATAATGGAATGTAGTCGACCCATCTTCAATACTATCTTTCATGCTTGGCGTGGTAATAATCCTATAATATTTCTGCAATCTATAGCATCTAACAATCATCACATTTAGCCTGGTATGCCTTTGATCCACTTGATATATTCAATCTGTAAGAATGGATTTTAAGCTCTTAAGCGAACTAGCAAAGCATCGACTCAGTTGATGGGCTTAGATGCTATCATTTGCAAAAATGTTTACCTTCTCACCAATTTGATGATTCACTGCAACTTGTAGCTAGATTTTGACCTGATTCTCTACCATAGAATGCATTCATTTTATCATGTTTTAATCTTCCTGAAATAGGTGGTTGCCTGCAATAATGGCGCACCATGGCCAAGTTATGATACAATCATTATTAGCAAGTAATCGGCCTAGTCATTATTTTAGGGATTGGGTCAATTTCTTTATAGTAATTTTTATGTATTAGGATAGAGTCGATATAACTAGTAAAAGGTATGTTTGTTATTTATTCGATGGTTATGGAATATATAATTAAGTGTTTGAATTAGTATATATTAATGTTACATTTAGTGTAAATGTTTATTAGCATATATGTTTATTATTATAAGAATTATAGAAGGGTATAAACTTTGTATTTAAAATTAATGGAATATTATTTGTGAAAAAGAAAATATGTATTTGTTAAATTTAAATTTATGGTTATAATGCAATTGTAGTATAGTTTCTTATTATGGAAATTAGAAGTTAGAATATTAGATTATTGTTTGAAAATAAAAATTAGTGTATTTAAATGTTAGTATAGTTACTTTCTTAAAGAGGCTTGTTTATATAAAATAAATGATGTATTGCTCGTATTGGATATGGTTGGTAATTTTGAACAATAGATATTATTAACTATAGTTTTATTATTCAGTGTATTAATTTGTGTTTGGTTAGAGTCTAGGTATATGTTGTGAGTTTGTACTTCTGGGGCTTAGGATGTAATGTTATATTTCATGCAACTTTTTGGAAGTGCTCTAAGTTATTATGTGTTGTGAGTGTTATGTGCTTCTTGATCATGAATGAGTACCCTGGTTCCGAAGAGAAGAGTTATATATTGGTCTTGTTTAAAATTAGACCTTGTGGATACAAGTGAATGCAAAGTCAGGGGATGCATTGTATTGTGAAAATGTTTTTGTCCTGTTGCAAGGGTGTCCTAGATGTAGATAGGGGGGAGTGGCTCTCAATGTGGGGTTGGTGCCCTAAGTGGCTGCCTAGGTAACCCATTGAGGGTTACTTAACAAGTGATAACTTTAAAATAAACCTAGGGAGTTTGGGTAGTCTTTACATTAAGAAAGATAATTTGGATACCTCTCCCATGCCTATAGTGCTTGTTTAGGCTAGGGATGGGATGAGAAGGCTTGATTGGCAAAATCAACCTCATTGTCCTCACGAAAGGAGAGTTGATTCCACATGTGTCACCCTATGTGGCCGGTGTCTTTGGGAGACTACCAGGGTAACCATAGATGGGGGTCGGTGTCTAGTGAGAGACTGCTAGGGTAACTCATGATAGGACCATGTGATGACACTCCTCCCACTACAATCTAGCATACCCTAGTTGTTATTCTTTAATAGAGTGCCTCAGAAAGTGGTAAGTTTGTTATGATCTATGAATGTACTTGTTGTGTTGTGAGTTATTGATAGTTCTTGTTGTAGTCATTTTCCTCACCTGGTTGTCATTTGGGAACCTTATTGTTATCTCCTAGCTTAGGGGGTGGACCTCAGGGTTCCACATGGTCAGGTGGTTGAGCTTTATCCCATTGGTTTTCTGGCATCATGATTCGTGAGTTGAGCAGATGAGCCTCTCCAATTTCCAATACTATATCTGTATTTGAAGACATATATTTTACTTTATGAAACCAAATTTGTGTATCTATAGTATTCCTTATGTAATCTTGATATATTCAGATAAGAAAGCCTTTGTATCTATATAATTATGTAACATGATCTCATCTTTCTTGTAAATGCTATTGTAAAGGATGATGTAATTATTTTTGATGTAACAAAAGATGTTAGTTGACCCCTAGATTAATCAAGATGAGTTATGTATGTTGTTGATCTTTGCTTCATTTCATTAATGCAGTTATGTTTCCCTAGAGATGTTAGTTTAGCTAGATAGTTAATTTTTTGTTAATAAATGATATTGTATCTTGTTATCATTACTTTTACTTATAAAAAAATCTACCTTTTATTGCATAGCCGGACTTAACTCTCTAGGGTTGCATGATGGGGCATTACAGAGGAACTACCTATTGGAACATTTATGGAAACTTTTCATAAATTGATACAACCATGCATACAACATGCATTTTTTGCAAAGTCGCAAGAAAAAGAGTTTCAGTTGTTGAGAGATACTTTCCCACCTAGAACGGTCTTATCAGTAGTCAAATTTGTAGAAAATTACTAGTTTACCCTTCAAAATGAGATTCAAACACAGTATTATTATCTAGAGCAAGTCACTGTTATGGTGCATGTGTGTTAATACATGCACAATTGGATTTGGATGGCATTGAGAGTACATATCTACAAAGAGTCATTAAGAAAGAATATCATTTTTAAATCAGTGATGATAAAGAGCATGACACAAATTTTGTACAACATTGCTTTAAGAGGTTTTTTGAAGATCTAGAAAGGAGGGGTGTGAAAACTGAGAAAAATTTTGTATGGTCAAATGGGTGTGCATCACAATTCAAACCATCAAGGCCATTTTATGCACTTTGTAGATATCATCAACGTGATAATATACCTCACATTTGGAGTTCATTTGAGAGGGCATGGAAAGGGTGAACACGATGGTGCAAGAGCTTTCATCAAATGTACTCTAAGAAAACATCAAATGAATTATGATGGAGATCGTATAAATGATGTACATGATGTTGAATCATGGTGTAAGAAACACTTCATATGTGAGGTTAGAACATCTTTAGAGAGGAATCCACATCCAAATAGAGTGTTTTGGGAGATATCAAGTATGTATCATTTGAAAAATTTAAATGGTTTGTTTAATATTTACTTAAATATTTGTTTTGTTTGATTGGCATTACAATTTTGCAAATTTGACAAAATTATAAAGTTGTAATTCATTCTCAATGTATATATAAAATTTGTAGGTGCAGATCGAAGAACAATGCATGGATGTAAGAGGTATAGAAAAAAGGTCTTTGTATTGTGTCATGAGTACAAATAACCAAATATGGACATTGTGTATTAGGGATTACTCTTGCTTTTGTTGTGATTGCATGTTGGGAGATTATGAGAATTGCAAGTCAACAATGTGGATATGTCAGTGAATGGAATTTTATACCACTAGTTGTTACTAACACATACAATTAAGATGAAGATGAAAGATTTGAAGACAATCCTTTGATTTAAACTAATTATGACCACATTTTAGGATTTATTAAAAAGGGTATATATATCACAACTTGTAGAAACTTTAAATTTTAATATGCTGATAAAATTTAATTTTAATTTGGTGCTTAAATTTTAGAATTCATGACAAGTTCTAATTTTTTACATTTCATTATGGTGCAGGAGATGTTTTTGTAGTCATAGTAGAGCCTAGAGACATAGAAGGTGTAAGTTATTATTTATTACATTACCAGAAAAGAGGATGAAGTTAATAAAACTAGAAACAAGCCATGGAACACTGTTTCCCATAGGTTTAGTTGTAGTGCAAGGAACATATTTGAAACAAGTCAAAATCATTCAAAGTGGGATTCATTTTATTGATTACCTACCTCACAACATGGTGTATTAGTATAATCGCCTAGTAATTGCTACCGGTGTGTCTCTTCATCATGTTTAACATGCACGTGGACATTGTAAGTGGAGACTAGATAGCAATGACCATGAGAAAATATTACATTCTATTGAAGAGTGTGCTAAACCAATTGATGTGGTATAAAAAAATGTGGACAACAAAATTCATTTCAATTCAGGTATGATCTCTAGACTTCCTATGGTAGATTTTTGCCTTAGGTCTACTAAGTATCTTAGGTATACTAGAAGTGTAGGTGTCTTGTATAACTTTTAAATTTTAATATATATGCTTCAATAGTTCATTTAATTTTAATATATGGTTCTTAATTTATTTAGAATTCATGATATCTAGGTTCTAATTTTGTTTACATTTCATTATGGTAGGAGATATTTCTGTAATCATAGCAGAGGTTGGAAACATAGAAGGCATAAGTGTGTTGCATAGAAGAGACTTGATTAAGTTATTAGTTCATTCCAGGTATGATCTCTACACTACATGACAAAATATTACCTTACTATAGATACTAGTTTCCTTAGGTCTACTATATGTTCAAGTATCTTGTAGTACTTTTAAATTTTAATATATGCTTCAATAGTTCATTTAATTTTAATAAATGGTTCTTAAAATTTAGAATTCATTATGTCTAGATTCTAATTTTTTTACATTTCATTGTGGCAGGTGATGTTTTTGCAAAAATAGTAAAAGATTTTAAGTTATTATTTCATTCTAGGTATGTTCTCTACACTATAACATAATATTATGTTAGGTCTAAGTTAGGTGTCTTAGGGACCTACTAGAATTTTAGGGTTAGAATAGGTTCCTCATGTGTCTTAGATCTCTCCTAGATCTAAGATATAGAATAGGTGTCTTAGGTCTACTAGAAGAAGGTTTAGAGTATGTGCCTTAGGTCTACTTAGAGGAGTAGGTATAGAATAGGTGGCTTAGACCTGTCTTAGGTCTAGACTAGAATAAGGTATAAAATATAGGTGTCTTAGGTCAACTAGAATAAGGTATCTAGAATAAGTGTTTTAGCTCTACTAGAATAGGTGTCTTAGGCATGTCTTAGGTGTTTTAGGTCTTAGGTGAGACCACATGAGCTTCCACATTCATTTGGTTGGCCTTGTCAATATAAAATAAATATTCTTGAAGCTAATGGAAGCATTGTATTTGTAGAGATAAGTTATGTAGCCCTAGAAAAATTTCCCAGTGCTCATGAGTTTGGTATCATTATATTTATAGTCAACTGTAGTTATATTTGTGTATTGAGTTATTGTTTTAATAGTGTTAGTGAAAAGGGTTTGAGTATTATTGTTTAATTATCATTCACCTTAGACTTCTAAGTGTATTCTTCTATATAGTTTATTTATACTCAAATAGGATGTTTGTATCACATCTTTGGTATAATATGAAATTAGTTGTCTAGGTATTCAAGTTACCACATCTTTTCATGGTTGACTAATTTAAATCCATGTCATATACATTAATTGTATTATTGTTCATATGGATACCTAATAAGTTTGAAGGGTTTTGGGAAGTCCAAGAAGTCATAGTGCATTGGTTTGGAGTGAACTCCACAACTCTATGCCATGTGGAAAGAAACCCATGTGGGTTTAAATGCACTTGTATATCCACATTTATGGGTGGTATGGTCTCTTTGCAATTTTTGGATGAAATCCTAGTGTCACTCTCTAATTAAGTGAGAGAGGATAACACCGATTTGCATTTTATACCCTCTCTTTTTCTTGGGTTAGGGAGCTCTTGGAACAACTTCCCAATTGGTCTTTTTGTGTTTCCTCATCCACTTGAAGGCAGGTGTCTTCACTTTAGTAAATTAAATCAATAAAATCTTTTCTTAAATGCTTCAATTTTTGGGAGAAAAAAATGATTTTATTTTGCGTTCTTGAGTTATTAGATATGGTGTTTAAGTCTTGATTAAAATAGGATTGAATCCTTAATTATTTTTTACTTGTTGAAAATAATTATGGATGCATTTGTAGATTGTATGCATGAGAAGGATGTTGTGTTATGATTTTATTCTTGTGTGAGCAATTTAAATGAGAGAGAACTTATGATATCCTCCTCTTGGAAAATTTTGAAGATTTCTAAAACAATATTTCTCCAACATAAATATATGTCCATGTACTAAATTGAGAAGATGAATTGGACCAATTTAAATGTCAATTGAATCAAGATTACATTGCTTGAGTAAAATTAAGCATCATATATAGTTGACTAGATAGATTTATAAGTTGTAATATTAAGTTTTGTTGAGAATAAAATTATATATTCTACATTGAACTCATTTATTACATTGAACTTAACTTGAGTAAATGAGAGGAACTTGTTATTAATTAATTAAGTTTAAAGAAGGATTTAGTTGATTTCATTATTGAAACTTGTAAAATGTATGTCTTAATACATTTAAATATCAAATACATGTAAATATCAAATATCTATTGAAAATATCAAAAACCATTTATATCAACATTCATGTCAAATATTGCACCAGTCAGCCACAACTCTTGCTATCCTCCATGACGTCAAGCTTACTAGCCAGGGTATGAAGGAAAAGGAGCTCAAGGAGTACCGGGGTCTCTACCAGTTCCTAGTTGATGATTGGGACTAGATGTTTAATTAGCCGTTGGGGAATTTTTTTGTGCTTTCGGTTTTATCTGTTGTTAGTCTGTTGTCTATCCCTTGTCTAGGTCTTTGGTCTCTTTTTGGTTGTTTCTTGTTGGTTTGGTTGGTTTCTATCTTTTGGTTCTTTTATGGAACTCTGGTGTGCCTTTTTGACTAATATGTAATGGGATTGACACCCTTTTTTTCACTTATTTTATCAAAAACATTCATGTCAAATTTATAAATGTCATTACATTATAAATGGACCAAATATATAAACGTCGATCTATCAAATATCTCAAACATAAACATGTTCATACATAGATGCATAAATGTCCATACATCTCAAACAATAATTTAAATTTCCATATCTCAAACATATAAATTAGTTGGTTTGATCCTCAACTCGACTCCTAGTCGAGTGACCCTTGGAATGATACTCCTCTGATAGATGCATAGTGCCCTACAAAAATGTAATTAAATTAGAATATATATATATAGAAGTTTCATGTACATACATATAGACACATGAGATATTTATATATATTAATTTCTCTTAGATAATTAACTCGCACGTCCACTACCATCGAGTGAAGAATGTGTGCATACACACTTTTCCCTTAAACTAGGAGTATCACCTACTACCTCGAGCTACACATGCATGTAAAAAGAAAAATTAATTTCAAATATAATTTAATTGTGTAGGACTTCAAGCATATCATTTAAATTTTACAATATAAATTTAACTTAAGATTTTAAAAATTATATACATGTATCATTGTACCAAGAGCTTGAATATCACCATCTCTAGCAATGATGGAATCTAGTAACTCATCTAAAGATCTCTCATCCAATAGTTGTAGCACTAACATGTGCAATGGACTATAAAGGTGAGATGGCATCAATTTTGAAAAAAGCACCTCTACAAAAGCCATACCTTCTACAAGTTGCTTGAATGAATCAGGTACCATAAACTAAGCCTATGGAGCAGAAGAATGATTAGTAGATGGTAGTGCTACTCTAGTATGTGACTCTATGGCCCACCAAAGGATCTGAATCTAGGATCTACATTAGAGTGCTAAGAGTTAGCTATTGGACTCTCAAAATCTGTAAGGATGTGATCCACATATGAACTAACACTTAATAAAGGGATCCTTAGATGCAATGATATCACTAGATATGCCCTCATTAGGTGCATAGATAAAAACATGTCGACCTCTAAATTTGACCATCAGTTGTAATGCAGCCAAGATCCTCTAGAGATGAGGTGCCTACAACATGATATGGATCTAAGTGAATAGATGTCCTACATGAATGTCTTATCAAGTAATGTCCCACATGAAGATATCATTTGAGTTTGCACAACAATCTTAGTAATACTATTAATTGCTTCCCTTTGGGAAGCAATGACCACATGATCAACAATATCGCTAAGGGATGGAGAGATCACATGCATCCCCTCACCAACCAAGCTCCTATAAGTAGGATCTTTTGATCTACATGATGATATGCATCCCTATCACATACCCTACCACACCCCTACCCCAAATGTGTAGGTAAATCTAAATAGTTGATGTTGAGGCCTAAATGAACCTCAGCGTACAAATGTTGTGTAAAATATAATGGAATTTGGTCATTATTGGGATAATGACCATGTGTAGCAAGAAATCTAGGGTAAATCAATGCTTCCATATGAGGGAACATGGACCTGGTCACTTGATATGCCCCAACACTAGTTTTGGGGGCATACAGAGGAAAATAATCTTTTAATAATCTCTTTTGGCACATTTAGTTGGACTATACTTAATGAAGCATCACTAGAAACCTTTTCCCACATTTGGACAAGAATAGCTACTAAATTCTCACTAAAATAAGTACTAACAACTCCTAATGAACATCTAATATGAACCAAACCTTCTTATATCTTCTCACGGTTTGATATGTTAACCCTTGTGGTTTGTGGGTCCTCTAAAATTAATCGTAATCTACTAATTTCCCTATTTGTATGTCCAAAAAGATCATTCATATTCATGTTGCACAAAAATACATTATTTAAAATTTAAATTTTCATGTACATCTTGTGAACTCAATTTTAATTTTATCAACCAATAATGTTTAGAGATGCATGCTCACGTGTTAAATAATGTCAATCCTATCATTAATTAATGGGAAAGCCAAATCTCATCACACAAGCTCTCAATATTATAATGATTGACACTTCATTTAGTAGTGAGGAATCAACTTCATCAACACTCTAAATCCATGCTTGAGAAAAGATCATACCTATATAAATAGTACAAAATATTATCTCATGAAATAGATTGAGTTTATTCAAGTCAAAATGGATGTAATTATGCCATTAAGGGCATGGTACAGTGGTTAAGTTGTTCAATTGTACTGGCAGCCACCAGAGTTCAAACACCCACTGGGCCAATGAGCTCACAGGTTTTATGCCTTTGCTGGGCCAATGAGCTTGTGGGTTTGAAGTGTTCTTACTTGGGGATGAGGTCCCTCGTGTTGTGGCCTCATCGGTTCATAGCTTCAGGCAAAAGCATTACTATGGAGCCAACGGGTGTGTTGTGCCAGCATCACCAGTCACGTTAAAAAGTTTACCAGGTGCATTATCTTTAACTAAAGGAGAATATTCTCTCTCATTGTAAAATTCCCTTTAATGTCATCACCGATAATGCTACACACTTTTCCACATTTAAAGAATTGTTTGATTATTGTTTTGAATATGGTATTACATTGGTTGAGATTTAGCAAAATCTATGGAAGATCACAAAAAATAGATAAATCTTCTGGAGAAGAGAAGACCTATAGAGAAACATAGAACCACCATCATCTCTTTGCTACAACATGACCTTGCCATTAAATAATCTCTATTAAGTTGATGATAAGACATCTGCCACTATGGTTGCAATGGTATTTTTTTACTAGATTAATAATAAAATCTTTAAATTATCAACATAAATTATAAAACTACTTATGAACATAATAGATATCAAATATATAAAAGTTCAAGGAATATAAATCACTTGAGGAGTGTACATGAACTATATTATTCCTACTCTTTCCATTCCTATGCTTCCTAAGCCACATCATTTTTTTTTTCTACTTTGAAGATGATGGGATGACATATGTTAATCTTATTCCATTTATTAGTATAGAGTAACTTTTTTTCAATTTTATTAGACTAGCTCACTATTTTAAATACCACTTGTTGATTTACTAGACTTTAAAGAAAGCAAAATAAATACTAAATACTAAATTTATGGTTATAAAAACAACACATTACTATTCTAAAAACAACTTATATTCAAGTTTAAATGATCATAAAAAAAATTTGGCCACAACCTTTTACATTTCACATAACAAAATTTGCAACATATTTATTGTACTCACCTAAATTACATGTCATAGGACAAACATATAATATGAAATATTCAAATGCATGTGTAGACACCCAAAAATGACCAAGTCATCACATCACTTGCATTTCATCTTATCTGTTTAATCACTTGCATTCAACGTTAATTAAATAATCTAATTATTTAATTAATTTCATCTATTTCTTCTAAATCACATACTTTCAACATTAATTAAACAAATCTTCTTTATTTAATTAATTTACATTAAATCAACCTTATTCTTCCACGATTAAATAATTTTTATTATTTAATTAAATCATTATCCTCTTTCAAATTTCAAGTCTCCATTAATTAAATAAATTCAATTATTTAATTAACTCATCCAGTTCTGTCTTATCTATAATTAAATAATTCTACATTATTTAATTAAATCACTTGTTCTTCTAAATTTAAATAAATCATGCAAATTTATTTAAATTATCTCAATCCTCTAAAAATAAATAAAATCAAATATTTTATTTAAATCTTCATATCTTATCTATTCCTCTATCATGCACAAACAATTAAATAAATTTATTTATTTAATTTCAGTTATCTTCCAGTTCCTCTTAAAATATCTTGTTAACTCATGTGCACAATCAATCTTATTTTTAGAACTCTAAAAAAGCCAAAATTACAAGTTGAGTTATCTATTCAATCAATCTTGTTTTCATCATATCTTAATAAAAATATCCTTATGGATTGACACATGTCATGTGCACATTCATCATGGTTATTTGATTTATCTCATCTGTTGATTCTTCTGAATTATCTGGACCGTTGATCGATCTCTGTTGAAACCTATATAAACCCCCCTCATCTCCTTCACAAATCCTCTTCGATCACTTATTCTCAGACATCCTTTAACATTGCTTTGAGCATACATCGCATCAATTGAGCACCTTCATGATCTTTTGACATTGATCTTTGAGCACTTTGAGCACTCTACTTGCTTGTTGCAAACATGGTTTCACAACACTATTGAGCAATCCACATTCATCCAAAGGGAATAATACAAATCTCGGTAAAAGCTTTTATATTTCATTGATTTATTAGTAATGGATTTTATTTAGATTAGTTCTCTTTATGTTATTGGTTTTTGATTTTGTTAGTTTATCATAGTCAGTTTTTCTCATACACATTCTGGCACGCCTAGTGGGACCGACTAATCCCTCTTTTTCTTTGAGAAATCGATCTTTTTTGAAGTTACAGTATGACACAATGCACAAGACAAAGAAAATCACTTCTGGCAGTATCCTAAAGCACTTCTGGAGGCACAGTATAGTGCCCTCGGGCGATATTGCGGCGCTCCTAGTAACACAGATCTACGCTTTTGGTGAAATAGTCCAATGCTATTGGTAGTATTATAAAGTGCTTTCAGAAAATTAGGTTTTTCTGATATGATTTTGGTGATTTTTGTAGGGTTTTACTCACATACATATCATTGATTTGACTAACAAGCTAGTTTATTTGTCTTTCAATTGTCTGCAATACTTCCTAAGCTAACTTATTTAGGGGTATTTTTGATATTTGAGTTAAGCTATCTATTTGCAACATCCTTTGAGTTTTTTTGATTCCAAGATATAGATCTATTAGATATTACATCTCAGAACTTCAAAACAACCATGAGATCATATCTGGACCTAGTTTATTTTGATAAAGTATAGCTTTTTTTCTATCTGACACAATAAAGTGCTTTTGATAGCACAGGACAGTGCTTCCGGTGGAACAGTACGTCGCTTCTGGATTTGTTACAACACTTTTGATAGCACACTGCATCACCTCTGGTCTGCAGAAAATCACTTCTGGCAACACAGTGCAGTGCTTTCGGTTCACAGTAAGTCACTTTCAGTAAGATAGTATAGCGCTATTGGTCAAATTGATTTGTTTTTTGCTAACTTGTGGGTTTTTGGTGGAACTAACTGACCTTTTGCATCTTCTTATCACTCACACAGAGCAAATAGGTTTTTCTAACATGTTCATGCAGAACAAGTGTTGAAAAAATCTTGATTTATTGCACGAAGTCTCAGAAACACATTGACTTTTTAAGGGACAATTGAACAAATCACTTTTGGCAATCTAAATCTTAGGAACATATTGCTATCCTAAGGGACAATGGACATGTATGAAAAAACACCTCAATTTTATAAGGGACAATGGACATGAATGCCAAACACTTCAATTTCATAAGGGACAATTAACAACTACAATCATGTGCGTGCCTAATTTAGTTGCACCTTATTTTTCTTATAACAAGACAATTAAACCTTTATTTGACATGCTTGCTCTTACATTTCAGTAATTCTTTTAGAAGGGCCTACTTTTGGATTGTGCTTCATCCAAAAGGGACGACCCTAAGTGGAGTTTTCCTTTGAACCGCTATATAAGAGGGGTAAGGCGAAAGCCAAGTCCTAACCGACGTTAGCTTTACCTTGTGGTGCCAAACTGAAAAGAGGTGTACTAGCTCTTTGTGGAAACAATTTTTACATCGAGCGAAGTGTTTGATACTCTTAGTAGGATTGGTTAAATCTTTTAGTAGCTTGTCACATTGCTTGTAAGGCGTTGGTCCCTCAAAGTTACTAAGAACTATTCTAGATAGTGACTACCTGATCTACCTCCGAATGTTGCGGTAATCATTAGTGCAAGGGGAATTGATTTAAGCCCTTAAGATACTCACCATTGGCTCCCTTGAGAAGAGATAGTATTCCCTTGGCCATAAAGCTCTTGTGACCTACTTGAGATTTCCAAGGGGAGGGTGAGATATCCCTACCTATCATCTCTCGCAAAGATACTAAATGTCTGACACCTTTATGGAATGACATTTTTATCGACGGAGTATTAAGTTGTGCGCTGATCTACTACAAGGAAACCTTGTCTCTAGGGATAAAAAGTGCTTGCTATTTGTTTGCAAATTGTCTTAGACCTATGGAAACATGGGGCTTTTTTGTAAGCCTTGAACATACACTATTTGTTGTGTCAGACCCTTTTTTCTAGCTTTGTTTGCTGTGTTTTCTCTTGCCAAAGCAAATCTAATCAAAACCATAACCAAATCTATCAAAATTTGCTTTTTAAAAACATCAGACAATACTTCAGCGCCTCTGGTATTATAGCAGCTTGCCCTTGGTGGTACAATAGCTCGCTTTTGGTCACCATAGCTTGCCTTTGGTATAGCAGTGCCTTGCCTTTGGTAGCTCAGTCCATCATCTTTGGTATTACAATAGCATGCTTTTGGTTGCACAGTCCTGTGCCTCTGGTCAAAATAGTATAGCGCCTTTGGTCCAGTAAATTATGCATCAGAGTTTATCTTTTTTAAAACACCAAGCAGAATCCTAGCATTACTTTTTGTCCTAGTGTATTCCATGGTAACCACTAGGCTCCAACAAACTATGAAGTCCAAGCAAGTTGTCCCTAGGAAGTGCAAATCGCCTCCTCATACACCGCAATCAAGCTGTCTCAACATTACTCCCAAGGTTACTCCTAGAACACCCGTGGAAAGATCTACCAATTGTCCCAACATGCTGCACCTTGAACAACCAAACAAACTGCAAGAGGGTAGAACCCCTTTCGTAAGTACACCTTACTATACCACCATCTTGCCTTTGGATTTTGTCCCACAAGGTTATACTGCCAATCCAGTCCCATCTTAAGAAGGTAGGTCCCCTTTGATAAGTACACCTCACTCTACCATCGGTATGCTACCAGATTTTGTTCCACAAGGTTATACCACAGATCACGCCCCATCTCAAGAAGAGTGACACTTTGAAATAGGTCAATCCTCTCAAGAAGATGGGCAAGATCTGGATGAATTCATAAAAGATCCTAGAGCTGTAGCTACCTTTGACAAAATCCTTAGTGAGAACCAAGATCATTTCTTTTGCTTGCTTGTAGAGCAAGGAGCCAAATTACCTCAAGATTTTGATATATCCAATTTCAAGGACACAAACAACACACAAAATGTCATACATGCGGTCCAAACCATGTCAACAGTGACCACGCCCTTACACAAACAACGCTCATAGGGGAGGACAATTGCACAATATGAGAATCCCCTTTATCAAAACCCAATAGGAAAAAGGGCCATATCACCGCTTCTAACTCCTATGGAAATCTACAAACACCAACAGGAGACTCTTCAACGACAAGCAGAGATAGCTAAACAAGCCACCATAGATCGATCAAATATAGAACAAACTCCTAAAGTGTCCACACCAATCGCAAGTGGAATTTTGGTTACCCCATCACGAATAGGTTTCCCACCAAATTACAATCTGGGGAACAACTATGTAGCCATGTAACAAGGGTCTCAACAAATACTGGCTCCCATAGCATCAAACCTTCATGTCTCTCAACCAACTAGAGTCATGCAATCCCAACCAAAAATTTCTTCTACGCTCATCCTCAATCAACCTCAACCTTCGCAAATCACATCTCCCTATGTCCCTCCTCCACTATGTTCATTAGTGCTAAATTTCTTTCATGCATTGCCTAGCCACCCTCAACATTCCCAAAACCTAACTTCCCAAAGCTATGTTTCACAATCGCAACCTAACCCAATGAACTTTAGCTTTCCGCCACCAAATTCTTTTCTCCAACCATCACAAAGCCTACATTCTTATCTCGCACCACCCCCACCTCCTCCAAATCAAAGCATCTAATTCCAACCCAATCTAAACCCAACATACAACACATATGACCCCAACCAATCATACGACCCTTATAATACCAATGCCCATGGATTACACTACAATCTTCCATATGGGCAACAACAACCACTTCTAGGACAGCAGGAGATGTTTCCAACCCCTCCCACAATGATGGAGCTAAAAATCGTGAAAGTTCAGCAACAACTATCTGATCTTACGTTTGGCCACACCAAGAAGACCTTCTCATTAGATGATGTGTGTCCTTATCCTTTTGATCAGTCATTACCCATGATCCCTTTTTCTCAAAATTTCACTATTCCTAAGTTTGATAAATACAAAGGAAAAGGTAACCCAAAAGACCATCTCAAGGAATTCTATCTTGCTTGCTTTGAGGTCTCACATAACGACACATATCTTATGCATCTCTTTCCTCACAGTCTTGGAGGTCAAGCTATAGAATGGTTCTCACACTTACCCATGGGTATCAAGTCTTTTAACAAGCTAGTAGAGAAATTTGCCACCCATTTCTCCTACAACGTAGAGCATGAGATCTCCATGACTGATCTATGCAACAATAAATAGAAAAATGGTGAAACTTTCATTTCATTCCTTCAACGATGGAGACAAATGGATAGCAAATTCACTATCAAGATTCCTGAGAAACAGCTTGTTAGCATATTTGTGCAGAACCTCAACTAAGAGTTAGGTTTCCATTTGCAAATTCTTAGTGCTACAACCTTCGACGAAATCACGTACCACACCTTCAAAGAACCTAAAGACAATGCTCCTCAACACCAAATGAACAATAAACCCAAATATTGGAACAAAAACAAAAACGTGGTCAATGACAGGGTGGTCGACTCTAAACATGTCCAAACATTGCAAATATTGCTTCAGCTTTCTAAACCAAGTCAACCTCAACAACAACAACAACAACGGCAACCATATCAAAACCAACAACAATGGCAACAAGAGCAGCCTCAACAAGATTACCCTCCACGGCATCAATTCACTCCCTTGGGAGAGCCCATAGAATCTGTCCTACAAAAGCTTTTACACAAAGGCCTCATCACTTTACCCAATGCTCCCCCATATGGTGAACCTATTTACAAAACTGCACGGTATAGAGAAAATGAATACTGTGAATTCCATAGGAGCAAAGGGTACAGAACCATATCGTGCATGAAACTCAAGCACCTAATCCAAAATCTCATCGAAGGCAAACAAATCTCTCTTGAAGATGATCCACCAGCTCAACACATGAACAAAGACCTCAACATGTACAAGGAACCATTTCCTCATCATGGTCCACCTCCTCCATAGCATAAAGGTAAAGGTGTCAATCGTGCTTCCACTTCTTTTGACTCCATTGTGGGTTGTTTTGAAGAGAATCGAGTATCTACCCTCACAATCAAAGGCAGATCTACGGATTGCGCTGTTACAACTCGTCGTGGTCATGTCACCATTCGTGGTCCTACACCCAGTCTCCCAACTCAATCTGATTATAATCTTGTTGAACATCTAGGGAAAACACCAGCACAGATCTCTATCTTGGACCTCCTATGGTCATCATCTACACATAGAGTCGTGCTAGAAAAAGCCCTCCAAGAGTCTTCAGTTCCTAACAACATAGCGGTCACGGATTTCTAAGCTATAGTAGGTAATATTGCTTTACCCTACAATGTGGTCTTTTCTGAAAAGGACCTTCCATCCCATGATTCGTGTCACAATGATGCCCTTCATATTGAGGTTCTCATCCATAAGCGCAAAATCAAATGCATACTCATAGATGGTGGTGCTGGTCTCAACATCTGTTCTTTAAAGTTACTTAAGCAATTGGGATACTCTAAGGATCATGTCAACATTGATCAAAGTATTACAATCAAGGGATATGATGATGCCATTCAGAAGGTGTTATCCACTTGCCTATACAATTGTGTCCTATCATTCTTGAAACTAGGTGTCAAGTCCTTGATATTGAGCTGCCTTACAACATTATCCTAGGCCGCCCTTGGATCCATGTAATGAAAGTTATTCCCTCCACGTACCATCAGTCTCTCAAATTCCCATTCAATGGTACAAAGATCACTATCCTAGGAGACCCTAATCCTTTTGAATTCTATCGTGTCTTGCAAGGCAGTTATAAGAATTGCAACCAAGTGCCTCAAAATGACAAAGCCCTCGAATCCCCACTATATATCAATCCTAAAAATCTGACTCTACAAGTGAACCTAATCCTCTTCCTGAAATCAAAGCTCACATCCATGATATAGGCTTTGGAACCTATGATATCTCAAAATCTTGTTGTGTAGGGTGAATGCCTTTGTCCCCTAAATCTTACGGCCAACCGCCCATTGCCAAAGCAACTAAAAAAGCATCTATTCCTCCCCTAGCATTTCTAACCCAATTCCAACAGGGAAAATTATTGGAAGAGGAAACTATTGAGGACATTTCTTCTTGGCTCTATAAGGAGAAAGAACCGGTCACAATACCAGTCAAGCAATATGGTAATGGCTTAAGGATAGTCAAAAACATGGGCTATAAAGGCAATGGTGGCCTAGGAAAATAGAATCAAGGAACAATGGAACCCATCATTGTGACAAAGAAACTAGACAAGAAGGGTTTAGGATTTGGTAGAAAGGTACCACACACCTTGGACATCGAGGGTATCCTCGACAAGGTGGCTGAAACTTCTCTTGCAAATTCGACGTCTAATGAGGATACCATTGATGACTCATCCCTCCATATGACTAACCTATTCACTGAATCCTCCATCTTTATGCTATCATTTATATCCTTAACATCCACCACAAACACCCAGAAAGTAACACTTGTCTACCCTAAACTTATCAATTGGGACCAACAAGGGTCCCCCGTTATAGATGTATTTCAGAATGATGAAGCTATAGCTGAGTTCATGGGACTTCGGGAAGGTATCCCTATTGGCGATCATAAAGCAGGTTTTGTAATGGAACTAGAGCCAACAACTTATTTTGGTGAGAATACCAAATCCTCCAGTCGCAAAAGTAAAAATAAAGAATGATCTCTAGGTGAAAACCACACTATGGCACCTCCTGATCACAAAATAGTAAAAATAAAGGATGTATACAAAGGTGAAAACCCAACTATGGTACCTGAGGATGGAGGATTTGACCTTCCCCTACCATCTAAGTATCAAGAGAAGCCATCTCTCCTAGTGGAAGATTCTACAGAGATAAACCTTGGCACAGAGCAAAATCCAAAGACCACATTCCTGGCAGCATCATTATCAGAAACAGAGCACAGTAATCTTAACACATTCTTCTTACAGAGAACCATCAACTTTGCATGGACCTATGCCGATATGCCAGGGTTAGACCCTAAGCTAGTAGTTCACTATCTCACATTTGATCCAAAAGTTAAACCAGTCAAGCAAAAGATGAGAAAGATGCACCCACAGATAGCCCTCTTGGTAAAAGTGGATATACAGAAGTTGTTAGACACAAAGTTCATCCAACATATTGATTATGCAGACTGGGTATCAAATATTGTACCTGTGTCTAAACCCAATGGGCGCATCCACATGTGTAATGATTTTAGAGATCTTAACAAAGCATGTCCCATAGATGGCTTTCCATTACCAAACATTGATATTATAGTAGACTTGACAATAGGGCACAAAATGCTTTCTCTCATGGATGGATTCTCAGGCTACAATCAGATAAGGATAGTAGAAGAAGATCAACATAAAACAACTTTTACTTGTCCTTGGGGTAACTATTGTTGGTGTGTCATTCCGTTTGGTCTAAAGAATGCGGGAGCAACTTATCAGAGAGCAATGATAGTGATATTCCATTATCTCATTCATCATATCATGGAGGACTATGTGGATGACATACTAGCTAAATCTTCTAGGGCAGATCACATACAGGTTCTAGGACAGATCTTTGATAGGCTCAAAAAATACCAAGTGCGTCTCAATCCAAAAAAATGTGTCTTTGGTGTAACATCAGGAAAGCTATTAGGATACATCGTATCTCGTAGAGGCATCAAAGTGGACCCCACAAAAGTAAAGGCTATAGTGGAGATGCCTCCACCAAAGAACCCCAAAGCATTAAGGAGCTTTTAGGGAAGGTTGCAATCCATTAGGTGTTTTATCTCATAGCTTGCGGATAAATGTCAACCATTTCAACACTTACTCCAAAAGGATGTCTCATTTCGATGGGACAATAAGTGTCAAGTAGCATTTGATTAGCTCAAAGAGTATCTAGCTACACCTCCTGTATTGGTTCCACTAGTTGCTGATAAACCTTTAATATTATACATCTCAACTACAACTTCGGCCCTTGGGGCCCTTCTAGCAAAAAATGATGAATCAGGAAAAGAGCATGCAATCTACTATATCAGTCAAACCTTGGTGGGATATGAACTCAATTATTCACTAATGGAAAGAGCTTGTTTAGTAGTAGTGTTCTCTTCCAAAAAGCTGTGACATGACATGCTCAACCAACACACAAATATTATAGCCAAAATTGATCCATTGAAGTATCTACTAGCGAAAGCAGCTCTCATAAGAAGACTAGCTAAATGGGTCATGATCCTTAGTGAGTTCGACATTGAGTATATGGATCGAAAAGCCATCAAGGGACAAGCCCTAGCAGATCAACTAGCAGAAGCACCCATGATAGATACACACCCTATGGTAGCAGACTTTCTAGATGAGAATCTCTTTACTCTTTCCAACTCAATAATGTGGAAGTTGTACTTTGATGGTTCCTACACACAGCATGGATCAGGGGCTGGTATCTTATTTATCACACCTCAAAATGACTATATTCCAAACTCATATTGACTTGCATTCCCTTGCACCAACAACATAGCCAAGTATGAAGCACTCCTCATAGGTCTCAATACAGCAGTTTAATGGGACATCACAGAACTACAGGTATATGGAGACTCACAACTAGTCATTCGACAAGTCACAGATGAGTACCAAACAAAAGATGAAAAGTTGGTCCCCTACAAGCAACTAGTGGATGCCTACAAACTACATTTTTCTAGCATCACATTTGATCAAATTCCAATAGAGCATAACATGGCTATAGATTCTATGGCTTCTATAGGGTCACTTATTGACATGCCTGCAAATACATAGAAATGTGAATTCTTGATCAAGCAATTGTTAATACCAGCCGTCAATGTTCCCGTTACTGAAATCATCTACGAACTTGTTGGTCCTAATTCCCCATGGTATGAAGATATCTATGGATACCTTAAAAATAGTACCTTTCCGTCTGACCTATCATCAACCCAATGCAAAACCTTTATCTGATGATCCTCCCATTACACCATTCTAGGTGATACACTATATCGCCAGAGTCTCAATGGTATCCTCTTACGATGTCTTAATGTGGAAGAAGTTAAAGCTACCTTACGAGACATACATGAAGGTGTCTATGGCACACATTCTACTGGTCCTAATCTCGCTAAGAAGATACTTAGAATAGGTTATTACTGGCCTACAATAGAGCATGATGCTTTACAGTTTGCTAATAAGTGTCTACAATGCCAACAGCATGGAGATTTGCTTCACACACCAGCTCATGAACTACAACCTATGACAACTTCATGGCCTTTTTCTCAATGGGATCTCGACCTCGTAGGACAAATCCACCCATCCTCATCCAATGGTCATAAGTTCATCAGTACTACCACTGAGTATTTCACGAAGTGGGTGGAAGCCATTCCCATGACCTATATCACCAGTAAGAAAATAGCCAAGTTTATCCTTAACTACCTCATATGCCGGTATGGTATCCCCCAAGCCATTGTCACTGATAATGGGAGACCATTCAAGAACCAAGATGTTCATGCCTTATGCACATAATACAATATCCAACATCGCTTTTCAACTCCCTACTATCCACAGAGTAACGGCCAAGCTGAGGCTTCCAATAAAACCATTCTCAAAATCCTCAAGAAAACAGTCAATGAAGCTGGTCATGATTGGCACTTGCAACTCAATCCCGCCCTATGGGCCTACCGCACTAGTATCAGAACACCAACTGGTGCCACACCTTATGCCTTGGTCTATGGCTCTAAAGCCATCCTACCTATAGAGGTCGAGATCCCATCCCTTAGAGTATCCATGCAGGACCTGATTGGCAGAGAGGAGTATCGTACTTCTAGATTAGCTAAGCTAGAACTACTAGATGAGAGGCACCTTGCCGTGTTTAATCATCTCCATGTCTATCAAAACTACCTCTAGCATAATTACAAAAAAAAGATCAAAGAAAGATGGTTTCAAGTTGGTGATCTTGTACTCAAAGAGAATCAGAGAAATCAAGCAGACCAAGAAAAGAAGGCCAAGTTTGAGCCTAACTAGTTAGGTCCCTTTATTGTCACAGCAACATATGGATCAGGAGCTTATACTTTAGCTACACCTGACAGCATTCCTCTAGATGACCCACTTAATAGTGTTCATCTCAAGAAGTTCTATCCCTAATCCTTAGAGTACTCCAAAAAAAATAAAAAACACAAAAAAATAAAAAAATCCATCCTTTGGTGAAACCCTGGCAAATGGGTGCCTTGGATAAGTACCATAGTGAAAACCTGGCAAACAAGCGCTATGTGTAGAGTCAAAATCCATCATATATCAAGTCCTGTTCATTCCATGTCCATTTCACAACAAGCTTCATCCATCCATCCATAATAAAACCATTGACCTTGTTTGCATTTCCATCTCCCTATCTAGTATAGCTTGGAAATTTGTCAGTGTCTATCATCGTCATCCCACGTCTTGATCTATGTCATCGGTTATCACTACCTTGTCCTAGGTCAAGATTTCTATGTTTGCTTCATCAGTCACCTATGCAAATTCCTCTACCATAATGGGGGTAGCTCTTTCCTTAACCTAGGTCTAGGAATGGATCCTTGTTTGTGGTTCACAAACACTTCAATGTTTCCTCCTTTCCGCAGATAGCACCCTTTAACAGACACATCACTCCTATGATAAGGTTGTTATCTTTTCAACACTTTTCCTACATCATCACGCCACTAGAACTACATATTATCACTTTCATCTTTCATCATAATGTGCCTTGATCCCGTGGATACAGGGTATGTAGGCGGTCTGGAATACGAAGGAAGTTTCCAGTACTTAGGTACATAAGATCTCCCCCTTTCACCTTGACACATCTCATCACTCTATCTAGAACTACATATTATCATTTTTCATCTTTCATCATAATGTGCCTTGATCTCATGGATACAGGGTATGTAGGCAGTCTAAAATACGAAGGATGTATCTAGTACTCAGGCACATACGATTCACCATTCTTCACCCATCTCAACCCATTAGCATGTCACCTTTCTGGTCTTCTGTTTATCAAAATCCATTCACCTCGACTTGACTAACTCAAGCAACAAAACAACAAGCGAATGCTTCCTTTCAAAGCAAAAGTCCTTAGCAAACCAGAAGAAAAGCAGCTTGCTTCTAGAGTCATCTACTGTCCTAACTATTCTGATTGCTAGCATCAGCTAATTCCAGCTTAACCAAAGCACCTGATCAATAGGCTTGTCCTTTGCAAAGTGTTCCATTGCCGAGACCAACACACGCGTCTCCTGTGACATGTGACATTTCCTGCAGTAAAATATTATCTTTTTTAGGTAGATGGCACCCTTTAATGGACACAGATTTCCTACAATAAGGCTGTTATCTTTCCTATCCAATCTATCCTAAGCAACCTCTTTGGCAAGAGAATATGTTGGTTGCATGTTTACTTTGTAAGTCAGTCAATTTGCCTTTTGGTTTATCTTTTGTTCCTTTAATCCATTACCTATTCAAGGCTACCTTGGTTTATCTATAATCTTGGTATGTTGCGATGCAATACGGATTGGGGGCATAGTCATTGCTTTTGTGTGCCGTGTTTGAGGAATGATCTTTAGCATCTTTTTTGGCAGCATATTTATCTTGTGTGTGTTACAACCTAGCATCTTACATATTAATATTCTTCTTGCATTAACATGTATTGAAGTTTATTTTATGTTCAAAGACTATGGCTCATTCACATGTACCAACAAGGTTATATTATGTCTATGAGATCTAAGTTCAAACCGCTTGCTTGCAGAGTCAACATCCACGCACTCGAATATTACAGCACCTTGGTCTTTTATACCTTGCTGGCGAACTATCCACGTGCTATATCAAAAATAAGGATTCTCTTTATAAACATTTATGAAATCGTTGCAACAAGCTTATCCATTTACACCATCCATTTACCCATGGCCTTATATAGTTTTCCAGCAATGATCGATCAATAATCTTTCTCTCACATTCTCTCCTATCTCCTTTCTTCTATCTATCATCTATCCAACCTCACCTCTCTCCAACACAATCTTCTAGTCAAGTGTGAACATAGTTCTTTTGTCACTTCCCTGTCTTTCCTCTCGAGGGGGCATCCTACGCCAGTTACACTGGGGCATGAAAAATTGTATCATGTCTTCAACAATCATTTTCTTTGATGCAATATTGTAAACTGCATCGTATCAAAGAGGGGCAAAATGTAGACACCCAAAAATGACCAAGCCATCACATCACTTGCATTTCATCTAATCTGTCTAATCACCTACATTCAATGTTAATTAAATAATCTAATTGTTTAATTAATTTCTTCTATTTCTTCTAAATCACATACTTTCAACATTAATTAAACAAATCTTCTTTATTTAATTAATTTTCATTAAATCAACCTTATTCTTCCACAATTAAATAATTTTTATTATTTAATTAAATCATTATCCTCTTTCAAATTTCAAGTCTCCATTAATTAAATAAATTCAATTATTTAATTAACTCATCCAATTCTATCTTATCTATAATTAAATAATTTTACATTATTTAATTAAATCACTTGTTCTTCTAAATTTAAATAAATCATGCAAATTTATTTAAATTATCTCAATCCTCTAAAAATAAATAAAATCAAATATTTTATTTAAATCTTCATATCTTATCTATTCCTCTATCATGCACAAACAATTAAATAAACTTATTTATTTAATTTCAGTTATCTTCCAATTCCTCTTAAAATATCTTGTTAACTCATGTGCACAATCAATCTTATTTTTCGAACTCTAAAAAATGCAAAATTACAAGTTGAGTTATCTATTCAATCAATTTTGTTTTCATCATATCTTAATAAAAATATCCTTATGGATTGACACATGTCGTGTGCACATTCATCATGGTTATTTGATTTATCTCCTTTGTTGATTCTTCTAAATTATCTAGACTGTTGATCGATCTCTGTTGAAACCTATATAAACCCCCCTCATCTCCTTCACAAATCCTCTTCGATCACTTATTCTTAGGCATCCTTTAATAGCGCTTTGAGCATACATCACATCGATTGATACTGTTTTCATATAATATGATACTGTCAACAGCATGGAGAGAAGTGGGACAATATTCTGTCTCAAGCTGAGTTTTCATATAATGATACTGTCAACAGGAGCACAGGAAAATCGCCTTTTCAGGTAGTCTATGGAATGCATCCCAGAGGTATTTTAGAGTTGCGAGAACTACCTACAGCAGATCATGTTAGTGCAGATGGAGAAGCTTTTGCTGAAGCAATCAAAGAAGTTCATGATCAGGTTAAGACCCAACTCCAGCAAACCACTTTGAAATATAAGGAGTATGCTGACAAGAAGAAGAAGGATGTTCACTTTGCTGTTGGAGATTTGGTTTGGGTTCACTTGAAGAAAGACAGGCTCCCTAAGGGGAAGTATACTAAGCTCATGCAAAAGAAAGTTGGACCATGTCAGATTTTGAAAAAACATGGACAAAATGCTTATAAGATCCAACTACCACCTGATCTTGGTTTATCTCCTATCTTCAATGTATGTGACTTAACTCCATACAAGGCTAATCCAGATGAAGATCAGGATATCCTACAGGATACAGTTGCTGAAGACATTCCTCCACATGATCCTCCCCAGATACAGCAGATTTTGGACACTAGAGTGGTCAAACAGACCAGGAACAAGAAGTACTTGGAGTACCTTGTCTCTTGGAAGGGACAGCCGACTTCTGAAGCAGTATGGATGACTGCAGAACAGATACAGAAACATGGTGCCAACCTGGATACTCTCATCTCAAGTGGACTTGAGATTTCTTCTTTTGGGGAGTATGGTGCAGGAGCACCCACACATGATCAGGATATAGGTCCGCATGATGACATACATGATCAGGATGTAGGATAGTTATCATCATGATGACGGGATAATCTATTTTTAGTATGTTTGACTTATCATGTAATAAGGTCCACTGTGACCGATGCTATGTAATAGTTCAGCATAGGAGTATGTGTAGTCAGTTAGAGATCGGGATAAGAGAGTCTGAGCTGTCCTCTCTCCCAGCCGCTTGGAAGCTCCCAGCCGCTGGGAAGTGATGTTAGTAGTACTCGAAGGATTTGTTATATATACCTTCGATCTGTAGGGTTTAGATATAGTTTGATATAGTTTTGACATTGATGTACTGGTGTTGAGTAGATATTCAGGAGAGCAGTTCAGACATTGCGAAGCTGTATTCCGGACACTGAATTTCAATTGAATAAGATCTCGTCTTTTGCATTATCTGTTTGCATCTGTGTTGAATTCCTTTCCGTTTTGCAAGCTAATGACCACTTTCAACCCTTCCACCGGTTGATCCTGCAAATCGGTGGAATGGTCCTGTATCATAGATTAGATTGCATTTGTGTTTTCTGCTTGTGCATTGCATTGTTCAGGAGATCTGTTAGAAGCATGCTGTAAATCAGCCTAGCATCCTCATGTGCTAGGTCTAGAAGATAAACTGTTAGATTTTGGTTTGGAGGTGATCCGGCCCGGTCGTCACATGATCTTTGTGAAATTATGCGGTTGTGAGTGTTTTCATGCAGTGGAAGGATACACAGGAGTCTGCATGTGCGTTTCCAGTCGGGACGAGCCGCAACATCATCTGCGAATCCATCGCCATCAAGATCGGGTCATGAAGTTGTTGAAATTTGCATGTTGCAGGTGCATCATGATGTTTTGAGTTGGATATATACTCAGTGTATATATCGCAGTCAGGATCATCTCTCGGGGAAGGTCATCATCCGCATATCGCTAACGGATGCGGGTGTGAAAGTTGAGTTTTTGGCTAAGTGTTGAAGAGTTCATCAGGATGATGTATGACGTCATCGTCATCAGGATATGACGTCATCGTCATCAGGATATTAGGAAATCCCTCTATGCGGGTTTATCCTGTTGTCGCTAAGTGGAAAGGTATCGGCGTAGGCAGGAAGTTGTATTAGCATCATCAGGAGGTTTCGAAGAACCGGATGTTTAATATCATGATGCTGTTGCTTGTATCGTCGGGCAGTGAAGCATCGAAGGCAAGTTGTTGAAGTAGAACGTCATCAGGATATTTGGGCAACCGGATATTTGGATATCCTGCTGACAAAGGTGATAGTGAATATCATGATGATGTCGCTTGTGTTTGGCACCCGATGAACAGTGCAACCGGAGGATGTTTGCGCCCGGTGATTATCATGATGATGATGATAGGCGACAGTCGAAGGAGGTAAATAGTAATCGACAGGAGGATATTTGCGATCATCAGAAATATGATGATGCTGTTGAAATATGATGATGTAGTTGATAAATATGATGATGAGGTTCAGCCGATAGAGAAGTTTATCATGCTGTTTGTTTTGTTGGCAGCTCCTTCCTGTTAGGTTGCCTCCGTTGCGGTCCACTCTGCATCATAGTGGTATCAGAGCAAAGGTTAGGATCTTTTGGAAAAGATAAGCAGGATGTCAGACGAAGAAGGAACATCTGAGTTCCCAACAAAGATGACCAACGCTGAGTTGGCAGTTCTGGTGAAGAAGCAGATTGCAGAAAGCAGGGCCGTGAAGGCTCAGAATCAGGAGTTGAAAGATGAGTTAGCAAAGTTGAGGAGCAAAGTAGGTTCTGGTAGAGAAGATGATAGGGAAGAAGAGGATGTCCCTAATTGGAGCGAGGAGGTCGTTCCTGCAGACCAGAGACCGCTGTTGAACGCCCTCAAGGCCATGGAGAGGAGAACCATGGATGTGAAGCTGGACTTGCCAGTGTTTACAGGTAGGATGGACCCTGATTCAGTAATGGAATGGATAGACTGTCTGAACAATTTCTTTGTGACAGAGGAGATACCAGAACAGCAGAGAGTGAAGATAGCACAGTCAAAGATGAAAGAAGCTGCTTTGACATGGTGGAACTTTGTTCAGGATGATAGAGTGCAGGAGGGAAAACGTAGAGTTGCCACATGGAAGAAGATGATGGAATTGGTAAAGGAGGCTTATATCCCTTTGGATTACAGTATTCAGTTACACAAGAGGAAGCAGAACCTGAAGCAGAAGGAGCTAGATGTCAGCTCATATACAGAAGAGTTCATGAAACTCTGTATGAAGACCAAGGTGAAAGAAAGTGAAGAAGAAAAGGTAGCCAGATACCTTAATGGACTGAGGTTTAATATTCAGGAAGATCTGAGTCTGCATAACCCAGATACAGTGCAGAAAAGTTTTCAGTTGGCACTGAAGGTGGAAGAAAAGCTGAAGAGAAAGCAAGATCAGAACAACAGAGGAAGAGGAAGACAACAAAGAGGCGGAAGAAGTCCTTTCAGAGGCAGAGGACAAGGACAGGGATATCAAGGAGAGTCTAGTCAAGACAATAGCAAGGGCAACAATAGCCAGAGTCAGAGAGAGAATTTCAGTCAGCAAGGAAACTTCAGAGGTAGAAGACCTTACAGAGGAAGATCCCAGGGCAGAGGATCCATCAGGTGTTACAACTGTAACAAAGAAGGCCATATAGCCAGCAGATGTCCAGACAAGGCCACAAGCTCAGCAGGTGAAAGGAGGACAAATCTGGTCAATGAACCTGATAATCAGAGTAGGACAAGTTCTAATGATTTTCAGAGTGTGAATGGTCCTGAGAATTATGGATATCCAGAAAGTGGAGAGTCCCTGATGATGAGAAGAACAGTAACTACCATGAAGGTACCTGATAAAGAAGCCCCTCAGAGGAAGTCCCTTTTCAGAACCACTTGCAAAGCAGGAGGTAAGGCTTGTAAAGTTTTGATTGATTCTGGTTCTACTGAGAACTTTGTGTCTGAAGAAATGGTGGTGAAGCTGAAGCTTAGGAGATTGCCTCATCCAGCTCCATATAAGGTCTCATGGCTTACTCAAGGTCAGCAGACAACTGTAGAAGAGCAGGCTTGGGTAGAGTTTCAGATTGGTGGATATAAAGATAAGTTGTTGTTTGATATCACCAAGATGGATGCTTGCAACCTTTTGTTTGGTAGACCATGGCAATATGATCTGAAGGCACAGCATGATGGTGTCAAAAACACCTACAAAATCACTAAAGATGGTAAAGATGTAATACTACTCCCATTGAAGGAGAAAGAGGAGAAGTCTAAAGGCAAAGAAGTGAAGGTCATGCTGATGGAAGGCAAACAGTTTATGAAAGAAGTGGCAGCAGAAGATGCAGTTGCATATGCCCTGATCCCCTGTATGAGTGTGAATAAGGAACAACAGCAGGCAGGCAAGACAGAGAAGAAGCCAAGGTTGATAGACCCAGCTGTCCAAGAGTTATTGGATAAGTACAAGGGTGTTATCTCAGAGGGAATGCCAAGATCCCTACCACCTGTCAGAGATATCAGTCATTGCATAGACTTGATTCCAGGGTCTACACTTCCAAATAAAGCAGCTTATAAGCTTACCCCAGAACAGAATGCAGAAGTAGCCAGGCAGATTGAAGAATTGATGAATTCAGGTTTGATTGGAAAGAGTTTGAGCCCCTGTGCAGTACCAGCTGTACTGGCACCTAAGAAGGAAGGCACTTGGAGACTTTGCACTGATTCCAGAGCCATCAACAAGATCACAATCAGGTATAGGTTTCTAATCCCCAGAATTGAGGATTTACTTGATTGTTTGGGAAATGCTAAGTACTTTACTAAAATAGACTTGAAGAGTGGATACCATCAGATAAGGATTAGACCAGGTGATGAGTGGAAGACAGCATTCAAAACAAATGAAGGTTTGTATGAATGGAAGGTGATGCCATTTGGTTTGTCTAATGCCCCTAGTACTTTCATGAGACTGATGAATGAGGTTCTGAAGGAATTTATTGGTAAGTTTGTCATAGTCTATCTAGATGACATTCTGATTTTCAGTAACACCAGAGAAGAACATCTCAGGCATATAGAGCTGGTTCTCAAGAGGTTACATGAAGAGAAGTTGATGATAAACTTGGACAAGTGTCTGTTCATGAAACAGGAGATCACATATTTAGGTTTTGTCATCTCACAAGGCAAGCTGCAGATGGATAAGGAGAAGGTGAGTGCCATTTTGAATTGGCCAACTCCATAGACCATGAATGAAGTCAGAAGTTTCCATGGGTTAGCAACCTTCTACAGAAAGTTTATCAGAGGGTTCAGTCATATTTGTGCACCCATGCTAGATACCATTAAAGGAGGACAAAAGTGCAGGTTTGTTTGGACTCAAGGAGCAGATGATTCCTTTGAGGCATTGAAGAGGAAGGTGGCACAGCAGCCAGTCCTTGCACTTCCAGATTTCAATAAGATCTTTCAGGTAGAGTGTGATGCCAGTCACATGGCCATTGGAGCAGTACTCAGTCAAGAGGGTAGACCAATTGCATTCTTCAGTGAAAAGCTCAATGATGCTAAGAAAAGGTATTCATCATATGATCTGGAAATGTATGCTCTAGTTCAGTCCCTAAAGAAATGGAGGCATTACTTGATGCCAAAGGAGTTCATAGTCTTCACAGATAATCAAGCTTTGAGTTTCATCAACAGTCAGGAGAAGTTGAACCACAGACATATGAAGTGGGTAGAAACACTACAGGCTTTCACTTTTACCTTGAAGCATAAGAAAGGGGTTAAGAACAAAGTTGCAGATGCTTTAAGCAGGAGAGTTCTCACAGTAAATCAGATTCAGCTAGAGAGTGTTGGTATTGATTCACTCAAGACCATGTATGAGTCTGATGAAGATTTTGGAGAAATATATCAGGTCTGTACTTCTTTTGGGGAGAAATACCATGCTGAGTTCTCTGAATTCCTGATCCAAGACGGATTGCTGTTCAAGGGTGGACAGTTGTGTGTTCCCAGATGTTCTATGAGGTTGAATATAATCAAGGAGAAACATTGTGGAGCAATGGCGGGTCATTTTGGTCTAGACAAGACTCTTGATCTGGTCAGGAGGCATTATTTCTGGCCTAAGTTGCAGTCAGATGTCAGGAAATTTGTAGAAACCTGTGTAATTTGTCAGAAGGCTAAAGGCAGGTCAACTAATGCAGGGTTATATCAGCCCTTACCCATACCTTCCAGACCATGGGAAAGTATCAGTATGGATTTTGTTTTAGGTTTGCCAAGGACCAGGAGAGGATTTGACAGTGTCTTTGTTGTAGTGGACAGGTTCAGTAAGATGGCACATTTCTTGCCATGCAAAACCACTGCAGATGCCTCATATATTGTAGATTTATTCTTCAGGGAAGTTGTCAGAATTCATGGGTTACCTTTGAGCATAGTTTCAGACAGAGATGTGAAGTTTGTGGGTCATTTCTGGAGAACCCTATGGAGGAAGCTGGGAACCAATTTATCATTTTCCTCTGCATATCATCCTCAAACGGATGGACAAACTGAGGTTGTGAACCGTTCCTTAGGGAATCTCCTTAGATGCTTGACAAAACAGCATGGAGAGAAGTGGGACAATATTCTGTCTCAAGCTGAGTTTTCATATAATGATACTGTCAACAGGAGCACAGGAAAATCGCCTTTTCAGGTAGTCTATGGAATGCATCCCAGAGGTATTTTAGAGTTGCGAGAACTACCTACAGCAGATCATGTTAGTGCAGATGGAGAAGCTTTTGCTGAAGCAATCAAAGAAGTTCATGATCAGGTTAAGACCCAACTCCAGCAAACCACTTTGAAATATAAGGAGTATGCTGACAAGAAGAAGAAGGATGTTCACTTTGCTGTTGGAGATTTGGTTTGGGTTCACTTGAAGAAAGACAGGCTCCCTAAGGGGAAGTATACTAAGCTCATGCAAAAGAAAGTTGGACCATGTCAGATTTTGAAAAAACATGGACAAAATGCTTATAAGATCCAACTACCACCTGATCTTGGTTTATCTCCTATCTTCAATGTATGTGACTTAACTCCATACAAGGCTAATCCAGATGAAGATCAGGATATCCTACAGGATACAGTTGCTGAAGACATTCCTCCACATGATCCTCCCCAGATACAGCAGATTTTGGACACTAGAGTGGTCAAACAGACCAGGAACAAGAAGTACTTGGAGTACCTTGTCTCTTGGAAGGGACAGCCGACTTCTGAAGCAGTATGGATGACTGCAGAACAGATACAGAAACATGGTGCCAACCTGGATACTCTCATCTCAAGTGGACTTGAGATTTCTTCTTTTGGGGAGTATGGTGCAGGAGCACCCACACATGATCAGGATATAGGTCCGCATGATGACATACATGATCAGGATGTAGGATAGTTATCATCATGATGACGGGATAATCTATTTTTAGTATGTTTGACTTATCATGTAATAAGGTCCACTGTGACCGATGCTATGTAATAGTTCAGCATAGGAGTATGTGTAGTCAGTTAGAGATCGGGATAAGAGAGTCTGAGCTGTCCTCTCTCCCAGCCGCTTGGAAGCTCCCAGCCGCTGGGAAGTGATGTTAGTAGTACTCGAAGGATTTGTTATATATACCTTCGATCTGTAGGGTTTAGATATAGTTTGATATAGTTTTGACATTGATGTACTGGTGTTGAGTAGATATTCAGGAGAGCAGTTCAGACATTGCGAAGCTGTATTCCGGACACTGAATTTCAATTGAATAAGATCTCGTCTTTTGCATTATCTGTTTGCATCTGTGTTGAATTCCTTTCCGTTTTGCAAGCTAATGACCACTTTCAACCCTTCCACCGGTTGATCCTGCAAATCGGTGGAATGGTCCTGTATCATAGATTAGATTGCATTTGTGTTTTCTGCTTGTGCATTGCATTGTTCAGGAGATCTGTTAGAAGCATGCTGTAAATCAGCCTAGCATCCTCATGTGCTAGGTCTAGAAGATAAACTGTTAGATTTTGGTTTGGAGGTGATCCGGCCCGGTCGTCACATGATCTTTGTGAAATTATGCGGTTGTGAGTGTTTTCATGCAGTGGAAGGATACACAGGAGTCTGCATGTGCGTTTCCAGTCGGGACGAGCCGCAACATCATCTGCGAATCCATCGCCATCAGGATCGGGTCATGAAGTTGTTGAAATTTGCATGTTGCAGGTGCATCATGATGTTTTGAGTTGGATATATACTCAATGTATATATCGCAGTCAGGATCATCTCTCGGGGAAGGTCATCATCCGCATATCGCTAACGGATGCGGGTGTGAAAGTTGAGTTTTTGGCTAAGTGTTGAAGAGTTCATCAGGATGATGTATGACGTCATCGTCATCAGGATATGACGTCATCGTCATCAGGATATTAGGAAATCCCTCTATGCGGGTTTATCCTGTTGTCGCTAAGTGGAAAGGTATCGGCGTAGGCAGGAAGTTGTATTAGCATCATCAGGAGGTTTCGAAGAACCGGATGTTTAATATCATGATGCTGTTGCTTGTATCGTCGGGCAGTGAAGCATCGAAGGCAAGTTGTTGAAGTAGAACGTCATCAGGATATTTGGGCAACCGGATATTTGGATATCCTACTGACGAAGGTGATAGTGAATATCATGATGATGTCGCTTGTGTTTGGCACCCGATGAACAGTGCAACCGGAGGATGTTTGCGCCCGGTGATTATCATGATGATGATGATAGGCGACAGTCGAAGGAGGTAAATAGTAATCGACAGGAGGATATTTGCGATCATCAGAAATATGATGATGCTGTTGAAATATGATGATGCAGTTGATAAATATGATGATGAGGTTCAGCCGATAGAGAAGTTTATCATGCTGTTTGTTTTGTTGGCAGCTCCTTCCTGTTAGGTTGCCTCCGTTGCGGTCCACTCTGCATCAGATACTATTCCTTTTATATATGTCATGATGTTCTTGTTCATATGGCCTATACATCACAATGTCCTACTTTTAAAGGCTAGGCCACCTTTATCTACTCCCATACCTATGTTTCATGCATTTACTACATCACATACCTGAAATGTACCTAAGGGGTATGATATGATTGATCAACTTACGAATGCCCACTAAGATCTCTTTGGGACCTAATGTTTTCATCTAAAATCTATAGAGATGTATTGAAACAAGCTCTCAAACTAAGATAATAATACCATTTGATGTAATTCCTTATAAGGTTAGCATTATCTTTAAACTAATTCACAAAGAAGGATTTAAAATTTATTTTAAAAATTTCATGAGTTACCTCCTCTCTAACTTTTTCAAGAGCATGGACCATTATACATCATAGTTAAATATAGTGACATTCAAATTAAAAGATCTCTCGTTGACAAAAAATTTGGATTAAATATTTTTTGTATGCATCTGAAAATGAACTCAAATAAGTAAGCTAAAACAATATTAACCTACTTCATTCATCCTCAGATATACCTCGAATTGAGAAAATAAAGGCATGCATAAAGAAAGGAAACTAATCTAAACTAGTTACCAAGAAAAACTTTGTTGTGTGGATGTGCTCCTTTGATGTTGGATGAATGTGATGGATCCTCAATGTGGTAGCATAACTTTACTTCTCATGGAGTCTTGAAAATGGCTAGGATGAGTGGCTATTTATAGATTTTTGGATGAGGGATTGGATGGATGAGATTGATTTTTGATATCAAGGGTGGAGGTTGATTGAGAACTCTCAAGAAAGGAGAGATTTCCAAGTGGCTTGATTTGGTTGGTGTATGAGGGATGTCCTTTGATCAAGGAGAAATTAATGGTGAAAAAGTGATCTTGGAAGAAGGGGATGGTTAGGATCAAGTAAGGACAATAAGGACCTTTGTACAAAGGACCTTGACCATACTTTTGTAAGAAGTCCATGTGGGATTGTACAAAGGCCATACCTTTGTAAACATGGGGGTTGTGAGAGTTTGAATATCATTAGGTTAGGGTAACGGAATGTGCAAGTGAGGGGTTAGTTAATTAATTAGGTTTATGCAACCTAATAAAAAATGTATAAATTAGGGAATTAAATAAACACAAATATTTATTTAATTCATGGGATGGGAAAAAGGGATATTAGATAAATATAAATTTATCTAATGTTTAGACTATAGAGGATATGTGATAAATTATTTATTAATCATTTATTCTAGGGAGATTGTACTGATGCAGGTACAAATGTAGGTATGGATGAATAGTGATTTTAATAATAAAATATTGTTTAATTACAGTTTGAAGGGGATTTGATCAATTAACTATCTAAACATGTGTTTATTTAGTTAATTATGCAGAAAATGTAGTTTACGGATGTTTAGGGATGGTTTAGTTCTGACTAAAGATGAATAGTGACAAGACGATGAGTGGACAATTTTAGGTGTCTACATTTTGCCCCTCTTTGAGATGGTTTTGCGAAGTAGCATCATTTCAAAGAAATATAAAACATAGCACTAGGTTTAATAGAATAAGATGGTAGGATAGGGATAAAGATGCCTCATCCACTCGAAGTGAGAGTGACAAGGCGGGATGATGGTAGGGATGATGTCCCCTCAAGAGGGTAGGAAGGTTTGAAGAACATGGGTGGGATCTTGAAAGGATGAAGAGGGGTGAATTAGAAAGAAGAGATTAGAATTTAAAAGACCACATGGATTGAAAGGATAGATGAGATTGGACAGAGGGGATGGGAGGAAAGGGAGGATGGTCGGTAAATGATTGGTGAAAGGATGGGAGGGAGGAAAAATGGATGGATGCAAGTTGATTCATGACTCTATGGATTATGTGTTATGTTGTACTAATAAATGAGATCCATCTTTATTTGATATGACATGAGACATTATACACCAAGGTATAAGGAACCAAAGTGACAATGTGTCCCAAGTGTTAAAGCCAACTAATAAGGTCACAAGAAACCCTATGTCATAAAGCACCATGATATGGAAGACCATGATACCATTGTTGTAGGTAGGTTATAGGGACCAATGTTGATGCAAGATAAAAATATAATGCACACACACAAGTAAGCATGCATGCTCAAAATGATTCAAAGACAAACATGATGTTGCCCTTGGTCAAGTTGAAAAGGCAAAGATTGATGGATTGATGATGTTTTATTGTGTTGTTGACGATAAGAATAACACGAGGAGTGGGAGCGATATATCCTAATGATGATGATGTATGTTGGATCAAAGGCTTACAAAAAGGATGGGAACAAGACCATGGAGGATGATTGTGCATAGAGGTGTGAGATTTCAATGTGCATTAATTAAGATGCTCTTGTGATTTTAGATGTTAGGGAGATTTAGATATTTGGAGGATTTTGATTCCTTGGAGGCATTACATTGGGTTACATATGGGTAGCCTTTAGCTAGATACCAATGACAAGGGAAAGCCAAGTCTATCAACGAGGGCTTGAGAGGATTATTGAGATGAAATGATAAGGGGATAAGGGATGGTTTGGATACAAATGATTAATGACAAGGGGATAATGGATATGTGATAGTGGATAGTGGATGGTTTGGAGAGGGTGATGACGTGATTAGGATAAGTGGATGGAGGAAGAATGATGGGGGGATGAAGTATGATATAGGATGGATGGGCAAAGGAGTTTAGATGTAAGGTGGGATAGGGGATGCTTCAAACTTTAGAACTGTGGCAAAACCAAAAATTGAGAAGAGGCTAATGGAGGGGAGTTGAACTAGTAGTAGGAGTGGGGGAGTGATGTAGAGGCACTTGGATAGGAGGATAGAATAAGTTGACAAGGTTTTCACTACACCCAAAAACCCAATTTCAAAGACCATTTTGCAAAAGTGGGAACAATAATTAGAGGCTCTAAATTCTTCATGGAAAAGTTGATTAGGTATGCATTTGGACCCATTCCAATCATTGGCAAAGGCAGGTCAAACTCAGAACTAGTACTTCCTTCACAAACCCATGAAATGGCTTATAGCCCTAGAAAAGAGAACAGTCATCCATAACTTTTGTTACAGACATCCAAATATAGATCTTGGACAATCAGGAGATACCCATTTGGACTCCCTATCACATATCCCAAATAGGGTATAGGTTGTTTTGGATGGTATACCCCAACCTATAACTCCTCTCAATGACCTAGAGCCCCAATTAGGCCTAAAATACAAAGAGACCCCTCTAAAATTCATGCACAAAACTCAACCAATGGTTTGAGCAATTAGAACACATGTCAAAACTATGGAATCTATGGGTTTTAGGGTCCCAACTTGGACTGCAACTGATTGGTCCTCTTTTGTTCTTTACTATGCCTCTAGACAACACCTAACACATGAGGATGTTAGGTTTCCTCAAAGAAATCTTCTTCTTCTCAAGTTTCCTGCCAAAAATTCATCATAACATACTAGTACAAACCTACTACAATCCATCCCACTGATCACAAGTGAATCAAATCAGTCAAATGGTAAGAGAATGCATGATTTCTATCAAAACCCTAGTCTAGGTTATGGCAGATAGTTTTCAGAGAACTGTAGATTACTCACACACAGAATAGTGTCAAGACCTCTAACCAAATGCAAAAGAGACTTAATTCATACCTCCATCATCCCACCAACTCATGCCTTATGACACTATCATACATAAGAGTACTACAGACTGCAACAGCAGGTTTACACAGAAAAGAATAGGAAATCTAAGTTTCTTATTGTTTTTCTTCCACAAAAAGTCTTCTCTCCTTACAACCATCATGGCAGGGATTTAATAAGCCTTCTACAATACCTTTGGATAGTTAGAGGGCAATTGGGATCGATGGAACTGTATAACCATTGAATTTCCTCTCTGTAACTACTCTGTCTTTAGGACTGCAACTATCTTGTTTTGACATTGAAACTAATTACAACTTTTGGCATAATGGCATCGATGGTTTATGACTTGTCAAGACCTTTGACAATGTCATTAAGCCTTTGACAAATTCTACCACCCTTTGACACATGCCAAAAAGGCTTACAACATGAGAAAACATATGGTTGCCCCTATGTTTTTATGACTGCCTTTTACATGCCTTAGAAGGCTTACAAATAGAACTGCCTATTACACCTTATGACATAAAAAAGAAATGGACATGGTCCTTATTACAACATTAAAATGGTCTTCAAGACCTTATGGAATCAACAAGATAGAATGAACATAAAAAACAAGACATAAGTCCTTTAGTCTTCTTGGTGCTCCTACACCATACTCCCTGGGTGGAAAGAGAACTCAAGTCTCTTGAGGAAGTAGATCAGTAATTGTTACACCATGCTTCCAGATGTCTTCTTCACTCATCCAAGTGGCATGTTCAATTGGTAAACCACTCCATTTGACAAGGAACTATTTGTATGTCTTCTTTCTAGTCTTCTTCAAGACCTTGCTGTCAAGAATGCATTCCAACTTCAAGGGTTGAGTGGGTGGAAGACCCTTAACCCATTCTTCATCTCCTATTGCTGTCATGTCTTCCTCTGAATCTGCATTATGATCACCTTTGAAAGGAAACAATTTTGAAACATTAAAGATAGGAGATATGGCCAAGCCTTGAGGAAGTTCAATCTCATAGGCATTGGGCCCAAACTTGTACACAATCTGGCATGGTCCTATCTTTTTCATGAGGAGTTTGGTTGGCTGACCCTTTGGAAGTCTCTCCTTCAAATGTGCCATGACCAAATCCCCAACCTTGTATTGTACATCTCTCCTTCTCTCATTGGCTTTCTCCTTGTACTTGTCATTGTTCCTTTGAAGAGTTTCTCTTACATTATCATGGATGTCCTTCATGGCCAATGCAAAGTCCTCACCTTGAGCACTCCAATCCATGGAGATCTCTCAATTCAAGAATACCTCTTGGGTGAACACCATAAGCAATCTCAAATGGACTTCATCCTGTGCTTCTATTGGTTGAATCATTGTAAGCAAACTCAGCTTGAGGGATGATCATATCCCATGCCTCCCCATGTTGTTTGGTAAGACACCTAAGAAGATTTCCCAAGGACCTATTCACTACCTCAGTTTGGCCATCAGTCTGAGGTTGATAGGCTGAAGTGAATGACAATTGAGTACCCAACTTCTTCCACAAAGTGTGCCAAAAGTGGCCTATAAACTTTGGATTCCTATCAGTCACAATGTTAAGAGGCAAACCATGGATTCTAACAATTTCTTTGAAGAACAAACCAGCAATGTGTGAACCATCCTTAGTGCATTTACATGGAAAGAAATGAGCCATCTTACTAAATTTATCCACCACAACAAATATACTATCAAAGCCTCTTTGAGTCCTAGGAAGACCCAAGAAAAAATCCATGCTAATACTTTCCCATGGCCTATTAGGAATAGGAAGTGGCTGATATAGACTAGCATTAGATGAAGTAACCTTTGCCCTTTGACAAATACTATAACATTCAACAAATTTTCTGATATCTGATTGCATTGTAGGCCAAAAATAAAACCTCTTCACCTGATCCAATGTTTTATCCAGCCCAAAGTGACCTCCTAGTCCACCACAATATTTTTCCTTTATGATGTTCTCCCTCATGGAACACTTAGTTGGCTGCCTTTGAACAACAACCCCTACTGCAACAAAAACTCAGAAAAAATAGAATGATAAGAGTCTAAAAATTGTGATCAAACTTCATATACCTCCTTGAAATCTTCATCATCTTGATACATATGTTTGAGAGCATCAACCCCTACACTTTGCAACTGAATTTCTTGAACCATACACACCCTTCTACTCAATGCATCTGCCACTTTGTTGGCTTGCCCCTTCTTGTGTTTGATTGAAAAAGTATATGCTTGGAGTTGTTCAACCCATTTCATATGCCTATGATTGAGTTTCTCCTATGAATTCAAAAAATTAAATGCATGGTTGTCAGTATAAACAATAAAATCTTTAGGCAAAAGATAGTGCCTCCATTTTTTCAAAGCTTGCACCATTGCATACAATTCCAAGTCATAAGTAGAGTACTTTCTCTTAGCATCATTCAATTTTTCACTAAAGAAAGCAATAGGCCTACCTTCTTGACTTAGAACAACCCCTATAGCAAGGTTACTAGCATCACATTCCACCAAAAACAACTTGTTAAAGTTGGGAAAAACAAGAATGGGCTGTTGTGCTACCTTTTGTTTCAGAATTTCAAAAGAATCATTAGTTGCCTTTGCCCAAAAAAAACATACATTTCTGCCCCCCTTTGATGGTATCCAAAATTGGTGCACAAATATGACTAAAAACCCTTATGAATTTCCTATAAAATGTTGCCAAACCATGAAAACTTTTCACATCACCTGCTGTTTTTGGAGTTGGCCATGACAAAATGGATTCTACCTTTGATGGATCCATCTTCAAACTACCTTGGGAAATGGCAAAACCAAGATAGGTGAGTTCTTATTTCATGAAGACACTCTTTTCCATGTTGATCATCAATTGTTCATCATGTAACTTCTTCAAAACCTGATCCAAATGTTGCAAATGCTCTTCCTTAGTCCTGCTGAAAACAAGAATGTCATCCAAGTATACCACAACAAATTTTCCATTGAAATCCTTCAACACTTCATTCATGAGATGCATAAAAGTACTTGGGGCATTAGATAGACCAAATGGCATCACCAACCACTCATAAAGACCCTCATTTGTTTTGAATGTTGTCTTCCATTCATCCCCTTGCTTTATCCTAATTTGATGATACCCACTCTTAAGATCAATCTTACAAAAGTATCTAGCCCCTCCCAAATAGTCCATTAGGTCTTCAATCCTTGGCATAGGGAACCTATATCTTATGGTAATATTGTTAATGGCTATAGAATCCATAAACAACCTCCATTTACCATCCTTTTTAGGGGCTAGGACTATTGGGACAGCACATGGGCTAAGAGTTTTTCTTACCAATCCCTTATCCAACAATTCTTGCACTTGCTTGGTAATCTCTTCATTTTGAGAAGGTGTCATCTTGTAGGCTGCTTTGTTTGGCAAAGTAGATCCCGTTATGAAGTAAATTTGATGGCTTATGTCCCTAATAGGTGGCAAATCATTAGGCATTTCTTCTACCATAATCCCCTTATACCTTTCTAACAATTGTTGCACCTCATTAGGAACCTCTTCCTTACTAGGATCATGCAAACTAGGACTGTTTTTAGGCTTCAAAATTAGAGCATACCCTTGGGTTCCTTCATCCTTAAGGGTGTCTAAAAACTCTACCAATCACAATCATGACACTTGACCCAACATTCCATTCTATATTTTCTACCATTCTTGGTTATAATGAAAGAATTAGTTTTACCATCATGTTGTGATTGAACATCATATTGCCATGGACGTCCTAACAACAAATTACAAGCATCCATGGGAATTATATCACAAAAAATCTTGTCCTTATATTCTCCTATCTCAAATTCTACCCATGATTGTTCATCTACCAAAACTTGTTGCCCCTTATTCAACCATGATACTTTGTAAGGACTAACATGAGGAAGTCTTTTCAATTTCAACTTGTCTACCATTTCAATGGAAACCAAATTTTTAGTTGAGCCTGAATCAACAATTACCTTGCAAATCTTACCATAGGCCTTGCATGTTGTCCTGAACAATGTCTTCCTTTGAGGGGGTTCTTGTGTTTGAGGCACCTTCAACATGGTTCTTCTCATCATCAAACTTTCTCCTTCATGGACTAGGGCTACACTTCCAATTGTTGAGTTAACACTTTCGCAATCTTCCTCTTGGATCAATTGGTTCCTTCTCTCTCCTCCATGAGAGCTTGAGGCTTGCCTTTCAGGACATTTGAAGGTTGGATGTCCCACTTGGTTGCAATTGTAGAACCTTCTTGTGAAGACATTAGGACCTCTCCCTAGTCCACCAAATCTACCACTTCCATTGGGCCTCCTTCCTCTAAAGCCTCCTCTAGAACCTAATTCTCCACTTTACTCTTGGGAACTAGATTCCCCTTGACTTCTTTGGGACTGATTTCTACCTCCAAAACTGCCCCTACCTCTAAAATTTCTGCCACCTCTTCCTATATTTTGTTGCTCACCTTTCCTCTTCAACTTCTCTTCATCCCTTAATGCCACTTGAAAGCATTTTTCCATAGTTTCAGGGGTTAATAAAATGATTTCATTTTGGATATTAAACCTTAAACCATTTAGATACCTTGCCACTTTACCTTTTTCATCCTCCATGTACCTACAATGAAGAGAGAACTTGTGAAACTCCTCGGTGTAGGTGGCCGCATCCAAATCTCTTTGCTTGAGATTTTGCATCTTCTTGTAGATCTACACCTCATAGTCTGATGGAAGGAATTGGGAGTTGATCCTCTCCAACATTCTGCTCCATGAAGAGATCATACTCTTCCCATTCTTTACCCTCTCACCTTGGGTGTAATTCCACCATGTAAGGGCAGCACCTTTGAGTTTAGTTTTTGCAAACTTCACCCTCTTGTTTTCAGGAACTTCTTTGTATTCAAAGTAGTTGTTTAGAGCCTCAATCCACTCCATGACTTCATCAGCATTCATCTTTCCACTAAACATGGGAATCTCCATCTGAGCCTCTGAAGAATCCATACCAATGACCTTGATGGCTTCAAGGAAATACTTTTGATCTACAGGTACCTCTACTTCTTCTTGCTCTTCTTCTTTCTCCTCTTTTTCTTCTTCTTCATCAGAACCTTCATCTATCCTCTTCCCTATCCTCAATGCCTTCAACTCTTCTTGGAGTTCTTCCTTGACTCCACTTTTGATCTTTTCTTCCATCTCCTTGAACTTCTTAACCACTTCAGTGGTCATCCCCTTTGGAGGCATATTGCTAGCCTCTCCTTCACTCTCCTCTACTAACATATACCAGGCCTTACACAACCAACAATAGAACCTTTTATGGCTTTGATACCACTATAATGTAGAGGCACTTGGATAGGAGGAGGATAGAATAATTTGACAAGGTTTTCACTACACCCAAAAACCAAATTTCAAAGATTAGTTTGCAAAAGTGGGATCAATAGTTAGAGGCTCTGAATTCTTCATGGAAAATTTGATTTGGCATGCATTGGGACCCATTCCAATCATTGGCAAAGGTAGGTCAAACTCAGAACTAGTACTTTCTTCACAAACCCAAGAAATGGCTTGTAGCCCTAGAAAAGAGAACAATCATCCATAAATTTTGTTGCAGACCTCCAAATATAGATCTTGGACAATCAAGAGATACCCATTTGAACTCCCTATCACATATCCCAAATAGGGTATAGGTTGTTTTGGATGGTATACCCCAACCTTTAACTCCTCTCAATGACCTAGAGCCCTAATTAGGCCTAAAATACAAAGAGACCCCTCTAAAATTCATGCACAGAACCCAACCAATGGTTTGAGCACTTAGAACATGTGTCAAAACTATGGATTCTGTGGGTTTTAGGGTCCCTACTTGGACTGCAACAGATTGGTCCTCTTTTGTTCTTTACTATGCCTCTAGACGTCACCTAACACATGAGGATGTTAGGTTTCCTCAAAGAAATCTTCTCCTTCTCAAGTTTCCTTCCAAAAATTCATCATAACATACTAGTACAGACCTACTACAATCCATGCCACTAATCACAAGTGAATCAAATCAGTGGAATGGTAAGAGAATGCATGATTTCTATCAAAACCCTAGTCTAGGTTATGGCAGATAGTTTTCAGAGAGCTACAGATTAATCACACACAGAATAGTCTTAATACCTCTAACCAAATGCAAAAGAGACTTAATTCATACCTCCATCATCCCACCAACTCATTCCTTATGACACTTCCGTATGGAAGAGTACTACGGACCGCAACAGCAGGTCTACACAGAAAAGAACAGGAAATCTGAGTTTCTTATTATTTTTCTTCCACAAAAAGTCTTCTCTCGTTACAACCATCATGGAAGGGATTTAAGAATCCTTCTACAATACCTTTGGATAGTAAGAGGGAAGTTGGGATTTATGGAACTGTATAACCATCAAATTTCCTCTCTATAACTACTCTGTCTTTAGGACTGCAACTGTCCTATTTTGACATTGAAACTAATTACAAATTTTGGCATAATGGAATCAATGGTTTATGACTTGTCAACACCTTTGACAATGTCATTAAGCCTTTGACAAATTCTACCACCCTTTGACACATTCCAAAAAGGCTTACAACATGAGAAAACATATGACTGCCCTTATGTTTTTATGACTGCCTTTTACATGCCTTAGAAGGCTTACAAATAGAACTGCCTATTACACCTTATGACATCAACAAGAAATGGACATGGTCCTTATTACAACATGAGAATTGTCTTCAAGACCTTATGGAATCAACAAGATAGAATGAAGATCAAAAACAAGACATAAGTCCTTTAGTCTTCTTGGTGCTCCTGCACTAGGGTGGGTGGGATAGTGGATAATTGACAATGGATTAGAGGAAAGGATGGGGGTAGGACAGATGATTGAAGATAAGTGGATGGTGGGAAATTAGATGTGATCTCCAAGGACTACATCGCATAGGAAGAAGATGCCCAACTCAAGATGTGTGTCACTCATGATGAGGCGATGGGATGTGTGGTGATGGATGGACATTATAGGATATGCTTGGAAGGGATGGATGCAAAGAGGTGTCCAAAGCATGTTTCACATATTTTTCTCATGTCCTTAAATGGATCACAAGCAAGGAAGGAGGATGAAGTGACAATAGGATGGATATAATGGATAGGAAAACAATAGGATAGATAGGTAGGGGATGGATGGATGAGGAGATGGAATGACCAGCCAAGTAACTTGTTGATGATGTAAACTGTAAGACATGATAACACCACAAGTGGACCCAGGGAATGATAGGATGGGAGATGGGAAATGATAGAATAAGGATAGGCGATGGATGGGGAATAAGAGGTAAGGTAAGATTTTCCCCCAAGTTTAGGTACAAATGGATGGAGGATTACACATGAAGTCCACAAGGGGTTTTCATCATGGCACTTTCCCAAAGCTCCACAAGGAGTGGTTTTCACCATTGGATGAAATTTTTTCTTTACTTTTTTTTCAGATTTTTTGAATATTTGGATGGGATGGATGGATTGGGAGGGATAAAATGATTAGGATGGAGGATGGGGACTCAAGAGTCAGTTTCCATAGCAAAGTATAAGTGAATGTCCCATTTTGGATAGTATGATTTCACATGGACCAAGTCAAGTGTTATTATGCACATGTATGTTGGTAGATAGAGGATAGTGGATTGTGATGTGGATTATGAATGGATGGGAGAGAGTAGATTATGGAAATTATAGATAGATGATGCATGGATGGATAAGTGATGGCTAGATAAAGAAAGGATGGATTATGCAAGATCATGGACCATAGGGATGTGATGGGGGAGATGTGCAGGATAAGGGATATAAGATGGGAGGATGGAGGTATGTTGTGGGGTTGAGGGGAATCAAGACCAATGTTTGCATGCACCATGATGGATTTTTAAGCTTTTAATTTTTAGGGGGAGTGGGGAGCAAAGGGGATTTTGGATTCATGATGGATTTGTGGGATCAGGATGGGGGATTCTGGGATTTCTGATTTGAGGATTTGGTGATCCAAATAGACATAGGATTTGTAGCATTTTTTATTGGGAGTATGATTTTTGGCATTTGGGGATGAAATGGGATTTGGATTCTCCACTTGGATTTAGTTCTTTTCACTTTGGGACTCACACCATTTTGGTTTCTTCTTTTGGGGGTGTGGGAAGTTGTAGCCTTTGGGATAGGTTTTTCTTGGATTTTATGTATTGATGCCCTATGACATGATATACTTTAGGCTTTTGTGGATTTTTTTCTTTATGTGGATTTTTGAATCCTATGGGTTGTTTTATAGCTTCATGTTTGGATGATGCATGCATTCATTGATCATGATTAAGGATTTTGGGAGATAAGGATTTAGGGGAATGAGATTTATGGATGGAAGGATCGGGGATTTGAGGATGGGGATATTAGGAATTGGGAGGAGTGGAGGAAGCATGAATTTAGGGAGGGGATGATGTTTGGATTTATGGATAGGGTAATATGGGGGATGTATGGTCTCATGCTTTTTGGATTGATGGATGAAATAAAATGGAGGGATGGCGGCATATGTTTTGGAGGTGCGATGAGATGCACCAGGTTTAGAATTGGAAGAACAAATTTTAGAAGGCATGGGGCTGGTACCAACATGTTTGGATTATTTTCCTTGAGATATATAACCATGGCCATGTGCACGTGGATGTACTCCAATATGCCTTGTTCATTAAGGCCTAAGCCTTTACCTTGATAGTTCATGTTTTGGAGCATACGATGTGTGATGGGATATGTGTTGTTTTACAAACAATATGTGAGTCCATCATTAAATGGGGGAGGATGGATGCTGGATAAAATTTGTTCCTCTCCTACAAGAAAATCATCATGCATGAAGGTGTTGGGATCAATAGGATAGGATGATGGATTTGGGATGGGTTTGATAGGCAATGGTAGAGGTTCAATGGGTGGTAAAGGGTTCACAGGGGATGATGGGGGATCAATAAGATATGGTGTGGGATTAGGAATGGGAGGAGATGGGATGCTTGGATGATGATTAGGAAGGGGTGTGGATGTTTCCACATGCTTTTGACTAGGCTCTTGACATAGCTAGATTTGTGTGGATGGTGTAGTGGGGGAGGAGCATGTAGTTTCAATTATTTGAATAGGCTCCTTGGACATGGTGGATGGATAAATGGGTGGTACTTTGGATGAGATGGAGAAGGATGATGATTTGGTTTTGATGGGTGCTAGGTGGGTGATGAGGTCATCAACAACACACTTGGATGGATTTGGAAAAGGGGGGTGACATGACTCCACAAGTTGGATTTGGTGATTTTTTTTAAATCCTTAGCTAGGAGTCCTTGGAGAAAGGATGGTTTGGTTTTGGTAGGAGAATTGGATAGTGTATTGGATGATGAAGTAGACAGTAAGGTTGGTCAATAAGGAAATGGTAGATAAGGATATGATGGATTTGGATAAGTGGGATAAGGGGATGAAGGATGTGGATAAGAGGTGGAGGTGACGAGGGTTTCATACAAGAAAGGATGTTGGGATGTGGGTAGTGGATAGACTGGATCTCCCTTGTCAAGGTAGCATAAGGATGATCATAGGGTATGCAATTAGGCATGGGGGCATAACTTGTGCTAGCCAATGCATGGTCATAAGGTGCTTGCATGCTTATGGATGGGTGAGGGTGATTTATGGCAAGCTTGCTTGCAAGGATTTCATGAAGGATTTTGATTTTATCTTGGTCAACAAGACTATCATCATCATTGAAAGTGGATGGATTCATAATTGGATTAGGATTTAGGATAATGTGATGTAGGATAACTTGATGATTTTTATTGTGGATTTAGATTAGAGAGGAGATTGGATTGATTTGGATTTGATTATCTTAGATTGATCAAGGTCAATTATATATGACACTTGATGCAAACATGGATTTGATTTTATTGTATTTTGATTAATTAAGGTCAACAATATATGACACTTGATCACGGTTGGATTGATTTGATTCGATTAGTCAAGGTCAATGATGTATGACACTTTACCAGATTTGGATTGATTGGAGGTTGATTTGGATTAGTCCAAGGGCCCTTGAATGGTTGGATTGGATCAGATTTGATGATGGCTTGGTGATGATTTGGAGGAATTATGATTAGGATGAACCAAATTTTGATTTGCAAATTAAGGATTAGGATTGAATGTTGATTAAGGATAGATAGATGAATAATGGATTCTTGATTTTGGATGAAGGGATTGGATTAGGATGGTGATAATTAATGAAATTGGGATGATAAATTTGATTAGAGGGCTTGATTGGATAGATTAGAGATGAAGGCAATTGGATTAGGGATGAGTGATGAGGTGATTAGGATTAGGAAGAGTGGATTAGGATATGGATTTAAAAGATGATGAAGGATAAAGGATTGAGTTCACTAATGGGATTATGATTAAGGGTGATTAATGGATGAGATGATTAGGGATAAATGTATTAGATTAGGATGGGGATGAGGTTATTAGGATAATGTATTATGATGGAAGGAGATTGGATTAGGATGATAATGAGATGACTAAGATTGGATGATGGATTAAGAAATTGGATTAGGATGGAAATGATTAGGGATAGTGGATTATGATAAGGATAAATGATGAAAAATGGATTGTGATAATGGATTAGGAAGTGATTAGAATGATGAGATGGGATTAATCTCAAGGATGGGAATTTGAATAATCCCAAATGATGGGATTGATTAGGAAAATTATGATGATTAGGAAGTGGATTAAGTGGATAGGATGGATTGAATGAATAGAATGGTTTAGGATAAAAACCTTGATTATATTTGGCAAGTTGATTTGGTTTAGGGTCTAATGATGGCAAGGATCTCCAAACTGAAGTACGGCCACTAAAATATGGTATAGGGCTAATGAAAGATAGGCAAGGCTACTAAAACAGAGATGGGTGATGAAAATTATATTTGAAAATCTTGAAAAACCATTGAAACGGGTTACAAGACCACTAAAGGATAGTCAGGGCTTTTGATCTAGAGATAACTAGGGTTTTTGGGAGGAAATTAGATTGGGTGATCAAGATAAAGTGGATTTTTGTTTGGATTTGGAGGAAGATGGATAAGAGAGATTTGGTGGATGATTAGAAGGTGATTAGGATGATTAGAGATGGATTGATAGATGCTTGACCTTAGACAATTTGAAAGCAATAAATTTCACATTCAACATGCACAAGATGCAAAGGTTTTAGATTTTAGATTAAGGGGAGTGCATAGGCTTTGATGAAGTGGGAGTGACTCCTAGTGTGGGCCCACCAATAGAAATTAATCCATTAATACCATTCCCAAGAGAAAATAATTAGGGCATGTCATGCATACATAGGAGATCCCTTTCCTTGGAGGCATTGACACCTTCCCCAAGAAGCCTCTATCTCAACTCAAGGGAATACATGGTGAGTAACTTCAAGGGGTGGTCCGCGTCCCTTGAATCACACTAGAAGATGGTCAAAAGGTGTTAGCTAGGATAAATAGGCTTCTAGAGGTATCCTTGATAGTCTCAAGGTGCATGAGGCCTATGTCCATGAAATGAGGGGTATTTCTAATGATGTGGTGTGAGAGGGTAACCCACTCTCCTCCTTCACTTTGTAAGGTATAAAGTTCTTGCAAGTTTCACTGAAATAACAAATGTCCCCAATGGGAGAGTCTTTCAATTCTCTCCCAAATTTATATATCTCACTAGAACACAAGGGTTGAGGTTGTCCCCTTGGTGATAAAATCCAAGTAACCCCCTACAAGAAAGAATCCAAGGTGTTTCTGGTCTCCAAGATTGCCTGAAGCACAAGGAGAGAGCATACACACCTCGGACCTTGGGACTAACAATGATTAACAAAATTAGATCAAATCAAGGTTTTTGATCCCCAAGATTAAATGAAGTGCAAGGGGAGAGTATACACCTTGAAATGACCCCAAAAAAATCAAATAATTTCTTTCTACCCCTTAGAAAAAGAAATGTTCCTAGGTTTAGTGAAAAAAGATGGTGGGTCCTTCGACAAGTGTGCTACAAAACCACAAGATTAGTAGTTTGATTATAAGTCTTAGACCAATGTGAGATGCACAAAATGATGTTAGATGACAAGGAACATGCAATTGATTAGCAGATTCAGGGGTTAGAATTGAAAAATCCCAAGAAAATGGAAGAAAATTACACTCAAGACAAACCACCCAAGTATAGATAGAACTACCCAAGTAGAGTTAGAAGATGAAATGTATACTTTCCAAGTCTTACAAAACCACTATAATAGGTTATAGAACCATTGAAGTGTAGACATGACCACTAATCTAGGTTCAAGAGCCAGAAAACAATAGTTTTCACAAGAAAATGGATAGTTTTTAATAAAATTGGGTGATGAGGGGAAATTTGAGTAGGATATCCCTTTGTAAAATGGACTCCCTATTAGAAAATAGAATGTTAGAATGATATAAAATTATGGAAAGGAGTTTGGAAAGTGGAAAGTGGAATTGTCTATGCACAGGACAGAATCACCCAAACAGGGTATAGGGCTGCCCAAACATAGACAAGGCTGCTAAAATAGTGTTAGAAGCTAGGAATGAAGGCAGGGGCATTGATATAAGGCACAAGGCCACTAATCTAGCACAGGAATGCTGAAACAAGGCCTACAACTTGGAAATGAGCTTAAAACAAGCAAATATGATTAGGTAAAGACCCAAGAGTATCCCACCAGGCATGCCAAATTTATAAATGTGAAAATGAACTCAAAGAAATAAAAACAATATTTTAACCTACTTCATTCATCCTCAAATAAACCTCAGATCGAGCAAATAAAGGAATGCATAAAGAAAGGAAACTAATCTAAACTAGTTACCAAGAAAACCTTTATTGTGTGGATATGCTCCTTTGATGTTGGATGAATGTGATGGATCCTTGATGTGGTAGCATAACGTTTCTTCTCATGGAGTCTTGAAAATTGCTAGGATGAGTGGCTATAGATAGATTTTTTTATGAAGGAATGGATGGATGAGATTGATTTTGGAGATCAAGGGTGGAGGTTGATTGACAGCTCTCAATCATGGAGAGATTTCCAAGTGGTTTGATTTGATTGGTTGATGAGGGATGTCCTTGGATCAAGGAGGAATCAATGTTGAAAAAGTGATCTTGGAAGAAGGGGATGATTAGGGTCAAGTAAGGACAAAAAGGACCTTGACCTTACTTTTATAAGAAGGCTATGTGGGCTTGTACAAAGGCCAAGTCTTTGTACACATGGGGGTTGTGAGGGTTTGACTAGGATTAGGTTAGGGTAATGGAATGTGCAATTAAAGGGTTAACTAATTAATTAGGTTTAGGCAACCTAATCAAAAGTGTAGAAAATAGGGAATTAAATAGATACAAATATTTATTTAATTCATGGGATGGGAAAAGGGGATATTAGATAAATAGAAATTTATTTGATGTTTAGACTATAGAGGATATGTGCTAAATGATTAATTAATCATTTATGATAGGGAGATGGTATGGATGTAGGTACAGATGTGAATAGTGAAAAGTATGTGAATAGTGATTTTGACAATAAATTATTGTTTAATCCAGGTTTCAAGGAGATTTGATCAATTAACTATCTAAACATATTTTTATTCAATTAATTGTGGAGAAAATGTAGTTTAGGGATGGTTTAGGGATGTCCTAATTGTAGATGAATAGCAACAAGACAACCAGTGGACAATTCTAGGTGTCTACATTTGTAACAAACTTTTTGGATATCCAAGTAAGGTTGATTTTAGTAGCTTGCCAAAATCCAAGGCCACGATAAAGGATTTGATAATATGGTCCAAGTTTCTCTATGTTATATAACTTTACCCATCACTTTAGGCCTCATCACACTTAAACTATAATGTTCCATGTGATGCCTTGCACTTTGGTATATAACATCCTCTTAAGTCATCCATGGATACATGCTATCATGGGTGTTGTACTCTCAAAACTCCATCAAAATTTAAAGTTCATTAGCAATAATAAGTGACATGACATGTCATCAAAGTTGATGGTAACTCCTATCAATGTTTCTATGTCATAGAAAAGTCTTAGATATATCGTAGTATCCCCTAATTGATTGAGCACACATTCTTCATTCAAAGAAGACACTCCTAGCTCTCATTCACACATCATGCTAATTTTGAGGATGATTATGGATCCTTAGATTTCATGACACCATGTAAGGAAGAATATGATAAAGTTCATAGAAATTCTACTATTACTCCTTTACACATGGAACTTGCTACATGTGAATAACCACCTTTGGCTTTTATCAAGATACTTCTCACACTAAAGGTGTCTCTACTCATGGTTCCCAAACTAGTGTTTACTTGATTCCTGATTTATCATATTTTATACTTTTTTATAGTAAATATGTTGAAGCATTTTCTATCTTATAGAAATTGGGATATAATGGAAAAGGCTTAGATTTAAAACAAGTTATAATAGAACCCATCCAATCAACACAAAAGCAAGACACCAAGGGTATAGGTAATTTGCCTAAGTTAAAGAAAAAGATTCCAAAGAATCACCAAAAATAATCTTTCAATCGACATGCATGGTCAATCATGGTAAAAATCTAAAACTAATGCATCCCAAATTGATTTATAATGCATTTTTTTAAGATAATTTTACTAATAACGAGACATTGATTGACTATTTAGAGTATTTTGTGTTCAACTATTTGGTCATTTGTGTTGGATAAAAAGATTAGAGATAACAAGAATCATGGTTACCAAAAGGTATTGAGATCATTAAGGTTGCTTATAAGTTAAATATTTAAATAAGATTATGATGTTGTTCTAACATCAAGTGATATGTTTTGTTCAAATACAAGGGATTTCATGATAAAGTTTTCATCAAACCTTTAAAAATTCATTTTAAGGACACTTCTCACTAGACTTGTTGATGTGGCGAGTTCTGTGAAGAGTCACACCTCCAAACCTTAGTTGTAGATAGATAAGAGTCCATACTACATTTCTTTTAAAAAATAGAGGTTCTATAATATTCCATGTAACCGCTACAAGGTTGCAAAGTTAGTTGTACTATAGACATTTTAAAATAGACATTTCTAGGTTAGAAATTAGGGTTTATAATTTATAAATAAGGGTTTCAAATAGATATTTTATGGTTTAAAATTTAAAACTTATGGATTCACATCTATGCATTTTAGGGTTTCAAAATAAATGATTTAGGGTTTAATCTTCCAAAAAATTAGGGTACCATATTACAATTGTTCAATTTAACTATAAATGAAGTTAAAATTTTATACATTGAAGTAAAGTCATCTAGTTTTTAGAAATACCTAGTAAAAATTGGAAAAATGATGATTTTCTTGGCCTGCTACCCATCCACATCAGAAACAACTCCTTGGAGACCTCTGTTCAAATCCATGTGGTGCAATGGGGAGATAAATGGGTTGGTTTTTCCAAGAAAGTAATCCTCGAAGGGTCCTACGGGTTTGTTTGTTGCCTAAAATGTTGAAAATGAAGGGTTGAAAGTGAAATGATAGAAAAAAAATGTCATTTCACTTGGATATAATGCTTTAAAAAATAATAAAATAATTCCTTAATTTGAAGGCTACCTTCATTCAAAGGCATTATTTTGTTGTTTTAAAATCAATAAAAAATACCTTCAAATGAAGATAACCTTCGCTCAAAGGTGAATTTCACTTAACCTTCAAACAAAGGCACCTTTGTTTCAAGAAATATATTCAAATAAAGGTGTTTTCTAATATTATGCCACATTCAACTAGAAAATATAATGTCCCAAGTTTGGGACTCACTACTGTGTGTTTACCCAGTTGTAAAAGAATATTCTAAAAATATTCTAGAAGACCATGACCAACTTGGATATTGGAATTTGGACCAAATATGGAACCACTTTTGGATTGTTATTTTGACTCATGGTTTTCCAAAAGGCACTCTTGGTTTGTGGTTTGATATTTTATTGTTTATTGTTGAATGAGTTTGGAGCTATGTATGGTTGTATGGTTGATTTGCAAGTACTATTATGCTACTAGAATTATTCCAATTTTACATGTGGGTGATACTCTTGTAAGGGCATGTCCTTGGATATTGTATTGTAACCTTTGATGTCGATAATACAATTGGTTTATGCTTTGAAGTGTGGGTTTTTCTCCCAAAAGATTTTCCCCATGTAAACTAATGTGTTATGGCATAATTTTCTTATGTGTTATTTTCTATAACTATAAGCTAAATCATTTTTGTACATACCTCCCATCAAATTTTAGTGTTGAAAGTATATTATGCACCATTGCTTCCTTTCATTTGGTATCAGAGCTTGATCACCTCATATTATGGGTGTTAGGGATAAGTTTTTTGTACTAATATTAGATTGAGAGGGAGTTTGCACCGAAGGAGATCTTGTTGTAGGAAAAATGTCATGCACATCAAAGATAGAGATGAAGAAATTTGTAGGCACTAACTTTGAGTTGTGGGTGTTAGAAATGAAGGTAAACAACTATCAACGGAATTATTATTACAACTATAATATAGATATTTAACTATGCAGAACCAAAATGGAGATAGTATGAAATCACCACAAAGAAATAATGGAACAGAAGATCAAATACATAACATAGTGTTTACATGGAGAAACCCTTTCAGAAAAAACTTCACACAAGAAGAGATGTATTAGTCTGTATTAAGTTCAATAAAGTTTACAATAAACATTATCAATCTCCTCTTCAGTCTTTAATCCAATATTGCCTATTTTTCTAGTCTCTATTCTACTCCAACACAATCGTAATACAATATCCTCATAAAGGGGTTGCCTTCTAGGGTAAGAAAAGCCAACATAAACTCTACCATCAAATCTATGACCTAATGATTGATGGTCCATATTTACAATGGAAATATATATATATAATGTGGCTTCCAATCCCCACTGGGGTGCGTGGCCCCTAGACCTCATAGGGGGTACCCCCTACACCCCCCAGATAACCATCATCCATTAGGTACTGAGATCAATCATGCGACTAAACCAAGATTGCTACTTGGTGAATACTTCATCCTGTATGAATGATTTACTCACAATATTAGTAGTATTTAAAAACATAGGATTTACAAGGTTGATGGCCCCTTAATCCAAACATTCTTCCACTTGACATCATACATTGTAAATGCATCCATAAGAAAACATAAAACAACTAAGTACTAGGAACAAGGCCCATGGCCTTCCTACACCATGTAAACTTTTTTGTACTCACAGGTTTAGTAACTAAATCTATAACATTTTTCTTGAGTGTCAACCTTCTTCAGTTTAGTCTAACCATTAGCAATCATTTAACAAACAAAATGGTATTGAGCATCCACATGCTTAGTCTGTGCATGATACATGGGGTTCTTGGCCAAACATATTGCACTTTGGCTATCACAACCAATCTGAATAATCCTACAATCAAAACCAATACCTGTACATAATCTCCGTAACCAAACTACCTCCTTAGAGATGTGAGTAGCATCCATATACTCTACTTTAGTAGTGGATAAAGCAACGGTGGGATATCTTTTACTTATCCAACTCACAACTCCTCCAAACAAAGTAAACACATAGCCACTAGTGGACCTTCAACTATCCAAGTCACCTACCAATCTACATCAACAAAACCCTGTATGTCCAATGTCTTATCCACACTATTAGTACCAGAATAAACCAAATAGTAATAATAAGTACCACACAAATATCTTAACACCCTCTTTGCATAATTCCAATGTTGTCTACAAGGGTTAGACATAAACCTACTCAAAACTCCCACTGCTTGGGCAATATCTCATCTAATGCAAACCATTGGATACATACAAGTTCCTACAACACCAGCATATGGCACATCAGACATATCCTCTCAATCATCTTCATTCTTAGGACACATATATAATGAAAAGATTAGTACCAACTGGTAAAGGAATTATAAATTACAATCATGCATACTAAATATGTTGAAAAGAGTATCAACATACTTACTATGTGATAAACGAAGCTTTTTGTTTATTCGATCTCTTTTAATTTCCATCCCTGGAATATACTCCCAGATCCTTCATTTCAAATGCACTTGAAAGTTGAGCTTTCATCTCATTGATCATACACTTAGTGTTACTGAAAAATAACTTATCATCCACATACAAGGCAACAATCAGTATATGATAATCAATACATCTAATGTATACACAGTGATCTTCTTCAATTCTTACAAAACCTAATTTCAAAAAAAATGAGTTAAACTTTTGATACCACATTTGGGGAGACTGTTTTAAACCATAAAGAGACCTTTTTAACTTGCATGCCTAGTGTTCCTTCCCTTTTACCTGTTGTTGCATATAAATTTATTTTTCCAGAACTCCATGCAAAAATACAGTCTTAACATCCATTTGCTCAATTTCAAAATCATAAGTTGAAACAATGGATAAAAGAAATCTAATAGAATATATATAGCAAGAGGAGAGAAAATTTCACCAAAATTGACTCCCTCTCTCTAGGAGTAGCCCTTGACTACCAATCTAGCCTTATACTTTTGTAATGAACCATTTTCTCTAAACTTCTTCTTGAAGACCCACTTACATCCTATGACCTTTCTTCCTTTGGACAAACATATAAGATCTCAGGTGTCACACGAGTCTAAATCCATCATCTCCTCCTACATGGCTAGTTGCCAAGACTCACTATCATTGCATGAATAGCTTCCCTGTAGGATCTAGGTTCATCGTCAGTACTCAATAAAAAGATTACACAATGGAAATCTGGTGAGCTATACATGTCAACTGGGTTTTGTTGTCTTTTGGATCTTCTCAAGGGTGGAGTAAGAGATTCTTCCTCATATTCTTCTGTATACTCAACTTCTTATGTAACAACAAAGTCTTCCTCATCTAAACTTTCACTTGAATCTTCCTCTTCTTCTCCATCCCCTAATCCATCATTTTGTTCTTCCTGATGTGCATTTTCTTGTTGTAAATCAAAATGCACTATCCTCTTCCTATATTTTTCTTCTGGTTGTATAGGATCAGAGATAGCTCTAAGTTTCTTGAAAATCACATCTCTAGAAAAGATAGATTTTCTAGTTAGAGGATCCCAAAGTTTATAAACTTTTACATTCTCATCATATCCAATGAAGATACATTTATGTGCTTTTGGATCCAACTTAGATCGCTTTTCCTTAAGCACATGAACAAAAGCCTCATAGCCAAAAACCGTTAAATGTGAAACAAAAGGTTTCTTACCTATCTACACTTCATAAGGTGTCGAATCAAGACTCTTACAAGGAGATTTGTTTAATAAGTAACAAGTGGTACTCACAACTTCTATCCAAAAGCATTTATCCAACTATGCATCACTTAACATACTTCTGGCTCTTTCCATTATTGTTCAGTTCATCTTTTCTACAACACCATTTTGTTGTGGTGTATATGGAATTGTCTTTAGTTATATGATACTTGTATGCTTATAGAACCCATCAAATTCCTTAGAGCAATATTCCCCTCCATTGTCAGATCTTAATATTTTTATCTTAAGTCCTGATTGGTTCTCTACTAAGACTTTAATTCCTTAAACTTAGTGAAAACAAAAAAAATTATACTTCATAAAATAAATCCATGTGAATTTGGATACATCATCAATGAAGGTAACGAAATAATAAGATTTTCCAATAGAATCATTATACACAGGTCTAAACTATTGTCCTCAGTTGTTGTCCTTGATGTCAAAGACACAATCTCTCTTGATTGGATGTGGTTGGCTTGGTATCCAGCTTGAATCAGTTCAATTGGCATAATATTCATTGGCAATGATGTTTGGCATAGATGTCAAACTCATGTTTGCAAGTTTGCAAGAGAGGTATACCACTTTGGTTACAATGCACAAATGCTTAGAGCATATTTTGTTTTGGTCATTATTTGCAAAGAGCTTAATGATTTATTCATTATTGAAATGCAAAGGACATAGTGATTTAGAGGCAGCACTAATGCTTTGGACTTAAAGCATATGATTTGGGTAAAAGTGAATAATGTGTGAGGAAGCAATATTAATCGACTAAGGCATACAATTTTCTTGTGTTATGTTCAAAGTGTTGACCACGACATATTATTTATTATGATCTCCTAGCAGATGTATCAAATGTTACAAAGGTTACAAATTTTCTTTTATCGGCATGCTTTAGTATTTTTACCTCCCGAGCAGGTTAATGTAGAGTTTAGCAAGACAAATAAATCTTTTTCACCAAATCTTTGAGACTTACCGAGGGCACCAATTACTCAGATATTTTCTAGAAAAAGCTAGGGTTAAGCACTCATTTTCCATTTTCTTTGTTTAGTCTTTGGCAGTAGAAAGTAGGGTTTCACATGGCAATAACATTATGAGGTTTCATGGAACACTAGTTGAGTATCTTTGATTAGAATCCTATTGATTCAATACTGGTAATCATGGAGGTTAGATTGAGAATCTTCAAAAGTTGTTTTGTTGACGTGACAAAGCTCAGTTACTATAGTATATCTTGTTTGTTCTCTCTTCTTTGGCTAACAGGTGATACCATTTTCCTCCTTACAGATTCTTTACAGTGTTTTAAAAAGAAAAGAAGGCATTGGGTTCTTATTTGCTTCAACATAAGGGTTTTTAAGTCTAAAGTTTTTGCATGTTAAGTTTTTTAACTCTGTGGGTCTGTCACATTATGAAGAGACTATCCTTGATTTATTTTTTAAACCATGTGCAATGATAAAGGCACAAGATATATTTGTGTTGGGCGTTTGAAATTCTGGTGCAATCAATTATAAACAGTTGAGACATCTGTTGACTATGTTTACCTGTTCAGTTATACTTGGGTATTGTTTAACAAGGAAAGTTTTTGAGTATGGTTATAATTCTGGAAGCAGTTGCAATTGGTTTTATGTTTCAGTTATGACACCAGTTTATGTAAGGGACAGTTCAATCCTAAACCATGGTTTACAATATAGTTATTACTTTAAACTATTTCATGAAAGAAAGGTGTTATGAAATTGTATAAGAAGGCATATTGTAAACATCTAAAGGGGGCTTTTTTTTATACATGTTTATTGCATTATCATTGAGACTATATTAGAATGTTGTATTGTTTCTTAAGTCTCAAATAATGACATAGTTAAGGAGTGGGTTATAGTGAAATAGAGCAATCCTCTGTATTGACTTAAATTATTCATTGAGTTGTTGTAAGGTTAAGTCAGTGAGACAAGAAATGACCTTTGCCAGTGAGGCATTTTTCGAGTGGTTTTTATGCCCCAGAGGGTTTTCCACTCAGGACAATTTCTATGTTATGGTTACCTATTCTTCTCATGAGTTTTTGTTCATTATTTCATAATTTAACTATTATATGATGCTCATATTAAATCAATACAAATGCACATGACTTTGATACTTATCTCAGTCCAATGAAGTAACAATCTACCTCTTTTATTTGTCTTGGTGAATTGTTCAAATGATTCCTCATAGTTCACAAATAGTTGTTCTATCTTTTCATGCTCACAAGTTGGTTTGATAGTTCACCTTGGTTCTTAAATGAATGTCTTGCTTCCACCATTCAAGGTTTAAGTTCACAGTTGGTAAAAGTTAATTAGGTGTTGCCAAAAACAAGTTTGTTTTATAAGACACTGATTCACCTCCCTCTCAGTGTCTTGCATACTCCAACAAGTGGTATCAGAGCATAGGTTCCCTATTTGAAGTATAACTGGCTTGGGTAGGTCCTGATAGTGGAGTGCCATGGGAAAGGGTAGAAGAATTAAGGCCTCAAATAGAGAAAAAAAAATGCTGATCAAAAAGTTGAAAAGCAAGCCTTAGTTAAGTCCAGCAATGAGTTGTTGCATGAGTCAACCATGAATGTAGATACAAAGTCTCATAAAGAGATCAGTCCTGAAGTTAAGAGTTTTGGCAATGTGAATGTTGTTAGACAAGAACTTGATGATGCAGAAGGAGATTTCTTTGAGGATGAAGATGAATAGGAGTTTGATGAAGATGATTGTGAAGTTGCTGTTGAAGGAGAACTTCTATGTGCCCTAGATACAATCAATCAACTTAGTAAAGAAAATATGAGGTTAGAAGATCAACTTCAACAAGAGAAAGATTTAAAAGATAAGGTATGTTCAGATTTGGAAAAAGTTTCTTTAGAGTTTGAAGAAGCAAGAAATTAGGTTGTTAACTTAAAGAAACTAGTTTATGAGTCTAATAAATTGATTATCAATCTAAAGACTAGAATTGAGGAAGCAAAAAGAATAATAGATGTAACAAATTCTGATCTTGAGGTGAGTAGAATTGAATGTCTAAAACTTGAAAGTGAAATTGTCAATCTAAAGAAAAGTCTGAATGTTGTTAAAATATAGAAGTTTGTGAAAGGTACAAATGCTTTAGATGACATATTGAGTAGTTAGAAAAACTACAAGGATCATTTTTGCTTAGGATATGAAATAGGGGAAAGCTCTGGTGTTAAAGATGAAATAGTGTTTGCAACAGCAAATAGGAAGAGTTTCAAGGTTAGGTAGACTCCTAGACAGAAGATAGATCTTAATTATCATTCTGCTATTTCTGATGAAGACAATAAGAAAGCAAAGGATAAAATTGTTGATATTGGGAGAAGAAGAACTAATAGTTTTTTAAGACCCTCATCTATTAGGCAATATCATTCTATTAGGTTTAACTATTCTCAATTTCATGGTTATTGTTATGTGTGTAATATTTATGGTCATAGGGCCAAAGAGTGTAAAAGAAATAGTTTTGGGTGGAATAAAGAGAAAAATTCTTATGGCTGGTCAAATCAGAATTACAATAATGTTTGTTATATCTGCAATAAAGTTGGTCATTTTGTAAGAAACTATTGGAGAAATGCAAGGTATGACTCTAGAAGAAACTATCCTCCTCTTGATAAAAACTATAATATGTCGTGTTATAGATGCAATAGTTTTAGGCATATAGCTCAATGGTGTAAAAGAAGGATAAAACCAACTGATGGCTATATGTTTAAGAAAAAGCAAGTGAATGCCTTGGACAAGGAAAATAAATATCCTACACTAGTTTGGAGAAGAAAACAACCAAGAGATGAGAAACCAAAACCCATGCATGTTACACAAAAGACATTATCCTTTGCATGAGAATTGGCTTAATGTTAGGGGGAGATGCTTATTGTTTATCTTTCATCCCCAAGGAGTTAGAAGGTTTTTTGCTAACAAAGAGAAGTTGGTGCTAGCATGATATGTTGTCAAAAGATATTTGATGTCTGTTATTTTATGAGTTTCAGTTGATAATGTTCACTTTCTTCATGGAGGTGAAGTTATATGATCATCTATATCATTACAAGGTGTAGATAATCTAAGGTACAGTACAAATTCATGTCATTCACTTGGTTAGCTTTCTAATTTGTAAGAGTATGATCTTGCAAAATAATTTGAAGATGATGCTTGATACTATTTCTTCAAGACATGGTAGTTTTTGTTTTAAGATCTTCATAATGGTATGCTTGATATGTCTCTTAATGTGCATATGCTACATGATTAGTTAATTATTCAAAGGGGTGAAAGGACTTCCTTGTGTGCCTATACTGATCTGATTTAGCAGTGTTCTTGGAAGTATTCTTTTGGGTGGTCCTTGGCTTAACAATGTTATATACGACCAAATAACTTTATTGCTAGTTCTTTTAGTGAAGTATATTGCTGACAGTGATTGTTGCTTCTGGCAGTGAAGTGTATTGCTGACTTGCTTGGTTGTTCATGCTTTGAAAGTGGTGTTGCTAATGTTGAAAAGTGTAACTCATGTTGAAAATGAAGTTGTTCATGCCTCTTGAATATCTTCTCTGCAAGGTTCATGTTATGAATGTTTTGACAGTAGTTTCTACCAGTTATGGGATATGACAATGTACAAAATGATAGATGACAGTCCTTTTGGACAGTGGTATAGAGGTGAGTACATGCTAATGTCATTTGTTTACTAATATTTGATGTGCTCAGATACAGATATTTACATAGTGATATGGTACAATGTATATGCCAATGGTCCTATTACAAAATGTTGTTGAAGTATAATGGGTCCTCCTTGACAGTGCAACAGTTAATACAATGATCTTGTACAGTGCCTTTGATGAAAATGAGTGATTCTTAATGAATTGTAAATAGTGGTTTATACTATGCTATGAATACCTTTACATTTCTTGAGGTAACATATTCTCTTAAATGATGTCATTCAAAATGATCATGATTCACAGAGTTTCAGTGTTATGGCACAACATATTTGATAGCACATGTTGGTTACAATGATGTTTGTTTGTGGAAATACACAGTGGAAAAGTAGTAGTTTGCATCATTGTAATGCTTGAAATGCTTCAGAACAATGGGTACTGTGTGTAAGATATGATAGCTTGTTTGTCATTCTAATGCATCAACAATATGTAGTTGTTTGAGGAAATAGTGTAGTTTCTGTCCCTTGGTTCAAGATTGATGATTCTTGACATTGTTTATATCTTGCACTCCTATTAATATCTTTGAAGGTGTTAGGAGGTGAACTTGATTATCATAGAGGACCCAACTAAAGGCAAAAGATTCATGAGTGGATAGTGAAGATGTCCACTGAAATACACTTTGCTTGGTTTCAAATGCACCTTCCTAGATTCTTTTAAAAGTGGTGGTCATGGTGCTCAACTATGCTTAGTAGTGTATGTTTCTTTTGTAGATCTTGATAGCCAAAATGGTTTTATTGACCTCATGCTTGCATGAAAAGAGATCTAACATAGTAATCTTCACTTTACAATTGGAACAGTTTTGTCAATGGAACTCTGTTGTAGGGGGAGTGTTTTACATACTTTACAGCCCTTGTTGAGTTATTTATGATTATGCTTTAGTAATTTTGATGTTTTGGATAGTGGTGATAGTCTCCTCAGTTGTTGTCCATCTTTGCTACATGCTCTTTATGCTTATTATGTTGCTGACATCTCAATTTTGTTTCAGATATTTTGGATGAATCTTCTTCATGGGACAGTCATGATGTGTTTGGTATGATCTATATTGCTGATTTTTTTCCTCATCTCAGGCTTATATTTCTTATCTTCTGGAGGCAATGGCACACTTTTTCTTTCTCCCTTTGCCTTGATGTCAAAAAGGGGGAGAGAGAGTTGTGTTTTGCCATCATGGACAAAGGGGGAGTTTGTTGTCCTCAGTTGTTGTCCTTGATGTCAAAGACACAATCTCTATTGATTGGATATGGTGATTGGATGTGGTTGGCTTGGTATCTAGCTTGAATCAGTCTAGTTGGCATAATATTCATTGGTAGTGATGTTTGGTATAGATGTCAAACTCATGTTTGCAAGTTTGCAAGAGAGGTATACCACTTTGGTTACAATGCACAAATGCTTAGAGCATATTTTGTTTTGGTCATTATTTGCAAAGAGCTTAATGATTTATTCATTATTGAAATGCAAAGGACATAGTGATTTAGAGGCAGCAATAATGCTTTGGACTTAAAGCATATGATTTGGGTAAAAGTGAATAATGTGTGAGGAAGCAATATTAATCGACTAAGGCATACAATTTTCTTGTGTTATGTTCAAAGTGTTGAGCACGGCATATTATTTATTATGATCCCCTAGAGGATGTATCAAATGTTACAAAGGTTACAAAGTTTCATCTATCGGCATGTTTTAGTGTTTTTACCTCCTAAACAGGTTAATGTAGAGTTTGGCAAGACAAAAATAAATGTTTTTCACCGGATCTTTGAGACTTACCTAGGGCACCAATTACTCAGATATTTTTTGGCAAAAGTTAGGGTTAAGCACTCATTTTGCATTCTCTTTGTTTGGTCTTTGGTGGCAAAAAGTAGTGTTTCACATGGCAATAACATCATGAAGTTTCATGGAACTCTATTTGATATCTTCGATTGGAATCCTATTGATTCAATACTGGTAATCATGGAGGTCATATTGAGAATCTTCAAAAGTCATTTTGTTGATGTGACAAAGCTCACTTACTATAGTATATCTTGTTTTTTCTCTCTTGTTTGGCTGACAGGTGATACCATTTTCCTCCTTACAAATTCTTTACAGTGTTTTAAAAAGAATAGAAGGTAGTGGGTTCTTATTTGCTTCAACATAAGGGTTTTTAAGTCTAAAGTGTTGCATGTTAAGGTTTTTAACTCTGTGGGTCTGTCACACTATGAAGAGACTATCCTTGATTTATTTTTTGAACCATGTGCAATGATAAAGGCACAAGATATATTTTTGTTGGGCGTTTGAAATTCTGGTACAATCAGTTATAAACAATTGAGACATTTGTCAATTATGTTTACCTGTTCAGTTATACTTGTGTATTGTTTAACAAGGAAAGTTTTTGAGTATGGTTATAATTCTGGAAGCAGTTGCAATTGGTTTTATGTTTTAGTTATGACACTAGTTTATGTAAGGGACAGTTTGATCCTAAACCATGGTTTACAAGATAGTTATTACTTTAAACTGTTTCATGAAAGAAAGGTGTTATGAAATTGTATAAGAAGGCATATTATAAACATCTGAAGGGGGCTTTTTTGATACATGTTTATTGTATTATCATTGAGACTATATTAGAATGTTGTATTGTTTCTTAAGTCTCAAATAATGAGACAGTTAAGGAGTGGGATATAGTGAAACAGAGCAATCCTCTGTATTGACTTAAATTATTCATTGAGTTGTTGTAAGGTCAAGTCAGTGAGACAAGTAATGACCTTTTCTAGTGAGGTATTTTGTGTAGCTAGTGAGGCTTTGCCAATGAGGCCTGTAATCAGTGAGATTCATTAAATAAGCCAATGAGGCATTTTTCGAGTGGCTTTTATGCCCCAAAGGGTTTTCCACTTCAGACAATCTCTGTGTTATGGTTACCTATTCTTCTCATGAGTTTTTGTTCATTATTTCATAATTTAACTATTATATGATTCTCATAGTAAATCAGTACAAATGCATAATACTTTGATACTTATCTCAGTCCAATTAAGTAACAATTTGCCTCTTTTATTTGTCTTGGTGAATTGTTCAAATGATTCCTCATAGTTCACAAATAGTTGTTCTATCTTTTCATGCTCACAAGTTGGTTTGATAGTTCACCTTGGTTCTTAAATGAATGTCTTGCTTTCACCATTCAAGGTTGAAGTTCACAGTTGGTAAAAGTTAATTAGGTGTTGCCAAAAACAAGTCTATTTTATAAGACACTAATTCAGCCCCCTCTTAGTGTCTTGCGTACTCCAACATAAACACATCTGAATGAATAATTTCTAATTTCTCTTTCACTCTACTATTTCCTAAAGGAAAAGAAGTTATGTTCTATTTACCAAACACACAATGCTCACAGTAATCAAAGTGCTTATTAGAATAGGAGAAACCATCCAACAACTTTTTATTCATAATTATCTTTAAAATATTTTCGCTTGTGTGGCCCAATCTACAGTGCCACAACATACATGTATTTTCAACAGTTTTAGTCACATTACTGGATCTAAAAACTATAGTGGCCTCAAGTCTAAATAGAGTTCCCATCCTTTTTCCCCTGGCTACCACCAAGCTTCCTCTCACTAATCTACAACCATGCTTATTAAATGTTACATACATTCATGAATCATTCAACTTTAAAATAGAGATAAGATTTCTGGCCAATCCAGGAATGTGTAAAACACCAGGGAGGGTTTTAATCCTCCCATATCTAAAACACAATTGTACCTTTCCTCAGACAACAATCAGATATGTAGAGTTGTCCCCAAGGTAAACATTACATCCATGATATTTCTCATATGTGGAGAACCATTCCACATGAGGAGTCATATGATACGAGCAACCTGAGTCAATCAACCGCTATTCATTAAACATAACATTACATGCAGAAAGTAAAACTTCATCACCTATATTTGAGGAATTTTTGGTAGAGGAATCCCACTGTTTCTTTGGGTTTCTACATTATTTCTTCACATGCCCCCTCTTACCACAATTCCAAAACTTAACTTTGTTCTTCTTCCCAAAAGTTTTAGACCGACCTTTTGATTCCTTAGGCCCCTTCTAATCTCCTTTTGGTCCTCTTTCCTTAGACCTCCACCTAATATTAAAAGCATCCACTAAGCTATACATAGCCTTCTTCCTCATTTCCTCTAACAACAGAGTTGCAACAAGGGAATACATCTTTGGATCTCTAAGGTTATCAGTGATAGAAAGAATTAAATTCTCCCAAGACTCAAGCAAAGAATAAAGAAGCATAATACACTTATCTTCCTTATCTATCTTAACATCCACAGAAGCTAACTGACTTTCTTTTGAGATGCAGTTTATTTACCAGGCTTTTGGCTTGATATATTTCACCCAACGCTTCCATAAAGCATTTGCAATCTTCTCAGCAAAGATATTCAACAAGACAGAGTCTGCAAGGCATAACCATATTATTCCTCTTGCCTTTTTGTCTAATTTGTCCCACTCATCTTGATTGACATTGGGTTTCTTTTCTCTTGATACGATAAACCATTATTTTCCCTCTTCAAGGAGATCTTCCATTTTCAACTTCCACAGCTCATAACCCATTCCATTGAATTTTTTTATGTCCAATTAGGATGAGCATGTATCCATGGCTTCTACACTCTATAAAATAAGTTCAACCAGAACTCCCACTATAGCTCAAAAAAACCCTCACACTTCCACCCAAAACACAAAACTGGCCAAGCTCTAATACCAAATGTTAGAAATGAAGGTAAACAACTATCAACGGAAATCTAATTACAACTATAATATATATATTTAACTGTGCAGAACCAAAATTGAGATAGTATGAAATCAACACAAAGAAATAATGGAATAGAAGATCAAACACATAACACAATGTTTACATGGAGAAACCCTTTTGAGAAAAAACTCCACACAAGAAGAGATGTATCAGTCTAGATTAACTTCAATAGAGTTTACAATACAACACTATAAATCTCCTCTTCAATATTCATTCCAAAAATACTTTTTTTTCCAGTCTCTACTCTCTACTCCAACATAGTCATAATATAATATCATCATAAAGGGGTTGCCTTCTAGGGTAGTAAAAGCCAACATAACTTCTGTCATCAAATTTGTGACCTAATAATGAACGGTCCATATTTACAATAGAAATATATATATATATAATGTGGCTTCCTAGGGATGAGCCCCCTAGACCCCATAGGGGGTACCCCCTTGCACCCCCAAATAACCATCATATGTCAAGTACTGGGATCAAGCATGTGACTAAAACAAGATCACTACTTGGTGAATACTTCATCCCTTATGAATGATTTACAAACAATATTAAGAGTAATTAAAAATATAGGATTTACAAGGTTGATGGCACCTTAATCCTAACAGTGGAAGCTCAATATGGCTCGGATATGCTCATAGACAAAAATCTATGGGCTATGATATTTGGATCCAAACTTGCTACAATGCAACAAGTCAACTAGGACATAGTAAACAGAAAAGAAAAGGGCCTCATTGGGCTTTGCTCATAAATTCCATGTTGTTAACTGTACATGAAGAAGCCATTGCACAAGCCCTTTGGAAGAAGTTGGGATAATGTTATTAGGTTACATCCATGGTAAATAAACTTTTCCTAAGAAAGAAGTATACCTTCAAGATGAAGGATGTTGGTTCTATATTCAAGCACATGAATACATTCAGTATGATTGTGACTCAATTGCACTTTGTCGGAGTGAAGATAGATGAGGATGATCATTATATGGCACTTCTTTTTTCTTTGCCAAACTCATGGGATCACCTTATGATGACCATTGGGAGAAATATCTCTAAGATCAAGATGGATGAGGTAGTGGCATCATTACTCTTGGAGGAAATGTAGAGAAAATCTTTTGAATCCCCTAAGAAGGCCCTATAAATTCATGGAAGACCAAAGGAGAAAGGCAAGAAGAAGGATAAGAAGAGAGAAAAGTCAATATCCAAATCTTGTGGGAGATCCAAATCTTCTAGAAAGTAGAACTGTAACAAGCCTGGACACTATTATAGATAATACAAAGAGAAGAAAAAATGATTCAAATGATGAGTTTGAAAAGTCTTCTCAAGATGATGTAGATGCCTTTGTTTTAGCATTGAAAACCCATGCATTGAAAGGTGTGTAGTTTATTGACTCAGGTGCTTCCATATGACCTCCCATCAAGATTGGTTCTCTGAGTATGAAGAATATTATGGAGGGAAGGTGTACCTAAGAAATGACTCTCACTTAAAGTTTATTGGCCATAGAAGAGTTTTGATTCGATTCCTAGATAGATGTGTGTATAGGATCAATGATGTACTACATATCCCTTGTTTGGCATAGAACTTTTTATTGGTGAGAAAATTTAATAATGTGGGTGTGCAAGTTATTTTATCTAGTGGAGGAAGTAAGATGGTGCAAAAAGCTATGGTACCTGCTAAGGATGTCCATGTGGGCACTCTATTTCAACTAGATATAAGCACTATTAAGTGCAATAGTTTTTTTTTAATTCTTGATGTAAAAAAAATTGTAGAATATAAACTATTACCATTAGAACTAGTAGTGAAAGAAGTGTTCTTTCCAATTCTAATGATTATGCATTTTGAGTGCCTAAGCAAGCTCATACTTCAAAGAGCAAGTTACCTATGGAAAAGATAATGTTATGGTACCAAGGAATGGTCCATATAGATGAGGAGTGTCTTAGGACCCTATAAAAAATTCTTGTAGAGGGTTTAAATGATTGTGCTCTTGAGTTTAATTTATGTAAACATTGTGTATATGGTAAACAAAGCTATGTTTAATTTTACTCTAAAGTTCTCACAAATCTTATGGTATGTTAGATTTAATTCATTTTGATGTATTTGGCCATATAAATGTTCTTTCTATTTCTAAATCTTTTTATTTTGTATCTTTTATAGATGATTATTCAATAAGGACATGGGTGCATTTCCTCATAAGTAAATCTAAAGTCTTCAATCATTTTAAGGACTTCAAACCCATTGTATAAAATTAGTTTGGTAGAAGGATTAAGATTTTGACAACTGATAATGGTAATGAGTTTTCTTTCATAGATTTTAATAGATTCTATAAGAAGCATGAAATTAAAAGACACAAGAATATACCCCTCAATATAATGGAGTTGTACAGAAAAGATTAACTAAACACTAATGGAGAGGTCAAAGAACATTATGTCTTGTTGAAAAGACACCTATGGAGGCGTGGATGAGAAAAAATCCCTCATTGCAGCATCTTCAAATTTTTGGTTGTAAGGCATATGCTCAATTGCCTAGGGAGAAGTGGTCAAATTTAGAGAACAAGTTAGTGAAATGTATCTTAATTGACTATGGTGCTGGTGTGAAAGGGTAGAATCCTTATGACCCTTTGGCTGAGAGAGTTTTATATGGTAGATTTGTGTGATTTTCAAAGAAATTAAGCCTTCTTCCATAGTATTGTAGCAAGTAGAGGATGTGAAGGAAGATGTGATTCAACTACCCTTAAATATCAAGAAAGTTGAACCAAAATCTCATGAAGGAAATTTAGAGGAGAGCTCAAATAGTTCAAGAAGTTTCAAATAGGAGGTAGAACCTCCACCTCAATTTTGAAGGAGGTCCACTTGGTAAAGACAACAATCAGACAAGTATATTCCTCCTAATTGGAGACGCATTTTTCTTTGATTATTAATATTGATGAACCTAGAATTGTGAAGGAGGTGATGGATATGAGTGATTATAAGTCCTAGAGAGAAGCTATGGATGAGGAGATGATTACATTGAGAAAGAATGCCACATGGTACTTGGTACTATTTCTAGAAGGAAGAAAGCTAGTTGGATGTAAATGGGTATTCAAAAGGAAGATTGATTTTGAAGGTGGTATTGAAAAGTACATGGAAAGGTTGGTTGTGAAAGGCTATTCTTAGGTTAAGGGGATAGACTTTGGTAAGATTTTCTCTCTAATTCCTAAGTTGAAATCTATCAAGTTCCTATTATCTATAGTAAACAAATTTTGATTTAGAGAGAAGATGGATGTGAAGACAACATTCCAATATGGTGACTTGGAGGAAGAGCTATACATGACATAGTTAGAGAACTATGTAGAGAAAGGTAAAGAAACTTCGGATTGTAGATTGAAACAATATGTGTATGGTCTCAAAAAATCTCCTAGGATGTGGTATCAAAAGTTTGACTCTTTTGTGTTTGGATTGAGATTTTTGAGATCCAAATCATATCATTTTGTTTATTACAAGATGGATGGTGACCATTTACTTGTTATCACATTGTATGTAGATGACATGTTATTCATTAGGAATAGTAAGGAAGTGATTTGTGAATTGAATTCTTATCTTTTAGCATAATTTGACATGAAGAACTTGGGATCAACCAAGTAAATTTTAGGCATGGAGATCATAAGAGATAGAACAAACATAGAGTTTTGGTTGGGCTAGATAAAGTATGTGAACTTAGTGTTGGAGAGATTCAAAATGTCAATTTGTAAGACTTTGATTGTTCCTATTTTGATGGGAAAAGTTATTCATGGAGTAATATCCATCTACACCCAATGAGATGGAGGACATGGCTCAAGTACCTTATATTAGTGTTGTTGGGAGTTTGATGTTGTAAGGAATCTAAGGTAGTGGAACAACTTCCTACTCTAATCTTGAGAGGAGGGTTATGCAAAACTTTTCAGATATTTACAATAGTTACAAAAATTATATAGAAATAAACAAAATAGTAATCATACCACAACATAGTGATTTATTCCAATATCTGAACACTAACTATCACAATAAACTATCACTACACCTTGTTTTATTCCAATATTTGAACATAGTCTCTTAATCCAAATGGATTCTTTACAAGCATGAGTATCTACCATATACTCAGGCTCAATAGTGTATAAAGAAACCATAGCCTGTCACTTACTCATCCAACTAATTGCACCACTAAATAAAGTAAACACATAAGCACTAGTGGATCTTCTACTATCAACATCACCTACCCAGTCTAAATCCACATAACTAAGAATATTAAGGGAATGTCTGTCTCCTATCAAATTGCCATGATAACATAAGAAATACTCTGAGGTACCCAACAAATATTTGAAGACTCGTTTAACTACATCCCAATGAACTCTACTATGATTAGGAATATATCTAGAAAGAACTCCCATTGTTTGGGCAATGTTTGGTCTAGTGCAAACCATAGCATATATCAAACTTTTGATTGCAGTCTAGTAAGGCACTCTGCTCATGTCTTCCATCTTTGATGGAGATTTAATACATTGTGAAGTAGATAACTTTGTTCCAACTATAAGAGGAACACACAATGGTTTACAATCCTACATGTTAAGCCTTTGTAAAATTGAGTTGACATACTTACTATGTCCAAGCCATAGTTTTCTTTCCACTCTATCTCTTTTGATTTTTAACATACTTACTCTATCCAAGCCATGATTTTCTTTTCACTCTATCTCTTTTGATTTTCATTCCAAGAATGTGTTTAGCTACACCAAGATCTTTGATTACAAGTTTAGCTACAAGTTGAGACTTTAGTTCTAATTAAATCATTCCTTTCCATTTACCAATAAGTAACATATCATTAACATATAATGCAATAAATATGAAATGATCACCATCAGATTTATAATAAACATAGTGAATTAATTTAGAATGCTCAAATCCCAAACTCAACATATATGTATCAAATTTTTGGTACCACATCCTAGGACTTTGTTTGAGGCCATACAAATATTTCTTCAATTTACAAACCAAATTACTTTTATCTTTCACCACATAGTGCACTGGTTATGTCATATAAATACCCACCTGTAAACCACCATGAAGGAATGTCATTTTCACATCCATTTTCTAAACCTCTAGATCTTAAGTTGTAGCAATAGAAAGCAAGAATCTAATGGATTTAATTTTTACAATAGGATAAAATATCTCATTGTAATCAACACCCTCAACCTAAAAGTAACCTTTTGCAAAAACCATGCTTTGTACTTCTCAATACCTCCATCTGAATCAATAATTTTCTTGAACACCCATTTGCAACTAACAGGTTTTCATCCTTCAGGAAATGGTACTAAATCCCATGTATCATTCTTTTTCAAAGCTTCCATTTCTTCATCCATGCCAATCTTTTTGGATTCTGCATCATTCATACCTAATGCATATTTTACAAATTTGGGTTCATCCATGATAGTATTCAAAGAAAAAATACATCTCCAATCATCAGGTGAATACCTTTCAAGTGGTTGTCTATGCCTTGTAGACCTTTGAACAAGTTGAGTTGGATGTTCTTCCTCTTCTGAAGATTCATAGATAGATGAGCTCTCCTCAACTTATTTTCTATCTAGGAGCCTCAATTCAACTTTCTTAGGTGCAGAAGCAAGTTAAATCACATATTTTTGTTCACTTTGTTTTGGCTACAATGTAGTAGAATAAGGTTTAGTTTCTCTATAAATTGCACTTCTACTAAATATGACTTTAAGTGTAATAGTATCCTAAAGCTTGTATCCTTTCACACTATAACTATACCAGATGAAGATACATTTCATAGCCTTGTTTTCCAATTTTGTTTTCTTCTCCTTTGGCACATTTGGATATGCCTTGCAACCAAAAACTTTAAGATGTCTCAATGAAGGCTTGTGACTCGACCCTGCTTCCATAGTTGTTTTATCAACAAGAGCTAATGTAGGAGACTTGTTAATTAGGTAGCAAGTAGTGGCTATAGCTTCAGTCCAAAATATTTGTTCTAGACCATCACCACTAAGAATACTTCTAGCCTTGTCTATCAGTGTCTTTTTCATTCTTTTTATAACTCCATTTTGTTGTGGAGAATACAGAGTTTTCGTTTATCTTTGAATGCCATGATCTATACAAAATCTATCAAAATCATTAGAGAAAAATTCACCGCCATTTTCAATCCTCAAACATTTTATTTTATTTGTAGTCGGCAACTCAACCATTGGTTTAAATTCTTTAAATCCAATGAAAAATTTAAATTTACTTTTTAGAAAATATACCCATGTCCTTCTATAGTCATCAATAAATGAAACATAATATGTGGATTTTCCAATGGAAGGAACATCTACAAGACCAAACACTTCAGAATAAATAAGATCATACACCACAATATTTTTGATAACTTGATTAAAACTAAATGCGATTTTGTTTACCATAAATACAATACTCACAGAAATCAAAATCAAAATTACAATTAGTTAACCCTTCAACAAGGTTTTTTATTTTTCAAGGTCCTTAGACCCTTTTCTCCAATGTGGCCTAATCTTTGGTGCCATAACATAGTCTTCTCTATAGGTAATTTTGATTTAGAAGAAAGAGCACCCTTAGGTACCTAGAAGACATGACCGTCCATTGAAGAAGAAACCCTCTTTTTCCAATGATGTAGTCACATACTTGCTTTTCACAAAAGTACTATTGCATTCAATAGTGTATGCATCAAGCTTATACAATGTGCCGAATCTAACACCTCTAGCGATCACCATAGCACCTCTAACCATCTTGCATCCTACATCAGAAAAGACTACATGCACACCTACATCTATTAGTTTTCTCACATATAATAAAGTTTGTGCTAACCTAGGGATATGCAACACACCATTAATTCTTTTTACTCCACCATCAAGAAATCTGATTTTAACTTTACCATGTCTAATAATATTTAAATGAGAATCATCACCCAAGTACACCTTACCTCCATCAAATTCTTCATATTCAAAAAATCAATCTTTGTTAGGGGTTGAAGATGAGAAAATAAAACAAAGGAGATAAGACAAACAAAATGCATAAAACATAATGATTATACCTTCGAAGATCCCCCACTCCTTGATAAGGTTGAGGAGAGTGCACCCAAGAGCTCTCCTAGCTTTACCCAATGTTGAAATAGTAGAATGTGGATTACTCCTTGTTCTTCAACACAATGTGATGAGGATTTGGTTATGGATTGATAGAAGATTGGATAGAGATGAGGATGAGAGATGGTTTGGCTAGAGAGATTCTAGCATTATGATGGCATGATGGAGAGATTCTAGAGGAATTTAGACATGGATTTGATGCTATGAAGAAGTTATGAAAATGGATTAGATGAGGGCTCTATTTTTAGATTTTTGGTAAAAGGATGGAGGGTGAGGATTGAAAGTTTAGATAAATAGTTAGGAATGCTTGAGGATTAGGGTTTGGATTGGAGTTATAGTCTTGTGACAAGTGTCACAAGAGGGTTGGATAAGAGAGATCAAAGGCTAATATTCGGTCAATAAGATTGGATGGCTCCCATTATTTGTGAATTTTAAATTCACATGGGGAAGGGTGATAAGAATTAAAATGAATTAAAAATTCATTTCTGGGAAGAGCTGGATAAAATGTGAATTTTTAATTCACATGGGGAAAAGTTCCATTAATGGAGACTAAGAAAAGTTAGATGGAGAGGATAAAAGTGAATTTTTAATTCACATGGGGAAGAGTTCCATTAATGGAGACTAGGACAAATCAGGTGTTGTAAGAGCTCCTTAATGGAATTTAGGACAAGTGAGAATAAAAAATTACCTTATATGAATAAAAGTTAATTTTTTATTTGTGGAGTGTGGGAATGAGTATTAAGTGAGATTTGAACAAGCTAATCAAGGGGATTAACTTAATTAATATGGATGGAGAAAATTAGTAAATAGGTTAATGGGGGGTTAAAATTAATTAAATAAGGGTTTATTTAATTAATTTAGGTCTAGGGGTCATGTAGGCTAGGGTAGCTAATTAAATAGTTGTTATTTAATCAACTAGACTAGGTTTAGGTTGATCAATAAGGTAGATTAATCAAATAAGTATGATTTATCTAATTAATTAGGATTAGGAGATGGATAGATTAACTAAATAAATATTGAGAATATTTTTTTAATCAATGAAGATATAGTTATAAGGTATAGTGATAAATTAAATGAATTAATTGATCAAAAATGATAGATAAATGGCTAAAGGTAGATGATTAGTGATAAATTAATTAAATAAAATGGATTTATTTAATTAATTGGAAGGGATAGTTAGTGATGTGAAGATGTCAAAGGGTGGTTGAAGGGTTAAGACATTTTTAGGTGTCTACATTTGCCCCTCTTTGAAATGGTGTTGTGGCTAAGTAACATTATTTCAAAGAAGTTTAAAATATAGAGTTAGATTGGATAGAAAAATATTTTGTCTTAGAGGAATAGGGTAAGGTTTAGGGATGACTGGTAAGGGTGATGCCCCCTTGAGAGGATAGGCGGGTGGCAAGAACATGGGTGTGCTCTCAAAATGGATGGAATAGATTGGTTGAAGTAGTTAGAGGATAAGGGGTGAGATGAAAGATTGATGAAGGTTGATGGATAGATTGGAAATGGATGATTATTGTGTTGAAAATGATTTAGAGAAATCCTAGGTTTGTTATAGCAAAGTGGATATTTTCACCAAGGTATAGAAGACTAGGGTGATGATGTATATCCACCTTTTCATGGACTAGACACGTAGACAAGAGGATGATCCCATCCATGCCCAAGATAGTATAACCTTGTCTAGATGAGGGAAGGGGACTCATAACATAAGCCCTTAGTACACAAAAGGTATGGAGAACCTTAGATGAAAAAGGATATCAATATGCTCGAACCAACCCATCGATCCACAAGATATGAATACTAGCTTGGAGTAATGAGACCAACCCACAAGTACAGCATACGAAAGCAAGACTATGCCCCATTCTAGATGTTTTCGCCACATACCATGGTATAGTGATATCAAGGTAGTTTTGATGTGATCTTCGAATAGGAAAAAAGATAAAAATCAAGAACCAAAAGGCCAACGAACCAAACAAATAGCCATTGTATCTCTTGCCAAGATGGATGATGATAAGATGATGGATTCTGCCTATTGTAGGAATGATATATCCTAAGCCAGGAATCTATTGATGATTGGATCATGCCCATGGTAGGAACAATATATCCTAGGGCATGGTTTTGATAGTTGATGTTGTTGGATTGGTACAAGATATGATGGTCACAAGTTGTGGTCGATGTTAATTTGATAGTTGATGATTTTTATTAAGGGATGATTGCTTTGATGGGTGATGCAATGCTTTGGATATTGTGTTTGGATCTAGTGTAATCTCAGGGGATAGAGACCATCCAAATGGGTTGGATGGGTGCATCTTATGTACCTGAGTACTAGATACTTCCTTCATATTCCAGACTGCCTACATATCCTGTATCCACGAAATCAAGGCACATTAAGATGCAGCACCTGGTGATATGTAGTTCTGATTTGTTGTGATGATGTGGGATGATTGATTGGTGACGAGATGTTTGGATTGGTAATGTGATATGATGGATGATTTGGATGATTGTTTTTGGATTTTGGACAAAAAATTGAATGTTTTTGGATTTTTTGGATATTTTGATTTTTTTGGATTTTTGTGATTTTGGATAGGGAATGGTTTTATTATGATGGTTGCATTGGATTGCATTTGGATATCCTAATTTCTAGATACCAATGACAAGGGAACACCAAGTCTAGAGGTGAAGGTGATGGGGTTGGATAGCAGGATTGGCAATGAAAGATGATGGATGGGAGATTCATGATAGATGAATGGAAAAGTGATAGGGATGCATGTTATATAGATGGAAAATGGGGATAAGGATTTTCTCCAAGGGATAGGTTGCAAGGAATCATATGCCCCATGCATGATGGACTTATCTTTGGATGGATGGAGTTTGTAGTAGATAGATGGATGTATGGAGGATATGCTTGGAAAGGGACGTATACCAAGAGGTGTCCAAAGCATGTTTTGATATTTTGCCCCTTGTCTTTATCAAGATCTAAGGAGGAAGATATAGTAGATAGGATGGATGGGAAATGATAGGATAGAAGATGGTGGATAGGAATATGATATGATAAGAGTATATGATAATGGATAAGATATGCAAAGGATATTATGGATGTGGATGAAGGATGTGATTTTGCCCCCAAGTGTAGGGATACAAAATGGATGGAGAAGGGATTACGCATGATACCCACAAGGGGTTTTCATCATGGTACTTGCCCAAGGCGCCACAAGGAGTGGTTTTCACCATTGGAAGAATTTTTTCTCTTGACTATTTTCTTTATTTTTTTATTTTTTTTATGGAATGGGGACTCTAGCTTATGTTTCCATAGCAAGTGGAAGATAGTCCCATGTTGGATATCATTATGGATGATGATTGCATGGATGTTCTTAGATAGGAGAAGATGGAATGGATGGTGGATAGTGGATTATGATGTGGATTATCTAAGGTTTATGCAAAATCATGGACCATAGGGGTGTGATGGGGGAGATATGTAGGATAGTGGATGAAAGATGGAGTGATGAGGGTATGTGGGAATGCCATGTGGTGGAGGGGAACCAAGACCAACAGTTGCACACATCGTGATGTATTTGGAAGATTATATTTTAGATGGGGGTGGGCAGTAATGGGGATCGGGATAGGGGATTTTTGGATGGTCGATTTGAGGTTTTTGGAACCCAAATAGACTTAGGAATTATGGGATTTTTAGATGGGGAGCAAGATGTTTGGGATTTGGAGGTGGATGCCTCATTTGGATTGTTTGCTTTATGCTTAAGGACCCATACCATTTTTGTTTTTTATTTTTCTTTTGATGGCGTAGCTTTTGATAGCCTTTTAGATTTTTCATTTTGCTTGGGAGGGATAGCATTTTTAGGTTTTTGTGCTTTATGAGTCGAGGCATTCAAATTATTACTTTTGAATCCCATGGATTTTGTGGAAGCTTCATGTTTGGATGATGTGTACTTTTTTTGGTCTTGATTGGGGATTGTAGGGGATTTATGGGTGGAGGAGTTAAAAGTGGATTTATGGATAAATGGATGAATGGATTTGAGGATAGGGATATTAGGAGTTGGGAGGATGGGAGGATAAGAGGATTTGTGGATAGGGATGTTTGGCATTGGTAGGATAGGAGGTAAAGTGGATTTAATAGGGATATTTGGAGTTGGAAGTAGTGGAGGTAAATTTTATGGAGGAAGATGGATGGTCACATGCTTTTGCAAATGATATGATGATGGAGGAGGGATGGCGACATATGATTTAGAGGTGCGATGAGGTGCACCACGTTTGGAGTTGGATGAATGGATTTTTTAGGATGCGTGGATGTTACCAACATGTTTATATTGTTTTCCTTGGGATGTATAGCCAAGGCCATCCAAGGATGGATGGAATGTGGTGTGGATAGGCTCCAAGATGCCTTGTTCATGAAGGCCTAAACCTTTTCCTTGATAGTTCATATGTTGGAGCATGCGGCATGCACTGGGATGTTTAGTACTTTGGAAACAAAATGTGAGTCCATTATTTGTTGGGGAAAGATAAGTGGTGAGTGGAAGTTGTTCACCTCCTAAAAGAGATGCACCATGGATGAAGGTGAATTTTCCAAGTGGATAGAGGGATGGATTTGGGATGGGGTTGATAGGTGTAGGTAAAGGATTAATGGGGGATGATAAAGGGGTGATAGAAGATGGTGTGGGATCAATAAGTTGATCACTAGATGGGAGGGGATTGGGGAAGGGATTAAATGGGATGCTTAGATCTTGATTAGGATAGGGGTTGATGCTTCAACATGCTTTGGATTTGATTCTAGACATAGCTCATGTGTTTGCGTGGATATGCAAGTGATTTGGATAGATATGGTGGGTGCTTGGATGGATGTGATAGGTGCTTGACTTATGGGTTTTTGAACATGGCTACATGATGGTTCTTGACTTATGATAGGATATTGTTCAAGAGGTTTGGTGGGTGTTGGATTGCATGAGGGTGTTTGATTCCTTTCTAAGAACCAATGGATGACATCCTTCACGAGTGTATGGGTTGAAGAGTAATATAATGGATGGTTAATAAGTGTGGATGGTGTAGGATTATGATTGGGATTAGATAGTTGGGTGATGGGATTCGGTAGTGTATACACCTAAAATTGACATGACTCTACTTAAATAAATATTTTAAATATGTATTCCACCTTCATATTCTTCTATCAATAAATAAATTTATTTATTTATTTATTTGATTCATCTCCTCTCACATTATTAAATAAATTACATTTATTTAATTAATTAAATTCATTTACATCAACTTCATCCTTCCAAATAATTAAATAATTTTAATTATTTAATTAAAACCTTTTATTCTTCCATATTTAAATAAAATGCAATTTTATTTAAATAAAATATTAAATATCCACTAAATAAAATATACTTTTATGTTTTATTTTATTCTTCAAAAATCTCCACAAAATAAAATATATTTCTATATTTTATTTATTCCTCTCAATTATCTACAAAATTATTAAATAAAATCTTTTTATTTAATTATGCATTCTTATCTTCAAAAATCATTCTTATCTTCTAAAAATACTTTCCTCTTGTCATACAAAAGCAAAAGCAGTTTTAAAGCATCTTTAAAGAAAACTTTCTCTTAAATTAGAAAAATAAATTCTAAATTAAGAAAATCAAATCTTATCCTCATCAAGAGAGGAGTTAACTCAACAAATCTACTTTTCAAATGACACATGTCTTTCTTCCATTTGTTGCACGTTCCTCAACAATCCTCCTCCGTTGATCTTCCCTTTAATCCTCAACCATTGATCTTGTTCTACACATCTCTATAAATACAACACTATTCTTCCTCATTTCATCATCATTCATTTGAGCAAACTTATGCTGCAGAAACACAGGCATGTCTTTGGCACCCCCACTTTCTTAAGCATTTCATATCCTCCATTGTTAGTGTGTTCAAGCTCATCTTCAATCACACAAGTATCCTAGCCATTCCATTCTTGTCACCTTCAACAAGCAAGGGAGCATTCGCTTCTTAGGGCTTCATCATCATCAAGGTCAAGAAGAGATAGGAAAACTATGGAAGATGAAAGGTAAATGTGTGAGTATCATTTCATTTGTTATCTAATCTCCTTTTTCCTTCACATTTTCATAGATGTATTGGGTTTTATTATTCTTAATTGATTAATCCATTTTCCCCTTCACAAGTAGTGATGGTTCTTGGATGGGTTCAAGGATAGGCATTGGATTAGATGGTGGTCTTGGAGGGGTGGGGGATTTGGAGAACTCCCTAACTTCTCTTTTTCTTCAAAGAAAATCTATCAAGGATTCGTTGGGTGTTCTTGGCTTAAGATTTGGAAGGTTTGATGGTGGATGGCTGATAGGAATTGATGGATTGGGAGATACATAGGATGATGGATCAAGGTTGATAAGGTTGGAGGGATATTGTGGTTGAGTGATTGGAGGATGGGGATTAGGGGATGGAGGATTCACATGGGGGAATGGTTGTTGATGTAAGCTTTGAATTTTGGCCATGAAGTGTGCTAGATTGGTGTTCTCTTGATCAAAGTTAGGATAACAAAGGTTGGGGGATGGATAAGTTGGAGATATTGATTGGTTGGATAGGTATGATGACATGGATGTATAAGGGGATGAAGATTGATATGAGGTTGATGGGGTGGATATATAGAATGAAGGTTGCTATGATGAAGGTTGATATGATAAAGATGGGGTAGGGGCTTGGGATTCTCCAATGATGAGTTGTGATAAGGGGATATCTCTAATGATGTTTTTGCATTTCTCCTTAGTGATAGGATCAAAATCCTCATAGGCATATTTAAGTCTTAATAAATGTTGCATTGCCACATAAGGATCCATGTTATTGGAGAGATATGAGATGAAATGGATAATGGATGATTGTGATATTGGGGATCAAATTTCAAGACCTTACAATGATTTGTTTTGATTTTGATTTGATGGATGGTTGATGGTTCTCTATACTTAAGGTAGATTAATGACACTTAAGCAATAGCGTTGATTGGGTTGATTATTGTTTTTGATGACTTACTTAAGATAGACTAATGATCTTAAGCAAGTTTAGATGTTGATGATGATCAACTAAGGTCTTGATTTTTGATTTGGGTTAATTTGGATTTGGATTTTGATAATGATGTTGGGGGATTTTGATAATGATTGGGATTGGAATTTTTGGATGAAAAGATTGATGGAGGATGAAGGAGACTAAGTCCTTAACCAAAGTTTGATTTGCAAAAGGATGATTTGTTGATTAAGGATTAGGGATTGGAATGTTTGATTGGAGTGGATATTGGATGAGGGATGATTTATGTTGGATTTAATTTTGGATTTGGATTGATGTTATGATTTTGACATGGGGTTGATTTTGGATATGGATTTGGATAATGTTGTTTCTAGTTGGATGATGTTGGTTGGATTTTGGATTTGATTTGGATGAAATTGATCAAAAGGATGAAGGAATTGGATTAAGATGATGATAATGGATAGGATTAAGGATGATGAGGATGATTATGGTGGTTGAGATGAAAGAGGTATGATGGGATGAGTGATTAGGAGGATAATATGGGATTAAGCTCAAAGATGGGGATTAATTAAGCTCAAATGATGGGATTTGATAAATGGAGGGGGTGATTTAGTGTTGTTAGGAGGAAAGTCCTAGTCCAATGTGAGGGGGGTGTGAGCGGTCGGATGTGACCCCCCTATTGACAGGGGTTCGGGGGCATAGCCCCCGATTGGAAATTGTTTTTAAAATGGGCTTATGAAATTGAAGTTTTTGATGGAAATTTTGATTTTTGGACACGGAGGAAAATGGTGCTAATAGAGAGGAAAATGACATTGAAATAGAAGGAAATGGCACTAAAATAGAGGAAAATGGCATTGAAACATTAACAGATGGCGCTAAATAGAGGACTGAAGGCGATGAAATAGAGGAAAATGGCGCTGAAATTAGGAATATGGTGTTAAAGCTATGGATTATAGTGCCAGAGAAAATGGTGCCACAAGGGAATTTTTAGGCCCCAAACACAGAAGTTATGGCACCAAAATGAGATAATGTCTTAGATTTTGTCTAGGTTTTTGGCAAATTTTTGGTAAATCTTTGGATTTTGGTCTCAAACTCTTGGATTTTGAAGGTCAAATGATTGATTTAGAAGGTTCAAATGTTCAATGTTCAATTTTTCAATGAGATTTTCATGGAAAGCATACAAACACTCCAAGCAAAAGAACACAATGGCCAAATGTTTGACATGAAGTACAAGTGTTATGTGTATGTTCAAAATCCGCTCAAGGCCAAATTTCCACAGGTATAAGCACAACTAAAAACACTTGAAGACAATGCTTATTCTACCTAAGGTCAAGGTGAATGGTAGTTTGTCAAGCCCACAACTTGGAATCTCTGACACAAATGTCAACACACCTAGAATGGGTGTGCACACTATATTGTCTTTCAAGAGAGGATGGATAGGAGCCTCCTACACTAGAAGGATGACGCAATCACCCTTTCCCCAGAAAGCTACATATAGATTATGCTAAGCTGAGGATTCCCATCTCATCTCAAGGGAACCATATGGTGAGAATCTTGAGAAGATTAAGTGTCCTCTCACCTTGAACAAACTACCACAAGGTTGAAAAGGGGTGGGCTTCTAACCAAAGGTGTTTAGTGGGGGATATTCAGGGAACTGGCATGTTACGAGCAGCCAGCAACCAACTTAAGGCTTTAACTAGTCATACTAGGAGTCTCATATACACAAGGTATGCCTCCGTTCAAACTAGCATTGTATGGTAAGCGCTAATACTGGTTAGACTTAGCTTTTGCCTTATCCTTTTTTATATAGTAGACCAAACGAAAGTACCACTTAGGGTCATCCCTTAGGGTGAGTACTTCTTTTCCCACCAAGGAAGGCCCTTTCTAAGAAAATGAAAAAGAGAATAGAACAATTTCTCTTCCCCAACATCCTTATGAAGGAGTGGGGAGAAGATACTTTGATTCTATCCCTTGGAATCTACTTGACAAGATGTACAAATACACCAAACACACCAAATGATTAAGTTCTTTTTAAGCACCAAGATGAAATGTTCCTAGGTCAAGCATGCAAACACACACACACACACACACAAAAGTGGAAATCTTGCAAGGAAATGTGTTAGTAGTTTAAGCTTATGTCTTTGGCAAGTGTTCTTTCCCTTGCAAAATGTGTTAGTAATCTCAATAGACCCCAAGAAGTGGTTATGAAAAAGGTGCCAAAATAGAGATAAATGGCATTAAAACATAATATGGCACCAAAGATTTGGTAAATGGCACAAAACAAAGGATGGTGCCAAAGTAGAAGATGGTGCCAAAGCAGAGGATGGCACCAAAGTATGGATGGATAGTACTATTTTATGGTTTTAGTTGTCTTTACCTTGTTGTTTCCTAGTTCAGATGGCATCAAACCAGAGGATGGTGTCAAACTATTTGTATATGGTGGCAAAATGACACAATTTCCCTAATGTTGGGAATTAAGGTGTCTCAACCTTGGTAATTCCTTGTATTATTTCATTGTATTTATGTATTTATTGTATATTGTATAATTTGGATACAAATCCTATGTTATCATATTGTGGGAGTTGGCACGGTGATGTGTCATCCTACATGGCATATGACCACATGTAATTTTGTCCTCACATGAGGAGATAGGCATCCCACTTAGTGGTAGGAATATTCTGCCATGTGTCAGCATCTTGGATGTTGTGTAAGGGAATGTTGACCATAACAGTCATGACAGATTCCTATGATAAAGTTATGGCATGTAAGAGTCAGAAATAGAAGCTTGTAGGATAGGTGAAGACATGTGTCGAGAAGCATCTTTGAAAAAGGCCTCTTTGGGTTCCCCAAGGTGGACTATGACATGTTGTAAGAGAATATGCTATTTACATCCTGTGTATGACATATTCTCTTACAGCTGTAAGTTCTAACTGCTATGACAGATTCTATGATGATTGTAAGAGTTGTAAGAGCATCTCTCATAGCCCATTTTGGAAATAGGCGACCTCTTTGGGATGGGGTGTGTGGACAAGTGTCAAATACATCTTACAATGTTCACCAAGTGTCCATAGGCATGGGTTTTGGGCCATGAGGCCAAGTTGGACTCCCATTCCAAGATAGAGGCTATTTTGCCATGTATTTTCTATATAAACAGGTGCTTTGAGGAGGAGTTGTATAATGTGATTGATAGGTATTGTTATGCTACCAGATTGACTTTAGACATGAGTGTCGAAGATTGAACAGAAAGACAATGTTGGACCTAAAAATGAGGAGAGCGGAGAGCCCTAGTAGCTCTGAAAGTTTAGAAGATGAAGTAGAACCTCCACCTCAGCCTTTAAGGAGGTCCACATAAATTAGGAAGCAACCTAAGAGGTTTGGTTATACATTGCTTGATTCTAGTTGTGCTTTTGCTTTGCTTACTAACAATGATGAACCTAGAACTATGTCATAGACTACGGATATGAAAGATGCAAGTTCCTAGAAGTAGGACATGGAGGATGAGATGGCTTCTTTGGAAAAGAATCAAACTTGGGACTTGATGCCTTTGCCTCCTCGATGGAAACTTGTTGGATGCAAATGGGTGTTCAAGAAGAAATTTGGTGCAGATGGTAGTGTTGAGAAGTATAAGGCCAAATTGGTTGTGAAGGGGTATTCACAAGTGGAGGGTATAGATTATGGTGATATCTTCTCTCCCATTGCAAAGCTGACATCCATTCGATTCCTGTTATCTCTTGCAGCAGCTTATGACCTAGAGGTGGAGTAGATGGATGTGAAGACAACTTTCCTTCATGGTGATTTGGACGAAGAGATTTACATGTCATAGCTAGAGCATTACATGGTGAAAGGTAAAGAAAATTTGGTTTGCAAGTTAAAGAAGTCTTTGTATGGATTGAAGCAGTCTCCTAGGATGTGGTACTTGAAGTTTGATGCCTTTGTGTTGTCGATTGGCTTTGTGAGATTGAAATCATATCACTATGTATTATAAGTATGATGGTGATCATATTCTCATTGTTGCATTATATGTTGATGATATGTTGCTCATTGGGAAGGGTAAGAATATGATTTCTGATTTTAAGTCTTAGTTGGTAACACAGTTTGAAATGAAAGATTTAGGGGCAGCTAGGTACATTCTTGGAATGGAAATCAAAAGAGACAAAACTAACAGAAAACTTTGGTTAAGCCAGAGTATGTGAAGACTGTGTTGGATAGGTTTAGCATGGAAAATTGTAGACCATTGTGTGTTCCTATTTCTTTGGGGACAAAGTTATCTGTTAGTGATTGTCCAAAATCTTCTGGTGAGGTGGAGGACATGAGTAGAGTACCTTATGCTAGTGTTGTTGGTAGTTTGATGTATTCTATGGTCTGCACAAGACCAAACATTGCCTAAGTAGTGGGAGTCCTTAGTTGATTTATGGCTAATCCTGGATGGGTACATTGGGATGCAGTTAAGTGAGTGTTTAGATATTTGAGGGGTACTTCTGAGTATTCCATATGCTATCATGTTAATGTTACAGGACCTCTACATTCTGTTGATATTCATGGATTTGTGGATTCAGATTGGGCAGGTGACATTGACAGCAGGAGATCCACCAGTGCTTATGTGTTTACACTATTTGGTGGTGCTATTACTTGGATGAGTAAGTGACAACATGTGGTTTCCTTGTCCACGATAGAAGCTGAGTACATGGTAGCAACTCATGCTTGTAAGGAAGCCATTTGGCTTAAGAGATTGTGTTCAGATATTGGTGTTGATGCAGGATAGATTACGATTTGCCTTGCAAAGAATCCAACTTTCCATGCCAGAACAAAGCATATTGATCTATAGTTTCACTTCGTGCGAGACATGGTAGAGGATGGGAAGGTAAATTTGGAGAAGATAGATACTTTGAAGAATGTTACAGATGCATTGATGAAGCCAATGGGCACAGAGAAGTTCAAATTGTGTTCAGAGTCTATGGGTCTCTCGGCCTATAGTAGTTAAATCCTGTTATTCTATTGGCTTTTACAAGGTGTTGACAAGTGGGAGAATGCTGGGAATTAAGGTGTCTCAACCTTGGCAATTCCTTGTATTATTCATTGTATTTATTTATTTATTGCCTATTGTATAATTTGGATACAAATCCTATGTTGTCATATTGTGAGAGTTGGCACAGTGATGTGTCATCCTACATGGCATATGACCACATGTAATTTTGTCCTCACATGAGGAGATAAGTGTCCCACTTAGTGGTAGGAATATTTTTCCATGTGTCAGCATCTTGGATGTTGTGTAAGGGAATGTTGACCATAACGGTCATGACAGATTCCTATGACAAAGTTATGACATGTAAGAGTCAGAAATAGAAGCTTGTAAGATAGGTGAAGACATGTGTCGAGAAGCATCTTTGAAAAAGGCATCTTTGGGCACCCCAAGGTGGACTATGACATGTTGTAAGAGAATATACTATTTATAGCTTTTGTATGACAGATTCTCTTACAGTTGTAATTTGTAACTACTATGATAGATTCTATGACGGTCGTAAGAGTCGTAAGAGCATATGTCATAGCCCATTTTAGAAATAGGTGACCTCTTTGGGATGTGGTGTGTGGAAAAGTGTTAGATACATCTTACAATGTTGACAAAGTGTCCATAGGCATGGGTTTTGGGCCATGAGGCCAAGTTGGATGCCTAATGTAGAGCGCACGGTGGAAACATACACTTGGTCAAATTTTTTTGATCCTTTGAACCCGTCGAACCTGTTGAACCTTCAAACTCACTATCGGCAAGAGTTAATACCATCGGCAACCTCAAAAGCCATTCTGCCAATACAAAGATCACTCTGATAAAACCTTTGAACCACAACCATTGGTGTGACTTCCTTCGAACCACAACCATTGGTGTGACTTCCTTCATCGGTGAGCACTTACAAGCTTAGGCTGACACACCAATGGACCATCCATTCTTGACGTCAACTTTGACTTTCGCTTATTAGCCAGATGATTTCTATCAGTGACTTTATAACCATTCACACCGAAGTATTAGTCACTCTGATGTGAGACTTAATGCCCCTTGTCTGTCGGCAACACAATCACTATCGGCCATATTAGCATTAGCTTTGCTGATACACCAATACTAATCACCTTCGATGAGACTCTTGTCATTGGTGAACATTTATACGCTTAGGCCAATGCGCCGATGGGCCTACTCTTCTTCGGTGTGATGAATGCTATTAGTGGGACTTACTCTAGAGTCCTCAATACACCATTTCCTTTTGATGGATTGGTGTAAGATACCCCTTGTCTCTCCGATACCCTCGATCAGTAAGACCAACACCGTCGGCCTGAAGCCAAATTATCTACTCGATGTACTTCGTCACTCCAATATGAATCTTAGGCCATGACATCTATTCAATAGTGTGAACCTTCCTTCGGTCAGACTATCCTTATCGCTCTGAGCGAGGAATGTTTTACCGATGGTTCTTGTCTCACTGATAACGACTTAACTTCTCTATTACTTTGACGACTCGTCTACTCTTTAACCGAACAACTTATACAAAACAACAAAATCTCAACATAATGGAAAACGATCTACTCCTAAGGAAGTCATTCCATTGATTTTGAAGAAATCTCAACCAGTGGAATGCTTCCGATCTATATTTTGTGCAACAGAACCTTACGACAGAACATAATTTCTTATTCCTCAGAAAATATACATACAAATCGATTCTACATTTGTGTCTGTTCGTTCTCTCCTCTCTCTCGGTGTCTCTTAATGAACACAACCCTACTATATAGATTCTCCTATCAGCAGTTACATAAGATGGAAGGCGAATCACCCTACAACCACCTATGTCATTCAGTTACATCCACTCAGTTCATTTACAATATTTAATGACACGTATATAGACTCAATGTTATGCCATTACTCAGCCAAGTATGACTCAATATGATGCTAAGGCCTTACAAACATGACACGTTGGACAAAATAGAATATACATTGAATCCTCCTGATTCCTAAGTCTCAAGGTGCTCCTACACCATACAACCAACCAACAAAGATTTCCAAGTCCCTTGGAAATATGTACCTACAAAACAAAACTACCTTTTCCTACATCTCTGTCTGGCTTCATCTTTCACTCTGTCTCTTCAGCTTCAGGCTTCAAATCTTCACACCAATGGAACAATGACCAACCAACCAACAATGGCAAACTACCATCAACATTTTAGAGAATCTTCAGGCTCCTTCTACTCCTAGCAATGGAGTACTCTCAGACTGATCAAAGCTTCAATGACTACAACACAATGCTAAATCAGATGTCCATCCTACATGCTACTATAGACCCATTCCTCTCATCCAACACCAGATCCTGGAGATGCACTACCACTCTCTCTCTTAGTGGCCTCACTCTACACCCTCTTCCAGCCAAATCTCTATTGTCGAATGGTCTTGATAGACCTCATCATCATCTACCCACACACTACATGAATCCTATTCCTTCTCATAACTAGATGGCATGAGAATCTGCAACAGTCTAGCAACTACTGTCAGCCTTCACAATACTTTCTATGATCTTTGTTTTCAAAATGGTCACCAACCAAACATTTTGCTCCAACTCCTTAGTTTTCCTTCAACTCTTCACCAACTTTCACTAGCTCTGATACCAATTTGATGTAGAGCGCGTAGTGGAAACATACACTTGGTCAAAAAAAATTTATCCTTTGAACCCGTCGAACCCATTGAACCTTTGAACTCACTATTGGCAAGAGTTAATACCGTTGGCAACCTCAAAAACCATTCCGCTGATACATAGATCACTCTGATAAAACCTTTGAACCACAACTGTTGGTGTGACTTTCTTCATCGGCGAGTACTTACAAGCTTAGGCTGATGCGCCGATGGACCATCCATGCTTGACGTCGACTTTGATTTTCGCTTATCAGCTAGAGGATTTCTATCGGCGACTTTATAACCTTTCACACCGAAGTCTTAGTCACTCCTATGTGAGAATTAATGCCCCTTGTCTATCAACAACACAATCACTATCGGCCATATTAGCATTAGCTTCACTGATACACTGATACTAATCACCTTCGGTGAGACTATTGTCATTGGCAAACATTTATACACTTAGGCTGATGCACCGATGGGCCTACTCTTCTTCGGTGTGGCAAATGCTATTGGTGGGACTTACTCTAGAGTGACCGATACACCGTTTCCTTCTGATGGATTGGTGTAAGATACCCCTTGTCTCTCTGATACCCTCAATCGGTAAGACTAACACCGTCAGCTCGAAGCCAAATTATCTACCTGATGTACTTCATCACTCTGATATGAATCTTAGGCCATGACTTCCATTCAACAGCATGAACCTTCCTTTGGCCAGACTATCCTTATCACTCTAAGCGAGGAATTTTTTACCGATGGCTCCTGTCTCATCGACAATGACTTAACTTCTCTGTTACTTTGACGAATCGTCTACTCTTTAATCGAACAACTTATACAGAACAACAAAATCTCAACATAATGGAAAATGATCTACTCCTAAGGAAGTCATTCCACTGATTTTGAAGAAATCTCAACCAGTGGAATGCTTTCGATCTACATTTTGTGCAACAGAACCTTACAACAGAACATAATTTCTTATTCCTCAGAAAATATACATACAAATCAATTCTCCATTTGTGTCTGTTCGTTCTCTCCTCTCTCTTGGTGTCTCTTAATGAACACAACCCTACTATATAAAATCTGGTGCAGGAGCACCAAGATATCTATGACTTGTTTGATCTTCAAGTTGTTTTGTTTTGGTTTAATAAGGTCATTATAGACCATTATTGATGTAATAGGGTCTAGAAAAGACCATTTTTATGTCTTAAAGTCATTCAAGGGTCAAGTGATTAAATATTGTTAAAAGTGTCATAATGTTGTGTATGCAAACTACACTTTTTGTCCATTCTAGAGGAATCTAATGGTTATATCCTCCAAAATATGGTGGATCAGTTGAAAAATGTCATGCCCACTTTTTCCATGTGGCTATAACACGCATTACACACGTGTCATGTCCACATGCGCCATGTGGTCATGATACGAACTATAAAAAAATTTTCCTTACTACTCTAAAAACCCCCTCGCACACATAAGCGTGCTCGGCAGTGCACGCTTAAGGCGAAAGCAATACAGTTGACAGCGGCGTACCAAATACATGTGTGCACACCCTAGACAAGGAAACGCATGGTTCCCTGACTTAGGTAAATCTCACAAATTATATTTCAACAAAGTTGTTTTAGGTGATAGATCATTTTTCAATAAAGCACGATCATTTGTTCATTTGCCCTCTCTTCCTTTTCTTGGAATTTAATTTTGATTGTATTTCTATCTCATTTTCCCTTCTCGTTGTACAAGGTCTTTTTATGTTATCCTATTGTTTTTTTTTTTTTTCTTCACGTTCTTTATCTAAAAGCAATATCACTACATCCTTTACATTATTCCTAATTTTTTGGTAAACCATATCACTTACACAGGGTTGGTTAACTTCACTCGACTCAGTCCCCCTAGGCTTCTGCTCTAGGTTTTAGTTCAACATTTGAATTAATTTTAATAATCATCTTGTTCCTAAACAGGATTAACGCTAGGTTAACTTACTTAGTTCTCCTAGCCCTGTTCGGAAATGCCGCGCATTTTCTCCTCTTTGTTTTCTAAGGTTGGCTGTTCTTTCTCTTTATCTCTTTTCTGTTTTAATTGATCGTTTATTCTCTAAATCTACAGTTGAGTTTAAAATGGCCACTCATGAAATGCCTATGATGGCTTGTTTGTGTTTATTTTCAATGTCCTTTGTAAATGAAGGGATCATACTTTCCTCTTCATTTTCCTGTCATTTAATTTGGAATAATTGTCAAAACTTCCGAGAAACTCTTCCTTAAAATTAAAATATATTTACCTATGCTCTTTTTAAATTGTAATTGTATAAACAATGTATTTCCGAATTGCAACTCTGAGTTTATGCATCTATTCAATTCATATTATACATTATGCATACATAAATCCCATTTTCCTTGATTTAAGATTTCTATTTCAAGTCAAATGTTTTAAACTACATATAGTTGGCCTTCAAATGAATAGTGAAAAGTGAATATTAAAAGTAAATAGTGAATAGTACAAGTGAATAGTAAATAGTGAAAAGTGAATAGTAAATAGTGAAAAGTGAATAGTAAAAGTGAATAGTGACAGTGAATAGTGAATAGTGAAAAGTGAATAGTAAATAGTAAAAAGTGAATAGTTGTAATCCCTTGCATTCCTAGATACATTCTTTCTGAAAGAGTCAAAATCTATATATCTGAATATATGCACATCAATAACCAACCTTTAACTCTTAGAAGCAAAAGAGAATGCAACCCCTAACATGCACGAAAATTTTACTATTAAAAGTTGAAATCTCTTCTTGCATATGTTATAGCATTTAAATGATGAAGTGTTCCTTAAAATATTATGCTACCTTTCATAAATCTCAGAATCAGATTGACAGTAGACTTGCTCACCAAACAAATTTTCTTTTATTAAAAATAGTGACAGTGAATAGTAAAAGTGCATAGTAAAAGTGAAAAGGTCCCCATTCTAGAATGAGACCCTCAAGGTGGTAGTAATTTCAAAAGTAATACTGCAACCCAAATTTCATTTATTTCATGGTGGGAATATTTTTTTAACACTTTTACAAAATTAATTAAAACATCAACTAACTCATAACGTTGCAAGTAGAAGAAGAAGGAACTAGATAATTTTAATATCCTTTTAAAAATAAATTTTCTTTTCCTTTTTCTTAATTCTAAATGGTAAAACTCAATGAACAAGAAAATTACAACTATCAGCCTAAGAAAAGAGAGAATTTCGTCACAACTCCAAAAATAACAATTTATACAACAATAGGGAGATAATTTTCTCCTTTTAGAAAAATCGACAAGTAAGGAGCTATTAAAAGATCATGCTCTCCTTAAGACTTAAAGAAAATAAAATATTTTCTAAGATCCAATAATCTTCTCCAAGCTTCACAATAAGCTCCAAGAATACTTGCATAACACACAAAGAAATAAACACCACACAAGCTGCTCTCCTCCCTATCGTAGACCCGCAAGTGGGTCACCCCCGAGCTAGGGAGACCATCCACATACCCAATGGACTATATACATCACAACATTGATCAACAACAACAAATCAAATAAAACACACACCCTCAAGGTTTGACTCACAATACAATGAACCAGCTTAGGTGAGTTCAAGAGGGTAGGGGAGTAGACAATCTCTACCTCTAGGTGCCATCCTTTCACAAATTATCACAAGGCCTCAAGCCAATATAATCACAAGGCATCAAGCCAATAGTATAAGCTTCCACAAGGCCTCAAGCCTTCCAATGAATCAAGTAACCAAGGATATCCAAACAATCTCTCAAAGCCAATAAGCCCTCAAGGCTAAAAACAGTACCAATTTGCCCTCAAGGCATATCATGTAACCAGAACCAGGATGACACCCAAGGAGGGTCACACCTCCCCTCCCTAAACATGATGAGCATTGCCTTCCAACTGGAAGGAGCTCTCTCTACACCCCAAAATAAAACCCAAAAATAAACATAAAAGCTCAAAGAAGACATTGCAAGACTCTTTCAACAACCAAGTTATAAACATGCATATCAACATCAGATCACACAAGAGGATAGAATTTGTTCACCAACCTTCCAAAGCCCAATTATGGAAGAATCTGATGAAGAGCTCCTTTTTACTTTCTTCTCTAAAATCTCCTTCTTTTTCCTTCAAAATCCAACCCCAAAAATAGTCTCTCTATGATCACAAGCAAGGGATAATGTATGGAGGATATAGGATGGCTAGAATAATTTTGGCATTATGAGACTATGAAGAGAAGAATAGAGAAAGAATTGGGCATTATGAGGATGCCAGAAGAAGAATTCCTAGAGGAAATTGGGCATGATGAGGATGCAAGAATGAAGTCCCCCTGCAAGAATAAAGACCTCTCCTGCAAAAATGAAGTTCACCTGCAAAAAAAAAAAAAAAGTCTCCTGCAAAATTCCTGTCTTCCTAATTGCTTAGAGAAAGGTCTCATTTATAGATTTTCAGAGAAGGGAATGGAAGGTCAGGATCAAGAGTTGAGATCAAGGGCTCACATTATTTGTGAATTTTAAATTCATAGTGGATGAATTAAAAATTTATTTTTTAAAAGATGTAATATTTAAATAACCCCACTATCCCAAGTGGAATTAAAAAATATCCCCACTATCCCAAGTGGAATTAATAAAATATCCCCACTCATGAGGTCCCCCATTATAGCCCACATGTAGAAATAAAATACAATGAGAAAACTTAAAATAACATAGAGTGGGTGACACAACACCCACATAAAAGGGAACCCCACCAAAAGAGGCACATGGAGACAAGCCCTCCATAATGAGGGGGATCATGGAGTGCTCCATGACTTGGAAGTGGGCATGAGTGGGGATTCCACTCATCCCATGTCCCCCAAGCTTCTAATTTTCGTCACTTAACCTCACCCCCAAGTTGAGGTGACCCTATGGTAGTTAACCCAAGGTTAACCTAGTCAAAAAGGTTCCTAAACCCAAGGGGTACAACCTAGGGTTGTTTTTACACCTAGTTAAGACTCCCAAAGTCAAATAAACACATGAAAAGGGTCAAAAATAATTAAAGTTAAAACAAAATTCAAAACATCAACTTATAACACTTATCATAATAAAAGTAATTTAGATGATAGCCCTTATTCCCTTGACCTCATGCAACATTAACACATTACAACATTACAATATTTTTCCAAAACATGAGGTTGATCTTAGTTCCTCATAGAACTAGATCGACTCACAAGGGATACAACATAGGTATGGGATAATCTCCTGTATATGTGGTTTCGTTAGCAATACTTGCACACTCAAACTTGAAGTCAATAACACATAGAGATATCATAGCCGAAGTAAATTTAATACATGCATTTCTAAAGCATACCACAGTTCTTATAAACATAATGAAATCACATGACAATTTTCTATCTAACATCACCTAATTAGTTTTCCTTTAACATAATAAGATTTTAATAGTTTGCAAATCTGGGAACAACAGTCCCATAAATATAAAAATACCAACAACAGTAAGCTAAATAGTCACATGTACGGAAATGAAAAAGTGTAGGCCTCACATACTCCCCCCTAAGACTGTACTTCCTCTTGGAAGTCATCAAAGAGGTGAGGATAAAAGCAACTCATAAGATTTTAAAGTATGATACTAAATGTTATAAAGGCATAATCCTATTTACAAAGCACACTGTATTGATTGAAATCAACATAAGGAATTTCACTTTTAGCCTTTATACTAAATGTTTATACTAAATGATACTAAATGTTTATAATTGATGCAATAAGCCTACACATGAAGGCACAAGGTGGCAGCATGAATTTGGTGAAGAAAGAACATCAATAAACTTTGTTTTTTCTACTGAAACTCATTTTTTCTGCATTTTTCACTGTTGCAGGCCATACCACGGCCTTGTACGGACTTTTAATGACCTAAAACTCACATGGTATGATAGATCATTGAGTTAAGCTTCATTTGAGCCAAGTTTGGAAGAATTTCATTGATTTTTTAGTAAGTTCTATCTATTTTTCCGAAAACTGCTTGTTAGCTGTTAAAACAGGGATTTTGAGAGGCTACAATGCATTTTTGTACCTTTCCATGGATGTAGGATCCATGATTCTCATGTAATAGGTCCTTAATAACATGTATAATAGGTTTTCTAACCCTAACAAGGTAGGAGGAGTGCAAAGAAGAAGGTGATCACCGTTGGAGGTCAAGCTTGCATGTGGAAAGAGCATTGAAATGGTGGCTCAGTTATAGCAGCAGGAGATCTGCCTTAAAAAGGTGATGTTTTTATGTTTTATGTGGTTTAATGTGATCAAGTACATGGTTTTAGACCTTTGAATGAGGTCTGGAAGTGATTGGAAGTGGGAGATCTAGCAAGCCCTAGGTTTTGTGTCCTAGAAATGGGGATTTGGTGTTTAAACACTTGAATGAGCAAAGAATTGTCTAAAACCTAGAAAATCCTTTGTTTTGAATCCTTTCCTAATACTTTTTCAAGGTTTGGAGTGAGTGGGACAAGTATTTAATAGGGTTCCTTTGTAAAGTGGGCGGATTAGGCCTTGTAGGAAGACAACAGGGTGTCAGGATAGTTAGATTCGGTCCAAAACAATAGTATATGAGTTTGAGATATGTTATAGAACTCAATAAAGGATATCTAGATCAGTCATTATGTTTGGAAGTGATTTGGGAAAGTTTGGAGGAAAGTACAGTTTAGTCGCTGAACAGGGCTACTAGGATTAGGCCTAGTCAAGAGGAGTTATCAAGAATCAATCAAATTGGTTTGTGAAACCTATTGAATCTTATTGATTGAGGTATGTTGAGACCCTAGAAGGTGTAAGATTTCATCTGAGAAGTGGAACCCTAATTTGAGCCCTTTGGTGGAGTTTAGGGCAAGAGGAAGACTAGTGAGTCTTATTGGTTGAAGCCATTATTGTTTCAAATCTTTTGATCTTGTTAAATTACCTTTGGAGACCTGACACCTCTGCATCAAAATCTCCTATCAGTAGTTACATAAGATGGAAGGTGAATCACCCTACAACCACCTCTGCCATTCGGTTACATCCACTTAGTTCATTTACAATCTTTATTGACGCATATACAGACTCAATGTTATGCCGTTACTCAGCCAAGTATGACTCAATATGACGCTAAGGCCTTACAAACATGACACTTTGGACAAAATAGAATATGCATGGAATCCTCCTTATTCTTAGGTCTTGAGGTGCTCCTGCACCAACGCCCATTCCAAGATAGAGGCTATTTTGCCTTGTATTTTCTATATAAACAGGTGCTTTGAGGAGGAGTTGTATAATGTGATTGATAGGTACTGTTATGCTGGTAGATTGACTCCAGACACGAGTGTTGAAGACTATTGAGAACTTGCATTGCAAGTGTATTGTAAACCATATTTAGTTTTGATAATACATTGTGTAGGTTTTCGACTATGGGCTTTTTCACCCGATAAGGGTTTTCCCCACGTTATATCTTGTCTCTCTTCTTCTATCTTCTTTCTAGTTCTATGTGTATTGCTACAATATCTCTGTTATATGTTTCATTTTGCTATAATTGTAAATATTAAATTTAATTTGCATAGCCCTCCCCTCATTAGATTGTTGTAGGAAGAAATTTCCGCTCACCTAGCTTCCTTTCAGTTGGTATCAGAGCTTGATTACCTGTGATCCTAGTTGTTGGGTAGGGGTTTTTGGAGCCGATCTTAAGTTGAGTGGGATTCTGTGCAAAGTATTCTAAATCTTATTGCAGCAAGGAGATGGCAAGCACATCCAGAAAGATAGAGGTGGAGAAATTCAATGGCACTAATTTTAATCTATGGAAGCTCAAGATGGAAGACATGCTTGTTGATTGAGTCCTCTGGGAAACTATTAGTGGCACAAAACTAGCTACTATGGCACAAGCTAATTGGGATCTCAAAGATTGGAAGGCAAAGGGTCTCATAAGACTTAGTCTTGATGATTCTATCCTATTAAATGTCCATGAGGAGAAAATTGCAAACTTGCTTTGGAAGAAGTTGGGAAATGTGTATCAGGCCAAGTCCCTGGTGAACAAACTTTTTTTGAGAAAGAAGTTGTATTCTCTGAAGATGGAGGATGGAGGATCCGTTACAGATCACTTGAATTCCTTTAACATGTTAATTGCACAATTGACATCAATTGGTGTGAAGATGGAGGAGGAGGATCATTGCATGACCTTCCTTTGTTCTTTTCCGAACTCATGGGATCATCTTGTGATGGCTATTGGGAGCACCACATCCACTTTCATAATGGATGAAGTGGTATCTTCACTGTTATCTAAAGAGATGTAGAGAAAGTCTTCTGAGGCAGCCAAAGAGGCTCTTACAGTTCATGGAAGACCCAAGGAGAAAGGGAAAAAGAAAGACAAGAAAGGTGATAAGGGCAGATCCAAATCTTGTGGGAGATCCAAATCTCGTAGAAAGTCCAAGGCTCTCTATTGGAACTGTGGTAAATCTAGGCATTTCTGAAAGGAATGCAAAGAGAATAAGAAAAAAAAAACCCAGATCCATATTTCGGCAAGTCACAAGATGATGGTGATGCTTTCATCGCAGCCCTGCATCTGATGATGTGTGGCTAATTGATTTTGATACATCATTCCACATGACCTCGCATCGAGACTAGTTTACTAAGTATGAGGAGTTCAATGGTGGAAGGGTGTACCTGGGTGGGACTCTCATCTGAAGATTGTTAGTCATGGAAGAGTCTATATTCAATTCCCTAATGGATGAGTGAAGGGGATCTCTGGGGTTATGCACATCCCAGGCTTAGCACAGATTCTAGTTTTTGTAAGTATGTTGAATGATGCAGGTGTGCAAGTTGTCTTTTCGAAAGAAGGATGCAAGATGACTAGAGGATCTATGGTGCTTGCTAAGGGTACTAAGAGAGGTACTTTATTTCAGCTGGAGGCATGCATTTCACAATGCAATAGTTCATCTAACTCAAGGAAGAGGGTAGCAGTCACTTCATCCCCACCATCTAAACCAGCAGTGAAGAAATCTGTTGTATCTAGTCATGATGGTTGTATTCATGCTTTGGAAGTTAAGATTCCTGCTGAAAAGACAATGTTATGGCATAAGAGATTTGGCCACATTAGTGAGAAGAGTCTTAGAACCCTAAAAAATAAAAACCTTGTTGAGGGGTTAGATGATTGTAATCTTGAGTTTGACTTTTGTGAACATTGCATAGATGGAAAACAAAACCATGTTCAATTTTTTTTGAGTTCTCATAAGTCTTCTGGTGTGTTGGACCTTGTTCATTCTGATGTATTTGGTCCTGTTAATGTTCCTTCGTTATCAAAATCTATATATTTTGTATCTTTCATAGATGACTACAGTAGAAGGACATGGATTTATTTTCTCAGAAGCAAATCTGAATTCTATAGTAAGTTTAAGGAGTTTAAAGCCTTTATTGAAAATCAGACTGGTAAAAGGATTAAATGTTTGAGAACTGACAACGATGGTGAGTTCTATTCTACAGAATTCGATAAATATTGCAAGGAACTTGGGATTGAAAGACATAAGACAACTCCATATACCCTACAACAAAATGGAGTTGCAGAGAGGATGAACAAGACATTGATGGAGAAGGCTAGGAGTATGCTTAGTGGAGCTGGCCTAGAACAAAAGTTTTGGGCTGAAGCTTTTGCCACTACTTTCTATCTAGTAAATAGATCTCCTACATCAGCTCTTGTTGGTAAGACACCCATGGAGGTGTGGTCTAGTAGAAAGAATTCAATAAGGCATCTTCATGTTTTTGGTTGAGGCATATGCACATGTGCCTAGGGATAAGCGGTCAAAATTGGAGAACACAACTGTTAAGTGTATCTTCATTGGCTATGGTGTCGGTGTGAAAGGATACAAGCTTTGGGATCCTATGGAAGAAAAAGTGTTGTATAGCAGAAGTGTCATCTTCAGATAGCTAACACCTTCTTCCACTTTTTTATAGCCAGAAGAAAAAGAAAAGAAAGAGGATGTTGTTCAGTTTCCTTCTACCCATGAGAAGACTAAACAGAAAGACAATGTTGGACCCAAAAATGAGGAGAGCTCTAGCAGCTCTGAAAGTTTAGAAGATGAAGTAGAACCTCCACCTCAGCCTTTGAGGAGGTCCACATGAATCAGGAAGCAACCTGAGAGGTTTGGTTATACATTTCTTTATTCTAGTTGTGCTTTTTCTTTGCTTACTAACAGTGATGAACCTAGAACTGTGTCAGAGGCTATGGATATGAAAGATGCAGGTTCTTGGAAGGAGGCCATGGAGGATGAGATGGCTTCTTTGGAAAAGAATCAAACTTAGGACTTGGTGCCTTTGCCTCCTCGATGGAAACTCGTTGGATGCAAATGGGTGTTCAAGAAGAAATTTGCTATAAATGGCAGTGTTGAGAAGTATAAGGCTAGATTGGTTGCGAAGGGGTATTCACAAGTGGAGGGTATAGATTATGTTGAGATCTTCTCTCCCATTGCAAAGCTGACATCCATTCAAATCCTATTATCTCTTGCAACAACTTATGAATTAGAGGTGGAGCAAATGGATGTGAAGACAACTTTCCTTTATGGTGATTTGGAGGAAGAGATTTACATGTCACAGCTAGAGCATTACATGGTGAAAGGTAAAGAAAATTTGGTTTGCAAGTTAAAGAAGTCTTTGTATGGATTGAAACAGTCTCCTAGGATGTGGTACTTGAAGTTTGATGCCTTTGTGTTGTCAATTGGATTTGTGAGATCAAAATCGGATCACTACGTGTATTATAAGTATGATGGTGATCATATTCTCATTGTTGCATTATATGTTGATGATATGTTGCTCATTGGGAAGGGTAAGAATATGATTTCTAATTTTAAGTCTTAATTCGTAGCACAGTTTGAAATGAAAGATTTAGGGACAGCCAGGTAAATTCTTAGAATGGAAATCAGAAGAGATAGAACTAACAGAAAACTTTGGTTAAGCCAGAGTAAGTATGTGAAGACTGTGTTGGATAGGTTCAGCATGGCAGATTGTAAACCATTATGTGTTCCTATTTCTTTGGGGACAAAGTTGTCTGTTAGTGATTGTCCAAAATCTCCTAGTGAGGTGGAGGACATGAGCAGAGTACCTTATACTAGTGCTATTGGTTGTTTGGTGTATGCTATGGTCTGCACAAGACCAGACATTGCCCAAGCAGTGGGAGTCCTTAGTCGATTTATGGCTAATCCTGGACGGGTACATTGGGATGCAATTAAGTGAGTGTTTAGATATTTTGAGGGTTACTTTCGAGTATTCCATATGCTATCATGGTAATGTTACAGGACCTCTGTATTCTATTGATATTCATGGATTTGTGGATTCAGATTGGGTAGGTGGCATTGACAGCAGGAGATCCACCAGTGCTTATGTGTTTACAAGGTTTGGTGGTACTATTAGTTAGATGAGTGAGTGAAAATCTGTGGTTTCTTTGTCCACGACAGAAGCTGAGTACATAGAAGCAACTCATGCTTGTAAGGAAGACATTTGGCTTAAGAGATTGTGTTTAGATATTGGTGTTGATGCAGGATAGATTATGATTTGTTGTGACAGTCAGAGTGCAATTTGCCTTGCGAAGAATCTAACTTTCCATGTTAGAACAAAGCATATTGATGTATAGTTTCACTTCATGTGAGACATGGTAGAGAATGGAAAGGTAAATTTGGAGAAGGTAGATACTTTGAAGAATATTGTAGATGCATTGACGAAGCCAGTGGGCACAGAGAAGTTTAGATGATGTTCAAAGTCTATGGGCCTCCGAGCCTATAGTAGTTAAATCCTGTTATTCTATTGGCTTTTACAAGGTGTTCGACAAGTGGGAGAATATTGGGAATTAAGGTGTCTCAACCTTGGCAATTCCTTGTATTATATCATTGTATTTATTTATTTATTGCCTATTGTATAATTTGGATGCAAATCCTATTATGTCATATTATGGGAGTTGACACAGTGACGTGTCATCCTACATGGCATATGACCACATGTAATTTTGTCCTCATATGAGGAGATAGGTGTCCCACTTAGTGGTAGGAATATTTTGCCATGTGTCAGCATCTTGGATGTTGTGTAAGGGAATGTTGACCATAACGGTTATGACAGATTCCTATGATGAAATTATGACATGTAAGAGTCAGAAATAGAAGCTTGTAAGATAGGTGAAGACATGTGTCAAGAAGCATCTTTGAAAAAGGCATCTTTGGGTGTCCCAAGGTGGACTATGACATGTTGTAAGAGAATATACTATTTATAGCCTGTTTATGATAGATTCTCTTACAGCTGTAAGTTGTAACTGCTATGACAGATTCTATGATGGTTGTAAGAGTCATAAGAGCATCTGTCATAGCCCATTTTGGAAATAAGCAACCTCTTTGGGATGGGGTGTGTGTACAAGTGTCAAATATAGCTTACAATGTTGACCAAGTGTCCATAGGCATAGGTTTTGGGCCATGAGGCCAAGTTGGACGCCCATTCCAAGATAGAGGCTATTTTGCCTTGTATTTTCTATATAAACAGGTGCTCTGAGGAGGAGTTGTATAATGTGATTGACAGGTACTGTTATGCTGCCAGATTGACTCTAGACACGAGTGTCAAAGACTATTGAGAGCTTACATTGCAAGTGTATTGTAAACCATATTCAATTTGGATAATACATTGTCCAGGTTTTCGAGTGTGGGGTTTTTCACCTGATAAGGGTTTTCCCCACGTTAGATCTTGTCCCTCTTCTTATGTCTTCTTTCTAGTTCTATGTGTATTGCTGCAATATCTCTGTTATATGTTTCATGTTGTTGTAATTATAAAGATTAAATTGAATTTGCATAGCCCTCCCCTCATTAGATTAGTGTAGGAAGTGATTTCTGCTCACCTAGCTTCCTTTCACCTAAAACCTGCTTAAACAAGGTGTTAACTTCAAACAAACAAGTCAAAAGGATTAGCATGCCTTCCTTTCTCTGTCAACAATCACCAATGATCAGATGAAAACTAGAAAATAGGCATTATGAAGTAAAATGATTGTATGTTTAGTCTAAAAGCCACTTCAAACATTTCTAGAGAAATTTTGACATTATGACCCCCTCTATTTGTGATTTTTCTGTTAAAACAAAGAGCAAAATACCAAAAAATTCACTAAAAACCCTGAAAATGCTATAAAAATTTGTTATGAGCTTGAGAAAAGTCTAAGGGTGTCATTGAAGAATGGTGCCAAAACATAGGTAAATGATGCCATGAATCTAAGAAATGGCACCAATCCACAAAAAGATAGCGCCAAACTGAGAGATTTTAGCATTAGAACCCTGCAAAACAAGTTTTTCTTACAAAATCTCAAGCAAACAAGTTAGATAAGGACCATAGGGTCCCACCAGGCATGCCAAACAAAGATGAGAAAATCAAACAAAGGAGATAAGACAAATAAAATGCATAAAACACAATGTTTATACCTTCGAAGATCCCTCACTCCTTGATAAGGTTGAGGAGATTGCACCTAAGAGCATTCCTAACTTTGCCCAATGTTGAAATAGTAGAATGTGGATTGCTCCTTGTTCTCCAACACAATGTGATGAGGATTTGGTTACGGATTGATAGAAGATTGGATAGAGATGAGGAAGAGAGATGATTTGGCTAGAGAGATTTTGATATTATGATGGCATGATGGAGAGATTCTAGAGGAATTTGGACATGGATTTGATGCTATGAAGAAGTTATGAAAATGGCTTAGATGAGGGCTCTATTTATAGATTTTTGGTAAAAGGATGTGGTGCAGGAGCACCTACCTGACAGCTGGCCTCCATGAGGCAGTTAGTTTGTTTTAGGTCTGGTTAATGTTTCCAAGAAGGTCTTATAAGACCAATGCATGTAATAAGGTCTATGTTGACTGTGCTTTTCTATTTTTAGGTAGTTTGTTATGACAGCTGATGACAGCTGTATAGTTTGTTAGTTCAGTTGGATCCTCCCAGCCGCTTGGAAGCTCCCAGCCGCTTGGAATCGAGTGGTAGTACTCGCAAGCAGTTCCTATTTATGTAGTAGGATCGGTTGGTCTTAGAACAGATTGAGATAGAGATACAGATTGAGGAGTTAGATTTCAGAGAGTGAGACAGAGAGAGAGACTGAGTATTGTACTTGCATCTTTTGAAATCAATAAAGAGATCCTGTTTGTGTTCATTCTCTATTGAATTCCATTGTTTAATCGTGTGGCTGTTCTAGTGGTTTCATGGATTCGCTGATCCATTCCACCGGTTGATTCGTCGAATCGGTGGAATGGCTATGTACAATAGTTTAGGATTTAGTTTGCATTTTCTGTTTGTTCACATGTATGTTTGTAGGATCGCAGTCGAGAGGTGTTGAGAACCCTAGCATGGGTATGTGCTAGGTCGTGCTGGCAGTTCGAGTCTGGAAAGTTGTCCAGGAAGCAGATCGGGTCACCTCAGGAGGTTCGGCGGATCAAAATTTGCTAAGGTTGGAAATTCATCACAACGGCATCATCAGGATATTTCTGTGTATATCCTGTAGTTACTTCAGGTGTCATCTGAGTAGATGGAGGTGAGCATGATGCAGTAGTTTGCATAAGGTGAATGCGCATTGGGGTGATGATCGCAAGGTGTTGCCGAGGAAGAGTATATCGACATAAGTTAGTCGATCGGGTTGATAAAATCATCGTAGGCTGATAATGTTAAGTTTGGCCAACAGCAGGATATTGAGGGAACTACATGTGACATCATCGTCATCAGGATAATCGTCATCAGGACATTCCAAAATATCACCCGATAAAGATTTATCCTGCTGACAACAAGTGTTTTGGCATAGGCGTAAGGCATCGGGGAGTTAAGTGGATCGTGAGAGGAATATTCGGTAGAATATTCGTCCTCTGCATAAAGTTGGGTATCATCATCAGGATGTTTCAATATGACCGGATAAGTCATATCCTGATGTTGTTGTTTAAGTAGTCAGATATCGGGGTGACGTAAGCATCAGAGGAAGGGTGCATGAAGTTGTCGTCATCAGGATATATGGGAGGAACTTGATATTTTATATCCTGCTGATGAAGATGATGTCGAACATCATGATGCTGCAGAAAGCGTTTGGTGGTAAGATGAACAGTGAACATCAGGAGGATGTTTGCGCTTGCCGAATGTGATGATGCTGCCGATAGCCGGATATGATGATGCTGCTGACAGGCGAAAGGTCGAAGGTTTGTCTGCAGGAGGATATCGGTCGGCAAGAGAAAATATGATGATGCTGACAATGTTAATAGAAAATATGATGATGATGATGGGTTGTAGACATACATGCTGTATGTCAAGGTTTTAGTGTGGATGCCTCTGCATCATAGTGGTATCAGAGCTCAGCAAAAGGTCTGGGCTGTTGTGTGTTGATTCTGTCACTGAAAAGATAGAGGTAGAGAAGTGAGAGGTTGACAAAATGCCTCCGAAAGGTAATGGTACTGCAAGGGAGTTGCAGGAGATGAAGGAAAAACATGCCAGAGAGATGAGGAAGATGAAGGAGCTTGCTGAAGCACTTCAAGCCAGGCTTGTAGCCCTAGAAAAGAACAAAAAGAGGGAAGTGGAAGACAGTGAGTCAGAAGAAGATGAAGATGCTGTTGAAGAGTATGAAGAGGTAGCTGAAGGTCTGGATGCTGAAGACCAGAGATTTACAAAACTGTTAAAGGCAGTACAGAGTGATAAACCTAAAGTAAAGGTTGATGTTTCCAAGTATAATGGAAGTTTGAATGAAGATGAGTTACTGGATTGGATTGCTGCACTTGATAATCACTTTGAATGTGAAGATGTTGCTGAGGATCAGAAGGTAAAGATTGCAAAGACCAAGTTAGGAGGTCATGCTTTGGTATGGTGGGATTATGTACAATCCGAGAGAAGGAAACAAGGAAAGTCAAAGATCACTTCATGGGATAAAATGGTAGCAAGGATAAAAGGTAAATTCTTGCCTAAGGATTATGAAATTTAGATGTTTAAGAAGCTGCAATTTTTAAGGCAGAAGGAAATGGATGTGAAGGCATATACTGAGGAGTTTTATAAATTGAGTATGAGATCTAGTCATCATGAGAATGAGGCAGAAAAGGTGGCTAGGTACTTGGCTGGCTTGAGATTGAACATACAGGATGAGTTAGTTTTAGCTAACCCTAAGAATGTGGAAGATTGTTATCAAATGGCAATCAGGATTGAAGAAAAGGTGAATAGAAGACAAGATAAGTCCATGAGAGGAAGAGGAAACAATATGAGGGGAAGAGGATCAGCCCCTACAACAAGGCAAACCAATGAGGGTCAAGAAGACACTGGTAAAGGACAGGGACAGTCTGATTTCAGAGGTGGATGGAAAGGTAATAGAGGCAGATTTGGAGGTGGTAGAGGTTCTACTACATTTTCAGGAAAGTGTTACACCTGTGGTGAGTTTGGCCATCCATTTTTCAAATGTCCAGAAAGCAAAGGTTCATCATCCAGAGATGATAGAACGAATGACAAGAGAGTACAACTTGTGCAAGAAGAGAAAGTAGAGCAAAGTGTGCAAAGTTTAAACACTTATCAAGATAGAGTTCCTGACAATTATGGGTATCCTGAGGAGGGAGAAGCATTGATGCTTAGGAGAACTAGTTTGCAGACATCAAAAGATATGATGCAAAGAAGAGCTCTTTTCAAGACCACATGCAAGAGCAAAGGTAAAGTATGTAAGGTTGTCATTGATACTGGTTCAACAGACAACATGGTATCTCAGGAAATGGTGGATAAACTAAATTTGGAAAGGATTCCACACCAACACCCTTACAAGGCATCTTGGGTGAGTGATAGTCAATCACTTTTTGTATATGAACAGGCATATGTTGATTTTCAGATTGGAGCATATCATGATAGAGTTTTGTGTGACATTTTGCCCATGGAATGTTGTCACCTACTGTTGGGTAGGCCATGGCAATTTGATAGGAGGGTACTGTATGATGGGTATGCTAATACCTACACCATCAAGAAAGATGGGAAGACTATTATGTTGATGCCATTGCAGGCAAATGCTGCAGCACAGGGGGCAGCCAAAATCATTTTAGTGGGAAAGAAGGAATTTGTGCAGAAGCCTATAGGAGCAGGCATACAGGCAGTTGAGGACATTGCAGGGAAAGAAGTTGTTAAGGACAACAGGTTGAAGAAAGTTTCAGTTGTGACTAACAGAGGTCAGCAGCAGGTTCAGCAATAGGTTTGCAAACAGCAACCAATTGAGAGGAATGACAAGGATGTTGTCATAGTTGGGACTATTGTTTTTCCTATAAAGGTTGAAAGGAAGACAGATTTGAACATTGCTGAAGTACAAGAGGCAATTCCTAAGGTTATTCAACCAGGTATTCAGACAGAGGTTCTGGTAAGACAACCTGACAAACACAAGGTATGTGAGAGAAGGGCCTACATTGACAGGCATGAGGATTTACTTGCAAGAAAGCAAGTTACAGTTCAGAAGTCTTGGAGCAGCCGAGAGCCAGCAGAGGACAAAGCTGGAACAGGTCAAGACACTGCAAAGGCAAAGTGTAAAGGTGGAGGACTTCCACAACCTAACTCATGGGACATGAGTTCTTTTCTGTTGGGGAGTATGGTGCAGGAGCACCTACCTGACAGCTGGCCTCCATGAGGCAGTTAGTTTGTTTTAGGTCTGGTTAATGTTTCCAAGAAGGTCTTATAAGACCAATGCATGTAATAAGGTCTATGTTGACCATGCTTTTCTATTTTTAGGTAGTTTGTTATGACAGCTGATGACAGCTGTATAGTTTGTTAGTGCAGTTGGATCCTCCCAGCCGCTTGGAAGCTCCCAGCCACTTGGAATCGAGTGGTAGTACTCGCAAGCAGTTCCTATTTATGTAGTAGGATCGGTTGGTCTTAGAACAGATTGAGATAGAGATACAGATTGAGGAGTTAGATTTCAGAGAGTGAGACAGAGAGAGACTGAGTATTGTACTTGCATCTTTTGAAATCAATAAAGAGATCATGTTTGTGTTCATTCTCTATTGAATTCCATTGTTTAATCGTGTGGTTGTTCTAGTGGTTTCATGGATTCGCTGATCCATTCCACTGGTTGATTCATCGAATCGGTGGAATGGCTATGTACAATAGTTTAGGATTTAGTTTGCATTTTTTGTTTGTTCACATGTATGTTTGTAGGATTGCAGTCGAGAGGTGTTGAGAACCCTAGCATGGGTATGTGCTAGGTCATGCTGGCAGTTCGAGTCTGGAAAGTTGTCCAGGAAGCAGATCGGGTCACCTCAGGAGGTTCGGCAGATCGAAATTTGCTAAGGTTGGAAATTCGTCACAACGGCATCATTAGGATATTTCTGTGTATATCCTGTAGTTACTTCAGGTGTCATCTGAGTAGATGGAGGTAAGCATGATGCAGTAGTTTGCATAAGGTGAATGCGCATTGGGGTGATGATCGCAAGGTGTTGCCGAGGAAGAGTATATCGGCATAAGTTAGTCGATCGGGTTGATAAAATCATCGCGGGCCGATAATGTTAAGTTTGGCCGACAGTAGGATATTTGATGCAGGAGCACCCAGACATGATCAGGATATAGGTCCGCATGATGACATACATGATCAGGATATAGGATAATTATCAGCATGATGACAGGATAGCCTATTTTTAGTATGTTTGACTTTATCATGTAATAAGGTCCATTGGACCGATGATATGTATTAGTTCAGCCTAGGAGTATGTGTAGGCAGTTAGAGATCGGGATAAGGTTATCTGAGCTGTCCTCTCTCCCAGCCGCTTGGAAGCTCCCAGCCGCTGGGAAGTGAGTTGGTAGTACTCGAAGGATTTGTTATATATACCTTCGATCTGTTAGGGTTTAGACATAGTTCATATTGAGTTTGATAGATGTTATGTTCAGGAGAGTAGTACTGATGATAAACTTGGACAAGTGCTTGTTCATGAAAAAGGAGATCACATATTTAGGTTTTGTCATTTCACAAGGAAAGCTGAAGAGAAAACGTAGAGTTGCCACATGGAAGAATATGATGGAATTGGTAAAGGAAGCTTATATTCCTTTGGATTACAGTATCCAGTTACACAAGAGGAAGCAAAACCTGAAGCAGAAGGAGCTAGATGTCAGCTCATATACAGAAGAGTTCATGAAACTCTGTATGAAGACAAAGGTGAAAGAAAGTGAAGAAGAAAAGGTAGCCAGATACCTTAATGGCTTGAGGTTTAATATTCAAGAAGATCTGAGTCTGCATAACCCGATGAACAGTGCAACCGGAGGATGTTTGCGCCTGTTGAATATCATGATGATGATGATAGGCGACAGGCGGAGGAGGTGAATAGTAGTCGGCAGGAGGATAAGTGCGATCATCCGAAATATGATGATGTTGTTGAAATATGATGATGCTGTTGGTGTTTCTAGGAAATATGATGATGATGCTGAGCCGATAGTGAATTTTATCATGCTGTTTGTGTTGTTGGCTCTTCCTTCCTGTTAGTTAGCCTCCGTTGCGTTTCACTCTGCATCAATATTGAGGGAACTGCATGTGACGTCATCGTCATCAGGATAATCGTCATCAGGATAATCGTCATCAGGACATTCCAAAATATCACCCGATAAAGATTTATCCTGCTGACAACAAGTGTTTTGGCATAGGCATAAGGCATCGGGGAGTTAAGTGGATCGTGAGAGGAATATTCGACAGAATATTCATCCTCTGCATAAAGTTGGGTATCATCATCAGGATGTTTCAATATGACCGGATAAGTCATATCCTGATGCTGTTGTTTAAGTAGTCAGATATCGGGGTGATGTAAGCATCAGAGGAAGGGTGCATGAAGTTGTCGTCATCAGGATATATGGGAGGAACCTGATATTTTATATCCTGCTGATGAAGATGATGTCGAACATCATGATGCTGCAGAAAGCGTTTGGTGGTAAGATGAACAGTGAACATCAGGAGGATGTTTGCGCTTGCCGAATGTGATGATGCTGCTGATAGCCGGATATGATGATGCTGCTGACAGGCGAAAGGTCGAAGGTTTGTCTGCAGGAGGATATCGGTCGGCAAGAGAAAATATGATGATGCTGACAATGTTAACAAAAAATATGATGATGATGATGGGTTGTAGACATACATGCTGTATGTCAAGGTTTTAGTGTGGATGCCTCTGCATCAGGATGGAGGGTGAGGATTGAAAGTTTAGATCAATGGCTAGGAATGCTTGAGGATTAGGCTTTGGATTGGAGTTGTTGTCTTGTGACAAGTGTCACAAGAGGGTTGGATAAGAGAGATCAAAGGCTAATATTTGGTCAATAATATTGGATGGCGCCCATTATTTGTGAATTTTAAATTCACATGGGGAAGGGTGATAAGAATTCAAATGAATTTAAAATTCATTTTTGGGAAGAGTTGGATAAAATGTGAAATTTTAATTCACATGGGGAAGAGTTCCATTAATGGAGACTAAGACAAGTTAGATGGAGAGGATAAAATTGAATTTTTAATTCACATGGGGAAGAGTTACATTAATGGAGACTAGGAAAAATTAGGTGTTGTAAGAGCTCATTAATGGAATTTAGGACAAGTGAGAATAAAATATTACCTTATATGAATAAAAGTTAATTTTTTATTTGTGGGGTGTGGGAATGAGTGTTAAGTGAGATTTGACCAAAATAATCAAGGGGATTAACTTAATTAATATGGTTGTGTTGTGCCTTGCACACACACCCCATTCAAGAATGGAGACCCCCTCTTTTGATTTGGCTAGAGAGTCATTTGATCTTCTAATCTCCTAAGAGATTGTATGGTCAAAAGTGCATTTTGACCTTGATGGAAAGATGATATCAAAAAATCACTTCAAAATCTATTAGTGTTAGGGTGAATCCTCATTTTCCCTTTGAGGGCCTTGAAATGGCATTTTGCGCTAAATTGACCTTCAACTGACCTTTGCGCTGATTTCTTGCCTATCCGACCTAGTGCTAAAAGTTGCCTGGTCTAACCTTGCACTAAAACCTTATCGCTCTGACCTTAGCATTAAATCCTTGTCTGACTGACCTAATGCTAAGTCATTGTATCTACCCTCTGGCACTAAAAATTACCTTGTCTGACTTGCGCTAATAAGACATGTCACTAACTTGGTCAAACAACCCCTAAAGGTCCGCAGGTCAGACAAACTCGATTCCTCCGTAAAGTTGTGTCAACTAAGCCTCCAGGCTGTACGCTAAAAGTGGTCTTGACCAACCAAGTCAAACGTGTAAAAATATCTCACCCAGTCCAAGCTCAAGAGAATCCACACAAACCCTAAAACTTGTAGATCATATGCCTGTGCATTAATGGCGGATTTCGCAGGGGTTTATAAGGAAAATTAATCAAGTTTTAGTCATTTTATTTGCATTTTTAGCTAGAAATTTTGAGCTCCATTATTCCTCTATCGATTTGCCCGAGTTTGAACTTGCAACCTCCTGTTTAGACCAAATCACCATCGACGTCTCAAATAGGTAGGGTTTCAACCCTAGTTTTAAATCTTTCATTTCCAAACATTTAGGATTTTTAGTTTAAACAGTGAGTTTTTATTAAGAAATAAATGTAAAAATCTACACTTTTTGGGTTAAGGTTTCAGTGCGAACGGTGAGATGTTCATTCAAAAACCCTAGTCTAAGATTCACAATGGTTTAGAAGTCACAAACTTAGTAAATTTTCACGAAGAACCCTTGAATTTTCATGGCACTAAAACAAGGTCAGACCATGCGCTAAAACAAGGTCTGACCATGCACTAAAACAAGGTCCGACCATGCGCTAAAAGACCATGTCATCGACTTAGTCGGATGACCTGAATTCTCCTGCAAGGTCGGCACAACCTGAAAAACCCCGCCAGGAATCAATACTCAACTTCAGCACTAAAAACTACCTTGTTCAACCTGCGCTATAATATCCTCCTTCTGACCTAGTCGGACACCGCCTAAAACTGTGCTAGTCAGACCAAGCTAATTCTCACGCAAGTGCAATAAATAGTTCACATCGATAAAACTTTGTGCTACAATATCAACCAACCTATTTAACAACCACCAAAGGTCAGAGACCTCCAAATTCTACACAAGTCAGACCTCGCCAAAAATAGCGCAAAACTCAAAAGCATGAAAGGAAGAAAAACACAAGGTCCGACCTGCCCGATTTCCCTACTGAGCTCAGATGACCTCAAATTTAGCACTTTTCCTTCTAAGGGTCAAACAATCCTCAAATTAGCGCAAAACCTTACAAATGACCAAATTTCTTGAAATTTCCAAAGGGAAGATTGTCCAAAATGATGAAATTAATGCTGTGATGCTTTAATAATGGTAATTTTCATGAATTTTCTTGCAGCATTAGATATTTGATTGCATGCAATGTTATTACAGTTAGACTTAAATCCTCTTCAAATGCATGTTAGTAGTAAAAGGTAGATTTACATTGTTTTATTTGACCTAGGAGTGTGTTAGGAGTTTCTTTAGTATATCAAACTTATAAGGTCCGGTCATGCAGATTAAATGACTGCTCTGGCCCAAATAATGAAATGCGAGTTCAAAGGAATCCCTCCAGAGACCAAGGTCCACTCTGGGTGGAGTAATGTCGGGGACACAGACTTAGGTCACATAGACCTAGATGACTTTAGACTCAGAGTCTTTGGTCCAAGCCCAATCCCCAAAGCCAGAATACTTAGAGATAGTGGACTTGGGCAGGCTGCTGCATTTCCCACTTCAGTTCAATGTACAGAGTTAATAGCCACCTATGCAGACATATACGACATTATGACCAGGCAAATCCAGACAGTAAATGGGGATGTCCTAGCTGACCTGACCCCACCTTCTCTGGTAGAAATGTTGGAATCCACTGGCACAAAGTTATGACTATACCAAATAAACAGGGATCAAAGGCAACATATAATAAGGATGTAGAGGGATGCAGGAAGTATATAAATGACCAATGGATTAAAAGTAGGAAATCTGCTCTCATCAAGCTCCCCAGAATACTCTACAGAAGTGATTTCCATGATGAAATAGGGGACATAGTCACCTTTCTTAGCAGAATCTATGGGTTACCAATAGCCTCTACCTTTGAGGATTGGATGTTTGTCATAATCTCTGAGATATTGAAGGGAACCAAGTTCCACTGGGCTCAAATCCTTAGTGACAACATCAATGAAGCTTTCTGCAACTTCAATGAAAACAAATACTTCAGATGGACGTCCTATGCACTGGCAAGAATGAACCATTATGATGGACTATCCAAGATCGGAGGTTGGAAATGATGACAAGACTCAAGTTAAAGTGTAAGAATGCTACCCACAGCTAACCTCATCTCAATCACTAATACACTTCAAGAGGGTTAACGATGCATTCACCATGTATATAGCCAGAAAGTTGCAAGGCAGCACGGCCTTGAGGATTTCTACCAAGGCCATGAATGAAATAACAAGATATGGCAGATGTTGTATCCAATTTGAGAAGTTTACATACATAAGGATACAAGGCTTCACTGGAATGGCCTATAGACTTCCTTGGTACCCTGACAACAAGATATTGCTTCTAGAACTGTCGAGGCAACTGATACCTTGTGCCAAGAAACTAAAGCACCTGCATAGGCCTAGTGTTCAATTTTGTATCAAATTTGGCAAAGGACTTTATGCATGTCTCTCTCTCACATCAGTAGAACATTCAGATAAAGAGCTTCAGCTCTTAAACTTGCACTACTATAATGCAAGAAGTCATTTTGATCCAAACCGGGTGATGGAAAGATTTGTGAGTAAGAAGCTCTTTCACAGAGTGCACATTGAGGACTTCTGGTCCAATTGCCTTGATGACTATGAGATTATGAAGAAGGCACATGCAAGGCTTCCCCTTGATTTCATTAAGAGGTTTCATATAATGGCAGTCCCTAATCAATTGTAGGATGATGAAAATGTTATGCTCAGAGGACCATGGGAGGCACAATACCATCAACCCATTCCATTGCCAAACTGGGCAAATGCAGAAGAGAGTTCCCTAGATGTTGTCACGAGGGAATCAATCAGACTGAGTAAGGCATGGGTCAAATCATAGGTGGCTACTCTAAATGAACAAGGAGTCCAGCTTACTTACACAGTAGTGGAATCAGATAAAGACTCTAGGGGAGAAGAGGATGAACCTATTCAGATCACAGATGAGGCAGAACCAGCTAAGAAATAGAAATTGAATAGTGAAGAGCACACATCTCTAGAAGAGAAGGTAAAGAAGATGAAGAAGCCATTTGTAAGGTCTCCTCAGAAGAAGGACCAACCTCCTTCATCCAGGACCAGGACTTCCAAGAGAAAAGATATGCCAAGTGGTGTAGGAGAAATCTCAAAGGCTAAGAAGGTAAAGTTAAAAGAAGCTAACAAGGAGGCTACCACAATTAAAGATGATTCCAATCCTCCAACTACCCAACCTCCTGCACAAAGTAGTGACACTACTGTCTCAACCCCTGCTACCTCTGCAGCCATTTCTCCTTCCATCCCTCCTTCCTCTGCTGCATCCACCTCACCCATAACCTCAGCCTCTATAATTTAAGAGACATCTCCTGCCACCTCTCCTTCTTCTACCACCACCACTGCCTCTTGTTCACTGGCAATTTCCTCTAGTGAATCTAGCAGTCTTATTTCCTCCACTCTCACCATCTCGTACCCTTCCACTACATCTACACCTTCTTCTCCTTTACCATTGCCTCCTATTTCCACCATCCTTTCCCCCCCTCTTTCCTTACCTTCACTGCCCTTTTCTTCATCTCTTACCATTTCTTCTTCCTTATCACCAGTCTTGACTAACCTTACACAGGTCAGTCTACCTCCCCTAACCATCTCTTCTACTGTCCCTATTTCACAAATGCCTGCAGATTCACTATCAGTGCCACTATTGCCTGCGATTGAGAAGGTGTGTGTAGAATTGGGGTTGAAAGAGCCTGAACTAGCAATTGAGAAGGAAAAGGGGACAATATCTGATGATAGCTTCCATGAACCTTCATCTATTGTGGAGATCATTGACATATCTGATAGTCCCCTTGGTAAAGATCTAATGGAGGAAGTTCTAAAAATTGCACAGGAGAATGTAGTGATAAATTTGAAAGACTTGGCACAGGAAGAAGAAAAGGAAGAAGAGAAAAGCCCTAAGAAGAATGAAGAGAAAGAATAGGAACAGTCCAAAGAGTTGACTGTATTTGATAAGGATGGAGCTTCTGAATTGAACAAATCTTTTACTCCTGAGTGGCTACAAAGTAGAATGGCATATCCTGAGCCACAAGTGGAAGTAATGCTGCTTGACCTGAGTGCTATCCTATCACAAGCTCAAAAGTGTCAGAAGTAGAAAAAGGCTAAGATACAATTGAGGATTTATAAAAATGAATCAGGATCAAGGATAGCAGAAATAGTAGTCCCGCCAGCTAACATAGAAAGAGACCAAGTCAGGGCAGAAGATTACATCATATCTACTATTGATTTAGGTCCAACCACTTGTACTCAAAGAGTGGATGATTTCGAAGGATCAGTCACATCAATTTTGAAGCAACTAGACAAAGATGAAATGTCTAAGAAAGACTTGAAATAGAAAAACAAAGAACTCCGATCATGTCTTCAGTTTTTTATAAAGCCAGTAGATGCAGGAGGAGATATAAGGACAATACCTACTTGTCTATCTACCGATGAGATGGCTAAATTAGGCGAGGTAAGATTAAAATCCCAAGGCACAAAACATTGGTTGCAAAAGGTTTTTGAAATGGGATGTGAAGCCATAAGCACATCTGCTCAAGCTCACCAAAAAATGGTAGCTTTGCATAAGAGATGGAAAGACTTGAGGGAAAAATGTGATTCTTTTGATGAGTATTATTCACACATGTATCCCTGAATAAAAGGTATCAGAGAGTTGCCAGCTCAGACTCTAGTTGTAGAAAATATTTTGACTAGGAATTAGCTGCCAAAGGTAATTGAATGGTATTAGCAGCTAATTTTGAGAAAAGAGACCTTTGAGCAAGTAAAGGAAGCATACAAACCACCTGACGAAGAATTGAGATCAGTTATATATGACATCAGTGACTCCCTGAGGGATTGTAGAGAAGAGCCTTATGATGACTATGCCCCGTTTGATGTTGAAAATGCAAGGGTAAGGTGCATAAAATAATTTTTGAACATGACACGCTCAGCATGGAGGAGCGGTTGGATAAGGCAAGTGACCTCCGGGCTGAATTCAAGGCATTTCATGAGGCAGGGGCAGAGATAGAAAGAATACATGGCAAGTTCAGTCGGGAACTGGAAGTGTTTGATTACATGATACATCATTTGAAGGATCCAGACCCATCTGACATTAATCATGTACTTGGCAACAAGCTATCAAGCGAAGATAGTATTGACTTGGATAAGGAATCTTGATACCATTTTGAATATTCCAATGATGCAATCCCATCACAATTATAAATTTGTTGTATTTGGGCAGCATGTGACTCTATTTTGTCTTTTTCTTGCTTCCAAAATGAGCTTTTTCACTAATATACTGAGTTGGTTAGCCAAAATGACTAGATTCAATGTATCTAGGACTATTTTTTCATCTTTTTCATAAAGGAAAAAATGTAATCCAAGAATTGATGAGCTATTATTGATGTAATCTGGACCGTCAGTGTTGAGCTAATCTCCACCGTTCATTTGAGAAGCTAGGGTATGCTACTTTCTATATAAAGGGCTGTCATTTCCACTATTTGTAAGAGAGATTTTGATACTGAATTGTTGACTCTATGCCTTTTGAGCTAATACAAAGCAAGTTTCTGCAGTAAATCTAAAGATTTCTATCTTGTGTTGACACATCTTTTTGTTTTCATGGTTCGTATCTTGCTCTCCCATAGTTAGATTAGTTGTGCTTTCATAATATTCATGGTTTGTTGAAGTATTTGATGAACATTCTAAGTCCATACTTTTAGTTGTTTGTTGATGGTAAATAGTTGTGTAAAGTTAATCTAGACTGATTATCTGTGCTAAAGTTCAATTACATTTCACAAGTTAAGTTGCGCCATCCATTGGGTATTTAACAAATGAATGCAATCTAAAAATCTGTTGACCTCCATTGAAGATAGCACCATTTTTTGTAGCACTGTAACACCCATTTCAGTTTGGTAACCCAGGAAGCTGGTTCAAAGTTTTGGAATCTTTGTCTACTGAAGATAACCTTGGCATTGTGGATGTCACCTAAGATCCCTCTAAAACCCTAATCTTTTGCCTTTTCTTTTAAAATCGTTATTAGTTGTTAGATTGAGAATCTCAATAGCATTTTATCTTGTTTATCAACTGAAAATCATAAAAGGGTTTATGTGTACTTGCTTCCCCAAACCTGAAGATTTGCAAATTGCATGTAAGACCCCTTGTAGGCATAGCTAGAACATACCAACTGAGAAATTCTGAGCAAGCTAAGACCTAGCTGTATTATCCTTGGAGTAGTCTTACCTAGGGTAGGATACTTTTCAAGAGATATGTGAAACCAACAATCACACCTGCGTTGTTGTGTGCTAAAACCACCATCAATAGAATTGGTGCTAGAAGGAGGGCCCCCATTTTCCCTCTGTTAAAAATCAGCTAGTCTGGGGACTAGACAGAGACACACTAGATCCAGCTTAGCTAGAGAAGAGTTGTTGTCCTTAGCAAAATTTAGACGAACAAGAAGAGATCAAGGAATACCAAGAGCCCCTCGAGCTCAGTCAGCCCCTAGGAACACTACCGCAGCTCCCATTAATCCTCCCAACATGGCTTTCTTTGTAGGAAATAACCAATCCCCTCTCCTATTCCATGATTACCATGATATGCCGAAGAACCCAAAAAAGTTCTATTCAAAATTTAGAGTGAATGATCCAGATAGGATTGCATATGCGCACATTAAAATCTTTGAATCTAACATGTTCATGCTGCAAGTACAGTATGAGGATGTGATATCTAGGTTGTTCCCTTATTCCTTGCAGGATGAAGCTTATTACTAGTTTGCTAACCTTCCTACCGCATCCATAAATTCATGGCAAAACTTGAAAAATGCTTTTTTGGATAGGTTTCATATGCCTACCACTCTAGCTGATCTTTATCGATCTTTTGTGGAGATCCGTCAAGAGGAAGGTGAGATGATAAGTTCCTTCAACAACAGATTCCAAAAAGCTTATAGTCATTTGTAAGCTCCTTACGTTGTAGATCAGGTTGTTGCCTTGCCCATTTATTATGCTACTATAGATAAACTTACTTCCATGTTTGCAAGGAGAGCTAACCTAATACCTGTCAGTTTAGCTCAAGTGTATTTTGTTGTTATTGAGGTAAGCACCCAGCTAGGGCAAACAACTTCCGGTCCATTAAATCATATAGGGCCTGTTGCCATACCAAATCAAATTCCCATGATAAATCATGCATTGGCCAATCATACCCCTATGATGAATCTAATTCCAAACTTAGCTGCAACACAGGGCTTAGTAATCCACCCAGGTAATCCAGTAGCTGAAATGCCTCCAGTACAAATGCCTTTACTACAGTCTTCAGAAATAGCCAAGACTAAAGAAGACAAAGAAGATATCAAAGAACTGCTTGAGTAAATGAAGAAACTTACTGCTGAAGTTACTCGCCTCAAAAATCATAATGCTTACCTGTAGCAAAGGGGACAGAATCAACAATATTTCCAGAATCAACAGTACTCCCAAAATTAGAATCAGAATCAGTATCAAAATCAAAACTTTCAGCAGTGGTCAAATTGATCCTGGAATACCAGACCAAACAATGGAGGAGTACCTTCACCCTTGGAGAATCAGAACAATGATACCAGGCCCCCGAGTCATGTGATGCTGGGTGAAGCTGCTTTATCCACTTGGTACAGATTGCACAACACAAATGCTCACTTTGAACTGGACTGTCAAGAATTCCAGATTGCTTCCAGTATCTTGTAGATGGAGATTCAAAATGTTGAAAATCAGGAGACTCCACCAACGGGATATGAAATTGTTCCTTCTCAAAGGTATGATACTACCCTAGTCCTTGATAGTTATACATTTCTTTTCCAAGATGAAAATCACCCTGAGGAAGAAGAGTCTGAAGAAGTTAATGCATATCAGCAGTACAACAAGACTCCTTACAACCTAAGAAGTAATAAGCCTAAAGGCCCGTTCACCACTTCTATCCCTCCAAATAGCTATCAGATCCCACCTAACCTGAAAGCTACCAATAATCCTGAGCCACCAAAAGTTCCCCATCAATCAGCATATCAAGGTACTGTTGCTACTGCAAAAAATTCCCAATGATCTGACATAGTAAAAATGGGGCTAGCTGAGGAACTTAAGAAAATGAAGGTCAGTGTTTCTGTGTATGAGTTACTTAAGATACCTGAGGTTAGGACATATTTCTTTCAAGACATAGGCACTGGAACTAAGACTGATTACGTTCCAAAGGAGAATATCACTAGAGATAACATTGATAAAGGGAAAGAAAGGATACATTGGACCGATGTAGAATAGAAGATGGCACTATATAAAGACAAAAGGGAAAGTCCTCATTTCCTTCTAACACTCAGGATATTTAACAGGAACCATCATAACCATTTGGTAGATTCTAGTACTTCCACGAATGTAATGCCATTATCTGTCTGCAAGGCACTTGGGCTCACTCCAGCCAAGTCCTCCAGGAAGGTGACATAGTTAGACAAAACTGAGGTAAATGTGGTAGGTGAGTTGAATAGGATACACATGCAATTGGCTTCTGATCCTAGGATACAACAGTATATAGATATTCAAGTGGTAGACATTCTAGATCAATACAGCATGCGTTTGAGCAGAGATTGGTCTAGAACTTTGAATGGTTATATGGCAACCGACTTTTCCCATATATGGCTGCCATGGAAGGGATTGGCTAACCAGATACATATTAAAAAAGAGCCCAAGATGAAGCATATGATCACATAATACAATCAACCCAATGAGATTCTATTCTCAGAAGTTGATCTGGGAGTCTATCTTCCACACAGTAATCAGTTAGAAGAAGTTCTCATGCTGAGTTACTTAAGGCCCCCCAAGCCCCCCATAGAAAGACCAGAAAATATAGGAGCATATATTGAATCAGATGAAGAAGACACTTTGGACGAAGATGAACCGGGAGTATTTGAAGGATTTCGTGATTTTGTAGCCAGATTTGCACAAGATCAAACTACGGTTGGAAGGCAGGTTCAAATGGAAGAATTACTATTGCCCAACTGGTGTCGCATACAAGATGCATCTCATTCTAAATTTACTTTCCAACTGTGTCAAGAGGTGATCAAACAAGTACAAAGACAACTGAAGATCCCTATAATCAAGGAGGAACCAACTGATGAAAAGAAGGAAAAATCTGAACCTCTGCTTGATCAGGGGAAGCCTGGAGAATAGAAGGATAACAGCAAAGATTTTTGCTTATGGACCTTAAGATTTGATGGCTCAAGATGTAGACAAGGGTCTGGTGCTGGGGTTGAACTGATCAGCCCTACTGGGATCACAAAGACTATTGTTTCCATGCACAAATAATGTCCTTGAATACGAAGCATTAATGCAAGGGTTGTTGCTCGCATTACAGAAGAAAGTCAGAATTATCCAGGTGTTTGGTGATTCTGAGTTAGTAGTAAAATAGGTAAGGAAATAGTACTCATGCAATGATAAAAGGTTAAGTAGGTATAGAAACAGAGTCTGGGATTTGATAGAGTGCTTTGACGGTTTCAACATCCAAGTTATTCTGAGGAGATAGAACCATGTTGCAAATGCTCTAGCTCAAACAGCAAGTACCTTGGAACCAGCATCTATGGCAGGACTAAAGAAGTTTTCTATTGAATTTGTGGCTACTCCATCTGTACCCGACAACATCACCAATTTCCAAGTTTTCAAGGATGATCAACATATCATTAATTTCCTTACTTCATCAGATTTGTTCACTGCTCAGATAATAGATGAAGAGGAAATGGAACCTACTAAAATTGATTTAGAAGGAGTACTAAACCTGAAGATGAATACAATCCCATGAGGAATGGTAGAATTGGAAAGATTATTTGATGCAAATAATTTAGGAACTTAGAGAAAAGAGGGGGAGTCTCCAGGAGGGAAATGTGAACCATATAATTTGGGAACAAAGGAAAATATTAAGAATGTGTTCATTGAGAAAGCTAGTACATCAGAAGAAAGGACAGGAATCATACATGCATTAAGAGATTATCATGAGGTTATAGCTTGGAGTTATGAAGAGCTAAAGACCTATGATACCTCGATCATCACACACACGATTCAGCTAAAGCCAGGAGCAAAGCCTTTCAGACAAAGGCAGAGACCAGTGAATGCTTTGCTAGAACCACTGATTTTCAAAGAAGTACAGAAGCTTATGTCAGCAAGGATAATATTTCCAATTAGACATTCTGCATGGGTAGCAAATTTAGTCCCTGTTTGAAAGAAAAATAGAGAAATCAGGCTTTGTGTTGATTTTTGTAATCTAAACAAAGCATCTGAAAAGGATAATTACCCGCTGCCCTCATTAGATGAAGTATTGAAAATTGTTAATGGGTCCTGTTAGCACTCATTTTGACCTGGGGTTGATTTTTCATGATCAGGGGGTTTCTTCATTTGAACCCTTTATCTTCTTGCCCATTTGTTCTAAGTGTTGGACCTCCTCAGCTTTTTTCAGCTGCAGCATCATATTTTCCTGGGGAGGAGGTCATCATCATCATCTTTCCTTTGATGGTGGTCAGCATCATCATGTTCTCCGTCGACTGGTTTCTCATCGTCATCATCATATTTTACTATCGGGTGATGTTTGGATATCATCCTGATCCTGCTGATGAGCTACAGTGCGCCCTGATTTGCTTGCGGGGGTGATTTTTCAAGTATCCGGTGATCTCCCATTTATCACCTTGCGCAAACATGATGATGATGTTGCCCCGTTATTCTGAGGGGGTTATTCTTTGAGTTGTTCGACCTGGCTTGTTCTTTCTTGAGGGTCGTCATCATCATCATATTTCCAGTTATCACCGTGTTGCTTGCGAGGGTCATCATATTTTCTACCTTCATGATATTTCGCCGGGGTGATATCTTTATCATCGGGTGATCTTGGTTATGATCATCCTGATGATGTTGTTGAAGAGTTCTAAGTGCGACCCGATATTCACTGGGATCATCATATTTTGAACGTCAGGATGATCTTAGTCAATATCATCCTGATGATGTTATATCACTTCTTGTTCGTTGTTTTGTCATCCTGATGATGCTGACGTCATCCTTATATCAGGGTGATATCTTTCTTTCTGCCTATCTGCATCATGATATTTCTGAAGGAAGGGGTGATATTTTCATATCACTCGAGTGTGTGTTTGTTCCAGCATCATGATGATGCTGATATCAGGGAGATATCCGCCTGCCGGCTTCGTGCATTATCTAGTGGGGGTGATCTTTTCAAGCATCATCATATTCAGTTATCGCCCCGATCTTATAGTGGAGCTACAGTGCAACCTGATATTTGTGCATCAGGATGATATTTCCAAATATCCGGTTATCTTCCGAATATCATCCTGATGTGGATATGATGATGATGTCATCAGGATGTTTATCGGCCAAACTTTTGGTATAGGCTCAGCAGGAGGATGTTCCTCCGATGGATCAGGTTGTGCCGATGAAGGCGATTATCATGCAGGTTGTATTGCAATATGATGCTGACGTCAGGGTGATATTTCGGGCAACAGGATATCATGCTGCTGGAGGATGATGATGATGAAGTCTTATACTAGTGTCGTCAGGAGCAAAAGCACCGACATGATATATGCTCATGACCTAGTATATAAAGTGTTAAGGAGGTCATCGCGGGGTGCATGTGGGATAATGTTATCCTGCATATTCGAAATATCATGATGATGAATCTCGGCGGGAAATGGTTGCGATGCAGAATTAATGTTCTTCCCGAGGCCGTGGGTTGGTGCGCCATCAATGGCGATTGTTGCAGAGGTATGGGCGATGGCGTGGGCGGATCTGGTACCCGATTGAAGGTGTACATCAGCGGACAGTGGTGCAGGGCTCGAGATATCTTCCTGTCTCCTCCCCTACCTGCTGCATTCATGTTTGGGCGCCAATCTGGTAGTGTTTGAGCGCCATTTTTATGGTACTGTGTATCTGGCAGGATTTTGGTCAACCTGGTAGTTAATGCTGAATACACCCTCCTGCTATATAATGCAGACGGTGTTATTCATTCAAGGTTGTTGAAAGTTGAAGATTTTTGGCTCTGTAATGCATAACAAGCTGATCTGGTTGCTCTGTACAGCTTACCTGTGAGTTTATGTATCTCTTGTTGTATGTTTTTGGCATGAACCCACTGATTTCATGATTAAACTTATATGAGAAATGCTATCTTAGCATGTGTTGTGTTAATTCTGTCTCCAGTATTGCATGTATTCTTCTTCTGAATCTGGATATTTGAGTAATGTTTAGATTCTAGAGCATAGAATTCCTATGTTGAATGTCTGATCTTTTAACTTCTGCTCAAGGGGTAGATTAAACTGTTTTCAGGTTGAACATTGGGAAGGGTATACTGCAGTAGGGATACCATAAGTAGAGATAACCTAACACTTTGTATTGGGAGATACCTGTAAGGCAGGTATCACATATATCCCCTTGAAATCCAGTTTTAGCTGTTTATGCTGATCATTCACAGGTGTATGTCTACTGACTCCAGGCCCTGGATAGGCACCAATCATGCTTTGTTTTTGTGTTATAACCATGTCCAGCTTTGCATCCACACTTAAACTCCAAATCAAAATCTAAAACAACCATTAGGACATTAGAGTTAGTTTTAGGAACCTTAGTCCTCTGTCTACAACTGCAAATAGGCCCAAAGCTAGCCCCTTTGCTCTTATCTTTCAGTTTTGGTCTACTTACAGGAGGACTTATCTGCTTTCTGTCAGCATCCCAGCCTTGTATGCATATCCTCATGGATGTTGAGTAGGGAATACCCCCCTAGGTCTTGCAGAGCCTGAAGAAGAAGAGGAGATAAAATATAGAGTCTATCTCCTACACTGTTGGCCCCCTGGCCCAGAGATCCTGTTGATCACTGATGGCTACCTTGTAGGGAAATCTGGGAATAAGCATCCAGTCTGGGAAAAAGTCAACAGGTCCCATATGATGTCATTCCTAGATGGGTATTCTGGTTATAACTAGGTGATGGTAGAATATGAAGACAAATTGAAAACATCCTTCACTTGTAAATGGGGCATCTATGCCTACCGTCGGATGCCATTTGGCTTAATAAACACTGGCTCAACTTTTCAGCGTGCAATGGATGTTACTTTTAAGGGGTTGGTTGGAAAATGTATTATCATCTACATGAATGACCTAACAGTGTTCTTGAAAAGGTGAGAGGATTATGTAGCAGATCTGAGAAAGGTGTTACAATGATGCAAGGATTATGGTATATCACTCAACCCCAAGAAGTGCATTTTTGGAGTAACTAAAGGAAAGTTGCTAGGAAATGTAATATCTAAACAAGGAATATCTATTGACCCAGACCAGATCCAAGCCATACTCAAGATACCTCCCCTAGCCAACAAGAAAGAACTTAAGTCATATTTTGGTAAGATCAACTTTGTACATAAATTCATTACGGGGTTTGCGGAAATTGTTCAACCTCTCAACACCATGCTAAAGAAAGATGCTAAGATGGACTGGACTCCAAAAACCAAGGCTGCCTTCACGAAAATTAAACAAGCTATATCCAATGCACCTGTCTTGGTAAGTCCTAATTACACTTTGCCATTTCATATATATTCATTTGCTTCAGAGCATACTTGCGCTGCAATGTTGACACATAAGAGGTCAGTTGACAATGAAAGGCCCATTGCTTTCATGAGTAATCCACTAAAGGACACAGAGCTAAGGTATCCAAATGTGGAAAAACAAGCGTACGCTCTACTAAAGGTAGTTAAGAAGTTCCGTCATTACATTCTAAGAAGTCAAATAATTTCCATAGTCCCAAATGCAGCAGTCAAAGCATTGCTGATGCAAAGTGAATTAGGAGAAAGAAGAGGGAAGTGGGTCACCATATTGCAAGAATTTGACATAGATATTCAACCTATGAAATTGGTAAGAGGTCAGACCTTGACTAGAGAAATGGCTGAAGTAGGGCCAGACCTAGTTTCTCAACAATACCTGTTAGATATTTCAAAAGATGAGCAGTACAAAGATATCATATTCTATTTACTCAATCAGCACTGCCCACCACAGTTGAACTCAGTGAAAAGGAGAGATCTCAAACTAAAAAGCAATAGCTACATGATAAAAGGATCAGTCTTTTACAAGAAGAATCACGAGAGCATCTATATAAGGTGTTTAGAGAAATCAGAAGTTGATCAGGTGCTAACCAGTTTCCACGAGAGATTCAGGACAGGTCATGGATTAGCACACTCAACAGCAAATCAGGTTCTTCGTGCTGGGTATTACTGGCCAACTTTGTTCAGAGATGCACATTCACATGTAAGAACCTGTCATATCTGTCAGACAGTAGCACATAGAGAATGGCATGCAGTCATGCCTTTGCAACCAGTAGTGGAGGTATGACCATTCACTCAATGGGGCCTTGACTTTATTGGTATGATCAATCCACCCTCCTCTGCAGGCCACAGGTATATTCTGACCACTATTGACTACTGTACTCAATGGTTTGAGGCAATAGCTTGTAAGCAATATACCATAGAGGTAGTTATTGAATTTGTTGAAAAGCATATTATCAGTAGATTTGGTTGTCCATTTACTTTAGTTTGTGATAATGGCTTTGCATTTTCATCATTACGTTTTTCTAACTGGGCATTCGATTATGGGATTACTCTCAAGTTCTCATCTAATTACTATCCACAAGGGAACGAGGTAGCTGAATCAACAAACAAAAACTTACTTAAGGTCATTAAGAAGCTTTTGGACAAAAACTCCAGAGATTGGCATACCCAGCTTAGGTTCGCCCTATGGGCTGATAGAATCTGACACAAAGTGGCCCTGAACACATCTCCTTATCATTTGGTCTATGGGATTGAACCTATCTTTCCCATCCATTTGAGAATCCCGGTACTTCAATTCATGCAAGAGTACCTTGAAACTGATGATCATTTGTCCTCTAGATTGGCTCAGTTGCTGCACCTTGAAGAGAAACGCGACGCTGCCATAGAAAACTTTGTCAAACATCAAGGAGTCATAAAACGATGGTTCGATAAAAGAGCCAAGGTCAAAGCCTTCTGCATTTCAGATTTGGTCCTATATTGGGACAAAGCACATGAGAAAAAGGTTGAACATGGTAAGTTTGACAAACTCTGGTTGGATCCCTATTAGATCTATGAGATCCTTGGAGACAGTACATATCGACTCAAAAGCATTACTGGTGAGGAGCTGGCACTGCCTATTAATGGCTAGTTCCTAAAGCACTACTTTCAGGCCTGAGAGGCAGCCATGCCTTATTTTAGTGTACATAGTTAGGGGTTTGTTTCCTTTGGTTAGTTTAGGTTTCCATTAGTTTAGTTCCTTTCCTTCTTTTGCTTTCCTTAGGTGTTAGGTACTTTGCATAGATTAGTTGTTGTTTTTTTGTTTTTACCTGTTGTGCTTGCTTTTTCACAGGGTCATTGTTGGCAGTCGTGCAGACCTGCAAATGCTTCTTTGATGGGTGAATAATCATGAGTCTTCCTCCGACAAGCTAAGGTTTCCACTGAGCCTTCACTGTGGGGTCCATTGTTATACCAAGGAGTATGGTGTCTATTCATTGAAAATAAGTTACTAGTCGGTGCACCTGAAGTATTTTCTAACCATATATCTTTTCACTTTAAATAATCCTGAAGTAGTTAGGCAAATCTAGGTGATCTTGTGTCAAGTGAAAAGGGTTGATTTCCTCTTCTAGCACATGCACTATCCATCAAGACAAAAGCAGGTGACACTAAGTGTTACTAGCCTAATAGTGGGTAAAAAAAAAGGTGTTTTTCAACACCAGACCCATCATAGTGCAAATAAAGAAACTATTAAATTGCAAAATTCTTACAAAGAACACTACCAGAAAAGATTGGCATCAAATATCATTGTACTAGTAAAATTGACTGATCATCAATCTAGCCCAAGGCTCAACAATACTTCAGAATTCGAGCATTTTCTGGTGGTAGAGTGATCTCAGCCTTCTAGCTTGTCTCAGGGGATCACAGGTGAACTTAGTTCCGGAAGGATGGGAATGAATACAACTACACACACTCAGGTTTTGAGGATGTGGATGGTTGCACTGGTCAATAATCTTAGGTTCTTTGATAGGATACCTTGCTTTTTTGCTTAAATATGTGGGAAACACAAAGATCTGGGTTCAAACTGAACATTTATCACTGGAATGCTTGGGAGCATTTCCTAACAGAGTCACCATTTGTTGTTCCTTACACACATGCTCCATTCAAGAATGGAGACCCCCTCTTTTGATTTGGCTAGAGAGTCATTTGATCTTCTGATCTCCTAAGAGATTGTAAAGTCAAAAGTGCATTTTGACCTTGATGGAAAGATGATGTCAAAAAATCACTTCAAAATATGTTAGGGTGAATCCTTGTTTTCCCTTTGAGGGCCTTGAAATGGTATTTTGCGCTAAATTACCCTTCAACTGACCTTTGCACTGATTTCCTGCCTGTCTAACCTAGCGCTAAAAACTGCCTGGTCTGAACTTGCGCTAAAACCTTATCACTCTGACCTTAGCACTAAATCCTTGTCTAACTGACCTAATGGTAAGTCATTGTATCTGCCTTCTGGCACTAAAAATTACCTTGTCTAACTTGCACTAATAAGACATGTCATTGACTTGGTCAAACAACCTCTAAAGGTCCGCAAGTCAGACAAACTTGATTCCTCCGTAAAGTTGTGTCAACTAAGCCTCCAGGCTGTGCGCTAAAAGTGGTCTTGACCAACCAACTTGGACCTGTCAAAATTTCTCACCTGGTCCAAGCTCAAGAGAATCCGTGTAAACCCTAAAACTTGTAGATCATACGCCTGCGCATTAATGGTGAATTTCGCAGGGGTTTATAAGGAAAATTAATCAAGTTTTAGTCATTTTAATTGCATTTTTAGCTAGAAATTTTAAGCTCCATTATTCCTCTGTCGATTTGCCTGAATTTGAACTCGCAACCTCCTGTTTAGACCAAATCACCATCAACGTCTCAAACAGGTAGGGTTTCAACCCTGGTTTTAAAGCTTTCATTTCCAAACATTTAGGGTTTTCAGTTTAAAAGGTGAGTTTTTATTAAGAAATAAATGTAAACATCTGCATTTTTGGGGTTAGGGTTTCGGTGCGAACGGTGAGATGTTCATTCAAAAACCCTAGTCTAAGATTCACAATGGTTTAGAAGTCACAAACTTAGTAAATTTTCACGAAGAACCCTTGAATTTTCATGGTGCTAAAACGAGGTCAAACCGACCTGCGAATCAAACTATCATTCGGTTGGTCGGAGACCTCCAAATCCCACGTCAGGTCCCTAGGGTCAATTGGCACTAAAGTCAACCCTGTCTGACCAACATGCCCAAATGCTTTTCTCTAACTTGGTCAGAAGGTCCAAAAAACTCTGCAAGATTTGAGAACACCTTTTGCGCTGAAAAGACCTCGGTCTAACCATGCACTAAAAGACCATGTCATCGACTTAGTCAGATGACCTGAATTCTCCCACAAGGTCGGCACCACCTGAAAACCCTGCTGGGAATTAATACTCAATTTTAGCGCTAAAAACTACCTTGTTTGACATGCGCTATAATACCCTCCTTCTGACCTAGTCGGACACCACCTAAAACCACCTTGGTTAGACCAAGCCAATTCTTGCACAAGTGCAATAAACAGTTCACATTGATAAAACTTTGCACTACAATATCAACTGACCTACTTGACAACCACCAGAGGTTAGAGACCTCCAAATTCTGCAGAAGTCAGACCTCACCAAAAACTGTGCAAAACTCAAAAGCATGAAGGCAAGAAAAACACGAGGTCGGACCTACCTGATTCCCCCACCGAGGTCGGATGACCTCAAATTTAGCGCTTTTCCTTCTGAGGGTCGAACAACCCTCAAATTAGTGCAAAACCTTGTAAATGACCAATTTTCTTGAAATTTCCAAAGGGAAGATTGTTCAAAATGATGAAATTAATGTTGTGATGCTTTAATAATGGTAATTTTCATGAATTTTCTTGCAGCATTAGATATTTGATTGCATGCAATGTTATTACAGTTAGACTTAAATCCCCTTCAAATGTATGTTAGTAGTAAAAGGTAGATTTACATTGTTTTATCTGACCTAGGAGTGTGTTAGGAGTTTCTTCAGTATATCAAACTTATAAGGTCCGATCATGCAGATTAAATGACTACTCAAGCCCAAGCAATGAAGTACGAGTTCAAAGGAATCCCTCCGGAGACCAAGGTCCACTCTGGGTGAGGTAATGTCGGGGACACAGACTTAGGTCATATAGACCTAGATGACTTCAGACTCAGAGTCTTTGGTCCAAGCCCAACCACTAGAGCCAGAATACTTAGAGATAGTAGACTTGGGCAGGCTGCTGCATTTCCCACTTCAGTTCAGTGTGCAGAGTTAATAGCAACCTATGCTGACAGATACGACATTATGACCAAGCAAATCTAGACAGCAAATGGGGATGTCCTAGCTGACCTGACCCCACCTTCTCTGGTAGAAATGTTGAACGTCCCTGGCACAAAGTTATGACTGTACTAGATAAACAGGGATCAAAGGAAACATATAATAAGGATGTAAAGGGATACAGGAAGTATATAAATGACCAATGGGTTAAAAGCAGGAAATCTGCTCTCATCAAGCTCCCAAGAATACTCTACAGAAGTGATTTCCATGAGGAAATAGGGGACATAGTCACCTTTCTGAGTAGAATCTATGGGTTACCAATAGCCTCTACCTTTGACGATTAGATGTTTGTCATAATCTCTGAGATATTGAAGGGAACCAAGTTCCATTGGGCTCAAATCCTCAATGACAACATCCATGAAGCTTTCAGCAACTTCAACGAAAACAAATACTTCAGATGGACATCCTATGCACTAGCAAGAATGAACCATTATGATGGATTGTCCAAGATCGGTGAGGTTGGAAATGATGACAAGACTCAAGTTAAAGTGTATGAATGCTACCCACAGCTAGCCTCATCTCAATCACTGATACACTTCAAGAGGGTTAACGATGCATTCACTATGTATATAGCCAGAAAATTGTAGGGCAGCACAACTTTGAGGATTTCTACTGAGGCCATGAATGAAATAACTAGATATGGCAGGTGGTATATCCAATTTGAGAAGTTTACATAAATAAGGATACAAGGCTTCATTAGAATGGCCTATAGACTTCCTCGGTACCCCGATGACAAGACGATGCTTCTAGTGTTGGCAAGAGACACTATATGGATTCATGATTGTTGTCATTGATGGCAACAAAGTTCATCCCACACATCTGCAGGACATGGTGTGTCTCTACCAGAAGTCAGAATGAAGAATGTCGTGGTCCAGTAAACAAGAACAGAGCATGTCAAGTGCAGATTTGGGGAAGTCAAGAGGACAACCTTGAGTGATAGATTCCAAGGTTTTAGCCTCCAGTGATAGATGAGGTAAAAGATATGAATACTTGAGTACCAAGTTCCTAAGTGATAGTGTGAACAGAGGAAGAACTGACTAACAGAACGTCAGACTATTTTCTGGATGTGTTATTGATGATGGAAAAGGTTCTTAAGGCATAAGTTATGTTTGGCCGACATGATTGATGACTTCTACAAGTATATGCTTGATCCGCATTACTTGGTGTTGGTGTGCAAGGATTCAGCCGACAGATCAGAGTTTGTGAAAAAAAATTGACTATTCTGGGTGACAACTCGAAAGGTGATGAAATCACTTGTGCGGATATATATACACGATGGATTTAGTTGTGAGGTGTGTTGTTGTTGTTAGTTATGTGCGAATAAAAGAAAATAGCAGAACAGAAATAGTAAGAAAGGTCTGGTATGTGAAAGAAAGCATCTGAAGGGAAGAGGAAAGATGAAGTGCAGCAGATCAGTGTACTGAGCCTAATCGGAACTGAACTCCAGCATTTGTAGATGCTTCCAATCAGTTCAAGTATTGTATAACACTCTTTTTGTAGACAGTGAGTCTCTTGTAGGCAGTGTGCCTCTTGTGAATAGTGTGCTCGGGCAGTGAGCCCTAATTGGCAAGTGCCATTTTGTATTTCCTTATTCTTCTAACAGAGAATAATCTTTGGGTTAATCACCCCATGGTTTTCTCCCTTAATAGGGTTTCCACGTCAAAAATATTGTGTCATGTGTATCTCCATTTCATGGTTACGTTTGATTGTTTGAATTAATGCTGCATTGATTAATAAGAAAGTTTAGAAAGAAAAAATAATTAGGATAACTAATTCACCCCCCCTCTCAGTTATCAACCATTGGTATCAGAGCTAAGTTCCTCCCAACAGAGTCTAACAGCTCAAGGAAGATCTAGGAATCCAAATGGATGTATATGGTGTAAAGGAGCAACTCAAGACTGCCCTTGAGGATCTTGAACAGTCAAACTCTGAAGCTAATGAATTAAAGGAAAGACTCAAATAGGCTGATGATTTCATGAGAGAACTAAAAGACAAATTAAGTCTCTCTATGAAAAAGAGAAAGGAGTTGCTTCAGCAATTGGCAAGACAAGGTGAAGCTAATGATGCAAATGAAGAGCTGACTAAAAAAACCAAGTTATGTGAAAAGTTATCAAAAGAAGTCATTATGGTAAGACATGAAATGGAATCAGGAGTTATAAAGTTTACCCAAGAGATTGAAGAGAAGAAAAACTGAAGATAATCTAAGACAATCTCTCAAGGAGAAATCAGAAGATTGCCACCAAATGGATAGAATTATCAGACATCTTGAATCTGATCTTGAAGATGCTAAAGAAAATGAAGAAAAACTTGAGGATCAAATTGTCTCTCTCAAAAAGGATCTTCAATCAGCAAATGAATATAAAGAGAAATTCAAGATAAGTTCTGCTCAACTTGAAGTTCTTCTTGGAAGTCAAAAGAGGGCAGATAACAAGTGTGGTTTGGGATATGAGAAAGGAGAGATCCGGATCTGGTCAGAAGAATTTTGGATCAGAAAATCCAAGGAATAGGCCTAGAAGACCTCTGGTAAGACAGTCCAATGCTCAAAGATATCCAGCCTTCAATGGATACTGCCACAGCTGTAATCACTTTGGTCACAAAGCTAATCAGTGCAGAAAGAGAATGAATCAGACTAATTCATCCTTCTCTGGACAGTGTTTTAACTGCAAGAGGTATGGTCACAAATCTCATGAATGCAGAAATATGCAAATGAACAAATCATTCAATGGTAGATGCTTTGCATGCAATAGAATAGGTCATATGGCTAATCAATGCAGATCAAGAGGATATCAATCAAATATGCAGAGAAATGATGTTTGCCAAATTTGCAATAGATCCGGTCATATTGCAAGATTCTATAGAAGCAAGAATCAGGATAAAAGAGGTCCAGTATATCATAATCAGAATCAAGATAAGGGGAAAAAAAAAGTGAATGCGGATGAAGTTAAAAGTGAGATGAACAGGATTTAGGTAAAGAAAAGTACTGAGAATGTAGAGGTTGGATCCGCACCAGATTCTAGTACTGATATTCCTTCCAGAAATTAAAAAGTGAGCTCTAGCTTAGGGGGAGACACAAAGAAAACCTTGTTCCCCCAGCCAGTCAATTGGTGCCGAAACTGGCACAAGAAGAGTTGCGGATTGAAGGGTTCATAAGGGAAACATTCAAACAAACTATGGTTAAGATTTGGTAGATCCGCAAGTCGTTTAAAGATCAGGATTGATCTGGTTCTTCAAGTCATCTGAATAAGACAAAACCAAAATAATATAGGTCGAGCATTTATTGCAACCTGATATTAGGGTTTGTGGAACAATATAAGGGTTTTCTCATTAACCACCTATTCATTCTGCATTCAAGAAGAAACAAAAAGTGGAGAGAGCTCTGCAACAAAATTCCTCAAGTTCATCGAAGATCATTTGCAGAAGTCATTACATCCAAAAATCAATCCGACCAACTCCGTGAAACCGAAAGGCGCAAAAGGTATTTTCCGTTTTCAATATCTCACTATAAATCTTTTGATCATGGCTACTCCAAATATAGTAAAGATTTTTGATAGGCCCCGACCTGAATTTAAGAAACATCTATACAAATCATTGGAGGTAGATCCCTTAGGAGTATTCTCTAGTGTTTCGCATGGCGTTTTGCACACAGAAGACATTAGGGTTTACGTACATGCAAATATTGAGGAGTTTGGGGAATTCAAACTAAGAGATATCTATCACAAACAACTGATAGACGATGCTTTTGAGCTTAAACTAGAATATAAGGGTATCCAGGAGAAACATTTTGATCAATTCATTCATTTCCCCTGCTTTGAAGAAGATGAATGGATCCGGTACATATTGAGTAGGGTGCATGATAACTTCCTATGGCTGAATAGACCTTGCAAGATCACAAAGGAGGCAATTAGGGCAGTAATTGGTCTATACTCTTCCGAAGGGGTACCTGTCCTCAAATCTGTCAAAAATAACATTGTAACTGAGGCCACCGGATCAAAATTTGATAAGAGGGCAATGACCATTGAAGACATTACTGACCCGGATATCAAGTTTACATCTATGATAATATAGAATACAAGATATATCACTCCAGTAGGGAGAATTCAGTATCCAGAACTACAGTATATACTGCCTATGAGATGCTGAGAAAGAATGCAGAATATGATCTCTGTGAACTTCTTTTAAGCTAATTAATGGAAAACATACAAAAGATCAAAAAGGACAAGAAGAACTCTTTCAAATATGGTGCACTAATATTATGTCTATTTTTCTACTTCATGAATGAGTTGCTCGGATCAAATGGATGGGTATGGTAGAATGACAAACCGGTAGTAGTCCAGATCAGAGATTACTTGCATGAACTTGGGGATGCTAAGGTAAGGAATATAGCTCTATGGGGTTACTTCAAACACTTTCAAAATACAATGCAAATCAGAGAAAGAATCCCTAAATCAGTAGTTGAGAAATACAAAGATACAGTGTGCTTCATGGTAGACACTGATCAATGCCTAATGGAGGCAGTAGAGCCAAGGACGGTTTGGATCATGCCTATGGGGTATGAAGTTGATGAACAAATTGTAGAGCTACATGTTCAACACATGCTCAGTCAACCAAAGGACCCAAAAGCAGAAAGATTTGGAACATTTGAAGAACTAAGTGTGAAAATTCACAATGAGCTAAGGCAGCCAGAAATCAAAAGAAAGGTAAGAAAAGAAGTTGAGGAAGTTGCAAAAAGTTTTGGCATCTCAAAGGAGGCACTTGATGCCAACAGGGAAAAGAGGTGAAAGGCTAAGGAAGAGAAGAAAGAGGTAGAAAAGAAAAGCAAGGAAAGTGCTCTAGTAGAAACCTCCACCCGGACCAGATCATCAAAGAGATCTGCACCTGTCACAGCCACAAGCCCAAAAACATCAAAACTGAAAGTCCAGGCATCTGGCAAAGGAGAGAAAAGATCAAAGACAAAAGCCACAAGGGCTTATACAAGTCAAAGAGATGAAGAGGAAACTGAATCAGATGAGGGGATAAAGGAAATAAAGAAGAAGAAGAAGAAATCATCCGGTGAACACTCTACCAGTCAAGGAGAAGAAGAGAAGGAAGAGGAATTTACTGAAAAACCCACTCTATCCTTAGATGTTGTAGTGAAAGCAGTCACTGTGGATGGAAACTTGTAGCCCTTAACAGAATTCTATGATGAATATAATGAAGCAGATAAAAAATTCTGGAGGAAGCCACAATTTAGTTTTTGAACACCTACAACAAAGCCTTTATTGGAATTATCTCTCTAATTCCCAAAAGCTTATAGAAAAGGCTTGAAATGAGGAAGAATAATGCTCCAGCAAAAGATCTCGAGATCCAGGAACAGGTCGCCATTCATCTCTTCCCTTCAATCACTCCGCAGCAAATGAATATGATCTTTAAAGAGTGCAAGGCTAAGTTCTGGAGCAAAGCCAGGATGAATCAACTCGTGCTTGGTGAAACTGACAAAGTGGCAAAAGAGACTGAAGAGATCCTTCGAAATGCTCTTAAAAAGTTCAACATTCCCATCTCAGAGGACTCTGGTAAAGTGATGCAGAGGCATCACACTAAAACCTTGACATACAGCATGGATGTCCGCAACCCATCATCATCATCATATTTCTTGCTAACACTGTCAGCATCATCATATTTACTCTTGCCGACCGATATCCTCCTACAGACAAACCTTCGACTCTTCGTCTGTCAGCAGCATCATCATATCTGACTATCGGCAGCATCATCACATTCGGCAAGCGCAAACATCCTCCTGATGTTCACTATTCATCTTACCGCCAACCTCTATCTTCATCATCATGATGTTCAACATCATGTTCATCAGCAGGATATAAAACATCCGGTTCCTCCCATATATCCTGATGATGACAACCTCATGCACCCTTCCTTCGATGCTTACGTCACCCTGATATCCTGATGACGATTATCCTGATGACGATGATGTCACATGCAGCTCCTCTAATATCCTGCTGCTCTGATATCCTGATGACGTTTATCCTGATGACGATGACGTCACACGCAGTTCCTTCAATATCCTACTGTCGGCCAAACTTAACATTTTCGGCCCGCGAAGGAATTGTCAACCCGATCTTCTACCTTATACCGATACGCTCCTCCTCGGCAACACCTGATGATGATCACCCCAAAACACATTCACTTTATGCAACTGACTGCATCATGCTCATCTCCGCTTACTCGGATGACGCCCGAAGCAACTGTAGGATATACACTGAAATATCCTGATGATGCCGTTGCGAAGGATTTTCCAACCTTAGCGAATTTTCGATCCGCCGAACCTCCTGGGATGACCCGATCTACTTTCTGGACAACTTTCCAGACTCTAACAACTAGCATGACCTAGCACATACCCATGCTAGGGTCCTCAACACCTTTCGACGATGATCCTACACACCTGCATGCAAACAAACACAAAATGCAGACTAAACCCTAACTTACTGTACATGGCCATTCCACCGATTCGACGAATCAACCGGTGGAATGGATCAGCAAATCCATGCAACCACCAAAACAGCAAATCGATTTCACAATGGAGATCAAACAGGAAATGAACACAAACAGGATCTTTATTGATTTCAAAAGATGCAATTACAGTACTCAATCTCACTCTCTGCAATCTAGCTCGATGATCTAAAACCAACCGATCCTCATGCATAAATAGGATCTCTTGCGAGTACTACTGACCCGACTCCAAGCGGCTGGGAAATCTCTCCAGGCGGCTGGGAGATCCAACCAGACCTACAGCATAACAGCTGTCTTAACAAACTAGCTAAAAATAGCAAAGCATGGTCAACATGACCTTATTACATGCATTGGTCTTATCAGACCTTCTTGGAAACATTAACAAGACTCAAAACAAACTAACTGCCTCATGGAGGCCAGCTGTCAGGTAGGTGCTCCTGCACCATAAAGACAAGGGCTTAGAATCCCCTATTCTGGAAGAGGTGACTCATGAACAAACAACTATCTCTCCTCAGGTTTCCCCTACAGCCTCCGGATCTAAAGGAGAAGACAAAATATAGGAGACAGTAGCTAAAGTGAAGGAAAAAGAAGTTGACAGTACCAAGGTGGCAAAGGGAGAGAAGACCTCAATAGACAAAACCACAACTGCTAGTGGTACGAATGAAGAAGGAGAAAAAGCTCCAAGGGACAGCTCAAAAATTGCAAAAGAGAAGAAACATCTGTCTCTGGCAAGATACACTACACAATCTGTCCAAGAATTCCTAAACAAAGAAACAATGGAGATTGATGAACCGGAGCTTCTACAAGGTCCATTCAATTTTGACTCTCTTTCTCCGGTACAGACAATGAAGATAGCTTCATTTGCTAGAGCAAAGGCTAAAGAAAAACTCCTTAAGTCTCATATGGAAGACTGTGAGTTGATAGAAGTTGCTTCCGGAGTGCTAGAAAAGATTATACCATCATTTCAAAAGGATCCCACAGCCTCCTCATCCGGTAATCTCAAAACTCTAGTCAGCAGTGTTAATACACATTTTGATTCTCTAGAGAAGTCAGCTGAAGAAAAGGTCCAGAAGGAGTTTTTGGATAAAAGATTCTCAGAGGTACAAGTGTTGATCACTAATGATAGGAGAAATATGAATATTGGGATAAAGAGCTTAGAAAATGCTCTTAAAGATGGCGGTGAAGTATACAAATTTTGTATTTCCTGGTCCAAAGCAACAGTGGAAATTGAGAAGAAAATGAAAGAGTAGGAGGATAAACTATTAAAACTTTCTCAAAACTTTGATCCACTTTCTACATCAATAATAAATCAAGAATGTCAAATGGTTGCAGTTTTGAATGAGATTAAGAAGCTTGAAAAAGAGAAGAAAAATAGAATAAGTAGGTTAAGTGAGCTCAGGGGGATAATTGTCCCTAAGTTAGAGGCCATGCATGAGGCCATAAAAGAAGCTCAAATCATAGCTCAGACAAATGATCCAACTGATCTAAAAAGGGCAGATGCGTTTGCTTTTCTATTGAGCAGTCATATATCAATTTTGGATAGAATGAAGCAAAGTTGGGCTACTAAATTCATTCAACTAAAAATAACTTTGCAGACATACTACAGTATATGTAAGTATTCCATATATATATATACTTATGCGGCTAAGTGTAGTAAAATTTTTGAAAATTTTGGTGTGCGGACCCTACCCTTTGCCATTGATGTCAAAGGGGGAGTGAGGAGCAGTGAAAAATGAGGAATCCAACTAAGGGGGAGCTCTGGAAAATGTATATAAAAATAGAGCATCAGCCAAGGGGGAGAATAGTGTATACACTTAGTCATTTTTCACTAAGTGTTGCCATCAATGCCAAAGGGGGAGATTGTTGGCAAGAGACACTATATGGATTCATGATTGTTGTCATTGATGGCAACAAAGTTCATCCCACACATCCACAAGACATGGTATGTCTCTACCGGAAGTCAGAATGAAGAATGTGGTGGTCCGGTAAACAAGAACAGAGCATGTGGCAAGGTCCGACAGACAGGTCCGGATCTCTCAGAGGAAGTATCTTGGTGAAGTGTGGATTTGGGGAAGTCAAGAGGACTACCTTGAGTGATAGATTCCAAGGTTTTAGCCTCCGGTGATAGATGAGGTAAAAGATATGAATACTTGAGTACCGGGTTCCTGAGTGACAGTGTGAATAGAGGAAGAACTGACTGACAGAACGTCAGACTATTTTTTGGATGTGTTACTAATGATGGAAAAGGTTCTTAAGGCATAAGTTATGTTTGGCTGGCATGATTGATGACTTCTACAAGTATATGCTTGATTCGCATTACTTGGTGTGCAAGGATTCAGCCGACAGATCAGAGTTTGTGAAAAAAAATTGACTATTCCGGGTGCCGACTTGAAAGGTGATGAAATCACTTGTGCGGATATATATACACGATGGATTTAGTTGTGAGGTGTGTTGTTGTTTTTAGTTATGTCCAAATAAAAGAAAATAGCAGAACAGAAATAGTAAGAAAGGTCCAGTATGTGAAAGAAAGCAGCTTAAGGGAAGAGGAAAGATGAAGTGCAGCAAATCAGTGTATTGAGCCTAACCGGAACTGAACTCCAGCATTTGTAGATGTTTCCAATCAGTTCAAGTATTGTATAACACTCTTTTTGTAGACAGTAAGTCTCTTGTAGGCAGTGTGCCTCTTGTGAGCAGTGTGCTCAGGCAGTGAGCCCTAATTGGCAAGTGCCATTTTGTATTTCCTTATTCTTCTAATAGAGAATAATCTTTGGGTTAATCACCCCATGGTTTTCTCCCTTAACAGGGTTTCCATGTCAAAAATATTATGTCATGTGTATCTCCATTTCATGGTTATGTTTGATTGTTTGAATTAATGCTGCATTGATTAATAAGAAAGTTTAGAAAGAAGAAATAATTAAGATAACTGATTCACCCCCCACTCTCAGTTATCAACATCTAGAACTGTCGAGGCAACTGATACCTTGTGCCGAGAAACTAAAGCACTTGCATAGGCCTAGTGTTCAATTTCCTATCAAATTTGGCAAAGGACTTTATGCATGTCCCTCTCTCACATTAGCAACACATTCAAATAAAGAGCTTTAGGTCTTGAACTTGCACTACTACAATGCAAGAAGTCATTTTGATCCAAACCGAGTGATGGAAAGATTTGTGAGTAAGAAGCTCTTTCATAGAGTGCACATTGAGGACTTCTGGGCCAATTGCCCTGATGACTATGAGATTATGAAGAAGGCACATGCAAGGCTACCCCTTGATTTCACTAAGAGGTTTCATATAATGGCAGTCCCTGATCAATTACAGGATATGAAAATGTTATGCTCAGAGGACCATGGGAGGCGCAATACCATCAACCCATCCCATTGCCAAACTGGGAAAATGCAGAAGAGAGCTCCCTAGATGTTGTCATGAGGGAATCAATTAGACTAAGTAAGGCATGGGTCAGATCACAGGTGGCTACTCTAAATGAACAAGGAGTCCAGCTTACTTACACAGCAGTGGAATCAGATAAAGACTCCGAGGGAGAAGAGGATGAACCTATTCATATCACAAATGAGGCAGAGCCAGCTGAGAAATAGAAATCAGATAGTGAAGAGCACACATCTCTAGCAGAGAAGGCAAAGAAGATGAAGAAGCCATCTATAAGGTCTCCTTAGAAGAAGGACCAACCTCCTTCAGCCAGGACCAGGACTTCCAAGAGAAAAGATATGCCAAGTGGTGTAGGAGAAAGCTCAAAGGCTAAGAAGGTAAAGTTAAAAGAAGCTAACAAGGAGGCTACCACAATTAAAGATGATTCCAATCCTCCAACTACCAAACCTCCTGCACAAAGTAGTGACATTGTTGTCTCAACCCCTACTACCTCTACTGCCATTTCTCCTCCCATCCCTCCTTCCTCTACTGCACCCACCTCACCCATAACCTTAGCCTCTATAATTCAAGAGACATCTCCTGCCACCTCTCTTGCTTCTACCATCACCACCACCTCTTGTTCACTAGAAATTTCCTCTAGTGACTCTAGCAATCCTATTTCCTCCACTCTCACAATCTCGTACCCTTCCACTACATCTACACCTTCTCCTTTACCATTGCCTCCTATTTCCACCATCCTTTCCCCCCCTCTTTCCTTACCTTCACTGCCCTTTTCTTCATCCCTTACCATTTCTTCCTCCTTGTCACCATTCTTGACTAACCTTACACAGGTCAGTCTACCTCCCCTAACAATCTCTTCTGCTATCCCTATTTCACAAATGCCTGCGGATTCACTAGCAGTGCCACTGCTGCCTGGGATTGAGAAGGTGTATGCAGAATTGAGGTTGAAAGAACCTAAACTAGCAATTGAGGAGGAAAAGGGGATAGTATCTTATGATAGCTTCCATGAACCTTTAGCTGCTGTGGAGATCATTGACATATATGATAGTCCCCTTGGTAAAGATCCAATGGAGGAAGTTCTAAAAATTGTACAGGAGAATGTAGTGATAAATCTAAAAGACTTGGCATAGGAAGAAGAAAAGGAAGAAGAGAAAAGCCCTGAGAAGAATGAAGAGCAAGAATAGGAACAGTCCAAAGACTTGACTGTATCTGATAAGGATGGAGCTTCTGAATTGAACAAATCTTCTACTCCTGAGTGGCTACAAAGCATAATGGCATATCCTGAGCCACAAATGGAAGTAATGTAGCTTGACCTGTGTGCTATCCTGTCACAAGCTCAGAAGCCTCAGAAGCATAAAAAGGCTAAGATACAATCGAGGATTTATAAAAATGAATCAGGATCAAGGATAGCAGAAATAGCAGTCCCGCCAGCTGACATAGCAAGAGACCAAGTTAGGGCAGAAGATTACATCATATCTACTGTTGATTTAGGTCCAACCACTCGTGCTCAAAGAGTGGATGATTTCAAAGGATCAGTCACATCAATTTTGGAGCAACTAGACAAAGATGAAATGTCTAAGAAAGACTTGAAACAACTAAAATGAAGAACTGCGAGCATGTCTTCAGTTTTTGATAAAGCCAGTAGATGCAGTAGGAGATATTAGGACAATACCTACTTTCCTATCTACCAATGAGATGGCTAAATTAGGCGAGGTAAGATTAAAATACCAAGGCATAGAAAATTGGTTGCAAAAGGTTTTTGAAATGGGTTGTGAAGCCATAAGTGCCTCTGCTCAAGCTCACCAAAAAAATGGTAGATTTGCATAAGAGATGGAACGACTTGTGAGAAGAATGTGATTCTTTTGATGAGTATTATTCACACATGTATCCCTGAATAAAAGGTATCAGAGAGTTGCCAGCTTAGACTCTGGTTGTAGAAAATATTTTGACTAGGAATCAGCTGTCAAAGGCAATTGAATGGTATCAGTAGCTACTTTTGAGATAAGAGACCTTTGAGCAAGTAAAGGAAGCATACAAACTAGCTGACGAAGAATTGAGATCAGTTATATATGACATTAGTGACTCCCTGAGGGATTGTAGAGAAGAGTCTTATGATGACTATGCCCCGTTTGATGTCAAAAAATGCAAGGGCAAGATGCATAAATAATTTTTGAAGATGACACACTCAGCATGGAGGAGCGGTTGGATAAGGCAAGTTTAGTTAGGAACTGGAAGTGTTTGATTACAGGATACATCATTTGAAGGATCCAGACCCATCTGACATTAATCCTGTACTTGAGGCATGGTTGACTTATCGCAACAAGTTGGCCAACGAAGACAGTATTGACTTGGATAAGGAATCTTGATACCATTTTGAATATTCCAATGATACAATCTTGTCACAATTGTAAATTTGCTGTATTTGGGCAGCATGTGACTCTATTTTGTTTTTTTCTTGCTTCCAAAATGAGCTTTTTCACTAATATACTGAGTTGGCTAGTCAAAATGACTAGATTCAATGTATCTGGGACTATTTTTTCATCTTTTTCATAAAGGACAAAATGTAATCCGAGAATTGATTTGAGCTATTATTGATGTAATCTGGACCGTCGGTGTTGAGCTAATCTCCACCGTTCATTTGAGAAGCTAGGGTATGCTGCTTTCTATATAAAGGGCTGCCATTTCCACTATTTGTAAGAGAGTTTTTGATACCGAATTGTTGACTCTATGCCTCTTGAGATAATACAAAACAAGTTTCTGCAGTAAATCTGAGGATTTGTATCTTATGTTGACACATCTTTTTGTTTTCATGGTTCATATCTTGCTCTCCCATAGTTAGATTAGTTGTGCTTTCATAATATTCATGGTTTGTTGAAGTATTTGATGAACATTATAAGTCCATACTTTTAGTTGTTTGCTGATGGTAAATAGCTGTGTAAAGTTAATCTGGGTTGATTATCTGTGCTAAAGTTCAATTGTATTTCACAAGTTAAGTTGCGCCGTCCATTGGGTATTTAACAAATGAATGCAATCTAAAAATCTGTTGACCTCCATTGAAGATAGCACTGTTTTCTGCAGCACTATAACACCCATTTTAGTTTGGTAACCCAGGAAGTTGGTTCAAAGTTTTGGAATGTTTATCTATTGAAGATAACCTTGGTGTTGTGGATGTCACCTAAGATCCCTCTAAAACCCTAATCTTTTGCCTGTTCTCTTAAAATCATTGTTAGTTTTTAGATTAAGAATCTCAGCAGCAGTTTATCTTGTTTATCAGCTAAAAATCATAAAAGGGTTTATGTGTACTTGCTGCCCCAAACCTGAAGATTTGCATATTGCATGTAAGACCCCTTGTAGGCACATCTAGAACATACCAACCGAGAAATTCTGAGCAAGCTAAGACCTAGTTGTATTATCCTTGGAGTAGTCTTACCTAGGGTAGGATACTTTTCAAGAGATGTGTGAAACCAACAATCACACCTGCGTTGCTGTGTGCTAAAACCACCATCAACAAGCTGGAGAAAATTAGTAAATGGGTTAATGGGGGATTAAAATTAATTAAATAAGGGTTTATTTAATTAATTTAGGTCTAAGGGTCATGTAGGCTAGGGTAGCCAATTAAATAATTGTTAGTTAATCAACTAGGCTAGTTTAGGTTGATTAGTAAGGTAGATTAATCAAATAAATATGATTTATCTAATTAATCAGGATAAGGAGATGCAGAGATTAACTAAATAAATATTGAGAATATTTATTTAATCAATGAGGATATAGTTATAAGGTATAGTGATAAATTAAATGAATTAATTGATCACAAAGGATAGATAAATGTCTAAGGGTAGATGATTAGGGATAAATTAATTAAATAAAATGAATTTATTTAATTAATTGGAATGGATAGTTAGTGATGTGAAGATGTCAAAGGGTGGTTGAAGGGTTAAGACATTTTTGGGTGTCTACAGGGGTCATATGGAAAAATGCACTTGAGTCAATTAACTATGCATCATTACCTACACGAGTGGCCAAAGCTGAAATGAACACATCATTGTCTTCCTTCTCAGACTCAAAATCAAAATCAAATTTATTCTTTTTCTTCTTCTTTTATTCTTTGCACTTCTTACAGAAGTGTCTAGGCTTACCGTAATTCCAAAAATTACTTTGTACTTTCTAGGAGATTTGTCACACTTTCCACTTAGGTCTTTCATGAACATTTAGGGCCTATTTGGCACTAATGAATACCTTGCTCATATCTTAAGAAAGCAAATAATCCACAACATCTTAACTTTCAAGACAACAAAAGTACTCTCAATACCCATAACAAGAGAATCCCATGAATCAGGCAAAGAACAAAGCAGGATCTAACATCTCTCCTCTCATCAACTTTTACACCAAATGATGCCAACTAAGCCACCAACATATCGAATGCTTATAGGTGGTTTGCAATTTGTCCACCCTCTTCCATTCTCAAGGAATACAACTTATTCCTAGAGAAAATATTGTTCACTAAAGATTTGGCTTCATATATCTCACCAAGTTTCTCCCATAGTTTCTTTGCAGAGGACTCTTCATAGATATTGATTAAAATAGAGTTTTCCAGACACAATCTGATTAATGGTCCATAACATCATATTGAGTAGCTAAAGTAACACCTATAGGCCTTGAAACATGCTCATAAATAGTATCCCATAGATCTTGATCAATTACTAGATCTTCCATTTTTAACTTCCACATCTCAAAATTGTTACCAAAAGATTTCTCTACCTCTATTCTCTCTAATGTGCTTACCATCTTAAAATTCCTACAACAAGATGACAAAGTATCTTCTATACAAGCTCCCACTCAAAACTAGATTAGTTCAAAAAACCCAACAACCCACAACTGAAATCAAAGGCGATCAAGCTCTGATACAACTTATAAAGAAGCTCAGGTAGCAGAACAACTTCCTACATGAATCTTGAGAGGAGGATTATGCAAAAAAAAATTGATCTTTACAAAAGTTACAAAAATTAGAAAAGTTATATAGAAATAAACAAAATAGCAACTATACCACAACACGGTGATTTACATGGGGAAAACCCTTTCAAGAGAAAAACCCCACACTCCAAAAGAAGATCAATATATTATTCAAAAATCTCAACGAGATTACAATATGCTTGCAAACCAAGCTTTCACAGGAGTATCACCAACCAAAGATCCGAAGGCAACTCAACATCTATAAGACTCTCACACACAACCTCCATCTCAAGCACCTAATATATAGGAGATATAGTACATGAAACTATCAAATGGTAATTACAAAACCATGAGCTAAAACCACCTAAAAGTGGCACCCAAATTTGTAGGGTTTCATTATCTCCAATCAAAGATGTCTTATGATGTGTCAAAACACACATCAACATGTGTAACTCCCCCTTATAGCTATTTTATGTGTCAAACATATTTTTTACATTTTCTAATATAGGAGACCCAATTTTCAGAGGCCATAACTTTTGATTCAAAAGGTCGATTGGGCTTTTTTTAAAAAATTGAAGAACTCGAAGAGGCCTATGCACCAAACACCCCGATGGAAATGCAGACAACCCAAAAATTTTATTTTGACCAAAAACCAACTCTATATCCCAAAAATTAAGTTTTTCTATTTTTTTATAACCAAAAAATTGCACTTTCTATAATTGCAAGGTTGAGACACCTTTCCTAATAGATGTATGCTATAATCTATACAAGACCAAACATTGTGAAAGTAGTGGGATTCCTTAGTTGAATCACAGCTAATCCTAGATAAGATTAGTGAGATACAATTAAGAGGATCTTTAGATATTTTTTCAGTACCTCTAAGTACTCTATTTTCTAACATGGTAATGTTACAGAAAGCCAACACTAGGTTGATATTTGTAGATTTATGGATTTATATTGGGCTAGAAATAATGACAATAGAATATCCACAATGATTATATTTTCAATTTATTTGATGGTGCTATCAATTGGATGAGAAAGAGGCAAGTTGTGGTTTCTTTGTCCACTATAGAGGTTGAGTACATGATAGATACTCATGTCTATAAGGAATCCATCTAAATTAAGATCTAATGTGTTCAAATGTGGGGCTGAGTCATAGAGCTATCAAAGTTATGTGTGACAATCAAAGTGCTATATGTCTAGCAAATAACCCAGCCTTTCATGTGAGGATGAAGAACATCGATGTCCAGTACCATTTTGTTCATGACATGGTAGAGGATGGGAGGGTGATGTTGAAAATAGTTGAAACTTTGGAAAATGTTGTAGATACATTGATGAATCCCATGAGCACAAAGATGTTTAGGTGGTGCAATGAATATATGGGCATCACAACCCCTAGTAGATAGATTTTAATGTTAGAGTTCCCCTTTCTTTTTTCAAGGTATTTCACAAGTGGGAGAATGTTGGGAAAGGTGTTACAACCTTGCATCCTAATGTTCATTATTATTAATTATTTGTATTTATTTATTATTTTTGGCCTTGTATGGAAAATGGGGCATCCCACTTTGTGTTGACATTATTTTCCATGTGTTAGATACTTTGGGAATTGTGTAAGATGTTGTAAGAGTATCTAATGTCATTATAGCATTGTAAGATGGGAGTTAGTTATGACATATTATTATGACGCGTAAGCTCACGATTATAGGGGAGTTACATTATAATCTTGACCAATATTATGACAAGTCAAAAGGCATCTTTGAGTGGGTTTAAATATACCAAAATAGGGTACCCAAACTGAGAAGTTGATAGATCTATGAAAGGTTATGATAATTGTAAGATCATATTCTAAAAATGGCCTAGAAGGCCATGACCAACTTAGGCATTGGAATTTGGGCCAAATATGGTGACACTTTTGGGTCATTATTTTGACTCATGGTTTTGAAAAATCACTCTTAGTTTGTGGTTTTATATTTTCCTATTTATTAGTGCTTGGTTTGGAGTCGTGTATGGATGTATGGTTGATTTTTAGGTATTGTTATGTTGCTATAGTTTTACATTTTGGTGATATTCATGTAAGGGCATGTCCTTGGATATTGTATTGTAACCTTTGTTGCTAATAATACAATTGATTTGTGCTTTGGAGTGTGAGGTTTTTCTCTCAAAAAGGTTTTCCCATGTAAACCTATGTGTTATGGTATAATTTTCTTGTGTATAATTTTCTATTGTAGACATGTAAATTTGTCCATGTCTTGACCATTACCTAGTCGACACTTTACTAGGGACATCATAAGACATTTTGTCCTAATCCCACTCCTAATCTCATCCTAATCACTTTCCAATTAATTAAATAAATCATATTTATTTAATTAATTCCCATTCACATGTCCCCAAATAATTCAAATAAAATATTTAAATTTACCCTCACCTCTCACCACATTACAAGTGTCACATGCTACAACTCCCACTTAATACACATTCACATGTCAAACTAATTCAAATAAAATATTTGAATTAGGTCTCCTTTATTCCCCTTCACACACTTGTCACATGACTATAATTCCTCTTGAAGTGGGAAAACCTAATCAATCCTAGCCATCCACATAGCACAAAAGAACATTCAATCTCAACCGTTCATTAAAATCAACCCTTTCTATAAATCAAACCCCTCACAAGCCATTTAAGGCATCTAGTTTTCAGGTAGCCTCATGCTACCAAAATCACTCTAGAATCATCTTTCATTCATCCTCTTCCTATTGTTATGCTGCTGGAATAGTGAGCAATCAAAAAACAACCCTTTGACGTCATGCATTCTCATGCAAGATCGAGAAGAGCCATGGAGATAAGTCAAGTCTAGTATGGATTCAATTTGCATTTGAGTTCATTTTTTCATTTTCATACTAGTTTGTACTTCATGGTGCTAGTTAGGGTTTGAATATTTGTTGTTTTGATTTCTTCCCTAGATTTTGCCCTAACGACAAATGGTGAACCCGATGTGAACATGCAAAAATCTAACATTTTTGGTTGAGTTTTGGTGACTAATTTTTGTAGGAGGTCTCCTAGCTTGAATCTAACCCTGCCATTGAGTTCGGAAGACCCAAAAACCCTAGGAAGCATATAAAATTTGTAATTTTTTGCTCTAAGACAATTTTTTTAATTTTTTTAGGGCTGCAAATCCATACAATACAAATCCGTATGGATCCGCAAACCCCCTGTGTCTATCAATATTGATTCAGGTTTTTGGTTCTCTATCGCAGGTTTGCAAGTTATAGGTTTAAGGGTTCCAATGTTTATTACTTGAAGCTCTGACTAGGGTTTATGAACTCTGTCGCCATCCGCCACAGTCTGGTTGCCACCACCTTTACTCTAGTTGCTGCTCGTTGAGAACTTAGTCACCTCTCTCCCGAAACCCTAAGTCACCACTAAAATACAATCCTTTAACTATTAAGTTTGCTTAGACTCCACCTAAAAATCATGGTCAACTTTCTCTATCAATGTCTTTTTAGCTACACGATCCATATCCTTTGCCTGCATTTGAAACTTCACCGCCACTCAGTCTTAAAACCTCACCTTTGCCTATGTTTTTCTACCAAAGCCCATCGCTAACCGCCATTGAAAACCCTAGTCGACTGCCTTTGAACCCCCCGTCATCAATCTTCCACCTAGTCGTCGCCACTTCCATCCCGCTCATCCCCACACCTGTCACTCCTAAAACCCTAATCACCTAGGTGCTGCTCCTTAAGGCCCTTCCACCACTTGTAAATGTTGTTGCCTCCACCGGACCTTGTTGCCTCCTTTGTCTACTACAAGCAACCCTTAGTCGCCACTCCAATCACCTGGTCACCTCCGTTTTGAAGCTTGGTCACCTCCGTTACAAAACTTGGTCACCTCTGTTGTGAAGCTATGTCACCCTTGGCCCTTGGTGGCTAGCCCTCAAGCTCTTAGGAGCTTTAAAACTTAGTCGCCCTCATAACTATCCTATGGGTTTTTTAGCCCCGGGTTTTATTTCTTTATTTGTTTTTTATATTTTATTTTCATTCGTCTGGCCCTTGGTCATATTGGGGACCAAGGGCCCCGTTGGCACCAACTGTATCTACCACAAACCTTAACCGCCCTCCAAATGGTCACATGTGACCATGAAGGAAAATTGTCAGCAGTTTACTCAAATGGTCAGAGCCTGTCTTGTTTTCACCCACAAGCCCTAATAGGCAATTTTTAAAAAAACTTGCATAACTTATGCATACAGAGGCAGAATTTCATGAAATTTGTGGCATTGGAAAGCTGACTTGGTGAACTACAAAGTGGTGAAGACCATTTCAGGTGATTATGTCATTTTACTAGATTTTTCTCGGTCAAATTCAAATCTGATTTCAAACTTCAAATGCTCATATCTCTTGTAAATTTGATATGATTTTCATGATTTTTTTTTAAAAGTGCTTAGAATTTTGTATACTTTCTGTTCATGCAATCCATTTTTCTATATCTTCTCATATTAATCAGATTTCATCATATTCTTGATTTTTCACATAACGCTTCCATGTGCAAGTTTACTTGTTTCTTTTTCGATTTGGTGGCTTCTAAGTGATCATACGAGGCTGGAATAATGTTGCATCAGTCATACATAACAGATTGGAAGAAAAAAATTTAGGTGCATTCCTTCTAATCTTCCATTTCTCATAATCATTATTTATCTCACATTTGGATTTGGGCTCTTAAAGCGAACCTCTTGTCTTCATTCACACATTGAAATTGGGTATTAAAACAAACAAGTGTCTTTCATCACACACATTATTGGGGCTTAAAAATAATCAATGTCTTCTTTGCTTGGTGATTTTGTTGGTATTTTGAGGTGTGTATGCTCTTCCCTTGCACATTATGTGACCTTGGGAATCAAAAACACTTCTCAACACTTTCATTATCACACCACACATTTAAATTTCTAAGGGTAAATGAACATTGTCTAGTGTGGTCAAACACGTGTATGCTCTCTCCTCATATCTTCGTATGACCTTTGAGATCAAAAACATGTGTTTGTACCACTTTTGTGCAAACCTCTAGGAGCCTTGCCTCCTAATTTGTGAGAGGGAATGACCCAAGCGGTACTTTCATTTTGGTCCGCTGTACAAATAATCATGGTTGTGACGAAAGTCATCAATCACCTAGTGCCACTATTCTATACCAACGGAAGTCACCCTTAGTATCCAAGTAATGCATCAAAATCCTTCCTAAGGGCTAGGAGGCCTCTTAAATGAGTGAATCACCACATGTATAGACACCAGTATATCCTAAAACACTGATTAAGAACCATTTTTGCTAGTGGTCATACCCCATAGGGCTTGTTGATGTGTCTTCACGTGCTTGCTTTACCATCATCACATTCTTCAATTTCAAATTCAAACTTGCTTGTGTCTTGCGTGAGTGATTCATGTTTGTACATGTGTGATTATTTGTTTGAACATTGCCACATCAAGCTATAAACACCTAACACATAAAGGAAAGTCGTTCGTAAATATTCTTTCCAACACATTCAAATCCAATCATTTTCATTCTAATCACCCTTCTTAACCACTTCATATCCTAATCATATCCAAGTCATCATAATTCAAACCCTAATCATTCCAAATCACCTTCTTACTAATCATCCTAGTCATCATCCTAATCAATCCAATTCATACAATTGTTTCATTCCTAATCATATCCAAGTCATCCTAATCCAATCCTAATCATATCCTTGTCATTCTACATTATCTAATCAACATCATTCTATTCATTACACATCATCTGATCGTATCCAAAAAACATCAATCCTAATCATTCCTAATCACATTCTAGTCATATCTTCATCATTCAACCTTAATCCTAATCATCATTTCACATTTCCAATCAATTCTCTCCTAATAATTCCTAATCACATTCTTATCATATCTTCACCATTCAACCTTCACATCCTAATCACCCTTTCTAATCACATCATTCAATCAAATTCATCCCAATCACCTAACACCTAATCATATCCTATTCATTCTTCCTAATCATTACACCTCATCCTAATCATATCCTATTCATCATTCCTAATCATTATGCCTCATCCTAATCAAATCCTAATCATCATTCCTAATCATTACACATCATCATCCTCATCCAATCAACATCATCCTAATCATTCTCCTAATCATATCCAATTCATCCTTATCAAACCCTAATCACCTCTTTCATCTAATCACCATCATCTTAATCATCCTAGTCAAAACCATAACCATCTTCATTCATAATCCAATCAAATTCTTCCTACTCCATCCAATTCATCTAATCTCGTCACTACACATCATCATCTTTATTCTAATCTAACCAATCGCATCCTAATCATATCCTAGCCATTCATTCATAATCCAATCAACATCATCCTAATCATTTCCTAATCAATCCATCCAAATCATCTTATCTCATCGCTACACATCATCATCTTCATTCATAATCCAACCAATCACATCCTAATCACCCTCCTAATCCAATCAATTTCATCATAATCATTCTCAATCACAATAGACCACAACCGTAGGGAAATCTTTGAGAATTTACTTTCCCTATCAAATCCAATTGCAATTGTGTCAAAACATTATAGACACATATTTAATTTCATTCCACTACATATTCAATTTCATTCATCCCTAGACATCAATAGAGGATTCCAAAATTAATCTTCCCTAAGGTTGAAACATAGGGAGAAACTATCGAAGCTTGGCTGTATCACAAGTACAAACCTGGACCAAGAGACCTTGATATATTTTTCAAATCAATTACAACTTGGGCTTAATACCACGAGGCTAGTTTAAGTCCATCCTTCTAAGTGAATTTTGAAACTCATGGGTTCATTCTAATCAATCATTTCTTACACACCTCAAGGTCTCGATAAATCTAATTTATACTTTGACAAGGTCATTAGTAGCAAGAGTACCCTCTTGGAGCTAGACTTTTTGAAGACTAATATCCATTAGCCTCTATCATAGTCTGGACCTCATCACCTTGCATTGACATCCACATAGCATCCCACAATTCACAAGTCTCATTTGGTAAAGACATGGTTGCAAAAAGAAGAGAAAGGGAGTAAATCCTCCTAGTCATCCCTATAGTGAACACACAAACACATCATTCACAACATTCACACCAACACATTCATTCTTGTCACCGTCATCCTAATCACAACCCTAACCATAACATAATCATCCCTAATCACCTATCTAATCATCCAATCAATCTCATACTCTATCACATTCCTAGTCATTCCACCTTATCATTACCATAATCCTAGTCAAGCACTTGTCAAGATGGTCCTAATCCCATGGCGACCCTATGTCCAAACCAATGCCCAAAATCATACTTAGAGGTGGCCCTCTTAATCCTGATGATGAGACAAAACCAACACCTAAGCTTGTACTCCAAGGGGCCCCTCCTAAGCCCAAGTTCATACTTTGAGGAGGCTATCTCTTTAATTACGAGGATGAGACAAGTCCAAAACCTAGTCCATCCACATGTCAAGTCAATGCCACATCAACCTATCCATTCATACACCCACAAGCACATATGAGCCCAAGTCCCCCTTTGTAACAAAATAAAGTTCCTTTGAATCCTAATGCCACCTTTGACAAGGGAGACATCAACCTAGTCCATGCAAGTCATTCACTATCATTACCATCCTCTAATCCCCCATTAACTCCACACCCTAAGTTTAAACATTACAAAAGTAAACATGTGGAGTCATCCAAATCTACCACTTCATCCAATCTTTTTGATCCTTTATCCAATCAAAGTTTGAACCCTAATCCTACAACACCATCCATCCCTCTTATCCCTCCACCATGGGAACTTTCCACTCCACCTAATGCTAATCACAAGTCTGCATCATCTACCCTCATTATTCATCCCCTATATTGTCCTTCCACACATGCCCTTGCAAAGGATGTGATCTATTGGCTACTAGAAAGGAACAACCTATTTCCATGTCATGTAACACATATGCTTGAGGCTATAAAAGAACCTTTGAATGCCATGTCTAATTCTTCAACCCCATCATGTGGTCCACAAACCATAAAGTCCATGCAAGATTCCTACACTTCCACTTCCATTCCAAGTCAAGAGATTATCAAGGGTCTAATCTAAAGCATGTCAAAACATTAATCCCTCATCCAAGTTAAGATCAAAGCACCCCTATATATGATCAAGCTCCCATTTATGATCAAGATCTCACTTATGATCAAGAAGGCCATGATGATCCTCTTAGCCTACTTTATGCATTCCATGGTCAAGAGCTTATCACCCCATCCATCCATCCTCTAACTAGTCCTACCCATGATCCACCAACCTCCACTTGTCATGATGAGACACTTGGATCCCAACCAAGCATAGATGATCAAACCAATAGCATGGATTTAAATGAACATAATGATAATCAAGCTTTTAATGATCCTTCACCATCTACCATTGATCCCACTTCAAGTCCACCATCATACCTACTTGGTCTTACCACCTTCATCCATGAGTGTTCTTCCTTAGGAAACAACAACCTTTGTCCACCACTTCACCTTCTCCATCCACTAATGAACTTGTATCCAAGGTCCAAACTACACCTAGTCCCATCGTCCATCGCATACTCCAAAACATGAATTACCAAGGGAAAGGCTTAGGCCTTCATGAACAAGGTATTTTGGAGCCAATTCATGTCAAAATCCCTCCACACTCATATGGCCTTGGATACACACCCCAAGGACAACAATCCAAAGATGTTGGTACCACCTCCATTCCTCTTAAGTCCACCACTTTCCATCGCAAATTCTCTCAAATACCTAAAACATATGTTGCCATTCCACCTCCATTATCCTACAAACGTCAAAAGCATGTGACCATACACCTCCCTCCATCCAATCTACCTCCACTACTTCCAACTCCTACTATCCCTCCATCCACTTTACCTCCATTTCTTCCAACACCTAAGATCCCTATCATCCATACATCCCCTTACATTCCTAATCATGACCAACAAATGCACACATTGTCTAAACATGAAGCTTCCACTCATTCCACCAAACCCATGGGATTCAAAAATAAACATATGGATGCCTCTACTCATAAATCTAAAATCCCTAAGGGTCCTAATGGCTTAGGATATCAATCCAAAAAGTCAAAGCAAAATCCATCTAAAAATCTATCCAAGCCCATCTATCCAAAAGAAAAGGCCAAAAGAAAAATGCTTTGGGTCCCTAAGAAAAAAGAAATCAAGTCAAAAGAGGCATCCACATCTCAAAAATCCCAACCATCCTCTTCCATCCAAAAATTTCATTCCATTCAAAAATCCCATAAATCCCACAAGTCAAGAAAAAATCAGAAAAATAATAAGTCCATGTGGGTACCTAAATTCTTACATCACCCATTTCCTAAGCAAACATCTTGATTGTTTCCTACACCTCCACCAAATCACAAGCTTCAATGTTTATCACGGTCCATGCACCCATTGGTCATGATTCCTTTTTATACCTCCATCACCCCACCATTCAACTATTATCCTACATATTTCACCCATCACCTTTCTATGGTCCATGCTTTTGCATAAGCCTTTCATATATATTTGCATAAGTCCTACATAATCCACTATCTTTCCTTCCATAATCCACATCATAATATGTTATCTTTCCTACATAATCCACATTATAATCCACTATCATCCCCATCATAATCCACCATCTCACTTTCATGCAATCTTGTACCAACATCTTGAGCATAATGACATTTGGCATGGTCCATGCGACGACATTCCTCTCTAATGGGACTATCACCTTTCATGGAACTAGACATCCAAGTCCCTCCTTTCCATATTCCACCTATCCCATTCACAAGGTCAAAAAATAAATAAATAAATAAAGAGAAATCCTGATGTAGGAGCATCTCTGGTTCAAGAGTAATCTTGCATCAACCAAAAACATTTGCACTTTAGTTTGTTTGCAATTCAGTTGTTTCCTTTCATTTTTCTAGTTCAGTCAAAAACAATTTCTATATTTTGGTCCACATTCAACCGCAGTTGCATTTCATGTCTTGTAGAGCTAGACTTAGCATCTAGATTCATTCATCTACATCATATCCAGAATTTAGAGCATTTGGACTAAGTACTGGAAAGATATCGCTATCAGAAGATCGATTGTTTTCTCAGAATAAAGCATCCTGATAGACTCTGATAATCAGCTAAAGGAGAAGACTTGTGGAGCATTCCTTGACTTGTGGAGCCTAATGACATATCATTCAATGATCTTTAGTTCATGGCCGACCTTCCCCAAGATCCACACATCATTCCATTCATTTGTGGAGGTGTTCTACATGATTAGGTCTGACCTATCCATGTACACACGATACAGCTCTTCATTGGAGTTAGTGACCCTCCTTGGCTGACGTAGAGGAATCTTTTGTACTGGAGATGATATATAAGGATGTAATAGATACCTAGGAAAGTAGTGATGATCATGAGCATAAGTTCATAGTTTAGATTTTGTGCGAAGGAACTTCAAAGCTATATCTTGTGCATATTCTAATATTCTATAATCAGGACTTTGAGCCCTACTTGTAAGCCTGCATGATGTCGGCCAGACTTTATTTGAGTTCGATTATATACTGAATGACTAAATCTTTGTTTGTTTCATATCTTTGAGTTGTTTTCGTTGTGTTTACTCTTGCTGCACGACCTGGACAGTTCACTCCGTGAACCCTCCTACTGTGACTGCACCAAGTGGTATCAGAGCGAAAGTTTGAATCTTTGAGAGTGATTTGAGCGAAGCTAGTGAAGGAATTCTGTAAGATCTTGTTGTGGATAGATCGCCGAATTGAGGCAGGTTACTTGTGTCGCAACCGATCACCAATTGTGAGGTAGTTGTCACCTTGAAGACCGATCGCTGGACTTGAGGCAGTTTGCACTTGATCCTAGGAAGAATACCATCGAGGATAGTTGTTTCCATTGGAACAATGGCTAGTAGAATGGATGACATGATGGAAATGATGAAAATGATGCAAATTTGATTGGATGTTGTTGAAGAAGATAGATTAAGAGGATTGACACCGAGACCTAATGTTGAAAGTGATGATGAAGAAGAATTTCAATCTATTGAACAAATTGGTGAAACCCTAGGAGGTGATGAAGAAGAAGAATCAGATCAAGTAAAGATGTTGCGAGCTATTTCAAAGATTGGAAAAAGACCTAGAATTCATGTGCCAAACTATATTGGTAATTTAAACCCTGAAGAATTGATTGACTGGATAAATGAATGGAAGAATACTTTGAGTGTGAAGAGATTGAAGATCCAGAGAAGGTGAAATTTGCAAAAACAAAATTGAAAGGACATGCTGCTATATGGTGGAAAAAAGTTCAGTTGGAAAGAAATAGAAGAGGAAAATAAAATATTACGAAGTGGGATAGGATGGTGACAAAATTAGAAAATCAATTCATACCCGCTGACTATGAGTTGGAGCTGTTGAAAAGATTGCAGAACCTAAGACAAAAGGAGAAATCTGTGAAGGAGTATATTGAAGAATTTCATAAGATGATCATAAGGACAAGACATAGTGAAGTGAGTAAGGAGAAAGTGGCTAGATACATCAATGGACTGAGATTGAGCATTCAAGAAGAACTAAGCTTGGTAAGGATGACATCTTTGGAAGAAGCATATCAGTTTGCCCTAAAAGTTGAAGAGAAGTTGAATAAAAGACATGATCCAAGATAGAAAGGTAGAGGAGGTAAATTTCAAAGAGGTAGAATATTTTTTGGAGGAGACAAATCACATTCAGAGTAGAACAAGTTTGACAACACATTCAAAAAGGAGGACAGAAATAATAATGCTTACTGGAGAGATGACAAAAAATTTTACCGGAGAGGAAACCCTAGTGCATACTAGAATGAAGGATACAGAAGAGAAGGAAGAGGATTTGATAAGAGAGCATTAAGAGGTACTTGCTTCAAGTGTGGAGGTGAAGGACATAGAGCATTTGAATGTAATTAGGATAGTACAAGTAAGAAGACAGAAAATAGTGGAAGAGTAGCCTATGTTGAAGTAGAACCTGTTGGATCACTGAGTTCAGTTGGCAAACCAGAGAAAGGAGAATCACTTGTGATAAGGAGAGAACTATTTCAAGTAGAAACAAATGAGGAACCACTGCAAAGGAAAAGTTTGTTCAGGACAAGATGTAAATCAGGAGGTAAGTGTTGTAAAGTTGTGATTGATAGTGGTAGTTCAGATAACCTAGTTTTAGAGGAGATGGTGACTAACCTGAAGTTGGAAAGATTGAAACACCATAAGCCCTATCAGATAGCATGGATTCAAGATGATCATAAGGTACTGGTGAGTGAACAATATTTGTGAAATTTCATATTGGATCTTATCATGATGAAGTCTTGTGTGATATTATGCCTATGGATGTTTGTCATATCTTGTTGGGTAGACCTTGGCAGTATGATAGAAAATCTATACATGATGGGAGAAAGAATACATACACTATAACAACAAATGGAAAGAGAATTACTTTGATTCCTTTAGAAGATGATCCTAAGAGTGAAGTTTGTGGAAATGCTAGAATCTATTTGGTAGATGGAAGAAAATTTCTTGATGGTTTGAAACATGAGAATATGTGTTATGCTTTGATTCCTAAGAAACATGAAACATTGAAGAAAGAGACTGGAGGAGAACAACTAGAGGAGATAAGAAAGTTGTTGACAGAGTATGAAGACATCATATTAGATAATGTGCTTGAAGGATTGCCACCTATAAGGAGTATCAATCATCACATGGATCTTATACCAGGAGCAAGTTTGCCTACAAAGTAGCACAAAAAATGACACCGATAGAGAATAAAGAATTGAATAGACAAATACAGGAGTTGCTGAGGAAAGGTTTGATTAGAGAAAGTTTGAGTCCTTGTGTAGTACTTGTAGTATCAGCACCTAAGAAAGATGGAGAATGTGAATTTGTACTGACTCAAGAGCAATAAACAAGATCACAGTTAAGTATAGATTTCCTTTACCTAGGATGGATGATATCATGGATTGTTTAAGTGGAGAAAGATATTTCACAAAGATAGATTTGAAAAGTGGATACCATCATATCAGAATCAGAGAAGGAGATGAATGGAAGACTGCTTTTAAGACAAATGAAGGATTGTATGAGTAGTTAGTGGTTCCTTTTGGATTGACAAATGCATCAAGTACTTTCATGAGATTGATGAATGAAGTCTTGAAGAAATTATTGTGTAAGTTTGTGATTGTATACTTGGAAGATATTCTAATTTTCAGTAAGACAAAAGAAGAACATTTATCGCATATTAGACAAGTTTTGTAGAGGTTGAGAGAAGAGAATTTGTTGATAAACATCAAGAAGTGTAGTTTCATGAAGGAAGAGTTGGTATATTTGGGATTTGTGATTTCTGCAGAAGGACTGAAGATGGGCCCTGAGAAAGAGAAAGCAATAGTTGAATGGCCTATACTGGAGAGCATTGGAGAGGTTAGATCATTTCATGGATTGGCTAGTTTCTACCGAAAGTTCATTAGAAATTTTAGTTCAGTATGTAACCCTATGACAGAGACAATGAGAGGTGACAGAAAAGACTTTAAGTGGACATCAGGAGCAGATAAAAGTTTTGAATTGTTGAAGCAAAAGTGACAGAGCAACCTGTGTTGGCGTTACTAGATTTCAATAAGGTATTTCAAGTTGATTGTGATGCAAGTGGAAATGCGATAGGAGTAGTATTAAGTCAAGAAGGTAGACCTGTAGCATATTTCAGTGACAAGTTGAATGATACAAGGAGAAGATATTTAGTTTATGATCAAGAGTTCTACGCCATAATTCAAGCCTTGAAGAAGTGGAGACATTACTTGTTGCCTAAGGAGTTCGTACTATATACAGATCATCAAGCTTTGCAGTATTTGAATAGTCACAGTAAGTTGAATCAGAGACACATGAGATGGATAAAGTTCATGCAGAGTTACACTTTTGTGTTGAAGCATAGGAGTGGAAAATCAAACAAAGTTGTTTATGCATTAAGTAGAAGAAGAAACTTGTTAACAGCAATGAGAATTGAAGTGTTGGGTTTTGATGAATTGAAGAACATGTATGTGGGAGACACTAATTTTGCAACACCTTGGAAATCATGTAAGGAACCTATTGTGACAGATAGGAGTAAGTGGTTGGATTATTGCATTCAGGAAGATATGTTGTTTAGAGGAAGTCAGTTGTGCATACCTAAGATTTCAATGAGAGATAATTTGATCAAGGAGAGAAACATAGTGGTGGATTGGAAGGACATTTTGGCATTGATAAGACAATGGCTTTGGTGGGTGAAAACTATTTTTGGCCTTAGATACATAAGGATGTTAGGAGATTTGTGCAAAGTTGTAGAGTTTGTCAAGTTGCAAAAGGGAGTAGTCAAAATACTGGATTGTATAAACCTTTGACAGTACCGGAGAGACCTTGGGAAGACATAAGCATGGATTTTGTAATGGGATTGTCAAAGACATAGAGAGGACATGATTCAATATTTGTAGTGGTTGACAAATTTTCAAAGATGGCTCATTTCATACCTTGTAAGAAAACAACTGATGCAGTGCATGTAGCAGACCTCTTTTTCAAGGAGATTGTGAGATTGCATGGATTACCTAAGAGTATAGTTTCAGACAAAGACACAAAGTTTGTTTGATACTTTTGGAAGACACTTTGGAAGAAGATGAAGACAGATTTGAAGTTCAATTCAACATTTTATCCACAGACTGATGGACAGACATAGGTAGTGAATAGGAGTTTGGGAAAGCTGTTAAGATGTTTGGTTGGAGAGAAGATAGGAAGTTGGGATTTGATTCTTTCACAAGCAGAGTTTGTATACAATAATTCAATAAATAGGCGTACTGGAAGAACACCCTTCAAGATTGTTACCGGATTGAATCCTAGAGGAGTTGCAGAATTGAGAAACATTGGCACAGAAGAAAAGAGAAGTGTAGAAGTAGAGGAATTTATAGATCACATGAAGATAGTGCATGATCAGGTGAAGAAGCATTTGAAGGACATGACAAGTAAGTATAAGGAAAAGGCATATGAGAAGAGAAGACATAAGGAATTTGAAGTGGGAGATGAAGTAATGGTATACTTGAGAAAAGAAAGATTTCCAGTTGGAACATATAACAAGTTGAAGATGAAGAAGTTTGGACCTTGTAAGATACTCATAAAATTTGATTTAGGAAATGCATATGAAGTGGAGTTACCGAAGACATTGGGTATATCACCTATTTTCAACATTGTAGACCTCTATCAGTATCATGAAGTAGAGTTTAGTGACAGCATGGAAGAAGACTTGAAGTAGTTACCACAACAAGCACCAGAGCAGATTGAAGACATCTTAGATAGTAGGGTGGGATGCAGCACTAGAGGAAGGAAATACAAAGAATATCTTGTGAAGTGGAAAGGCAGACCAGAAGAAGATTTAGCATGGATTTCTCAAGCTAAGGTAGACCATCTTGGTTCTCCCCTAGCCCCAACAAAGTGAGGGACTCACATTTTCAATAACCTTGGATGTCTGATGCAGGAGCATCCTTGGTTCAAGATCAATCTTGCATCAACCAAAAACATTTGCACTTCATTTTGTTTGGAGTTCAGTTGTTTCCTTTCATTTTTCTAGTTCAGTTTAGGTAGTTCAGTCAAAAGCAGTTTCTATATTTTGGTCCGCATTCTACCGTAGTTGCATTTCACATCTTGCAAAGCTGGACTTAGCATCTAGATTCATTCATCTACATCATATCTAGAATTCAGAGCATTTGGATTAAGTACCATAAAGATATCACTATCAGAAGATCAATTATTTTCTTAGAACAGAGCATCCTGATAGACTCTGATAATCAGCTAAAGGAGAAGACTTGTGGAGCATTCCTTGACTTGTCAAGCCTAACGACACATCATTCAATGATCTTTAGTTCATGGTCAACCTTCCCTGAGATCTGCACATCATTCCATTCATTTGTGGAGGTGTTCTACATGATTAGGTCAGACCTATCTGTGTACACACGTTATAGCTCTTCATTGGAGTTTGTGACCTTCCTTGGCTAATGCGGAGGAATATTTTGTACCAAAGATGATATATAAGGATGTAATAGATCCGTAGGAAAGTAGTGATGATCATGAGCATAAGTTCATAGTTTAGATTTGGTGCAAAAGAACTTCAAAGCTATATCTTGTGCATATTTTGATATTCTGTAATTAGGACTTTGAGCCCTACTTGTAAGCCCGCATGATATCAGCTAGATTGTATTTGAATTCCATTATATACTAAATGACTAAATGTGTGTTTGTTTCATATCTTTGAGTTGTTTCCATTGTGTTTACTCTTGTTGTATGGCTTGGATAGTTCACTATGTGACCCTCCTACTGTGACTACAACAAATCCCTATCTAATGGTGAAAACCACCCTTGGTGATGCCTTGGATACGTACCATGATGAAAATCTGGCAAACAGGTGTCATGCGTAGGTGGATCTTCTATGTCACTTACACTTGGGGGCACATTGTCTCATCCATACCACCCTATCATTTTCCATCCTATCATTTCCTATCATGCTATTTCATATCATATCTTACCATCCTTATCCATCATACATATACCTATCCTATCAAGTCCATTCATTATCCCTTCCTCTTTTGATCTTGATAAAGAAATGGGGGCAAAATGTTGAAACATGCTTTGGATATCCCTTGGCTTACCTCATCCCTTCCAATCCATCCAATCATCCTATTTTCATAAGCTTTGCCATGTCAAATCCTAAGCATACTACCTACAATGGGGCATGTTATTCCTATGCAACATAGTCCTTGGAGATCGCATCCTTTCTCTCTTACACGTACATCCATCCCATCCACTACCACCCATCCTTTTGTTCGTCCAATCCATCCTCCCTTCCTCCTTGCACCTAGACTTGGTCCTCCCTTGTCATTGGTATTTAGCACAAAGGCTATCCCAATTGTCATCCAATGCCATTCTGAAACATGTCAAAAACATAAAAAAAAATTGCAACATTTCAAAATCCCAAAAAATCACATTTCAAAAACCAAAAAAATCACAACATTCAAAACTCCGAAAAAATCAAAACATGTCAAAAACCCAAAAAAATCAAACCATGTCAAAATCCAAAAAAATCAAATATTTCCCAAAAGACAAAAAAATCAAATATCAATCAAAAATCCTAGCAATAAAACCAATCCAATCAAATTAATTCAATCACATCAATTCTTCAATCTAAATCATCAAGTCATCTCCAATTCCTCAATCAATTCATCAAAAACAATTTAATCACATCAATCAAATCAATTCAATCACCTAATTCTTCAAATCAATCAAGTCAATCCACATCATCAAAATCAAATCACTCCTTCAATTCACTTCAATTCAATTCAATTCATCAAATCCAATCACTCTATTCAATTCATCATCATTATTCAATTCTTCAAGATCAACCATCCAATCAATTCTCCAAATCAATTATTCAATCATCCTTATCAATCCATTCACCAAATCAAATCCAATGATCCAAATGCAAGTCATAGCAATCCATACCAATCAAGCTAATCAATCAAGTCAAATTATCCAATCACATTCAATGGTCTTGATCCTAATTTTGACATAAACTAAATCAATTAATTCAATCAATCATCAATCAAATCCTGGTGTTGCTCGCATGGCCAACAACACTAGCGTTAATCAATCATATCCATTGTCTTAGATAGGATGTTCCATTGTCAAAACCAGACTAGGCATCTTATATGACATGTTTCATTCCTGAAACCAAACACTATCATCATCAACAATTATCATCAATCACTTAATCATTGGTTTATAGCTTGACAGGGGCAATACCTTGTTTTTTTTTGTATCATTTGTGCATGCTTGCTTGCTTGCTTGCTTGCTTGTGTGTGTTATCATTTTTTCTTACATTTGTATCAAATCTGAATCCAACCCAACTAATATTCATATCTTGTATCTAGGTAAGGTTGTATTACACTCAGGCACAAGACACATCGTCACCTTGGTCCTTATACCTTGGTGCATAATGTCTATGCTATATAAACATCATGGTTGCTCACCTTCATTGCAGCATAACGCATCTTCCATTTCTTCTATCCATTCCCTCATCTTTCTTCCTAGACCAATCCTTTTCATTTCGAGAGCCTACCTGTGTTTGTCCAACCGACCTATCCTCTCGAGGGGGCATCATCATCCTATTCCTTAGCTTCTTTGAAATGATGTTACTCGACATAAATCTCATCATATTGAACATCATCTCAAAGAGGGGCAAAATGTAGACACTTAAATTTGTCCATGTCTTGACCATTACCTAGTCGACACTTTACTAGGGAAATCATAAGACATTTTGTCCTAATCCTAGTCCTAATCCCATCCTAATCACTTTCCAATTAATTAAATAAATCATATTTATTTAATTAATTCCCATTCACATGTCCCTGAATAATTCAAATAAAATATTTGAATTTACCCTCACCTCTCACCACATTGCAACAAGTGTCACATGCTACAACTTCCACTTAATACACCTTCACATGTCAAACTAATTCAAATAAAATATTTGAATTAGGTTTCCTTTATTCCCCTTCGCACACTTGTCACATGACTACAATCTCTCTTGAAGTGGGAAAACCTAATCAATCATAGCCATCCACATAGCACAAAACAACTTTCAATCTCAACCGTTCATTTAAATCAACCCTTTCTATAAATCAAACCCCTCACAAGCCATTTAAGACATCTAGTTTTTAAGTAGCCTCATGCTACCAAAATCACTCTAGAATCATCTTTCATTCATCCTCTTCCTAATGTTATGCTGCTGGAATAGTTAGCAATCAACAAACAACCCTTTGACATCATGCATTCTCATGCAAGATCGAGGAGCCATGGAGATAAGTCAAGTCTAGTGTGGATTTGATTTGCATTTGAGTTCATTGTTTTTATTTTCATACTAGTTTGTACTTCATGTTGCTAGTTAGGGTTTGAACATTTGTTGTTTTGATTTCTGCCCTAGATTTTTCCCTAATGACATCTATGACTATTAGATTAATTGTTTTTTCACATACCTTCACTCAAAATTTAGTGTGGGAAGCACATTCTACACCAATGCTTCCTTTTAGGGTTACTTAGACCTTCTCTATTCATTTTGGGGGATCATCTTGTACATGGATACCTAACATGGATTCACATTTTTCAAGAACCATTTATCCATCTATACATACCCACCTAAGTTGTTTTTATGGGGGAGTTGATGCATTATTTTATTTTCTTGCATTTAGCTTATTCATGTTATTGTTTTATATGCACCTAGAATAGGATAAGCTTGCTTAGGTAGGTATCTACTTGGATAGGTTGTACTTGCATCATGTGACTTGTATTTTCTTAATTTGGCGGAAATGTTGTGCACACATGTGACTACATCTCCTTTATCCCACATTGGTTGCACATTCACATCTCTTTGGTGGTGTATCCTATATATACCCACCTATTGCTCTCATATGAGAAATATCTTGTAATTCATTTAATCATATTCTTTGATTAGTGTTATGTCATAAAATGTCCCCCTAGGACTTTTACCTCCTAAGTTTAGCTCGTGAGTCCCTTGTTTTTCATCATGCATGTTAAATCTGACTCCCGAGACAAAATGCCCTAAAACCCATGTCAAATGGGGCTTGAGGGATATTGTTGAGTTTGAACCTACCTTAAAATAGGTACCAGGGGCTTGGGTGCTCACGCCCTAGTCCTGCCCTATTTTAGGTGGATCCCAAATTTGAATGTCAGTTATGTGACCATTAAAAGGTTTCCTTGCCGACATCTTAAGTTTGAATTATGAAATTTGTAGCAGGAATGCATATATAAGCATGTTTAGGATTTCATTTGTAAACTAGAGAAGATTATGATACTTTAGCAAACTTATGATTTTAGAGCATTCAAAGCATTCATTGTGGTAGAGCAGACTTGTCTTGTTATTGTGTTTGTTATGCAAATTTGGCTTCATCTTCTCATGTGTTGAAGGATCTTCATCTATATGTGAGCTACACCTCTGAGGTGCTATCTATTTGTGTTGAATTAATCATTTATCAATTTGTTTTCACCTCTATCCTACAAGGATACACACTCTTTATCAAACAACAATGTTGGAAGGCTTGAATGCCATTCTGGGGCTTGACTGAGGCAAGCTCCTAAACACCACAACCCCCAACCCCATTCCATGTGATTATAGGTGACAGGTGTTGTATCTTACAAAGTGGAGTTGTAGAAGGCTATGACAGAGTGTGTAGATTCAAGATCTAAGAAGAAAAGTACTGCAAGGGCTTGGGCACCCACTCCGAAGCCCTCTGAATAGTAGCAGACAACTTTCATAAATTTGTGAAGAAAGTCCTACCTTGGGCTTGGGCACCTACTCTTTAGCCCCCAACTTTTCCACATCCTAAATCTTGAAATCTAGTATGTATCTACTTTGAATATAACATCTCGATATGTGAGCATTTGTCAGAATTCATCTGTTTACTTATGATTTAACATAATTAGGGTTTTGAGCATAATTGGGCATTAAATTAACACATTAAACATCAATTTACAAATTTTCCTCTCATTACAAGTGACAACCAACCTATAGTTGAATCATCTTGCAAAAGTTCTGATTCAACTTGGTTAACTGTCCTTGAATGTGTGTAGTGAAAGGAGGATCTAGGCATATCATCAAATCAACCCTATTCCCCTTTTTCCTACATAACATTTTGGTGAACCTATGTTTTAATTGAATTTTGCACCTTGCTGAGTGTTGTACTTTAGATTTACATTCATTCATTTCATTTTCATCTTATTGCATTTGAAAATTTACAAAAAAAAAATTGAAAATTTTGAAAAAATTGGCATCCTAGGCTTGCATTTTTGCATAGTTTGTATTAATTTCATTGCATTTCATCTAATATCTAATTTTTACATCATATCTGATATAAATTACAGCAGTACATCATTCTACAATCATTTGCATTGCATTTTCATGCTTAAATTGTTAGATTTTTCTTGAAATTGTGCATTTTTCATATAACCTAGTTTTTCCAAAAGCTAGGGTTTGTGGTTACAATCTTGTTTCGGATTTTACTACTCTTTTAAACACTCTTTTAGGTCTGATTTCATATTATAGTGTTTCATCATAGTGTTTTTTTGCATTTGCATTCCAATCTTTACATTTACACATTGTGTATTTTAACAACTATACCTTCATACTAGGGTTTGTTCTATTAGTTTGTGCATTGAGTGTTGTAAGATTTTGCATGAGTCTTATAACCTGCTTCCCTAATAGAAATATCCCTTTAAGGAGAAGTATTAGACTAACGGGTTCTAGTGCCCCTAAAACGAACGGTGTTCCTACATCTGAAAATCCACTGAACACTTTCCTTACAAAAGGAGAAACACAAACTTTGGACGATATCATTCCTCCTACAACTACAATGGAAGAACAAATATTTCATGATGTTGAGGACCCTATTGAGGTGATAACACATGTACTTGATGAGCAAATAAACAAACTCGATAAAGAACTAGCTGATTTTCAAGCATTTATGGAAAATGAAAGGATAGCAAAAGAATCTATACCTCCAATTCATAACATAAGAGAGTTGCTAAAATAAGGACAAGATGGTTTTAATGCACTTTGAGGCTTAGTGCATATAGTGCATAATAATGTTATGTCAGTGACTGAATGTGTGAATGTTATTAATAACATGTCATCACCGTCTCATACACAAGTATCGACACCTATACCAACTACTAGAATGTCTACATTTACATCAACAATTCTAGCTACTAATGCACATGCTTGTAGTAATGATATGTCATGCCCACATTTCCCATGTGGCCACAACACACCACACACATTTCATGTCAACATTTTTCATGTGGTCATGACATGAAATACCAAAAACTTTTCCACGCATCCCTAAAAACCCCCTCGCATGCATCAGTGTGCTCAGTAGCATGCCCACAAAGCACAAACAAGTCAATCGATCGACGAGATACTGTGAACACATTTCATAATCCTAGTGAGATGTAAGCTGACTAGGGGGTTATGCGATGTGAGGAGCATCGCCAATAGGGTTAAGTTTGAATTTGAAAATAACCCTAAGATTCTTAAGTGGAATGGAGGGATTAATATTATTCAAAATCCAAACCCTAATACTATAGCTAAACTAATTAATATAAAATTCACCTAAAACATAATTACATTGCATATACAATTAAACTATTAAAAAAATGCATAAATTAAAACAATTAAATAATCATTCCTAATTCCCAGAAAAATCTGGCAGCATAATGCCTCTAGAGCATTCATGTGAAGTAATTTAAAAAAATAATTCCTACTACGCCCTTCAAATTAAATTAATTAATAATAAATACACCCTCTAAATTAACCATTAACACCTTAACCATTTTTGTCCTAACCCATTAAATTAAATTAAATTAATTAAAATCACTGCATCATATAAGACATTAAGCTAAATAATAAAATCTAGAACTTAAATTAAATTCCCAATGCAAAAATTAAATACCCATTAATAATCCCCTCATTACAATATTAAGTCTCTAGCAAGAAAAATAAAAAGTAAAATTCAAACAACCCTACTTAAATAAATTAAGCAAGAAATAAAAAGGCATTAACAAAAAGGCAAAATCAAAATTAGAAAGATTTAAATTAAATAAATTTTCCACATGATTTCCCACTTAACTCAATAAATCAAAAGGCAGTTAAATAAGGAATTAGAAAGATCTAATAGATTTAAACTTATTTAGAATAATTACCTCAAAGTTGACATTAATTTAAAATAATAAAAAAGTAACACCAAAATTAATTACAAATGTAAACATTAAAACCTCCATATATATTCCACCCACTGCATTATCAAATCTCTAGTTGAAAATAATTACCTAACATATTTATTAGAAAGTCCATCAAATCCTCACATTAAAATTATCCACTAGATAAATTACAAGCCTAAGGTAGATAAATTTACCCCCACCCATCTAAATAAATTAAAAAAAACAAATACATCAACCCACTAATATGAAAACTAAAAAAAAATATAGGGGTAATTAACCAACTCAACCTAAAAAATTGAAAAGGATTAAAAAAATCAATTAAAAGCAACTCCATTTCAAAAAGAGAGGGAGAGAATAAAATGCACGTTCACAATGATATAAATAAAATTATTCTAATTCCTAATTTTCCTTCTATTCTTATCTTACACCCTAAAAGCTCTCATTATAAAATAACATTTTTTATGAGTAAACTCTAATCTTTCTTTCTCATTCCTATTTGCTCTCTCACATTTCTCTATTCTATCTTTTCTGCCCTAACTTCTTCTTTTCCCCTTCTCTCTTCTTTTCTTGTTCTTTCTTCCTCTATTTCTCTTCCTTTTTGTTTGCAGGTTGAAGATTTGGGGCAGCCATGGAAAATATGCACAAAGGGGTATATGCATTGTTTATACCCTGAAGGTTTACCCGTTCTCTCTCGATTTATTTATGCTAAATATATATATGTCCCATATTTTTTAAAGAACTCTAGTAAAAACCAGAGGTAGGAATTTCCTCAAAAATCATACCTGATATATATATATATATATATATATATATATATATATATATATATATATATATATATATATATATATATATATATATATATATATATATATATATATATATATATATATATATATATATATATATATATATATGTGCAAGTTAAATATTATTGTGAAATGACAGGTAGAGAACGAATGCAAGAAAGGAGTAGTGGTGCAGGGGCACCTAACACAAGTCATTTAAGTTCATGTTTTGTTTTAAATCTTGTTTTGGGTTGTAATAAGGTTTATTTGACCAACGCAAGTAATTTATGTTTGTAAGTCCCAAGTACTTAGGTTGTATTTGTCAATTGTAATCCCGTAATGCTAAAAATAGCAATAATGCCAAAAATAGGCAGTAGTGTTTCTCAGCTGCTTGGAATCTATCTCCCAGCTGCTTGGAGTCAGTTGGTACTACTCTGGGCAAATCTATAAAGATAGGGAAATGAACAAGATCAGGCATGATGATCAGTATTGTAGTCAGATCGATTGAATGTAACCGCATCATGTGAAGAAGAAATCAACTACTCTGTTTCATCAATTTGCTTTTTGTTCTCTATAGATATGAAATTATTTAGCTGTAGATTTCCTTTCCTTTTTGTTTTCCCATTGTTGCATTATGTCAATATGAAGCATTCCACTGATAAGATTTCTGTCGAAATCAGTGGAATGGCTTCATTGTATAATATGTGTTTTTTGTTTCCTGTTATGTTTCAAGATTTGGCAATGCAGATGTCCCAGATCGTGGGTCGCGCATAGTAGATGTCCTAGCATTTCTATGTGCTAGGGTTCAAGGAAGGCAGACTGTACATTGGAGAATCAGTGAAGCAAACCCTAGGTGGCCAATGGTAAATGACTCATCAATGAACGAAGAATAGCAGAGGTTCATTGGGGGGGCTCTGTGAGTCGACGACTGAGGAGTAAGTCTTGCTGAAGGAGCTGAGATGATCGACGCATTGGCCAAGGAGTGCAAGTTGGCCGAAAGTTGAAGTTAAGACTGGTGGTGAGAGGTCGCAGAAATCCACCAAAAATCAAAGTCACGATGCAGTCAATGTGTAATGGCACATCAGGAGGACGAACAAGGAGTTCACCATTAATACAAGCAATGACCAAGTGTAATGGTGAATCGGTGCATGAGAACTGGCAATAACCAATTCAGCAATGTACATGAATTGATCTGTTGATCTGTTGGTCCACTTCTGTTGTGCGCTCTGCATCATTTTGGTATCAGAGCCAAGTTAATGGTCTATAAAAGTGTTACCATTTTCTATGAATGTTTATGTCAGACAGAGAAAGCGAAGAAGGGGTTAGTGAGATGCCTCCAAAGGGGATGACCATTGAAGTGGCCAAGAAATTCAAGGAGATGGAGGATATGATCAAGATTGGAGTCAAGGAAGCACTCCAGGCTGAGTTAAAAACCTTAGGAAAAGGCAAGAAACCAGACGAGAAGTCTGATGGAGAAGAAAAAGATGGGGAAGAGGAAACAACCTCAGGACAGACTAATATATCTGTAGATCGAAACAATTTCTGGAGGCCATAAAATCACTTGGTAAGGAATCGTCTGAATCAAGAATGGAGATTCTAATGTTCAGCGGAAAGATGGACGCAGATGAAGTCATCGAATGGGTCGAGGCTTTGAACAATTACTTCGAGTACAAGGAGGTACCAGAGAATAGAAGAGTCAAGTTTGCAAAAATGAAATTGAAGGGCACTGCACTCACATGGTGGAACTACACCCAAGGGGAAAGGGTGAAGAGTAGCAAGAGCATGATCTCATCCTAGAGTTGGATGGTAGAAAGGATCAAGGCTCAATTCCTACCAGTGGATTACGAAGTGCAAATATATAGGAAAATGCAGAACCTCAGGCAAAAGGATATGGATGTATCTACCTATACAGAGGAATTTCATAAATTGTCTCTAAAATGTGGACATGCTGAGGATGAGAAAGGAAGAGTTGCCAGGTATATTAATGGCCTAAAGTATAGTATACAAGATGAGATTACCATCTTGACACTAGAAACTGTGGACAAATGTTTCCAAGTGGCACTGAGAGTAGAAGAGAAGAAGAAAAGAAAGGGAGACTAGTAGAATAGAGGCAAAGGTGGAAGGAATTTCAAAGGCAAAAATAGCTTTGGTGGCAAAAATTAGTTCCAGAAAAATCAAGGGGAGTCCAGTCAACAAGAACATAGTGGGGAATCTGGTTCCAGAGAGGGTTTCAGAGGAAGGAGACCCAATGGGAGAGGCAGATTTGGTGGACTAGGCAGAGGTCCTAACGTCTTCATGGGAAGATGTTATAATTGTAACCAAATCAGGCGCACAGCAGGTAGGTGTCCGGAGAAAGCCTCAAGCTCTCATGGAGGAGAGAGAAGGAACCAGCTGATTCAAGAAGAAGATTGTCAGAGTGTGAACTTACCTATGGGAAGTGCAGATCCAACACAAGGTGGAGAGAGTCTCATGATGAGAAGAACAATGTTGAAAGTGCCACAAAACAAGGAACCACCCTAGAGGAAGACACTATTCAGAACTCTGTGTACAGTTTCTGGCAAAAACTATACGGTAATTGTTGATTCTGGTTCAACTAAAAATTTAGTCTTAGTAGAAATGGTAGAGAAATTGAACTTGAAAAGATTGCCACATGTGAGTCCATACAAAGTGTCATGGCTGAACAAAGGGCAGCAAGTCTTGGTTGATGAACAAGCTTAGGTAGAATTTTAGATAGGGGAATATGGAGATAAACTTTTGTGTGATATAATTCCCATGGATGCATGCCATTTACTGTTAGGTAGACCTTGGCAGTATGATGTACAAGCCCAACATGATGGTAAGTCGAATTCCTTTGTGATCACTAAGAATGGTAGACAGTATAAGATGAATCATTTACTAGAAGAGGGTGTAGACAAGAATGTAGGCTCAAGTATCATGTTAATGAGTGGGAAAGAGTTTCTCTATACTCTGAAAGAAGAGGGAACCCAGGGGTATGCTTTAATTTTGAAACCTAAAGATAATTCTGATTTGTCTGAAAACAACAAGGAAAAAGTCCCTAAGGATGTGCAGGAATTGTTAGATAAATATAAGGGTATCATGGTGGAGGGTATGTCCAATGTACTACCCCCTGTGAGAGACATAAGTCATCAGATTGACTTCATCCCAGGATCCACATTGCCAAATAAACTAGCTTATAAAATGACACCTAATCAGAATGAGGAGATTGCTAAACAAGTACAAGAACTGTTGGATAAAGGCCTAGTGAGGAAAAGTCTTAGTCCATGTGCTGTACCCACAGTTTTAGCTCCCAAGAAGGATGGAAAATGGAGGTTATGTACTGATTCAAGAGCCATAAATAAGATCACCATTAGATATAGGTTTCCTATGCCCAGAATAGAAGACCTAATGGATTGTTTGCGAGGATCTCGGTATTTTTCTAAAATTGATCTTAAGAGTGGATACCATCAAATTAGGATTAGAGAAGGGGATGAATGGAAGACATCCTTTAAGACTAATGAAGGTCTTTATGAGTGGTTGGTGATGCCATTTGGACTATCCAATGCTCCAAGTACTTTCATGCATCTAATGAATGAGGTATTGAAAGATTTTATTAGCAAGTTTGTTGTTGTCTATCTTGACGATATTTTGGTTTTCAGCAGGACAAAAGAAGAACATTTGCAGCATTTGGAACAGGTGTTGAAGAAGCTGTATGAGGATAAACTAATGATCAATATGGAGAAAAGTATCTTCATGAATGAAGAACTCACATACCTTGGATTTGTTATATCCCAAAGCAGTTTGAAAATGGATCCAGAGAAGGTAAATGCTATTTTGTCTTGGCCAGCGCCTAAAACAGTAAGTGATGTAAGAAGTTTTCATGGGTTAGCAACATTTTATAGGAAATTCATAAGAGGATTCAGTCATGTTTGTGCACCCATTTTGGATACCATAAAAGGAGGACAGAAATGTAAGTTTGTTTGGAATAGAGTAGCTGATGAATCTTTTAAGATTCTCAAATAGAAAATAGCAGAGAAACTCATTTTGGTTTTGCCTGATTTTAATAAGTTGCTTACTGTGGAATGTGATGCCAGTAACCTTGCCATTGGTGCTGTCTTGAGTCAGGAAGGCAAACTGGTTGCTTTCTTTAGTGAAAAACTGAATGATGCTAAAAGAAAGTATTCCACATATGATCTAGAATTGTATGCAATGGTTCAAGCATTGAAGAAATGGAGACATTATCTCTTGTCCAAGGAATTTATTGTGTATATTGACAACCATGCTTTGAGTTTTCTAAATTCACAGGAGAAGCTAAATCATAGGCATATGAAGTGGTTGAACAACTTCAGGTGTATACTTTTTCCATCAAACATAAGAAGGGACAAGCCAACAAAGTGGCAAATGCTTTGAGTAGACGAGTGTGCACTACACAGAAGATCCAGTTGCAGAGTGTGGGAGTGGATTCTCTCAAGAACATGTACCAGGATGATGAGGACTTCAAGGAGATATATGCAATTTGCTCACAATTCTCAGATTCTTATCATTCTAATTTTTCTGAATATTTGTTACAGCAAGGGCTACTGTTCAAAGGTAGCCAACTTGTGTACCTAGGTGTTCCATGAGGGAGAACATCATAAAAGAGAAACATTGTGGTAGTCTTGGAGGTCATTTTGGACTGGACAAGACATTGGAGCAAGTGAGAAGGTTTTACTTCTGGCCTAAGATGCAACAGATGTCAGAAAGATTATAGACTGTTGTCACATTTGCCAGAGAACCAAAGGGACTTCGTCAAATGTAGGTCTCTATCAACCACTTCCAATTCCGCAAAGGCCATGGGAGTGCATCAGTATGGATTTTGTTTTGGGTCTTCCCCGAACTCAAAGAGGATTTGACAGTGTGTTTGTGGTTGTTGACAGGTTTAGTAAAATGGCTCATTTTGTGCCATGTAAATGTACCAGCGATGATTCACATGTTGCGGGTCTTTTGTTCAAGGAGATAGTAAGAATTCATGGTTTACCATTGAACATAGTTACTGACAGAGATCCCAAGTTTGTGGGACATTTTTGGAGGACATTGTGGAAGAAATTGGGCACCCAATTGTCTTTCACATCTGCATATCACCCTTAGACGGATGGACAAACTGAGGTAGTGAATAGATCACTGGGTAATCTTTTGAGGTGTTTGACTAAACAGCATGGAGAAGCATGGGATATGATCATCCCACAAGCAGAGTTTGCCTACAATGATTCTATTAATAGGAGCACAGGAAAGAGCCCTTTTGAAGTTGTCTATGGGATTCATCCCAGGGGAATTTTGGAGCTTAGGGATCTCCAAAATATGGCAAAAAGAAGTGCACAAGGAGAAGATTTTGCAATTAGCATGAAGGATATCCATGATGTTGTAAGAGAAACTATACAGAAGCACACAGGGGAATACAAAGAGAGAGCTGATTAGAAGAAAAGGGATGTCCAATACAAAGTTACAGATCTGGTAATGGCATATCTAAAGAAGGAAAGACTTCAAAAGGGGCAGCCCACGAAGCTTCTTATGAAGAAGATAGGTCCATGCAGGGTTGTACACAAATTTGGGCCTAATGCATATGAATTTGAACTTCCTCCTGGATTAGCAATTTCACCCATCTTTAATGTGGCAAATTTGTTTCCATTCAAAAGGGCTAATGCAACAAAGACAGGCGTAGAAGATGCAGAATAGATTTCTGATCTTCCACCGAGCCAGCCAGTTCAGTTGGAATGTATTTTGGACACCAAAGTTTAGAAGAAGACCAGACATAAAACCTACAAGAAGTATCTAGTCAAATGGTGTGGCTTGCCTAATGAGGATGCTACCTGGATGAGCGAGGAAGACATCATCAAGCATGGGTTAATATTTTAGACTTGGTTCCTCAAGGGACTTGAGTTCTTTTAAACCCCGGGAGTCTGGTGCAGGGGCACCTAACACAAGTCATTTAAGTTCATGTTTTGTTTTAAATCGTGTTTTGGGTTGTAATAAGGTCTATTTGACCAATGCAAGTAATTTATGTTTGTAAGTCCCAAGTACTTAGGTTGTATTTGTCAATTGTAATCCCGTAATGCTAAAAATAGCAATAATGCCAAAAATAGGCAGTAGTGTTTCCTAGCCACTTGGAATCGATCTCCCAGCCGCTTGGAGTCAGTTGGTATTACCCTGGGCGAATCTATAAAGATAGGGAAATGAACAAGATCAGGCATGATGATCAGTATTGTAGTCAGATCGATTGAATGTAACCGCAGCATGTTAAGAAGAAATCAACTACTCTGTGTCGTCAATTTGCTTTTTGTTCTCTGTAGATATGAAATTACTTAGCTGTAGATTTCCTTTCCTTTCTATTTTCCCATTGCTGCATTATGTCGATATGAAGCATTCCAATGATAAGATTTATGTCGAAATCAATGGAATGGCTTCGTTGTACAGTATGTGTTTTTTGTTTCCTATTATGTTTTAATATTTGGCAATGCAGATGTCCCAGATCGTGGGTCACGTATAGTAGATGTCCTAGCATTTCTATGTGCTAGGGTTCGAGGAAGGTAGACTATGCATTAGAGAATCGGTGAAGCAAACCCTAGGCAACCAATGGTAAACGACTCATTAGTGAACGAAGAACAGTGGAGGTTCATTGGGGGCCTATGTGAGTCGACGACTGAGGAGTAAGTCTCGCTGAAGGAGCTGAGACGATCGACGCATCAGCCAAGGAGTGCAAGTTTGTCGAAAGTTGAAGTTAAGACTGGCGGTGAGAGGTCACAAGAATCCACCAAAAATAAAAGTCACAACGCAGTCAATGTGTAACGGCACATCGGGAGGATGAACAAGGAGTTTGTCATTGATACAAGTAGTGACCGAGTGTAATGGTGAATTGGTGCATGAGAACTGGCAATAACCAATTCAGCAATGTACATGAATTGATCTGTTGGTCTGCTTCTATTGTGCGCTCTGCATCAAGTAGGGTTTTAGAATGGCAGCGGCCCTAATCAAGGGCACCAAGCACCATAACCGTGGAGAGGGGCATTTAACGCCATTGCAGGTTTAATGGAGGATGGGGGTGGGGTGGACACCCCACCCCAAACTTGAAGTTTCCACATATGGGGGCGGTGGCACAGCCGTCCCCCCAGCACTGTTAACAGTTTTTTTTAAAATTAATTACTACAAAAAAAAAGTAGAGCCGCCACCCTTCCCCCATTTGTATGGCCTTCTACCCAGCTATTAAGGGTTAAACCCTACCAAAACTCATTAATGTAAATTCCTTCTCTCTGTATTTCACACTTTTTTAAAAAAAACTCAGGTTTCTAAAATGCATTTTGTTTATATAAAAAAAATTTGAATATTATATATATATAATCATTTTGTTAACTTACAATAATAGATTTGTATGTGATGACTTTTAATAACAGATTTGTATAATACAATAACAAAAATCTCAAAATCTCAACACAAAAATAAGGCCTCAAGCCCAAAATGATAACTCCATGAATATATGAATCTCACCATGGCAGTCATGCCAACAAAAATACTCCATACTCCAATATCTTTCCCTCAAGGCCACAAAAATACCAATACTAGGAGGGTGACCTCGAAGAGGTTCACTCCTCCCCCACCCCACACATGGATGGACACATCAAAGTTAGTAGTCTCATCCCAAAATACCCAAAAACCCCACAACAAGAAGAAACAAACACACCAAAGTATTTCAAGCACATAACCAAAATTAACAAAGCATAAGGAAGGCTAAAATGCCATGAGGCTTACCTTAAGAGCCCAAAAATGGATGAAAGTTGAAGAAGAGCCCACAATCTTTCTCCAAGCCTCCAATCCTCCAAAATCTCTCTAAGATAGAAAAATTAAGCAAAAACAAGAACCACATCCCCCTCTCAAAGAGGAATTAAAATAGGCCTCATTCCAAGGCCTTGAGAAATGAGAAGGTGACACATGTCACCTTCTCCTTCCTCTTCCCATCCCACTTGCAAGGGAAAAGGAATGTGAGGGTGACATGTGTCACCCTCCATCCATTCAAACCTTACCCTCTCCACATGTGTGAGAGCAAAGGTGGAGAGGTGGCATCTCTCCACATGGTCTCCAAGAGGATAAGGGATGACACATTGCATTACGTTATTCTCCAAAGGGAGCCCCTTCACTCCAAGATGCTCTCACAAATATGTGAGAGCATTGGAAGAAGGTTCCACACACTTGGGGCTCTTGAAGACTCCCCAAGTCTTCAAGGTGGTGGAATCCCATGCCTTGGAAAGGGAGATGGGCCTTCTTTCAAGGCATGACTCATCTCCCACACTTATCCAATTTGAATTTTCGCCACTTTTCTTTAACCTAAGATTAAGGTGACTAGACAGGGGTAACCCTAGGGTTTGGCATGCTCAAATGGGCCCTAGACCCTACGAGTACCACCAAGGGTTAATTTTAGCCCCTAGTAAGCAATTAAGGAGGTATAAATTCACATAAAATGGCCACTAAAATTAAAAGACACCAAGTGGTGTAAACTAAAACACATATTTTTACAACACATTAATTAAATAAAATAAAAGGGTGAAACTAGGCCAAATAATAAAATGTAGACATTTACGAAACATCATACAATCACACATGATCCTGGTCCCCCTGGGACTAGATCGGTCTAACACGGGAAACACATTAGGTGTGAGATCGATCTCTGATTTTCTGTGGCCTAGAAAATCACATGCACACTTGAACAAACAAATTAATCTAACATATAAATATCTTAGCTGAAGTAAGGAAATGCAAACACTCACGCCACAATGTAATCATTTAAAACATTATAAAAAATCACATCATAAATAAGATTCATAAATGCATTTCTATATACTATCTCAGGATCAAAATCACATAGCAAATCCATATAATGATTTCACAACTAACATCTCTAATATCATCAAAGTGCATATCACATGTCTAATCATTATCAGTGAATCAAAATCAGGATATAATCACATCACAACATACTAAACACAGCTAACCAAAATAAAGGAATATAGTCTAGAGAATCTGCATATCAGGATTAACAATCCCCAAATGTCCAAAATGTCATCAACTATAATATAAAATAAGCAAAAATAAGGGAGTGAAATAATTAGGCCTCACATCCTCCCCCCTAAGACTAAACTTCCTCCTGGAAGTCGTCAAAGAGGTGAGGATAAGTGTCCTCAATCTAGCTGCATCCTCCCATGTCATCATGACCTCATAATACTTATCCCACTGAACCCTAAGCTGGTCCATCTCTTGACCTCAAAGGCCCAGCATCTGATGAGCCAATATACAAATTGGCTCCAAAGCCAACTGGTCATCCACCTCTACCTGGAGTCTCAATCACGGAGGCCTAAAAATTAGCCTGGCAGTTATCAACCACTGTAAACATGCGGTGGGACCTACCCACATCTCTGACTATCTGCTCAGATCCTCTGGCACGAAGTTGTCCTCCAGCTGTAAATCCCTAAGGGCACTCTCTGGCTAGGTGACCCTCACCACCACATACATAACACGGTTCCTGAGCTTGAACCTATCTTGTTTGTGTCCTGCTAGACTGCTGTTGTCCAGGTTGACCCATGGAACACTGTGACCCTCTAAAGGACCATTGTGACCATGTAGGTCCTGCAGCAGGTGTCTTCTATCGCTGGTCTATGCGTGGACCCTGTTGATGCTGCTGTTGCTACTGTGGAGGTCTAGGATGTAGTGGTGCTGAACTAAATCTACCCCTCTGAGGTGGTGGTGGTCAACGAAAGCCCTGATGGTTCTATTGGCTACGGTCCTGATACTGGGGGTGTGAACTGTGACTCCGCCCCTGGATCTCCTCTGCAATGTATGCCTTCTCGACAGCCTCACTTATGGTCTGGGGGTATTCAAACCTCTGTTAAATTTATGAACCAAAGGTTTCTCATCATGGAGGTACTCTACATACCATGACAGCTCAATGAACCTACTCTCATATTGCGCTATAGTGGAACCTCGCTGCTGCAAGTCATGGAACTTGTCAATCTGATGTTGTTTGTAGTGGTTTGAAAGATAACACACATTAAAGCACTTAGTGAAGGTGTCCCATGTAAGAGTATCTAGTGATAGCTAACACTTGCACTCCTCAGTGCACCACCATGTCATCACTACGTCTCTCAAAAGATGAACCGTTATGCATGCCTTTATGTTGCTCCCATAGGGATGCAACGTAATGCACCTATCTAGGCTAATGAGCCAGGCCTCAGCCTCAGCTCCCTCTGTGGTCCCCGCGAAGGTGCATGGATTCAGCCTAAGTAAATGCCTAATGGGGTCCCCTTAGTCTCTGTGTCCTCTAAAAGGCTCATCCACCTCCTCTTGTCGTCCATAATCATAAGGTTCATGATAAACCTTCTCTATCCTCATAACCTCCTCTTTCCACACATGACGCGGAGGACTCTTGCTACGATCTATGTACGTTGAACTGACCTCCTCTACTGTGGTGTCAGGTATCTCTATATGCAGCTCAATATGTGGCTCCATGGGCAGCTCAACATGTGGCTCCACTCACAGCTCTACATGGGGCTTGACATGTGGCTCTACACGTGACTCAGCACGCAGCTCATCATGTGGCACCTCTCGCAGTTCAATGTGGGGCTCGACACGCGGCTCGACATGTGGCTCTAATGCGGCCGGTGGTAACCTCTCTAAGACTGCCTATAAAGCTTGAAGAATATGTGGCCCTAAATCAAGTGTGGGTGGTGCTTGTGGTCCCTGTGGTGCTAGTGGTCCTTGACCCTCAGCTAATGAATCGCTACATATCTCCACGAACGTAGTGGCGTGTGAACGTGCTTGCCTTGTTCTGAGATGCATCCTACATGAACAAGGTATTCACAAATCAAATGAATCTACGGAATAATAATGTGCCCTAAACTGCCTAGTGTTTAAACCTAGCTCTGATACCAGATGTCATGCCCACATTTCCCATGTAGTCACAACACACCACACACATGTCATGTCCACATTTGTCATGTGGTCATGACACAAAATACCAAAAACTTTTCCACGCATCCCTAGAAACCCCCACATGCATCAATGTGCTCAGTGGCATGCGTACAAAGTGCAAACAAGTCAATTGATCGACGAGATACTATGAACACCTTTTGCAATCCCAGTGAGATGTAAGCTGACTAGGGGGTTATGCGACGTGAGGAGCATCGCCAATAGGGTTAGGTTTGAATTTGAAACCAACCCTAAGATTCCTAAGTGGAGTGGAGGGATTAATATTATTCAAAATCCAAACCCTAATCCTATAGCTAAACTAATTAATATAAAATTCACCTAAAACATAATTACATTGCATATATAATTAAACTATTAAAAAAATGAGTAAATTAAAACAATTAAATAATCATTCCTAATTCTCGAAAAAATCTGGCAGCGTAACGCCTCTAGAGCATTCATGGGAAGTAATTTAAAAAAATAATTCCTACTCCACCCTTCAAATTAAATTAATTAATAATAAATATGCCCTCTAAAATAACCATTAACACCTTAACCATTTTTGTTCTAACCCATTAAATTAAATAAAATTAATTAAAATCACTACATCATATAAGACATTAAGCTAAATAATAAAATCTAGCACTTAAATTAAATTCCCAATGCAAAAATTAAATCCCCATTAATAATCCCCTCATTACAATATTAAGTCTCTAGCAAGAAAAATAAAAAGCAAAATTCAAACAACTCTACTTAAATAAATTAAGCAAGAAATAAAAAGGAATTAACAAAAAGGAAAAAATCAAAATTAGAAAGATTTAAATTAAATAAATTTTCCACATGATTTCCCACTTAACTCAATAAATCAAAAAGGCAATTAAATAAGGAATTAGAAAGATCTAGTAGATTTGAACTTATTTAGAATAATTACCTCAAAGTTGACATTAATTTAAAATAATAAAAAAGTAACACCAAAATTAATTACAAATGTAAACATTAAAACCTCCGTATATATTCCACCCAATACACTATCAAATCTCTAGTTGAAAATAATTACCTAACATATTTATTAGAAAGTCCATCAAATCCCCACATTAAAATTACTCATTAGATAAATTCCAAGCCTAAGGTAGATAAATTACCCCCACCCATCTAAATAAATTAAAAAAAAAAACAAATACATCAACCCACTAATATGAAAACTAAAAAAAAATTAGGGGTAATTAACCCACTCAACCTAAAAGATTGAAAAGGATTAAAAAAATCAATTAAAAGCAACTCCATTTCAAAAAGAGAGGGAGGGAATAAAACGCATGTTCACAATGATATAAATAAAATTATTCTAATTCCTAATTTTCCTTCTATTCTTATCTTCAACCCAAAAAGCTCTCATGATAAAATAACATTTTTTTATGAATAAACCCTAATCTTTCTTTCTCATTCCTATTTGCTCTCACATTTCTCTATTCTATCTTTTCTACCCTAACTTCTTCTTTTCTCCTCCTCTCTTCTTTTCTTCTTCTTTCTCTCTCTATTTCTCTTTCTTTTTGTTTGCAGGTTGAAGATTTGGGACAGCCATGGAAAATATGCACAGAGGAGTATATGCATTGTTTATACCCTGAAGGTTTACCGGTTCTCTCTGGGTTTATTTATGCTAAATATATATATGTCCCATTTTTTTAAAGAACTCTAGTAAAAACCAGAGGTAGGAATTTCCTCAAAAATCATACCTGATTTATATGTGTGTGTGTGTGTGTGTGGGTGTGGGTGTGTGTGTGTGTGTGCAAGTTAAATATTATTGTGAAATGGTAGGTAGCGACCGAATGCAAGAAAGGAGTAGGGAATAGCGATGGTCATTATCAAGGGCACCAAGCGCTATAACTACAGGGAGGGGTGTTTAATGCCATTACAGGTTTAATGGAGGACGGGGGTGGGGCGGATGCCCCACCCCAAACTTCTGTATATATATATATATATATATATATATATATATATATATATATATATATATATATATATATATATATATATATATATATATATATATATATATATATATATATATATATATATATATATATATACTCAGAATTTAAATTACTTACTGCAAAAATATAATTTTTTCTTACATAGAATAATATATGTCAAATGCATAAATTAAACTTTTCTTCCAAACATTAAATTAAAATCAACAACCTATCTGATCTCTTTTCTTACTTCCTTTGAAAAACCAACAACTGTATTTATTTATTTTTTTGAACCAATAATATAAAACAGTAGCATATCTATATTTTTTTTGACAACATTAAAGAGCAAAGTCATATATATATATATATATATTCCATTGCAACTTTCTTACAGCATCATAATAAAATAAATCAGAAAACATAAATTACATTTTTTTCTTTCAACCACAACAAGATGGAGTGTAACATTACAACCATTTAAACAATACATATTAGAGAGTATTTTCTCTCTTTCCATTTGTCCAACTACACATAGGCCATTCTTGGTCATGGTTCCCAAGTAGCCACAATAACAATGAAACCTAAATTTAAATGCATTCCCACCAAGCTTCAAATGCCATAATTAACCACCTGCAAGAAACTAAACAATGGAGGGACAATCGAGCCACTGAAAAATACTCTCCTCCCTACCATAGACCCGTAAGTGGGTCACCCCCGAGCTAGGAGGTCGATCTTCACACGGGTCTCATACCACAACACAACAATAAGCAAACCACACAAATCATGAAGAACGCCCATAAGGTTTACAGATCACAAAATCCATAGAAATGGATTTGAAGGGGTAGAGGAGTGGACATCACTCGACTCAAGAGGATCACTCCACAAAAATCCCAAATTCTCAACACAAAAATAAGGCCTCAAGCCCAAAATGATAACTCCATGAATGTATGAATCTCACCATGGCACTCATGCCAACAAAAATACTCCATACTCCAATATCTTGCCCTCAAGGCCACAAAAATATCAATAACAGGAAGGTAACCTCGAGGAGGTTCACTCCTCCCCTACCCCACCTATGGATGGACACACCAAAGTTGGTAGTCTCATCCCAAAACACCCAAAAACCCCACAACAAGAAGAAACAAACACACAAAATCATTTCAAGCACATAACCAAAATTAACAAAGCATAAGGAAGGCTAAAATGCCATGAGGCTTACCTTGAGAGCCCAACAATGGATGAAAGTTGAAGAAGAGCCCACAATCTTTCTCCAAGCCTCCAATCCTCCAAAATCTCTCTAACTCTCCAAAATCTCTCTAGGATAGAAAAATTAAGCAAAAACAAGAACCCCATTCCCCTGTCAAAGAGGAATTAAAATAGGCCTCATTCCAAGACCTTGAGGAATGAGAAGGTGACACATGTCACCTTCTCCTTCCTCTTCCCATCCCACTTGCAAGGGAAAAGGAATGTGAGGGTGACATGCGTCACCCTCCCATCCATTCAAACCTTACCCTCTCCACATGTATTCTCACAAATGTGTGAGAGTAAAGGTGGAGAGGTTGCATCTCTCCACATGGGCTCCAAGAGGATAAGGGATGACACATGTCATCACCTTATTCTCCAAAGGGAGCCCCTTCAGTCCAAGATGCTCTCACACATGTGTGGGAGCATTAGAGGAAGGTTCTACACACTTGGGGGTCTTGAAGACTCCCCAAGTCTTCAAGGTGGTGGAATCCCATGCCTTGGAAAGGGAGATGGGCCTTCTTTCAAGGCATGACTCATCTCCCACACTTATCCAATTTAAATTTTCACCACTTTTCTTTAACCTAAGATTAAGGTGACTAGACAGGGGTAACCCTAGGGTTTGAAATGCTCAAATGGGCCTTAGACCCTAGGGGTACCACCAACGGTTAATTTTAGCCCCTAGTAAACACTTAAAAAGGTATAAATTCCTATACAATGGCCACTAAAATTAAAAGACACCAAATGGTGTAAATTAAAACACATATTTTACAACACGTCAATTAAATAAAATAAAAGGGTGAAACTAGGCCAAATAATAAAATGTAGACATTTACAAAACATCATACAATCACACATGATCCTACAAAACATCATTCTAAACCACCTCTCACCTACAACTATTCTCAACCATCTTCCACTCACCCTCCTACAACTATTCTCAACCACCCCTTACCTACAACTATTCTCAACCACAACTTCAAATTCTCAACCCGCATCTCCTAATGATGCCCTCCTAAACCAACTCTTGCAAGGCATGACTTCTTTACAACAAAGGTGACGAGCTTGACAAATTATTCACAACCTATTATACCAACTTATCATGCTCGTAATCCTCTATCTTATGCAATTTTGAGAAGTCCTGTGCCTGAGAAGTTTGAAACTCCTCGCTTTGAAAAATATGGTGGAGAAGGTGATCCTAATACTCATGTGGCAACATTCATGGCTATGTGTAGTGATTTCTAGTTTCAAGAGGACTTGTTAGCAAAACTTTTCCCACGATCTCTAAAAGATACTGCTTTGGAGTGATTTTGCTCTTTACCTCCAAATTCAATACACTCTTTCTCTTAGCTAGTTGATCAATTCTTACAACATTTTCAAGCAAACATTGGACCTCAAGTATCATTGATAGATTTAGTTCATTGCAAACAAGGTTCGAAAGAGAAGTTAACTGAGTTTATTAGTCAGTATCAAGCTCTTTATGCACAAATTCAATACCAAATGAACAATGAGGATGTTCAAAAGGTTTTTGTTACAAATCTACAGCCTAACATCTGTGATAAGATCCTCTTGATGAAGTATAACTCTTTTCAACATTTATGCACAGCCCTTCATGATTACCAATTTTCATCTAGTCGGTATGAAAACCAAAACTAATCAGCTCAAGTTGGTCAATCCACGGTTGGACCTTCACAAAACAAATTTAAGAGGAATAATAAGAGTTTCATCAAGGTTAATGGGCAGAATTCAAACAATTTTTCACAAGTGTCTACTATCACTAATCTGAATAGGGCACCATTTTAGAATCGACAACAACAAAGACAATTCACTCTGATATCTGACTCCTTACATTCTATCATGAATCAAGCAATGAGTAATAACCTCTTGAAGATTCCTCCAATTAAACCATTGAATACTAGCAGAATTCAAGGACCTTACTTCAATGCTAATGCTTTTTGTCACTATCATCAGCAACAAGGGCATGATACTGAACTATATATGCATCTTTAACATGAAATTCAAGACCTCATCAACTTGAATGTTATACAAGTAACTGGTGTGAATGACAATGGAAATAAGTCCATTACTCCTCTGAATAAGAATTTACAGATCTTTACTAATCCATTCCCTAGACATAATCAGAACAATATGATGGAACCAAATATAGTAAAGCAAGAAGATGACTATTTGGATTATGATGAAATAGTGGGTATGATAGAAGTGGATAAGGAGAAAATTGCAAATTCACCTCGTCCACGAAGAAAAGGTATCTATTATGAGGTTCCTCTGCAATTATCCCTTCAAGGATCGGGAGTCAACCAAGATGCACAAGATATACAAATTGAATAACCGAGACAAGAGATTGTGGTACAAGAAAAGGTTGATAAGATGAAAGATAGTCCATTTCACTGTGAAAGACTAACTTGTCGGAATAAGAAATCAAAGGATCAAAAAATAACAAGACAGTTATCATCAGTGGGAAATAGTAATGATTCCCCTCCTCGTAAACAATAGAAGATTTCAAATGTACAACAATTTGACAAACAAACACTGATTGGTCATCCTGAAGATACGAATCAAACAAAGGTGAACTATTCACCCTTTTTACAAAACATGATGGAGCACCTTTCTAAGATGCTCACAAGTTTGACCCTTTCCTAGAAATAGGTAAGTATTTCTAACCTTGGTGGTCACCTATGTCGTAGCATTATTTTCTCATTTATGTGACCTCCCCTCTTGTGTCGTGTTCCCCCCGTGATATGTTGTGTTGTTTAGGCCTCCTTGGATGACCCTTGATACTCTTGTAAGGTCAAGGATATTGGGGGACTTTTGTTGTGACCATTCTTCTATTTGTATCATCATTCTTCTATCTTGCTTCTTCTCTATTTTCATTGTTGTGTGTTGTGTCTTAGGCGCATAGAGTTGCAGTTGATGACCTAAGGGCATCCTCCTACATGACTATTTCTAAAGCACTTGTTCTCCTCTCTCTTTTTATTGTTTACCTTCTTCTAGTGATTCTATCTAGTCGGTGGATGATGAAAACCAACATATACTGATACGGACCATGTGTCCCTTCAGCAAGCAAAGCAAAAATGGACCTAGTCCATTTATGAAGATGGGGTTGATATATATATGATGCTTGGCTAGTAGAATCACTCCGTGTGATATATTGATGTTGTCTTATATTTGCTAACAAATCATAACAATACATCTTCTCCACGCACTTTTATTGTTTTGGTGTCTTGCCTTGTTGTTACACTCGATTCTGAGATGCCTGCAGTATAAGCCCCATGGCTATACTCAGACTCAAACCCATATGTGTAGCCTTGGCTTCTTTGTTTTTATGCATAGCTTTCATATTTGCTTCGATTAAGATGTGTTTGTGGGAACATTCAGTGATCGTGAGCACATGTCACCTTTGGGGGCATGGGCTTTGCGAAAGCTCTTGTTCCCTTGTGTGTTTTCTCTCTGCCTTAATGTGCTTGATATTGGTACATGATATCAACCACCTTAAGGTGGGGACATATAAGGTAAGTTGTCTGATGATTTTGGTACTAATGAAGCATGTTTGTAATCCCTCTGTGGAGGTGGGATGTTGTATCTCCAGCGCAAGTGCACATAGTTTTCTACATTGCAATCAAAAATCCCTCTACAGAGGTGGGATAATGTGCTTATCTTTTAATTCAAATCCCTCTGCGGAGGCAGGGATGGTGTATCTCTTGATCTAGTGCACATCCTTTTTATTTCAAAAGTCCTCCAAGTAGGCAGGGTTGGTGTATCCTCCCTTAAGCGTGTCTTTGGTGGTTTTTGTGGCATAAGCCCAACCGTTAGGTGTGTCTGCAACGTGTTTGAGATGGTGGGAACTTAATAATAAGCTCCTTCCATCACCTTGTTTTCTGTGTTTTAGATGTATAGTATGTCTTTGGCATGCTATATGGTCCTTATGGTTTCCATGTGTCTTCCGTGTGTTTTCCCCCGTGTGTAGTTTCAAGGGTGTGGTGAAATGCTCCTCCTACAGTCGAGCTTTGTATGGCATGTTTTCTCTAAGCATAGTCTTAAGGGTGTGGCAAAATGCCCCTTCTATGCTTCAGCTTTTGACATGGTGTGTTTTCTCTCAAGTGTAGTCTCAAGGGTGTGGCGAAATTCCCCTCCTACACTTTGGGATTTGTATGGTGTGTTTTCTCCCCCATATGTAGTCTCAAGGGTGTGGCAAAATGTCCCTCCTACATTTTGGGGTTGTGTGTTGCATTTTTACTTTCCTTGTATCTGCATTCACTGTATTCATTGTGTTTTGCATGTCTTCAATACTGTCTTATCCGTGTCTTGTGTGATTGTTATTGCCTTCTCCATGTTTTGTGTGCTTTTTACTGTCTTCTCTGTGTTTGGCATGTCTGCGACGTGTTTTCTCTAATATCTACCTAAGACTGGGGCTAGAGATAGTTCCTCAATCTTTGTGTATACATTAGCTCCAAGTGCCTGGCGTGTTTGTTGTGTTTTGACTGTACTTTAATGCATGTATGGGTCATAAGATCATACATACATTAAAGTGGGGGCTAAATGTTATGTCATTAAATATCCCCTAGGACTTTTACCTCCTAATTTTAGCTCTCGTGTCCCTTGTTTTTCATCATGCATGTTAAATCTGACTTCCGAGACAAAATGGCCTAAAACCCATGTCAAATGGGTCTTGAGGGACATTGTTGAGTTTGACCCTACCTTAAAATAGGTACCAGGGTCTTGGGTGCTCGCGCCCTAGTCCTGCCCTATTTTAGGTGGGTCCCAAATTTGAATGTTGATTATGTGACCATTAAAAGGTTTCCTTGCTGACATCTTAAGTTTGAATTACAAAATTTGTAGTGGGAATGCATAAATAAGCATGTTTAGGGTTTCATTTGTAAACTAGAGAAGATTATGATACTTTGGTGAACTTATGATTTTAGAGCATTCAAAGCATTCATTGTGGCAGAACGGACTTGTCTTGTTATTGTGTTTGTTATGCAGATTTGGCTTCATCTTCTCATGTGTTGAAGGATCTCCATCTATATGTGAGCTACACCTCTGAGGTGATATCTACTTGTGTTGAATCAATCATTTATCAATTTGTTTTTGCCTCTATCCTACAAGGATACGCACTCTTTATCAAACAATTGTGTTGGAAGGCTTGAATGCCATTCTGGGGCTTGACTGCCATTTTGGGGCTTGACTACCATTCCAAGGCTAAACACCACAACCCCCAACCTCATTCCTTGTGATTGCAGGTGACAGGTGTCATATCTTGCGGAGTGAAGTTGTAGAAGGCTACGACAGAGTGTGTAGATTCCAAATCTAAGAAGAAAAGTACTACAAGGGCTTGGGTACTCACCCCGAAGCCCTCCGGATCTTCAAAGCAAAAACCCTCTGGGACAATGGTGAACAGTAGAAGACAACTTCTGGAAATCTCTAAAGAAAGTCTTACCTTGGGCTTGGGCACCTGCTCTTTAGCCTCTGACTTTTTCGCATCCTGAATCTTGAAATCCGATATGTATCTACTTTGAATATAATATCTCAGTGTGCAAGAATTTGTTGGAATTTGTTTGTTTACTTACGATTTAGCATAATTAGGGTTTTGAGCATAATTGGGCATTAAATTAACACATTAAACATCAATTTCCATATTTCCCTATCATTACAAGTGGAAACCAACCTATAGGTGAATCCCCTTGCAAAAGTTGTGATTCAATTCAGTTAACTATCCTTGAATGTGTGTAGTGAAAGGAGGATCTAGGCATATCATCAAATCAATCATATTCCCACTTTTCCTACATTACAATTAGAATACAATTTATTCTATCATATTGATCTTATGAGTTCTTTGTGCTTTCCATTAGGCCTTCTTGATCTTCGGTGGCTATCTCCATAGCCAAATATTATAAATGAAAACATAAAAACATAGAATCTGAATGGTAGAAAATATTAATGAATATTAACAATGAACAAAAAAATAGCATAGAAATATAACTTAAAACATTATCTTGGGAAAACCCATTTGGGTAAAAAAACCTAGCTTCAAATCCATGTCACTCAATATATTGACTCAACAAATAGATTACAAACATAGTGAGATTTTTACATGCACCTTGAATGCTTTATGTTCATATTTTGAAGGAATTCAAGCATTGATCCAACATCTCCCTGCACAAAATATTCTATATTTTCCCAACACCAACACCTAATATATAGACTAAGGAGCTTCAAGATACAATATCCACCTGTCAACACGCAAGGTGGCAATTCAAGTTATGATTCTCCAACTTCCAAGAATCATTCCAAATTACATGTAATTGCTTCATCAAAGATTCTCTTACATGTCTACTTGTAACTCCATTCATCATGTTGTTACAAAGTAACCTACATGTCATACCCAACATTCCAAGTGGCAAATTGTGTCATCCAAGGAATCTAATGAAAACCTCCAAAAGTGTTGCCCCATTCAATGAGAAACCAAAATTAAAACACAATATAAATATTAAAATATTGCATGGCTTTAAATATGTATAACACACCTAACCAAAAATCCTAACAAAAAGTAGGCTTCATTAGACCAATTAATTATTCTCCATGGATTTCTATTATAGCGTTGGTAGCAAAACTTGATGGGAGCATTTGTATGTGTATTGATTTTCAAAATCTTAGTAAAGCATCATCCAAAGATGATGTTCCACTTTCAAATATTGTTTTGATTTTAGATGCTTGTATGATAATGAGAAATATATTTCTCTTCACAAGGCCCATGGGGGCATTTGTGGTGGACATTTGAGTGTAAAACTCTTGGTTCAAAGTCTATTGTATAGGATATTATTAGAGTAAGATGGAAAAAAATTCATATGATTTTGTCTAGAAATTCCCTACTATTACGTGGGAAAATGTCCCCTTTGGGGCTTTTCCCTCTTAAGGTTTAGCTCCTGGGTCCTTTAGAATGCATTTAGAGCATCTTGCATGATTTTGATGACTCTCAATGAGAAAACCCTGAAGTTTCATGGTAATTGGGACTTAGGGGATGCATTTATGATAAATCCTACCTGAAATAGGGGGGAGGACTTGGGCGATTGTGACCTAGTCCTACCCTATTTTAGGTTAGGACCAATTTTGGAGTGTCAGTTTATGACCGTTATTTAGGTCCTATGCCGACACGGTAAGTTTGAATTACAAAATTCTTGGCGAGAATGTTTGTAGTTGCATATATAAGCATGATTAGTGATTCATTTGTAAACTAGATGGATATTGTGAACTCATGGCTTATGTAGAAGTGATTCAAGGCATTCATTGTGTTGTTCTTGTGTTTGTATTTGCAGATTTGGCATCAATCTCCTCATGGCATGAAGAGCATCTTCCTTCCATGAGATCTTTACTACAAGGTGATATCAATTATGTTTTCTATCATTTATCATTTAGATTTTGTCTCTATCCTGTAGGGATACGCACTCTTTATCTAAAAATGATGTTCAGAAGACTTGAATGTCTCTCTGGGGCTGACTAAGGCAAGCCTCTAAACACCACAATCCCCAACCCATTTTTTCATGATTGCATGTTACAAGTTGCGAAAGAAGAAAAAGTGGAGTTGCAGGAGAGTAGTGCAAACTGTTGGAATTGCAGATCAGAGAAGAAAATAGGGACCTAGACTTAGGTGCCCACTCATTAGTCCTCTGGATCTCGCAATAGAAAAATCTCTGGAATGACAGGAACAAGTTACAGACAAGGTTCCCAAATCTCGATAGAAATTGTGGTACTGGACTCAAGCACCCACTCATTAGTCCCCAAATTTTTTGTTTTCTAAACTTCAAATTCTGGTATGCAGTTGATTGTCATTCGATATCTCTGTGTGTGATCATTTTCTGTAATTTGTCTTTTTGTTCACGAATTCATGTAATTAGGGTTTTGAGCATAATTGGGCTTAATTGAACAACTAGATCTCATGATTCCAATATTCCCCTATGTTCCAGGTGACAGAAGGTCTGTAGTAGGTTCCTCTACTCAGCTGAAATTCCTTGAATGTTTAGTGGTGAAAGGAGGATTAACACAAACTATCAAAATCAACCCTAAACAAATCCTAAACATTTTTCACACTAAACATTTTGGTGAACCCATGTTATTTGAATTTTTCACCTTGATGAGTGTTGTGATTTAGATTTACATTCATTTCATTTTTCATCTTATTGCATTTGGAAAATTACAAAAAAATTGAAAAATTAGAAAATTTTGAAAAAACAAATTGGCATTTTTAGCTTGCATTTTCAAATAATTTGATTTAGTTTGCATCTAATTTCAATAAATTTCTATCATTATCATCAGATCTAATTTAAAATACATAAATTTTTCATTCATCATTCATTTAGATTACATTTTCATGCTTAAATTGATGAAAATTGCTTGAAATTGTGCATTTTTCCATATAACCTAGTTTTGCATTAGCTAGGGTTTGTAGTCAAAATATTGTTTCATATTTTGCTACCCTTTTTAAAAAACTCATTAGGACTTATTTCTAACTGTAGTGTTGCGTCATAATGGTTTTCTTGCAAAATTTCATGCCTAGGGTTTGAAAACCTTGATTTTTCACTAGATTTTGGCTTTATCGTCTCTCTAGATTTGCACCATAGGCGTGTTGTAGATGATTTTTCTACACTAATTAGATTTTATCAGGGTTATTATCTTCTTCCCATCCTAAAATTATTTACAACACCTTTTTTATTGAGCTCTTACATTGAAAATTTGGTGAAAATTTGCATATTTTGGCTAAATTTCCCTAGGGTTTGACCTAGATTTGCACTCCAAGCATGTTGTGATGTATTTTATGGATTTAGGTGACTAATATTACTGTTATAATCTTCTAAACATCTTAAAATTCTTTACAACACCCCTTTTATTGGGTCTTTACATTGAAAATTTGTGAAAAATTGCATATTTGAGTGTATTTTCACTAGGTTTTGACTTGTCATCATTCTAGATTTGCATCAAAAGTGTGTTGTAAAGGATATTATTTCTATATTGGACTGATATCAAACATATTATTTTCTTCCCTTTACAACACCTTTTCTTTCACTTATTTGCATTGAAAAAAGTTGAAACATCAAGCACTTTAGATCTTAAACATATCTTGCTCCTTGGGTTTGTTCAATTAGTTTGTGAATTAAGTGTTGCATGCTTTTGTATGAGTATTATAACTCACTTCTCTGAAAGAAATATCCCTTTAAGAATAAGTATAAGACTCATGAGATCTAGTGTTCTTCAAGAATTTGACATCCATACCTCTAAAAATCCATTGAATACCTTCTTTACATTTGAAAGGAGAGATACAAATTTTGCAAGATATTATACCTCATACAACCACTATGGAAGATCAAATATTTCATGATGTTAATGACACTATTGAGGTGGTCACATAGGTACCTGATGAGCAAATAAACAAACTTGATAAAGAGTTAGCCGATTTTCAAGCATTTGTTGAAACTGAAAGGATAGCGGAAGAAGTTGTACTTGTGATTCACAACATAAGAGAATTGATAAAAGAAGGACAAGATGGTATTAATGTTATCTAAGGTTTAACACATATTGTACACAATAGTGTCATGACGGTGACTGAATGTGTGAATGGTATCAAAAACATGTCATCACCATCTCATACACAAGTATCAGCACCTATACCGACTACGAGAATATCTACATTTACATTGACAATTTTAATAACTAATGCAAACGCTTGTAGTAATGCTGCCACGAGTATTGGAGTATCTAATGGAACTAGTTCACAAAATTACAAAGCTGTGGGATTTAATTATCAAAACTTGGTTTCTAATGGGACCTCTTCTATGAATACTTATTCTCAACCACCTCTGCATTCCACCTATTCTCAACCACCTATCACATATAACCACTTGCAACCACCTTCCACCTATCACTATGTCCAACTACCATTGAATTATTCACAGACTCCGCTTATCACTACTCAGGCTCAATCACCCCCTCACTTTGATTCTAATTCCTCGTAACAAACTACATCTCCCAATGATGCCATCCTAAACCAACTTTTGCAAGGCATGACTTCATTACAGCAAAAGGTGACAAAATTGACAAATTCTTCACAACCTAATATACCAACTTATCATGCCCGTAATCCCTTATCTCATGCAATCCTAAGAACCCCTATGCCTGAGAGGTTTGATACTCCTTGATTTGAAAAATATGATGGAAAAGTCGATCCCAATACTCATGTGGTGGCATTCATGGCTATGTGTAGTGATTTCTACTTTGAAGAGGACTTGTTAGCAAAACTTTTCATGTGATCTCTCAAAGATATTGCTTTAGAATGGTTTTTCTCTTTACCTCTGAAGTTAATACACTCCTTTTCGCAGTTAGTTGATCAATTTTTAAAACATTTTCAAGCAAACATTAGACCTCAATTTTCTTTGATTGATTTAGTTCATTGCAAGCAAGGTCCGAAAGAGAGGTTAACAGAGTTTATTAGTCAATATCAAGCTCTCTATGCACAAATTCAATATCAAATGAAGGATGAGGTGTTGTTATATGGAGCCTAATCAGACTCGAAGGTTAAATTTACCCCACTTTTATTGGCGCGGTTTCCCCCCAAATTACTACGGGGTCAAGGGGCAACGCGCCTTGCGGGGTCTAGGGGCAGTGCCCCTGTCGCAATACAGGGTGCAGTCAAGGGGCAGCGCCCCCGAAACCTCACACAGTTTTTTATAATTATATAAAGGCACCGGGAGTTATTTTTTCATTGACCGACATAAAAAACCCTATTTTGTAACCGACAAAAACGGCTTTATAAAAGTGGCTAAGGGTTAGGGTTTTGATATATTGTATTGTAGCATTTTGCAGCGGTATTGAGTCGCAGGGATTGCTGATTGTAATCGGTTTGATTTACTGGATAATAATATTGGACTCTCTGTTTGGTGGATGTAGCCTGAGTTTGGGTGAACCACATTAAAACTTGTCTCTCGCTGTTATTATTTGTGTGTATTTCCATTCCTTTTTTAATCTTTATTTGCATTTAATTGATATCTTCTGCCGGCTAACCCTAACATGAGGATGTTCAGAAGGTGTTTATTGCAAATCTATGATAAGATTCTCTTGATGAAGTATAACTTCTTTCAACATTTATGTACCACCCTTCGTGATTATCAACTTTTGTCTAGTCAGTATGAAAACCAAAACTCATCGGCTCAAGTTGGTCAATCCATGGGTGGACCATCACAAAACAACTTTAAGAGGAATAATAATAGGAGTTTCATCAAGATTAATGGATTGAATTTGAATAACTTTTCCCACATGTTTACTATCACTAATCCGAAGAAGGCATCGTATCAACAAAGAAAGTTTACTCCGATATCTGAGTTTTATCATTCTATCATGAATCAAGCTATGAGTAATAATCTTAAGAAGCTTCCCCCAATTAAGCCTTTGGATCCTAATAAAACTCAAGGACCTTATTTCGATGCTAATGCCTTTTGTCATTTCCATCGACAACAAGGACATGATACTGAACAATGTATGTGTCTTAAACATGAAATACAAGACCTCATTGATTCGAATGTTATACAAGTATTAGGTGTGAATGACAATGGAAATAAGTCGGTTGCTCCGCCGAATTAGAATTTAGAAATCTTTACTAATCCTTTTCCTAAGCATATCGATAACAATATGATGGAACAAGGTATAGTGGAAGTAGACGATGATGATTACTTGGAATATGATAACATCATGGATATAATAGAAGTAGATAAGGAAAAGTTGGATAACCCACCTCATCCACGTGGAAAAAGAATTTATGTTGAGGTTCCTCCTCCGTTATCTTTACAAGAATTGGGAGATAACTGAAATGCATCAGGAAAAAACAATGGAACAACCAATACAAATAATTATAACAAAATAAAAGAGTGAACTAGTACAAGATGATTCTTGTCACTATGGTAGATGAAATCAACAAAGAAAGCTAGCTAAAAATTAGAAACGAGTATGAAGATTATCATCAGTTGGAAATAATAGTGGTTCTCCTCTTCATAAGCAACAAAAGGTCTTACATACACAAGAATTTGAGAAACAAGCATTACATGGATTTTCTAACACCAAACAAGACTCTCATAAGAACCACTCAACCTTCACAAAAAACTTGTTCAAATACCTCTCCAAGAGGTTCGCAAGTTCTAAAATTTAGTACGATGGTACTACCAGGTAAGTATTTCTAACCCTTTATCTCTCGTGTTTTGTATCCCCCATGATGTGTTATGTGTTATTTGAAGGCCTCCTGGGATGACCCTTGATTCTCTTGTAAGGTCTAGGATACTAGGATACCACCTCTATTGTGACCCTTCTTCTATTTGTATCATCATTATTCTATATTGCTTCTCCTCTATTTTCACTATTGTGTGTTGTGTCTTATGGACATAACGTTGCGGTTGGTGACTTGGGGGAACCCTCCTACATGACTATCCCTAAGGCACTTGTTTCTCCTCCCTTGATTTATTGTTTCCCTTCCTCTAGTGTTTCTATCTAGCAGGCAGATGATGAAAAATATTTTATACTGATGCAGACCTCGTGTCCCTTTAGTGAGAAATCAAAAATTGGACTTAGTTCCTATATGACGATGGGGTTGTTATTTATTATCCGATGCTTGGCTAGTAGTGTAGTGCCCCTCCATTTTCACTTTGGTTATGCAAGTAGTCTGGCTAAGGAACCTGAAGATGAAGATGGAATATAAGCTTATGTTCGTACTTTCATAGGTATGATGCAATAGTATGTTGTTAGGATAAGTGAAAAGGACAACATCGCACCATTGAACATATGGGGGACATACAAGAATGAGATACGAATGTTGGATTTCCTTTCCAAGTGTTTTGGCTATTAAGAATTTGTGCTCTAATTGGTATGCTTGAGTGAACAAGTACTAGGTTACGTCTCCACCTAAATTGGTAGGTCTGAGCGTACCTTGAAACCCAATGGATCTATTGAACAGAGATAACATATGGTCCCCTAGTTAGTCATCATTCTTGAAAAGGATGAGTATCCAGTTCTGCACCCAGTCAGTGTTGTCTGTATGGGCATGTTAGTCAGTCACCATCGTTGTGGTCATGTTTTTTGATTGTGCATAGTGTCAAGAACAACACTCTCTCGACGGAGAGAAAGTATCATCAGAGAGGGGGCGTCTAGTCGACTGCAAGCAAATTGTGTTGAAGGAAAACTATGCACACACCACTTAGTTAATTTTGCATTAATGTTTCTTTGCATAAAAATATATATATTGATTTATTTTATTGCATAAATATTTTGAATGATAGACTTAAGTAAATATTAGTCACAAATAAATTTATTTGTTCAAATTGCAAAATTAGAAATACATGCATTTTTAATTTATATCTTCTGAAAAGATTCTTTTATGCTTTTTCATTATTGTCTGAGTAATGTTTTCTATTTTCACCACTAGGATGAAGTGGCAGTTACAAGAGAAAATCTTGTAAAAAAAAATTCTTTTTCAATTTTGGGAGCTAATTTTAGAAAAGATGAGAAGGTGGAGTTATTGAGATTTATTGTCTTTTCTATTTTGCTTTAGAGCGCATGTTTGAAAGGAGGCTCTATAGGAATTTGAGGATTTCTCTTTTTGTTAAAAACAAAGATCATTTGGAGATTGGGAGGGGGGTTTTGTAGTTGTGGAAATTGATCTCGGCATTGAATCTCATCTCAGGCAAGCACTTGGCCCAGGTTCCATCATCTTCTACTTCCTAACTCTGATTTGTTTTGAAATAAATGTTATGAAATTGTTTGATCCATTCTCTTTCTGTCAATGCTTTTGTTTGAGTGTTGTAAGAGCCTTTATATCAAATCCATTTTGTGCATTTTTTGCAAACATTGCAATTCAAGAGACTATATCTCTGGGGCATCAGCCAATCAATTCAAGTGCCTTGTCTATTACGAGATCTTGCATACATCTCTGTTAGAGAGATTGCTCTACTGTTACTTGTCAATTGCATTTTCTTAAATGTTTCAAAGCCCTCCTCAGCTAATTCCTTTTTGTGTATATCCTACCATCATTTCATTCCAATGGATTTATCTCCTAGAGACATTCACAAAATAGCTTGCGTGCATGCTCCTACTTTTCACATACCAGTCTATTAGGGTCGTTGCAACTACAATATCTGGAAGATTCATCTAACCTTCATGCTTTGATGGATGTCTTACCCATTTCCAAGCCATCTCAATGGACCTTACTTGGATCGATACTTTTTGTAGGCCATGGGCTGCTGATTGTCATCCCTCAACCAAGCCTCTATGCAGGCTGATTTCCTTCTCCATATAGATGCACAATGGTCTCTACAAACACCTCTTTCATAGGGACACAATTGTATCTGTTTGTTAGTTTATAAGGTCTTCAACAAATCCATATTGTGTGTATCCTGCAATCATTGCATTAGATTTACACTTGCCAATTGTATTGCTTGAAGGTTTCTAAAGCCGTTTCGATAAATCTATTTTTGTGTTTATTCTGAGATTAATGTACTCCATGAAATGAAATCCCTATAGATTTAATAGGTATCTCAATGATAAAGTTTAGGATGTCTTCAAGATAACCAGGACGGGCAAGGAGGTCATCTATGCACACATAATGATCAACTTAAGGCATAATGCAATAAGGTTTACAATTGTGTTTGAAGTATGTATAGCTCTCGCCCATTGTTAAACCCACATGGCTGCATGCACCTAGGCCACAAGCAAAGCTTACAATGTTTAGGATATGTTCCATATGCTTCATTAATTCAAAGATTTTGAGAGCATTCTTGCCAATTCCACGATCATTACATTCCATGAGACAACTCTTTGAGGCATTCTGTCAAACAATTTATGTGCTTTATCTATGATTCTACATTTTACATACATGCTTACCAGAGCTTTTGCAACCATTTTATCTCACAAAAGCCCCCTACCATTATGTGTGATGGACGTTTATAACCTCTTCCAAAGCTTTTGATAGAGTGCAGCTCTGAAAGATGCTAGAAAAGGTGGCAGAGTCTAGATCCACACCTGCCAATTGCATTTGCTTGAAAGTCCTTAAAGCTTTTATTATCGAATCATTCTGTGAAACAACATCTCATTGAGGCTGTCTGTCAAACAGTTCGTGAACCTAGTCTATGCTTTCTATTTTCTCTTTTCCACACCTTCAATCTTACTTTTTGTAAGACTTTCTAATCTTTATTTTTATTGTGTTGTCCTTAGTGACTCCATATGAGTCTTATCTTAAAAGATAGAAATATTTCATGCCTCTCAGTCATATTTTGAAAGTATTTAAGGTTAGTTTACATCTGTTAATGAATGGAATTTATTTTTTGGCTTGATTGGGTTATTAACGAGTATCTCCCGTAGATACATTTTGTATGCTTGAAAGGCTTTTATTATTTATACTAATTAAAAAGGAATATATTTAAATTATTGTTAATGGAATAGGAAAGTATATGATTATATTACAATAATAATTAATTATTATGTGAATGCTGAGGAAGATGAAATTTGTGCAAATTATCATATCTAGACTTTATTGCATAGCTAGGCAAGCATGAAAGAACTGAACTCATTACATTCTTAACTTATGGAGATACTCTTATATTGCTTTTGAAATAAATGATTCCTCGTGTTCAAATAAGTAGATCCAATGTTTTACTACTTGAATTACATTGTTATAGTTCGGTATATGCTATCTTATTATATTGTAACTAGGATGTGATCTTCAAACCTCTTTATTAGATCATAACTATTTTAACTAAGTTGGTACTTACTTTTCCATACATCTAAAACAGTATGATAGTAAGTGTATTCCTTATAGATATTCATACAATGTCAATAGCAAGTATGAACACAAAAATCACTTAGCATCCAACTCATACATACATCTCATGTACACATAATGGCCAACTTGGTGATTAGTTCTCACAAGATATATAATTAAATTTATATTTATAAGGTCACACCCACTTTCTCATGATGACTTTATTAATTAAGGTATTTAGTTAGAATAGAGATTTTTTGTGTTAGGATCTAAGAAGAATGTTGCATGGACATAGTTAGTACCACCACTTAGTTGTTTGATACTATTCCCATTATTAAATGTAGGCAGACAATGAATTAGATAAGTGATGGATGATATATCTTTCCATCCATTTAATTCTTGTACAAGGAAACTAGGATAATTTGGTTAACTAGTGCCTAATGGTTGGTAATAAGCTCATAAATATTGTCTTCTTCTAGATTGATGAGGACATGTGAAACAAGATTATGATTAGATGATTTAAAATATATATATATATATATATATATAAACAAACTCTTTGTAAGCCAATTCCATGCCTCTAGAGTCTGTGAGGTATAGTTTTGAAAGTCTGGAGTAGAGATTGCTTGGACCTCTCTGAATTAGTTCTTCTCGCAATTTCTAACACTACTCCCTTGCCTCATCTCTTTCTTTGCAAGTTTCATGAAGATGCTGCATTGGTTGTCCTATTGTCTCTTCATGTTGTTTGATTTCATCCCTTGTAGTTAATCAGGTAGATTATAATTCAAGGGTTGTATAAATATAATTAATATCTGGTGTTGAGTTATTTGTGTTATTGACCCGTTTTGTATTGGATCCATGGGTAGTTATTTCTTTGATAGTTTACTATCTATCTGACTATTTGTTGTAGTGGGACCTTATGTTATCTCCTAGCATGAGGGGTGGACCTTAGGGTTCCACATGGTCGGGTGGTTGTGTTTTTTCTCCATTGGTATTTTCCTTTCCGTTGTTCATGTGTGAGAAGGATGTATCTTGTGAGACAGATTCCAGATCTTGTCTAGTTTGAGGAGACAGTTATTCATGTTCATATTCTATTCTTTTATATCAATGGAAACATGTACTGTAACTTTGATACATATACTCCAGTGTATTCAGGAAAGTGATATTGTTAACATTGTAATGATGTACTCTCATGTTAAGGAAATGGTATATGTACTGGAAATCATGTATTCATGATCTTGATGTCTACCTTTTTGATGATACAATATGGAAATATATGTGTTTACTCAATTCATTTGATACAATACATTTAGAATGAATTATTGTTGTTAGTTAACTCATAACGTTGGTTAGATCCTGTTAATAGTTGTTAAGTAATGCAGCCGTGAAACCTTAGAGGATAATGCTTAGTTTAATGATATGTATAGATATGTTTAACATTGCTTGTTATTTCTATCATTTAAAAAAAAAAGAAAAAGAAAAAAAATTGTCCTGTTTGTATAGCATAGTTGTGTCATTCTCTAAGGTTCCTAGGCAGGGCATTACATTTGGTATCAGAGTCAGGTTGAAGCACTGGGATCTTTGGTTAATGTTGTTGCCCATGTCTAGTTATAAGTAATTGTTCTTATGCAAGTGATAGGGACTCTTGTGTTGGATAGATTATCAGACACCTTGTGTATTCTCCTGTTGTGTGTGATCCCTTAGACATGTGTAATTAATTTATCCTCCTAGTGTGGCCTTGATTTATTTCCATGACTTCCAGTTTCTTAAAAGTGCAAATTTAGTTTGGAATGTATGTTATGTGGTTTTGAAAGAAAAACCCTAGCCTGAATGTGTCATCCCTTCATGTGTGCTCCTGGTTGGTAATGGTGTTTACATTCATATGTGGTCCAGTGCACTTTCATAATGATAATAATATGTTGCTTGTAAAAGGGGTTGCTTGGTTGGACTAAGGAATCACATTGGTTATGATTTTGCAAAGGGAATTATATTGGTTATGGAAATAAATGTACTTATGGTAGTAATGGAATTGTGTATGTAAATGTAATCTTCCCCTATAAATGTGAGAAACCAATAACATTGCATTGGTTGAGTGTTGTGAATACCCCATACTTGCTTTGTGTGCCCATGGGATGGTGATACTATGAACCCACCTATGGGAAATATGTTGTATTTTAGGTGTGGAATTAACCATACCATCATGTGTACTTGTATGTTTGTTACCTAATTGAGGGCCAACCCGCGTGTGGTTGAAAATTATATATAAGAGTAGCCAAAAGTTAGTTTTGTAGATTCTCTTCTTTTGGTTCTTTAGTCCCTCAGTCCATGAAGGGGTAGTAGCAGCTACAAAGTTCCTTTGGCGGAGTGTGCAGTGTACGCATATTGCGGTGCAGAGCAGTTCCCCGCTCAATCGAACTTGAGGAAAGTACTCACTACTTCCCCTTAAGATGGATCAGGGTACTTGATCAATATGTGCTAGCACACTCCCCACAGTTCTTGAGCATATTGATGGTATTTCTTGGATGATCATCTACCTTGTCTTCATGAAAGGTATGACATGCCACATGACTTGTCAGTTGGGGGCCAGGGTCTAGGATGAGAAGGACCTGCATGGACAACCCAACTAGAATTATGTGATGACATGTGTCACCACTTGGGGGCTGAGGTCTAGAAGGAAAGGGACCTACATGGACAACCCAAGTGAGACCATGTGCCCCATGTATATTTGAGGTACAACATGTGGAGGGAGGTTTGTTACCCATGCTGAGATAGATTTTGTATCTGTACATGTTCTGACATGATGCAATAGGTATGATGCCACACACCACTGATATTCTGACATAGTGCTGATGATGATGTTGTGTTGCTAATGGTAGCAAGTTGGGCTCGAGGACATGATGCGACATGCATAGACACATGAAGGTGCACTATGAGATTATGTTGATAGCCTACTTGTGTGATGAGTGTAATGGGGCCTCATACCCTTGTAGAGGGATACTCATGTTTGCTTTCAATAGTGTTTAGGTCAGTTAGCATATGGGTATGTCCTAGCCATGTATACCTCTAGCTATGGCGAGTACTTGCATGTGCCTTTTCCACGAGGTGTCGCTATGCGGGGTGTGTTATGTGCGTGCCTACTTCCGTGGAGCCACAGACACACCACCATGTGGTATACGACTGGTACGTGCCTTCTCCAACTGGTGTATGACCATGTCGCACTCAGACATGATGTGGGATGTGGCCAAGGTGCACATTCCATGTGGGCAGTCAAGGAGTGCGTGGGCCACTTGGCTAGTCCATGTTGCATGATGATGTGATGCAGGGTGTAGCCGAGGAGTACAATCTTAGCCATGTGGATGGCGTGCTCATTCCGTACCACATGAGGGATATTGCTATAGCCTGATGTTGTTCCCTCCTTCCTCATTTGGTGGATATTATCTAGTCACATATTGTTATATAGTGTAATTTCAAATATTGTGGATTTTCTTTATGGTTATTGATGATTTTCTATTGATTGTGAAGACCGACACTTTGTTGATATTTGATTGTGATGGTTTAGCCACACTTTGTGACCTTATTTGCAAGTAACCCTCATGATTACATTTGATTTAGTGTTGAAATTGCGTGCATTTCTTTCTTTATTGTTGAAATTAAATTTTTATTTAATCTTTCTTTATGATTTTGGTGGCTAAACTAGTTTATCCTTATTGTTTTCAATGTTAGCCATGTGTCGTATTGTGATTCCTCTCCAAGGACATATGAGGCAAACTTGGTGAGTGTATATGAGGAAGCAGATGTAGGGAACCTTGAGGATGGGGGTATGTGAGCCTGTTATACAGCTAGGACCCACTACCCACCTATGTGTGATGACTATCTCTTAGAGGCTAACCACCTTATACAACAAGAGAGAGATCATTATGGTCTTGTTTGGATGCTCTCATCTTGTGTGTGTGGCCTAACACCAAAAAACCACTGAGTGTGAGGTATGGATTATGTGAGATGGATTTTAGCTCTTGGCTCATGGATTAGTATGCTTCTTTCCAGTGTCCAGATGGACCCTTGTGAAGCCTTGTGATGTGATTCTTGATAATGTGAATTGGTTTGTATGTGAAGAATGTATGTTAAATCATGAATATAGTACTTATGAAATGATAAATTGTGTCTCCATGCTTCAAAAAGGTGCAAAATCATGATCTTTTGTTGAATATGTAATGAGATTTAGTGTTGTAAAATAATTAAAGTGGAATGTATTATTTATAAATGATAGATATTTGATGGAAGAGTGCGTTTTATATGTATAAATATGTTGTTATTTTGTGAAAATATAGCATTCTAACGTATTGATTGCTTAACAGCAAATTGAAAGAGGAATTGTAATGGAGGTGCATTTGAAATTGAATACTTTATATGTTTATGATATGAGAATTTATATTAGTTAGGATTAAAAAGAGTGTAATGTTTTCCTTGTCCTGAGAGAAATTGATGGGTGTCAATGCTGACATGTAAGGATTTTGAGTGGTTTATGTACTATGGAATCATTTTTGAAATACAAGTCTTAATTGTGTTAATATTGTGACATTGGAAATTAGAAGGGTAGATTATGTTTGAAATGAAGTATATAAGTTCATATTTTGTGAGATAAATCCTTTCCATAAGCAAGCTAGAGTATATTATTTTTATGAAATGAATCAGCTTTGATGTTGGTAATAATGTGTTATGTTTCCATCCTAGTTTGCGACTTCCAGGAGTAAGTCAAGTTTTAGGGGGGAGGATGTAGTGCCCCTCTATTTTCACTTTGGTTGTATAGGTAGTCTGGCTAAGGAACCTAAAGATAAAGATGGAACATAATCTTTTGTTCATACTTTCATAGGTATGATGCTAGTATGTTGTTAGGATAAGTGGAAAGGGCGACATCGTACCATTGAACGTATGGGGGACATACGGGAATGAGATACAAATGTTGGAGTTCCTTTCCAAGTGCTTTGGATATTAAGAATTTGTGCTCTAATTGGTATGCTTGAGTGAACAGGTACTAGGTTACGTCTCCACCTGAATTGGCAGGTCTGAACATACCTTGAAACCCAATGGATTTGTTAAACGAAGATAACATATGGTCCCCTAGTTAGTCATCATTCTTGAAAAGGATGAGTATCCACTTCTGCACCCAATCAATGTTGTCTGTATGGGCATGTTAGTCAATCACTGTCGTTGTGGTCATGTTTTTCAATTGTGCATAGTGTTAGGAACAACACTCTCTCAACGGAGAGAGGGTATCATCGTAGAGGGGGCATCTAGTCAACTGTAGGCAAATTGTGTTGAAGGACATCTATGCACACACCACTTAGTTAATTTTGCATAAATGTGTCTTTGCATAAAAATATATATATTGCATTTATTTAATAGCATAAATATTTTGAATGATAGACTTAAGTAAATATTAGTCACAAAGAAATTTATTTGTGCAAATTGCAAAATTAGAAATACATGCATTTTCAATTTATATCTTCTGAAAAGATTCTTTTATGCTTTTTCATTATTGTTTGAGTAATGTTTTATATTTTCACCACTAGGATGAAGTGGCAATTACAAGAGAAAATCTTGTAAAAAAAAATTCTTTTTCAATTTTGAGAGCTAAGTTTAGAAAAGATAAGAAGGTGGAGTTATTAAGATTTATTGTCTTTTCTATTTTGCTTTGGAGCGCATGTTTGAAAGGAGGCTTTGTAGGAATTTGAGGATTTCTCTTTTTGTTAAAAAAAAGACCGTTTGGAGATTGGGAGGGGGGTTTTGCAGTTGTGGAAATTGATCTCGGCATTGAATCTCAGCTCAGTCAAGCACTTGGCCCAGGTTCCATCATCTTCTACTTCCTATCTCTGATTTGTTTCGTAATAACTGTTAGGAAATTGTTTCATCTATTATCTTTCTGTCAATGTTTTTGTTTGAGTGTTGTAAGAGCCTTTATATCAAATCCATTTTGTGCATTTTCTACAAACATTGCAATTCAAGAGACTATATCTCTGGGGTGTCAGCCAATCAGTTTGGTACCTTGTCTATTGCGAGATCTTGCATACATCTTTGTTAGAGAGATTGCTCTGTCGTTACCTACCAATTGTGTTTGCTTAAATGTTTCAAAGTCCTCCTTAGCTAATTCATTTTTGTGTATATCCTACAATCATTTCATTCCAAGGGATTTATCTCCTGGAGACATTCACAAAACAGCTCGCGTGCATGCTCCTACTTTTCGCATACTAGTCTATCAGGGTCGTTGCAACTACAATATCTAGAAAATTCATCTAACCTTCATGATTTGATGGATTCCTTACCCATTCTTACCTGGATCAAGATTTTATGTAGGTCACGAGTTGCTGATTGTCATCCCTCAACCAAGCCTCTATGTAGGGCAATTTCCTTCTCCATATAGATGCATAATGGTCTCTGTAAACACCTCTTTCATAGGGATAAGATTGTATCTATTTGTTAGTGTATAAGGTCTTCAACAAATCCATACCATGCATATCCTACAATCATTAAGTTGGATTTACACTTGTCAATTGCATTGCTTGAAGGTTTCTAAATCCATTTTGATAAATCTATTTTTGTGTTTATTCTGAGATTAATGTACTCCATGAAATGAAATCCCTGTAGATTTAATAGGTATCTCAATGATAAAGTTTAAGGCATCTTCAAGATAGCCAGCACAGGCAAGGAGATCATCTATGCACACATAATGATCAACTTAAGGCATAATGCAATAAGGGTTACAATTGCGATTGAAGTATGTATAGCTCTCACCCACTGTTAAACCCACATGGCTGCATGTACCTAGGCCGCAAGAAAAGCTTACAATGTTTAGGATATGTTCCATATACTTCATTAATTCAAATATTTTAAGAGCATTCTTGCCAAATCCATGACCATTACATTCCATGAGACAACTCTTTGGGGCATTTTGTTAAACAGTTTATGTGCTTTATCTATGATTCTACAATTTACATACATGTTTACCAGAGATTTTGCAACCATTTTATCTCACAAAATCCTCCTACCATTATCTTGATGGATGTTTATAACCTCTTCCAAAGATCCTAATAGAGTGTAGCTCTGAAAGATGCTAGAAAAGGTGGCAGACTTTAGATCCACACCTGCCAATTGCATTTTCTTGAAAGTCTTTAAATCTTTTATTATCGAATCATTCTATGAAACAACATCTCATTGAGGCTTTCTATCAAACAGTTCATGAACCTAGTCTATGCTTTCTCTTTGCTCTTTTCCACACCTTTGATCTTGCTTTTTGTAAGACTTTATAATCTTTATTTTTAGTTTTTTGTCCTTAGTGACTCCATATGAGTCTTATCTTAAAAGATAGAAATATTTCACGCCTCTTAGTCATATTTTGAAAGTATTTAAGCTTAGTTTACATCTGTTAATGAATGGAATTTATTTTTTGGCTTGATTGGATTATTAACAAGATCTCTTGTAGATACATTTTGTATGCTTGAAAGGCTTTTATTATTTGTACTAATTAAAAAGGAATATATTTAAATTATTGTTAACGAATTAGGAAAGTATATGATTATATTACAATAATAATTACTTATTATGTGAATGCTGAGGAAGATGAAATTTGTGCAAATTATCATATCTAGACTTTATTGCATAGCTAGGCAAGCATGAAAGAACTGAACTCATTACATTCTTAACTTATGGAGATACTCTTATATTGCTTTTGAAATAAATGATTCCTCATGTTCAAATAAGTAGATTCAATGTTTTATTACTTGAATTACATTGTTATAGTTTGGTATATGCTATCTTATTATATTGTAACTAGGATGTGATCTTCAAACCTCTCTATTAGATCATAACTATTAACTAAGTTGGTACTTACTTTTCCATACATCTAAAATAGTATGATAGTAAGTGTATTCCTTATAGATATTCATACAATGTCAACAACAAGTATGAACACAAAAATTACTTAGCATCCAACTCATACATACATCTCATGTTCACATAATGGCCAACTTAGTGATTAGTTCTCACAGGATATATAATTAAATTTATATTTATAAGGTCACACCCACTTTCTTATGATGACTTTGTTAATTAAGGTATTTAGTTAGAATAGAGAATTTTTGTGCTAGGATCTAAGAAGAATGTTGCATGGACATAGTTAGTACCACCACTTAGGTTTTTGATACTACTCCCATTATTGAATGTAGGCAGACAATGAATTAGATAAGTGATGGATGATATATCTTTCCATCCATTTAATTCTTGTACAAGGAAACTAGGATAATTTGGCTAACTAGTGCCTAATGGTTGGTAATAAGCTCACCTTAGGTATAGATGAAGAAATAGATTAAAGGTATCCTTTCTTGGATTAATAATAGATGATATGAGAATTAGAGTGACTTTAATAGATAATAAATATTGTCTTTTTCTAGATTGATGAGGAAATGTGAAACAAGACTATGATCAGATGATTTAAAATATATATATATATATAGAAACAAACTCTTTGTAAGCCAAGTCCATGCCTCTAGAGTCTGTGAGGTTTAGTTTTGAAAGTCCATAGTAGAGATTACTTAGACCTCTCTGAATTAGTTCTTCTTGCAATTTCTGACACTACTCCCTTGCCTCATCTCTTTCTTTGCAGTTTCATGAAGAAGTTGCATTGGTTGTCCTATTGTCTCTTCATGTTGTTTGATTTCATCCCTTGCAGTTAATCAGGTAAATTATAATTCAAGGGTTGTATAAACATAATTAATGTCTAGTGTTAAGTTATTTGTGTTATTGACCTGTTTTGTATTGGATCCATGGGTAGTTCTGGCTTTGATAGCTTACTGTCTATCTAACTATTTTTTGTAGTGGGACCTTATGTTATCTCCTAGCACAGGGGGTGGACCTTAGGGTTCCACATGGTCAGGTGGTTGTGCTTTTTATCCATTGGTATTTTCCTTGCCATTGTTCGTGTGCGAGAAGGATGTATCTTGTGAGACAGATTCTAGATCTTGTACTAGTTTGAGGAGACAGTTATTCATGTTCATATTCTAGTCTTGTATATCAATGGAAACATGTATTGTAACTTTGATGTATGTACTCCAGTGTATTTGGGAAAGTGTTATTGTTAACATTGTAATGATGTACTCTCATGTTAAGGAAATGGTATATGTACTGGAAATCCTGTATTCATGATCTTGATGTCTACCTTTATGATGATACAATATGGAAATATATGTGTTTAATCAATTCATTTGATACAATACATTCAGAATGAATTATTGTTGTTAGTTAATTCATAATGTTTGTTAGATCCTATTAATAGTTGGTAAGTAATGCAACCGTGGAACCTTAGAGGATAATGCTTAGTTTAATGATATGTATAGATATGTTTAACATTACTTGTTATCTCTATCATTTAAAAAAAATTGTCCTATTTGTATAGCATATTTGTGTCGTCCTCTAAGGTTCCTAGGCACGGCATTACAAGTAGAATCACTCTGTGTGATCTTGATGTTGTCTTATCGTACTTACAAACCATAACACTATTGTTGCTCCGTGCACTTTGTTTGGATTTGAATCTCACCTTGGTTACACTCAATTTTGAGATTTCCACTATATAGCCCCACAGTTATGCTTGATCTTTGAATTCATAGTATAACCTTGGATCTTTGTGTGAATGATCATATGCATTGTTGTTTATCATGATTATATGGACGCTAATACTTTTCTTGCTGGAATGTGTTTGTGGGAACATTTAGCAATCATAAAGTACATCTCACCTCTAGGGTGCATGGTCTTTGCGAGAGATCGTGTTCCCTTGTGTGTTTTCTTCCTACCTTAACATGTTGATATCGATACCTGCTATCAACCACCTTAAGGTGGGGGCATATATAAGGTAAGCTATTTGTTTTAGATGTTAGCAATGTGCTTGTTCTCAGGTGCAATCTTAAAGACTGGTGGCAATGAGTCCCTCCTGTACTCTAAGATTTGTTTAAAATCTATTACAATCATTTAAACCCTCTACGGAGGCGGGATATCGCATCCTTTTCTCTTAAGCCCTTTGCGGAGGTGGGAATGGTGTATTTCTCATGGAGAGTGCACATCCTGTCATTTTCAAAAGTCCTCTACAGAGGCAGGGAGCGGTTCTGTGACTAACTCAACCCTTAAGTGTGTCTTCGGTGATTGTTGTGGCGAATCCCAATCGTCAGTGTGTGCCTGTAATGTGCCTAAGATGGTGATGAACATAGAAATAGGAACACTCCATTACTTGTCTATCATGTTTTCTCTGTCTTTTAAGTGTGTGTGTATTGTGTGTTTGTTCCCAAGCATAGTCTTAAAGACTGGTGGCAATGAGTCCCTCCTATGCTTTGGTATTTGTATGGCGTGTTTGATTTGTATGGCATGCTTGATTTGCTTGGCGTGTCTATTGCCCCATATGCAGCCTTAAAGACCGGTGGCGATGAGTCCCTCATGCATTATGGGTGGTGTGTATACTTTCCTTTTACTTGCATCTGCATTTCATATATAAGAAAAAGAAAATCATCAATGTCTTCACTGCATTCACTGTATTCACTGTGTTTTGCGTGTCTTCAATGCTATCTTCTCTGTGTTTTGCATGCATGACTGTCTTTATTGTGATTGGCATGTCTTCTCTGTGCTTGGCGTGTTTGTTGTGCTTGTTGACCATACTTTAATGCATGTATTGGCTTTGTGTTTATACATACATTAAAGTGGGGGCCAAATGTTACATCGAAAAATGTCCCCTTGGGGGCTTTTCCCTCTTAAGGTTTAGCTCCTGGGTCCTTTAGAATTTATTGAGAGCATCTTGCATGATTTTGATGACTCACGATGAGAAAACCTTGAAGTTTCATGGAAATTGGGACTCGGGGGAGGCATTTATGATAAATCCTACCTAAAATAGGGGGGAGGACTTGGGCGCCTACACCCTAGTCCTACCCTATTTTAGGTCAAGACCAATTTTGGATTGTTGGTTTATGACCATTATTTAGGTCCTATGCTGACACAGTAAGTTTGAATTACAAAAATCTTAGCGGGAATGTTTGTAGTTGCATATATAAGCATGATTAGTGATTCATTTGTAAACTAGATGGATATTGCAAACTTGTGGTTTATGTCGAAATGATTCAAGGCATTCATTGTGTTGTAGAGTAGAATTTGTGTTATTCTTGTGTTTGTATTTGTAGATTTGGCATCCATCTCCTCATGGCATGAAGAGCATCTTCCTTCCATGATATCTTCACTACAAGGTGATATCAATTGTGTTTTCTATCATTTATCATTTGGATTTTGCCTCTATCCCGTAGGGATATGCACTCTTTATTTGACAACGGTGTTCGGAAGACTTGAATGTCTCTCTGAGGCTTGACTGAGGCAAGCCTCTAAACACCACAACCCCAAACCCATTTTTCTGTGATTGCAGGTTACAGGTTACAAAAGAAGAAAAAGTGGAGTTGCAGGAGAGTAGTGCAGACTGATGGAATTGTAGATCAAAGAAGAAAATAGGGACCTGGAGTCGGGTGCCCACTCATTAGTCCACTAGATCCTGCAATAGAAAAATATCCAAAACAATAGGAACAGGTTGCAGATAAGGTTCCCAGATCTTGACAGAAATTGTGGCACTGGACTCAGGCGCCCGTTCATTAGTCCCCAACTTTTCTATTTTTCAAACTTCAAAATCTGGTACGCATTTGATTGTCATTTTATATCCCTGTGTGTGATTATTTTCTGTAATTTGTCTGTTTGTTCACGAATTCATGTAATTAGGGTTTTGAGCATAATTGGGCTTAATTGAACAACTAGATCTCACAATTCTAGTCTTCCCCTATGTTCCAAGTGACAGAAGGTCTATAGTAGGTTCCTCTACTCAGTTGAAAGTCCTTGAATGTTTAGTGGTGAAAGGAGGATTAACACAAACTATCAAAATCAACCCTAAACAAATCCTCCTCATTTTTCACTTTAAACACCTACATGTCAAACACATAGTAATCTAAAACATGTGCCTACTCATGAGCTTGCTTCATTTACTTCTCATTAGTTATTTTTTATGGGTGTTATATTTGGTGAGAAAGATTTCCCTGGCTTATTTCAATGGACACAATTTTATTATCACTACTATGGATTATTTTACAAAGTGGGTCAAGACCATTCCCCTTAAGTCTACTACAACTTATGATATTTGTAATTTTTCTTACAAAAAACATTATTTCTAGATTCAAATTACCTTCATCTATTGTTATAAACAATGGTGCATATTTTAGGAACACAGAAGTGAAAATGTTCATAGAGAAGTTTCAAATTCAATAATAATTCTCTTCTCCATATTATTTGTAGTGTAATTGTTCTAGAAAAAGTTTCAAATAAAAAAATTGAGTGTATTTTACCAAAAAATAATGGATAAACATGGAACTAATTGACATATAGAGCTTATCCCTATATTATGGGATTATCACACTAGTATTTACACCCCTATGAGGTGCACTACTTATTCATTGGTCTATGGTATTAAAGCTATTATGCCTCTTAAGTTGGAGATTGTGTCTTTGTTGGTCTCCCTTCATGGAATTATTTATGATAATACATATAAGGAACAAAGATTACAAAAACTTGAGACACTTGATGAGAGGAAGGTGCATGCATTAATCTTTGGGAATATAAAAAGAGTTAAATAAAACTTATAATAAGGGCATTATTCAACAAGGTTTTGTGATTAATGATATTGTTCTTCATTCCAAAACTCTAAAACCAAATGCAAAAGAAGAATTAAGAGGTAAAATTTGACCCAGTTAGTTGGGACCTTTTTTTACTACTTCCAAGCATGGCACATGAGCATTGGGTTGTCCACCATAGATGGAAAGTCATTCAAAGACCTAGTTAATACCATGCATTTATGACACTACTATTTTTTAGGATCATAATTTCAAGTAGATTCATTTACATAAAGTTTATAACTTTAGTTGATTAAATTTTTAGTTGGAAGTGGTTTTAGAGGGTTTACAACTTCAATTGGTTATGGTTTTAGTGGGGCTTTAGAGTTTTCATGGTTTTCAATTTTAGTGACTTCACTTATTGTAGTCATAGGGGGCAACTTCAGATGGTTTACATGATACTTTGACCCATTTTTTATTATACATATCCTTCACCTATGTCATTACTCTTATATCCTTGACTTTAGGTGATCATATTCTTGCATACTCATTGGCCCTTCATGTTTATATCTTATTGAATATGCCTTTATTTCTTTCATTACATGCTTACATCCGCTATGACATCTATTTTGTGTTATGATCTATCTTTATATGCTTGTTTCTCACGATTGGATGCATATTATTTCCCTTTCATATTTGTGATTATATGATTACATTTTCATATATTATTGATTGAATAACTAACTCTCTTTGATGACTAGGATTGCAGTGATTAGATCATTGTTATGATGACTGTAGTGAATTATATTACTAGTGTAATGACTAATGACTAATGTGTAAAATGATATGATTTCATTTGGAAGTTGGAAAATAACCTAAATTTATCTTCACGCATGCCAATGATCCATATTTGATCTTCAATCTCAACCTTCCATTACCATAGGTCAATTATGTGGTACAAAAATGAACCTAGTTTAGATTTGTGAGCACAAATTCAACCCTCAAACTTTTAAATACAAAATTTAAATTGTGCCCATGCCAACCCTTTCCCAACTAGCTATTATGAGTTGACTAAAGTGCAAAAATATTTGAATTGCATTATGTGATGTTTTATCCTAATAAAGCATCACATAATTTGACACACTGCAAAAAATTATCACCTCTTGATTTGAATTGCATGTTAGGGTATTGTATAAAATAACAAACCCTAATTCATTATTGTCATCAAAGAATCTAGGAGTCATTGAGCATATCTAGAAAGAAATACATTTAAAAGCTCCACTACACATTGCATCATCATAAGAGTAATGTCATCAACACTAGGCATATTATATTGTTTCTTGGCATGTCTTCAATTTTTGTATTAAATCATTGAATCAATAACAAGAGTTTGACCAAAGGAGAATCATCCTAACTTAAAAAGATCCTCAATGTATCTATTAACACCACCCCTTTCAAATGCAAGTTCCAAATATAAGGCAAACAAATATTTGACATTGATTTCAACACAATTCAAGCCCGCATGCAAGGTTCATATTTGTGGGTGTAAAGATCAATTCCACAAGAAAAAAAGTGAACCAAAACAATAGATTAAAATTTGACCAATCCTAAGACAATTGTATAACAAATTCTAGCTTTTTAACATGTAAATGAACCAATTGATAACATCCTTGTCAATCAAACCTTCTTCAAACATAAAGTTGAGTACCATTATCTTATTTATTTAACTTCCAAACATTTATTCCAATAACATATTTAATTTCAACGCCAAAGGAAGAACACAAAATTCCTAATCCCTTGGGTATTCAAAACACATTTTGTTTAGTTCCCATGTAGCTAACCACTCAAACATTATAACACCCTAGAATTTTCAAATATAAATAAAACAATTTGGTTGTCACTAAAAAGTTTAAATAAATGATATCTATCTCCCAATTTAACTATGAATATGTTCCAAACCTAAACTCCCAACACTAGTTAAACTTTGTACATTTTTTAATTAAGGTCAGGGGATTGACAATGAGGTCAACTATCCATGGCCTCTCAAACTACCCCAAAAATAAAACTTCCCAAATTCCAAATAGTATTAATCAGCCTTCCATTGTAAGAGATGTAAATTTGTTTCAAAGAATTCATTCTAAATTTTTCTATAAAGTTCAAGTGTTAATGAAACTTATGAAAACATTCTTTTCCATGGAGATCTCTTTTCATGTAAATCATGTGTCTATAATTTTTTTATATGTGATTGTATAACTTCACAATGAGAGAATATAATAAATTTTAGATCTAAGAGTAATTTTAAAAATAGTTAACTTTTTTAACAATCAATATTGTTATGTTTTATATTAAAAACTAAAAATATATGATGCAGGAGCATCCAGTGGTGTAAGGGCAATCTTGCATCACCCAAAAAGTTGATTCAAAATCATTGCAGTTTTCATTTCTTTCCATAATTAGTGTTTCTAGTTCCATAATCTCCTTAATAATGATGCAGGACTTTCAGTTTTTTTCATACTAAAAATAGCAAACTGCCAATTTTGGAAAGTTTACCTGCTATTTTAGGAAAGTTTGCATTTGGGCATGGATTGAAGTGAAAACTTATAAAAAGCTTCATAACTGAAATATAAGACCTTTGGCAAAGGAAACAGGCAAAGATCATTCGTGAGCTAAAAGATATTAAAGTTTTTGTTTTCTGAAAAGCCCCTAAAAATTTTTGAAACGCGATATGACGCACTAAAACATCCCATAACATCTTGAAAAGTTGACAGAAATTTGTTTACAAATTTTTGGCGTGATATTTCACAGCGCGAGCTTTCTGACACCTAAAATGATTCGTCAATCGAACACCCGAATCAAAAGTTATGCTTCGCAGAAGTTGACCTACTTTTGGAGGGAGTTGCAAATTTTGAAATTTAGCTGGAAGCCGCCAAAAAGTGCTATTTATAACTATTTTGGGAACCCTAGGCAGCATTAGAGTTAAGGGGGAAAGTGTAGAGTCAAGAATAGGTGGGAAAATAGAAACCCTAGCTGATTTGGGGTTACAGAAGGCAAAAGATTCTAGAGCCTAGTGATGTGTAGTTGTAGTGTGTTACAACCTATGGAGAATTGATTCCTCTAATTGCAATTGAGCTTCTGTAATGTAATAAGTTGTCCAAATCAATAAAGAAATATTCTAATTTATGTGTGCCATTTCTATTGTTGTGTGCTTTATGATTTACCCCCTTCATCAAGTGGTATTAGAGCAAGGGTTCCTGAGTGTGTAGACAGATTGCTGACCGTGAGGTAGTTTGTACTAGGACCTGAGGTTGTGGGTTTGCTACGAAGATCAAGATGCCTCCACGAAGAAATCGTATTGGGATGATTGCTTTGACAGAAGAGGGTTTTAGAGCCCTGCAAAGGCAGATCAATGCATTGCAAGAGGAGCTACGAAGAGGGTTTGATCTGAGAACAAGAGAAGAAAGCGAGGATGAAGCTGAAGAAGAGCTATCTGAGGAAGAACAAGAAGCTGCAGGAGATCCTATAGAAGTTAGGTTGTTGAGGTCCATTTCGAAGATCGGAAAGAGGCTCAAGATCAAAGTTTCTACATATTCTAGAGATTTGAATATGGAACAGCTTATTGATTGGATCAATGACATGGAGGAGTATTTCAAGTATGAAGATGTGGAGGACCCAGATCGGGTCAAGTTTGCAAAAATGAAGTTGAAGGGCCATGCCAGTATTTGGTGGAAGGAGGTCCAATTAGAAAGGAACATAAGAGGAAAAGGAAAGATCACCAAATGGGACCAGATGGTGGATAAACTGAAGAAGTAGTTCATTCCTGTGGACTATAAGATGGAGTTGTTGAAGAAACTGCAAAGACTGAAGCAAGGTAACAAGTTTGTTAAGGAGTATACAGAAGAGTTCTATAAGATTACTATTAGTACAGGCCATGCAGAGGCCAACAAGGAGAAGGTAGCCCATTACATTAATGGGTTGAGGCCAAGTATTCAAGAGGAGCTGAGCCTGGTCAGAATGACCACCATAGAAGATGTGTACCAGGGTAAAAGCACAAAGCTATGTCACACTTTCAACTGACTTATCAGCACAAGTGAATTTAAGTATTTCTAACTAAAAAACAATTTTGGTCAAACATATGATCTTGTAAGATTCATTCTAGATAAGTTAGATATGTCCACAACTTTTCCAACTAAAATTGTTGGCTAAATGCATATGTAGCACGACTATGAGGCCAATTTACCAAAAAAAATAAAATTATTTGAAAAACTTGATATTTCAACAACTTCTACTCGTGTAAATAACATTTTTAAAAATATAAAAATACCTTTTTGTATATCTATAAGTTTAGTTTTCAAAAATAGATATTTTAATAGTTTAATTATTATTTATATTTTCCTTTCTATTTTTACTAAAAGTAGGTTATCAACACAAAACATTAAGTCGATTACCATGTCAAGGAAAAATAGAAAAACTTATTTAAAAAAATTGAAAAAAATATGATGCACTAGATAAAAGAATCTATATCAAGATGATATAAATTTTTTTCTATTTTAGATAAATAGTTAATATGAAAGTTGATGTCAAATGGAAACAACTACATTTTAATACACACACATTTTATTATTTATTTAAAAATATATATTTATCAAAATTGGAAAAAAATATATCCATGCACTAAAGTTTCAAGTTATAAATACACAAAAAATTGAAGAAAAAAAATTGCTATATAAAGATTAACGTCTCGTGTAACTTCATATTTCAGCATTTTATCAGCAACTAAATTATAGTGTCAATTTATTAAAAACTATATTCAAATAATTTTTTAAATTTTTTCAAAAAATACAAACATAATATATACTAAAAAATAAATATTTTATTAGTTTACATTATTTCAAAATTCAAAACATATATGTCACTTTTTAGTGATTCGAGTTTAAAAGTTGGATCAGCGTTGGTCATTTCCTTTATAAAAGTGTGACACATCTTTGTGCTTTTACCCACTAGTTTTTCCTGAAGGTTGAAGAGAAGATGAATAAAAGATTTGATCGCAAGAAAAGGGGAAGAGGTCAAGGTGGAAGGACTGGTGGAAGACCCTATGGAGGCCGTATTGAAGATCCAAAGAAAAGTGAAGAAGCTAGCACCAGTTGAAATTAGAGAGGGGATAATGCCTACCACCCTCATGACCAAAACAATGGTGAGCAGAGAGGAAGAGGAAGAGATCGACCTGGGCAAGGATCCGGAAGAGGAGGTTTCAGATGAACCTATTTCCAATGTGGAGAAAAAGGGCATCGAGCATACGAGTGTCTGCAACATCAAGGAAGGAGAAATAGAAGACCTGAAGGTAATGCACGAGTTGCACATGTAGATGAAGATGCGCAATCTGAGCGTTCTGAAGATGTTGAAAGGGGAGAACCCTAGTTGTTAGAAGAACTTTGTTGAATGAGGAGAAAGATACCAATCAGAGGAAGAGCTTATTCCACACAAGGTACAAATGTGAAGGTAAGTGTTGTGATATTATTATTGATAGTGGAAGTACTAACAATCTTGTTTCAAAGGAGATGGTTGACAAGTTGAAGTTGACAAGAAGAAAGCATCCACATCCATATCAGATTGCATGGTTGCATAAGGACCATAGAGCTTTGGTCAATGAGCAGTGTTTAGTGAAGTTCAAGATTAGGGACTACCATGATGAGGTGTTGTGTTATATCATACCGATGGATGCATGTCATATGTTGTTGGGGAGGCTATGGCAATATGATAGGAGCATTGTCCATGATGGCCATGCAAACACATATTCCCTAACAAAGGATGGAGTTCATCATAAGTTGAAGCCCTTAAAGGAGGTGGAAGAAAAGGTACGTAGTACTACTAGAATTTACTTGGTAGATGGTAGGAAATTTTTGGAGGGTATGAAGCATGAGCATCATTGCTTTGCATTGATTCCTAAGATTAGTCAAGAGAAATGTGAAGATGTACTAGTAGAAGTTTTAGATATGTTGGAAGAATTTCATGACATTATCTTTGATATTGTACCAGAAGGTTTACCACCAGTGAGGAAGATAAGTCATCAAATGGATTTGATACCAGGAGCCAGTTTGCCAAATAAGGCAGCCCACAGAATGAAGAGTTGAACAGACAAGTTCACGAGTTGTTAAGGAAGGGACTGATAAGGGAGAGCCTGAGTCCATGTACAGTACCTGCAGTACTAGCACCAAAAAAAAATGGAGAGTGGAGAATGTGTGCAGATTCTCAAGCCATAAATAAGATCACGATCAAGTACAGGTTTCCATTGCCAAGAATGGATGACATAATGGATTGTTTGAGTGGAGCCAAGTACTTCACGAAGATTGACTTGAATAGTGGGTATCACCAAATCCGAATCAGAGAAGGAGATGAATGGAAGACATCCTTCAAGACAAAGAAGGGTTTGTATGAGTGGTTAGTCATGCCATTTGGGCTAACCAATGCACCAAGTACATTCATGCGGCTCATGAATGAGCCACTGAAAGAATTTTTGGGAAGTTTTGTTATTGTTTATTTGGATAATATTTTAATTTTTAGTAAGACTTGGGATGAGCATTTGATGCATATCAGAAGATTTTTAGAGAAGCTAAGGGAGGAGAAGTTGTTGATTAATCTAAAGAAATGTAGTTTTGCAAAGAAGGAGTTGGTATACCTAGGATTTTTTGTCTCAAAGGAAGGTATTAAGATGGACCCAAAAAAGGTGAGAGCTATCCTTGAATGGCCTATGCAAAGGAGTACCACAGAGGTATGATCTTTTCATGGTTTGGCAAGTTTTTACAGAAAGTTTATCAAAAAAATTAGTAGCATTTGTGCACCCCTAACAAAGACAATGAGAGGGGATAGAAAAGAGTTTAAATGGACTAAAGGAGCAAACAAAAGCTTTGATACATTGAAGCAGAAAGTCACAGAGCAATCTATTTTGGCACTTCCAGATTTCAATAAGGTATTTTAGGTAGATTGTGATGCTAGTGGTAGTGCTATAGGAGATATTTTGAGTCAAGAAGGTAAGCCCATTACCTATTTTAGTGAGAAGCTTAATGATGCCAAGAAAACGTATTCTATTTATGATCAGGAATTTTATGCTATAGTTCAGGCTTTGAAGAAATGGAGACATTATTTGTTGCTAAAAGAGTTTGTTTTATATAATGATCATCAGGGTTTACAGTATCTTAATAGTCAAGGAAAGTTGAATCAAAGGCACTTAATATGGGTTGAGTTTTTGCAGAGTTATACCTTTGTTTTGAAGCACATGAGTGGGAAGTCCAACAGAGTTGCAGATGCCTTGAGAAGAAGGAAAAATTTGTTGACAGAAATGAAGATAGAGGTTGTTGGGTTTGATGAGCTCAAAAGTTTGTATCCTGAAGATCTAGATTTTGCAGAGGCTTGGAAAGCTTGCCTAGAGCCTGTTACTTTGCACAAGACAAAATGGTTGGATTTCATAATCCAAGATGGCATGTTGTTTAAAGGAAGCTAGTTGTGCATTCCAAGGAGTTCAATGAGAGAGAACCTGATTAAGGAGAAGCATAGTGGAGGATTGGTTGGACACTTTGGTCAAGATAAGACCATTGCTATTGTTGGTGAAAATTATTATTGGCCACAGTTGCAGCAAGATGTGGGGAAATCTGTGTAGAGTTGTAGAGTATGTCAGATGGCGAAAGGAGCAAGTCAGAATACAGGTCTATATCAGCCACTACCTGTACCAGAGAAGCCATGGGATGATATTAGTATCGATTTTATTCTTGGATTACCAAGGACATAGAGAGGACATGATTCCATTTTTGTGGTGGTGGATAGATTCTCGAAGATGGCACATTTCATTCCTTGCAAGAAGACTAATGATGTTGTTCATATTGCTGAATTATTTTTCAGTGAGGTGGTGAGATTACATGGTCTACCAAAGAGCATAGTTTTAGATTGAGATACCAAGTTTGTTCGTTATTTCTGGAGGACATTGTGGAAGAAGTTGAAGACAGATTTGAAGTTCAATTCTACACACCATCCACAGACTGATGGATAGATGGAAGTGGTGAATAGGAGTTTGGGTAACCTGCTACGATGCTTAGTAGGAGATAAGCCCAAGCGATGGGATTTGATTTTATCACAGGTAGAATTTGCTTACAACAATTATGTCAATAGGAGTACTGATAAATCACCACTCCAGATTGTATATGGCAATAGCCCAAGAAATGCTTCTAAGTTAAGGAAGCTAGACAAAGGAGAAAAGACAAGTGTTGAAGCTGAAGACTTTGCAAAACATCTAAGAATTTGTAGGAAGAGGTGAGGAAGCATATTAATAAGATGAATATTTAGTACAAGGCTAAGGCAGATCAGGAAAGAAGATATAAGGAGTTCTAGGTAGGAGATGAAGTCATGGTTCACTTGAGAAAAGAAAGGTTCCCAATTGGAACATACAATAAGTTGAAAATGAAAAAATTTGGACCGTGCAGAATCTTAAAGAAGCATGATTCAAGAAATGAATATGAGGTAGAGCTGTCGAGTGGGATCAATATTTCTCATGTTTTCAACATTGTTGATTTATCAAAATATCCTGAAGGTGGAACAGAGGATGGACCAACAGAAGCGCAGTGGAGTATTCTGGCATCTACTTCAATGGAGGAGATAGAAGAGATCTTGGATAGCTGTGTGGGAAGAAGTACTCAGAATAGGCAATATGAAGAATATCTGGTGAAATAGAAAGGAAGGTCTGTTGAAAATTCTTCTTGGTTGTCTAAGGCGGAGGTTGACCATTTGGGTTTTCCTCAAACAAACACCTGAGACATGACAAGGTCACTTCTCAAATTACCCTGGGTGTTTGATGCAGGAGCATCCAGTGGTGTAAGGGCAATCTTGCATCACCCAAAAAGAAGTTGATTCAAAATCATTGCAGTTGTTTTCATTTCTTTCCATAATTAGTGTTTCTGGTTCCATAATCTCCTGAATAATGATGCAGGACTTTCAGTTTTTTTCAAACTGCTAAAAATAGCAAACTGCCAATTTTGGAAAGTTTACCTACTATTTTAGGAAAGTTAGCATTTGGTCACAGATTGAAGCAAAAACTTATAGAAAGATTCATAACTAAAATATAAGACATTTGGCAAAGGAATGAAGCAAAGATCATTTGTGAGCTGAAAGATATTAAAGTTTTTGTTTTCTGAAAAGCCCCTGAAAATTTTTGAAACAAGATATGAGGCACTAAAACATCCCATAACATCTCAAAAAGTTGACAGAAATCCATTTATGAATTTTTGGCATGATAGTTCACATCACGATCTTTCCAACGCCTAAAACAGTTTGTCAATCGGACACCTGGATGTAAAGTTATGCTTCCTAGAAGTTGACCTACTTTTGGAGGGAGTTGCAAATTTTAAAATTTAGCTGGAAGCCGCCAAAAAGTACTATTTATAACTATTTTGGGAACCCTGGGCTGTAGTAGAGTTAAGGGGAAAAGTGTAGAGTCAAGAATAGGTGGGAAATAGAAACCCTAGCTAATTTGGGGTTATAGAAGGCAGAATATTCTAGAGCCTGGTGATGTGTAGTTGTAGTGTGTTGAAGCCTGTGGAGGATTGATTCCTCTAATTGTAATTGAGCTTCTGTAATGTAATAAGTTGTCCAAATCAATAAATAAATATTTGAATTTATGTGTGCCATTTTTGTTGTTGTGTGTTTTATGATTTACCCCCTTCATCAATATAATACATTGTTCACGTAAAATATAGGTGGAATGATGTCACATTTTGAAATTCAAGGTTAGAACCAAGAAGTAACAACACAAAAAAATGGTCACACTGCTAAGCTACTAAGGCTATATGAGTAGGAGGGGGATCATTATTAGGGGGTGGGCCCTAACCATCTAGGAGATCTTGGCCATCTAAAATGGGCTTCCAACCTATAATGGTATCATCATTTTTTTCATATTTTTTAGTAAGATCCACATGAATAAGAGAAATAGCAAGGTCCTAGTAGGGGAACTTTCCACTATTAGGACAACCAAAATGTCCACAGTTGTGTTGGGAGGCAGAAGGCTAGCTACATGATGGCGAAGACCAACCACAATGTTGGTGACTGGGGAAACCCTACAAACCATGAGGGACACATTTGGAGCTATGGATATAGCCACAATGATGCCCACCTGAAGGGGAAGCATCTCGGATGGCAAGAGAAGGTGGTACACAAGAAACAATACAAGGGGCATTGTTCTAGTGCTATATGAGTGTCTACGAGTGTGAAACTTCAAGATCCACTTTATTAGCATGGGCATGTATATTTTACATAGCATTCGAACATATAATTGCTTTAGTGTACAAGAAAAAAAGTGTCCACAATAGATCTTGAAAATAATGCAAAATTTATATGTATCCATATTGTAAAAACAACCTCCACTCTAAAAGCATGCCAAATCTAGGTAAATCTCATGGGCATTTGGAGTTAACTGCCTAAAAGAATCATATGCCAAGAGAAACACTCTAGCCAAAAAAGGATTTAAAAATTCATGAATCTAGCTGCAGGTTGCTTGGGCCTATGGGCAAAACAAGAAAAGATGCTTGAGAGTTTCCAAATGTCTACAAAAAGGACGGAGTGGATTAGAACCACCCAAATGGATAAGATGAGATCCAACAGGAGACCCTAGTATAATAGACACCAATCAAAATGAGCTAGTTTGGGGTACACAAGTGTGGACTAAACTATTTGAAACGTACATTTCCATTGAATTATAATGGACTGGAGATTCCATCTAACATTGAGTTTTGGAAGCATGGGCAGGTGAGGAGAAAGCCAAGAATATCCCTTAAAGAGCTTGTAATTCCTAAAAGAAGTATCTAGATACCATTTCCAATCCTTCCACCAAGGTTTGTGCAACATATTCCAACCTTGTGAACCATATCATGAGGTATTGATTCTATAATTGTGTGAAATGATTCAAAGTCTTAATTACCAATCCTATATTTAGCTTTAAATTTTGGCTAAGAAAGTCAGTTCTTAATGGCTTTTGAAAAGGTTTGAAATAGTGCAAATCCCTCACTTGTCAAATGTTAAAGCATGAACCTAGAGAACTTTGGCAAGGGTTCAATCTTAGAAAGTGATCACAGGTGACCACCGAAGAGATTTCTAGTTAATAGAGATCCTAGTCCTAAAATTGTTCCCATTCCAAATAAGCCACCGCTTGATGGTTTTCCAAGCCCTCCATATACTTTTAGCAACAAAAGTGCCTTGAATTTGCATAGGTTCCTTCATAATTAAGATGGAATGAAATTCTAATCCTTTCCATGCTTTTCATCCATGAGGAACACCAAAATAAATATAATGCCTAAGAAGAATTTTCTAGACCTCATTATTGTCCAAGGCCTAAATTATCCACTTAGCACACAAAGCCAAACCTTGTCTATAAGTATCAATTAAACCAAGACTACCAAAGTCATGAGGAAAACAATAGAATTCCTAGGTGACTTGACAAAACTCTTTTCCTCTCTTCAGGGAGGCCTAAAGAAAGTCTTTGGGCAGCCTCTCCAACTTTTGGTAGGAGGCTTTGGAGGGAGCCCAACAAGAGGAACAATATACACATGGGTAGCTACAAGCAATTTGGAATAGATCTATAATTTCCTAGTGTAAGAGTTGGTATAGAATTCTCTATACAATGCAAGATTTGGCTATGGAGGTAGCCATCCAAGATCTAGGAGCTTCAATAAAGCATAAGAGAGACCCAAAATCAAAGAATAATTCTATTCTATCAAAGGATGCAAATAAACAATACACATGAATGAATAATATTTCAATGAGGATCCCTTGGTTATATAGACCAAGGTGAAACATAGGACAATATAATATTATGACAAGTGTCTTAATATTATGGCTTGAGACACAAAGTGATAACTCTCCTCAGTGTACCCTAAGTATACCCTAAGTAAACTTAACTAGACAAGTGTGAATATGACCTAATATGGAACCAATTAGATAATAGACCCCGTTCACACAAACACCCCCATTAAGTGCAAATTAGGGAAGAAAAAACAAATCCAAATATGTAAAGATTGGTCACAGCTACAAGGCCATGTTAGGTACTCATGTACAAAACAAATCTCTCACAAAGGAAAGGTGAAAACCCCATAGGAAAAAAACCCTCTCTAAAAGAGAGAAAACACAAGAAAGATTCTCTGTAATGTATGAGAAGGATAAAACCCCATATGAGGAAACATTTCCCCCATGAGAGGAGAAGAGAGACCATGTATCCCCTCCTTAATGTACAATCTCCTATAGTGATGGTAGATGCTCAACAATGAATGTTGAAGATGATCCAAGAACGTTGAATAACATTCCTCCCCTTAGGAAGAAACAAAACCAAAGATGTATGCAAGAAGTATTCCCATTCCTAAAAGGAATATAAAGGAAGAAGACTCAAGATAAATGATGTCTCTAAAAGCTACTCAAGTTCCATCATGTCGATGTTGAGAGGTGCCACAATAATCAAAACAAGAGTCCTAGGATTAACTCAAGAGTGTGACAATCTAGAACCTAGTGGAAATGGATGTGGAAAATGATCCAAAGACAATGAAATGTCCTTTGAATTTTGATCAAGTATATCCAACCCAATATCAAATTGTGACAAATGAAGAGGAGAAAGAACAAGAGGGTTTGAATGTGCCCTCATCACATCCAAAGGAGATGATGCAACACCATAAGAGCTAACATCAAAGAGGAGATGAATGTTCTCAATAGTGTCCTCCAAATCTGAAATGTGAGACTCCACAAACAAGGATGATATGTCTGATAATAGGAATCCAAATGAGGTGTATCTAGAAAACAATATATGTCCTGCTACACTAAAATAATAAAAACCATAGATATAGCAATATTAAACTCTATAGATGCAATAGGAGATGATGGATGAGATAGAATGTCAGCACATGTCTCTAGAATCTTAGTTGATAAAAGAACACCAAGATTCAAATGACCATATTGAATCTCCTCAAAAGTGTCCACACTAGATGCCTAAGTGTGTACATCAACTGAAGGAACAATAGGAGCAAAATATGAGAAGGTGTACACTTGAGATTAATGATCTACCTCACCAACTGCAATAATATCTTTACTATACAAATCCCAAATAACCATAGAATCTAGTGTGAACTCGACAATCTTACCTACTCCTGTTAGATTTAGGGTAGACAACTGAGAGGGGGGGTGAATCAGTTGTCCAAAACTTTCTTCTTCATCAAATACTCAACTCCACACAAGCATAATAGTAAATCAATCATGAAAGCATAATGCAACAAGTTAAGAGCATATACACATTAACAAATGTAACACCAAGATTTTTGACGTGGAAAACTCAGTTAAGGGAAAAACCACGAGGTGATTAACCCAAGAAAATATTCTCTGTTAGAAGAATAGAAAGAACAAAATGGTACATGCCAATTAGGGCTCACTGCCCGACCACACTGCTCACAAGAGGCTCACTACCTACAAGAGACACACTGTCTACAAAAGAATAAGTATCACATACTTGAACTAGTAAATAGCATCTTCACCATGCTTGAGTCAGTTCCATTTAAGCCCAAACCTTCTACTCTGCCTTTCACTCTTCTCCTCACTACCACACACTCATCTCCACAAGTCCACATTTAAATGACTTTGCAATACCTTATTTATATATGACATCAACTTAGGAACAACCATCTAAGTTGGCAAACATCCACAAGAACATCCGCAAGATGTATAATTCATCCGGTCGGCCAGTCACATAAAGAACACCATCATTCAGAAGTTATTCTTCATTTCTGGGACCCTAATTCTAATGCGGACCATAAACACGAACTGAGCATGATCCAAGGACTTCCAAAAACTTGCCTGAAACACCAAGAACATCCGCACTTCCTCTACTTACTGAAATCCTTCTCTCCTTCATCTGGAACCTCAAGAGCACAGTCTGCCATTACTGTCACAAAGGAATAGATACTTGCGGACCTTCAAACCATGAACCAATCTAGTTAACACACCACACAGACTTCCCCAACACTTCTTCAAATCCGTAAAACCAGAGAATGCATTTCCAGATCTCACCAGACCTATCTGTATCACTCTGTCATTACCATCCCGGAACTGGTTTCACTTGAACTGCCATAACTTCTTCATATCTTTATGCAGACCTCTAAAATCTCTACTGCAACATCTTAAGACACATATCTACAAACCCTTTAATCCGTATCCTTTGATCCTCATCTTATCTTTGTCTTTTACCTTATGTCATTACTGTTCTTCACTGTTCCTGATTGAGACTAATTTTCTCAATACCCTCAACACACAACTCATCCAACCTTATCATTAATGTAATAGAAGTATGTTGACATCAATGACAACACTGGTTAGGCCCATACTTGCAACAATCTCCCCCTTTGTCATTGATGGCAACATATGATGTGAAAAACTATTTTAACCATCAAGACAAGAAAAACACCTTGCTGTCACAATTCCCCCTATCAGCAATAACCATTCACATGTCTTCTCTCCCTTTACTACTCCCCCTTTGATCAGAAACCACTTGTTTTTCACATGTCTTCTCTCCCCCTTTGACATCAATGGTAAAGGACACATACTTGTAGTTCCACTACTTCAGAACCATGCCTGCTGCTCCCCCTAAGTAGCAACTCCCCATCATCAGTCCGGATCACAAGATGTGACTGTGATATCCACTGGACTAATGCACATCAGTGCATCTTAGTTCACCATCGCAGGGGCAATAACCCCTAACTTCTCCCTGAGATACTCAAAAGAGTCCTTAGGTAGAGGTTTAGTAAAGATGTCTGCAATCTGATCCTTTGAAGGCACAAACTCCAATCTGACTTCATTCTTGTTCACTTGCTCTCTCAAAAAGTGGAATTTGATGGATATATGTTTAGTCTTTGAATGCAACACCAAATTCTTGGATATGTTTATTGCACTTGAATTATCACAGAAAATTGTGATGGGCTCCTCATATACTCTACTCTGATGTCTCTTAACATCTGTTTCATCACAAAACTTAACTACAACTACTTGTTGCAACAATATATTCTACTTCTGTAGTGGACAGAGATATTGTTTCTTGTTTCTTGCTTAACCAAGAAACCAATCTCTTCCCTAAAAGGAATGCTCCACTACTGGTACTCTTCCGGTCATCCACATCTCCTGCCCAATCAGCATCTGTATATGCATGAAGAGAGAAATCATGATCTCTAGGATACCACAACCCATACTCAACTTTCCCCTTTAGATATCTAAAAATCCTCTTGATTGCCATAATATGAGATTCTCTAGGATCAGCTTGGAATCTAGCAATAAGACCAACAGCCTACATAATATCTGGTCTAGTTTGAGTGAGATACAATAGTCCTCCAATCATTGACCTATATTTTGTCTGATCAACCTTGGGAGAGTCACCATCTTTGCTTAACTTGTATCCAGTTGCCATTGGAGTGTTCATTGGTTTAGAGTCTTCCATCCCAAATTTCCTTAACAATTCTTTCACATATTTTGACTGAGAAATAAAGATTCCTTCCTTTGTTTGAGTAATTTGTAGACCCAAAAAGAAATTCATTTCTCCAAGCATGGACATCTCAAACTCACTTTTCATTTGACTTGCAAAAGTTTTACACATACTATCTCTTCCTCCAAAAATGATATCATCAACAAATACTTCAAAAATTAAGATATTGTCATGATCAATTTTGAAATACAAATTACTGTCAGCAGTACCTTTGTGGAAGCCAATCTTCAAGAGATGCTTATCCAATCTTTCATACCAGGCTCTTGGGGCTTGCTTCAGTCCATACAGTGCCTTTTTCAATTTGCAGACCATATCACCATGATCAGACAATTGAAATCCATCTGGTTGCTCAATGTACACTTCTTCCAAATTACCATTTAGGAAGGTAGATTTGACATCCATCTGATACACCTTGAAATCCTTAAAGGCAGCAAATGCAAGAAATAATCTAACTGCTTCAATTCTTGCCACCGAAGCAAAAGTCTCTTCAAAATCAACTCCTTCAATCTAAGAGTAACCCTTGTAGACCAATCTAGCTTTATTTATGATTACTTCACCAGCTTCATTCAGTTTGTTCCGGAAGACCCATATGGTTCTAATCACATTCTTGTTTCTAGGTTTGGGAACAAGATCCCAAGTGTGATTTTTCTCAATTTGGATTAGTTCTTCCTCCATTGCTTTTGAGCATTTTTTATCATTGCAAGCTTCATTCACTGTCTTAGGTTCAATCTTTGAAATTAGACAATACTCATCTGAATTTTGAACAATTCTCTTCCTTGTTTGCACCCCTTTGCTTTTGTCACCTATGATCTGATCTTCAGAGTGGTTTAGAGTTACATACCTTGGAACTTTGGGAGTTTCTTGCACCTCTAACTCTAGATTAGTCTCATTGAGACTTATCTTTTCTTCCTGACTTACCGGATCAACTTGACTTTGTTTCTCAGAAGAGGCTTGGATACTTTGAATCTGAACACCATCCTAATGATCTTCATCATACTCATGAATTCTTGAGGGTCTTTCAATTTCTTCATCAACTTTCACATTTACACTTTCTACAATCTTTCTCAGTCTATTGTTGTAACACCGGTATGCTTTGCTTTGAGTAGAGTAACCCAAGAATATTCCTTCATCACTTCTAGCATCCAACTTTCCTAGATCTTCATCCCTTTTAATGTAACATCTGCTACCAAAAACTCTAAAATATCTCACAGTGGGAGTAATGCCAAACCAAAGTTCATAAGGAGTCTTACCGGTATTGTTTCTAATTTGAACTTGATTGAGAGTGTAAACTGCAGTGCTGACAGCTTCTCTCTAATAGAACTAAGGAACATTTGCTTCCATCATCATGGTCCTGGATGCTTCCTGGATGGTCCGGTTCTTTCTCTCAACTACTCCATTCTGCTGTGGAGTTCTAGGGGCAGACAACTATCTCTTTATTCCATGTTTCTCATAGAAGTCTATGAATTCACCGGAGGTGAATTCCCCACCTCTATCAGACCTCAGACATTTCAATCTTAATCCGGTTTCATTCTCCACCATGGCCTTGAATATTTTGAATTTCTCAAGTGCTTCTGATTTTTCTTTTAGAAAGATTACCCACATCATCTGGGAATAGTATCTATCACCTTGGATACTCCTAACTCTTGCCAGACCACAAAGATCAGTATGAACTAAGTCCAACAGTCTGATAGAAGACAATTCCTTACTTTTGAATGTGACTCTGCTCAGTTTGCCCAATTGACATTCTTTGCACAAGCTATTAGTAGGTTTCACTAATTTTGGAAGATCTCTTACAGCCTGAGTATTGCTTATCTTGATGATATTATCAAAATTCACATGACACATCCTTCTATGCCATAACCAACTCTGATCAATTTGAGCAAATAAGCAACTTTTACCAGTACCAACCAAGTGGAAGATATTACCTTTAGTTTGAGTACCGGATGCAATCTCTATTCCAAAACTTTCAAAGATCTTGCATTTTCTATTCCTGAATCTGAGATCATAGCCTTTGTCCACTAGCTGTCCAACACTGAGAAGATTATGCTTTAATCCTTCAACATACAGTACATTAACAGTTTTGTTCTTTCCATCAAGAGAAATAGTTCCTCTACCTCTGATTCTGCCAGCAGAATTATCTCCAAATTTTATAATTCCTCCTTCATACTTTTCAAAATTTAAGAACTTATTCTTGTCATATGTTATATGGTGAGAACATCCACTGTCAATGACCCAATCATCCTTTGCTTCAACTTGGGCAGCCAGAGCTCTTTCTTCAACTTTATGATTGACAGATACAGAGGATATCGGTTCCTCTTCTTTGATGGCAATAAACACCCATTCATTACCGGATTTGTTTCCTGTCTCTGATTCATCATCTGTTACTCCTTCATTATCATCTTCTTCTTGAACATAGTAACAATTATTTTAAAACCTTGGTCTGTTAGGATTTGATCTTGAAAATCTTTCCGGACATCTTGAGGCAAAATGACCAATTTTATTTCATTTAAAACACTCAAGAGGTAATTTCCCTTCATACTTACCGGATCCTCTTGGTAGTCTTTTTGCAATAAGAGCTTCAAGATGAGCAGTTTTAGCTTCTTCTTCTTCCAAGTCTTTTCTTTCTTTTTTATACCATGATAGGTTCCTTGAAGAGTTTTCTCTTAGATCAAACCTTTGTTTCCCTTTTACAAAGGCACTAGCTTTGAATGCAGATTCAGTCTTTGGAGGATCATCTCCAAACTCAGCCATTTCAAAAGCAGCCAACTTACCAACCAATTGATCTCTTGTGACTGTTGTGTGAGCTTTGAATTCTTCAATTGCAAAAGCCTTGATTTTATAAGAAGCAGGAAGGGATCTGAGAACTTTGCCAATGATCTCATCTTCACTCAGGGTTCCACCTGCATTTCTAATCCCACAAACTAGCTCATTCACTCTTGGCATAAAAGAGGTAATATTTTCATCATCTCTCATCTTCAATTTTTCAAATTTCCCTTTTAGACTCTGTAACCTTGCACATTTAACATACTGGTCTCCTTCATGCAAAAGTCCTAGTTTATTCCAAATCTCAAAGGCAGTTGGTAGATCAATAACATTTGAGAGCTCTGAGTCAGATAATGCACTTAGAAGAGCTTCTTTGGTCCATAGATTGTTTTCAGCATCTGTGATTTCATTTAGGGTTGTTGGACCACCCTATGGAGTTACATAAGCTTTTGTAACCATGGACCAGTATGCAAATCCCATACACTGCAAGTGACATTTCATGCGACCTTTCCAAAGAGCAAAGTTAGTTGCATCAAACTTCAGACTATCCTTCTTGTAGGACGACATCCTGGATCTCCTCAAGCGGTTAAGCTTCTTTCAGAGGAACTTAGCTCTGATACCAATTGTTAGATTTAGGGTAGACAACTAAGAAGGGGGTGAATCAGTTGTCCAAAACTTTCTTCTTCATCAAATACTCAACTCCACACAAGCATAATAGTAAATCAATCATGAAAGCATAATGCAACAAGTTAAGAGCAGATACACATTAACACATGTAACACCAAGATTTTTGACGTGGAAAACCTGGTTAAGGGAAAAACCACGGGGTGATTAACCCAAGAAAATATTCTCTGTTAGAAGAATAGAAAGAACAAAATGGCACATGCCAATTAGGGCTCACTGCCCGAGCACACTGTTCACAAGAGGCTCACTACCTACAAGAGACACACTGTCTACAAAAGAATAAGTATCACATACTTGAACTGGTAAATAGCATCTTCACCGTGCTTGAGTCAATTCCATTTAAGCCCAAACCTTCTGCTCTGTCTTTCGCTCTTCTCCTTGATACCACACACTCATCTCCACAAGTCCACACTTAAATAACTTCGTAATCCCTTATTTATATATGACATCAACTTAGGAACAACCATCTAAGTCGGCAAACATCCACAAGAACATATGCAAGATGTATAATTCATCCAGTCGGCCAGTCACATAAAGAACACCATCATCCGGAAGTTATTCTTCATTTTCAGGACCCCAATTCTATGCGGACCATAAACATGAACTGAGCATGATCCAAGGACTTCCACAAACTTGCCTAAAACACCAAGAACATCTGCACTTCCTCTACTTACTGAAATCCTTCTCTCCTTCATCCGAAACCTCAAGAGCACAGTCTGCCATTACTATCACAAAGGAATAGATACTTGTGGACCTTCAAACCATGAACCAATCTAGTTAACACACCACACAAACTTCCCCAATGCTTCCTCAAATCTACAGAATCAGAGAATGCATTTTCGGATCTCACCGGACCTATTTGTATCACTCTGTCATTAGTGAACATCTATCAGAACCAGGTTCATTTGAACTACCATAACTTCTTCATATCTTTATGTGGACCTCTGAAATCTCTACTATAACATCTTAAGACACATATCTACAAACCCTTTAATCCGCATCTTCTAATCCTCATCTTATCTTTGTCTTTTACCTTATGTCATTATTGTTCTTCACGGTTCCTGATTGAGACTAATTTTCTCAATATCCTCAACACACAACTCATCCAACCTTATCATTAATTTAACAGAAGTATGTTGACATCAATGACAACACTGGTTAGGCCCATACTTGCAACAACTCCACCATGTGTGATCTGGTAGATAGAAAATATATTGGTTGACAATGAAGGTAGACAAAGGACATCATTGAATGATCCTTCATCCATGTCAATAAATCATTTCCCACAAAAATGCAAATATGTGTTTTGGCCATCAGGATGTGTGGTGATGAACAAGTCTCAACTGAATAGAACATACTTCATTATGAAGCCATATGATGTGAAGCTCCAAAATCAAGAATCCATCTCCTTGACTCAGAATCTGCAACTACAAGTGCTTACCCCTTCCGTCTCTTTGAATTATTAGCCAATCCAATAGTCCTTGACTGTGACAAAGAAGAAGATGATGAACCCTTTGACATGGGTAAAGACAAATTGATTTGATCTTTTTTTACATGATGCTTAAACTCATCAATTTGTTTTAAATAACATTGATGTTCATCATGCCCTAATTTCTTGCAATATGCACATTTGGGATTCTCCTTCTTAGATGATTCCCCATTGGAAGAGGAATTTTTATGTTCTTCTATGGAAGTGGATGTGGATTGTTGTTGTGTGTTCTTCTTAGGCTTGTTCTTTTTCTTTTATTTTCCACTAGAAGCCTTCTCATCCTTTGCAATCAAGGCTTGTGATTTTGAATACTTCAAGGTGGCCATTTGAATAAGCTTATCTTGTTCCTTGGTGAGTGGCATAGAAAAATCCTCAAAGGAAGGCATCTTAAACTCACTCCACAAATCACTTCTTCTAGCATATAAAGTAGACACAAACATTGAATACTGAGGTCCTAGTTTAGAAAGAACACTTAATATCAATTGTGTATCTAATTTTTCAATTTTACAATCCTTCAATTATAGTCTTAGTGACTTCAATTTGGTGATGAAGTCTTGTATGTTGTCAAAATTACATGGATTGAGACCTATTAGTTCATTTTCCAACAAATATCCTTGGATTTCACCTAGTTGTCGAAACAACTTTGACAATGTAGTCCACATATCCATAGGTGTATCCAAGTGCTTAATGTGAAACAACAACTCAGGAGAGACATACAAGCACAAATATCATATAGCTTCTTCACAACTATTCAACCACTTATTATTTTTAACTTCATCATTAGTTGTTTCACCATCAAGCCCATCACTTATCCTATACAACCTCTTAACTCTTAGCATTTTTTTTCATTTCAAATTTCTATTTAAGATAGTTGTAAGGTGTTAGAAATGGAACCATTGATTGCTCAATGATGAAGCAAGAAAGAACACAAAGCACAACCACAAGAAGATCCCCCCAAATTCACTCAATCAATGATCCCCCTAGCAATATATTACCTTGGAAATTTATACTTAGTGTAATTATAGTTGCCACTAGTTAAAATCAGTAAAGTGGTCTTGATCTTAGTACATTACAAATGTCAAATCAAGCCACAAATTTGAAAGTATGATTTTGATGTAAAATTAAATTAATTTGATTACATCACTGCAAAGCACATGAAAATTTATGAACTTTCAAAAAAAATTACCCAAAAATGTTATCGTATGAGCCTAAATAGAGCCCCAAAAGTTCCTGAAATGAGAACTACTTAGTAACAAGTGTGAATGTTTGTAATTTCTAGAAAAAATAGACACCAAAATAAAAAATTTCCACCACACTATGAAGCATGTGAAGTTCTAACCCAAATAAAAAAATTATCCAAAAAAGGAGCATGTATGACTAAGAAATAGGCCTCCAGAGTTCAACTATCAAAACCAAAACTCTAATGGAGTAGGGGGGTTGGTTGGGAGAAGAATCCCATTAGCCTAAAATCATGTTGATGTTAGCATGATCTATAAGGAATATGCTCCCATAAGTTTAAAATATTCCTCCATGTTTCCAAAACACCTATTGTTTGTTGAGAATTGTCCTGAAAGTCTGAAACTATCAACTTGAAGCTAGAAACCACCTGGGACCCACACAAAATTTCTTGTTGAACATAGAGGATGATTTTGAGGCATTTACAAAGCTCTTTTGTGGGTTCAAATACTATCATTAGTGGTGGTTTTGTGGGCCTTAGGGCCACCGCCCTGGTGGCAAGGCAATTAGTTGTCAGCCAAGGTTTTTAACCCCGCTAGATAACTACAAGGGATGCGTTCCTTTAAGGCACCCCCAGTCAACTGTACCGTGGGGTATAGGGGTATAGTCTATATAGTCACTTGAAGTACCCTACAAACCTACAATTTTTTTCTTTTGTTTTGTATTTTTTAATTCTAAAAAAAGTTTATATAAAAAACATATTATTTAATTGATACCTTCCATATGCCCCTATTGCAGCACTGCGGCCGTTGACACAAGTGCAAAAATGAAGATTCTATGAAATATTTTGCAAAACAATCTATACAACTAAGGAGGGGAATTTTTTTCTAATGGCCCGGGATAAAATTATCCAATTTTGATGAATTGACAGTCAATCCTTAGGTTGTTGGGCCTTCTAGACACAATTGTAGGGTTAGGTTTAACTCAAAATGCTCAAAAATAGTAGCTACCTTCTAGATCTTGCAACCACCTCCCAACTTCAAGCCCTTGTAGAGCTTGCCTCCAATGTCTAATTTGGACAAATCAAAAAACTAAAATAATTTTCTTGGACACCTTGAACTCAATGGTGAGCTCAGATATGCACCAACATGCTCCAAAATGAACTTGCAATACAAAGCCACAAAGAAGAAACCCTCCCAAATCTAGTATTTCTATCAAGTTTTTGTAATTCTCCAGGTCATCATATGATGCAAGAGATGAGCATACTTAACTTTTCAAGATCAACCAATATTTGCATCCTTGATATCTAAAAAAAGCTTAACACAAAGCAATCTTACAAGCTCTCATACCATGTAAGAGTTGGTATAAAATGCTATATACCATTCAAGATTTGGCTATGGAGGTAGCCACCCAAGATCTAGGAGCTTCAATGAAAGCACAAGAAAGACCCAAAATCAAAGAATGATTCTATTCTATCAAAGGATGCAAATACACAATACACATGAATGAATAATATTACAATGAGAAGCCCTTGGTTATATAGACCAAGGTGGGACATAGGACAACATAATGGAAAGTGTCTTAATCTTATGACTTGAGACACAAAGTGATAACTATCCTTAGTGTACCCTAAGTATGCCCTAATTAAACTTAACTAGACAAGAGTGAATAGGACCTAATGTGGAACCGGTTCTAGGTAATATACCATGTTCACACCAACACCTAGCAAGGCAAAGTAGTTTAGAAATCCAAAAGTGTATTTTTTTCTCAATGTGAGTGAGCACAGCCTACCAAAGAGTAGTAAAAGAGAATTGAAAAGAAAAGGGAATACTAATAAACCTGAACACTTCCCCATGGGCAATCCATTTCCAGCCATAGGAACCAAGCTAAGAGGGTTTGGGCAAGAAGGATTAGCAATATCATAGTGTCTTGTTTCATTGAATACTAGATCCAAAAGCAAGAAAAAAGTTGTTTAAACATTGTAGTGCATGACAAATTATCTAGCTCTTCCAGGAGAGTGAGAAGCGAGCAATCAACAAAATTGTTACATCCTTAATTTTGACTAAGCTTAATCTTACATTTTATGTGGTAACATGGATATCATAGGTTAATGATTTGATGTTTGTGGAAAATATCAAGATAAATCATTGATTAAATGGATTATGATTAATTATTAGATTAGACATGAGATTACATGTTATTGAAATTAATTTATCATAATGTTTTATGATTTATTGATGATATACTGATCATGGTTTGTATGACTATGAGTGTAACCAGGAAAGGAATCTTTCTTCAAGAATGGAAGGAGAGTATCACTAGAGAGAAGAGGATAGACATTTAGAAAAGACCGGTTTACCATTTGAAGTCTCAATTTGATCATTATGTGAACCTTGTGAGAGAAGGTTGAAAGGAAGCTAGGTCTACAAAAATTGCTTCCTACACCAATCTAATGAGGGGAGGAGAGTGCAAATTCAAATTTATCCTAACTATTACAGCAACATTAAACCATTAACATGAGATATTGCAGCAAACACATAAGGAAGAAAGTATGACAGAAGAAGAGAGACACAAGATATACGTGGGGAAAACCCTTACGGGTGAAAAACCCCACACTCTAAAACACTACTCAACAGTATTACGTAAACAAAGAGATTACAATACAAATCAAAGCCAATGCTCTTGTAGGAGTCTTCCACACTTGTATCTAGAGATGATCTGGTAGTGTAACAATACCTGTAAAACCTGTAGTACATATTCTCCTCCAAGCACCTGTTTATATAGAAAATACAAGGCAAAATTGCCTCTATCTTGGAATGGGCATCCAACTTGGCCTCATGGCCCAAAACCCATGCCTATGGACACTTGGTCAACATTGTAAGATGCTTCTAACACTTGTCCATAGACCCCATCCCAAAGAGGTCACCTATTTCCAAAATGGGCTATGACAGATGCTCTTATGACTGTCATAGAATCTGTCATAGTAGTTACAACTTACAGTTGTAAGAGAATCTATCATACACAGGCTATAAATAGCATATTCTCTTACAACATGTCATAGTCCACCTTGGGGCACCCAAAGATGCCTTTTTCAAAGATGCTCTTCAACACATGTCTTCACTTGTCATAGAATCTCCTATTTTCTGACTCTTACATGCCATAACTTCGTCATAGGAATCTGTCATGACTATTACGGTCAATATTCCCTTACACAACATCCAAGATGCTGACACATGAAAAAATATTCCTACCACAAAGTGGGATGCCTATCTCCTCATGTGAGGACAAAATTACAAGTTGTCATCTTCCATGTAGGATGACACATCACCGTGCCACATCCCACAAGATGACAATATGGAATTTACAATTAATTTACATCATAAGCAATGTATAAATAAATACAATCAAAATAATGCAAGGAATTGCCAAGGTTGAGACACCTTAATTCCAACAAAGGTATGTGTCATTTAGTTGCTATCTCGAGTTTATCCTGGATTCGACCATTATCGATTTGACGTGCAGAAAAGGTTTTCCAACGTCCACCTTTGTTGATTTGGTCGAAAGAGTTTCTCGATCTCCTTCTCGACTTTGCTCAGTGTCTACAACTAACGTGAGCAAAAGGTGGCGACAGGGGAGAAGGTCTCAACTCACTCTCACACCTTAGCCATTATCGAATATCGACTCTGATCGAAATGGTGATGTCACCATTGAGTCGATATATATATATATATATATTTGTTACTTAATGACATAGTGATAAAGATATTGGTTTTTATTAAAATATTATTATTTATCTTTTGTGTTAGAATTTATTTTTGATAGCTATCCTCATGCTCATGTAGGAAAGAATTTTTCCCACAATTCATGAATCAAGGAAAGAGTGGGGAATAGCCCACTTGGCCATGGGGTTGACTGGGGCAGATGGTCGTTAGCATGCTCTTGAGGAGACTTTTGTGGAGATTAATCTGCATTATGGGTTGGGGAAGAATCCCATACTCTCGAAAGAGAGAAGGGATAGTTTGTTGGTTGGATTTTGTTTTGTTTTTCATTATTGGTGTGTGTGTTTTGGGGGGTAGCATGTATGTTTGGTCGGGAGAAACTGAAGTGGGGAATAACATAGTTTTGGTGAAAGGCAACTCACGTAGGAGCTAAAGGAAACACAACAACAAATGAGACAAAGGTGCTCAGGTAACCTCTTAATGTTACTATTATAATAGAAAATGGAATAATGTGTATTCTGGTTGTTTTGGGGTGCCACTTTGTTGAGTGGGGCTACATGTCGGCCATGGCTGAGCACCTGAGCCATGCATGTCATTAGATTATAATTGATATAAGATAGTTTCCAGAAATGAAACTTGTTACTGTTATTCTAAGTTGTTTTCGATAGCTCTGCTATCAATAATCAAAGCTTATTAATATTATATCCTTACTGTGCTTCGACAACTATGTTGTTATTGTTTGAAGCTTAATAGTGATATATTTAACAAGGCTTCGATAGCTATGCTATCATATTATGAAGCATGTCTTGTTAAATTTGATTATGTATCAATAGCCTTGCTATTGTATCTTTTTATTATCATTTGGCTCACCAAGGGAATGAAAAGGTGGTGGCCGAGGTTGATAATTGTGTTATCATATTTCTTTATAATTGTGTTATCATATTTCTTTATGACTGTGTTATCATATTTCTTTATGGTTGTGTCTACATGGATGTAGAGCCTTAACCGTACCACTGTCATCATTACAAGAATGGTGAATATGGGATATCAGGGTTACCAACCTGACCCCATGTTGTTAACTGATAGCAATGTATTATAAACTCTCTCTTATTTGAGAGGCAGTGAAGATTGTTTAATTTGTGCCATAGTTATTGTATGGTTGTTCACTACCAAAATAGTGTTATTATCACATTGATGTATCCCGTGGGTGGTCGGCTGAGAATAAGCCACCAGCTGAGGTAAGCTAGTGAGGCTGTGTATTAAAATGAAGTCCTCGACCACTTTGAGTTGGGTAACTCAAAATAGAACTAATGTTCTTTATTGCATGCATGTTTCTAAAACGACTAGTTATGTGGTAGTCAAAGAAACCCTTGGTCAGTAAGGTTGAATGATATAATGACTTTATGGTTCTATTTTGCAAGAACTCTAGTTAACCTTCGTGAAGGTAGGGAGTTCCTAGGACATGATATAATATATATTAGTTATTATTGTTGACTTTTGAGTAAACCAAATAAGGTTATTATCGAGAAGGATTAGATGAGAATCCTTGGCCCAGATGAGTTCCTTAGAGAACTTTCAAAATTATCATAACTTCCTCTTGTGTTGATACTAGTAATCAACTATTTATGAATGTAAACTTTTGCAATAAGGAATAGGGTGACAGGTAGTCACAGTTTCCCGAATTGTAATTAAAACAAGAAATCTTGTATGAACTCCAGAATTCGAAGTTAGTAATCTAGTCAGATGGACTAAGGATTACCTAATGCTATTGATTATGTATATGTGTGTATTTATCCTAGTCTAAGGAATGACACCAAGTCAAATTGACTAAAGGATATGATGAATAGACAAGTTATGACTAAAAACTTGTAGGATGAGATAGCTTCTAAGCCGAGTTAGAGTGTGTGAACAATCGACTACATTCATTACGAAACGTCTATGTATATTAAATCTTTGGCCAAAGTAATGCATCTGTCTCTGCATGCATTAGTCAGTTCACTGTGCTCCAAATGGCATAATGCTTCCAGTAGTGTCATACATAGTTAGAGTGGATCTATAGTTGTATGACCGTGAAGTATTATGAAGGACACAACACTAGAGACTCAAATGGCAAACCTATTTGGTTCTTTATATCTATCCCCTTCGTGAAGGGTAGGGTCACTTCCATGTAGGAAGTTGTGCGGGGGACCGCCAGTCTGTGGTTGGAGGAAAAGCACTCGGGTGATGCTCTCCTTCTCAAGCGAATGACATGCTAAGGCTTATGAAGACAGATATCAAACTCCAGATGCAGTTTATTCTTTTATATGACTTGTTAGTCAAAAATTTTATGTAAAAATTATCATTATTGCCATGAGCAAAACATTATGATTGTATAGTGAAAAGATTCACTAATATGTTATCTTTGGAATATGATGTAGATTTCAGTTTTAAAATTATCCAAAAAATATATGTATTTTAATTATTGATTATGTTATTGTTTATTTTTGAAACAAAAATTTGATTATGCTGATCATAACTATTTACTTAATGATAAATTAAGTTGATTATTTTGGGTAATATGAGTTGACATGCTACAAAAATGGCTATTAAAAATCTAGAGAGGGGAATTGGGAAAAGAGATACCTTTAACATTTTGTTGTGAGACCACATTAGTGAGAAAATAGCCAAAACCTTTAGCTACAATAACATACAAATCCAGAGCCAGAGGGCATCCTTGGTGAATGGAATGAAAAAGTCCAAAGGAAGAGGATTGTTGACCATTAATGGTGAGACAAGTTGAGGCATCTAAAAAGAGCATTTGGATAGATCAAAGGAAATTGGAGTAAAATCCAAGAGTCAGAAGCATGGCTAAAATAAATGCCCATTCAATTTGGTCATAATCTTTGGTGAAGTCAATTTTTATGAAAATGGTCTACTACTGAGAGTGCTTGGCCCATTCCATGCCTTCCCAAATGGCAATGATATTGTCTAGGATGTATTTACTCTTGATGAAAAAAGTTTGCTCTAGGTGGACAATAAGCAAAAGCAAAAGCAAATGACGGATGTGAAGCACAAGGGTCTTGGCTATGATTTTGTAGGAAGTATTCAACAAAGTGATCGATCACCAATTGCAAATTTATTCAAGATCATCTTCCTTAGGTATGAATTTAATATTGCCTTTGTTTATGATAGTTCCTAAAGAACCTATGGAAAGGCCTCCACGTAAACCTGAAAGAGGTCAATTCCAACAGTATCCCATAAGGCTTTTTAGAATTCACATGGAAAACTATCATAGCCAAGGGATTTGTCATTATCCATGTAGAAAAGGCCTCTTCACGAAGATCTACCAAAGTGATACGTTGGTCACAAAGGCCCGCTATGAAGTGAAGATTCTACAATGAGCCACACTCACACACTACTGAAGAGCTTTTTTAGCTTCTAGTGAAGGTAATTGCGCTTGGAATACCTATTGATAGTGACATACAAAAGCTTGGAGAATGTCAAAAAGTTTGAAAAGGACTTTCTAGCCTTCTCTGATATGCTTGATTTTCTAAGAAACTTGGCAAGCTCTAAGGAATTGAAAGAATTCTTTAGACAATTTATCCCCAATCTTGAGCCAATGCATGCGAGCTTTCAACTAAGCTTTGCGAGTTGTATTATTAGGTAAACTATTCATGGCCTCTCAAACCCCCCAAAAAAATAAACTTCCCAAATGCCAAACTATATCAACCAACCTTCTATTGTAAGAGACATAAATTTGTTTCAAAGAATTCATTCTAAATTTTTCTATAAAGTTCAAGTGTTAATGACACTTATGAAAAACATTATTCTCCATTGAGGTCTCTTTTCATGTAAATCAAGTGCCCATAAATTTGTTTTTATATGTGATTGTATATTTCACAATGAGAAAATCTAATAAATTTTAGATGTAAAATTAATTTAAAAAATTTAATGATGAATCGTGTATTAAAAACCAAATAAATAATACATTGTTCACATTAAATATAGGTGGAATGGCATCACACTTTGTAAGTGAAGGCTAGAACTAAGAAGTAACGACACAAAAGCAGTCACACTATATGAGTAGGAGGAGGAGGTGGTCCTTATTAGGGGGTGGGCCACAATCATCCGAGAGATCCTAGCCATCTCAAATGGGCTAACAACTTGTAATGGATGATCTTTTCCTTTTTTGTCTTTTTAGTAGGATCCACATGAACAAGTGAAATAGCAAGGTCTAGGAAGGGAAACTTTCCACTATTAGGGCAACTGAAATGCCCATGAATGCACTAGGAGGTAGAAAACTAGCCACATGGAGGGGACCAACCACAATGTTAGTGATTGGGGGAACCCTAAAAACCATGAGGACCACATTTGAAGTTGTGGTTATGGCCACGACGACACCCACATGAAGAGGAAGCATATTGGATGGCAAGAGAAAGTGGCACACAAGCAACAATACAAGGGGCATTGTCTTGATTCTCTATGAGTGTTTGCAAATGGAAAACTTCCAAAGCCACTTTATTAGCCTAGACATGCATCTTTTACATAACATTAGAGCATATAATTGCTTTAGAATATACAAAAAAAGAGTGTCCATAGTAGATCTTGAAAATAATGCAAATTTTCTATCTATATATATTGCAAGAGAACCCCCACTCTAAAAGCATGCTAAATCTAGGTAAATCTCACAGGCATTTGGGATCAATTGTTTAAAATAATCATATGGTAAGAGAAATGCTCTAGTTGAAAAGGCTATAAAAAGTCACAAATCCAACTCCAAGTTGCTTGGGCCTATGTGCAAAACAAGAAAAGATGCTTGAGATTTTCTAAATGTCCACAAAAATGACAGAGGGTATTAGAACCACCCAAGTGGATAAGATGAGATCCAATGGGGAGACCCTATATAAGAGACACCAAGCAAAATGAGCTAGTTTGGGCTCCACAAGTGTGGACTAAATTGTTTGAAACTTACATTTCCATTGAATTGTAGTGGACTGGAGATTCCACTTGTCATTGAGTTTTGAAACCATGTGCAGGTGAGGAGAAAGCCAAGAATATCCCTTAAAAAACTTGCAATTCCTAAAAGGAGTATCTGGATTCGATTTCCAATCCTTCCACCAAGGTTTGGTGCAACATATTCCAACCTTGTGAACCATATTAGGGGGTATCGATTCTAGAATTGTGTGAAATGATTAAAATTATTGATTACCAAGCCTATATTTGGCTTTAAATTCTGGTTGAGAAAGCTAGTTCTTAATGGCTTTGGAAAAGGTCTAAAATAGTGCAAATCCCACACTTGTCAAATCTTAAAGCATGAACCCAAGGAACTTTGGAAAGGGGTCAATCCTAGCAAGTGATCATAGGTGACCACCAAAGAGATTTCTAGTTTATAGAGATCCTAATCCTAAAATTGTTCCCATTTCAAATAAGCCACAACTTGATGGTTTCCCAAGCCCACCATATACTTTTAGCAACAAAAGTGTCTTGAATTTGCATAGATTCCCTCATAATGAGGATGGAATGAAATCCTAATCCTTGCTAGGCTTTTCATCCATGAGGAACACCAAAACCAATACAATGCCTAAGAAGATTTTCTAGACCTCATTATTGTCCAAGGCTTGAATTATCCACTTAGTAGACAAAGCCAAACCTTGTCTGTAAGTATCAATTAAACCGAGACCACTAGTCACAAGGAAGGCAATATAATTCTCAAGCAGCTCGAAGAAACTCTTTTCCTTGCTTCAAGGAGGCCTAAAGGAAGTCTTTGAGAAGTCTCTCCAAGTTTTGGTAGGAGGATTTGGAGGGGGCCTAGCAAGAGGAATAATACACATGGGTAGCTAAAAGTACTCTGGAATAGATCTAGAATTTCCCATCAAGGCAAAGTAGTTTAGTGATCCAAAAGTGTATTTTTTTCTTAATGTGAGTGAGCATAGCCTACCAAAGGGTAGTAGAAGAGGCTTGAAAAGAAAAGGAATACCAATAAACATGAACACTTCCCCATGGGCAACCCATTTCCAACCATAGGAATCAATCTAAGAGGGTTTGGGCAAGAAGGATTAGCAATATCATTATGTCATGTTCCATTGAATATTAGATCCAAAAGCAAGGCAAAAGTTGTTTAGACATTGTAGTGCATGACAAATTATCTAGCTCTTCCAAGAGAGTGAGAAAGGGGCCATTAACAAGCTAGAGAGGGGAATTGGGAAATAGATACCTTTAACCCTCTGCTATGAGACCGCATTATCGAGCAAATAACCAAAACCTTCAACTACAAGAACATACAAAGTCAAAGCTAAAGGGCATCCTTGGCGAATGGAACAAAAAAACCCAAAGGAAGATGATTGTTGAACATTAATGGTGAGACAAGTTGAGGCATTTGCAAAGAGCATTTGGATAGATTAAAGGAAATTGGGGTCAAAGCTAAGAGGCTAAAAGAAATGGCCATTTAATTTGGTTGAAGCTTTGGCAAACTCAATCTTATGAAAATGGCCTACTGCTGAGAGTGTCTGGCCCATTCCATGCCTTCCAAATGGCAATGATATTGTCCAAGATGTATCTACTCTTGATGAAACATGTCTATTCTAGGTGGACAATAAGTGTAAGCAAATTATGGATGTGAAGTGCAAGGGCCTTGGCTATAATTTTGTAGTAAGTATTCAACAAAGTGATCAGCCACTAATTGCAAATTTCTTCAAGATCACTTGCCTTAGGTATGACTTTAATATTGCCTTTGTTTATGATAGTTCCTAAATCTAAACCTGTGGAAAGGGCTTCTAGGTGAACTTAAAAGAGGTCAAGCCCACTAGTATCCCATAAGGCTTTATAGAATTCACATGGAAAATTGTCACAACTAGGGGCTTTGTCATTAGTCATAGAAAAGGCCTCTTCACAAAGATTTGCCAAAGTGAAATGTTGGTCATAGAAGGCCCACTGCGAAGCGGAGATCGCACAAGGGACCACACTCACACATTGTTGAAGGGCTTGTTAAGCTTCTAGGGAAGGCAATTGCACATGGAATACCTATTGATAGTGGCAAGCAAAAGCTTGGAGAATGTCAAGAAGTTTGGAAAGGACTTGCTAACCTTCTCTAATATGCTTGATTTTCTACGAAACTTGGCAAGCTCAAAGGAATTAAAAGAATTCTTTGGACACTTTATCCCCAATCTTGAGCCAATGCAAGCGAGCTTTCAACTAAGCTTCGTGAGTTGTATGGTTGTTAGCAACTTGCTTGTGCTAGCGAGTTGGGCAATGCACAACTACAAAGAAGGAGAAAATGATAGTGCCTCTAGCTCAACAATGTTGCAATAGAGCTTTGAGGTGGTAGCCTCGTATGAGTGGCAATGGAACAACACCAGTTGGTGACAATAAATTGGCAAGAAATAGGTCATATGTTTGATGGCATCATTCCACCATTGGATCTAACCAACCCCATGGATAGGATTTGGCTCAAGATTTCAAATGCATTAAATGTGAGACAACGTGGGATGAAAGATGTGTTCAAAAATAATTGTCTTGGGTGCTTTGGCCCCACCATTTACCACTCAATACAAAATCAAATTAGAGAGTGGTGTGAAAGGACAACATTGGGTACAGGCTCCATTGGTAATTGATAACAATTCGCAAAGGAAAAAATAGGATGTCTTAATAGCATGGCCCTATCAAGATGTTTAAGAATTCTTTTTGTAACTGCCCACAAATTAGTCCACATATACCACAAGCAATCAGAGTGATAACCACCAACATTAGGATAAAAAAGACAATTTATTGTGCATGTAGTACCAAGCTTCTCACTCACCAACTTTAAATACATAGGCAAGTGGCCACATTTATCAAGTGTTAGCCCAATCACATTGAAATCCCCACACATGATCCAAGAGGCAATGGATAGAGACTCTGTAATCCAGCATTAGAGAAGAGATATTTCAACATCATTGGATGCATAAATATTAACAACCCCAAGAAAGTGGTTATTAATAATAAAGACAACTCATAGAGCACAACTAGTGGGGTCACATCCATGAGCCACCATGTGTGACTATCACCTAAGCAAAATAAAAGTGGCAAGTCCTCTTTGATCGGTTCATAATCACTATGTAAAAAGTGACTTCTTGGCTAGAGGACACGACAAACTATAGAAAGCATTAAACTTGCAATTTTTAACTCTTGTAAACAACAAACATCAAGGTCGGAAAATCTTTGTCAAACATCTTGCACCATGTATTTCCTTCTAAAAACAGTTAGACCCCTAACATTCCATGAAATAAAATTCATGGAAGATGGGAGTCAAGGTTCACGTCATCATCATTGAGCTCATCAAGAGCTCCATAATGGTTCTTCATAAAATCTTCTTCTATAAGTGTCGCCAAATTTGGGGAACAAAACCCAACATAGGCCTTCTTTTATGGCACAAACTCTCTATCTCATGAACTGAACTACAAGAACGAAGAGAAGCAGGAGGAGGTCACCGAGTATCCAACTGTGATGAAATCATGCTAGCAACAATTGGCATTTTGTTGAAATAAGCCCTAGTGGTCATTTGTGATGGCTCCTCTTAGGGTTGAGAATCACCAATTTCATTTACCTTAATAGGCTTTGAAACCTGCAATCCAACAACCCACAATTGTGCACTAGCACCTTTACTGCTAGAATTGTGTGCATTTTTTTGGTTGCTCACAATAGTCTAGCCATCCCCATTTTTTGAGGATACCCTGAAAGGTTGCTTGGGTGGAGGCTTGGGACATTGAATAGTCAAGGGGCAATCTCATATTTTATGGTTCGAAGATTGGCATCAGTAACAGGTATTTAGTAGATTGAGATACATGACATGTTAAATGAAGCTCTAAGTTCCTATTGAAACTTTGATGGACTCCTTAAGATCCTTCAATAAGTCAACTTGGACATAAACTATTTTATGAGGGCAAGCCGAAAAAAAATGCTCTTGCTCAACATGAACCACCTACTCTAAAGAGGCCACCATATGGTCTAAGAAGGGCCAAAGTGGCAATGGAAGACTAGGGAATTCAACCTAGACCAGAACTCAAAGTGAGTCAGAAACAACAAAGTCTCGAGTCCGTGGGAGAAAAACAAGCAAGGAAGACCAAATGTACCATGGGCCATACTAAAAAATGGCCCTAACAAACTTGACTTTAGAAAAATGAAAGAGAAACAAACCTTTAGTAAGATTATGAATGACCTTTACACAGAGCCCATGAGGGACCAAGTAGAGTTGACCCAACTTTTGAGCATGCTTTCAGAAGGAATTATGCCCACAAAGTACCCAGGGTAGAATTTTCAAGCCATTTACAGACATTCACCAAATCATTAACAGGCAAAATAACATCAGAGATGAGAGAGTTACCTTGTGGACCACCTTTGGTATGAAGTTGTGAGGGAATTTCAGAGCCATTTGTTCAGATTGCCAAGATCAACAAGCAAGAACCAGAATAAACTTTCACAAGCCATAAGCACACAAAATAAACCAAATCACATGTTCAAAAGTTAAGTAAAATGTACAATGATGCCTTGTATAAATAGGCAAGAAAGAGGAAGGTAGGAAGGTAGGAAATAGGACTGACTACCCCTCCAAGAGTGCAACACTTGTGAGCTCAAATGGTAAGTGTTTGAGCAAATGGCAAGTATGCATGCACTAGGTGTCTCAAAAAGATGAGGACACGTGTCTCAACCACATGAGGTGAAACAAACTCCTAAATGTCCCCAAGTGGAGACTTAACAAATGTGAATAGGACTTCAACTAGGAAGGCAAAAAGCTAACTAGTTATATAATGTCACTATTTACACTAACGCCCCCCTTAAGTGCAACTTAGGGAGAAGCGATACAATGATGATGGGTCCTTGCTACTAGGCCATGTTAGGTACCCATGTACAAACAAGTTTCTCATAAGTGAAGTAAAGAATAAAACCCAGTGGGAAAAACCCCTCTCCAAAAGAGAAAATATGCAAGAAAAAAATGTACAAGTGAAGAAGAAGATAGAAGGACTCAACATGACCCCCCAAGGACTACTATCAAAAAAATACATGAAATGTTCCCCCCAAAGGAGAGAAAGAGAGAGACTAGAGAGCCCCCCATAAGATAATAGATCCTGTAGTGCTAACTGATGCTCGAAGAAGAATGTAGAATGAGATCCTTGAATGTCGAACAACATTTCTTCCCTGTGGAAGAAAGAGAACTGTAGAAAGGTGCAAGTGATCTTCCTAAGTGAGAAGAACAATGTAGGTCTCTGAGTGCTACACATAATTCAAAGACTGAAGCGAAATCTCTGGAAGTTGTACAAAACCGCATGTGGAAGCTTAACAGGATCAAGAGATGTAGGGACAACAGCGTTGGTGTGGTTGTCATAGAAAGAAGACAAATGTCCTCAATACTGTCATCAAGATCTTAAATGTGGGACTCTACAAACAAGCAAGAGATGTTAGGTAGAAATCCATCCCAATGATCTAGAGACTGATAGCAATATCATGCTGCAAGGAATCTCTAGAAGCCCACTGTGAGGCAACACGGAACTCTGAAGTAGCAACAAGTGATGGTGGAGGTGATGTTCAGTTTGTCTTAAGAACATGAAGGTTCAAGTGACCAAGTCAGGCCTTCGATTAACTATCCACACTAGATGTATGAGTGTGAATGTTAGAGAAGAAATAATTAGGTGCAAAGTGTGAGGTGTAAAGACAAGAAATCATCAACTTTGCCAACTGCAATAACCTCTCTTCTCTGCCAATCTCGAATAATCACCGAATCTGATGTGAACTCAACAGTTTTCCTTGTCTCACTATTTGTAATCTGATATATGGAAAGGAGATTGTTGGACAATTCAAGAATGAAAAGGACATCAATAAAACATCCTTCAGCTATGTCAACAGTTCCTTTCCCACAAACATTTATATAAGTGTTGTTAGCCATCAAGATTTTAGATGTATCTGTAGAGTGTAATGATGAGAATAGAATCAGTAAAGAAGCCATGTGATGGGAATCTCCAAAATCAAGGAGTCATCTCCTAGACTTAGAGACTGCAAATGCAGCAAGTGCCTTGCCCTTAGATTTTTCTGATGTTGATGGAGAAGAGGAAGAAACACTAGCCTCTAGTTGGGACAATTCAAATAGAGTTTGTTGAAGATTCTTTAACTCATCTTTTTTTCTTTTAAAACAGTGGGTTTCTTCATACCCAATTCTCTTACAATAAGAACAAGTAGACTTCTCCTTAGATTTTTCCCTTTTGACGAGGGAGTTGAATCAAATGGAGCATGTGATTTTGATCCTTTATCTTGATGACCCTTATCTTGATCCTTAGATTGTTTCTTTTCCTTGTTATTTGAAGACATAGTTGCAACAAGAGCATGTAATGTTGGAGACTTCAATACACCCATTTGAATTAGCTTATCTTGCTCCTTTGTTAGAGAAACAACAAATTCTACAAGTGATTGCATAGTGTAGGTTGTTCCAAGTGCACTCTTTGTAGCATAAAAAGTTGAAACAAACACTAAATAATGAGGACCAAGCTTGGACAAAACACTTAAGATCAATTGTTCATCTTGCTTATCAATTCCACATTGCTTGAGTTGAAACCTTAGAAAATTCAATTTAGTGAAGAAATCCTAGATTGTTGTGAAGTCTTGTGGATTAAGACTTATTAATTCATTCTCCAATTGATGCCCTCTCATTACATCTTGCTTGCCAAACAGATTCTCTTAGTCCATACTTCATTAGGTGTATTGGTTGCTTCAATGTGAAAGAGAAGATCTAGAGATATGGACACACACAATGTTCCATATGCTACATCACTTGCATTATACCACTTACGTTTTTTAGATGCTTATGTGGGTTTAGGTTCCCTAGTTTCTTGAGTTGTATTTCCATTTTTTGCTTCCATTCATAGAAGTTAAGTGGAGTTAGAATTATATCCATTTTTACAAAAAAGAACACACAATTGAACTTCGAAGCTTTAAAAATTAGGTAAAATAGCAAAATTTTAGAAAATAAACTTCGTCACAATGAAGTTGGCAGAAATACCTTTCCGTGGACTATAAATTTGTGAAACGGTCTCCCAATGTGAAAGTTATCACGCAAGGAAAAAAAAATAGCCCTTCTAAGACTTTTGGAAGAATCAATGGTGGCTCGGTGGTGGCCTGGCAGAGCCCGAAATTGAGCCTATGTAGCCGAATGAGGACTCTCAAGCCGATTTGAAGGCAAGTGGGGCAGACAGTAGGTTAGTTGGAGCGAACTGCAGGGCGATCGGGGCAGCGTGGTTCTGTTTTGTGGCCGACTTGGCTGAAGAAGAGTGCGGATTTATTTGAGGGCACAGAGGCCGCATGTGGGAGCTGGATCGAGGGCTCAAAGAGCTGAGCAAACGGGACACAGAGGTCGCGGAAGGGTTGTCGAGGGCGACCAGAAGAATAAAGGTCAAGGGCGGCCTGAAGTCCGATGAAGCCTTTAAAAAAACTCCTGGAACAAGCCAGTGCGAGCCGACCAAGGCATTCTGGATATGCAAAGCCCAAAATCACAAGGACAGGCACTGAATGCATAAAACGAGCCTGATAGGGCTTAAGGGGCCGTAAGGATAATAAAACCAGCCCTGAGAGGCCTGCGGACTCTGTGTCCACCTTGCAATAGTTGGGAGGCCAAGAGGGGGCCGTCGAGGCCAAAAAAAAAAGTCGAGCCGACCAAAGTAAATGCAAATCACCTATGAACAGGAGTGAGGGTTTCAAACCCAAAAAAACTAGGGTCGAAGAGCCTAAAAATGGTGAAAAACCTGCACAACAAAATGTGAATCAACCTAAAAAATGAAATTTGCGAGGGGCCAAAGAGCCCTCTGCAAAAAAATTCCATACAAGTCATACAATACCCTAGGGTTAGAAGTTAAAAAATTTTGCAAAAATTTACTTTCACCGAAGTTTGTCAAACGAAGAGTAATCTTTACTGTCTCGGACCTTCTGGACTCTTTGGTAAGGTCTATTTGGCTCCGCAATGAACTCTTGACAAGGTTAGGTGCGGGATTTGCTCAAAATAAGAAGGGTTTTGTTAGCATGGCTTTGATACCATGTTGGGATTGTCGAGATCAACAAGCAAGAACCAGAATAAGCTTCCACAAACTATAAACAGACAAAATAAACCAAATGATATATTCAAAAAATTAAGTAAAATATACAATAATGCCTTGCATAAATAGGCAAGAAAGAGACAGTAGGAAGGTAAGAAACAACAACTGACTACCCCTCCAAAAGTGCAACACTTGTGAGCTCAAATGGCAAGTGTTTGAGCAAGTGGCGAATATGCATGCACTAAGTATGTCAAAAAGATGAGGACACATGTCTCAACCACGTGAGGTGAGACAAACTCCTAAAAGTCCCTAAGTGGGGACTTAACAAGTGTGAATAGGACTTCAACTAGGTAAGCTAAAAGCTAACGAATTAGATAATGTCACTATTTACACTAACACCATTTTCCTAAGCATCCAAGCCATCAACCCCAACATCAAATGAGGGGCCACTTTGGCTAGCAACGATTTGTAAAGAAGGAAAAATTGCTCAAAGGTGAGGGAAACTAAAGAAGCTCACAATAAATGCAGAAATCTCCTACTCCAAACAGTAGTATAACACAAGGGTGACAAGGGCAATAGGGTGACAGGGGCAATGGAGTGACATGAGTGGGAACATGCAAACCAAGCCAAGCCAAGACCCTAGCAAATCATGTTCTTCTAACAGATTGGAAAATAATTAAACTTTATTGCAACCACAAATAACAGGTCATAATTTTCTTTTGACAATTTGTAGATTTATCCCTATTTTTTCCCCTTCATATCACAACTTTAACTAGATTTTGGATGCATGCCTCTCTATAGATGTGGACAAAATTATAATTTTCATTTTTGCAATGAGATATCATGCTAATCTTTGTTTAAGACATTTGCTTTCATATCATTCGTACTCATGATTTGCTAGAACATTTCAGAAAATAACAGAGAATTGATTTAAAAGAATCACATTCAAGCTTTATCTTCAGCAATCTATGAACTCCAAGCCTCTACCATCAGGCCATTTGGAAGAATGATCAGGCCAGGGTACAACTAAACAGATGCCAGTTTTGTTAAATCATAATGGTTTCATAACGAACACACTGAAAATCTCTTTTGTTTCTGTAAAAAAATCAACATATGTTGAAACTCCAAAAAATCTTTTGATTTCTTCTAAGTATATGAATAATGATCTTCAACATTACTTGGAATCATGTTTGTTCTGTTTTACCAACTATTTAATTGTTCTATACTTTCTTTACAATTCTTTTTCATGGGCCTCCGGAATGCTTAATGGCTTTGCAGAATTATAGTCCTGATTTCAGAAAATCATTGAAAAAACAAATCCAAAGTATTGCATGTTATAGCGAGCTTGACAAACAAGTTCCAAATAGCCTTTAACATGTAAGTAACCACTAAACTTCAAACCAAAATTGCTACAATTCAGAAGAATCAGATGCTTGGAATGCACAAAGAAAGCAGTGAGAAACAAACTGTTCAATCGTGCAACCAAACAATGAGAATGGATAACATGCAACCACAAAGGGGATTTACACCAGCTGAGAATACATTTTGAGGACTAAAATGTCCCAAACCATAAAAATGATGGTAATGTGATTCAACTCAAGCCTGTTGGATAGCAACACACACTATACCCACACAAAATATTCAACATAAATGAGTGCTAGGTAAAAAAATCCAAAACATGACGAAAGGAGGCTTAGATGGTTAGCGACCATGCAAGTGGAAATCACATACAAACAACACCTATACTTTGTGATGCCCGCCAGCAACACAATGTTTTCACTATTGCAGGAAAACTAGTTGAATTGGCTAACGGTGCATACTTTCAAGCCATGGAGCAGAGAAGATTCAGTCCAGTTTGTTAAAGTGAATCTCAACCTTCCATGCCCTAATAGTCTGCACCAGTTTAGAATGTGCCAAAACCAGCCACGTATGAAGGAAAACATTGAAGAGATTTACACTGCACTTTTAATTGTTGGTTTAGTGAAAGCCTAACTACTACTAAAGCAAGCTGAAGAAAGCATTCATAGTACACACCATTGACTGAAATATGCCGAAGTGCATATACCCAGTCAACCGTGTGCATTCAGTAACTATATATACTTCAAGTTGCTACCATACTCATACACAATATGGAAAATGATATCATTCTTAGGAATGCCATTGTTGTATCTCATCATTTGAATATCTAATCTTAAAACAAGAATAAATCATAAGACACATTTTCAATCATCAAAAAATGTCTGCGGAAAGAAAAAATCCCTGTCAATTAAAATCCACATGAAAGCTTTATACATCTTAAAACACCCAATTGCATCAATCAAATAAAATAATATAGATCTTGCATATAGTAAATGACTGAAGCAATCTGCATATTGTAAGCATACCAGAAGGAAAAAAAATCTGCAAATCTCAAAGAAACCAGGTTATGAAAATGAGCAAGCACAACTTGAAACTTCAAAGAATTTTATTTTGTAACAGCACAAATTCCTTAAATATAATGCAAAATAACCATTGGAGTTCAGATAGCATTACAGAAAGTTCAGGACCACCATTATTTGTGTTTGGCCTCTATTTCCAAATGCCAAAAGCAATATCTGCCATAAAGAACAGAAAAACAGAGGAAAAAAGGCCTATTGGCAACTCACCAGCTATCTGAAGATCCATTCACAGAATAGAAACTCATAGCGGATTAATCTAACCTGTCACACTTAATTTTGCAACGTCTTAATTCCAAGATCTCAAAGCAATCGTTCCATCAGAATTATAAAAGATAAGTCACGGCATAGATCTTGAATACTATAAATGACTTTCACTGTCTCAAAACCATTAGCATAGCAGAAGACACACAACTTTTACATAGAGTAAAGATAACAGTTAAAACACTTGAACAAGCAGAATCTGCAATTTCAAAGAATTTATTTTATAAATGGCACTAATCCTTTAAATTTAATACAAATCAACCATCTAAGTTCAGAGAACTTCACAACAAGTTTATAGGCCACATTCCACCGTTCCTTGTCTTTGGTCTCTACTTTCAAATACAGAAATCAATATCTACCATAGATCAGTGGAAAACAAAAAAGAAATATCCTACCATATAATGATCCATAAACAAAATAGAAACTTATAGCAGACTAACCCATCATTGTTAATCCCTCTGCAATACTTTAGTTCCATGGCCCTCTGACGGACCAATCAGAAGAATATCTTCTTCCAGATCTGAAGAACCTTCTTCCAGATCTGCACAAGGGTTCTTCAAAAAACCACCATCTTACAACTCAAAGTCATCATCCATCTTCAATGCCTGGGCGGCAGCCTCCTCCTCCTCATCATCTATGACAAAATAAGGATTGTGTCCTATAGGCTGGAACTTGTACCCGGTAAACACATAAAACCCAAGTGTTGCCAATTCCCCAGCCAATATACTAGTCCAGGCATACTGGTAAGCAGTAATGGTAGCCAAGGCATACACCACAACCCTAGTAAAATAGATATAGCCTACTACAACAATATAATACTGCCTGAAAAGCGTCAATTTCATCAGATTGACCGCGGCCTTACCATCTGTGTGAGCAGCCTCACGCAAATTCTTGATAGACCAGACAATAGGGAAGAGAACAGCACAGCAGCAGATCACGTCCACAAGCAAAAGCATCTGTTTCCAGGCAAACCAGTCTTTTGCATACGGCCCAGTCTCATCGATCACAACAGTGGCGATGTTAGCAATAACCTGCAAGGGAATCACAACCATCAACACCTTTTTCTCCTTCCCCTGAAGATAGGGTTTCAAAAATGACCAGCCCGTTCCAATCAGGACAATTAGAGTAAACAGCATGATTCCCTTGAGGAAGCTGAAGATATAAAACAGCACATCCCATCCATGGGCAGTCCCAGTTCTCTTGATATAAGACTTATCTTCTGCTTCACAGATTAAATTAAGGGCTTTGAGGCAGACCAGAGCAATCATAAAGACATGGATCCGGTAGGCCGTAGCGCGATTTTTCACCACGACATAGATCCAAACCCCAGCCAGAACCAAGTATATTAAAAACAAGCCAAAATAAAGCCTGGGCAGAACTGTTTCACCAGCTGAAAGGTAATCTCTAGACCCAGTGCCACCCTCTAGATTATACATAACAGTTCTCACATCCATAGAAACGAGGGTTTCCGGAATGCAATTGGCAAACACAAGGGTAAACTGATTTGCATCGAAATCTTGATAGGTAATGTTAGCAGCACCATTTTGCAGTTTATTGAAAGTGAAGAGGTTCTTGATGAGCTTACTGTCTAGGACGCAGTGGATTTCGCCGCGCTGGAGCTCATGGAGGACATGGATCCAAGCCTCTCGCGTGCTCAGGAAGAAACCCATGTGAGATGGATCGATTTCCTTTGGAGCCTTGTACGATGCATCCCTCACTGTCATTTCTAAATGCCCTCTGTGCGTGAACCCAAACTCATCAAACGGGATGATTGACCGCGCGTCCGATCGAATCTCTGAAACCCGTATTTCTCCTGCGCACAACGGTAACAACATTATCACAACCACAGCCCATACTGCCCCGATCGCCATTGCTGACATTCTTCACCAGATCTATTACGCCTGTGAGACACAGGTATTTATAGATACTGCCCTTTTTCAACAGCGTTACAACTTTCGTCGCCAGGAGAGTATTGAGGTAAGGTTTGTGAAACGAAGACTTACCCCGATATAAACGAGGTCACATTGAGGAGCCGAAAAAAGATTATTACAATGATGCTTTTTACCAAGTGAGGGAGAAAGCCCATATATACCCGCATGAGGGAACTCTCAATTTTTGGTACCCATAATGCTCAACAATAAGCCCCCTCTAGACCCAACTTGAGTTGGCCTATTGGTGAAAAATTTGCCCTCTTGAAAGAGAGGTCACAAGTTTAAATCCTACAGGGGGTATAGTATGTATGCCTCATATTAGAAGCACAGTTAGGAGTACGGTATGTATGCCTCATATTAGAAGCACAGTTAGGTGCCTCCTGCATACTGGGAGTATGAACCACTTGTAGACCCAAAATCAGGTCGTCTGACATTGTAGACTATGGATCCTAGGCAATTGGGATTGGAAAGTATTGAAACTCTTGCCAAATGAAGAGGAGGTGGTCTCATATGTTATAAGCCACTTGTAGACTCAAAATCAGGGCGCCCAACATTATAAACTATGAAAGGATCGATTTCCTTTAAGACAATTGGGATTGGAAAGTATTGAAACTCTTGCCAAATGAAGACGAGGATTATTTGTATTGTAGACTATGAAAGGATCCATTTCCTTAAGGCAATTGGGATTGGAAAGTATTGAAACTCTTGCCAAATGAAGAGGAGGTAGTCTCATATGTTATAAGCCACTTGTAGACCCAAAATCAAGTCACCCGACATTGTAGACTATAAAAGGATCCATTTCCTTAAGGCAATTGGGATTGGAAAGTATTGAAACTCTTGCCGAATGAAGAGGAGGATTATTTGTACTGAGTAAAAAATAGGGTGAGTGAGCGTACCTTAAAAAAAATTAGGGTGTCAGAGTATGCTAAGGTTATGTAAAGGATTATGGTGTATATATTGTGAAATTTTGAGTAAGAGAGCCTGCAAAGATTTTGTGTGAATTGGTTAAGGTTGTATGAGATGTAATGAATTGTGATTTATTGTCTTCTTTATGTATCTCGTCGTTTACTCATGCTTACTTTCTATAAACTGTGCAAGTGTGTTTCAACTTATAAACATGGCAATGTAAAGGTAGCTACAACTTATAGACCATGTAGAGGACATGTGGGAGGGAGAAGATCTGACAATAATGGTGTGCTTCTTTGTATTTAACGTCATATAGAAATTGAAGGACAACATTAATAGTAATATAAAGGATGACATTTAACTTTGTGTCATACACTTTTCACCTCTTGATAATGGTTTAGAAGTGTCATAACCTAAAATTTAGGCAATTAATTATTTATAAGTATACTCATTTGGGACATGGGATAATGTGATTGAATAATAAAAATCAATCATCAATGATAATAATATTCGCATTATTAGTTTTAAAGACCACGTCTATTAGGTCAATTCAACAGTAATCAATTAATGGCATTAGAAAGTGGTCGATTGTAATGCCCCAAAGATATTGTCTATGTATTTTTAGGACAGTTGGTAACATACTGATGTAAGAGTTAGCATTTCATGAGTTGTCCAATCTTGCTCAGTGCAGTCGGTCTTTTTCTTGCTTTTGCCTTGTAGTGTTACGTAATAATTTTTAATGGACCCTCACTTGATGAATTGACTTGGCACTAAGGTTTGTGTTTAGGGTGTGTTATGTTGAAAATTTTCCCCTTGGGAGCTTTTCCTTCTTAAGGTTTAGCTCCCAGATCCTTAGAATGCATTATAAGCATCTTGCATGTTAATTTTGAATCTCGATGAGAAAACCCCGAAGTCTTGTGGCAAATAGGACCTAGGGGGTGCTATTTTGATAGGCCTTGACTCAAAATGGGAGGGTGGACTTGGGCGCTAGCGCCCTAGTCCTGCCCTATTTTGTGTCAGCCCCAAATTTCAATGTTGGTTTGGTGACCGTTAATTAGGTCCCATGCCGACATCTTAAGTTTGAATTGCGAAATTCTTAGCGGGAATGTGTGTTGTTGCATATATAAGCATGTTTAGTGTTTCATTTACAAACTAGAAGATGATTATGAACTTTTGGCTAACTTGTGATTTTAGTGCATCCATGATATTCATTGTTGCAAAGCAGAGCATTGTTATTGTGTTTATGATTGCAGATTTAGCTTCATCTTCTCATGTGATTGAAGAGCCTTCATTTATGTGAGATCTACACTTTTAAGGTGATATCTATTTATGTTTTCAATCATTTATCATTTAGATTTTGCCTCTATCCCACAAGGATACACACTCTTTATCTGACAACAGTGTTTGGAAGACTTGAATGTCTCTGGGGCTTGACCAAGGCAAGCCTCTAAACACCACAACCCCCAACCACTCTCCTTGTGATTATAGGTTACAGGTTTCGCATCTTGACGGAGTGGAGTTGCAGGGAACCATAAGATAGTGTGTAGATTCTGAATCCCCGAAGAAAAGGATTGCTTGGACATGGGCGCTAGTGGTAGTGTCCTCTGAAGTTGCAAACACAAAAACAATTTGGATAGTGATAATCAGCATCTGAAGAGCTTTTGACACCCTGAAAAACATCTGACCTTGGACTTGGGTGCTAGTGGAGGTGTCCTCCACATCTTCCAGGGAAGAAACAGAAAGTACAGTGAACATCAGTGTCAGGAGAAGATTAGGATTCTGTAGAGAAAATAGTACCTTCCAGATAGGGGTGCTAGTGGTAGTGTCCTCGACTGTTCCGCATCCTAAACTTCAAAAAATGGTCAATTATTAATCTCTACCTCCTACCTTAGTCTACAAGGATTTGTCGTAATTCATCAATTTGCTTACTATTTTGCATAATTAGGGTTTTAAGGGTATTTGAGCATTAAATTGAGATATTGATTGATAACATCTGAGATTCCACATTGTTCCAAGTGACATCCTAACCTATAGGTGAATCCCCTAGCAAAAGTATGATTCAACTCGGTTGATATGTCCTTGAATGTTTGTAGTGGAAGGAGGATCTAAACCCATCAACACTAAAACATCAAATCAAACCCCATTGTCCCTCTTTTCCTACATAACATTTTGGTGAACCCATGTTTTTGAATTAGTGCACCTTTTTGAGTGTTGTGTGATATATTTGCATCCATTCATCTTATTGCATTTGAAAAATTATAAAAAATTTGAAAAATATTGGCATCCTAAGCTTGCATTTTGGCATAGTTTGAATTAATTGGCATTTAATTTCATTTAATTTTTGTCATTTTCATTAGATCTGATTTAAATTTTATAAATTCATCTTATTTTAATCTCTTGCATTGTATTTTCATGCTTAATTTGTTACAAATTGCTTGAAATTGTGCATTTTTCATAAAAACCTAGTTTTGCATTAGCTAGGGTTTGTAGTTAAAATCTTGTTTCAAATTTTACTACCCTTTTCAAACACTCATTTAGGACTGATTTCTAATTGTAGTGTCTTATCATAGTGGCCTTTTTTGCAAAAAAATATGTCTAGGGTTTGAAAACCTTGCATTTTCACTAGAATTGCATTATAGGCCCATGTTGTGAAGGATATTATTGCATTAGTGGACTGATATTGAGCTTATTATTTTCTTCTCCTCTTAAAAATCTTCACAACACCTCTTATTTTAGTGATTTGCATTGAAAATTTGTGAAAAAGGTGAAAAATCAAGCATAATTTGTGGTGTTTCATTGCATTCGATCTAAATATATCAAATCATCAATTGGGCCTTGTTGTGTTGTACTATTTTCCTCCTATCCATTGTGTTGTTGTGGACTTAGTGTGTCTTGTTATCCCTTTTCCCTCAAACAAGTGTTTAGGAGTGAAATAGTCACACATCTAGGGTACCTTAATCATCATAAAACTTTGCACATCTTGTCTTACTAAATTTCCTTGGAAATTGATGTTACAAGACATTTCAAGATGGCATCTTCATGGAAATCCTTGCATGAGTATATCTTGGATTTTAAAAATTTCTCTAATTTCACTAATGAGAACTCTCATGCTTTGGAACACATAGCATGTGTACATGATATTGATATTTCTACATGTTCTACACATGAGCTTAAATTACTTTGTTATATACAATATTTTGATAGCTTCACATTACTCATAGGAGCATATCCTTTGATATTAGAAGGTTTAACCAAATTCATCACTAAGGATACTCATGAGAAAGATGAGAGTGAAAATTCCTCTTTCGTTAATGCCTTGGAATTGATAGCTAAAGAATATGATGATGTTGATGATACCATAAGTTATCCTACTTCTCCTATAGTTGAATGTCCAAGAGCCTTAGATGAGAAGACCATAGATAGCTCTACTTTGGTTGTAAATTCAAGTCCCTTAGACATCACTAATGATACAACACCTAACCTTCCTAACAACCCCTTACCTTTCTTTCATTCCAATGCTCTCCCTAACCAAGATGAAGCATTATTGGATGAGAAAAGGTCTTTCACATTAAATCATATAGGGATAGATGTTGGGTATAATCGAGAGGAAAATAATGTTAATTCAATCTTCACTAATATACGTATTCCACCCACCAAGGGGTTCCTAGATAAGTGCAGCAATATTCCAAAGATGGTTGTGCCAGAGGCACCTAATGCACCTTCTTGCTTACAATCAGTTATAATAGTTTGAGGAGATCGAAAACACCTCGACACTTGGATTACATTCTAAATTATGCAAGACAAATCACTCAAAGAAATCAAGGTGTTCAAAATGTACCGCAACATCCCATGATTGCTCACACATATAACACCCATAATAACAAGCAAAGTAAGCAAGCACCTCATGTTCCTGTCTCCCTCCCAGCTTCTCAACCTATGCTCCCCTACTGCTTCATCTTACTCATAAAAGTGGTCAAGAATATGATCTTGTCGAACAACTTCACGCTAGTCCGGCTAAGATCTCTCTTTGGGATTTAATACAAACATCACCTACATACCATGGAATGCTCCAAGAAGCATTTCAAAAGGTGATTATGCCACCTAATGCTAAGCCAAATGATGTAGTAGCTCTATTAGATTGTATGCATGCGACAAAAATGGATATTTTGTTTCAATCGCATTAATTACCATCAACCGAAGTTTAAAACCAATATGATCCTCTTATAATATTTGTCCAAGTAGAAAAAAAATTGATCAAGCATGTTATGATTGATAATGGATCAGCTCTGAATGTTTGTGGTATGGATTTGTTACATAAGATTAAGACTGACACATCTTTAATCAAACCAAATAGGATTAGCATTCATGGCTTTGATAATATTGGTAGACAATCTGTGGGTACTATAACTCTACCTATAAAGTTTGGACCTATGACTTTATCTACTCTTTTTCATGTCATGCCTGGTTCACTTTCATATAATATGATTCTTAGTAGACTGTGGATTCATGCCATGGGGGTAGTTCTGTCTACCCTTCATAGATCAATAAAGTTTATTTATCAAGACAAGCTCTACACTTGGAAAGTTGATCTTAAACCAGATAATTGTTTACATATTGAAATGCCAAAACAAGTTAAAAATCAACAAAGTCTAAACAACTTACAAGTGGATTCATCAAAACCTCTTGCCACAGATAATGTTGTGCAAGACTCTAAAACATTGAATGCACTTTTTGATGATGATTGGGGTTCATTAGATTTTAATCCTTGTAGTATAGGGGAATATAAACTTAATAACCTTGACACATCAAAAGTCACATCGATCTCGTCTAAGCAATCTTTAGAAACACAGGTGAGAAACTTAAAGTCTCCTTGATAGAAAATAAAGACAATACCCTTATACTACAGATAATGATACCTATGAGGCTTCACCTGCTTCTAAAGAAATGACATCCCTCTATGGTTGTGGTATAAATCAACAAGGAATCAGAGTAACTTTACAAGCTGCTGGAATTAACTACACAGCTAGTATTAGATACCATTCTTTGAAGCCCACCAAAGCTTCTCGTTGTCCTAAACTTACTATTAATGCAATATCAATAAGACCAAAACAACATGAGAGATATCCTAAGCCGATAGACAAGAATTGTCCGCTAAGAAATATCCCATCCAATAAGGTAAATATTTCTCCATCTTTAAGCCACACTCGTTGTAGAAACTATTATAGTTGCTCTCAAGGGTGGCCTCTTCCTAGCTTTGTATGTTCTTAACATTGGGTTGAATCAGGTAAGTATTTCTAACCCTTTAGCTCCGTGTTGTGTTTCCCTCGTGATGTGTTATGTGTTGTTTAGGTCTCCTAGGATGACCCTTGATACTCTTGTAAGGTCAAGGATACTGGGAGATCGCCTCTGTTGTGACCCTTCTTCTATTTGTATCATCATTCTTGTATATTTCCTCTCCTCTATTTTCATTGTTGAGTGTTGTGTCTTAGGGGCATAGCGTTGCGGTTGGTGACCTGGGGGCACCTTCCTACGTGATGACCCTAGGGCACTTGTTTTTCCTCTCTTGATTTATTGTTTGCCTTTCTCTAGTGCTTCTATCTAGCTGGCAGATGATGAAAAACATATAATATTGATACTGACCTAGTGTCCCTTTAGCGAGAAATCAAAAAATGGACCTAGTCCATACATGATGATGGGGTTGATATATATTATCTGATGCTTGGCTAGTAGAACCACTCCGCGTGATACTTTGATGTAGTCTTATTGCACTTACAAAACATAACAATATTGTTGCTCCGTGCACTTTGTTTAACTTGGATCTTACCTTGCTCTGCTCTTTATGTGAATGATTACATGCATTGTTGTTTATCAGGATTATATGGTTGCTAACACCTTTTCTTGCAGGAAATTATGTGTTTGTGGGAACATTCGGCGATCGTAAAGTGCATGTCACTTCTAGGGGCATGGGCTTTGCGAGAGCTCGTGTTCCCTTGTGTGTTTTCTTCCTACCTTAACGTGCTTGATATCAGTACATGATATCAACCAACTTAAGGTGGGGACATATATAAGGTAAGTTGTCTAATGATTTTAATACTAACAAAGTGTGTTTGTAAGCCCTCTATGGAGGCGGGATGTCGTATCTCCGAGTGAGTGCAAATCTTTATCTTTATATTGCAATCATTAAGCCCTCTGCAGAGGTGGGATATCGTGCATATCCTTTTTATTTTAAGCCCGCTACAGAGGCAGGGATGGTGTATTTCTCAAGGAGAGTGCACATTCTGTCATTTTCTAAAAGTCCTCAGGGCAGGCGAGGTTGGTGTATCCTCCCTTAAGCGTGTCTTTGGCGATTGTTGTGGCGAAGCCCAATCATCAGTGTGTGCATGTAATGTGCCTGAGATGGTGGCGAACCTAGCAATAGGCTCCTTCTATTGCTTGTTTACCATGTTTTCGAGTCGTGTCTTCCATGTGTGTGTGTGGCGTGTTTGTTCCCAAGCATAGTTTCAAGACCGTTGGCGATGAGCTCCTCCTATGCTTTGGGATTTGTATGGCATATTTGTTCTCAAGTGTAGTTTCAAGACTAGTGGCGATGAGCTCCTCCTATACTCTGAGATTTGTATTGTGTGTTTGTTGCCCCTTATGCAATCTCAAGACTGGTGACAATGAGCGCCTCCTACATTTTGGGTTGTGTGTTTACTTTCCATGTACTTACATTTGCATATATATGAGAAAATTTAAAAAAAAAAGAAATAATCACTGCATTCACTACATTCATCGTGTTTTACATGTCTTCAATGTTGTCTTCTCCATGTTTTACGTGACTGTAACTGTCTTCCCCGTGTTTTGCATGTTTGTTACTGTCTTTAATTTATTTGGCATGTCTTCACCGTGTTTAGCATGTTTGCTGTGTTTTGACCATACTTTAATGCATGTATTGGCCTTGCGTTTATACATACATTAAAGTGGGGCTAAATGTTATGTCAGAAAATGTCCCCTTGGGGGTTTTTCCCTCTTAAAGGTTTAGCTCACGAGTCCTTAGAATGCATTATAAGCATCTTGCATGTTAATTTTGAATCCCTATGAGAAAACCTCGAAGTCTTGTGGCAAATAGGACCTAGGGGGTGCTATTTTGATAGGCCATGACTCAAAATGGGAGGGTGGACTTGGGCACTAGTGTAACATCCGTGTTCTAAAAACATAGTAAAAACCCAAAAATTTACCATAGAGTAACTCAACAAGGTAAAAATGAGATTGAGAATTTTTTTCTTTTTATTCAACATATAATCAAATAACTATATTTACAAGATTTCTTTTACAAAATACAATATTCCCATATTGTCTTTCTCATTTACAATGTTTACAATGTAAAACCATTATATATACAAATTTGGAATCAATACTGCATTTGAATATTCGACATCTTATCACAAGTCCTGGCATGTTTCCTACTTGGAGAGAGAGAGAGCATCTTTCCAATGATTTACCTCCAACCACAGATCGGCGGTCTCCCACACATCTTCCACATAGGAAGTGGCCCTACCCTTCTCGAGGGATATAGACCAAAGGTGACCAGTGGTAATTTGCCTTTCCTGAGTACTTAGTGTTGTATTCTACTCAACTCTATCAATCATACAACCCTAGATACCCTCTAGCTAAGTATGATTTCTGATAGGATGAGCAATCTGAATACAATGAATTGACAATGCATGTAGAAAACAAATGCATTACTTTGGCCAAAGTTTTTTATTTCAATAATGTTTGTAAGGAACATAGTCGTTGTGTTCACCCACCCCTACTCGACTTGTATACTGTCTTATTCACGTAGTTTATAACTCTTATCAACCCTGTTCATGTCATAGTTTAAACTAAGAGTCACAATAATAATACCTTATGACTTGAGTAAGTCTATATGACATAACCATTCAATTTATTGGTAGTCGATTCTAGGGTTACCCTAATATTCCTTGTTAGTATGATATAACCATATAACCATATCTTATATCTAGGAGTTCTGGAATCAGTAATAACCCTTGATTAACTTAACCAAAGTTATTAATACTATGATTCTCAAAATAATAATGTCTCCTACACAAGGAATCATAAAATAACTTTGATAATGTATATAAACAAACATAACCCAGTATAAATATCCCTACTATGTCTTTCTCTAGTATACTTAGCCTACTCCATTGTATTGGATCTCTTCATGTATAATAAATACAATTAGTCTTAAATGGAATTCTCATAAAAACCTTATTCCATTTTCCCTAATGTCTCTAAGTTACTACCATTTGATATGATACAAAAGTATACTAACGATTCATATGAGTTTGAAACTCTTGGTTAAATAACTTTATCTATTATGTCTAAATATATATAACCTATACAAGACAAAATGTTAAATCATTCTAACCTCATTACTATATGGTTCAAAATGAAAACATGGTTCATCCATTCAAGAGCCTAACATATGGTTAATTCTCAAACTCTTAATTGACTAACTTCAAACCTAAATCAATAAGAAGACTATTTATTCAAGCTCATGACAACTCATGACAATCCCTTACTAAGATATTCATTTATCTTTCATTCAATGGTTTGGTATAATCAACGATTTATAATCACTAAGAAGGTAGTCGACCCCGTCTACCTATATCAGTTTACTCATTGGTATGACAAATTTTCAACCATGTAAATAACATTTGATGTCTCCATCGACTACAGGAAAATTAGTTCAAAATAGTTTACTTAAAATGTTAATTGAACTATCTTAAGTTGATACTTAATAGTCTTCGACTATCACAACACAAATCATAAGGTTAATCCTTATTGGCAGACTCATATAGTCGCCTACATTACTACGTTATACAATCTTAAATAAGCTATTTGATTTCCTCATGGATTCATGATACATGCACTGAGGAATACTTGGTAATGTGCAAACTTGAACTGGCTGAGATGGGCGAATGATTCACAGGGTCGACGCCACTGGACTGTGAATGCGTCTAAAGTCACAGCCACTATATTCTATCCCGTCTCACCTTCTATTCTCCCTCTCTGTGTGTTCTACAAGTTCTAAACCTACTTAAAATAAAAACAACCACGACTCATTTGAATCGTTGGTCATAATGATAGAGGCATGACTCCTACATAGTTGCCTCATCTCCCCACCTCCTCTACATTCAGTTACCAACTTCTTAACAGTCTATATTGTTAAATCAAAGCTGAAGTCCATTATTTATGCGTAAATCCCACATGTCGATGGTAAATTACTACTCCATGACTTGACAGTTGTGGCGGTTTAAAAACCATAGTCCACCTTCTAAGATGTGACTGACACCTCACTTAAACACAATTGATCATTAAATGATTCACAATGAGTGGTTCGATCTACCACCAACACTATTGAAGACTCTTCTATAATTAAGCCTTCAGCTTACTCAACATTAAACCATCAACTCAATGAGAGGTATTCTCCTCATCCGATGCCAAGGCATCAATATATAATATATATTGATTACATAAATTATAATTATATTGATTATATCATTTATAATTCTCATAACATCACCTATTGCATTAGATAGATATAGTTTATTCAATAATAAGATATTATTAAACCATGGTTTACAAATATTCTGATTGGGTTGAGCTTGTCTCCCCATCATAATCCGTCGACAACAATCACATATTAATAACTTTGACGAAAACATCTTAACATTTAAGAATCATTTATAACACGTCAAATATCTTAATAATTGTAGCAAGACAATCATTTTATGACAAAAACATCATAATATTTACGTTTAACGTAAATAGTTATAATCAAACTCAAACGACGTCGTTAATGTTATTAATGACCAAGATGACTTAATACGACTTAGAAAGATTTGAAAACAATATCGACTACCTGTCGATTAGGTTCAAAAGTAAACTGACAAAACAAAGCTTACCTCTTATGGCATCACAGTTCACATTTTTGTTAAACTCTTATAACTCAGTTTGGCAAATAAATCACTCGTAACCCGAGGTCTATATGTCTCTCCAAGAAAGATGCTCTCTCTTTTCCCTGAGAGTCATCTGATAACCTGGAATCCTGTTTCACTTGTCATCAAATAATATGTGATCAGTGCATCATTATTCAATTAATTCAACTAATAAATCAAATCTCATAATACAAATATTAAATTGATAATAACATAATCATTTCTATGATTTCAATAAATGACATTTATTATAATACTTGTTCTTCCTTGTCACCAATCCAAACATCATAATAAATTTACTTATATCCAAGTAAAAAGTAAAAGTATAGCAAGACAAAAATTGGGGATGTAACAGCTAGCGCCCTAGTCCTGCCCTATTTTGGGTCAACCCCAAATTTCAATGTTGGTTTGGTGACCATTAATTAGGTCCCATGCCAACATCTTAAGTTTGAATTGTGAAATTCTTAGCAGGAATGTGTGTTGTTGCATATATAAGCATGTTTAGTGTTTCATTTACAAATTAGAAGATGATTATGAACTTTGGGCTAACTTGTGATTTTAGAGCATCCATGATATTCATTGTTGCAAAGCATAGCATTGTTATTGTGTTTGTGATTGCATATTTAGCTTCATATTCTCATGTGATTGAAGAGCCTTCATTTATGTGAGATCTACACTTCTAAGGTGATATCTATTTGTGTTTTCAATCATTTATCATTTAGATTTTGCCTCTATCCCATAGGGATACGCACTCTTTATCTGACAACAGTGTTTGGAAGACTTGAATGTCTCTCCGGGGATTGACCGAGACAAGCCTCTAAACACCACAACCCCAAACCACTCTCATTGTGATTGCAAGTTATAGGTTTTGCATCTTGACGAAGTGGAGTTGCAGGGAACCATAAGACAATGTGAAGATTCTGAATCCTAGAAGAAAAGGACTGCTTGGACATGGGCACTAGTAGCAATGTCCTCCGAAGCTGCAAACACAAAAATAATCTTGATAGTGATAATCAGCATCTAAAGAGCTTCTAACATCCTGAAAAACATTTGACCTTGGACTTGGACGCTGGTGGAGGTGTTCTCTGCATCTTCTGGGGCAGAAATGAAAAGTACAATAAACATCAATGTCACGAGAAGATCAAGATTCCATAGAGAAAATAGTACCTTGGACAGGGGCATTAGTGGTAGTGTCCCTGACTATTCCACATCCTGAACTTCAAAAAATGGTCAGTTAATAATCTCTGCCTACTATCTTAGTCTGCAAGAATTTGTCGTAATTCATCGATTTGCTTATTGTTTTGCATAATTAGGGTTTTAAGGGTATTTGAGCATTAAATTGAGATATTGATTGATAACATCTGAGCTTCCACATCATTCCAAGTGATAGCCTAACCTGTAGGTGAATCCTCTTGCAAAAGTGTGATTCAACTTGATTGATGTCCTTGAATGTTTGTAGTGGAAGGAGGATCTAAACCCATCAACATTAAAACATCAAATCAAACCCCATCATCCCCTTTTCACTACAAAATAGGGCATTTTATAGGAAAAGGGGCTTTGCTTGTTGTTTATAATTTAAAGTTATTATGCTATGTTTAATTTGGTGCCCACATGGAAATAGTGACCACATAGTCAAAAGGAGATTATGAGGCATAGTATATTGTTTAAAAATCAAAACCACAACATATGAGATAATCATGAAAATCTAAAACAAAGTCTAAAGTGGCAAAAAAAGCCGTAAAGCACAAAATTTGAAGGGAAAATGAACTAAGAGGGAGAGGGAGAGTTGGTAACCATGGTTGACATGCCACTCAACCTCATTGTTGTTATGAGTCATTGGAAACCTGTGAAGGTTGCCTTAACATTGCATGAGAGTATTTTGTGGTAGTTATTAGGCACTATTATGAGATTAATCTTTTCTTTTGTTGTTGGTTGGGAATTTGGACACTATGGGGACCATGTTTTGTGTCTCTTGGCATTTCCTCGTACTAGTTTGATTGTGTTGGGTGTTTGGGTTATTTGGGACTATGTTTCGTGATGTTGGTGTGATTATCCTTAGCTACTCTCAATAAAATTTTGTACGTTATTAAAGCGTATTGGATATGTATTGGCTTTCATTTGTTACTTGCAACATTCATTTGATTGTTAGACATTGATCTCTTGTATTCTTTGAAATAGACACATTAAAAATGTTTTTATGGTCATTATAGCTAACCCTTTATATGAAGGATTACTCGTAGTAGAATTTGTGTTTTTTGGTATATGACAATGATAGTTATATGTTATGTATTTGTGGCATGTTGTGATCTTTAAATGAAACCCTTTATTAAAAATAGTAAGGGTTTATGTTTATTATGAAGCTCTTGCCTTCATTTGGAAGTAATTCGTTAGTTATACTAAACTATTATAATCTCATTTATGTGTTTAGACTAGTTGAGGTTGGAAAGCAGTATTGTTTTCGTATTGGTTTACACTTTTTTGTTATAACCTCTTTGGGAGCTCAAATTCTATTTATTGATCCACGAATATGTTATGACAATGCCCAAAATTGATTAGCTCATGCTGTGAAAATTAAGAGTTGATGAAGAACCCCATAGGAGCCAAGGGTCACCTACAACAAAAACAACCATCCACACAAGAGAGAAGCAATAGAAATGCTATAAAGCCAAAGAATTGATTAGATGCATACAAAAATGATACATTGTCTAATGAGGAAACCCTTGTTTATATGGACAAGGATAAAACCCTACAACAATCTAAGTTCATGACAAGTGTCTTAATCCTATGATATGAGACACAAATATTAAATGCCCTAAGTAAACTTAACTATGCAAGTGTGAATAGGACCTAATATGAAACCAGTTAGGTAATATAGCCCTTTCACACCAACACCCCCCTAAATGCAACTTACGAAGAATGATAAAACGTGCAAAGATGCAAGGATAGGTCCTAGCTCCATGTTAGATACCCATATACAAACAAATATCTCACAAATAGAATAAAGGAGAAAAACCCATAGAAAAAAACCCCTCTGCAAAAGAGATAAAAAATGTAAGAAAACATGTACAAGTGAAGGAAGGAAGGATTCAAGATGGCCCCCCAAGGACTACTTATGTCACCAATGGACAATCAATCTCCCCCCATAGAAGAGAAGAATAGAGACTATGCAACCCCCCCACAATGTGTAATCTCCTACAGTGATGATGGATGCTCAACAAATGATGATGATGAAGATCCAAGAACATCAAACAATGTTCCTCCCCTTAGGAAGAAACAAAACCAAGTATGAATGCAGGTTATCTTTCCATTCTAAATAGGAATATGAAGGAAGAAGTGTCAAGCCTAGTTGGCTCTACTGTCGAGACTACCTTTTTCAGATACTTTGTTATGATTTGTGTTATTGAGTATTGTGTATGGTTTATACTGTATTCACGGGATCATGGACATTTATGTTTTAATATGCATATTTTTATATATATGTGTGGACATTATTTTAGATTATGGCTAGTATTAGATGATTTAATTCAATTAAATGTTTCTAATTATGTGAATTCTATGATTGTGTATTTAATTTCACAAAAATGAATATTGTCTTATTAATTATTGGCATGCCCACATTTGCATGTGGACATGAACACCCGAACCAACAATTTTTTTTGTAACACAACATTAATGCAAGCTACTACCGTGTATCACACGATATCCTAACATGCACACTTAGTTGCATTGCTGTACAACATCAGGCCAAGCAAGCCGCACAAAGCGAGGAGAAGGGTCTCGAACTTAATGGGTGAAGTGAACATCGTTCATACACCCTCTGTAAATGGGAGTAGCCTAAAAGGGTTCGACGTCACGTTACAAGACGCCACGAGGGAATGATTCAAAAGATAATTCCCTCCTAGGTGTTCTATATGAAAAAGGAAATGGCCCCACCTTAAGATCTTAGGTCCAACAATTAAATTAAATTCCTAGCATGCTAATATTTAACTAACACTAGATTCATTAAATGATTTTTTCTACTGGAAAAGCAACAATTAATTTTAACTAGTACAATAAAATTAAAATCTCAATATTACATTATTACTAGAAAAATAAATTACTACTATGAAGAATAAAACTTAAATCTACCATTGTAAGGATTTTAATATTCCAAAGAAGAGGATTTTAAATAATTTAAATGACATCAATCTTTCATAAAAACAATTAATAAAATCTCCTCAAAATAATTTTTCTTAAAATAATAATGATTATTCCATTCCACTAAATAAAATAAGTACTCCTAAAGTTAAAATAAAATAATTAAATAACATTCCTATTTAAATGACAACAATCTTACAATTAATGAAATCTCCTCATAATAAATTTTCTTAAAATAATAATGATTATTCCATTCCACTAAATAAAATAAATACACCCTTAACAATGTTAAAATAAAATAATTAAATGACATTCCCTCACAATGTTGACTAATAACCCCACTAGTTATTAATACTAAAAATAAAACATCAAAATAATTATTTCCACTAGAGCCATTACTAATACCCAATATTTCTAAATTTATTTTACACTCTCACTACACAAAAAAAATAAAACATCAAAATAATTATTTTCATTAGAGACATTACTAATACCCAATATTTCTAAATTTATTTTACACTCCCAACACAAAATGGAAAAGGTCAACTAAGTTAGTTTAATTAGCAATAAGCACCAATATTTCTAAATTTATTTTACACTCCCACTACACATAATGGGAAAGGTCGACTAAATTAATTTAATTACAAATAAACATTATTAGTTATTACTAATTTCTAGGGCAACACCACTAATCACATGAGAATATTATAAAAGAACAATTTAACACTCATTTATTCATTCTTTGTTTGCAATTAGAAGGAAAGGAGAGAGGCTCCTCCAAGCTTTGATTTCTTACTAAGTTTCTTCAATATTATTTATTTCCTTTAATTTTATTACTTATTTATATTTCTAACCATTCATTTTATCCTCTCTATTAATTTGTATTAATATCCTTATATAAAAATCTACAAATTTACCGATAAAAAAAAAATCTACAAATTTAGATGAATAGACATAGCAATAATTTTCTGTTTTTTTATATATATGTTCACAGAATGAATATATAGGGTTTCTAATAGAGATTTCTTTTAAAACACAAACAAACAGAAGTGATATATATATCACATTATTATTTTTTGAAAAAAAATAGAAACAAAAATATTATGAACAGCAATAATTTTTTTTTCTTTTTTGTTGTTATTATTATTTTTTTGGGCAGTGCCATGGCACCGGGGCCCACAAAGGGACCCGCGGCACCCCAGGGTGTGCACTGTGGGTGGGGTCTTCCCCCCACCGCCGTCGCTGCAGGGGGCGCGGGGAAAACCCTAGCCCCAACACTATTTTTTTTGTTCTCTTTTTAATTTATTTTATTTGATTTAAAAACATAATAGTTTAACAAGTGCCACGTAGTGGCCAGGGACTGTCTTGTAGTATTGTTATTATAATATTTGTTTAGTTGTTAATTTTTTTTGTTGATTAGCTATTGGTTGTATATAGTATTTATTTAGTTGTAATTTTTTTTGCTGATTAGGTATTGGTTGTATAGATAAATTGCATTCAAATGAAAATTAATTTTTGAAGAGTGTTGAAATGTATTGGATAAATAAAATTGAAATCTCAAAAATAATCTAATTTGGTAAAAATAAAATAGGACTAAAATATTTCCTAAATATAAAACTAAACTTTTACAAAGTTTATTAAATAACACAAATATTTCCTTAAAATGTAATAATACTAATACTTTTAAATAATTTAAAATGCATTAAAATATTGTAAGTTTGAAGAATAAAATAAAAAATGTAATAACATGGTGAAATATTTTTTTGATACTGTAGATTTTTAACTTTTCACTAAATAAAATTGAAACCCTAAATTTTTAACTCTTGACTAAATAAAATTGAAATCCTAAAAATAATCTAATTTCATAAAATAAAATATGTAAAAACCTAACCCTAACTGGGTGTGGATAGATTTGAAATGTCTACCTAAAATATTAAAATGTAATAATATTGAATACTATTACAATTTAAAATGCTTTAAAATATTGTAAATTTGAAGAATAATTACATAATATAATAAGAGTGTGAATAAATTTGAAATCTTTGCTTAAAATATTAAAATGTAATAATATTGAATACTATTACAATTTAAAATGTATTAAAATATTGTAAGTTTGAAGAATAATTACATAATATAATAACAATAATATATTCATATTTACATTACTACAATATTTTATCTTAGTCACTTAATTTTTTATTTAAGTAATAATAGTAAATACTTTTAGAGAACATGATTTTAATTATTTTAATTAATCTAATATTGTGGTTTAGTAATAATTTTGGGTGCATTCATTTAATAAACATATGTGGTTCAGCTCCATTTAATTATACATCAATGGTTAAGAAATATTTTAGTAAAATTAGGTTATTTATGTGTAGAACCCTAAAGTATAGTTATAAAATAAATTTAAACCCTAAATTTTTTTTATAAAATAGTTGTGAAAAGAAATCAATAAATAAAAATATGTATTCTTTATAAAGAAAAATTTTAGTGTTATTTTATTTTACGAAATTAGATTATTTTTGAGATTTTAATTTTTTTTACTCAAGAGTTAAAAATCTAGAGTGTCATGAAAAATACTTTTATTTTGGGGATTTCAATTTTATTTACTTCAACAGTTAAAAATCTAGTGTGATGGAAAATATTTAAATGAAGTGATGCCATGTTCCTAAATATAGTTAGTAAAATCTTAAAAACATAATGCACTTCCTTATCATATACTTTTCCCTTTTTATTTGATTTGATAAAACCCTAATAAAATATAGTTATAAAATATTATTAAACATAAATAAAATAATATATTAACTACCACTCCCTTTTCATAATGCAATATTAAGACCATTATTATAATGGATGCACATTAATCACACTTCTACCAATAAAATTAAAGAAAAATAATTTTTTAATTTATTATTAATAACTAGTTGAGAAAATTTTCAAAGCACTATAATGTTCACATACAAAAGACTATCAGCTTAAGCTTTTAGGTTTGTAAATAATAAATTAAATTCATTAATTTCAATTTAAAGTAACAAAATAGTCTTTAAACTCTTGTCACTATTGTTTTATAAAGAAATTATGAGGATGTATATTTAATATAATAGGAAGTTGTTTCCTATGTATTAAATATTCAATATTCATATTTTCACTTAAAATTTAAATATTTAAATAATATAATAATAATGATTATAATGATTAAAGAATTAATTAATGTAATAATACTAATACTTTTATAATTTAAAATGCATTAAAATATTATAAAGTTGAAGAATAAAATAAAAAATGTAATTAAATTCAATATTTTAAAGTTTTGACTAGATAAAATTGAAATCCAAGATTTTTAATTTTGAGTAAATAAAATTGAAATCTCTAAAATAATCTAATTACATAAAATAAAATGTGTAGGACCCTAAAAACTAAATTAAAATTAAATTACTTTTACCTAATGAAGCAAAAAATTAATCGCCATCCATTTAGACAGAATTTGTGTTCATAATTTGTTTACTTGCCACCCCTCAAACCAAAATTCTCTTCGCATTTATATTTTTTTTGCACTCTCCCGACAATCCGCAGAGAAGAGGTCATTTTTTTCAACCAATGACAATATAGATAAATCATTTCTAAATAATTTTTTGTTAAAAATTTATCATGTTGACATAGGAAAAATACAAATTTAAATAAATTTGTCCGACAAGAAAAGTAATCCTACCTTTTGATTGGTTTGCAATCAATAAATTAATAACTAAATAAGTGCGAACTCATTGCAATAGTACCAACGGAAGGCAGGTAATAATAAACACATTTAACATTTATAATATTTTAATATAACAAGTATATATATATATGGAATCATACTTTGTTTTAGAACAGAGATTAAACTATATATATAGTTTTAATAAATAAAAAGTTTATATATTTTTTGAAATATTTTATGTCTCAAGAAAAATATCAAACATGTATTTTTTTTGAAACCACAATTATTTTCTTAGTTTTAATCATGAGTAAAGGGATGAAGCATTGAAATAAATATTAAATGGACACATTGAGAGATTAACATATAGAATCAAATATTTATTTTTTATATACTATATATATTTCATTAATTAATTATTTATTTTGGTCTCATTTAAATTTTCAAGAGTATTATAGTACATTCCAGCTTGTAATCTTAAGATTTTGTTGAATAGAAAAATAAGAATAAAGTTAGATATTTTTCTTCTATCTACCATGCACTCAAATGTTCATGAATAAATATTCCAACTTCAAACTTAGGTAAGAAGAGAAAATGTATCCTTTTTTGTTACCATTTACACATTTAAAAGAACTACTTTGAACCATTACCATTACAAATGATGTACAAGACTAAGTACAACCCAAAAACTCCACCAAGAATTTTCTTAGACTCCAGGACACCATACAAGGACTTTTACATAATACTTTCCTCATTCCATGAGGAACTAATACAACACATTTGCAACTTCCCATAATTTCTTCTTGATCAAAGTTGTCAACTTCAAAAAGAGGAGACCTATCTCCTTCCTTCACAACTTGGTAACACCAACAAAACAAGAAACTTCAATCCAAACCAATGGGGGTGCTTTCCTCCCAATCATTGGCTTGCTCACAAGACACCCCCGAGCTAGGAGGCCAACTATGAAATCCAAGGAGCAACATTACAAATTATTACATCATTCACTACTCACCAAAAGAACAACACAAACATACTCCCAACCAAGGCTTATACACCACAAAGGATCCCAAAAGGGAGTCCAATATAGGGGGAGTAGGGTAGAAAACTCTACCTTGGGGAAAATGAAAGATAACATGTCAAATATCACATATATCCATAGTCATACTTCTTCAAATCTCCCAAAATATTCCATAACCATCTCACCACCAAAATTACAACTCCAAAGCACCTAATGGCACTCATGCCACACAAAGACAATATGGCACTCATGCTAAATCTCTCTCTCTCAAGAGAGTGAATTTTTTCCCCAAGGAGGATTCTTACCTCGCTCAACCCCTCACATGGGTTGCTCTCAACCAATTGGGAAGCCAACCCAAAACACATTACACACCCAAAACCAATACCACAACTAACAAATCCCTTGAACACTAAGGAGAAAACAACAATGAAGAGAAAACATCACATGAACATCATAACTCATTTGACACTCAAATACATAAAGCATAAATTAATCTATAAATAAAAGAAGCCTACCTCACAAAAGCTATCTCAAAATGGTGAAGAATAATCTTGGTGAAGTCCTTCCAAGAGCTCCACAAGCCTTCTTCTCCAACCTCCAAGTCCCTCCCTCTCTAACTCTCAACTCAAGAAGTAAAAATGAAAATGCCAAAGTGTTTTCTCCATTTATAAGGAAGGTATAAGTAATGGATGACATGTCACACCTCCTCTCCATGTGAGAAGTTGCCACATGGAATCCACCTCATCCCTCTCAACCAATCTTCAAACCCCAAAGAGTGATGTGACTCCTCATGGTTCTCACACATGTGTGAGACCTAGGGGAGAGGAGTGTACTTGTACTCTTCTCCAAATATCTTCCTAGGTTGGGGTCCCACATGTGTGAAGCCTTGGGATGAGGTGGTACTTGGTCAAACCCTCATCCCCAACCTAGGAGGATGGAAGGAGATGGTGACAAGTCCACCATCTCCCTTACCAAAACTCAATCACGCCACTTTTTTCCCAAGGAACTTGGGAGTGGTCTAAATCACTCAAATTTCAAAAATTCAAAGTCCAAAAGATCCCCAACCCCAAGGTCTATGACCTAGGGACTTAAAATCAATAAAATACTCATGAAAAGACCTCTCAAACCCCTTCACAAGTGACCCCAAATTTTAAATTTCAAGATAAGACACACAAGCAATCAACTCATCACCCATGCCAACTCACACTACACACAATTTTAAAAACTAAAATAATCATAGTAAATAAATCACATTACACATTTATAAAAGACTTTAGTCCCCATATAGACTAATGTCAGGCATCACAAGAGATTCACATGGGTTTCTAGTTGACCTCTGACTTTCCATTGGTCATGGAGGTGCCTGCACATGTCAATTGAACATGTCAATTTATACAATAAACATATATAGCCGAAGTAACTTTAATTAAATTCTAATTATAATGCAAACATCTTTACTCTAAACGATAATCAATATACAAATGACTATCAATTACATATCAATACAATTTCAATCATCATTCTACAATATCTCCTAATGTCATCACATATGCATCATAATGATCTATCAACACAAATATCTAATTTCAAATCACCTCAACTTGTTTAATAGCATAATCGCAAGCTTAATTCAATTTTCAATAAAATCAACTAGGTATTTGAATCATCTCCAGTCAACATATAATTAATACAAGTCAAGCACACATTCATTATATAAGGCTCAAAGAAGGCATAACTACCTCCTAGTTAAATCATCATACTTATAAACAAATTAACAAATTACTCAAATCAAAGTGTTGTCCACGGTATTCTATCACAAGAAATATAAGTCCTAAAATCAACCAGTCTTATATCTCGGTGAATCAACAATAATGGGCTCAATAGTGCCAAGAAATATGCTCCATAAAAATGGGCCTCACAGATTTGAATGATAACCTAGCTATCTCGTGAATACACCATCATAAAATACAAAGAGAGTCAACTATGTTAATCAACATAATCCAACACATGCCATTTAAATCCACCACTCTAATATAGACATCTTCATCTAATATAACCTATCCAAGAGGATCACAAGTCCATACATAATGTCCAAATTCTAGGAGTATCCAACACCATTGTGAAATCAAATTAGCCACATAAGGGTGGGCCTCACAATTATGAAATTTAATGAATTATTCTTTTATTCGTAGAAATCCTAGAAGATTAATATTTATTTATATGTTGTTTCAAATATCTCTTCCATGATATACTGATGTTCGAAATTGAGTTTTGCAGGTGGGCAACCTAGATCGTTTTAGTTTAGAGACATTCTCAAGATACCTATTTTTATTTGATTTTTGTTACTCATGCCGAAACTATATTGGGTTAAAAAGGCAATTCGCTGTGTGTCAGGAGTTATTTAGGTTAATTGTCTTGTGTCTTTGATTTAATTATTCATGTGGATTATTATTGTTAATTATTATTGTGATAGTGTTGGGGAATTTAAATGAGTTTTATTTATTTAAATGTTATTTTATTACTTTTTAGTTGAATATTGTGGAAGTTAAATAGTTTTATTATTCTTTTAAACTTCCATTTGGGAAGTTGGAAATGAGGAGTTAGGTTATTTATTTTTATTTGGTTTTAATTTCTTGGGTATGTGCGTGCATGAATGGCATCCTTTCTCTCTTTTGGTTGAAGAAGAAAGGATTGGAAATTGCATTTTTTGTTGAAGAGGAATTGTGGATGAAGGAGGAGTTGAATGAGCAGAAATTTTTTGTTTTGCAAGGGTTTGTTGTGAATTTGGATCCCATATTTTGGGTTGTTCCTAAATTGGACATCCAAGGTAGGGTTTTGCAATTTTAATCTTTCCATTGTTGTGTATAAAATCTATGTGTTTGTGGAAGAATTTATTTTATTTGCAATTTGTTTGGCATTTCTGGTTTGTGTGTTGTTGGGGTTTGGGTTGTGTAGGGAGTGGATCTCCCCTGAGGGGTGAGAGCCTCCCCTGTGTGGGGTTGAGAGAGCCGTGGAGCCTCTCTTGGGGAAATTTGATGGGTTTTGTGATTAATCATGGTTGAAAGGGTTGTGGTGTTGTGGGTGTGTTGTGGTATGGATGGAAGGGTTGTGGTGTTGTGGGTGTGTTGTGGCACGGCTGGAAGGGTTTTGGTGTTGTGGGTGTGCTATGGTATGGATGGAAGGGTTGTGGTGTTGTGGGTGTGTTATGGCATGGATGGAAGGGTTGTGGTGTTGTGGGTGTGCTATGATATGGATGGAAGGGTTGTGGTGTGAGGGTTTGAAGGAATAAGGAGTTGGTGATTATGGTGGTGATTTGTGTAGGAGGAAGTATATTTTTTGTTTCTATGAATATTCCCCAAGAGGGAAGGGAATCCCCTCTCTCCCCCTTTTCAAAAATCTAAAAAGGATTCTTTGTGTGTGAGTCAGCCAATTGTGTATTTGATATTGTTATGTGTTTCAATATGTAATTTATTTGTTTGATTGCAATATCAGTACTTGAGAATGTCTCCCGCTTAGGGGAGGGCTTGAAAAATAAGCCCTATGGTTGGGTGGAGAGTGGGACTGGGTTGTTCATTTGCCTGCAGGTCTTTGTTTCTAGCCAGGAGAAAAAATTTGTTAAGCTTGTATGCTCTCGTAGATGGAAAATTTAATCCATCATGTATCTAGCTCTTCGACAAAATTTATTGTAATGGAATGTTCTCAATTAAGTCTATTTGTAAGATAAAATTTGATATATTTACCTATGTTTATCTCCGTGGAAAAATATACCTCTGTGTTAATTCATAATTTTGTGCTTGTGAATTACCTCTATGTAAAAAGATATAGTTGTAAATTTATATTAATTTCTAGAATGGGGAATGATTTCAATATCTTTATTATTACTGTTGTTAATAAATTATAAGTAGAGACCTGTATATACCTTGCTGTTATTAATTCCAGTTTCGTAGATTTAACAGAACCCATTCATATTTGAGTTCTGGTTATTATTGAGCAATCATGGGTTAATAGGTATTTAAAATGAATGTATGTTCTTTTTCTTTTATCCTCCATGGAATCCGTGTGTAACAAGACATAGTTGTAAATTTATATTAATTTCTAGAATGGGGAATGATTTCAATATCTTTGTTATTACTATTGTTAATAAATTATGAGTAGAGACCTGTATATAACCTGTTGTTATTAATTCCAGTTTCGTAGATTTAATAGAACCCATTCATATTTGAGTTATGGTTATTATTGAGTAGTCATGGGTTAATATGTATTTAAAACGAATGTATGTTCTTTTTCTTTTAGCCTCCATGGAATCCGTGGAGCTTCCATGGCTACCATGACTCCCATAGGCAATAGCCGTGGCAAGGCATCGACCAAGGCTGTACCTGCCACAGGCCTCGCCATGGCCTTATCGATGCACATCAAACTTGTTTTATGAGTTATGCATTCGGGTTATAATTTGCTTTATGTATTCTGCTATATTTGATATACATATATATAAGTGTATATGTATATTCTACCATCTATTTTTATCAGATATAACATGTTTGGAAGTATTTATATACTTTATGTTGTTATATATATACGCATATATGTATACACATATATATCATTATTGCCATCCTTTGTATAATTGTTTCAAGAATTAAGAATATTTGTATGTGTACAGGTTTACATATGTATGCTTCCAAATTATATATATAAACACACACACACACACACACATACTTTCACATGTTGATTACTCTATGTGGCAATTTTTTTTTAATGGTCAGCTGGTAGATTTAGTAAATATCTATTTTTTTAAAGCAAGTTAGTATGGAATTACAGATAGTTTTCTTTGTAGTTGTTCATTGTAATTGTGAGTAGGATTTTATTTATATTTCAATGAAGTGGTTGTAACTCTAAATCAAATTATCGTATTTAGTTTAACTTCTTTACTTTGCTTAGTTCCATATAGAAATTCATTTGATGATGTATGATTAACTCTCTCTCTCTCTCTCTCTCTCTTGTTGTGCAAACAAAAAAGAAACCTATTTACCATTTAGGAGTTTCGTATAACAATTAGGTAAATTGTTCTTTTGAAATTTGTTTATTGAGTTATTTTTCCGCAAGAAGTTAGTTTTAGAAAACAAAAAAATTTAGCCTTTTTTGTGTTCATGTCCATTCTTAGAGTAATAATAAGGGTGGGTGTGACATTTGGTATCAAAGCTAGGTTACCAACACTTTGGGAACTTTGGGTGTGTAACTTTGTTTTTGATCTTGAAGTATGCATCCCCGATGAAGACGCACTCATTTTGTGCCCTTAGAATCGGACCACTCTAACAAACATATAAATCAGGGCCCTCAGATACTCCAGACTCTGCAACAACTGGCAGATGTTATTCAGGCTAGACTTCCTTCACCAGTTCCTACGTTGCCCCATAATTAGGATTAGCCTCATTCTGATGAGCACCATTCTATTCTCCATGAGCATAGAAGAAGCCCTGACAGAGGTAGAGCAGAGCATGTTGAGGAAGGGGTGGGCAAATCAAGGCATTATGAACCCCCTCCTCGGTTTGGGCAGTTAAACCAGGACGCACCTATTGATGTTGGCAAGTAAATTAGAGAATTCCTCCATCTCCAACCTTCGAACTTCTTTGGATCCACTAAGGGTATGAAGGCACAATCTTGGTTACTAGGTCTTAAGAGGTGTTTTGGACTCAAAGCCTATGAGAGTAATCTCAAGGCTAGGTTGGTAGTTCATTTGCTCAGAGATAATGCCACTACTTGGTGGCATCAAGAGGAGAGAAAAGGGCATTTGTCATGAGACACTATTTCTTGGGAGACCTTCTTAGAGTTGTTTAGGAAAAGATACATCTTAGAACATTTTTGGTAGCAAAAGATTAATGAATTTCATGATCTCCAATAAAGAGGTCTCACAATGGCACAATATGAGAACAAGTTCCTAGAATTGTTGCAATATGTGGATTATATTTAGGATGAGAAGTTGATGGTTAATCGTTTCATCAGGGGACTCATTCATGGCATTGTAGGTCCTGTACATTTGGCAAAGCCCTTAACTTTGAGACAGGTAGTGGAGAAGGCCCTAATTGTAGAAGAAATTCAACCCAAGCATCATGAGAACCATGACAATTTTTAGAACCCATCTCAACAAAATCGTAACTTTTCTAGACCATCCTTGCCTCCTAGGGGTGGATTTAGGGCTAACTTCTTTCCTTCTAGATCAGCTTCTCAGTAGCAACAACAGGGACATAAAGCTGAGTCTTTTCAGGAAGGACCATCTAGGTCTTGGCAGGCTCCCACTCAGAGGAGAGATCAGAAACCACAAACACAGTATGTAGGGCCATGTCGTTCATAGCAAAGTTTAAGAGACAATCAAACTAGTTCTAGTTGACCCACATTTCAGCCATAGGCACCACATAAGGGCCCTTGTTATGCATGTGGAGGTATGGGACATATTTCTCGAGAATGCCTATAGAATATTCAATTACAAGAGGTCAACAAGAAGCTACTTCTGAGCCTACAGTCGGTGATGTGGGGAAACCCATAGGGTTTTTGCAGTAGTGGATAATCGATAGGTAGACCATTAGGCGTCAGTCATAGAGACCCCTAGTAAGATTGGTAGTGTTATTATTTCTATACTTTTTTATTCCGGGCTATGGATTCATTCGTATCCCTATCGATAGTGGAGAAATGCAAGTTGGTGGTTGTTGAGCAAGATGTCAAATGGGATGTAGAGTTAGCCTCGAGAGCCAGGATATCAGTTAATTCTATGGTTAAGGATTGTCAGTTAGGACTTGGAGCTTTTACCACCTTGGTAGATCTCTGAGTTATTCCTCTAGGGTCCTATGATGTGATTTTGGGCATGGATGGGTTGAATGCTCATGAGACTAAGTTGGATTGTTGTAACAAATCGATTGAGTGCTTGGATGATGAGGGTAACAAGGCTAAGATTTCAAGGGTTCAGAGTCCAATGTCACTCAGGATAATCTCAGCCATGTAGCTTAAGTATAGTATGTGGGAGGGATACCAACTTTTTCTATTTCTATTAGCGACAGATCTGATGATAAGCTAGAGACTTCATTGGATGACCATCCTATTCTTAAGGAGTTCATCAATGTTTTTCCTTCAGAGCTTTTTGGGATGCCGCCTCGGTGAGAGATTGATTTCCACATTGACTTGGTTCCAGGAGCACAACCTATTTCTAAAGCTCCCTATATAATGACAACTCAAGAGCTTCAGGAGCTTAAGTTACAATTGGAGGAACTTTTGGAGAAGGGTCATATGCGCCCTAGTGTTTCTCCTTGGGGTGCACCTGTTATTTTCGTGAAGAAGAAGAATGGGTCCCTTCATCTTTATAGTGAATATAGGCATTTGAACAAGCTCATGGTGAAGAGTCGCTACTTGTTACCAATAATTGATGATTTATTTGATCAGATTCAAGGAGTGAAAGTTTTCTCAAAGATTGATCTAAAATTAGGATACCATCAGCTGAGGGTAATAGAAATTGATATTCACAAGACAACATTTCACACTCTCTATGGACACTATGAATTCACTGTAGTTCCTTTTGGATTGACCAATGCCCCAACAGTATTCATGAGCTTGATGAATGGAGTTTTCCGTACCTTTCTGGATCAGTTTGTGGTCATCTTCCTGGATGACATTTTGATCTACTCCCACATAGAAGAAGAGCATAAGGAGCATTTGCGGTTGGTATTGTAGTGCTCGAGAGAGAACCAATTGTATGCTAATCTTTCCAAATGTGACTTTTTCCAGATAGAGATCTAGTATTTGGGACATATTATTTCAGGAGATGGGATTGTAGTGGATCCTTAAAAAATTTAGGCTATCTTGGAATGGCCCGCTTTGACTAATGTTGCTAAGGTTAGAAGTTTTAAGGGGCTAGCTGGTTACTACCGAAGATTTGTAGAAGGGTTTTCCAGGATTGTGCATCTGATCACTTCTCTTCAAAAGCAGAGCAAGAAATTTGTGTAGACCAAACAATGCAAGAGGTCATTCCATATTTTGAAGGAGAAACTTACTAGTGCTCCTATTTTGGTGATTCTTGATCCTACAAGCGACTTTGTCGTTTGCATGGATGCTTTGATTGAGGGTCTTGGTGCAGTTCTCATGCAGGAAGGACGTGTGATTGCTTTCGAGTCTCGTAAGTTGAAGGTGCATGAAATCAACTATCTAAATCATGATTTAGAACTTGCAGCTATTGTACATGCTTTCATTAAGTGGCAAAATTTTCTTCTTGGGCATCGATTTGAGCTTCATTATGATCATTGGAGTCTATAGTACATCTTTTCCTAGCCAAACCTGAATGCTTGATAGTGGAGATGGATGGAATTTTTATGCGAGTACAATTTTGAGATTTATTACATAAAAGGGAAAGAGAATGTTCTGACAGATGCTCTTAGCAAACGGAGACATGAGTTGCTCTCACTAGCAGTGAAGATAGATGTGTATGAGGAAAAATTGATTAAAATTAAACTAATAAAATCAAAAACCAATCACATAAAGCGAACCAATCTAAGTAAAAGCCATTATCATAAAATCAAAGACAAATGAAAGCTCTTACCAAAACCTGTATTGTTCCCTTTTGGAGAAGTGTGGATTGCTCAATGAAGTTGCGAAACCATAGCTGCAACAAGCAAGTAGTGTGCTCAATGTGCTCAAAAAGATCAATGTTAAAAGATCGTAAGGTTGCTCAATCGACGCGTTTTGTATGCTCAAAGCTCTGTTAAGTATGCCTGAGAATACGATCAAAGAGAGAGGCTTAATGAAGGAGATGAGGGGGGTTTTATATAGATTTCAACAAGGGTTGATCAACGGCCCAGATAATTCAGAAGAATCAACGGAGGAGAATAGTTGAGGAACGTGCAACGAATGAGAAGAAGACAAGTGTCTTGCTTTCTTTTGCATGAGAGGAGTTATTAAGAATAGAAGAATGAGTTAAAGCAATTAACAGAATGTAATGATCAGTTAAGTGATTTAAAACAAGAAGGGATTTGCATGAGAATTAGAAGATATTTTGCTTTATTAAATATAAAAAGCTTGAGTTATACTAGAGATAACTCAAATTAGATGAAAAAACAACTTAAATAAATAATTGATTTATTTAAATTTAGAGAAGATATTATTGGAAGAAGTAATTAAATAATTGGTATTATTTAATTTAGAAGATTTGAAAGCAAATTAAAAAAATAAATTTATTTAATTGTTGTGCATGATTTTGGAAGAACAACAGATTATAAATAAAATATTTGATTTTATTTATTTTTAGAGGATTGAGATAATTTAAATAAATTTGCATGATTTATTTAAATTTAGAAGAACAATTGATTTAATTAAATAATGTAAATCATTTAATTGTAGATAAGATAGAATTGTGATGAATTAATTAAATAATTGGATTTATTTAATTAACGTAGACTTGAATTTTGAAAAAGGATGATGATTTGATTAAATAATTAAAATTATTTAATTTTGGAAGAATAATAGAGGAATTTAATTTAATTAATTAAATAAAGAGAATTTATTTAATTAATGTTGAAAGTATGTGATTTAGAAGAATTTGGTGAAATTAATTAAATAATTAGATTATTTAATTAATGTGTGAAATACAGGTGATACGACAGAAGTGCTGAAATGCCAGTGATGTGACAACTTGGTCATTTTAGGGTGTCTACATTTTGCCCCTCTTTGATGCAATGCAACGTGTAGCGTTGCATCAAAGAAAATGATTGTTGAAGATGTGATACAATTTTTTGATGCCCCAGTGTAGGTAGTTGCCCCAGCGTATGCCCCCTCGAGTGGGAAGACAGGGAAGCGACAGAGGAACGGTGTTGACGCTTGACTAGAAGATTTGTTGGAGATAGGCGAGGTTTGAATAGAAGAAAGTGGAGATAGAAAAGAACATAAGAGAAAGACTGTTGATTGATCTTTGCTGGAAAACTAGATAAGGCCATGGAAAAATGGATGGTGTAAATGTATGAGCTTGTTGCAATGGTTTCACATTTGTTTATAAAGAGCAATCCTTATTTTTGATATAGCACGTGGATAGTTCGCCACCAAGACATAAAAGACCAAGGTGTAGTAATATCCGAGTGCGTGGACGTTGACTCTGCAAGCAAGCGGTTTGAACTTAGATCCCTTAGACACAATATAACCTTGTTGGTACATGTGAATGAGCCATAGTCTTAAACATAAAATAAACTTCAATACATGCAAATGCAAGAAGAATATTAATATGTAAGATGCTAGGTCGTAACACACACAAGATAAATATGATGGTAAGAAAGATACTAAAGATCATTCCTCAAACACGACATAAAAAAAAAGTAATGACTATGCCCCCAATCCGTACTGCATCGCAACATACCAAGATAATAGATAAATCAAGGTAGCCTTGAATACGTAAAGGATAAGGAACAAAATATAAACCATAACACAAATTGACTGACTTACAAAGTAAACATATAGCCAACATATTCTCTTGCCAAAGAGGTTGCTCTGGATAGATTGGATAGGAAAGATAACAACCTTATCGTAGGAACTCTGTGTCCGTTAAAGGGGGCTATCTACCTAAAAAGATAATGTCTCACTTGCAGGAAATGCCACATGTCGTGGGAGAAGCATGTGTTGGTCTCGATCATGGAACACTTCGTAGAAGACAAGCTTGCTGATCTAGGGCTTTGGTTAAGCGGAACTTAGCTGATGTTGGCAATCGGTATGCAGGACAGTAGATGACTCTAGAAGTAGGCCTCTTTGCTTCAGGTTTGTTAAGGACTTTTGCTTTGAAAGGATGCGCTAGCTTGCTGCTTGAGTTAGTCAAGTCGAGGCGAAATGGATTTTGAGAAACGGAAGGCTAGAAGGATGAAGTGCAATTGGATTGAGACGGGCGGAGAATGATGGATCGTGTGTGCCTGAGTACTGGATACATCCTTCGTATTCCAAACTACCTACATACCCTGTATCCATGGGATCAAGGCACACGATGATGAAAGATGAAAGTGATAAATATGTAGTTCTGGACAGAGTGATGAAATGGGTCAAGGTGGAAAGGAGGGGATCTTATGTACCTGAGTACTGGATACTTCCTTCGTATGCCAGACTGCTTACATACCCATATCCATGGGATCAAGGTACCTTAAGATTGAGAAGAAATGATATGTAGTTCTGGTTGGTGTGATGATGTGGGAAAGAGTGTTGAGAAGATGACATCCTTATCGTAGGAGCGATGTGTCCGTTAAAGGGTGTTACCTACAGAAAGGAGAAAGAGATTGAAGTATGCGCTACGAACCACGAATAAGGAACCTCCCCTAGACCTAAGTTAAAGAAAGAGTTGCCCCCATTCTGGTAGAGGAAACTATATGGGGGACTACCGAAGAAGACACAGAAAGCTTTGACCTAGGACAAGATAGTGTTAACTATAGACACAGATCAAGATGTGGGATGACGACAAGGGACATTGACAAATTTCCAAGCTATACTAGATAGGGAGATGGAAATGCAAACAAAGTCAATGGTTTTATTATGGATGGATGGAAAGTGCGCTGCAAACTGGACAAGGAGTGGACATGACTCAATAGACGATGGATGCTGACTCTACACATAGCACCTGTTTGCTAGGTTTTCACTATGGTACTTATCCAATGCACCTGTTTGCCAGGTTTTCACCAGAAGACAAATTTTTTTTTTTTTTTTTTTTTTTTTTTGAGGATTAGGCATAGAACTTCTTGAGATGGACACTGTTAAGTGGCTCATCTAGAGGAATGCCGTTAGGTGTAGCTAAAGTATAAGCTCCTGATCCATATGTTGTTGTGACAATGAAAGGACCTAACCAGTTAGGCTCAAACTTACCCTTCTTCTCTCGATCTGCTTGATTTCTCTGATTCTCTTTAAGTACAAGATCACCAACTTGAAACCGTCTTTCTTTGATCTTTTTGTTGTAATTACGCCGGAGGCAGTTTTGATAGACATGGAGATGATTAAGTGCGGCAAGGCACCTCTCATCTAGTAGTTCAAGCTCAGCTAATCTGGAAGTGCGATACTCGTCTCCGCCGATCAGGTCCTGCATGGAAACTCTGAGGGATGGGATCTCGACCTCTATAGGTAGGATGGCTTCAGAGCCAAAGACCAAGGCATAGGGTGTGGCACCAGTTGGTGTTCTGATACTAGTGTGGTAGGCCCATAGGGCGGGATTGAGTTGCAAGTGCCAATCACGACCAGCTTCATTGACTATTTTCTTGAGGATCTTGAGGATGGTTTTATTAGAAGCCTCAGCTTGGCCGTTACTCTGCGGATAGTAGGGAGTTGAAAAGCGATGTTGGATATTGTATTGTGTGCACAAGGCACGGACATCTTGGTTCTTGAATGGTCTCCCATTATCAGTGACAATGGCTTGGGGAATACCATACCGGCATATGAGGTAGTTTAGGATAAACTTGGCTATTTGCTTACCGGTGATATAGGTCATAGGAATGGCTTCCACCCACTTCGTGAAATACTCAGTGGCGGTAATGATAAACTTGTGGCCATTGGAGGAGGAAGGGTGGATTTGTCCTACGAGGTCGAGACCCCATTGAGAAAAAGGCCATGGAGTTGTCACAGGTTGTAATTCATGAGCTGGTGCGTGAATCAAATCTCCATGCTGCTGGCATTGTAGACACTTCTTAGCAAACTGTGCAGCATCTTGCTCTATTGTAGGCCAGTAATAACCTATTTTGAGTATCTTCTTAGCAATATTAGGACCAGTAGAATGTGCGCCACAGACACCTTCGTGTATGTCTCGTAAGGTAGCCTCGGCTTCTTCCGTGTTAAGACATCGTAAGAGGATACCATCAAGACTCCGGTGATATAGTGTATCACCCAGAATGATGTAACGAGAGGATCGACGGATAAAGGTTTTGCGTTGGGTGGATGATAGGTCAGGGGGAAAGGTTTTGTTCTTGAGGTACTCATAGATATCTTCATACCATGGGGAATTGGGACCAACAAGTTCGCAGATGATTTCAGGTAATGGGAACATCGACGACTGGTATCAACAATTGCTCGATCAAAAATTCACACTTCTGTGTATTTGTAGGCATGTCAATCAGTGACCCTACAGAAGCCATAGAATCTGCAGCTTTATTATGCTCTCTTGGAATTTGCTCAAATGTGATGCTAGAAAAGTGTGGTTTGTAGGCGTCCACTAGTTGCTTGTAGGGGACCAACTTTTCATCCTTTGTTTGGTATTCATCCGTGACTTGGCGAATGACTAGCTGTGAGTCTCCATATACTTGTAATTCTATGATGTCCCATTGAACTGCTATATTGAGACCTATGAGGAGTGCTTCATACTCGGCTATGTTGTTGGTGCAAGGGAATGCAAGCCGATATGACTTTGGAATGTAGTCATTCTAAGGTGTAACAAATAAGATGCCAGCTCCTAATCCATGCTGTGTGTACGAACCATCAAAATACAACTTCCACATTATGGATAGCAAGAGTGAAGAGATTTTCATTAGGAAAGTCAGCTACCATAGGATGTGTATCTTTCATAGGGGCTTCTGCTAGTTGATCCACGAGGGCTTGTCCTTTGATTGCTTTACGATCCGTGTACTCGATATCGAACTCACTAAGGATCATGACCCACTTAGCTAGTCTGCCTGTGAGAGCTGCTTTTGCTAGTAGATACTTCAACGAATCAATCTTGGCTATCAGTTTTATGTGTTGGTTCACCATGTAATGCCGCAACTTTTGGGAGGCAAACACTACTGCTAAACAAGCCCTTTCCATTGGTGAATAATTGAGCTCATATCCCACCAAGGTTCTACTAATGTAATAAATTGCATGCTCCTTTCCTGTGTCATCATTTTGTGCTAGCAGGGCCCCTAGGGCTGAGTTTGTGGTAGAGATATATAATATCAAAGGTTTGTCTGCGACTGGTGGAACCAATACAGGAGGTGTAGCTAGATACTCTTTATGTTGATCAAACGCTGCCTGACACTTGTTGTCCCATCGAAATGAGACATCCTTTCGGAGCAAGTGTTGAAATGGTTGACATTTATCTGCTAGCTGTGATATGAAATGCCGAATGGACTGCAACCTTCCTTGAAGGCTCCTTAGTGCTTTAAGGTTCTTGGGTGGAGGCATCTCCACTATAGCCTTTACTTTCACTAGATCTACTTCAATGCCTCTACGAGATACTATGTACCCCAATAGCTTCCCTGATGTTACACTGAATACACACTTCTTTGGATTGAGTCTTACTTGGTATTTTTCGAGCCTGTCGAAGATCTGTCCTAGAACCTGTATGTGATCGGCCTTAGAAGATTTAGCCAGTATATCATCACCATAGTCTTCCATGATGTGATGAAAGAGATCATGGAAGATCACTGTCATTGCTCTCTGATAGGTTACTCCTACATTCTTCAGACCAAACGGCATGACACACCAACAATAATTACCCCATGGACAAGTGAAAGTTGTTTTATGTTGATCTTCCTCCGCTATCCTTATCTGATTGTAGCCAGAGAATCCGTCCATGAGAGAAAGCATCTCGTGACCTGCTATCAAGTCCACTATAATGTCAATGTTTGGTAGTGGAAAGTCATCTTTAGGACATGCTTTGTTAAGGTCTCTGAAATCATTACACATGCGGATGCGCCCATTGGGTTTAGACACAGGTACAATGTTTGAGACCAATCTGAATAGTCGATTGGTCGTATAAACTTGGCATCTAACAGTTTTTGTATATCCACTTTTACCAAGAGAGCGATTTGTGGATGCATCTTTCTCAACTTTTGCTTGACTGGTTTCACCTTGGGATCAACTGTGAGATAATGAACAACTAGCTTAGGGTCTAACCCTGGCATATCGGCATAGGTCCATGCAAAGTTGATGGTTCGTTGCAAGAAGAAGTTGTTAAGATTTCTGTGTTCTATTTCTGATAATGATGCTGCTAGGAATGTGGTCTTTGGATTTTGTTCTGTGCCCAGGTTTATCTCTGTAGAATCTTCCACTAGGAGAGCTGACTTCTCTTGGTACTTAGATGGTAGGGGAAGGTCAAATCCTCCATCCTCAGGTGCCATAGTTGGGTTTTCACCTTTGGATACATCCTTTGTTTTTACTATTTTGTGATCAAGAGGTGCCACAGTGTGGTTTTCACCTAGAGATCTTTCTTTATTTGTACTTTTGCAACTGGAGGATTTGGCATTTTCACCAAAATAAGCTGTTGGCTCAAGTTCCATTACAAAACCTGCTTTATGATCGCCAAGAGGGATACCTTCCCGAAGTCCCATGAACTCAGCTAAAGCTTCGTCATTCTGAAATACATCTATAACGGGGGACCCTTGTTGGTCCCAATCGATAAGTTCAGGGTAGACAAGTGTGACATTCTGGGTGCTAGTGGTGGAAGTTAAGGATACGGAGGATAGCGTAAAAATGGAGGATTCTATGAATAGGTTGGTCATATGGAGGGACGAGTCATTGATGATATCCTCTGTAGACGTCGAATCGGTGGGAAAAGTGTCGGCTACCTTGTCGAGGATATACTCGATGTCCAAGGCGCGCGGTACTTTCTTACCAAATCCTAATCCCTTCTTGTCTAGCTTCTTTGTTACAACAATGGGTTCCATAGTTCCTTGATTCTGTTTCCCAAGGCTACCTTTGCCTTTATAGCCCATGTTTTTTACTATTCTTAAGCCATTGCCGTATTGCTTGACTGGTATTGTGACTGGTTCTTTCTCCTTATAGAGCCAAGAAGAAATATCCTCAATAGTTTCCTCTTCCAATAACCGTCCATGTTGGAATTGGGTCAGGAATGTTGGGGGAGGAATAGCTGCTTTTTTGGTTACTTTGGCAATGGGTGGTTGGCCATAAGATTTTGGAGATAAAGGCATCCGCCCTACACAACAAGATTCTGAGATATCGTAAGTGCCAAAGCCTATATCTCGGATGCGAGCTGTGATTTTGGGGAGGGGAGTAGATTTACTTGTAGAGGCTTGCGTCAGAGTTTCAGGATCAACATATAGTGGGGATTCAAGGGCTTTGTCATTTTTAGGCACTTGGTTGCAATTCTTATAGCTTCCTTGTAAGACACGACAGAATTCAAAAGGATTAGGGTCTCTTGGGATGGTGATCTCCGTACCATTGTATGGGAACTTGAGAGACTGATGGTATGTGGAGGGAACAACTTTCATTGCATGGATCCATGGGCGACCTAAGATAATGTTGTAAGGTAGCTCAATATCAAGGACTTGACACCTGGTTTCAAGCATGACAGGGCCCAGTTGTATAGGCAAGTGGATAACACCTTCTGAACAACGTTCTGCATCATCATACCCCTTGATTGTAATACTATGATTAGTGTTGACGTGATCCTCAGAATATCCCAATTGCTTAAGTAACTTTAAAGAACATATGTTGAGACCAGCACCACCGTCTATGAGTATACATTTGATTTTGCGCTTATGGATGAGAACTTCAATATGAAGGGCATCATTGTGACAAGGATCATGGGATGGGAGATCTTTCTCAAAGAAGACCACATTGTAGGGTGAAGCAATGTTACCTACTATAGCTTGGAAATCTGCGACCGCTATGTTGTTAGGAACAGAAGACTCTTGGAGGGCTTTTTCTAGCACCACTCTATGTGCAGGTGATGACCGAAGAAGGTCCAAAATAGAGATCTGTGCTGGTGTTCTCCCTAGATGTTCGACAAGATTATAATCAGATTGAACCGGAAGCCTAGGTGTAGGACCACGAATGGTGACATGACCACGACGAGTAGTAACAACACAATCCATAGATTTGCCTTTGATTGTGAGGGTAGACACTCGACTCTCTTCAAAACGACCTACAATGGAATCAAAGGACGTGGAAGCATGATTGATACCTTTACCTCTATCCTAAGGAGGAGGTGGAGCATGATGAGGGAATGGTTCCTTGTACATGTCGAGATCTTTGTTCGTGTGTTGAACTAGTGATTCATTCTCAAAAGTGATTTGATTACCGTTGATGAGGTTTTGAATGAAGTGCTTAAGTTTCATGCAAGATGCGGTTCGATGCCCTTTGCTCCTATGGAACGCACAATATTCATTGTCTCTGTAACGTGCAATTTTGTAAACTAGCTCGCCATATGGGGGAGCATCAGGTAAGGTGATGAGCCCTTTTTGCAAAGCTTGCTGTAAGACTGATTCAATGGGCACTCCCAAGGGAGTGAATTGACGCCGCGGAGGGTAATCTTGTGGAGGCCGCTCTTGTTGTTGTTGCTGTTGGTTTTGATAAGGTTGCCTTTGTTGCTGCTGTTGTTGAGGTGGAGCTTGACTTGGTTTGGAGAGCTGCAGCGGTATTTGCAATGTTTGGACATGTTTAGTATCGACCACCCATCGTTGACCACATTTTTGTTTTTGTTCCAATATTTGGGTTTATCATTCGATTGTTGATGAGGAGCGCTATCTTTCGCTTCCTTAAAGATTTTGACCACACCCTTAGCAATGAGGACCTTTTCAATATTGATCCCCTTGTATGTGATTTCATCGAAGGTTGTAGCACTAAGAATTTGCAAATGAAAACCTAACTCTTGGTTGAGGTTCTGCACAAATATGCTAACAAGCTGTTTCTCTGGAATCTTGAAAGGGAATTTGCTAGCCATTTGTCTCCATCGTTGGAGGAAAGAAATGAAAGTTTCACCGTTTTTCTGTTTATTGCTGCATAGATCGGTCATGGAAATCTCATGCTCTGCGTTATAAGAAAAGTGGGTGGCAAACTTCTCTGCTAGCTCATTGAAAGACTTGATACCCGTGGATAAGTGTGAGAACCATTCTATTGCTTGACCTCCAAGACTATGAGGAAAGAGACGCATAAGATATGTGTCATTATGTGAGACCTCGAAGCAAGCAAGATAGAATTCCCTAAGATGGTCTTTTGGGTCACCTTTTCCTTTGTATTTATTGAACTTGGGAATAGTGAAATTTTGAGGAAAAGGGATCATTGGTAATGACCGATCAAAGGGATAAGGACACACTTCCTCTAAAGAGAAGGTCTTCTTGGTGTGGCCAAACGTAAGATCAGATAGCTGTTGTTGCACTTCTGCGATCTTTAGCTCCATAGTCGTGGGAGGGGTTGGTAACATCTCCTGTTGTCCAAAAAGTGGTTGGTGTTGCCCATACGGAAGATTATAATGTGAGCCATGCACACTGGTGTTATAAGGGTCATAAGATTGATTGGGATCATACAGGTTGTACGTTTGGTTTAGATTGGGTTGGAATTGGAGGTTTTGATTTGGCAGAGGTGGAGGTGGCGCTAGGTAAGAATGTTGGCTTTGTGATGGTTGAAGAAAAGTATTGGATGGAGGAAAGCTAAAGTGCGTTTGATTAGGTTGTGATGGCGGCACATAGCTTTGGGAAGCTTGATGTTGGAAATGTTGAGAGTGGCTAGGCAATGTGTGAAAGAAGTTGAGTGAGGATGAACATTGTGGAGGAGGGACATAGGTAGACGTGATTTGCGATGGTTGGGGTTGATTGAGGATGAGAGTAGAAGAATGTTGTGGTTGGGGTTGTTTGAGGACGAGAGTAGAAGAATGTTGTGGTTGGGGTTGCATGACTCTAATTGGTTGAGAGACATGAAGGTGTGATGATATAGGAGGTGGCATTTGTTGAGACCCTTGTTGCATGGCTACATAATTGTTCCCCAGATTGTAATTTGGTGGGAAACCCACGTGTGATGGAGTAACCAAGATTCCACTTGCGACTGTTGTGGACACTTTAGGAGGTGGTTGCACATTCGATCGAGCTAAGGTGGCTTGCTTAGCTAACTCTGCTTGACGTTGGAGAGTTTCTTGTTGGTTTTTATAGATCTCCATAGGAGTCAGAAGCGGTGATATGGCTCTCTCTTCTGTTGGGTTTTGAAAAAGGGGATTCCTATACTGCGAGCCTTGTGTAGGTAAGGGCATAGTCACTGTTGACATGGTTTGCACCACTTGTATGGTATCTTGGGCATTGTTGTTCTCCTTGAGAGTGGATAAATCAAAATCTTGAGGTAACTTGGCACCTTGCTCTGCAAGCAAGCGAAAGAAATAATCTTGGTTCTCACTGAGGATTTCGTCAAAGGCAGCCACGACTCTAGGCTCTTGTATGATTTCATCAAGATCTTGCCCATCTACTTGAGAGGATTGACCTATTTCAAAGTGTCACTCTTCTTGAGATGGGACTAAATCTACAGTATAACCTTGTGGGACAAAATCTTGAGGCAAGCCAGTGGTGTATTGCGGTGCACTTATCAAAGGGACCCTACCCTCTTGAGGTGGGTTTTGCTTAATAGTATATCCTTATGGCACAAAATCCAGAGGCAAACCGGTGGTATATTGAGGTGTTCTTACCAAAGGGACCCTCCCCTCTTGAGGATTGCTTGGTTCGTCAATGTGCGGCATGTTCGGAGCGCTGATTGGTTTTGCCGTGGGTGTACTAGGAGTAACCTTGGGAGTAATGTTGAGACGACCTGATTGTGGTGTGCGAGGAGGTGACTTGCATTTCTTAGGGACAACTTGCTTGGACTTCATAGTTTGCTGGAGCTTAGTGGTTACTATGGAATACACTAGGACAAGAAAGGTAATGCTGGGTTTCTGTGAGATGCTTTGAGAAACGGACAAACTCTGATGCACAAAGTACTGGACCAAAAGTGCTATACTGTTTGACCAGAGGCGCAGGACTGTGCAACCAAAAGCGTGCTACTGTGATGCCAAAGGCGACGGACTGAGCTACCAAAAGCGAGTTACTGCTATGCCAAAGGCAAGCTACAGTGACCTAAAAGTGAGCTACTGTTATACCAAGGGCGTTGAAGTAGAGTTTTACCAGAGGCGAGTTACTGCTATGCCAAAGGCGATCTACTGTACTACCAAAGGCAAGCTGCTGTAATACCAGGGGCGCTGAAGTAGTGTCTGATGTTTCTAAAAGGCAAAAATTTGATGGATTGTTTCTGTTTCTGGTTGGATTTGTTGGCAAGAGAAAACATAGCAAACAACATTGGCAAAAATAAGGGATTGACACAACAGATAGTGTATGTTCAAGGCTCCAAACAAGCCCAATGTTTCCACAGGGATAAGACAATTGCAATTAATAACAAGCACTTTTTATCCCTAGAGACAAGGTTTCATTGCAGTAGATCAGCTCACAGCTTAATACTCTGTCGATAAAAATATCATTCCATAAAGGTGTAGGATATTTAGTATCTTTACAAGAGACGATAGGTAGGGATATCTCACCCTCCCCTTGGAAAGCTCAAGTAGGTCACAAGAGCTTTATGTCCAAGGGAATACTATCTCTTCTCAAGGGAGCCAATGGTGAGTATCTTAAGGGCTTAAATCAATTCCCCTTGCACTAATGATTACCGCAATGTTCGGAGGTAGGTCGGGTAGTCTCTATCTAGAATGGTTCTTAGTGACTTTGAGGGACCAACGCCTTACGAGCAATGCGACAAGCTACTAAAAGCTTTAACCAATCCTACTAAGAGTATCAAACACTTCACTCAATGTGAAAATCATTTCCACAAAGAGCTAGTACACCTCTTTTCAGTTTGGCACCACAAGGTAAGGCTGACGTCGGTTAGGACTTGGCTTTCGCCTTATCCCTCTTATATAGCGGTTCAAAGGAAAACTCCGCTTAGGGTCGTCCCTTTTGGATGAAGTGCAATCCAAAAGCAGGCCCTTCTAAAAGAAGTACAGAAAAGTAAGAGCAAGCACGTCAAACAAAGGTTCAATTGTCCCGTTATAAGAAAAATAAGGTGCAACTAAGCTAGGCACACACACGTTTGTAGTTGTCAATTGTCCCTTATGAAATTGAAGTGTTTGGCATTCATGTCCATTGTCCCTTAGAAAATCGAAGTGTTTTTACATACATGTCCATTGTCCCTTAAGAAAAGCAGTATGTTCCTAAGACTTAGATTGCAAAAAAAAAAATGATTTGTTTAATTATCCCTTTAACAATGCAATGTGTTTCTAAGACTTAGTGGGATAAATCAAGATTTCTTCAACGCTCATCCTGCATGAACATGTTAAAAACACCTATTTGCTCTGTGTGAGTAGTAAGAAACTACAACAAGTTAGTTAGTTCCAAAAAAATTCACAAGTTAGCAAAAATAAATCAATTTGACCAAAAGCGAGCTATTGTCTTACCGAAAGCAACTTATTGTGAACCAAAAGTGCTTCACTGTGCTACCAAAAGTGATGTGTTGCAGACCAAAAGCAACTTATTGTCTTACCAGAAGCAATGCATTGTGCTACCAAAAGCATGGTATTGTGCTACCAAAAGCAAGCTACTTTGACCAAAAGCGAGCTACTTTTCTACCAAAAGCGAGCTACTGTACTACCAAACACATGGTACTGTGCTACCAAAAGTGAGCTACTTTGACCAAAAGCAAGCTACTTTTCTACCAAAAGTGAGCTACTGTACTACCAAACGCGCGACACTGAACTACCAAACGCACGGTGTAATAATAAGCCTGCAAAAAACACTATTTTGTCAAAAATGCTAGATCAAAGGATGATTGAATGATTGAGTGATGATCCAGGATGTTGATAAGTGATAAGACACTGCACCAAGTGATATTAGTTCCAAATAAAACAACAAGATGTCAGAAATCAAGTCAAAACCCTAACAATAAGTGAAAAACCCTAGAAAACCAAAGTGAAATCCATAAAATTGGTAACAAAATGATAAGATACAAGAGATTAAATATCACCAATGGATTCCTTATGATTTTCTATGCAATTTAAAAAAACAAAAGCATCGAATTTCATTAAGTTTTGAGAAAGTTATAGGGTTTTGAAGTTTGCAAGCCTGTTATCTCAACCAAAAGCGCTTTACTGTCATACCAATAGCGCTTTACTGTCATACCAATAGCGCTTTGCTATTACCAATAGCGCTTTACTGTCATACCAATAGCGCTTTGCTATTACCAATAGCGCTTTACTGTTATATAAATAGCGCTTTGATAATTTTCTCAATTGCGCTTCACGGTATTACCAAAAGCGCAATTCTGTGCTACCAAAGGCACTGCGGGATTGCCCGAAAGCGCTGTACTACTCTATCAATGGCGCTTTTCTATGTCAAGATGCGCTATTCCGTACTGTACTTAAAAAAAAATCAATTTCTCAAAGAAAAAGAGTGATTAGTGGGTCCCACCGGGCGTGCCAGAATGTGTATGAGGAAAAATTGATTAAAATTAAACTAATAAAATCAAAAACCAATCACATAAAGCGAACCAATCTAAGTAAAAGCCATTATCATAAAATCAAAGACACATGAAAGCTCTTACCAAAACTTGTATTGTTCCCTTTTGGAGAAGTGTGGATTGCTCAATGAAGTTGCGAAACCCTAGCTGCAACAAGCAAGTAGTGTGCTCAATGTGCTAAAAAAGATCAATGTTAAAAGATCGTAAGGTTGCTCAATCGACGCGTTTTGTATGCTCAAAGCTCTGTTAAGTATGCCTGAGAATACGATCGAAGAGAGAGGCTTAATGAAGGAGATGAGGGGAGTTTATATAGATTTCAACGAGGGTCGATCAACAGCCCAGATAATTCAGAAGAATCAACGGAGGAGAATAGTTGAGGAACATGCAACGAATGAGAAGAAGACAAGTGTCTTGCTTTCTTTTGCATGAGAGGAGTTATCAAGAATAGAAGAATGAGTTAAAGCAATTAACAGAATGTAATGATCAGTTAAGTGATTTAAAACAAGAAGAAGGGATTTGTATGAGAATTAGAAGATATTTTGCTTTATTAAATATAAAAGCTTGAGTTATATTAGAGATAACTCAAATTAGATGAAAAAGCAACTTAAATAAATAATTGATTTATTTAAATTTAGAGAAGATATTATTGGAAGAAGTAATTAAATAATTGGTATTATTTAATTTAGAAGATTTGAAAGCAAATTAAAAAAATAAATTTATTTAATTGTTGTTCATGATTTTAGAAGAACAGCAGATTATAAATAAAATATTTGATTTTATTTATTTTTAGAGGATTGAGATAATTTAAATAAATTTGCATGATTTATTTAAATTTAGAAGAACAATTGATTTAATTAAATAATGTAAATTATTTAATTGTAGATAAGATAGAATTGTGATGAATTAATTAAATAATTGGATTTATTTAATTAACGTAGACTTGAATTTTGAAAAAGGATGATGATTTGATTAAATAATTAAAATTATTTAATTTTGGAAGAATAACAGAGGAATTTAATTTAATTAATTAAATAAAGAGAATTTATTTAATTAATGTCGAAAGTATGTGATTTAGAAGAATTTGGTGAAATTAATTAAATAATTAGATTATCTAATTAATGTGTGAAATACAGGTGATGCAACAGAAGTGCTGAAATGCCAGTGATGTGACAACTTGGTCATTTTAGGGTGTCTACAATAGATTTAAGGGGGCATATCTTGGAGCTTTTACCAAGGGATACTTCGTATAGTGAGATAGTGTAGCTTCAAGGTCCCATGAGGGACAAGTTTGAGGGTTATTCTTTTGATGTTGATGGCTTGCTCAGACCCTATGGTCATATCTATGTTCCTTGGGGAATCTCAGAGAGTTTGCTCTTGCAGAATCTCACATAGCACCCTACACAGCACATCCAAGAGTCAAGAAAATGCATGCAGATCTCTGGAAACTCTATTTTTGGGCTAGTATGCAGAAAGATATAGCAGAGTTCATCATTCGTTGCCTTGAGTGTCAGAGGGTGAAATCCGAACATCAGTACCCGACTAGATTTTTGTATCCTCATGCTATTCCGAAATGAAAGTGGTACGTCATCTCTATGAATCTCATTGTAGGCCTTCCTATGACTACTTGGTAACATGATGCTATCATGGTGATTGTGGATAAGTTAACTAAGGTGGCACATTTCTCTTTGATGAGTTCTTCATATAATGTTGCTTCAGTGGCCAGGGTTTTCTTGTACGATATTGTTAGACTTCATGGTGTTCCAAGGAGGATCATATCTTACAGAGATATGGTTTTCACTTATTCTTTTTGGATTGCCCTACAATAGGCTTTGGGTACTCATCTCAACTTTAGCACAACCTACCATTCAGAGATGGACAGACAAATGGAAAGGGTGAATAGGTACTAGAGGATATGCTCAGGATGTATGTCATGGATCAATAGTCCTGCTGGGAGGAGTATTTGTACCTGGTAGAGTTTGCCTATAACAATGGGCACCACAGTTCACTTGGTATGGCTCCATTTGAGGCCTTGTATGGTAGACCCTACATGACACCACGGAGTTGGGATTGAGTCAAGGATCAAGTTGCAGTAGGACCTAAGCTAGTTCGTAAGATGGAGAGGTAGGTGACCTAGATTCGTGAGTAGTTGTAGAGAGCACAGGATCGATAGAAGAAATATGTAGATGCTAAGAGGGTGGATAGAGAGTTTCAGGTCAGGGATAGAGTGTTCTTGTGTGTTCACCCACATAAGAGTTCTATTCAATATGGAAAGGGCTCCAAGTTGGCATCAAGATTTGTTGGTCTATTCGAGATTTTGGATAGGATTGGTCCCATTGCTTATCGCTTAGTATTGCCACCCAACCTATCTCGTTCCACGATGTGTTCCATGTTTCTATTCTTAAGGAGTATGTACTTGACATATCTCATGTTCTAGAATGGGATGCTCTACAAGTGGCGTAGGACGAGTAGTTAACTTTGGAGCCCGTTCACATATTGGATTGTTGAACGTTGGCATTGCGAGGGCAGTAGTTGGATCAGGTCAAGGTCTAGTGGGACCACTATGATGAGGCTACTTGACTTGGGAGGATACAACTCGAATGAGGTCTTTATTTCCTTACCTCTTTGAGGGCTTCTAGGAGGAAGCCTAATTCTAGAGGGGGAGGATGTGAGGCCTAGTTAGCTCTACTGTCAAGACTACCTTTTTCAAATACTTTGTTATTATTTGTGTTATTGAGTATTGTGTATGGTTTATACTGTATTCACAGGATCATGGACATTTATGTTTTAATATGCATATTTATATATGTGTGTGTGTGTGTGTGTGTGGACATTATTTTTGATTTTGGCTAGTATTAGATGATTTAATTCAATTAAATGTTTCTAATTATGTGAATTCTCTGATTGTGTATTTAATTTCACAAAAATGAATATTGTCCTATTAATTATGAAATTTAATGAATTATTCTTTTATTCATAGAAATTCTAGAAGTTTAATATTTATTTATATGTTGCTTCAACTATCTCTTCCATGATATACTGATGTTCAAAATTGAATTTTGTAGGTGGGCAACCGAGATCCTTTTAGTTCGGAGACATTCTCAAGATACTATTTTTATTTGATTTTTGTTAGTCGTGTCAAACCTATATTGCGTTAAAAGACAATTCGCCATGTGTCGAGAGTTATTTGGGTTAATTATCTTGTGTCTTTGATTTAATTATTCATGTGGATTATTATTGTGGTAGTGTTGGGGAATTTAAATGAGTTTTATTTATTTAAATGTTATTTTATTTCTTTTTGGTTGAGTTGAATATTGTGGAAGTTAAATAGTTTTATTATTCTTTTAAACTTTCATTTGGGAAGTTGGAAATGAGGAGTTGGGATATTTATTTTTATTTGGTTTTCATTTCTTGGGAGACCTATGTGTGCATGGATGGTTTTCTTTCTCTCTTTTGGCTGAAGAAGAAAGGATTGGAAATTGCATCTTTTTGCTGAAGAGGAATTGTGGATGGAGGAGTTGGAAAGAACACAATTTTTTTGTTTTGCAAGGGTTTGCTGTGAATTTGGATCCCATATTTGGGTTGTTCTTAACTTGGACAACCAAGGTAGGGTTTTACAATTTTGATCTTTCCATTGATGTGTATAAAATAGATGTGCTCTTTGTTTTCTATTTTAATCTTTCATCATTTTCATTAATCTTTGCTCTATGTTTTCTGTCAGAAATCAATCTTTCAGGGGGATATGTTGTCAAAATTTCATCTTAAACCATCCAAAATCATTTTTCATCTAACCAAAATCTATTTTCTATGCCGAAACTACAAATCGACGGATGCATTCTAAATCGACAGATTCATCTTGTTTTCAGCGGATCCATCTCAAGTATAATTTTCTGGGCTTTTCATATTTCAATGTACCCATTTCTAAATTAGTGGATCCATTCTGTGTTTGAGCAGATCTATTTTGTCATCATTTTTCTTCAATATTATTCAAATTATCTGATCAATCTGACCCTTGAGTCCTACAATCTTATGCATTTTCCTTAGAATCTAACATGATTTTGTGTAGCTCACATTGGTCCAAGACTCATTAATCAACTACTAATCTTTTGGTTTTGTAGCCCACTTGTTGAAGGTCCTATCTTTTTTCCACTAAATCTAGAAACATTTATTTTTGGGGTTAAAAAGAACATTGTTTGCTTTGTTTGGGATCAATCAAGGTGTATGCTCTCCCCTTTCACTTTATGTGATCTTGGGGATCAAAAACCTTGATTTGATATAATCTTGTTATGTTTGTTAATCCTAAGATGGCTAGTGTGTGTATGCTCTATCCTCGCACCATCTGGTGATCTTGGAGATCAAAAGCACCCAATTTTTTTTTCCTCTAGGGGGCCTACCTTAGATTTCATCACCAAGGGGATGACCTCAACCCTTGTGTTTTGGTGGGGTATACAAATTTGGGAGAGAATCAAAAGACTCTTCCATTAGGGGACATTTGTCATTTGGGTGAAGCTTGCAAGAAATTTATACCTTGCAAAGTGAAGGAGAGTAGGTTACCCTCTCGCACCATACCATTAGACATACCCCTCATTTCACAGATATAGGCCTCATGCACCTTGTGTGTATTGAGGAAATCCCCTAGAAGCTCATACATCCTAGTTTAAGACCCTTCTGTCGTATCAGATAGTGATGCACCAGATACTAATTAGGCCCAAGAAGTTACTCACCACACAATCCACATTGACTTTATCGCTAATTACAAATGCCCTCTAGAAATGGGTGTACATGTCATGTATGCTCTCCCCTCATGCCATAGAGTGATCTTGGGTGATAAACATTGGTTATTTATCCTCATCATGGGACTTGCACGTTACGCCTAAATAAAGGCATCAAGGTGGGTTTACAATCTTATACACTCCTACTTGAATAATCTCAGGTGCTGGTGTGTTTGGAATGTCTTCATTGTCAAAACTCTTGAATCCCCTTAATCTAAATCAAATTCAAATCCTTTGCATCTTGTGCATGTATTGTATGATTTATTACTTTCAAGTTTTCTAAGGTCAAGCATCCATCAAGCCATCCCTAATCACCTCTTAATCATCCAATTTCATCCAATCTTCCTCCAAATCACCCAAAATGCACCTAGTTTAGCGTATCCATCCCATTTTGGCGTATCTGTCACCTATTTTGGCGGATACATTTGACCCAACCAAAGCCCAGAATCTACCCAACTCCAAATCAGTGAGTCCATATCCATTTCAATGGTTTCGCTCTGATTTTCAATGGATTTGTTCCCACCTATCATCCACATCCAAATTCTATCTAAACTCCATTTTGGTGGTTCTGCCTTGATTTTCGGTGGACGTGCTCTCACATCAACCTTCTTCTGAAATCTTTCTAACTCTGTTTCATCGGTTCCACCCTAATTTCAACAGATACACTCTGTGTTTTAGTGGACCCGTCTTGCTTATCCAATTTCATCAAATCCCCCATCAAAACCATCAATTTCACAAGCCCATTTTTCAAAAATTTGTCCCCCCACACCCCCTAGCATTGGGTTGGGTCTCCAAACACCACTGAAAATCCAACCCTCTTCATCAAATCCCACTATTTGAGCTTAATCAATCCCCATCATTTGAGCTTATTTAAATCCCCTTTTTGAGCTTAAACATATCCATCATCATCCTAATAATCTCCTAATCTAATCCATAATCAATCATCCTGTATCCATTATCATCCCTAATCCATATCATAATCCACTTTCCATCATCCTAAACAATTCATTTTTAGCCTAATCCAATTCTTCATCACCATCTTAATCCCATCTTAATCATAATCCACTTCTCTCAATCCAATTTCTTAATCCATTATCCAATCTTAATCCTTTCATTATCATCTTAATCCAACTCTCTTATTCACATAATCTTCTAATCTAATCCATTAACCTAAGCATCTTAATCCTACTCCAAATCCATTATCCTTAATCATCCTATCCATTAATCAATCCTAATCCAATCCCATTACTTTAGCTTAATCCAATCCCTTAGTTTAAGCTTTATCAAGTTCATCATAATTCACATCATAACCCACTCTTTCTAATCCAAATCCATCATCCAATCTTAATCATTCCATCCAAATTGTAATCTAATCCAATTATCCATTCATCCAAAATCAACCATTCACCTTTGCTCTATCTATCCTTAATCAAAATCCATCTAATCCAGTATAATCTAATCATCCAAAATGCCCTTATCCTAATCCAAAATCAGCCCAATCAATCCAACTGCGTTCAAGTGTCATATATTGTTGACCTTGACTAATCAAATCAAATCAAACCCATCCTAGCATCAAGTGTCATATATCGTTGACCTTGATCAATCTAAATCCCAATTAATCCAAACCAATCCAATCTCCCCTCTAATCCATAATCCAAATCAATTTCATCAAGTCATCTTACATCACATCATCCTAAATCCTAATCCAATCATGACTTCATATCCTTTTGACGATGATGTTGTTGACCAAGCTAAACTCAAAATCCTTGATGAAATCATTGCAAGCAATCTTGCCATAAACCATCCTCACCCATCCATGCATATAAGAACCTTATGACCATGCATTGGATAGCACAAGCTATGCCCCCACACCTAATTATCTACGCTATGGTCATTCTTATGTTACCCTTGACAAGGGAAATTCATTCTATCCCTCATCCACATCACATCATCCATTCTCGCATGAAATCTCGTCACCTCCACCTCTTATCCACATCCTTCTTATCCAAATCCATCCTCTCCTTATCTAAATCTGTCATATCCATCTCCATCATCTCCTTGTCCACCAACCCCCCATATACTTCATGATCCAATCCACCATCTACCTCACTATCCAATTCTCCTACTAAATCCAAACCATCCTTTCTCCAAGGACTCCTCACTAAGAGTATTGAGAAAAATCATGAAAACAAACTTGTGGAGTCATGTCATTCTACTCCTCCCCTATCACCTAAATGTGTCATTGATGACCCCTTCATCCACCTCACACCCATCAAAACCACCTCACCATCCTCCTCCATTTGATCCAAAGTCATATCCAAAATATCTCCCACTTCTCCATCCACCCCATTTGAGGAACCTATTCAAATAATTGAAACTACATGCTCCTCCCCATCACACCATTCATGCAAATCTAGCTATGTCAAGGGCCTTGTCCAAAGCATGTTGAAGCATCCACCCCCGTCCTAATCATGATCCAAGCATCCCAAATTTTCCCATTCTCGATACCATACCATCTCCTATCGGTTCCCCATCGTCCCCCATCAATCATTTACCATCTCCCATTGTTCCTTCACCATCTTCCATCAACCCTTTACCATCACCTACCCCATCCCAAATCCATCACCCTATCCTCTTGGTCCTGCTACCTTCATCCATGGCGGTTCTCTCGTAGGAGAGGAACATACTCTATCCACCACCCCTCCTCCATAAAATAATGGACTCACATCATGTTTCTAAAATAACAAGCATCCCATCGTACATCGTATGCTCCAAAACATGAACTATCAAGCTAAAGGCTTAGGCCTTAATGAACAAGGAATATTGGAGCCCATCCATGTCAAAATCCATCCACGTGCACATGGCCTTGGTTATATATCCCAAGGCCAACAATCCAAACATGTTGGTACTAATCATGTGCCTTCTAAAATCCACTCTTCCAATCCTGAACCTGGTGCATCTCATCACACCCCCAAATCATACGCCACCATCCCTACTCCTCCATCCTATTTCATCCATCAATCCAAAAATCATTTGACCATACATCTCCCTATATCCATGCTCCGTCCACTCCTCCCAACTCCTAATATCCCCGTCCTCAAATCCCCTAATCCTCGCATCCTTAACACCCCCATCCATAAATCTCGATCCCCTAAAATCCCCAATCAAGATCAAAAAGCACACACATCATCCAAACATGAAGCTTTAAAGGCACCCATGGGATTCAAAAATAATAATTTGGATGTCTCCCTACATAAAGCAAAAAATCTGCAAAAGCCTAAAGAATATCATGCCGTAGGGCATCGATACACAAAACCCAAGCAAAATCCACAATCCAAAAGGCTACATAAGCCCACACCCACAAAAGAAAAAAACAAAAATGGTGTGGGTACCCAAGAAAAAAACACTAAATCTATGTGGAGCATCCACATCCCATTTCATCCCCCAATCCCAAAAATCATGCTTCCCATCAAAAAATCCTCAAAATCCTAAATCCATTTGGGTCCCTATATTCCCAAATCAGCAATTCCAAAATCCCCCATCCTGAACCCGCAAATCCATCGTGGATTTCCAATCCCCATTACTCCCCACTCCCCATCCCAAATATAAGCTTCAAAATCCATCACGGTGTGTGCAAATATTGGTCTTGGTTCCCCTTCAGTGTAACATCCCAATCTAAATGTAATAATAACATTTGAAAACTAATTGCAAATAATTGACAAATTCACTATATTCTTTTTTTTCTTTTCATAAGAAATAAAGAAAGTAAATTTGTGATTACATAATGATTGTCTAGTACAATATCTGAAGGTCACATTACTCGCAACTTACAACTTTGTAATAGTTACATGTATAAATGAAGTAATGTCTTTTGTATCATAAGTCTTTGGCAATTCAACTACAGGAGGGAGAACATCACTCGAGCGCTTTAGTTCCAACCACAGACTGGTGGTCCCCCACTCACCTTCCTACTGGAAGTGGCCCTACCCTTCGCAAGGGTATAGATAGTGAGAATCAACAAGATTCAACGTGCCATCTAAGAACTAGTGTTGTGTCCTAGCAAAAACAATCAGTTTATACAACTTCTAGTCTACGTCTAGCTATGTACAACCAAGTTGATTGTTTATGCAAACAAGGACACAGTGAACCGACAATGCAAGAAGTGATTTTACATTACTTTGGCAAAAGTTTCAAAATAAAAGAGTCTACTGTTCACACACCTCTTTCTGAACTTGGAGACAAACATTCTTCTATTTTTTCAATTATACATAATTAATGGTAAATCAAAGTAATTAACAGTTATTACCCTATACCTATCTAATTGTCATCACCAGTTTTCTTCTGCTAGAGGTCAACTAGACAGTTTGAGGATAAGATTCAGAATGACTTAAAATCATGCATTGAGCCCCTCTTTGCATCCTCACAATCTTGGGTCTTTAACAACTGCCAACTACTCAATGTTTAGTTAACCTTATTTTCATGCTCAATGATTAGTCAATAATCTTTATTGAAAGGAAGCAAGGTATGTGGAAACGCTTCCTACACTAATCTACCGAGGAAATATTTATGCAAATTTTAACTTTTACAGTTACAGGTTAAGATGCACACTAACAAAAAGGTAATAACAAGATACAAAACTCACAACACGAGATATACATGGGGAAAACCCTTTTAGGTAAAAAACCCCACACTCCAAAGTTGCCCAATATATTATTTAGGAATCAAGAAGATTACAATATACTTGCAGAGAAAGCTTTCACAGGAGCATAACCAACTAGAGATCTAGGAGGTAACTCAACATCTATAAGACTCTTACACACAACCTCCATCTCAAGCTCCTGATATATAAGAGATACAATACAGTAAACCATCAATGGTAATTACAAAACCATGAGCCAAAACCACCCAAAAGTGGCGCCCAAATTATCTCCAATCAAAGATGCTTTGTGATGTTCCAAATCACACACCAACACATGTAACTCTCCCGTTTACAACTCTTTTGAGTGTCCAACACGTTTTCACATTTCCCAAAAACAGGAGGTATAACTTCTGGAGGTCATAACTTTTGATCTGGGTGTCTGATTGACGAACCGTTTAATGTGTTGGAAAGCTCGTGAAGAGATCTATCAAGATATAACCTACTTCACCAGTTACAACAAATTTCAAGACATTTAGGGACCTCTAAGTGCCTCAAAACTAAGTTCAAAACTTTATTCGGTAGTTTCAAAAAATAGAAACTTTAATATCTTGCAATCTAGGTATGATCTTGAGTTGAAACTCACCTATGATGTTTACTTAAGTAGCAGTTCTACACTATTTGGGAAAATCTCAAGTCAATCTGAGGTCAAATGTAGAATTACTAAATATATTAAGTCCCGCCATTTTTAGCCCTTTTGGAAACTTTGAAAGTTCTAGACCATTCTTCAAGATAAAGGGTATTCAAAAAGACCAACACTGGGAAGAATAATAACCTTTCGTAGTTGCAACGTTGAGACACTTTTCCTAACATTTACATTATAGAGTGTTAGTTTAGAATCCCTTGAGTATTCGTAACTTCTCTCTGAAGTTAGGATACACAATTACGTAGTTCGTATAAAATACGTTTTCCTCAGAATCTTTAAGGATCTACAATGCAAGTTTAATCATACATTTGAAACATTGCAATCAAGGTCTCATTGTCTTTTCAACCAAAGAGCAAACTACCTTTTCTTGAAGTTTATACCAAACTAAGATATTGAATGGTTTTACGAAACTTATTTCAACTAAAAACTTATCCTTGTATTTCATTTGAAGTTTACTCTAAACTAGAGTTTTGTTTTCAAGGAGATTCTCCAAGACATTAAGAATTCTCTTCCTGAGGTAAGGCATAATTAAGAGTGTATATATATGTGCTCATAAATAGGCCTTTCTTTGTTTCTTACATGGGACTTCTCAACCGTCCAACAATTTATGATAACTTTGAATAGTCTATATTGTACTCTTGCAATCATATAGGGATAAGGATAATATCTACCTACCATAGTACAACCTAACAAACATATGAGTACACGACTATTGGCCACATCCTAGCCATTTCAAAGGTGTGAGTATATGTTTATCAGTCATTTCAAAGTATGAGTATATGTTTATCAGCCATAATCTAGCCATTTCAAAGTATGAGTATACAATAATAGTTTGGGTTGGTATCTTAGTCATAGATGATAACAATTCAAAGTGTTACACATATGGTTCCTAGGGTTGTCATTGATGTCAACACTATCATGGTAGTGTGATGGTGTTCATGGTTGGATGTCATGTCCCATCCAACAAGAGAAGAAGATAAAATTCATGGTTGGATGTCATGTCCCATCCAACAAGAGAAGAAGATACAATTCATGGTTGGATGTCATGTCCCGTCCAACAAGAGAAGAAGATACAGTTCATAGTTGGATGTCATGTCCCATCCAACAAGAGAAGGGAGAAGATATAGTTCATATTAATATGGGAATTAGAAGCATGAAGATGATCAAATGTATTGCTAATGTTACTTATGGCCTAAAATATGTATGTTCCAAGTTTCATGGTGATTGGATTATCAAAAGAGTGTTTTGTTGTTGACTGGTTGAAGACAATGTTCTATGTGAAGGTACTCTGTGTAGGACAATGGAATGCTCCACATTCCTCTGCATTTGCAAATATGGCCATGTGGTTCTAGAATTGTGTTTAGAATGAAATGAAGGTGATAATTCCAAGTTTTTAAATCATTTGTCCTTCCGTTGTGAAAGTTATGCATGATAGAGTACCGACATGTGTTCTGGCAGAGTAAGCTAGTGTTGAAGGCTTGTTAGAATGCTCCACATTCCTCCAGAAATGAATGATTGCCCTTGCAGTTTTTAGGACATGTTTATGGATGTGTATTACATGCTTCCTTGCAGTTTCAAGGTCCTTGGTGGTCTACAACTCAGTTTTTCAAATGACAACATGTTGTAGTGTGTTCTGGATAACAGATTGTTCTCATAGTTTATGATTGAAGATGTGTGGAACAATTCTTTGAAGTGAGGTGGTAAAGGAGTGTTTGGAGATGCTGTATGAGTCATGTGGACTCATCTAGAAGAGTTCTCATGAAGATATTTCTTGTTTCTAGTACCGCACAAGGTTTTTAAGTTGACATGGTCATTATGCTTTAAGGTTCATGTGGTTTTGCTTAATGTTGTCCTATTTTTAAATGAGTGGAATGTGTGGATGTAATTCCTTAGTGTTTGAAAATGTGAAGGATGTTTTAGACTTGGTTAATCAAGTGTTGGTGTCTGCAAAGCATGGGTCTTCTGTTGGTATAACGTGTGGTTTCACTTAGGACCTATCTTCTACATGTTTCATGTTGTGTGTTGTCTGGCCGACTTGTAAATGTATTTTTCATGTTGTATCTAGCCAACAAGAAATGTAATCAATGTAATAGATTGTATAAATTGTAAATCAAATTGAGTGAGGTGAGATGTGAGTGCAAATTGATTAAAAAGCTCGCAAGCAGATAAAGAGCAGAATGAATGCATTTTTGATGTGCGACTAAAGGAGAAAGATCAGAAGTTGTTGATGATATCTTGATTCATCTTGAAGACTTATATGTGACAGTGATCAACTGTAGAGTGTGCCTAACTGATCAGATCATTAGAATAAAGTGTGAAGAGGTAGAAGTGCAATCATCAAAGGTGTGAGTTTCAATGTCAGTTTTCAGATAGTAGAAGGATTGTCATACTGTAATATTTTGTAAGTGTGTTCTCAATTCAGGGAGTAGTAGCTTCCTTGAGAGTGACCCTAAAACAAAGTCTTTAGGGAGTAGTAGCTTCCTTAGGAGTGACCCTAAATCAAAATTTTCAGGGAGTAGTAGATTCCTTGGGTTGTAGCCCTAAAACAAAGTTGTTATTTAAGCTTCATATATTGTGAGTTAATCCTCACTTTGGTTTTTCCCTTCTAAGGTTTTCCATGTATATCTAGTGTTATGTGTTGATGTGCATTGTGTTAATATTTCATTCTTATGATTATACTATGATACTTAAGTTTTAATTTGCTCTGGATAAGTTGAAGTTGTTAAAATTGAAGATTGCTTAGATATTGATTCACCCCCCTCTTAGTATCTTGGTGTGTTAAAAAATTGATATTAGAGCCAAGTTCCTCTGAGGGAAGCTTAACCTCTTGAGGAAGGTTCAAGATGGCACAAAGTGGATCTAGAAAGATACCTAGGTTTGATGGAATAAATTATGCTTTTTGGAAGCTAAGGATGGAAGCTTATATTAATTCTCTAGGGTGTGGTGTTTGGGACTATGTCAAATCTAGTTACACAGTTCCTGCTACTATTCTTATAGATGCAGATGAAGTCAAGTTGTATGATAACAATGCCAAGGCAAAGTTTACTATTATGAGTGGGTTAGTTGATTTAGAACTTGCAAAAGTAATGAGTTGTAGTTCTATCCAAGAAGTTTGGGATAAACTTAAAACCATTTATGAAGGAGATAAGAAAGTAAAGCAAGCCAAGATGCAAATCTTCAAGAGCAAATTTGAGAACCTAAAAATGTTAGAGGATGAAGACATTGTTGGATATATGCTTTGGGTGAATGAAGTGGTTAATGGCATTATAGATCTTGGTGGAGAAGTGAAAGAAGATGAGAATGTGAAAAAGGTTCTGAGATCTCTTCCCAAATCTTACAGTCATAAGGTATCTGCCATTGAGGGGAATGCAAACTTGAATACATACACTGTAGACAAATTATTTGGTTCCCTTACTGCCTTTGAAATGAGAGAGCTTGACAGTGATGCTCCAAAGAAACAAGATGCTTTGAAAGCCAATGTGAAGACAGAGGAAGAAGTTGCTATTGAAGATGAAATCTCTAATGAAGTTGAAGAAAATTTTGTGAGAAGAATGAAGAAAGGCACTGGAAAATACAAAGAAAAGTTACCCTTCAAATTCTTCAATTGTGGAAAGGTTGGTCACTTTGCTTCTAAATGTCCTTTCAAAGAACCAAGGGGTAGTAACAGAAGAGACAAGTTCAAGAGAAGTCTTTATTCCATAGAAAGCAATTATTCTTCAGAAGATGAGGATCATGATGATTCAAATGATGAAACATTTTTCATGGCCTTGAGTGTTGGTGAAAAAAAAGATGATGTTGGAAAATGTGAAAAGACTGATGCCTTGCAAACAAAATAGAACAATGAAAGATCAATGGTTGTATGGACTTCCTTTCATGCAAGAAAAGAATCCAAGGCTTGGGTAATTGACAATGGATGCTCAAATCATATGAATGGTGACAAGGAGAAGTTTATCAGCCTTGAAAAGTGGGATGGTGGTGCTGTCAAGTTTGGTGGTGATGAGTCAACACAAATCTGTGGAAAAGGTGCTATAACTATTAATGGGAAGAACAGGACTGAGGATGTCCTGTATGTCAAAGGGCTAAAACACAATCTTCTCAGTGTCAGTCAGATGTGCAGAAAAAAAGGTATAATCTCACCTTTCATGCCAAGGGTTGTGAAATTAGGAAGGTCGGATCTGAAAAACTAGTTGCGGAAGGTATCAAGACATATGGTGGCTTCTACCATCTAAAGGAGGTAAATAGAAGAAAATGTTTGTTGGCTCAATCCAGTGAGTGTTGGTTGTGGCACAAGAGAATGAGACACACAAATTTTGACAATATGGTAAAGATCAATTCCACTCATGCAGTGAGAGATATGCTTAAGATAATCAAGCCTACAAATGCAGTATGCAAGGAATGTCAAACAGGAAAGCAAACAAAGAAAAACTTCAAAAGCAAGGAGTATTCTTCTTCAAAGCCATTAGAGCTGATTCACACTAATCTATGTGCCCCTACAGGAGTAAAGAGTCAACAAGGTGAGAGGTATTTCATGTTGCTTATTGATGATTATTCTAGAATGCCTTGGGTTACTTTCTTAAGAGAAAAATTAGATGCCCTTGATAAATTTAAAGTGTTCAAATCTATGGTTGAGAATGAAGTTGATGCCAACATCAAATGTTTGAGGTCTGATAGAGGAGGTGAGTTTACTTCAAGATATTTTGAAAAGTTTTATGAAGATAATGGTATTAAGAGATATCTATTAGCTTCTAGGACCCCTCAGCAAAATGGGGTAGTTGAAAGAAAGAATAGGATTGTGCAAGAGATGTCTAGGGCAATGTTGAAAGATGTAGATCTACTTGATATGTATTGGAAGGATGTAGTTCATACTGCTGTCTATCTAATTAACAGAGTGCAACTAAGGGTCAACAACACTAAGACCCCTTATGAGCTATGGTATGGAAGACCTCCCACAGTTAGATACTTCAGGATCTTTGGCAACAAATTCTATATTAGAAGAGATGAAGAAGGCCTAGGAAAGTTTGATTCAAGAAGTGATGAAGGAATCTTTCTTGGCTACTCAACTAGAAGCAAGGCTTATAGATGCTACAACAAGAGGTTGGGAAAGATGATTGAAAGCACAAATGTCAAGGTAGATGAAGACCTGTATCAGATCTCACATGAATCAGAGGACTCTGAATCTAATATCTTTTCATGCATTGTAGATGAAGAAGAAGTGAAAGAAAAAAAGGAAAAAGAACTGAAGCAGATGCCTAAGACTCTAGCAAAGTATGTTTAGAAGAACCACTCAACATATCAGATCATTCGAGATAAGGATGAAGGTGTACAGACAAGGAGAAGGCTTGCTAAGACACATGAGCAAGTAAACATGTGTTTGTTATCAAAGGTGGAACCCAAAAACTTTTTTGATGCCAACAAAGATGATGGATGGATAAAAGCCATGGAAGAAGAATTGGATCAGATTGAGAAGAATCAGACATGGGAACTGGTTCCCAGACCAATAAATAAGAGTGTTATAGGAACAAAATGGGTGTTCTGGAACAAACTGAATGAAGAAGGTGAAGTTGTAAGGAACAAGGCAAGACTGGTATGCAAAGGATATACATAAGTTGAAGGTATTGATTTTGAGAAGACTTTTGATCTGGTAGCAAGGATGGAGACAATCAGAATGTTCCTTGCTCTTGCTGCTCATAAGAACTTCAAGGTATATCAGATGGATGTTAAGTCAACATTTTTGAATGGTGATCTAGAGGAAGAGGTTTATATTGAACAACCAGATGGTTTCTAGATATCAGAAGATCCAGACATGGTGTACAGACTCAAGAAGGCTCTGTATGGTCTTAAGAAAGCAACCAGAGCTTGGTATACTAGGTTGGACAAGTACTTACTTTAGCAGGGCTTCAAGGAAGGTACTATAGATAGCAATCTTTTCATCAAGGAAGAAGGAGACATGATATTGATAGTTGCAGTATATGTTGGTGACATCATCTTTGGTGGAGATGATGATATATGTAAGAGGTTTGTAGAGGATATCCAAAAAGAGTTTGAGATGTCTATGATTGGTGAGATGTCCTTCTTCCTTAGACTTCAAATTACTCAGCTAGATGGTGGTATCTTTATTTCTCAAGCTAAGTATGTCAAAGAGTTGTTGAAGAAGTTTGGTATGGAGGATTCAAAACCAATGAGTACTCCCATGGTCACTGGATGCCACTTGAACAAAGATGATGAGTCTCTAGAGGTGGATCAGACTGTTTATAGATCTATGATTAGAGGATTACTATACTTGACTGCTTCTAGAGCTGATATTATGCACGCATTATGTGTGGTTTCTAGATATCAAGCCAATCCCAAGCAAAAACATGAGAAGGCAGTGAAAAGGATATTCAGATACTTGAAAAGAACTCTAAACTATGGCTTATGGTATCTAAGAGGTAATGACTTTGATTTGAGTGCTTACACTAATGCTGACTGGGTTGGTTGTATTGATGATAGAAGAAGTACAAGTGGTGGTGCTTTCTTTTTAGGAAGAAAATTGGTTTCTTGGAAGAGCAAGAAGTAAGATTCAGTGTCCTTATCTACTGCGGAGGCAGAGTACATTGCAACAACATCCTACTGTACACAAGTGTTGTGGATGAAATAAACCCTAAAGGATATCAAGGTATTTATGATAAGTTTATTCCTATCTTGTGTGACAATACAAGTGTTATCAATATTTCCAAGAATCTAGTAATGCATTCTAGAACCAAGCATATAGCGACCAGGTATCACTTTTTGAGAGAGAAGGTTGTAGATAAGGAAGTGAAGTTGAAATATGTTCCAACAAAGGATCAGATAGTAGATATTTTCACAAAGCCTCTTGCAAAGGATACTTTTGAGGATCTCTGGTAGAGGTTAGGGGTAATTTCCCCCCTTCTTGCTAGATGCATAGTGGTGCATCTATCCAGGGGGAGTTCATGTTATATCTTGTTCCTAGACTAATGGTGGCTACCTCTCAGGGGGAGCAGGTAGTGGTTGCTGGTGATAAGGGAGTTTGTTTGCTGCAAGAAGAAATCATGCCCTAAGAAAGAATGGACATGTATGTGGTCTTTGATGAGTAGGAAGTGGTTGCCCTTTGTTCTTGATGTCAAAGGGGGAGAGAAGTAGAAGATGTGTTTCCATCAATGCTAAAGGGGGAGATTGTTACACATATGGTTCCTAAGGTTGTCATTGATGTCAACACTATCATGGTGGTGTGATGGTGTTCATGGTTGGATGTCATGTCCCATCCAACAAGAGAAGAAGATACAATTCATGGTTGGATGTCATGTCCCATCCAACAAGAGAAGAAGAAACAATTCATGGTTAGATGTCATGTCCCATCCAACAAGAGAAGGGAGAAGATATAGTTCATATTAATATGGGAATTAGAAGCACGAAGATGATCAGATGTATTGCTAATGTTACTGATGGCCTGAAATATGTATGTTCCAAGTTTCATTGTGATTGGATTACCAGAAGAGTGTTTTGCTATTGACTGGTTGAAGATAATTCCAAGTTTTCAATCATCAACTTTGAGAACAATTTGTCATTCGGAACACACAGCAACATGTCATTTTAAAAATTGAGTTGTGGACAACCAAGGACCTTGAAACTGCAAGGAAGCATGTAATACACATCCATAAACATGTCCTCAAAACTGCAAGGGCAATCATTCATCTCCAGAGGAATGCAGAGCATTCCAATAGGCCTTCAACACTTACTCTGCTAGAACACATGTCGGTACTCTATCATGCATAACTTTCACAGCGGAAGGACAAATGGTCTGAAAACTTGGAATTATCACCTTCACTGCATCCTAAACACAAATGCTAATATAAAGTTATCTTTCATAGTGTGTATACAAAATTAAGCTTATATTCTGATAACACAAGGATATCTTTCACGATATATATACAGTTACAACTTGCTAATATAAAGTTATCTTTCATGGTATGTATACAGATTTAAGCTTGTATTCTGCTAACACTAGGATATCTTTGATGATACACATACAATTTATAGCTTGTGTCTTGTATACAAGCAAACAATAATAGTTCAATACATGAAGAACCAAACACATACCTCCTCTTGTGGGTGTTACCTTTGCTCACAACCCAGACAAAAATACAATCTTGAATGCCATCCTTGCCTTTCTCTTCCCTCGAAAGAGAGTCTCTCCTCTTCTTCACAAAACTTCCCAATAACTACTCACGGCCTTCTCCTGTGCATGCATAAATTTTGGCATCATGGAGAATGCCATCCTATTCTCCACTTTTCCTAGAATCTAGGGAGTACCGTGGCATTTTAACCAAATAAACCTAAATAAATTTTATCCATTGCTTGGGAACTATAAATTAAAATAAACTTTGTCTTTACATTCAAATTGTTTTTGAAAATATTAATGGTTCATAAAACAAAACAACGTGGTTAAGAATTTCAAATGCTAAGTTATGCATCAAAGGTAAAGCATCAACGTTGGTTCTCTTATAAAACTGACTTACACAACTTAGATCTCTCAATCATAAATAGACTTGATGGGTCAACTATTCAAGTTGATTGGGTAAACAGATGTGTAAACAATTTCTTAAATACCGACGTGGAAAATAAAGCTATCAACGTGATGGGAGACAACCTCACGCCAGCTAAAGATGATCATGACATTAAGGCATCGTTAAAGTGAACTAAAAACATAAAGACCAAGAAGCACACCAAAAATGACATAACCTCTAAGTGAGTGTGTGAGTTCCCTAATGGCACGTCGATCGCTTATCTCTCATGATCTATTTCCCTCTCCCCAGTGATGTTCTCCCTCCTCATCTGGGAGGGGAAAAACACTATCCCTGTATTCACCTCATTCACATGACAAGTAGTTAGTCCATCTCTTAAATCAATTAAGTGCAATAATAACATCTCATTTAACATTTCATTGCATATTCAATAATGTAAAGTAAGCTCATTTTCTAGGCTAGCATAACTTCATATCAACATATCAATTTCTCTTTCTAACAAGTGTTTTCTAAAATAAAATGATGAAGTGAGTTTTCTTAAAAAGAAATGGGTGTAACATATCTCCCTCATTAAATATAATCATCCTCGATGATTGAGTTCTTGTCAAAACAAAATTTTAACAAATAAGTTCTTTTAAACATCAAGATTGCATAAATAAGTGCATAAATTTCTGATAGAGTTCTTGTCAAGACATCGAGCATTTTGAGAGGCTCGATCATGACCACCCCTGGATCTTGTACCTAAAAAGCATTCCAATCAAGTATTTGATTAAAACCAAATACATATTTCTTTAAATAAGATACATGAAAACATCATGCATTCAAGCAAGAGTTGGAGGTAGAGCTATTTTGTAGGCAATCAGATTGATTACTTCCAGAACTTCAAAAGGTCCCACAAATCAAGGTGCTAGTTTGGAAGACTTTCCAAACTTAATGGGGCTTTTATGCGGTCTGACTCTTAAGAGAACCTTATCTCCCACTGAGAATAGTCGCGGAGTATGCTTGGCATCAAAATAAATTTTTGTCTATCATTTTCTTTTGCTAATCTTTTTCTGATTAGTTTAATTTGCTCTTCCATTTCTGACAACATTTATGATCCAAGGCAAATCCTATCTTCTAGCTCATCCCTGCTTATAGGAGTTTGGCACTTTCTACCATATAATGTTTTGAAAGGATCCATTTTTATTACAGAATGATAGGAATTATTATATGCAAATTCAACTAATGGAAGATACTCCTCCCATTTGTATTGCAAATCCATGTAGTACATCCCTAATAAATTTTCCAGTATTTGATTTACTCTCTCTATCTGACCATCCATTTCTGGATGATAGGTTGAGCTTATGTTTAGCTGGGTCCCAAGCATTGAGAACAAGGTTTGCCAAAACCTTGATGTCATCCACACATCTCTATCTGAGATAATCTTTTTGGGTACTCCATGCAATCTGAAGAACTCTTGCATAAATTTCTCGGCAATTATAGGTGCTCCATCTATAAGGTTTCTGGAAATAAAATGAGCTATCTTAGTTATTTTATCTACCACCATGAGGATAGCATCATGTTTGTATTGCAACATAGGCAAACCTTGAACAAAATCCATGTTGATCACTTGCCATTTCCACTTGGGAATTTCATGAGGATACACAAGTCCTGTTGGATGTTGATGTTTAGCCTTAACTCGCTCACATTCAAGACATCCTGCCATAAATCTTGCAACATCATTTTTCATCCCTTTCTAGAAATATAGGGGTTTCACATCTGCCAAGAGTTTTGTCACTCCTCGGTGACCAGAGTAAGGTGCAGAATGTGCTTCTTTCCACACAAGGTTTCTCAAATCTTTCTAATTTGGAACATACATCCTATTTTTGTACCTCAGAAGTCCATCAGACTCAAAATAGAACCCTTCATATCTTGCATCCTAAGGATTCTCATATAGAATTTTCATAACTTGTTCATAATAGTCATCTCTTGTAGAAATTTTCAATATTTGATCTTAGAAATCGAATTGAACTGACACCATTGCAATAATATGCCTTCTATGGCTTAAGGCATCAGCAACTTGATTTTCCTTTCCCTTAATATAATTGTTGGTGCATTTATTTATAATTTTCTTTATTGCATTTATTTATTTATGTTGGTGCAACTAATCACTTCTGTAATTAGTTTATTAGTTAAATACTTTAATTAATATCATGCACCATATAGGATAATCTTACTTAGCTATTAGTCAACATGTGCATGTTTGTAGCACATGATTGATACCTATCTTGTTATCATGGAGTTCCACTCCACTCTTCATGCATGCATACTTCAGTCAAACTCCATGTGTTGTGTGAGTCCCTGGTTTATCTCATGCATTGCCTTGCTCTATATAAAGTAATGGCCTTTTGCTTATTTCATAAACTTTTATTATGCATTTGATACGAATAGAGTTTATTCAATCATATCTATGTTTCTTCTATTTAATGCTTTCTTTCAAATTCAATAGATCTTGCTTGATTATTCTAACATGGTATCAGAGCTTATTTGAGTCTTTAGTTAGCTTATATATTCCAGAACATTGAATCTCATTTTTATTTTCATATTCGAAGTGTATGCTTTTCTCTTGCATGCATGCATGATCTGGAGAATCATAAATTTAGGAAATAAATTACCAAATTCAAAGGGGGTTTCTATTTGATTGTTTTATACAAGTACAATATGGAGCTCCATGGAGAAATTCTGACCTCACCAGTGAGTCCAGAGTGCCCGAGATAGTAAAAAATGCCTATTAATCCATCTATTTTGGACAAAGGAGGTGAGATTGGCAAAGGGTTTGATCCAGTGGTTTGACACTAGATCCAGGCGAGTACCTAAAAATTAGAGAGTTTTTATGCCAAATGGACCTCACCATTGCGCTTAGAAGATGTGAAAACCCCCATTGTCATATAAAATTTGTCCAATTTGGACAAGTTTGGGAAAAAAGGAATTTTTTTGCCTAGTATGACCGTACGGACCGTACAATAGGCAAGGGAAAAAAATTTTAATTTTTTTTTCTCGTAGGCCTTTTTCAAGGCCTGCGGACAGGCCATCAAACAGAGATCCAGCCCCACCAACCCTTAAAAAGGGCTCGACGGACCCCAATCCAGCCACGCCCGGATGACCCAGGCATCTCACAACAAGCCACCACTAACTAGTGGTGGTGCCACTGCCTTTAGTGTCACCCTCTGCCAGAACACCACCTCTCGCACCACCTGTCAACAACTCCACCGCCTAGAGCAACCGCCACCCAATTGCCACCCTCAAATAGCCTAGTCATCACCAGGCCATCGGGTCACCACCTGTCCGCCACTAGAGCGTTGCCCTATCTTTCTGCCTTCACTATTGAGCAACCTGCATTTATTGGGCAACTTTGGAAGCCCGCCATTTCACCATACAGAGGTATTTTTTAACATTTTTTTTTATATAGGCTAAAATTTTGTGCTCTTCAACGCTGTGCAATCCATTTTTCAGATTCCTCTATATTTTTCTAGAATTTAGTGTTTTTCACAGACAACTCTTACTAGTTCCCCATTTTTGCACCTTTACAGCTCCATAACTTTCACATACGACCTCAGATTGATGTGTCATTTATTTTTTAAAGTTGATAATTTTGAGCACAACACATTGGTGCAGGAATTTTTTTCCTAAACTACATATTTTTTGTACTTTCAACCTAAGGGCTTTCTTGAGCTTTTGTGTAAACTGGAAAACTATAATCCAGTCTTGTAATCACACTCAATTATAAAGTGCCCTATCATTACTTGTTGGGGTGATCACATTCAATAGTTCAAGGGGGGATCTTGTGGTGGTGTATCTATATTTATTTCATTTCTATTGTGAGTTGGTTTCTTTCTTGCATCATGGGGAATCCAAAGTTTCCTCTATTAACGCCATACAAATATAATACATGGAAACGAAATGCATGGAACACATTAATGATGCTTGGCTATACACCATATATAACAAATCTTACTACTGAACCCACTGATGTAAAGGATAAGCAACATTAGATATTTGAAACCACAAAGGTTCTAGGATGTATTAGATCTTTTATGTCACTAGATCTAAATTTTCACATTGAAACATGTAAAACTCCAAAAGAAGCTTGGGAAAAATTACAATCATTGTATGGTAAGATAGATGAAGTTCGAGGTTATCAAATTGATAACGAACTCATAAGTTTAGATCCTAAGAATTTTGCTAATATACAAGACTATATCACTAAAGTCATTGATCTTAGAGATCAACTCTTAGAATATAAGACTAATAAGGACATACAGTTAATATTCAATTCCTTACACAAATTAGGTCCTGAATATGCTTCCTTTGTCTCTAGTTTTTAGATTCATAGGCTCACAATGGGAAATGCATACACTATGCCCTCTTTTGAAACCTTTGTTGAGATATTAATGGTTGAACATGAAAAGTTAATAGCAATGGGTCTAATCAAGTCTTCCAAATCACAAGCTCTAGTTGCAAGTCAACCTTAGGAGAAGTAAGCTTCAAGTTCATGTTCAAGTTCAGGTACAAGTAAAAAGAAGCAAAAATTTAAGAATACGTCACAAAAAGATACAGAAAAAGAGCAATCATCTAACTCACAAGGAGATTGGAAATCCTCTAACAAGGGGATTCAAATAAAAAGGAGTACCCTCCTTGCACATATTGCAAAAGGAAGGGTCATGGTGAATATTCATGTCATTTCAAAGAGATTGATGAACTCAAGAATCTTCTGAAAAAGAACAATGATCAATCCACCTAAACCCAGAGAGTCACCAACTCCTTCATCTTGAGGGAAAGGGAAAGCTATGACACTAGTTGCACTGGAAAATTCTACAAATTCATGGGTACTTGACTCAGGTGCTTCACACCATATGGGTTCTGATCAAGAACAATTTTCAGTATTAGAATCATGTTCCATGCCCCATATTCTTATAGGTGATGAAACTCTAGTAGATGTAATAGGGAAAGGCATTGTTGATGTTGACAATAGTGTATTCAAGGATATTCTCTGTGTACCTGATTTGTCAACCAACCTTCTCTTAGTCTACCAAATCACTCACTTTGAGAAAGGCAAGAAAATTGAGTTCACCCCAGATTCAGTCACAATCAGAAATTTGGAGGATAATGCCTTAGTTGTAGTGGAACAAGTTGATAATCAATCTCAACTTTATACATTCTCATATTTTGTGCCTCAAGCTTCCTCAAAAGATTTGCTCACTCACACTGATTCAATGAACAAGCTATGGCATGAGCGGTTTGGTCACCTAAACTACCGCTATCTACAACAACTTAGTCAACAAGATATGGTTATAAGACTTCCACAAATATAGCTTTCCGAGGGTGTATGTCAAGGTTGTTCCTTAGGCAAGCATCTAGAAGATAAGTTTGATAAAGGGAAGGCTTGGAGGGCTACTCAAGTCCTCGAACTTGTTCATAGTGACTTATTAGGTCCATTTCCATCTTTGTCATTCAGCAAAGCCCGCTATGTTCTCACATTCATTGATGACTACTCCAGATATACTTGGGTTTATTTTTTGAAACAAAAAATTGAAGTATATGATAGATTTCTAGACTTCAAGGTTCTTGCAGAGAAACAATATGGAAAGTACATCAAGATCATTCGCACAGATAATGGAAGGGAATATGTGAACAACAAGTTTGAACAATTTTGTACACTTGAAGGGATTGATCTTCAGCATTCAGTTGCATACACACCTCAACAAAATGGTGTTGTATAAAGGAAGAACATATTCTTGAAAGAAACGGCAAGTTGTATGATACATGCAAAATTATTAGTACCTAAGTACTGGGTGGAAGCTATTAATTGTGCTGCATATATACAGAACATAGTTCCACACAAAGCTTTAAAGGGTATAACACCTTATGAAGCTTGGTATAGTAGGAAGCCGACAGTACGACATTTCAGAGTTTTTGTTAGTATAGCATGGGCTCACTTACCTTCAGAGAAGCACCGTGCTTTGGAACCACAAAGCTAGCCTTGCATATTTGTTGGATATCCTGATGGTTTTAAAGGATATCGGCTCATTGATCCAGATTCACATGAGCTAATTATATTGAGAAATGTTTACTTTGAAGAAAGTTCTTCGAACTTGTCTTCCAAAATTTCTCATTCTTCTTCCTTGGAAGATTCAGATAACAATGATGATGACCCTCCTGCTCCATATACTTGCAGGGATGTTGAGGTTTTGCCTCCCCCTCTGTCGGGTTTGGCAGTTGAGATTCCAGTTCCTCCTCCTCCACTTCCTTGCCCAGTGATGCCTCATTGGGCTAGGTAGACTTTGGAGCATGTAGGACCACTTTTTGGGGATCCATTGGATAGAAGGAGAACATGGTCACAACATGAAGATCTTCCACATTCCTACATTGCAACAGCTTCTGATCCATAGACCTTTAGGGAAGCAACATGTACAGTTGAGTGGGATTTAGCAATGGAAGAAGAATATAACTCATTACTAAGGAACAAAATTTGGAAACTTGTTCCTCTTCCTAAGGGAAGAAAGTTAGTTTGATGTAAGTTGATATATTAGACTAAGTTTGTAGTGAATGGAAATATTGATAAATACAAGGCAAGATTAGTAGCTAAAGGTTTTACCCAAGTAGGAGGCATTGACTATACAAAAACCTTTGTGCCAATTGCTAAGATGAACTCCATTCGCTTGATACTTGCTATTGTTGCAACTCATGGTTGGGCTATACATTAGATTGATGTGAAGAGTGCATTTCTTTACAGGGATCTTCCCGAGGAGATATATATGGAGTAGCCACAGGGGTTCATTCAGGATTCTTCATTGGTATGCTACTTGCAGAAGTCTCTCTATGGTTTGAAACAAGCCCCCTGGGCTTGGTATGCCAAGATGTACACTTTCCTTCTCTCAGTTGGGTTCTCGAGATGTCACTCAGATCCAAATGTCTATATTCTAAGGCATAAGGATTCACTGTTATTCTTGGTTCTCTATGTTGACGATCTCATTGTTATAGGGAGCACAACATCCATCATAGCCAGTGTCAAGACTGCACTACAAGACATATTTGCTATGACTGACTTGGGTCTACTACATTATTTTCTTAGGATTGAGATATCACAGTCTTCTTTCGAGATTACACTTTCACATGCCAACTATGCCATTGAATTCTTAGCTTGGTTTCACATGGCTGATTGTAAACCTGCCCCGACTCCCTTCCTATCTGGAGTTAAACTTGAGGTTCATTGTTCCACTTCATTGGTTGATGCCACTTTGTATCGCCAACTTGTAGGCAACCTCATCTACTTGTGTGTATGAGGAAAATTGAGAGGTCAAATGATAAAATCAAAGCAATGATAATAACAACTCAATTACCCATAACATAAAGAGATCGATCTAAGTAAAAAGCCAATATCAATGAATAAATCAAATAAAACAAGAAAGACTTCACCTAGATTTGTATTGGTCACTTTATAGATATGTAGATTGCTCAATAACGTTGTAAAACCATGGTTGTAACAAGCGGATGTAGGGGTATTCATGCTCAAAAGATCGATGTCAAAATATCGTAAGGTGCTCAATGATGAGATGTATGCTCGATGCGATGTATAAGATGCCTGAGAATAAGTGATCGAAGAGGATTTATTATGAAGATGAGGGGATTTATATAGGTTTCAATAAAGATCGATCAATGGATGAAATAAATCCATAGAATGAATAGTTGAGATAAATCACATAACTCATGTTGAATGTGTACATGACATGTGTCACTCCAAAAAGGGTATTTTTATTAAGATAATTGCTTTTTTGATAAAGATAGATTTGATTTCATAAATTAGAATGTTTTTTTTTCTAATTCACGAGTTGTTGATAAAAACAAGATAAATTAAAGCAAATTAACTTAACTTTAGATTTGCCTTTTTAGAGTTCTAAAAATAAGACTGATTGTGCACATGAGTTAACATGATATTTTTAGAGGAATTGGAAAGATAATTGAAATTAATTAAATAAATTTATTTAATTGATTGTGAATGATAGAGGAATATGAATATTATGAAGATTATAAATAAAATACTTGATTTTATTTATTTTTAGAGGATTGAGATAATTTAAATAAATTTGCATGATTTATTTAAATTTAGAAGAACAATTTGATTTAATTAAATAATTTAAATTATTTAATTGTAGATAAGAGAAGAATTTGTGATGAATTAATTAAATAATTGGATTTATTTAATTAATGTGGATTTAAAATTTGAAAGAGGATAATGATTTAATTAAATAATAAAAATTCTTTAATTTTGGAAGAATAAAGTTTGATTTTGATTAAATTAATTAAATAAATAGAATTTATTCAATTAATGTTGAATTTTGGAGTTTTGGAAGAATTTGATGAAATTAATTAAATAATTAGATTATTTAATTAACATTGAAATGCAGGTGATTAGACAGATTTGATGAAAATGGTAGTGATTCGAAGACATGGTCATTTTTGGGTGTCTATATTTTGCCCCTCTTTGATGCAATGCAGTTTATAGCGTTGTGTCAAAGAAAATGATTGTTGAAGACATGATACAATTTTTGATGCCCTAGTGTTGCTAGCGTAGGATGCCCCCTCGAGAGGAAAGATAGGGAATCGATAGAACTGGGTTGATGCTCGACTAGAAGATTGTGTGACAATATAGAAAATAGCATGGGGTGGGAAGAAAAAGGGGAGGGACAATATAAATAGGTCTAAAATGGGCAACATCCCTCATTTGCACACTTAGAGTTTGTCAATTTTAGAGCTTGTAGCCTCCTAGCTTAGTTTGTGAGAGCTTTGAGTGGAGAGAACTTGCAGTTTGGAGATATGTCAATCCCTACACCTGAACATCGGGCGGAGCGGGTGTGGACCTATAGGAGACCAGCAGGAGCACCAGCAGTGGTAAGTGCTCAAAAAACCTCTTTGTGTTGAATTTTTAGGTCTCTAGGGTGTTTTCTAGGTTATGTTAGCCAAAAGTGTTGTGTAATGACAGCACGCCTTTGGTGGTCATCTAGAGCGCTTTTGGCCTGCTAAGGCGCACTTGGTAGTGTAGTAGAGCACGTTTGGCAAAAGCTTAGCACCTCTAGTTTTTAGGGTTCGTGTCGCAGCACGGTTGGTATATCCCCGAAGTACGTTTGGTAATTCAGTAAAGCACGGTTGGGTGGGTAGTTAGGCGCGATCGGTTAGGGTTTGCAAAAAAAATGTAGCGCACTTACAAGTGCAGGAAGGTGCAGTTGGATATACAGTGCAACACACTTATGAAAAATAAGTCACCTTTGGTTTAGATGGCGAAGTGCATATGTGCAAATAGTAAAGCACGTGTGGTAAAACAGTGAAGCACCTTTGGAGAAAACAAGGCGCTTTTGGCCTTTTATCTACTTTGACCTAGGTTAAGTGTTACATGAGATGCTACGGATGACCTAGGAGTTGACCACTTAGGTTAGAGATGTGCAAAGTTGACATAGGGCTTATTTGTGTCACATTGTTGTGCATGTAGATGTCCTTAGTGACTTGGGTAGACTTATAAAATTTGCAAAAAGGTCTGACAAGTGGTTTTGTGGATGCAGAGAGTCCTTCCACCTCTAATGTCAAGGGAGCGACACCACGTCATTGCAGACGAGGTGGTGCAGATTACTTGGGAGGAGGATGCATTCTTGGAGTACATGGGATTATGGCACGTGGCACACTTGACGCATATTAGGGTGAATCTCTCCCTTTTGACAGTTATTGTGGAGAGATACCATAGTGAGACTTGCTCGTTCCACTTTTCGATAGGGGAGGCTACAGTGACACTTGATGATGTATATCGCATCCTCAAGATCCTGATTGATGGAGATAGAGTTGAATTTGACCCAGGGCGTGGTGAGGTTGGCATGATAGAGGTATTCTGCACAGACGACCTATGGATAGAGGATGACAAGATCCATTGGGATGATGTTCTGAGACTATGTTACAGGTGTGGGCTTGGGAGAACATCCTAGTTATCAGATCGATGACTTAGTGTCACCGCGAGAGGGGTGAGCCATATGCATTTCTATATGAGGGAGTCATCACACATAGGCAGCTCAGATCTGTGAGCTATTGGAGGCGATAGATTAACGAGATGGACATCTTTGTTTGGAGGCCATGGCTATTGTGTGAGGCATGGGAGGATGAGCATGAGCAACTGATGTATTGCAGACAGGCTCAATATTTGTTTGGTAGACACACATAGACCATTGAGATGTACTTTCCAAAGAGGGTACTTAGACAGTTTGGTTTACCACAGGGGTTGTTTGTTGGAGAGGCGACCCATGCGCAGACACGGTGAGAGGTTGGGGACTGGGATGCTGAGATTCCAGTGGCTACAACTTTGGCAGAGTTGTAGGGACTTACCCTAGTGAGATGGGATTGGGATTCAGGCTTAGCTGATCCAGGGAGACTACCAGAATATGACAAGTACTGGCACACACATGCCAGTGAGACTAACCACTCCAGGGGTGGTAGGGGTAGTGCGAGAGGTTTTAGTGCCTGGTGGAGAGGCGAGGGTCAGACGAGAGGCTAGAGAGTAGGCCAGATAGTAGGTGGGTAGAGAGGATAGAGGCCAGCAGGATGATGTACAGATGGCAAAGGAGGAGGACCCAATCATAGAGACTGAGCTATAGCAAGCCCAATGATTGCTTCAAGAGGAGATAGCATGGAGGTCTCGCCTAGAGCTCTGGATGGTGAGGCTGAGGAGAGACAGGGATATAACGAGGGCGGAGGCTAGGCAGGTTGAAGCCTAGGCCCAGGTACATTCAGAGGTAGTAGAAGTAGCATAGAGAGCATTGGCAGTGGCACAGGCCATGCCAACACTAGTAGCAGATGATGGGTAGATTGCCCAGCTGACTTTGGAGAGAGACACAACAGTTCAGCTATGTTTGACAGCAGAGGCCACCTTACAGTGGGTTAGATGAGAGAGAGACGAGGTACGCCATGCATTGGGTGTTGATCAAAGGACTTTGTGCAGTGAGCTCATTGATGTACAGGGAGAGCTTGTGTCAGTAGGAAGAGAGGCCGAGTACTATAGGGGTCTCTATGTTGGGGCAGTGCCGACAGATCAGCAGGCACCTAGCTATCAAGAGCGGACCAAGTTTGGAGCATCTCAGTCACATAGGATAGGGCAGTCAGTGTCCTTAGTTAGAGGACCCTTTGTGCTGCCAGGGGGAGGAGGACCAGCAAGGGGACCTTCGCCGAGTACAGGTGAAGGACAAGGATCATAGCAAGAGGGCAACTCTACCCACTAGAGCATGTATTTTGTATATTGTATCATTTGTGTATCATTATGGACATTGTATATTTTGACTGATGCCTGCGTACATCTGATGTATATTTTGCGGGCTCTGGATAGCCATGATGTACTTATTGATCTATACATATGGACTATTGATGTAGACACCGAAACTTGTATTTTGATGACCTTAACATGATGATATATGATGACATGGTATGCTCACTGATGTTCATGCTTTTGTTTATGCATTTCCTTATGATATGTGATGTGATGACATGTATGTATGATTTATGGATTTATGTGATGATGTATATGCTTATATGATGCTTATAAATGTATGACTCATGATGACATGATGATATGATATAGATATGATGATATAGATGCTATGACATGCGATATCTAACATGTGGGTTTTGCAGATATGCACCAGATGGTGGAGTTAGAAGAAAGGATATAGAAGAGAATATGAGAGAAAAGACTATTGATCGATCATTGCTTGAAAACCATATAAGGCCATGGACAAATGGATGGGTAGATGGATAAGCTTGTTGTAATGGTTTCACAAATGTTGATAAAGAGCAATCTTTATTTTTGATATAGAACATGGATAATTTGCCACCAAGGTATAAATGACCAAGGTGCTATGATATCCGAGTCCGTGGACGTTGACTCTGCAAGCAAGCGGTTTGAAATTAGATCCCTTAGACATAATATAACCTTGTTGAACATGTGAATGAGCCATAGTCTTGAACATAAAATAAACTTCAATACATAAATGCAAGAAGAATATTAATATGTAAGATGCTAGGTCGTAACACACACAAGATAAATATGCTGCTAAGAAAGATACTAAAGATCATTCCTCAAACACGTCACACAAAAAGCAATGACTATGCCCCCAATCCGTATTGCATCGTAACATACCATGATTATAGATAAATCAAGGTAGTCTTGAATAGGTATTGGAAAAGGAACAAAAGATAAACCAAAAATCAAATTGACTGACTTACAAAGTAAACATACAACCAACATATTCTCTTGCCAAAGAGGTTGCTCATGATAGATTTGATAGGAGAGATAATAGCCTTATCATAGGAGCTATGTGTCTGTTAAAGGGTGTTATCTATTGAAAGGATAATGTCTATTTTTAAGAAATGCCACATATCGTATAAGACGTTTAATGTGGTTTTGATCATGGAACATTCTGTATAAGATAAGTTTGTTGATCTGTTGCTTGGATGGAATTGATTTAGCTGATGTTGGCAATCGATATGTAGGATAGTATATGGATTTGTAAGTAAGTTTCTTTGCTTCAGGTTTGTTAAGGAATTTTGCTTTAAAAGGATGCGTTTGTTTGTTGTTTTACTGCTTGAGTTAGTCAAGTCGAGGTGAATGGATTGTGATAAATGGAAGGCTAGAAAGATGGCATGTCAATGGATCGAGATGGGTGAAGAATGATGAATCGTATGTGCCTGAGTACTAGATACATCCTTCATATTCCAGAATGCCTACATACCCTGTATCCACGGGATCAAGGCACATTACGATGAAAGATGAAAAAAAAGATAATATGTAGTTCTAGGTAGAGTGATGAGTGGGTCAAGATGTTTAAGATTGGGTTGGTGAAATGATGATATCTTATGTACCTGAGTACTGGATACTTCCTTCGTATGCCAGATTGCCTACATAGCCATATCCATGGGATCAAGGTACTTTAAGATTGAAATGAGATGATATGTAGTTCTAGTTTGTTTGATGATGTAGGAAAAGTGTTGTCGTGTGTAGGGAGATGGTTGAAGTGCTTGTGTTTTTGCATTTGATTTGTGTTGTTGTTGTGAAGGTTGATGTGTGTTTGAAGTGTTTGTGTTCTTGGGAACCACGAACAAGGATCCATTCCTAGACCTAGGTGAAGGAAAGAGTTGCCCCCATTCTGGTAGAGGTGTTGTTATGGTTGACCAACATAAGATAGTTGATGATGGAGAAGACATAGAAAGTTTGACCTAGGACAAGACAGTGATAATTGTTAACATAGATCAAGACATGGGATGACGACGATGTGCATTGATAAATTTCCAAGCTATTCTAGATAGGCAGATGGAAATGCAAACAAGGTCAATGGTTTTATTATGGGTGGATGGATGAAGTTTGTTGTGAAATGGTCATGGAATAAATAAGACTCGATAGATGATGGATGCTGACTCTACACATAGTGCCTGTTTTCCAGGTTTTCACTATGGTACTTATCGAAGGCGCCTGTTTACTAGGTTTTCACCAGAGGACAGATTTTTATTTTTTTATTTTGATACTCTGAGGATCAAGCATAAAACTTCTTGAGATGAACACTATTAAGTGGCTCATCTAGAGGAATAGCATCTGGTGTAGCTAAAGTATAAGCTCCTAATCCATATGCTGCTGTGATAACAAAGGGTCCTAACCAATTAGGCTCAAACTTGCCTTTCTTTTCTCGATCTATTTGATTTTTCTAATTTTCTTTTAAGACAAGATCACCAACTTGAAATTGTCTTTCTTTGATCTTCTTGTTGTAGTTACACTGGAGCTAGTTTTGATAGACATGGAGATGATTAAGCGCGACAAGGTGCCTCTCATATAGTAGTTCTAGCTCAGCTAAACTGGAAGTGTGATACACCTCTCCATCAATCAGGTTCTGCATGGATACTCTGAGCGATGGGATCTCGACCTTTATAGGTAGGATGGCTTCAAAGCCATAGACCAAGGCATAGGGTGTGGCACCAGTTGGTGTTCTGATACTAGTGTAGTAGGCCCATAGGGTGGGATTGAGTTGCAAGTGCCAATCACGACCAGCTTCATTGACTGTTTTCTTGAGGATTTTGAGAATGGTTTTGTTGGAAGCCTCAGCTTGGCCATTACTTTGTGGATAGTAGGGAGTTGAAAAGCGATGTTGGATATTGTATTGTGTGCATACAGCATGGACATCTTGATTCTTAAATGGTCTCCCATTATCAGTGAAAATGGCTTGGGGAATACCATACCGACAAATAAGGTAGTTAAGGATAAACTTGGCTATTTGCTTACTGGTGATATAGGTCATGGGAATGGCTTCGACCCACTTTGTGAAGTACTCAGTGGAAGTAATGATGAATTTGTGGCCATTGGATGAGGATGGGTGGATTTGTCCTACGAGGTCGAGACCCCATTGAGAAAAGGGTCATGGAGTAGTCACAGGTTGTAGTTCATGAGCTGGTGCGTGAATCAAATCTCCATGTTGCTGGCATTGTAGACACTTCTTAGCAAACTATAAGGCATCTTGTTCTATTGTAGGCTAGTAATAACATGTTCTGAGTATCTTCTTAGCAAGATTAGGACTAGTAGAATGTGCGCCATAGACACCTTCATGTATGTCTCGTAAGGTAGTAGTGGCTTCTTCCACGTTAAGACATCGTAAGAGGATACCATTGAGACTTTGACGATAAAGTGTATCACCGAGAATGGTGTAATAGGAGGATCAATGAATAAAGGTTTTGCGTTGGGTGGTGGATAGTTCAAAGGGGAAGGTTATGTGTTTAAGGTATTCATAGATATCTTCGTACCATGGGGAATTGGGACCAACAAGTTCACAAATGATTTCAGTAGTTGGAACATCGATGACTGGTATCAATAATTGCTCAATCAAGAATTCACATTTTAGTGTGTTTGTAGGCATATCTATAAGTGACCCTACATAAGCCATAGAATCTGCAACCTTGTTATGCTCTCTTGGAATTTGTTCAAATGTGATGCTAGAAAAATGTGGTTTGTAGGCATCCACTAGTTGCTTGTAGGGGACCAACTTTTCATCTTTTGTTTGGTACTTTTCAATGACTTGTCAAATGACTAGTTGTGAGTCTCCGTATACCTGTAGTTCTGTGATGTCCCATTAAACTACTATGTTGAGACCTATGAGGAGTGCTTCATACTCGGCTATGTTGTTGGTGCAAGGAAATGCAAGCCGATATGACTTTGGGATATAGTCATTTTGTGGTGTGATAAATAGTATGCCAGCCCTTGATCCATGCTATGTGTAGGAACCATCAAAATACAACTTCCACATTACGAAGATAGAAAGAGTGAAGAGATTCTCATCCAGAAAGTCTGAGACCATAGGATGTACATCTGTCATAGGTGCTTCTACTAGTTGATCTACTAGGGCTTGTCCTTTGATTGCTTTACTATCCACATACTCAATGTCAAACTCAATAAGGATCATGACCCATTTAGCTAGTCTTCCTGTGAGAGCTACTTTTGCTAGTAGATACTTCAATGGATCAATTTTTGCTATGAGATTTGTGTGTTGGTTTAGCATGTAATGCCACAACTTTTGGGAAGCAAACACTAAAGCTAAGCAAGCTCTTTCCATAGGTGAATAATTGAGTTCATAACCCACCAAGGTTTGACTGATATAATAGATTGCATGCTCTTTTCCTGACTCATCATGCTGTGCTAGAAGAGCCCCTAGGGCTATAGTTGTAGTTGAGATGTACAAGATCAAAGGCCTATCGGCGACTGGTGGTACCAAGATAGGAGGTGTAGATAGATATTCTTTGAGTTGATCAAATGCTGCAAGACACTTATCATCCCATCAAAATGAGACATCCTTTTGGAGCAAGTGTTGAAATGGTTGACATTTATCTGCTAGCTGTGAGATGAAGCACCTAATAGACTATAACCTTCCTTGAAGGCTCCTTAATGCTTTGAGGTTCTTTGGTGGAGGCATATCCACTATAGCCTTGAATTTTGCTAGATCCACTTCAATGCCTCTATGAGATACAATGTATCCCAATAGTTTTCCTGATGTTACCCCGAAGACACACTTCTTTGGAATCAGTCTAACTTGATATTTTTCTAGTCTATCAAATATTTGTCCTAGAACCTGTATGTGATCTTCCCTAGAAGATTTTGCTAGTATGTCATCCACATAGTCCTCCATGATATGATGAAAGAGGTCATAGAATATCACTGTCATTGCTCTTTGATAAGTTGCACTTGCATTATTTAGACCAAACGACATGACGCACCAACAATAGGTACCCCAAGGACAAGTGAAAGATGTTTTATGTTGATCTTCTTCTGCTATCATTAGTTGATTGTAGACAGAAAATCCATCCATTAAAGAAAGCATTTCATGACCAACAGTCGAGTCTACTGTGAGATCAATGTTTGGCAGTGGGAAGTCATCTTTGGGACATGCTTTGTTAAGATCTCTAAAGTCAGTACACATGCAGATGCCCCAATTTAGTTTAGACATAGGTACAATGTTTGAGACCCATTCTGGATAATCAATAGTCTTGATGAATTTGGCATCTAACAGTTTCTGTATTTCAACTTTCACTAGGAGAGCGATCTGTGGATGCATCTTTCTTAACTTTTGTTTGACGGGTTTAACTGTTGGATCAACTGTGAGCTAGTGAACAACTAACTTAGGGTCTAACCCTGACATATCAGCATAGGTCCACACAAAGTTGATGGTGTTGTGCAAGAAGAAATTGGTAAGATCCTTGTGTTCTTTCTCTGATAATGATGTTACTAGGAATGTTGTTCTAGGATTTTTCTCTATGCCAAGATTTATCTCTGTAGAATCTTCCACTAGGAGAGCTGATTTCTCTTGATGCTTAGATGGTAGGGGAAGGTCAAATCCTCCACCATTAGGTGCCATAGTTGGGTTTTGACCTTTGGATATGTCCTTTGTTTTTACTGTTTTGTGATCAGGAGGTGCCACAGTGTGGTTTTCACCTAGAGATCTTTCTTTATTTTTATTTTTGCAATTGGAGGATTTCACATTCTCACCAAAATAAGCATTTTGCTCTAGTTCCATTACAAAACCAACCTTGTGATTGCCAAGAGGGATACCATCCCAGAGTCCCATGAACTTAGCAATATCTTTGTCATTCTAAAAAACATCTAGAATGGGGGCCCCTTGTTGGTCCCAATCGATAAGTTTAGGGTAGACAAGTGTTACAATTTGGGTGTTAGTGGTGGACGTTAAGGATACTGATGATAACATGAATATGGAGGATTCAGTGAATAGGTCAGTCATATGGAGGGAAGAGTTATCGATGATATCCTCATTAGACATCAAATCGGCGGGAAAAGTTTGTGCTACCTTGTCGAGAATACCCTCGATGTCCAAGGCACGTGGTACCTTCCTACCGAATCATAACCCCTTCTTGTCTAGTTTCTTCTTCACAATAATGGGTTCCATTGTTCCTTGATTCTATTTTCCAAGGCCACCTTTGCCTTTATAGCCCATGTTTTTGACTATCCTTAAGCCATTGCCATATTACTTGACTGGTATTGTGACTGGTTCTTTCTCCTTGTAGAGCCAAGAAGAGATATCTTCAATTGTTTCCTCTGCCAATAATTTTCCCTCTTGGAATTGGGTTAGAGATGCTGGGGGAGGAATAGCTACTTTCTTAGTCGCTTTGGCTATGGGTGGTTAGCCATAGGATTTAGGGGATAAGGGCATCCGCCCTACACAACAAGATTTTGAGATATCATATTCTCCAAAGCCTATATCACGAATGTGAGCTTTGATGTCAGGAATAGGATGAGGATTAGGTTCACTTACATAGGCTTTTATTAGTTTTTTAGAATTGATATATAATGGAGATTCAAGGGCTTTGTCATTATTGGGCACTTGGTTGGAATTTTTATAACTGCCTTGCACGACACGACATAATTCAAAAGGATTAGTATCTCCTGGAATAGTTATCTCTGTAGCATTAAATGGGAATTTGAGAGACTGATGGTACATGGAGGGAACAACTTTCATGGCATGGATCCATGGGCATCCAAGGATAATATTGTAGGGAAACTCAATGTCAAGGACTTGGCACCTAGTTTCAAGCATGACAAGGCCTACTTGTACAGGCAAGTGGATAACACCTTCTAAACGGCGTTCAACATCATCATACCCTTTGATTGTAATACTTTGATCAATATTGACTTGATCCTCAAAGTATCCCAATTGTTTGAGTAAATTTAGAGAACAAATATTGAGACTAACACCACCATCTATAAGTATGCGTTTGATCTTGCGTTTATGGATGAAGACTTCAATGTGATGGGCATCGTTGTGACATGGATCATGAGATGGGAGGTCTTTTTAGAAAAGACCACATTGTAGGGTGAGGCGATGTTGCCTATTATAGCTTGGAAATCTATGACAGCTATGTTGTTAGGAACCGAAGACTCTTGTAGGGCTTTTCGAGCACAACTTTATGTGCGGATGATGACCATAGAAGGTCCAAAATAGAGATATGTGCAGGGGTTTTCCCTAGATGTTCAACAAGATTGTAATCCGATTGGGTTGGGAGACTTGGTGTAGGACCACCAAGGGTGACACGACCACGACGAGTTGTAATAGTGCAATTCATAGATTCACCTTTAATAGTGAGGGTAGAGACATGACTCTCTTCAAAACGACCCACAATAGAGTCATAGGAAGTTGAAGCTTTGTTAACACCTTTACCTTTGTCGAGATTTTAACCTTGACCATGGTAGGGAATTGCTCCTTGTACATGTTGAGGTCTTTATTGGTGTTTTGAGTTGGTGGTTCATCCTCAAAAGTGATTTTGTTTCCGTCGATGAGGTTTTGGATTATGTGCTTGAGTTTCATGCATGATGAGGTTCTATATCCTTTGCTCCTATGGAACTCACAATATTCATTTTCTCTATACCTTGCAATTTTGTAAACAAGTTTGCCATATGGGGGAGCATCTGGTAAAGTGAGGAGTCCATTGTTTATAAGTTTCTGTAAAATGGTCTCAATAGGCTCTCCCAAGGGAGTGAATTAACGTGGCAGAGGGTAATTTTGTTGAGGTTTCTCTTGTTGTCATTGTTGTTGGTTTTGGTTTGGTTGTCTTTGTTGTTGGTTTTGTTGAGGCAGAGGTTGACTTGGTTTTGAAAGATGAAGGGGTGTTTGGACATGTTTGGAATCTACCACACCATCATTGACCACGTTTTTATTTTTGTTCCAAAATTTTGGTTTGTCATTTGATTGTTGTTGTGGAGCATTGTCTTTGTTGTCTTTGAAGATTTTGACCACACCTTTAGCGATGAGGGCCTTTTCAATGTTGATGCCCTTGTATGTAATTTCATCGATGGTTGTAGCACTAAGGATTTGCAAATGGAAACCCAATTCTAGGTTAAGGTTTTGCACAAATATGCTAACAAGATGCTTTTTAGGTATCTTGAATGGGAATTTGCTAGCCATTTGTCTCCATCTTTGAAGGAAGGAAATGAAAGTTTCCCCTTTTTTCTATTTATTGTTGCATAGGTCTGTCATGGAGATCTCATGTTCTGTGTTGTAAGAGAAATGGGTGGCAAATTTATCTGTAATCTCATAAAAGATTTTATACCTGTGGGTAGGTGTGAGAACCAATCTATAGCTTGACCTCCAAGACTACGAGGAAAGAGGCACATAAGATATGTGTCGTTATGTGAGACCTTGAAGAAAGCGAGATAGAATTCTCAAAGATGGTCTTTTGGGTCTCCTTTTCCTTTGTATTTATCAAATTTGGGAATAGTGAAATTGTGAGGAAAAGGGATCGTGGGTAATGACCGATCAAATGGGTAAGGACAAACTTCTTCCAAAGAGAAGGTCTTCTTGGTGTGGCCAAACGTAAGATCAGATAGCTGTTGTTGAACTTTAGCACGTTTTAGCTCCATAGTTGTGGGAGGGGTTGGAAACTTCTCCTGTTGTCTGAGAGGTGGTTGTTGTTGCCCATACAGAAGATTGTACTGGAAACCATGGGCATTGATGTTGTAAGGGTCATATGATTAGTTTGGGTCGTATGATTAGTTCAGGTCATATGTGTTGTATGTTGGGTTTGGATTGGGTTGGATTTAGGTGTTCTGATTTTGGGGAGGTGGGGGTGGTACTAGGTAAGAGTGTAGGCTTTGTGATGGTTGTTGATGAGAGTTTTGTTGTTGGTATTGCGGAGGGGCTGTGATGAAATAATTTGGAGGAAAGCTAAATTTTGTTGGGTTTAGTTGCGGTGGTGGAACATAGCTTTGGGAAGTTTGGTGTTGGGAATGTTGAGGATTGGGATAGGTGTGGGTTAGGTTGAGAGTGGAAGATCATTGTGGTGAAGGGACATAGGTAGATATGTTTTGTGATGGTGGAGGTTGATTGGGAAATGTGTTGAAAAAGGTTAGTGTAGATGATCATTGTGGTAGAGGGACATAGGTAGATGTGTTTTGTGATGGTTGGGGTTGACTAAGATTGAGTGTAGAAGAATGTTGTGGTGGAGGGACATAGGTGGTGTGGACATTTTGTGATGGTTGGGGTTGCATGACATTGTTGGGTTAAAGGATACGAAGGGTTGATGATGTTGGTGGTGGTGTTTGTTGAGACCCTTGTTGCATGGCTACATAAGTGTTTTCCAGATTGTAATTTGGTGGAAAACCTTCTCGTGATGGGGTAGCCAATGTTCCACTTGCGATTGGTGTGGGTAATTTAGGAGTGTTTTGTGTGTTTGATTTTGCTAGAGCGGCCTGTCTTGCTAGTTCTTCTTGACGATGTAAAGTCTCTTGGTGTTTGTAAATTTCCATAGGAGTCTGGAGCGGTGATATGGGTCTCTTTGCCATTGGATTTTGATAAAGGGGATTCTCATATTGTGCAATTGTTCTCCCTTGTGAGCTTTGTTCAGGTATGGGTGTGGTCATAGTTGACATGGTTTGGACCACAGTTATGGTGTCATGGGTTTGGTTTGGCTCACTAAGATTTGATAGATCAAAAACTTTGGGTAATTTGGCTCCTTGTTCAGCTAGCAAGTGGAAGAAATGATCTTGGTTCTCACTAAGGATTTTGTCAAACGTAGCTATAGCTCTAGGATCTTGCATGATTTCATCAAGGTCTTGTCCATATTCTTGAGAGGATTGACCTATTTCAAAGTGTCTCTCTTCTTGAGATGGGACTTGAACCGTGGTATAACCGGGTGTAGTAAAATCATGAGGCATGCTGGTGGTGAATTGAGTCACATCTAATAAAGGAACATTACCTTCTTGAGGATTGTTTGTTTGGTCATTTTGCGGCTTGTTTTGAATGTTGGTTGGTCTTTCCATTGATGTTTTTGGAGTACCCTTTGGAGTCATGTTGGATTGGCTTGTTTGAGGTGTATGAGGAGGCGATTTGCACTTCCTTAAGGGAACTTGTTTAGCCTTCATAGTTTGCTGGAGTCTAGTGGTTACCATGGGATATACTAGGACAATGTGCTCTTGAGATTTTTGCTTAAGTTTTGCTGAGGTAGTTTTGATGAACAATTTTCTAGACCAAAGGTGCTGTACTGTTTGACCAAAGGCGTAGGACTGTGTTACCAAAAGTGGGCTGCTATGTTACTAAAGGTGTTGGACTAAGCTGCCAGAGGTGAGGTACTATTATACCAAAGGCAAGCTACTGTTAGACCAAAAGCGAGCTACTATTATACCAAAGGTGCTAAAGTAGGTTTTTGCTAGAGGTGAGGTATTGTTATACCAAAGGCGAGCTACTGTTATACCAGAGGTGAGTTGCTATTATACCAAAGGTGCTGATTAGTGTCCGTGTTGTTTTATAAGGAAAATTTTGATAGATTTTGTTTTGATTTTGATTGGATTTGCTTTGGCAAGAGAAAACACATCAAACAAGGTGGCAAAAAGGATTGACACAACAAATAGTGTATGTTTGAGGCTGACAAAAAGCCCAATATTTCCACGGGTATTTGGACAATTGCAAACAATATCAAGCAATTTTTATCCCTAGAGACAAAGGTTCATTGCAGTAGTTCAGCTCACAACTTAATTCTTCGTCGACCAAATGTCATTCCATAAAGGTGTCGGACATTTGTATCTTTGTGAGAGATGATAGATAGGGATATCTCACCCTCCCCTTGAAAAGGTCAAGTAGGTCACAAGAGCTTTATGGCCAAGGGAATACTATCTCTTCTCAAGGAAGGCAATGGTGAGTATCTTGAGGGCTTAAATCAATTCCCCTTGCACTGATGATTACCGCAACACTCGGAGGTGGATTTGGTAGCCACTATCTAGATTGGTTCTTAGTAACTTTGAGGGACCAACGCCTTACGAGCAATGTGATAAGCTACTAAAAGCTTTAACCAATCCTACTAAGAGTATCAAACACTTCACATAATGTGAAAATTGTTTCCACAAAGTGCTAGTAGACCTCTTTTCGATTTGGCACCACAAGGTAAGTCTGACGTCGGTTAGGATTTGGCTTTCGCCTTATCCCTCTTATATAGTGGTTCAAAGGAAAACTCTGATTAGGGTCATCCCTTTTGGATGAAGTGCAATCCAAAAGCAGGCCCTTCTAAAGGAATAACTGAAATGTAAGAGCAAGCACGTCAAATAAAGGTTCAATTGTCCCATTATAAGAAAAATAAGGTGCAACTAGATTAGGCACACACACAGTTGTAGTTGTCAATTGTCTTCTATGAAATTGAAGTGTTTGGCATTCATGTCCATTGTCCCTTAGAAAATTGAAGTGTTATTGCATTCATGTCCATTGTCCCTTAAGAAAACAATATGTTCCTAAGACTTATATTGCAAAAAAGATGTTTTGTCCCTTAAGAAAGCAATATATTTTCTAAGATTACAAATATGATTTGTTCAATTGTCCCTTAAGAAGGCAATATGTTCCTAAGACCTAGATTTGATAATTTTGGCAATTCTTCAAAGCTTGTCCTACATGAACATGTTAGAGAAACCCATTTGCTCTGTTTGAGTGATAAGAAGCTGCAACAAGTTGATTAGTTCCACACAAACTCAAAAGTTAGCAAAAATAAATCAATTGACCACAAGTGCTTTACTATATAACCAAAAGCGACTTACTGTATTACCGAAAGTGCTGTACTGTATTACTGAAGGTGAGTGACTCTAGAACCAAAAGTGACCCACTGTGCTCCCAGAAGCATTGTACTGTGCTGCCAAAAGTGCAGTACTGTGCTACCAAAAGCACTTTACTGCCCCAGATCTAGAAAAAGTTAGATTTCATCAAAAAGCTAGATCAAAAGAAGATTTCATGGTTGACTTAAGGATCTGGGATGTAATGAATGCTAAGATCTGTAACCTAGAATAAAAAAACCACTCACAAGATGCCGCAAAACAATAGGTTAACTCAAAAATGCTAATACTCCTAAATACGTTAGCTTAGGCAGTATGAATGATAATTGAAAGACAAATAAATCAACTTGTCAGTCAATGAAAGATAGATATGATGAGTTAGAACCTTGTAAATCATAGAACAAGATAAAAAAACCTAAGATCCAGAAGTGCTTTACTGTTATACCAACTACGCTACACCGTGGTACCAAAAGTGCGGTACTGTGCTGCCAAAGGCAGCACAGTATCGCCCGAAGGTGCTGTACTGTAATACCAAATGCGTAGCACTGTACTTCTAATAGTGCTTTTCTGTGTTAGGTGCGTTGTTCTGTACTATACTTAAAAAAATCAATTTCTCAAAGAAAAAGAGGGATTAGTGGGTCCCATCGGGCGTGCCAGAATGTGTATGAGAAAAATCGAGAGGTGAAATGATAAAATCAAAGCAATGATAATAAGAACTCAATTACCCATAACATAAAGAGATCGATCTAAGTAAAAAGCCAATATCAATGAATAAATCAAATAAAACAAGAAAAACTTCACCTAGATTTGTATTGTTCTCTTTATAGATATGTAGGTTGCTCAATAACATTGAGAAACCATGGTTGCAACAAGCGGATGTAGGGGTATTCATGCTCAAAAGATCAATGTCAAAAGATCGTAAGGTGCTCAACGATGCGATGTATGCTCAAAGCGCTCTAAAAGATGCCTGAGAATAAGTGATCGAAGAGGATTTGTTATGAAGATGAGGGGGGTTTATATAGGTTTCAATAAAAATCAATCAATGGATGAAATAAATCCATAGAATGAATGGTTGAGATAAATCAAATAACTCATGTTGAATGTGCACACGACATGTGTCACTCCAAAAAGGGTATTTTTATTAAGATAATTACTTTTTTGATAAAGATAGATTTGATTTCATAAATTAGAATGCTTTTTTTTTCTAATTCATGAGTTGTTAATAAAAACAAGATAAATTAAAGCAAATCAACTTAACTTTAGATTTGACTTTTTTAGAGTTCTAAAAATAAGACTGATTGTGCACATGGGTTATTATGATATTTTTAGAGGAATTGGAAAGATAATTGAAATTAAATAAATAAATTTATTTAATTGATTGTGTATGATAGAAGAATATGAAGATTATAAATAAAATACTTGATTTTATTTATTTTTAGAGGATTGAGATAATTTAAATAAATTTGGAAGAACAATTTGATTTAATTAAATAATGTAAATTATTTTGTAGATAAGAGAAGATTTTGTGATGAATTAATTAAATAATTGGATTTATTTAATTAATGTGGATTTGAAATTTAAAAGAGGATAATGATTTAATTAAATAATAAAAATTATTTAATTTTGGAAGAATAAAGTTTGACTTTGATTAAATTAATTAATAAATAGAATTTATTCAATTAATATTGAATTTTGGAGTTTTGAAAGAAGTTGATGAAATTAATTAAATAATTAGATTATTTAATTAACGTTGAAATGCAGGTGATTAGACATATTTGATGAAAATGCCAGTGATTCGAAGACAGTCATTTTTCGGTGTTTACAACTTGATTCATACTTGGCCCAACATTTCATATGCAATTGGCATGGTTTCATGCTTTATGCGGGAACCTCATGAGCTTCATTGGAAAGCTGCTAAATGCATCTTGAACTACATAAGGGGCACTCACAAATATGGAATCCACTGCACAACAGGTATAGGTTTAGATTTGGTTGGATAAATAGATTTTGATTGGGCTGGCGATTATGATGATCGTAAGTCCACTTCTGGTTATAGATTTCACTTTGGATCTGGCCCCATTTGTTGGCAGAGCAAAAAACAACATGCTATTGCTCTTTCATCAACAGAGGCTGAGTATCGTGGAGCTGTTAATGCCACTACTAAAGCTATTTGGCTTCAAAATATCCTCACTAAGCTTGGTGTTCCATTTCAGAAACCATCAATCATCTACTACGATAACTAGAGTGCCATTCAGATCTCAAAGAATCCGGTTCATCATTAGAGGACCAAACACATAGAGATCCATATACACTTCATCAAGGAGCTGATTCAAACTAAGATCATTGATCTTCAGTATTGTCCTACAATGGAGCAGGTTGCAGACATATTCACCAAACCTTTCACTAAGAGCAAGTATCATCACTTGCATACTCTTTTGGGGGTGCGGGACAACAGTTCTTCAGGGGGGTCTCCTAAACCTTACTCTTAAGGAGGAGTTTTTTCCTACTAGTTCTCTCCTTCCTTCATATGTGTAACATGGTACTTAACATGGCTACTCATTGTTAGGACCCTTATCGGCATAACCCTACCTAAGTTTCACTTATAGGGGGTGTTGGTGCATTTATTTATTTATGTTGGTGCAACTAATTACTTATGTAATTAGTTTATTAGTTAAATACTTTCATTAATATCATGCACTAGATAGGATAAGCTTACTTAGCTATTAGTCAACATGTGCATGTTTGTAGCACATGATTGACCCCTATCTTGTTATCGTGGAGTTCCATTCCACTCTTCATGCATGCAGACTTTAGTCAAACTCCACGTGTTGTGTGAGTTCCTGGTTTATCTCATGCATTGCCTTTCTCTATATAAAGCAATGGCCTCTTATTTATTTCATACACTTTTATTATGCATTTGATATGAATAGAGTTTATTTGATCATATCTGTGTTTCTTCTGTTTAATGCTTTCTTTCAGATTCAATGGATCTTTCTTGATTATTCTAACAATAATTAATTTCAAAATCATGGTTAGATATAAGTTCCAACCATATTCTTTGCTAATAATTGAGGTTTGGTTAGGTAAAAATATATTTTAGACCTTGATTATCAGATTTAAGCTCAAACTGCTTACTGAGCAAGTAGCACCTTCATACCTAGAGAGCATGTACAATTGCTCCTAGTTCCAAATCATGTAGAGCATAATTCTGCTCATATGACCTCAAATTTCTAGATTCATAGGCCACAACCTGACCTTCCTACATAAGCACCCCACCTAACCATTCTCCTAAAGCATCAATTACAACAACAAAAAGACCTTCCAGGTCTAGAATTATGAGGATTAGTGCCAGAGTCAACTTCTCTTTAAGGATATTGAAGGTCTCCTCACATTTTTTTGACCATTCAAAACATTTTCCTTTCCTTTGTAGAGAAGTGATGGGGTGGGAAATTTTTGAAAAGTTCAATACAAACTTTCAGTAATATCCTGCCAGACCTATAAAACTACATACTTCATGCACATTTTTAGGTGTAGGCCACTCTAGAATAGCCTTTATTTTAGAGGGCTCTAGTGCAATTCCTTTTGTAGAGATAATATGACCTTGATACTATACTTATTTATGGAAGAATGGGCATTTGAATAGTTTATGATATAATTTGTGCTCTCTTAGACATTGCAGGAATATCTGCAAATGCTGGAAGTGTTCTTCCTCATTCTTGGAATAAATCAGAATATCATTTAGGAAAACCAACACAAACTTATCTAGATAGTCCTTGAAGACACTATTCATCAAATTCATGAAAGTTGTTGGGGCATTGGTTAACCCAAAAGGTAAAAACATAAATTCATAGTGCCCATACCTTGTTCTGAAGGCAGTTTTGTGGATGTCCTCATCCTTTAACCTCAGCTGGTGGTATCCTGACCTTAAGTCAATCTTTGAGAACACAACCGCACCACACATTTGATCAAAGAGATCATCTATGCGAGGAAGAGGATATTTATTCTTTATTGTTGCCTTATTAAGCATACGATAATCAATACATAAATGTAGGGTATCATCTTTCTTCTTGACAAAAAATACTAGTGCTCCCCATGGTGAAACACTAGGTCTAATTAAACCTTTTGTTAACAACTCTTGGAGCTAAGCTTTCAGTTCCATCAACTCAGTAGTGGTCATTCGATATGGTGCTTTAGACATTGGTTCGAAACCAAGAATGATATCAATTGAAAAGTCAAAAGCCCTTTTTGGGGGTAGACTTAGGAGGTCTTTAGGAAATATGTCTTGATAATCACATAGGAAAGGGTATTCTTCCAGTGAAGTTTCCTTTGATTTCCCCAACACCTCACCATTCTCATTCAACTCTTCCATCTTAACTGCAAACATTTGACAACTCTTCTATTTGGCTCTTTTTTAGTTGCATGGCAGAAATTTATCTAATTTTCATTTCATGCTAGATTCCTTGGATTAAGATTGTGTTTCCAACATCATCTAGACATTCTATTGTCTTGGAAAAATAGTCCACTTTTGCTCTATGCTGCCACAACTAGTTCATCCCTAGGATAACATTGTAAGATCCTAGAAGGGCTAAATACAAATTAACTTTTGTTGAAAAGGTTGGTAGGTTCAATCTGTCCTCAAACAAGCATTGCTCTACTTGAGCTCTTGTCTTGTTTGCATATTCCACTGACCATGGCTTAGTCATGAAACCAACTTGTCTAGGAATTTTATTGAGTATCCTAGAGAAGTTATGAAATTTTTATTGCACCTGTGTCTATAAGGATGGAAACTAGAATTCCAAATAAAAATACGTGTAGTTTCGATGGGGGTGATCTAATATTCTACCTAGCGATTATCCAGGGCAGCATGAATCCTCTACTAGAAAGTCATTTGTTGGGGTGGCAAAGGGTTTCCACGATACAGGTTCCCTTGGTTCTTGTTAGGATAGTGGTTGGCATGGTGGTCACCTCCACATGAGAAACATCCTTCGGGGGGTCCTTTCTTTCCCGTGGAATGGTTGGAATTATCACCATTACTTTTAGAATTGTTATCCTTTTTCTCATCGTTAGGTTCATTTCTATTATTCTTGAAACCTTCACTATGGTTCTTTCCTTTAGTCTCCTGGTTTTCATTTTTCTTCTTGAAAGATGTGGATGAATGGTTCTAATTGAACTTCTTACAGGATTTCTCACGATATGTCGAAATAGATTTAAGTTTTTTCTCTTGTTTTATAGCTTTCTCAAAAACTTGGTCCATGGTTGTGGGTCCATGGACATCCACTTCTCCCCTAATTTATGCATTCAAACCCATAATAAATTTTCTTATTCTGAATCTTTCATCTTTTTGGTATTGAGGCAGTATTTCAGTAACCTGGTCAATTTCTCCCAATATTCTGTGACTGACATGTCTCTCTGACGAAGATTCTAGAAATGAGTCAGTTTCTAATCAAAGTATAGTTGGGGTAACCATCTCTTTCTGAAAATACCCACAAATTGATCCCATGTCAAACTTAGGGAACTTAACCCCAGTTCTATCTTCTTGTTCATCCACCATGTGGATACTTCCCCTACTAGCTAATAGGTTCCACATACTTCCTTGGTGATCGTTGAATAGTTTTGTATCACAAAATACTTTTTGATTTCAATTAGCCATGCCTCGACTGCATCACCACTCACGGTTCCATCGAACTTAGGAGGCGTGATCTTTTTCATGTCTCTTGCCAACTCGTTGGTGAGATGAGACCTCATCTCACTTTGAACTTGAGAGTTCAGGGTACTTTCCTTAGTTTCACTATAGAAACTATTCTCTTGAGTGTTATTTTCTCCCTTTTCAGGATTGGGTCCTTTGTTATTTTCTTTATCTCCTACTCCTTTCACTTCCTGTTCTAGGTTTTTCAACCTTTCCTTAGTTTCATTTAAAATAGACAAGATCTTGAACCATCCTGGCATCCTCCTGGATTGATTCCTGTGCATACCATGATGGAACTTATCCACACCTATCAATCATGTAGAGATTTATTAATAATGAACATTAAATGCTAAGTTAAAACTTCATGCTCAAGATATAGAAATTGATATATGTTTCACAAAGACAGTTGTTACACAGAAACCCAAAATTTTCTTTATTTACATAAGTGGATTTTACATCCTTATTTAGGCACAAATTTTCTTTCATATATACATGACTACATGTCATTGTTGAACAGAGGAATTTATTCAGGTTCCTCTTCCTCATCAAAATCCACTAAAACAAACTTGGAGGGTGGATGTACTCGCAGGTACTCTACCATCACCTCTTTTGCTATAGAAAGCACTTCATGACCATACCCAAAGGGCATGTCGCAATGAGCAGATGGTTTACTAATTTTAACAAAAGTGAGGGCTATTGACTTCTCCGCTGACTCCATCCACTTCTTCCTTTCTAGGCAGATGTGCTTAAGCACATCGACAAGTGTCTCAGAGTCAGTAAGCTAGGCCCATCTTGTATAGCTCACTGGTTCCTTGATTTTCATTTCAGGAGAGGGTTCTTTCTTTCTAGTGGTTTTGGGCAAGTTCTTACTTTTTGTTTTCTTTTCTTGCTTTTGTGTTCTTTTCGCTACCATTCTGGCATAAGAATAGCATTTTGATGTTAGCTTATCTGCTATTCTGTGAAAATTTGCAATGAGATCCTAGGTCCAAGAGTTGAACCTGGTTTTCTCTGATACCATATGTAACATCCCAATCTAAATGTAATAATAACATTTAAAAAAAATACAAATAATTGAAAAATTCACTATATTATTTTTTTTATCACAAGAAATAAAGGAAGTACATTTATGATTACATAATGATTGTCTAGTACAATATATGAAGGTCGCATTACTTGTGACTTACACCTTTATAATACTTACATGTATAAATGAAGTAATGTCTTATGTATCACAAGTCTTTGGCAATTCCACTGCAGGAGGGAGAGCATCACTTGGGCACTTTACCTCCAACCACAGACCGACGGTCTTCTGCTCACCTTCCTACTGGAAGTGGCCCTACACTTCGCGAGGGTATAAATAGTGAGAATCAACAAGATTCAACATGTCATCTGAGAACTAGTGTGGTGTCCTAGCAAAAAATATTAGTTTATACAACTTCTAGTCTACCTCTAGCTATGTACAACCAATCTGATTATTTATGCAAACAAGGACACAATGAACCAAAAATGAAAGTAGTGATTTTGCATTACTTTGGTCAAATTTTCAAAATAAAAGAGTCAACTGTTCACACACCTCTTTCTCGACTTGGAGACAAACATTCTTCTATTTTTTCAATTATACATAGATTAATAGTAAATCAAAGTAATTAACAATAATTACCCTATACCTATCTAATTGTCATCACCAATTTTCTTCTGCTAGAGGTCAACTAGACAGTTATAGGATAAGAGTCGGAATGACTTAAAATCATGCATTGAACCCCTCTTTGCATCCTCACGATCTTAGGTCTTTGACAACTATCAACTACTCAATGTTTAGTCAACCTTATTTTCATGCTTAATGATTAGTCAATAATCTTCATGTCATAGAGTGTTAGTTTAGAATCCATTGAGTATTCATAACTTCTCCTTGAAGTTAGGATACACAATTACAAAGTTCACATAAAATATGTTTACCTCAGAATCTGCAGGGATCTATAATGCAAGTTTAATCATACATTTGAAACATTGCAATCAAGGTCTCATTGTCTTTTCAACTAAAGAGAAAACTACCTTTTCTTGAAGTTTATACCAAACTAAGATCTTGGATGGTTTTACGAAACTTATTTCAACTAAAAACTTATCCTAGTATTTTATTTGAACTTTACTCTAAACTAGAGTTTTTTTTTCAAGGAGATTCTCTAAGACATTAAGAATTCTCTTCTTGAGGTAAGGTGTAATTATGAGTATATAAATATATATATTTACCTATCTAATACATATATGCTCATAAATAGGCCTTTCTTTGTTTACTACATGGGACTTCTCAACTATCTAGCAATTTATGACAACTTTGAATAGTCTATATTGTATTTCTACAATTTTATACAAGGATAAGGATAATATCTACCCGCCATATTACAACCTTACAAACATATGAGTACATGACTATTGGCCACATCCTAGCCATTTCAAAGGTGTGAGTATATGTTTATCAACCATTTCAAAGTATGAGTATACAATATTAGTTTGGGCTATTATCTTAGTCATAGATAATAACAATTCAAAGCATATATCACCACCAATGCAAGGTACAATATAAAGCTTGCAAGAGGTTTACGAATGTAGAGTATGCATTATCAGATTATGATTTGCACTAAGACCAAAACAACGGTATGCATAATAGTTTGAAGCTTGTACTCAGATGTATCTAATAGTTTAAGGCGTGTACTATAGCCAATGCATCGATACTCAAGTCAATATAAGATATGCTTAACAATTTTGTTAGGATCGCACCATGCATACAAGGTAAACATAAATAGTTTAATGAAGATTCATTCATATATCTCCACCTGAGGTTGATATCTCTGCTAACAAATTAGACAAAATATTCTTTATTGTTATCTTTGCCAACACAAAGAAAGGTATAACAGTTCAAAGCTTGTTCTTGGTTAACACAAGGATATCTTTCACGATACGTATACAATTTATAGCTTGTGTCTTGTATACAAGAAAATAATAATAGTTCAATGCATGAAGAACGAAACACATACCTCCTCTTGTGGGTGTTACCTCTACTCACAACCTAGACAAAAATACAATCTTGAACACCATCCTTGCTCTCCTCTTCCCTTGAAAGAGAGTCTCCCCTCTTCTTAACAAAACTTCTCGATAACTACCTGCGACCTTCTCTTGTGCATGCCTAGATTTTGGCATCATGGAGCTTGCCGCCCCATTCTCTACTCTTCTTGGAATCTAGGGAGTACCATGGAGTTTTAACCAAATAAACCTAAATAAATTTTATCTATTGCTTGTGAACTAGACATTAAAATAAATTTTGTCTTTGTTTAATTTGTTTTGGAAAATATTAATGGTTCACAAAACAAAACAACGTGGTTAAGCATTTCAAATGCTAAGTTATGCATCAAAGGTAAAGTATCAATGTTGGTTCTCTTATAAAACTGACTTACACAACTTAGATCTCTCAATCATAAATAGACTTGATGGTTCGACTACTCAAGTTAACTAGGTAAACATATGCGTAGATAATTTTCTTGAATATCGACGTGGAAAATCTTGATGGGGCTTCTAAAGGTAATCTTGAGAACACCAATGGGGGAGGGGTTATCAGAGATGACAAAGATGAGATAATTGTAGCTTATGTTGGTAGCCTTGGGACTAAAACAAACAACAAGGCGAAGGTGACTGCTACCTATTGGGGTCTTCACCTTGCTTCCACACTTGGTCTAAACAAAGTTGTTTTAGAAGGATACTCTAAACTCATTACTAATATCATCAATGGCCACTCTAAGTCTGGATGTGAGATTGGGAACCTTATCTATGATATTAGATAGTTAACAAAGAACTTGTCACTTTTCTCTACAATGCATGTCTTCAGGGAGGGTAACAAAGTGGTTGTCAATCTAGCCATTGAAGGTTTAAGACATGAGATTTGGAGGTGCTAGAGGTTAGTGCCTTCCTTATAGGAAAATGTGCACAAATTGTTCCTCAATGATTTGGATTACCTTTCTAGACATGATGTTTGAGCTGATCTATGTCATGTTGATGCCCATTTGGGTGCATGATGGGCTCTCCAAGCTTCCAAAGTACCTTGATTGGTATGCTTTTCTATACTAAATATCCAAGTATGTAGGCAATAAGGAATATCTCATCATCACATGACCAGGTCTTTATGATTCTGAAAGACAAACTTGTGTGTTCTTTTCCTCATGGGAAGATGATAAGACTTCTGGAGATTATTTTCCTAGGTCTCACACTCCAAGGTGACGATGGTTCTCAATTGATGATTACTTCCCTCTTTGAGAAACATGTAAGCATTATGACCTATAGTAGCGGTGGTGGGTAGTCTATGTCCATACCACCTTTTATGTTGTTTGAAGGTCCTCATTTTCATTTACATGACACCCTCCTCTCGCTCTCATTTCTGGTTTGACCCTTTCTTGTGCTACCGACCCTATGACTATATCCATGGGAGGTGAAAGAGTGAGGGTTGAGGTTGAATCCCCATCTTGTGGATGTGAAACACAACCAAGAGCTCTAGGAAATATTTTGCAAAGGGAATGTTGTGCCCTATTTCAAAGCCATGGGTAGATTAGACCCTACTCTCTCAATTTAGTTTGCGTAGTCTTGGGTTGAGGGTAAGGTGAAGATTGGTAGTGTTAGCTTCAAAGTAATTGAAGGCTTGATTGTCGAAGCTACTAGCCTGGGAACTGACGAGATTAAAGTTAAAAGAATGGGAAAAGTAAAGTGAAGGATTTTATCAACTCCTTCCTCATTGGGGACGAACAACTATGCAAGAACCAAAATGGTTTCAAGTGGGATGATCTCCCCCACCTCTAGAATGAGGTAAGCTTCTACTTGATAAAATATATCACCCTTGAAGGGCATTTCCAATGTATATTTACTTATCATTTCCCTTGCCATGTTATCTTCATCACAATATGTGTATAAGCTTCCCGTACTATTTTTTATCCTCTGTTGAAACCACTGTGCAAGAAGTTAGGAGTAATATAGCTACTGTGCCCCTACATCAGGGCTTAATCTACCACCTTTACCACTTCTATTTGAGAAACTACTCATCCCCTGATGTCAATCTTTCACCTGCAAATAATAGCCCTAACCCTTTTGCAAAGGGTAGCGACAAGCCCAACCCTAAAGGAGCTTTGAAAGGACAAAGGAAAAAACATTCCCCCAGTTCTACAAAGATCAAGACCCGTAAGGGGACCCTCCTTGAAATTACGACCAAGAGTCATGAGCATGACTTACATTTGTGTCTTGGCACATCTACTCATACTAAGGGGAAGGGTGACAGAGACATCAAAGGAAAGCAAAAATCTAAGGTGGTTGCAGACAACCCCATTAGAGAGGGGTCTAAAAAAAGGCTTGGTGAGAACACTATGGGGGCCAGGAAATCCTCTTGTCTTGTTGCCTACAGGCCTAGGCCTAGAATAAAACCCTTAGAGGATGAGGTTAACATTGTATCTAGTGAAGGTGAAGAGGACCTGTATGTGCCCTCAGATCACGAGAAGATGGCTCGAATTTAGGTGACATCTTGAAGCCTAGCAAACTGTCCTGCTCAAAGAGGAATGAGAAGCAAAAATGACCCCCTCATGGCCATTGAAGAGAAGGTGGTGACTAACCTTGCAAATGTTAAGCCCTTTGTGAAGCCCTCCCATCCAAAACAGAAGAAGGACGAAAAGAAGGCCCTTGAGAAAAGCAAGGTGAACCCCTCTAAGGCTATTGAAGAAGAGACTAGGAAGAACAAGCCTTTGAAGATCAACAACAAACATAATGTTTGGACCACGATGATTAATGTGCTACAAAATAAAATGGTTTTCCCTAGAAAGAAAAGTTAAAGAGCTGGAGGGATTAGTAACTAATATGCTGAACTTGAGGAGATAGAGCATAGATTATACTTCGGCTAGCATGAAAATTCTTGAAGAGGAACTGAAAAAAGCTAAAGCGAAGAAGAAAAAGAAAAAGTATGTCGTTTCCAGTGATTCCAGTGATGAAGTTGATTCCCTAGTGAATACTATGCACTAGCTCTGAAGAACAAGAAGCCGCACTTAATCTCCAGGGCCTGGGCCGCTCCTCTTCCTAGTAGCTCTTGCTTGTGGTGGGCTGTTGTTGGTGTCAGCGTCCTGTGTTGTTTGTGTTTGGCTGTTCAAGCGCTATCCATGTGTTGTTTGTCTTTGATTTTTCTGCCTAGTGGTAGTTTTGTGTGGTCCTCTTGTTAGGACTTGTCTTGCCACTACCTTTTGGCTGCTATAAGGATAGGTTCCCTTACCAACCCTTTTATCTAATAAAAAAACATTGATACCAAGGCACACATTTTTTTGTTGCATATTTGATCTATTATTATGTTTTAAAATGAGAATGATTGTAATTTATAGATATATTTCCCTGTACCGCATAACTCTTATGTATAAGCCTAAATTATTTTTTTATGGTTGAAGGGATATCAATTGAAAGGTGATTTTATTTTTTTGATTTTTTTCATTGTTTTCTATTTTTCCACATATATCGAATAAAGGTCTTTATTTTTTGTAATAAACCTATGTTGATTAGAAAATAAAAATAATAATAATAAAATAAAATATTCTAAATCTATATTCTTGAGAAACCTTGCTATGAGGGTTACTTTCATGCAAAATTGTGTTATGATGATTTCGTTTAATTATGAAAAATGTGCTCCAAATTGGTAGTTTATGTTTAATGGAAATTTTCCATGTGCCTTGTAGGAAAAATGGTACCACATAAAATGTTTAAGGGATACACATATACATGCCGAGATTGTCATTTACAATGAACTTAATCTATTTTTTCTTGTGTCCCAATAATGGGCCATATAAATTAGCATGTAATCTACAAATGAAACACACCTTTATATTTTGGCCCATTTTTCTAATCAAATAGATGATTCCGTTGTGAAACCTGTTGACATGAAAGCATACTAGTGACATTGCATTGCTGATGTATGGTAGCTTTCTTAATGCTAATATTCTTGTTGCAAGAAATTCTTTCTTTTCCCTTGGGAACAACGCCAACCCTTTGTTGAATAGTCTTTACAATTCCATCTGTGGTCCGGTGGTCATTTAGTGTGCATGTGTGATTATTCTCACTAATATTAAATTTCGCTAAATGTTTGTATCTGTCGGCCCACTGACACCGTGTGTCGGTAGGTTGTATTAATTCTAGTTCTTTCTGTAGGTCTCCAATTGTAGGTCTAGCTATTCCTACTAACCATTCACTTTTTTGATAATTTTCTCTATTTCTGTGCTGGTTGTCTTTTTGATTTCTTCTATCAGTGCCATCTAGGTAACAGTGTCCAAGTAGCTGACGTCGTTCCTCCATGTGGTGTTGTTCTTTTTGTGTCTTCTTCATTATTCCGTGTGTTAACTATGCTTCTGGTGTGCCTTTACTTTGGGCATTTGCATCTCTTTCTCCCCAGTTTGAATATCACCCACAGTCCCTTGTGTATTTTCTCGGATGCTTGGAACAAATTATGAACTAATTTGCACAAGTCTTATATCTATCTTGCAGATATCTAATAAGTACAGAGTGACGGAATCCATCACAAGAAGACGAAACTAACCCTTAGAGGGAGCATGCAACAAATAGATTTGTTGTGATGCCCAAATTTTATTAAGCACATTAAAGGGTTAAAACACCACTATCAATTTTTTGCATTTCAAAATACAACACAAGAAGTGTTTTTGATTAAAGGGTAAAACAGGTTTTGGAGGGGACCGAAACCCAATTACAAAATGCTGTCAACAGATAAGGGACAAACAACCAGCAGCCAAGCAACAACAAACAAAAAACAAACAGACAACCTACAACTTAAGAAAAGCAGAAAAACATTTACTCCAACTTCTTCAAAGTATCTGCTGCCTCCAGCTCTTGCTTATAGAATTCTTCATATAGCTTCACAAAGCCAAGCAGCTCTTTCTTCTTGTCCTAAAAAGACTTCTCTTTACTTCCATGGGTCCAGGTACTCAGGCCACCCTGTTCAGACAACACAAGAAGTGTTCCAATGCACACACACATGCATTAATGTCATTGTCTCCACAACAATACTAACTCAAGCATCCAAACACACACAAAAGGGATGTATAAGTGATACACAGAGAAATACAACATCAATTTCAACAAGGAGTGACAAGCACCTTCATGAGACATACTCTCTAAAATAGAAACACCAATAAGAGTTGCACATGGGGAGAGTTGTCTCCAACTCAACCTATCTAAGGAACACACAACTCAATGTGGTCCAAGCACATAACAATGAAAGAATACAACAAGAAGGATTAGGGACACACATCACATTAAATTGACTACACCAAATAGAGGAGATAAGGTCTCTCCCAATATTGGTAATAGAGTACTTGCTACCTATCACCTAGACATACGAAAGTAAGATATAGTTCATTCTTCAATTACTTAGTTTGAACAAAAAAGAAAATACATAATATTTAGAGATGGTTAGGAATCATCTATCTTCTTTCCTAATATCATAATCAATAATATAAACCATCATTCATTTATTAATTAATCCAAGGAAACATCAATGTTCACTAACCACAATGTTTAGGGTAAGAATGACTAGATTTCACAAATCATTTCCAAAATCAAAGAGAAACACATCCAATCATTACAAGATTCTAGATCTAGTGACAGAGTATATCAAGACCTTTCAAAAAATATAAATAAGTCATTTACAATATATTTGTTTATGGTTTTATTGCACATTTATAGTTTGGAAAGAAATGACAATAATTTGCTCAAATCTTAATAATTTTAATTTCTACAAAAAACAAAAGAAAGAGAAAGGAAAGAGCTACAAAAACCTCTGAGGGTTTTGCTAAATTCACAATAGAAAATAAATGTTAAGGGAAGAGGTGAAATCTGCACTACCTTGATCTAGTTTACCCCTTACGAGTCATGTTTGCCTCTTTTACTAGTAATATATTTTCCCTTGGCGAATTGCATTCAACCCCACTAAAATAGGTGAACAGAGATAGAGAGAAGGCAAAAACATAACAAATTTGCCCAATATTCTCACATTTAGCGAAGATGTTTTCCTACAAGATGACTATATTACCAAGCCATGACACTTGGTTTTAAACAATAAAACTCTCTCTCAAGCCCAAATTGCATTGAAACAAGAATAACTACTCTACAAGAAAGAGAGCTTGACAACACAATTTCATGTATAACTTTTAACCAACAAAATATGGAAATGGATGCAATACACCAGTGAATTCTAAATGTCCACAATATCATATCTAAATCATACAAAGTTATAAATTGACACTTTTCAAAATTCATATAAAATTGTATTCTCTTTACTTAGATAAAGATTCATGTTTCCACATGTTTTTGATCAAGTTCATGATATAAATAAGATTACAAATTCATATCCACATCTAATGAATGCATAGATAGACATGTTTGGAGGTCATCTACATGCACAAAAGTAGCATTTACACTAATTTACAAATTTGTTCAAAATGGAATGCACAATTGAAAACAATGAAACTAAGAACTTCTCCAAGTTTTTCCAAATGATCTTCAAGAAGGGAACCAACGGAGGATGTACTCACCACCCTACCATATTATTGTTATGAAGTGCAATAGATATCTATGCCAATCTAGGAAACTCCCAAGCTCTGGAGAAGGACCATGTATACATAATCAATAAGGCCATTCTCAAGTACACACATGGGTCTCATGTCAAACACCAAAATCAAGACAAGGATCTATAGATGCACTCACATATCTAAAATCAAGAGAACAAGGGTTTGAACCCAAATGTTCACACAAAGCCAAAATGAGGCTAAAATAAGATTAATAAACAAGGAGCCAAATACTCCCAAAGACAAGCTTTCCTTTCTACTAAAGGATTCAAAGACCACAAAGGATGTAAAACAAACATAGCTAAATACAAATCAATTTATACTACCAATCATGCCATCAAAAATCTCATTTCAAATATATTCACATATAGGAAAGAGAGTAAATAAAAACCATTTAAATAAAGAGGAATATCTTTCATTGTTTCTAAGGACCCAACCAATTGAAGTAGAGACAACCTCTAATTCTCCTTAGCCTTTGAGAAAGGTCCACAAAGAATAATGTGAGATCCATCAAATTCCAACCAAAAAAGGAGGAAAACCTCCTTTAAAACACCAAGGAAGCTCCCATAAGCTCCAAGAATCCATCCACACAAAGGTGGGAAGCATGCCCTCCTAGAGGACAAAAACCCACAACCCTCACACATAAACCCATAAAAGTAATAATTTTTCACGGTTCTCCAAAACCCTCAAATTCCATTAATGGAGTCTTAAAATTTTTATCCTTACTTTTTCATTCCAAAAATAGAAAAATGGGTTCCATTTACCTAAGGAAGAAACCCTAACTCAATAAGAAATTAGATTTAACTCAACAAATAAAGATCAAAAAAGCTAAAATGGATCCAAAAGGAATCCCAAGATTCTTTAAGCATATTTCACTTAAATACAAAATCAATTGTTAATTTAAGAACTCAATAAATCAAATAAAATCACTAAAGGGACTTTAACCCCAAAATTCACTCAAAAGGAATTAAATATAAAAAGCACATACTTTCCAACTTTTTCCAAGAAGTGTGGAAATCAACTAAAACTCACATAAATGACAAACCAACTATGGAGGTTTGACAAAACACACTCACAAGAGCCTCACGGTCACCAACTAAACCATAGAGACTAGAAAAATTGGTCAAAACATGGAAAGAGGTCTCAAACATCCAAACATGCAAAGTGAGATGGTTAAGTGACATCTATGATGTTCTCCACATATATTTCATTGGATACACACTTGTATATGTCATACACACTCAAAGCATATATAAAATCCAATAATGAAGATTAGAGTTGAAGCACAATTAGACCAATATATTATGTAAATATAAACATAAAATTGAAGGTATGTATAACATCTCAAAGCATGATAATCACACATACAATCTCTAAGCTACGTAATCACAATTATAGAATAACACAAAGCACTAATCATGATTAGTCTGTCAAGCAATATACAAGGATATTCTAATCACACTCATACAAATCACAAAATGACATTACAGTAACCAAGAATGGCTATAAACCATATATATCAATACATGGATATAATCATGAACTAAGAGTCAATATGAAGTATGAGTTAGTACATACGATAAACATGGACATTCCATGTTAGAACCGAATGCATACAACATCATAGATAATCCATCTACCCAATAAGTCTTGGAAACATGCTAAACATAAACTTTTTAATAAGAAAGCAAGACATGGTAGGAATCACACTGGGGTGGGCCTTACACACTTCTACCTAAACCAAATTCATCTAAGTGTGCAAGTGGTTGATACTCCTAGTAGTAGGAAAGATAGAAAAGATGATCTTTTATTCATTTTAATTATGTGTGTGTTGTTAAGTGTAAATTAATTAAACTTACTTCAAATTAAGTGTTTTCAACATGGAAACACCTAACAAAGCTGGGTCTAATATATGGCTATGATACGTGCATACAAATAACGACAAACAGGATTATGTTAACACTAGACTAGAGAACTAAAAACATAAAATGAATGGATACATATGCACTTGCAAATGCTAAGAGCCACTAGATTTGGGTTGAGAACTGTTTGTAGAGGTTGCAGACCAAATTTCATTATGTTTAGATATCGGGACTTCATTGCAAGTGAGGAGAAGTCTTTGAGGTCCTAAGACCACCAAACTTTTTGGGCATCTATAGAGTAAGATTCTAATCATAACTCAATATAGACACTTGTCATGATAGTGAGAATAGAATGGAGTCAAATAGAAAATTAAGTGAAAATTTGATGAAATACATTCTGAAAAGGATAAAATATAAAATTAGATTTAAATACACTTGGATTCAAGACCAAGAACTATTCAAATTAGAATAAGGTCATTATGAGCTCACAAACTAAACTTCATGCAATTCTGAGCCTTGGATGTTGTTAGAAGGAAGTGGTATGCCCAATCCTGAGGAGAAGTTTTACCCTGCACCTAGCTTGGAAGAGAAGTCCTTTCCCTATGCTCGGGTTGGAAAAGTCTTGTCATGTGCCCGAGTTTGGGCCCAACCTAGAGGATCTAAGTTTGATACCTCTATTTGACTTAAAATTTTATAGAGAGATTCTTCTCAACCTTCTAAGCACTTATCTAAGCTGAAACTAAATCTAGTCCTTCATAGATCTCTCTCAAATCAACATGCAAGCATAAAATATCAAATGGAACACTTGCAAAAGAGAGGGTTAAAGGGGAAGCTTCCCTGATCAACCCTCCTGTGGGTATTCAAATAGGATTCCACATGGAATGAATAAAAATATTTTAATGTATGTCTATGCTAATAAATCACACTTAAATTCTAAGCATAAACAACCAAATAGTAGAGCTTTTGATGACTAGGATGCAGTAATGGCTAACTAAGTGGTACTTGGGAGATGTAAAAAAGTGGTTAATTGTTTTTTTGTTGACAAAAGTGCAATGGATAATTGGGTATTTGAGATAGAGATGTGGCAAAACTAATTTGGAGTGAAGATGACAAAGTATGCAAAAGTTATGAAGGAACATTGACACTAGGTTTTTGAAAGCTTACAATAGTGAAGGGTGGACGACAAAGACAAACAAATGAATACCCACAAACACAAAACTAATGTCAAGCACACATAATGATATAGGTATTGATCTGAATGATATGCAATAATAACTTTTTTAATTTTTGATATTAATGCAAGATAAATGCAAACTAGGAGGTCCTAGGGCTTCAATGGAGGTAAGAGGAGATTGGTGAGTGAAAATGTGAGAAAAATGGAAATGAGGGATGGGGGAAATGGATGACCTAAGAGCGAATTTTTAGATTGGAAAACAAAATATGGTGAGAATTAAAATACTATATTCAAAACCCTATGCTCGCTATTGCAAAAACATAGAAATAGTATAACTCTATTGATTATTTTAGCTATAGGGACTGCTAGGAGGCTTATAAGAACTTTTGCAATAACTTGATGGAAATTTAATACCAAAGAGAAATGTTATGATTACTAACATGCACTAACTCTTTTTTAAACTATGGTTCATAAATTGCTCTCAAGACAAAATATTGTTGTTGCAGGGTAAAAAAATGAGATTGGGAGGCCTATTTAACAACTTTTTGGAGGGAACTCAGGTTGGAAACTTAGTTCTCCATGATTGGCCTAATTGGGGGAATATTAGGTGAAAAGTTGAAGTTGATTGGTGTTGGGAATTAAGGTGTCTCAACCTTGGTAATTCCTTCTATTTATTATTTGTAATGTATCTATTTATTTAGCCTATGTTGTAATTTTGTTGCACATCCTATTTTGTCATTTAGTGTGAAGTGGCATGATGAGTTATCACTCCACTTGTAAGATGACTAGGATGGTCAACTCACTCCATGTAGAGATAGGGCCCCCCTTGTGTGGTAGAGGTTTTCTGCCATGTGTCAACATCTTGACTAGTGTGTAAGTGAATCTTGACCTAAACGGTTATGACAGATTCCTATGATAGAATCTATAACGTGTAAGAGTCAAAAATGGAATGTTCTATGACAGGTGAAGACATGTGTCACAAGGCATCTTGGAAGAAGGCATATTTGGGCATCCCAAGGAGGGTTATGACATGCTGTAAGAGAATATGCTATTTTTAGCCTGTGTATGATAGATTTTCTTACAACTATAAAATATGATAGTTATGATTGATTCTATGACAGTCGTAAGAGTCGTAAGAGTATCTGTCATAGCCCAACTTGGGAATAGGCGACTTCTTTGGGATGGGGTGATATGACAAGTGTCATGAACACCCTGCAGTGTTGGACAAGTGTCCCTAGGCGTGGATTTTGGGCCATGAGGCCATGTTGGACGCCCATCTCAAGATAGGCTCATTTTTGCCTTGTAACTTCTATATAAACAGGTGTTTTGAGAGATGTAATATGTGATTGACGGGTACTATTATGCTACCGGATTATCTCCAGATACTAGTGTCAAAGACTCCTGCAACAACATTGGCTCTGTAACTGTACTGTAAACCTCATTGTTTAGATAATACATTTGAGTTGTGTTTTAGAGTGTGGGGTTTTTCACCTGTAAGGGTTTTCCCCACGTATATCTTGTCTCTCTCTTCTTCTTTCTTACATTCTTGTGTTGTGTTTTGCTGCAATATCTCCATTGTTGTGATAAACATTCTATAATTGTAAAGGTTAAAAAGAATTTGCACTCATCTCTCCTCATTAGATTAGTGTAGGAAGCGATTTCTGCACACCTAGCTTCCCTTCAGTTGGTATCAGAGCTTGATCACCTTTGGTCCTAGTTGTTGGGTAGGGGTTTTTTGAGCTAATCTTAGGTTGAGTGGGAGCTTTGTGTAGAGTATTATGTAACCTTGTTGCAGGAAAGAGATGACAAACACATCCAAAATATTAGAGGTGGAGAAATTCAATGGCACAAATTTTGAGTTATAGAAACTTAAGATGGAAGATATGCTTGTTGATTGTGACCTATGGGAAACCGTATCTGGTATAAAACCAACGACAATGGCACAACCTGATTGGGAGCTCAAAGATCAAAAGGCTAAGGGTCTCATAAGACTCAGTCTACCTGATTCTGTCCTATTAAATGTCCATGAGGAGAAGACCACGAAAGACCTTTGGAAGAAGCTGGGTGATGTTTATTAGGCCAAATCCCTGGTGAACAAGCTTTTTCTGAGAAAGAAGTTGTAGTCTCTGAGGATGGAGGATGGAGGATCTGTTGCAGATCACCTAAATGCTTTCAACATACATTAGTTGCACAATTGACATCCGTTGGTGTGAAGATGGAGGAGGAGGATTGTTGTATGACCTTGCTTTGTTCTTTGCCAGACTCGTGGGATCATCTTGTTATGGCTATTAGGAGCACCACATCCACATTCAAAATGGATGAAGTGGTATCTTCGCTGTTATCTGAAGAGATGTGGAGAAAGTCTTCTAAGGTAGCCAAAGAGGCTCTTGCGGTTCATGGAAGACCCAAGGAGAAAGGGAAAAAGAAGGACAAGAAAGCTAAGAAGGGTAGATCCAAATCTTGTGGGAGATCCAAATCTCCTAGAAAGTCCAAGGCTCTCTATTGGAACTGTGGCAAATCTGGGCATTTCTGAAAGGAATGCAAAGAGGAAAATAAAAAGAAGAAGAAAAATGCCCCAGATTCAGATTCTGACAAGTCACAAGATGATGGTGATGCCTTCATCGCAGCCCTGGCCACCCATGCATCTGATGATGTGTGGTTGATAGATTCTGGTGCATCATTCCACATGACCTCGCATTGAAGCTAGTTCACAAAGTATGAAGAGTTCAATGGTGGAAGAGTGTACCTAGGTGACGATTCTCATCTAAAGATTGTTGGTTGTGGAAGAGTCTCAATCCGATTCCTTGATGGATGAGTGAAGGGGATCACTAGGGTTATCCACATCCCAGGCTTGGTACAAAACCTACTTTCTATAAGTATGTTGAATGATGCAGGTGTGCAAGTTGTCTTTTCGAAGGATGGATGCAAGATGACTAGAGGATCTATGGTGCTTGTGAAGGGTACTTGGAGAGGTACTCTGTTTCAGCTGGAGGCATGCACTGCACAGTGCAATAGTTCTTTTGACTCAAATAAAAGAGCTATAGTCACTTCATCCCCACCATTTGAACAAGCAGTGAAGAAATCTATTGTAACAAATTCTGATGGTAGTGCATCTTGTGTACCCAAGGGTGCTCATGCTTTGGAAGTTAGGCTTCCTACTAAAAAGACAATGTTATGGCATATGAAATATGGCCACATTGGTGAGAAGGGTCTTAGAACCCTAAAAAATAAAAACCTCGTTGAGGGGTTAAATGATTGTAATCTTGAGTTTGACTTTTGTGAACATTGTATATATGGAAAGCAAAACAGTGTTCAGTTTTACTCTAGTTCTCACAAGTCTTCTAGTGTATTGGATCTTATTCATTCTGATGTGTTTGGTCCTGTTAGTGTTCCTTCAATTTCCAAATTTGTCTATTTTGTATCTTTTATAGATGATTACAATAGAAGGACATGGATTTATTTTCTCAGAAGCAAGACTGAAGTCTTTAGTTAGTTCAAAGAGTTTTAAGCTTTTGTTGAGAATCAAACTAGTAAAAAGATTAAGTGTTTGAGAATTGATAACGGTGGTGAGTTTTGTTCGGTAGAGTTTGATAAGTTCTGTAAAGAGCAAGGGATTGAAAGACATAAGACAACTCCATACACCCCGCAGGAAAATGGAGTTGCAGAGAGGATGAATAGGACACTGATGGAGAGCTCTAGGAGTATGCTTAGTGGAGCAAGCCTCGAACAAAAGTTTTGGGCTAAAGCTGTAGCCACTACTTGCTACCTGGTGAATAGGTCTCCTACATCAGCTCTTGTTGGTAAGACACCTATGGAGGTGTGGATTGGTAAGAAGCCTTCAATTAGACATCTTCATGTTTTTGGTTGTGAGGCATATGCACATGTGCTTAGGGAGAAATAGTCTAAATTAGAGAACAAGGCTGTTAAGTGTATTTTCATTGGCTATGGTGTCGGTGTGAAAGGATACAAGCTTTGGGATCCTGTGGCTGAAAATGTGTTGTATAACAGAATTGTTATTTTTAGAGAGCTAACACCTTCTGTTATTCTACAACCAGAACAGATAGAAAAGAAAGAGGATGTGGTTTAGTTTCCTTCTACCCCTGAGAAGACTGAACTGATAGACCCTGTGAGACCTAATGATGAGGAGAGCTCTAGCAGCTTTGAAAGCTTAGAAGAAGAAGCAGAACCTCAACCTCAGCCATTGAGGAGGTCTACACGAACAAGAAAGCAACCTGATAGGTTTGGTTATTCATTGCTTGATTCTAGTTGTGCTTTTGCCTTGCTTACTAACATTAATGAACCTAGAACTGTGACAAAGGCTATGGGCATGAAAGATGCAGGTTTCTGGAAGGAGGCCATGGAAGATGAGATGGCTTCTTTGGAGAAGAATAAAACATGGGACTTGGTGCCTTTGCTTGAAGGATAGAAACTTGTTGGATGCAAATGGGTGTTCAAGAAGAAATTCGGTGTAGATGACTGTTGAGAAGTACAAGGCCAGATGGGTTGCGAAGGGGTATTCACAAGTAGAGGGAATTGATTATGGTGAAATTTTCTCTCCCATTGCAAAGCTGACATCTATTCAGTTCCTATTATCTCTTGCAGCAGCTTATGACTTAGAGGTGGAGTAGATGGATGTGAAAACAACTTACCTTCATGGTGATTTGGAGGAAGAGATTTACATGTCACAGCCAGAGCATTACATAGAGATTGAAAAAGTCTTTGTATGGTTTAAAGTAGTCTCCCAGGATGTGGTATATGAAATTTGATGCCTTTGTGTTGTTCATTGGATGTCTAAGATCAAAATTAGATCATTGTGTTTATTACAAGTTTGACAACAATCGCATTCTCATTATTGCATTGTATGTTGACGATATGCTGTTATTTGGGAATGGTAAGAATATGATTTCTGATTTGAAGTCTCAGTTGTTAGCACAGTTTGAGATGAAAAATCTAGGGGCAGCCAGGTACATTCTGGGAATGGAAATCAGAAGAGACATAGCTAACAAAAAACTTTGGTTAAGCTAGAGTAAGTATGTGAAGACCGTGTTGGATAGGTTCAACATGGCAAATTGTAGACCATTGTGTGTTCCTGTTTCATTGGGGACAAAGTTGTCTGTTAGTGATTGTCCAAAATCTCCTAGTGAGGTGGATGACATGAGTAGAGTACCTTATGCTAGTGATGTTGGCAGTTTGATGTAGGCTATGGCCTGCATAAGACCAGACATTGCCCAAGCAGTGGGGGTCCTTAGTCAATTTATGGCTAATCCTGGACAGGTACATTGGGATGCAATAAAGTGAGTGTTTAGATATTTGAGGGGTACTTCTGAGTATTCCATATGCTATCATGGTAATCCTACAGGACCTTTGCATTCAGTTTGTATTCATGGATTTGTGGATTCTGATTGGGCGGGTGACATTGATAGCAGGAGATCCACCGGTGCTTACGTGTTTACTATGTTTAGTGGTGCAATTAGTTGGATGAGTAAGCGACAACCTGTGGTTGCTTTGTCCATGACAAAAGCTGAGTATATGACAGCAACTCATGCTTTTAAGGAAGCCATTTGGCTTAAGAGATTGTGCACAAATATTGGTGTTGATGCAGAACATATTACAATTTGTTGTGACAGTTGGAGTGTGATTTGCCTAGCAAAGAATCCAACTTTCCATGCCAAAACAAAGCATATTGATGTACAGTTTCACTTCATGCGAGAAATGGTAGAGGATGGGAAGGTAAATTTGGAGAAGGTAGACACTTTGAAGAATGTTGCGGATGCATTAACAAAACCAGTGGGCCCAGAGAAGTTCAGAGTCTATGGGCCTCTCAGCCTATAGCAGTTAAATCCTATTATTTCCATTGTCTCTTACAAGGTGTTCGACAAGTGGGAGAATGTTGGGAATTAAGGTGTCTCAACCTTGGTAATTCCTTGCATTTATTATTTGTAATGTATCTATTTATTTAACCTATGTTGTAATTTTGTTGCACATCCTATTTTGTCATTTAGTGTGAAGTGGCACGGTGAGTTGTCACTCCACTTGTAAGATGACTAGGATGGTCAACTCACTCCATGTGGAGATAGGCATCCCCTTTGTGTGGTAGAGGTTTTCTGCCATGTGTCAGCATCTTGACTAGTGTGTAAGTGAATCTTGACCGAAACGGTTATGACAGATTCCTATGACAAAATCTATGATGCATAAGAGTCGAAAATGGAATGTTCTATGATAGGTGAAGACATGTGTCACAAGACATCTTGGAAGAAGGCATCTTTGGGCACCCCAAGGAGGATTATAACATGTTGTAAGAGAATATGCTATTTTTAGCCTATGTATGATAGATTCTCTTATAGCTGTAAGATATGACAGTTATGATGGATTCTAGGACAGTCGTAAGAGTATCTGTCATAGCCCAACTTGGGAATAGGCAACTTCTTTGGGATGGGGTGATATGACAAGTGTCATGAACACCCTGTAGTGTTGGACAAGTGTCCCTAGGTGTGGATTTTGGGCCATGAGGCCATGTTGGATGCCCATCTCAAGATAGGCTCATTTTTGCCTTGTAACTTCTATATAAATAGGTGTTTTGAGAGGAGATGTAGTATATGATTGACAGGTACTATTATGCTGCCGGATTATCTCCAGATACGAGTGTCGAAGACTCCTTCAAGAGCATTGGCTCTGTAACTGTATTGTAAACCTCATTGTTTAGATAATACATTTGAGCTATGTTTTGGAGTGTGGGGTTTTTCACCTGTAAGGGTTTTCCCCACGTATATCTTGTCGAGCTCTCTTCTTCTGTCTTACATTCTTGTGTTGTGTTTTGATACAATATCTCCATTGTTGTGTTAAACATTCTGTACTTGTAAAGGTTAAAAAGAATTTGCACTCATATCTCCTCATTAGATTAGTGTAGGACGTGATTTCCACACACCTAGCTTCCTTTCAATTGGAGGATGGCAACACCACCTCTTGGCTACACCCAACTTGGAGGAGAAGTCCCTGTACTCAAAATGGTTCAATTTCCTAGGACCATTCAAGTGTAAAGTTTTCCATCCTATTAAGAAGTAGAAGAAGAAGAAGAAGATTTATACCACTAGGATGACATATATGAACATGTTCTAGAAGAAATTGATGATGAAAAAGATAAAGAATATGAGCTCATAAGTTTTGCTAACGACTTAGAACTACCCTCTACCATGATGAGACCATGGAATGATAGGAGAAATAAAGGAAGCGGATCTCCTTTTACATCAAATGCATTCATGCGTTGAGGTCACCCTCCTTTCAGTTCTTTCACTTAGATTGTATGTTTCTGGTAAGAAATCTTGAGCTTCTGTTGGTGTTGTTGGTCTGCTATTCACCTCAATAGAAAATAATATAAATGTTGCAATATATATAGAAATGATAAAACCCTTAAGGTAGGGAAACACCATATAATATCCACTTCAAGGGGGGAAACCTCCTAATAGAGAATAAACTCCAATAGTAATCTCTAATATGTCTTTCACTTGTGAAGTCATTACAATGCATAAAGTTTTTTCTAAAGACAACTACTATTATCCCATGCATGTGGGATAAATACTTTATTCTAACTAATTAGTGGGATGACTTACAAAGCATATGCATCCCACTACATTATTTATTACTATCTAATACACTATAATACTATACCTCTAGGTGCATTACATTCTACCCCCCTTAAACATGAAAGTACGTAGCATATGACAATCTACGAGTTTTATAAGAAAATAGTTCATTTACATTACACAACAAAATATGTTTTTCCCCAAAGCCTGAGGATCAAATTGAAGCCCATCCATGCATCTTTTTTCTTTGTTTGCATATGAGCATGTAAAACAACTTAAATATGAGGAAGTTTTGATAACATTGCACTACGATGAACATAATGAACTCATGCACACTATTGGATGATGTTTATGCTCAAGGGAATCATATGGATCTATGCATGGCTCAACCAAGAAAATATCATCTATCATGAACATGTGATTAAAAGTGTCCAATGCTAGTTGAGATGAAGAAAATACCATTTGTGAAGAATTTTTGATACTAAATGGAAGATCAAAGAATTTCTCTATAGAAAAAAATTCTCTTCCATATCATCTTTTTTGGCAAGCTTAGAAAAAATAGGAGAATCATCAAACTTAGGCTGAAAATAATTGTCATCATGTAAGGGAGATTCTTTAAAAAGAAGCACATTTAATAAATTATTCTCACCCAACTAAAATAAATCCTCATACCATTCTATGCAACTATCCTCCAAATCTAACCATACATATATGCCAGTTTACCTTAGAATGAATATAATATTGATCATATGCATGCTTAAATTTCTCAAAAGAATCTTTTATTTCTTTCCTAATTGGCGAATTGTATCTTTGATTTGATCCAGGGCTTCCAAAAATTTAAGTGTTGCCATGAACTAGGGTTTGGAAAAATATTTTTTCAAGAAATCTTCTTTTCTTCCATAGATTTGAAAGAAAAATAATATAGAAAATTAGATTTAAATATTTCTATCCACTTGCAAAAAATAGAAAGTGATTTCCTCACCCAGATTGCAAGATATGATTTTTTTTTCTAAAATCATGTGTAATTTTCTTATGAAAAATCAGAATCGTAGGGTCAACTTCAGATTGCCATATCTCCCCTTGATATTTTTAATGTAGCCACTTTTCAGAAAGCTCTTGAAGTTCCCTTTCCAATGAATCCAGATTCACCTTTTTTGAAGACCTATGTGAGACACATGACTCTCTGCAACAAATTCACCTTAAATGGAAAAATCATCAATAAAAAATTCTTCCCACTTTTCCTTGGAAAGAGCTCTGATACCAAATATTAAGAACCTCAATAGAAAATAATAGAAAGATGCTGCAATATAATTAAAAAATGATCAAACCCTTAAGGTAGGGAAAAACCATACAATTGCCACTTTGAGGGGGCCAACCTCCCAATAAAGCATAAACTCCAATAGTAATATCCAAGATGCCTTCCACTTGGGAAGTCATTAGAATATATAGAGTTTTGTTAAAGACAACTGCTACTATCCCATGCATGTGAGATAAATACTTTAGTCTAACTAATGAGTGGGATGACTTACAAAGCATATGCACCCCAACACATTATTTATTACTACCTAATACACTATAATACTATACCCCTAGGTACATTACACATCTAAGGGTGGTGGTTCCCAATCATGAATAGATTTGCAAAGTGAGATTTTAGGAGTTCAAAGGTGGTTTTTACACTAAGTTTAAGATAGATGATCTCATAAAATAGTTTGATTAAAGAAATAATAAGGTGGAAAAGTGAAGGGGATGAGGGGTATGTGGAAGGGGTCAACACCTAGGACCAAGGGACGAAATCCATTAAACAATAGGTCACAAAATCAAACACATGAAAGGGGTCAAAGGGACATGACCAAGGATGATGACAAAGAGGGTCGAAAAGGGGTTAAAAAACACACATGATAGGATAAATAAAATGAGTGCAACATGAAACATAAGAGATTTACAATTTGTAGTTTGCAACTTTATTGCAAATTGCAAATTGGGTTTGGATTTTGGTTTGCAAATTACAAACTGGGCTCGAACTCGAGTTTGCACAAAAGCACTAAAATACTTGTTTTGATCAATTTCACTTCTACAAATTACAAATGTAGTTTGAGTTAACATTGCAGCATATACATTTGATCTCACAAAGATCAATTTTTAAAAAATCAAATATACTCCTTTTTAAGGATATTTCACATGTGTATGTTTTCACCTGCCAAGATGAAATACAAATTCAAAGGTGTCATTCTAGCATCCAAAATTTTAACTAACCTAACAAATGTGGTAGACATTGATGTGGGACATGTCGAGTTAGAAGAATTTCATAAAAGGACGAGCATAGATACTAGGGTTAGTCAAAGAACTCAAAACTTGAAATTGAGTGGACTAGTGCAAGCTATCAGGTTTCTAGTAACTGTCTAATATGTGGACTTAGTTATGACATGTGCACAACGTTACAACCCCAATCTCAAGGAAATTAGAAATGCAAATAGGAATGCAGTGTTGTTAATACAACCACAATACATTGAAGAGATGTTTGGACTCACCACTAAAAGGAGTATGCCAAAATCACTATGGAGTCCTCCCAGAAATATTATGATGATCACTTGAGAAATTGTCTAGAGGTCATAAATGAGAGTTGGCTTACTAAACCAAAATACTGGTGGAAGAATGATGTTTGATGAAATTCAAGATAGGAGCGTACTATGATAAGGTGTTGTACAACATTGCACCAATGAATGTATGCCATCTATTATTGGGAAGGCCTTGCCAATTTAGTAAAAGTGTTGTATATGATGGGAGAGTTAACACATACACAATTTCGAAGGATGACAAGAAACACAAGTTAATTTTTCTAAAAGAGACTGCAAAGCAGTTTCATAATAGTGTCTGAGTTTGCATTGGGGATGAGTGTTATGCATTGATTCCAAGGATCTATGACACCACAAGCCTATAAAAAAAATCATAATTGTAGAGGAGATACCACAGAAGATGGAATATGGGAGAAGAGGTCACCAAAGGGGAGTTGTCTAGAGAACAAGGTAGATGAGGAGATATAGATTTAGGAACATGTGATAGTGGAAGATATAGTAGGAAGTAGTATAGAGGAGTATGTGGTACTAGATAATAAACTAGACAAGGTGAATGATAGGTGTAGGAAACAAGTTGATGAAGGTAGAAAAGGCAAGAGGATTGCGAATGAAAATAGGCTAGGAGGATGTGGTGTAGAAGATGATTGGTTGAATAGAGTACCATAACTGCAAAAGATGAGGCTTGATGAGATGAAAAACAATGTAGAGGAAGGAAGAACATAGGATAGATCACTTGAGGCATACCTAAAGAGATGGAAACAATAGGTCAAAGAAGTTGTAGGTTGGAAGTCCTAGGTAGGGGCAGACTGTCTTGGAAAATCATGGACTCAAATTTTATTAGCCCTAGGTGTCTAATGTAGGAGCATCCTTGGATGTAGAGACAATCTTGTATCATCGAAAAACATATTTTTTTAGTTCATTTGTTTGTTTTCTAGTTTTAGTTGTCAGATAGTTACAAGGGAAGCCACTGCATTTTACCACATGTTGAGATTTGGTTTCATAGTTTTGTGAGTATGTTTTATAGTGATGAATGGATGTTGTATCCATATTCCAGAGGAATTGGACCACCAAAAGGGCATAATTCAGTTCATGAACATCTACTAAGTTGATAGACTCAAGCATGGTTGTAACGTTTCTCACTTGCACTGATTTATTCAGACTTTGCACTAGGAAAGAAATACATGTGAAGATTCATTAAACTTAGGAGGATGTATGTTGAGCACTGCATGGGAATTTCCCATTATATTATCACTGTATGGACTTAGAACTTGTTATCGCTAGCTAACACATGTTTCATGTGGCCTAGAGCTTTGCACCACTTTGTAGCCAATGTAGATCATCTTTGAGGCTTGGGATTGCTATATAAACATGGCTTGTGATCAATTGAAGACATCATCATGGGGAATCAAGTATGAGAGCAGAGGAAATGAAGTCAAAGAGGAAGAGTGTGAGCATGGGGAAGAGAGTTTGAAATAGAGTTTGATATTGAGAATGAAGATGTGAATAGTGTAGCATGTAGGAATGTAATAGGTTTATTTAGTGTAGTATAATTTCATTTTAGTAATCAAATGTTGTATCCTAGCATGTAGGAAGCCCACTACAGAAAATTGTAATCATCCAAATTTGAGAAATCAATAAAGTTTTATGTTATTGTTTCTATGATGCAAACTATTATTGATTCGGTGAGGGCTATTCACACTGATCTAGACACCTTCCGCTCATGGTGGGAAGAGAGGAGGTGGTTTTATGAGGATGGTCTCTCGTATAAAGAGATCAATGATCTGCATGTTACAAAAAATATGATTGCCCCATTTTCATTGATCCCTCCACAAGGCAACAAATAACACCAAATAAAAAGAGAATTTCAATAAAATGGTGCACCCATTAGCAGATAGCTGATAACTTTTGGGAGATGACGCAAACAAAATTCTACCCTCTCACAAGACAACAAACTCTTCCTCACAAATTTAAAAACACACAATAGGCAATTAGATGCCCACAAACTCAAATATCAATGACACCAAGATTGCAACAAAACCACTAAATTTTATTCAAATTCACTTCACAATCAAAATATACATCTAGAGAGACATTACATATATGGACTTCAATTGGCCTTCTCAACTACACAACTTTTACTTACACTAGTTCTATATTCTCCTTTGCCCTTTGTTTGGTTCTTTCTTCTTAGAGTTTATGATACTGGCAGTGATCTTAATTCTTCCTATCCTCTCCTCTAGCAATTGATTACCAATTTCTTTTACTTTCCTCCTTTATGGTAACGATCCTTCCCTCCCTTTCTTTGGCTACTCCTCTACCTCTTTTCTATTAGATTTTTCTACCACATTGAAAGAAAAATGCCCAGCCATATGACTATAGCGCTTGAGGCCAATAGCCTCCTTCCCATTCCATGGTAAATAGAAGGTGAAGTGTTCTCTTCTATTTTATATTGCAGATATTTAAAAAAAAAGAAACTTTCATAAGTGTTGAAAAATTTGAAGTATGTATGCTGTGATCTTTGCTGAAGTGGCACTTCATATCCCATGCCTAAGTCTCCTCTGAAATCTGCCATAAGTATTTTGAAATGAGTGTTGAAAACTGCCAGCAAACATGGTGCTTCTGTGTGCTAATTTTTGGCATTTAGTAAATCTCCCTTAAAAGGCATTACATACCTTCTTTAGTGCCTCATCTCACATGCTACGTAGGTATTAATATCTAATAAAAAAATCTGCATTTAATTATAAAGTGCAGCCTTCAAATAAGGTACCATTCAACACATTTCCCACATAGACTTTTAATAAAATCTTCTTTATTCTTAGTACCCCAAATCTTAACGCCTCTCATTACTTCTCATTTAGGCACAACATTAATACCAATATCTATTTTAGGGATAGAAGAGATATTACAGTAGAGTTTGGCACCTCCAATTATTTCAATTTGTTTTAAATTTTGAAACGACAACTTCTAAAATTGGTGCTTCTCATACCTTGTCAAAAATATACTTATTAAATTCTCCTTCAAATTACCTTGACAGAAAAAATATGCAGAAACAAGGGCTTTATAATATCCCTTTTGATTTTACTCAAAAAAAAGTGGAGAATTTTCAATTATGCGACTTCCACAAGCTCCGCCAACTGCTGGAAATCAATGTTTTACATAACTTTTTACTAGAAGCTCGAAACCTCGCCAAAACTGACAGGGATGAGTGTATTAGCATTCCTAAGACTTCTTCCAATTTATTCGATCCCAAGTGCCACAAAATTCTATATTTTGCATTTTTGCCAAACTGTCAGCATAAGTCAGAAAACATTAAAATCTTTGAAACCTTCGTGTGTAATTCTATGATGGAATAAAAAATCTTCTTGTCGAAGGATTTTCCATGAGACTTCACCAAACTCCCAAAACAATTTTTTTACAGAGACTGACTTCATGCACACCAGGACTGAATTCAAGCAAGACTACCAAACTACCTCCTTGACTGTGCCAAACACACATAGTGCCGAGAAAAGTCATTAGAACCCAACAAACCAAACAAAATTGAAAATTAAACCTACAATTGTTTCTGGTTGATCGGATTGCTGATTCACCTGAAATGCTCCTGCATCAGACATGCTAGGTAGAAAATTTGTGAGCATAGGCTCACAAAGCAGAGTTGAGTAGTTGAACTACCCATTTAGGTTGTAATCAACCTACAATGAACTCCATTGCTATGTGATGTGCACATGATCAATTCTTCTTTCTCTTCTTCCAGCACCATGCCAGAACAACCATCATCTTCTTCCCACAACTCCATTCACCACTCCTTCCTCTTCTCATGGATTCACATCCACCATAAACCATCCTCCTCCACCAAATGTTCTCTACTCTCCTCTCCTTCATGGTATCCAACCCACCACAAACCGACCACCTCCACCAAATTACACCTGCATCATCATCCACAACCTCTATATACAAATATGCAACGTCTACATACAAATATGCAACTGCTATTTCATCCTTTACAACAACATTCTCTTCTACTCTCACAATGTAAGAATAATCACAAATGAAATTAAAATGTTCATGATTTACCTCTTTTTCCTTCACCACTACAACATCATCTTCTTCGTCCTTCATTGCAACATTCATTTTCATTCCTCCATCAGCAAGCTTATCAAACCACTCCTTCTCTAACACCAAAATTTGCTACAATAATTCATCTTTGTCTTCACTTTTCGCTATAACACCCTTACACTCCATCGCTGCCATCTCAATCTCCTCATTCTACTACCCACCTCTACATCTTCAACTGCTGCTGCAAACAATTCTTCATCTTCCTCTTCTTTATTCTTTTCCTTCATGCCTTCTTCATGGCATGCCTTCACTGTGACCTCATCCCTCGTAATCTCTTCATGCTACAATGCTTCCAACCTATCCACACTCATAGTTATATTCGTCATCATCATCAAAATTTTTCTCTCTTGATATTGTTTCCAACCTTCCCATAACACAGGCTTCCTTACGAATATCCTCATGCTGCTGCAATCTTCCACACATCACACTCTTCACAATATGCAATTCTTCGTGGCTCTCTAGATTTTACTTGCTCAGGACTCCTCTCTACCTGCAACAATCTTTTGATCTCTCCACAACCGCTTCACTCTCTCTTTCTACCCACAGGTCCTAGCATAGGCTGCCTCACGTTCGACGCTTTACCTATGCACTCAATACCACTAGCTCTGATACCATTTGATGCAAATAAAATTCTTCCCTCTCACAAGACAACAAACTCTTCCTCACAAATTTGAAAACACACAATAGGCAATTAGCTGCCCACAAACTCAAATATCAATGACACCAAGATTGCAACAAAACCACTAAATTTTATTCAAGTTCACTTCACAATCAAATATACATCTGGAGAGACATTACATATATGGACTTCAATTGGCCTTCTCAACTACACAACTTTTACTTACACCAGTTCTATATTCTCCTCTACCCTTTGTTTGGTTCTTTCTTCTCAGAGTTTATGATATTGGGATTGATCTTTATTCTTCCTATCCTCTCCTCAGGCAGTTGATTACCAATTTCTTTTACTTTCCTCCTTTATGGTAGCAATCCTTTCCTCCCTTTCTTTGGCTACTCCTCTACCTCTTTTCTATTAGATTTTTCTACCACATTGAAAGAAAAATGCCCAGCCCTATGACTATAGCGCTCAACCAATAGCCTCCTTCCCATTCCATGGTAAATAGAAGGTGAAGCATTCCCTCTTCTATTTTATATTGAAGATATTAAAAAAAAAACTTTCATAAGCGTTGAAAAATTTGAAGTATGTATGTTGTGATCTTGGCTAAAGTGGCACTTCATATCCCATGCCTAAGTCTCTTATGAAATCTACCATAAGTATTTTAAAATGGGTGTTAAAAATTACCAGCAGACATGGTGCTTCTATGTGCTAATTTTTGGCATTTAGTAAATCTACCTTAAAAGGCATTACATACCTTCTTTAGTGCCTCATCTCACATGCTACGTAGGTATTAATATCTAATAAAAAGAATCTGCATTTAATTATAAAGTGTAGCTTTCAAATAAGGTACCATTCATCACATTTCCCACGTAGACTTTTAATAAAATCTTCTTTATTCTTAGTACCCCAAATCTTAATGCCTCTCCTTTCTTCTCATTTAGGCACAACATTAATACCAATATCTATTTCAGGGATAGAAGAGATATTACAAGAGAGTTTGGCACCTCCAATTATTTCAATTTGTTTTAAATTTTGAAATGGCAGCTTCTAAAATTGGTGCTTCTCATACCTTGTCAAAAATATACTTATTAAATTCTTCTTCAAATTACCTCAACAGAAAAAAATATGTAGAAACAAGGGCTTTATAATATCCCTTTTGATTTTACTCAAACAAAAGTGGAGAATTTTCAATTATGCGACTTCCACAAGCTCCGTCATCTGCTGGAAACCAATGTTTTACATAACTTTTTACTAGAAGCTTGAAATGTCACCAAAACTGACAAGGATGAGTGTATTAGAATTCCTAAGACTTCCTCCAAATTATTTGATTCCAAGTGCCATAGAATTCCATATTTTGTATTTCTGCCAAACTGCCAGCACAAGTCGAAAAACATTAAAATCTTCAAAACCTGAAGGTATTTGCTCACAAAACCTTCACATGTAATTATATGATGGAATACAAAATCAGTCTGTCAAAGGATTTCGATGAGACTTCACCAAGCTCCTGGAATAATTGTTTTACAGAGACTAACTTCACGCGTGCCGGGATTGAATTCAAGTAACACTGGCAAACTGTCTCCCTGACTGTGCCAAACAAACCAAACAAAATTAAAATTAAACCTATAGTTGTTTTTGGTTGATGCGGATCGCCGATTCACCCAGAATGCTCCTGCATCAGGAGCGGTGGTGGATGGTCTTTGACCATCCACCACATGCTAATTATGAGGTTCCCTTATATTTTTTGAAAAATTATGGGTTGTGTTTGTGATGGGCTTAAAGCCCAATTATTTTGATATCAGATCATTTCAGGGCGTGGGTGGTGGAATGCCACAACATAGACCAAGGGCACGTGTCAATCCAAATCGACGTTTGCCCCCTGTACCAATTGTTCCTTCTCTGCCCTCTATTCCTGTGCCCTTTCACCAGCGCATAGTCGTATCGGCACTCAGAGCGTTATTCTTGAACTCTGCGATGAATACATGTACACTGATTTATTCTGTGACTAACTCACAATGCTTTCCAATTTTTCCATCCTTTAATGGATATTGAACATTGTTGAACCTCTTCACATCCACTAATTGTTGTCCAAAATCATGTGAACTACTTTCATGCATGCATTCTCCTAACAATGAAAGGTTACCACATCTATTGCATTGTCCAGAAACACATGGTTTTGAAAAAAAGAATTGTCCATCAGTTGTTTCACAAAGTACACTTGTTATAAACTCCTTAATTGTTGTAGGTGGCATATTAATACCACATTCCTACATAATTTGGTTAGTATGCAAAGTACAATGTATATATCAAAAAACATCATAATAATAATAAAATTGCACATGAGTTTTGCAACAAAAAGAGATTCGTTGCTTATTAATCTTGACATACCAAGGTTTACATGGGTGAGTGCAGTATCATGATGGGTCAAACACTACTCCTAAGTGGCAATATAAATGTGAAAAACAGACTTAAGTAACTCCATGTCCAAAATTGAATAAGTTATCTACACAATATAGAAATAAGGTAGTAATAAAAGTTGTAAGAAGTTGAATGTAGTCTATGGGATACTACTTTGTTTTTGAAAAATTTAAAAATAGTTTTGGTGAAAATTGAATATTTCAATGAAGCATTACTAAATTTTTTTAGAAAAATGTAAAAGTAGGTGTCATTTCGGCCAACCTAAGTATGAGAAAATAATAATATTTTTCCTCCAAGATTTGGATTTAAGTAAAGGACACATGAGCGAATATGACACATATTTTTTTGAATTTTTTAAGTAAATAAATAATTATTTATGAATTTTTTACTGTGACTTTTTCAAAATATTAAAAATTAATTTTCTAGCCAATCTAACTTGGTCAAAAATATATGAAACTCAAATATTTTAAATTTTATTGTATACCCAATAAATCCTAGAGTGTGATGCATCTTTTGTATTTAAAAAGGGATTAATATGTTGAAAGTTATGGATGTTTTTCAATATGTATATCTATAAGAAATCAGATATAGTGTATGTAGACAAATAATAATAATTACCTATTAAAATTATTATGAGGCATATATTATATTTTTAGAATCTTAATAGCTTCCTCTATAAACCTTTTTCATTTTATTAAATTTAGTTACAAAAAGTCTATCAGCTTCAAAGATGAAATTGTGGAAAATTTTAGGATAACACTAAATAGGTGGTTTTGCCAGTTTCTTTGGCAAGTTTTGGGACTCCCACTTGCCTAAATATGAGGTAATCCCAAGGCATTTTAGAGGGAATCCATATTTTATCTAGAAATATTAACACCCTTTCCATTCAAATCTATATATTAGTCTAAATGTTAGCAATTTTTCATCCAACAAGTTTTTTTCCATTGCCATTGTTTGGCCCATCATGATCTCGCAGTCATCTACATTTCTCAAATGATCTTTGACTTATGCTAAAAATTTATATAACTTAATCATCTAGAAATTTTCTATATAATTCTATTTGAGTCATGTCTAAAAGATGTTTTAGATGAGGATCACGATTTTTTGACCCCACCCTTAAGTTTAAAACATCTCTACATTTGATGAAACCCTCGTATTATCATGCCAAAAATTTTCAATCAAAGATAGGTAATTTCATTATTTAATTTCATGTCAGACCTTGGGAGTCTACCACTAAAAGTCCAACATTGGTTAATTGGATTATCTTCAATACTTACTCTTCTCTTTGCTGCTCTTCTTAAAGTTATAGCATGCACATTTAAATCTCCACTTGTTTTACTTATCATTCTTTTGCTCACAACTGATTTATTAACTAAAGTAGTTGTTATTTCTTGACGTGCTACATTCTTATCCTTAGATCGACTAGTTTTTCCAATAGAACCAATAGCATTAGCAACACTAGACATAACTTGTTCCATTGATTCATCCACCTTTTTGGGTTTTACAAATATGCCTAATTTTTTCATTACTTTTCTCATTTTTGACATTCTCATCAATTGTAATATAAGTTGGCATTGAAATCCAAGAGTTTTTCTATAAAAAAATAGTTTGTATAATCGATTTGCATGGGTTCGAATTTGTCTCCAAGATATCTTACCATGAAGATCCTTCAAAACATTACTTTCAATAAAAAAAAAAATTTATTTTCACTCATACAAGGGTTTTAATTGTCATTTTTTATTGTCTTGTTTGTAATAGAAGAATTTATCTCAACAATGTTATATCCAGCTTGCTTTAAATCATTAATCTCATTATCATTCAAGGGATTTGAAGACATACCTGGATTCGTTCTTATATTTGCATTTTTCATATTTTTGACCTCTTCCACATTTGCATATTCTACATTCACTTCATCCATATTGGTCTCTTCAATGTTCACCTCTTGAATGTTCTCCTCTTCAATAGTCATCAAACTGGATGCTACATCATTCTTCATTTTTTTAATCCTCTCTCTCCTATCTCTTTATCGTTTTGCCTCTTTCTCTCGATGTGTTTCAATTTCTTTAAGTGTCATAACCTTCCTCTTCTTTTTTTGTTGACGTTTATTTAATCCCATGATTACCAAAATGTGTTGATAAAGTTAATAAATAATATTGTATTATACTTAGAGTTGGATTCCTTCTTAAAATTTATGAAACACAAGTAGATGTAGATCTTTTGTTCAATATGATATTTGCTTGATATTTGTTTGATATCTCTAAAAATTGAATCCCTGTAAAAATTGGATCTTCTACTCCTTTCCATTTGAAAATGCTCCTTATGATTGAATCCCTGTAAAAATTGCATAAAATATGTCTTGTTGAGAGCTTGAATTGACACCTGCATCTAAAAAATCACAGAATTCATCGCTATCAGCCATACTGGTAAAAAGGAATGTTGCAGAGTATCTGTCGTACTACGAATTTATGAAAAAAAAAAAAGTCTAGATAAGAAACGGGTGCCCGTTTAGAAATGAGTACCCATTATTTTTAAAACGGGTACCTATTTGTAATGGGCACCCGTTATGAATGGGTACCCATTTATAAACAGGTACCCATTTTTAATAATTTCAAATTGCAAACCTACTAATTTGCATTGGTTTCAAGCTTGGTAAAGGTTTGGAAACCCAAGCCTTAGCATTGGACCCGCAACTAGGAGACCACAAAAATAATAAGAGAAAAAACTAGTTTCACCACTGTGGCTGACAACTTTTTTTTAGAATATTTTAACAAAATTAAAACTCATTGTAGATTTGAAAGTATAGTTTTCAAATATGTAATTTTTTGTACTATTGGACATAATTTTCTATTTATTAATTATTTTCTAAACAAACAGACTCATAAACTTGAAGTAACATATGTTACTATTTTTTTAATAACTTTTGATTTTGAAAGTTTCTTGAAAAAAATTTATGTCTGACCAATCTAGATATCATTCTCTACATGATGAATTTTTTTTTAGTGAATTGATTATTTTAGCTCAAATTATGTTGGCCATACACGCGGAGTTTTAAAAAGCACTAATTATATATATATATATATATATATATATATATATATATATATATATATATATATATATATATATATATATATATATATATATATATTACAAAAAAATATCTTGACCAAAATTTAACATCATGTGCATCTTTCCACAAAAGGAATTAGAGAAATACCTTCATTTAGGTCAAATTATGTTGGTTGTACACATGCATGCTTTGGCAAAAAATAGGGGATTTTTAAAAAGCCAATTTTTGTACATCCAATAAAAAACCAACTTTCATCATAAAAAATTACATATTTGAAAACTAGAAACAAAATCCTATATTTCTTATTTTTATATCATATTAATATTTTATGTGCAAGTGCTTCAAATTGTCACTTCAATTATGACAAAATTTGAAAAACATGAAAAACACTGCCACTTTTTGGCAAAAAAGTGAACTCATCTTCTTGCACTTACCCCACTCCTAGTGGCTAAACTTTAGATGTAAGACCTGATAGACATAAATAAGACCTTTAGGCATTATATGTAAGACCTATGGGCATTATATGTAAGACCTATGGGCATTTTTTATTATAGAAGTCCTTTGAGTGCATATTGTAACTCTTCTTTTGATAATTCTTCCACTAGTAAAAGTATTGTATTATATGAGACAGGTATGGGCACTATGTAATGAACCTAGGGGAGGCTAGTTTGAGGAGTCTCAGGCTCCAATAAAAACTTTATAAGACCTCATTAAAAGCATCATTTTAAAACACTGGATTATAAATTATGACAAGATGACTTCCATGTAGTTCATAATGCATGATCTTCATTTTATCATATATTTGTGTCCTTGTTTATCTCTATCAAAGATGACCTAAGTTACTAGGGTACTTCATTTCTTTTATATAAATTGATAGGTTTTGCCCCTTATTAGTATTAAGGGGAGAGTGTTAGAATATAATGTTATTAGGGATCATACCCGTATAGCATTTATAAATTTTTCTAATATAAGGTTATAGAACCATACATTTATTATATGTTCTATAAAACATATACCATTTAATAATCAATAATATAATAAACTATTAGCTTATTATTTTTTTATAAATGATAGTTTTGAATAGGTGTGACTAGTACCCCTCTAGGTATTTTTCCACCCCTTCTCCTATATTTAAGGAACTCCTCTCATTGAGAGAAAATACAATTTAGATATTTATAGTGAGTTCTATCACTATGTGCAAGAGGTATTAATGGCCATGTGGAAGTGAGAATTGATATCCCTAGGTTCTATCTATAATTTTATAGACAAAGATTTGTAAGTGTTTTATAATTGAATGATGCTTTGTGGGGTTTTTTACCCAAAAGGGTTTTCTCCATCTATATATTGTGTAATATGTTGAATCTATGCATCTTGTAATTCTTATTTCATTTATTATATTTTATATGTGATGATTAGTAACCTAAGATCCTAATTTATAACAAATAATGATATGTGAAAAACTTCATATTTATCCAAGATATTAAACCAATGTACAATAGTACATATAAATACAAAGAGTTGTAACCACCTTTCAACCACCCAAGTAACCAACCCTTAATTGGATGTGATTAACTATAACAAATATGAGACATAAAACATAAGAGGAAAATACATAGGGATAGAATATCAAATAAAGTGAACATATAACCATCAATCCCCGTGTTATCCAAAGTCAAGATAGACTAATGATTAGCATGGAGATATGTGAACATGTGAATGCAAATATGCCAAGAATCCCCCTGTAATATGAAGTCTCCAATTAGCTACTTGTCTCTATAAAACTAAAAAATCATTATGATATCAGTGCATGTAATCCATCTCTAACTCAATAAGGATTCACACTCACTTATATGTGTCCTAATGAACCATGTGCCAAAGAGAGCAAAAATTGACAACTCAATCCAATAAACCCCAAAACTGTGTTATAAAACTATTTGAAAATGTGAACCTATCCTAGTCCATGAAGGTCTTGAACTCAATAAAGGCATGTCAACACTAAACACACTACTCCTCTTGTAGAACAAAGTTTCTATCCAAATATGATGATTTAGGTCCTCTCACCAACAATCTCCCAAAAATGGTGAATTTGCATACTCCAATCATCGATGCAGTCACCCTACAGTCAAAGATAGTCAATTTATAGTTGACCATTCATGAGTCACTCTCATTACTAGTGCTCACTCTAATCAAAGATGATCAATCTATAGTTGACCATCTATGAGTAACTCTCATCATTGGTGCTCACTCCAAATCATGACCATGCATAGTTATCAAAAAATAACTCATCTCTATCTATAGTGTCCAAAAATCTATAATCTACAATCTTAAAATCTCAATCAAACTAGATGTCTATAATCTTCGAACTTGTCACATGGCCCATCCTCAACTTTGTAATATTTAAGACCCAACAATGTCTAAAGCTATCACAAGCAACAACCAAGGAAAAATTTGAACTTGATCAACAATGTCACACAAGTGTGGGTTTGCCACTACACCAAAACTTGCAAGTTTTAGTGAACTTTCTAAACCAACATCTTCACCTAGACCTAGAGTGGTGGTTAGTCCATGAGATCAATTATTAGAGGTGTGGTGGTTAGTCCAACACCCCCCTCTGATGCAATTCAGGGAATTGAACCTAGGTTGTGTCTCTGATACCATTTGTGGGTTTGTTGTTACACCAAAACTTGATGCAACTCAGGGGAATTGAACCTGGGTTGTGGTTCTGATACCATTTGTGGGTTTTTCGTTACACCAAAACTTGCAAGTTTTGGTGTAATAAAAAACCCACAAATGGTATCAAAGCCACAACCCAGGTTCAATTCCCTTGAGTTGCATTGGAGGGGGGGTGTTGGACTAACCACCACACCTCTGGGAATTGATCTCATGGACTAACTGTCACTCTAGGTCCATGAAAAGAATAACAATTGGTATCAAAGCTAGGCTAGGAGACACAAGCACTTGCAGTGTGGCTTAAGGGGGTGTTGGAAATAAGCCACACCCAGATTGACCATGGGCTGGCCACAAGGGGCTAGTAGCTCAGTTGGTAGAGCACTCCAACAACAAAGGGAAGGTCCTAGGTTCAAGTCCTAGCTGATCCATATGAGTTGTAGCTCAACAACAAGTAACAAATTTGTAAAATATTTTAAACATACGCCAATAATCTTTGTGAAGTCTCCACTCAAATTTGCACAAGATTCCCACCTAGTAGATGAGAGAGGAGAATACCAACGATGGTCCCCCTACAAGGGAAGCACATTAAAGAAATAACAATGCAAGATTACTAGAAACAATCTTATAGGACAATTGCATAAGCATTAAAATAAATCATAAAAATTCAAATCACCAATGGAATCTTGAACCCATACTAAATCCATAACATCTTGAAAAAGATCACTAACATCACAAGTAGGAGCATCAATAGCATAACATATTCTCATTTGTAGCATCTGGTACAATCTCTTATATATCTAAAGAAGCATCTAATGTCTCCCCAACAACTATTTCAAACAAGGGATTTGCAACACATAACATAGGTTTGGACACATACTTATGAAAATAATGATTTACAATAGAAAGAATCATGAGTATGATGACCACATGAAGAACATGGATGTAATTCAAAACAAGAAACGGACTTATGACCACAATGACCACAATATGAGAATAGTCTAGGTTGAACCAATTTGACTCCACTCACATTCATAGGTGAAGACTCAATAAGACCTGGATTTAGGGTTCCACTAGAAACAAAGTGGTTAGATTTGGAATAATTAGGAACATATGATCCTACAAAACCTTTGTAACCAAGACTACATTTTCCCTTGTTTATTTTCTAAGATTCCTAGATTCTCATAATGAGTTTTGACTGAGAAACAATATAACCAGACATTTTGCCAAATTTAGACACAGGTTTTAACAAAAAAAAATTAGACACAACAACCTTATTTTGTAATAGAGGAGGGGACTCCACACTTTTTGTTAAGGACATTTTGTTTGCACCTACCCTTTGAGTTGAACTATTAGAATAAGGGACATATTTCTACCTAACATCTTTCTTTATGTGGACAAACTAGGTGTCTATATGTCTTGTAACTGATTAATTTATTTTCTCAACATGTATTGGTTGTAAACTTTCATAAAAGATGGTTGATATTGTTGCTAGCATTCTAAGATCAACTCTACCTCATTTTTTGTGCTTATAGTAATTTACAAAGATAATATGCCATCAAAGTATAATGTAGACATGATTGCAAACAAAGAAATAAAATATAATCTCTCTCTCTCTCTCTCTCTCTCTCACACACACACACACACACACACACACACACACATCTAAGTTGGATACCACTGAAAATGCTCAAAAACAATACACCTTATCACTCCTTACAAACATTTATTTCTCATTATAAAACAAAAAACACCTTATAATTGTAAATCAACATCTTATATTTGCTTATAACAACTTGTGAATTAATGCCCTCATCTCCTTTGAATATTGCATATCAAAATAATGCAAAGTTATATACTTATCAAGGCCTTCAACCTACTTCCCCTTTATCACAAATCCTTGCAAACTTTCCTTATCCCTTAAAATGGGATAAAACAAACACTTTCCCTTCAAAAAGATAAATTCCAATTACCAATTACATGACACAATTTGTCTATGCACATCTTCTTTTTGTGGCTTTTAAGAAAACATGAATCTTTCCACCCTCGCGAATATGAATGAATGAATGAAAGCATCTTTATGCCCTCATGGATATGATAAATAAATGCTAAATAGAGTAATTCTAAAATAAGAGGGAACAACTTTAAAGTTACTTCTATCAAATGGATGAATTACACCTGAAATCCTTACACTTATACAAAATATAAAAAACTTGAAGACTCCCTATAGAATATACAAAATGGTGAAGATTTTGCCTAACATATCCTTATGCAAAAAATAAACAAGAAACAAGATATCCTTACATTACTAGCAAGATATATCCTAAAGTCTCCTATTTTTCTCTGTAGTGATGGACTTATAATGTTGCCCTAGCAAGCTTGTATGGACTACAAGTTCTTTGGCTTGAATGCAAAGATCAAAACACCTTTTAAAAAAAGTGAACAACCACTTCAAGCACCATCATAGCCACCATTACAATCTCTCTACAATTTTAGGGTCACTAAAATGCTCCCACATTCCATTTAGCACCAATAGAACCTCTCATGCCAACACAACAATGTAAGATTTAATAATAGTACTCTACTGATTTTGGACACACACCAATAGGACCTCCCAATGCTATGATATCAAATGAAAGCAAACCACATTGAAAGACTTATAATGGAGAAAAGAAGAAGAATAAATACTTATATGTGGCAAACTCCATATTTCTCCAAGCTATTCAACCAATGCAAATAATACATATAAATACAAATATGTGGTGTAACTATCTTTCAACCACCTAAATAACCACCCCTTAATTGAGTATGATTAACTATAACAATTATGAGACATAAACATAAGAGAAAAATACATAAAAATAAAAAATAAAATAAAGTGAGCATATATCTAACAACCACCACATGGGTTAAAGCTATCCTAGTCAAGCAAACTACTTTTGAAGTGGTATATAATTTCATTAAAGAAAATATTTTGGTTCGATTTGACATTCCTAAAAATATTGTAACTAACAATACATCAAATTTTATCATTCGAGATAGCCATGTTTTGTTATCATTATGGTATAACATTGTCACATTCATCAAACTACTAGCATCAAGGCAATGGGCAAACAGAATGAGTAACAAAGCCTTGATAACCATCGTTCAGAAACTAGTAGATGGAAAATCACAGAAATTGGCACAAAAGGCTATTTGATGCATGCTGGGCTGACAAGATCACTCCCAGAAGAGCTATAGGGATGTCTCCAATCGAATTAAGAACTATCATATACTTTATATATAAACACAAAAAACCAAAGTATTACTAATTCTGCAGCCAATATACTAATCCACGCATACTGGTAAGCAGTAATGGTAGCCACGGCATACACCATAATCCTAGGAATACAGATATAGCTAACTGCCACAATATAATACTGACAGAAAAGCGTCGATTTCATTAGATTGACAGCAGCCTCACGCATATTCTTGATATACCAGACAATCGGGAAGAGAAGAGAAGAGCAGCAGATGACGTCCACAAGGAAAAGCAGCTCCTGCCATGCAAGCCGATCTTTTGCATACGGCCCACTCTCATCAATCACAACAGTGGCGACGTTAGCAAGAACTTGCAAGGGAATCACAACCATGAAAATCTTTTTCTCCTTCACCTGAAGATAGGGTTTCAGGGATGACCAGCAAGTATAAAGCATGATTCCCTTGAGGAAGTTGAAGATATAAAACAACACATCCCATCGATGGGCAGTCCCGGTTCTGTTGATATAAGACTTATTTTCTGCTTCACAGATTAAATTAAGGGCTTTGAGGCAAATCAGCGCAATCATAAAGACATGGATCCGGTTGGCCGTAGCGAGGTTTTTCAGGACAACATAGATCCAAACCCCAGCTAGAAGCAAGTATATTAAAAACAATCCAAAATAAAGCCTGGGAAGAACTGTTTCACCATCTGAAAGATATTCTTTAGTCCCAGCGCCTCCCTCTAGATTATACATAACACTTCTCACATTCATAGAAATTAGGGTTTGCGGAATACAATTGGCAAAGAGGAGGGTGAACTGATTGGCATCGAAATCTTGATAGGTAATGTTAGCAATGTTGGTTTGAAGATTATTGAAAGTGAAGAGGATCTTGATCAACCTACTTTGGAGGACGCAGTGGATGTCGCCTTGCTGGAGGTGATGGACTACGTGGATCCAACTTCCGTCGCTACGAGGGATTGGAAGTTAAGTTTGGGAACGAAAGAAGAAATTGCCGGCACGTCGTGAAGTGCCAGGCCGGCTGTTTACGACAGACGACGAAGACTTACGCCGATATATACGAGGTCACATTAAAGAGACGAAGAAAGATTATTACAATGCTACCAGAAATGCTATTGATGTGAGCCCTTGACGCCTTTTCTTTATTGTGGGGTTATTAGACCCCAAACCCAACTTGTGCATTGACCTTAAAACTATTTATCAGTAATCCCTCATGTTGTTCTCTTCGTTTTAAATTCATAGATGGTTGGAATTTATATATTTGTCTGCAACAAAGAGAATAATGTTAACAATTTTAAAAAATATAAATGGCATTATCAAGCCTTCCAGCTGTTCCTGACTACAACTATCTGCTTACACAACGTGAGGGCAACATTACTTATAATGGACACCGACTTCATGAATTAATTCCTCAGAGGGCATCAACATATATAAATCAGAATGTACATATTGCAGAGATGACAACCAGAGAAGCACTTAATCTTTAAGCTTGTTGTCAAGGAATTCACACCGAATAATGTATGTAATTTTTAGTCTTCTTCTCATAGGATGTTTGGGAATAAATTCAAAGGAAAACAACATATATTTATATGTTTGCAATGAGCTTGAGCAAGGTCACAGTCATTCATTTCTTTGATATACATTCATGTAATTTTACATGGTTTAATGATAGCAATAAAAGAGATTCTTTAAGCTATGTATTACAATGTCAAGATTGCTAATTTAAATGTAAAATGTATATTCTTTTACCCCAATGGAGTTTGAGTTTATATAAGTAACTAGTTAGACATCAAAATCTCCTTGGTTCTTTAACTATAGTTAGCGTGGTATTCAAATCTTCAAAGACTTCTTTTACCCATTAATGCACTTGATTTCCCTCATTACCCAATATACATTATTAATATTGTGACATTTTTCTTTTTTGCTTTATATTGTACTTGATGTCTGCAGGTTAGCTCCCAAACAACATCTATACAAATGCAGCTTGCAAATTCAACATTGGTAGGTTCTAGTTCCATGAAAAGATCATATTTGACAAAGGAAGAGACATAATGGATTTGGCTACATGAGCCAATAGGAATATGAGGAAAGAATGCATTCTTCAAGCATGGATTAATGGAGCAGTAAATACAACTGGAGATTCTAGTGACTACTTATGGTACACGACAATTTAAGAAAGCACTTGTTATGGTTACGTTCAAAGTTTTTAACCATTTCTTAGAAACAATGTAAATTATCCAGCTACAACCAATCACGCCAGGGTTTGTTTGATCAGAGGTTCAAATTCTTGAAGCTTCACAATCATTATCCTCTAACCTGCACTCGTACCTTTTCTTTTACATGCTAGAATTCCATTATTGACCACATTTTAAAATGTTTTTTAAAAACAACTTATGCTGCCATCGTGATCAAATTTCCCATTCCCTCAAAATTCTCCCGCCTTTCATCCTCAACATCATTCAGACACTCACTACTTGTTTCCTTATTTTTCTTCTTCATTCAAGAGCAATCTATATGCTTACTTGGTATAAATGATAAATAGGGCAATCAATACATCACTCTGTAACAAGAAATTGTTAAAAATTGTTTATTAGGGGAACTCCATGCCATGTTTCAATGACTCCGAGACTGGTAAATACTAGGAGAGTAATGGCAAAAGAGGTTAGATACTAATTTTGGCTTGACACCTGCTGTGAGCCCAAGTAGTCCTAGGGTTGTGTCCACAAAGAGTATGCAATGTTGTATGTGTGTTTGACCATTTGTAGAGCCCACGTGAGCCCATGTTGACAATCCTTAATTCATTTTTTTTAGTTACAAAGGTGGCTGAGAGCCCACACCTGAAGACAACTTGAAAAACCAAATTAGCTTTTAGTGGAAAAAAGTATACAGTACATTTACATTAGACAGTGGAATTCTCACTATCAAAATGCATAAACCAAAATGCTTGAAAGTCACTGACAGGTCACTGCCATAATCATTCCCATTGAATTATTCAACTGAGTTTCAAGTAATTTTGGGAATGATCATGTTCTCAGGCATTTCAACTTATGTATCTTCTCCCAAACTTAGTCAAGAGCAAGCCTAGGCAAGAACTATTCTATGCAACCATGAGTCTATAAGAAATAGATATAAACCCCCTCAAACACCCAAACTAGACCATTTCTAAGATGCAATCAATCTAGAATTGATTATCTGGCCCAGAGATGGGTAGGTAGACACTGCACTGTATAACTCTCCCCTTGCCCATGTGTAATTGCCAGGTTTCTTTGCTTGTAGTTTAGCTTATATTTTTAATGATAAATCTACAGGGCTATTTTGTTTCACAGTGAATGTTAACTACTAAGACTAGAAAATCTTGAAGGGAACAACTGCTTTTTTTTAATAATGTTGGAAGTGAACTTTGGAGAAGAGTGAATAGCTATCACTAGCCTTAAATGTATTACACTCTAATTTTCAGTTTTCAAGAGGGATTTTAAATTTTTAATCAAAGCATGCCGTCTCCTTTACAATAAGATGTATTAAGCCAAATTGTTTTGTCACTTTTATCTCATCTAGGCCTATTGCTTTCACTTCATGGTTGGTGCCTTGGGAACCATAATAGAAGCAGCACCCAAATGCTTCCTAGGTTGATTTTAAGCAATCAACACCCACAGACCTCAAGTTCCCTTTAGATGCTCTGTTGAACTTTAATAGACCACTGGTATGGGTGGTCCATTTTAACATTCTCTCCTATTCTTTTTAAGAACAAACCCCAATTATAGGGGCCAAGTGTGCATTTGTTAACACTAAATGGATATGTAGAGTATAATCTATGTTTTTGGGTCATGCATTTTCTAGAAATTTTAATGTTGTGAATTCTGGTTTAGAGTCAAATGATGCAACAGGATCAATTGGCTCCTAAAGCAATTTTGAAGGACTTGAATCTCCTAAGGTAAATGTATATTTATATTTTGTTTTGGGGCCCTTTCAATCTAAACTATATTTTTTGGTATCTTCTTAAGACTTGTACATTGTGTTTGTTGAGTTGTTTTGAGCTTTTGCCTTGGAAACTTTTCTCAATATATTTTTGGTTTTTTTGTCATTCGAAGTTTCTTGGAATTATGCAGAATTACTTAGTGTTATCAGAAATTGTGGTTAATAGCATAAAACCATTAATAAACCAATGAACATCAATATAAATTGTGAATAACCAAATTGAATAAATAAAGCACAAACCTCACAAACCTTGTTATCCTACGGCTTCCATTGTTTTCCTGATGGGGAGCGCACAGTGAAAATGTGGACAAAAGCAAATTTATTTTCTGTCGGCAAGACTCCACTTACTAGCCACCGATACACCTTCCTTCGGTTAGACAACAATGATCGGTATGACTTTCTCAAGTCTTACCGTTGATTAATCTTACACCGATGTGACCACGACACTTCCTTCACCGAGACTTACTTCCATCGACAGAACTTTAACTTGTCTCCTGATATTGCAACTCTTCCCGATGGGTGACTCGCTTCTTGCCTATTGGCAAGAAAAGTGCTATTGTCTACCTTAGAATTTGCTTCACCAATACGCCAATGAATTTTGTCTTCAATGAGACTTTTCTCATTGGTGAGCACTTACAACCTCTGGTCAATGCACCGATAGACTTCCCGTACTCGTCTTCAGCAAGACTACTCAACTTCAGCGGACTTGTTTTGAGTCCCAGCGATACACCGATGCACAAATACTTTCTTCCTCTTCAATTGAACCCTAGCACATGGAGATTCTAGGTCACCCTACTATGCAAGACATTCTATCTAGATCCTCTGCACCGTCGCAAACAAAACAAGAAACAAAAAACAAATACTATACAATGAAGCCATTCCATTGATTTTGATAGAAATCTTACCAGTGGAATGCTTCATATCAACATACTGCAACAATGGGAAAAACACAGAAAGAATGGAAATCTACAGTTATACAAGTTACAGTTATAGAGAACGAAAACCCAAATTGACGGAACAAAATAATTTTTATTTCTCCTTAGAACAATACACAATCACATTCACACTTCTCCTCGCATCATTATTTGGTTCATTCCTCTGGGTTTATCAACTTGCCCTAAGGAAAACCAATCGATTCAAATGGTTGGGAGACCAACCATCCAAAACTAATTCAAACTGTCCTACTGCCCTGTTTTTGGCACTATGTGATTACAATATGACAAAAGTGTCCTAAGTCACTTGGGACTTACAAAATTGGTTCTAGGTCTTGAAGAACCTAGATACAAACTAAAATAAAAATGCATTGGTCAAATAGACTTTATTTCAAAAGAAAACAGGATTTTCTAGGTGCTCTTGCACCATACTCCCCGAGTGAAAGTTGTCTCAAGTCCTCTTAGAGACTAACTGTTGTAAATCACCACCCTGCTTTTTGATGTCTTCTTCCAGCATTGGCTTCTGAATTTGGAAGTCCTTGCCATTTAACCAAGTGCTCAAAATAGGTTTGATTTCTTGTCTACTTGGCTATCCTGTTATCCAAGATACACTCCATTTTAGGTGGTTCCTTTGGTGGGAAGTGTTGCACCCACTCTTCATTGTCTTGTACAGAATCTTCTGCACCTTCTCCTGTATCAGGACTCTTATATAATGTTAGATCAGCAACATTGAATATAGGGGAGATAACAATATCATCAAGGAGTTCAATTTTGTAAGCATTAGGACCATAATTATCTAAAATCTTACAAGGTCCAATTTTTTTCATCATCAACATGTTGTGGCTTCCCTTGGGTAGTCTGTTCTTGTTGAGATGAACCATGACCATATCTCCTATGTGGTACTACACATCCCTTCTCCTTTGATCCACTCTAGCCTTGATCTTCTGACTATTCTTGTGTAGAGTATCTCTGACTTGTTGATGGATCTCTTTCATAGCCTCTGCAAATGTATTAGCATGTCCACTTCTTTTGTTCAACCCTTGAACATCTCTCAATTCAAAAATTCCTCTAGGATGACTACCATAGACAACTTCAAAAGGACTTAAAACCTGTAATTCTGTTTGTAGAATCATTATAGGCATATTTTGCTTGTGGGAGTACCACATCCCAACTACCTCCATGTTCTCTTGTCAAACATCTCAACAGATTGCCTAATGACCTATTCACAACCTCAGTTTGGTCATCAGTCTGAGGATGATAGGCTGAACTAAAGGAAAAATTTGTACCCAATCGTTTCCACAAGGTTCTCTAAAAATGTCCCACAAATTTGTTGTCTCTGTCAGATATAATACTCAAAGGCAATCCATGAATCCTAACAATTTCTTTAAAGAACAAGTCTGCAATGTAACTAGCATCATTGGTGGTTTTACAAGGAATAAAGTGAGCCATCTTGCTGAACCTGTCTACCACAACAAACATATTGTCATAACATGTCCTTGTCTTCAGTAACCCCATCACAAAATCCATACTCAAACTTTCCCAAGGTCTGTTTGGTATGGGCAGAGGTTGGTACAGTCCTGCATTGGTTGAGACCCCCTTTGCTCTCTGGAAAATCATACAACTCTCAACAAAACTTCTGATATCAGATTGCATCCTTGGCCAAAAGTAAAACCTTCTTACAAGATCTAAGGTCTTATTGAGCCCAAGATGTCCTCCTAAACCACCACTATGTTTCTCCTTCACTATATTATCCCTCATTGAACACTTAGGGATACATAGTTGACTCCTTTTAAACAAAAGTCCATCCTGCAATGTATAATCTAAAAATTAACTATGGAAAGCATTGGCAAACTCACTACATACCTTGTAAATCTCCTTGAAATCTTGGTCCTCTTCATACAATCCTTTGAGTGCTTCAACACCCATGCTTTGTAGCTGCACTTCTTGCGCTGTCAACACCCTTCTGCTCAAAGCATCAGCAACCTTATTGGTTATCCCCCTCTTGTGTTTGATGATGAAGGTGTATGCTTGAAGACTTTCAACCCACTTCATGTGTCTATGACTGAGCTTTTCCTGTCCATTCAAAAAATTGAGAGCATGATTGTCAGTGTATACAATAAATTCTTTAGGAAGCAAGTAGTGCCTCCATTTTTTTAGAGCTTGTACCATGGCATACAACTCTAAATCATAAGAGGAGTACTTCCTCTTAGCTTCATTCAATTTTTCACTGAAAAAGGCTACTGGTCTGCCTTCTTGGCTCAACACTGCTCCTATGGCCAGTCCACTTGCATTACATTCAATGGTGAAAACTTTATTGAAATCAGGAAGTACTAAGATAGGATACTCGACAACTTTCTATTTCAGACTTTCAAAACTCTGATCTGCCTCTTTTGTCCACACAAACTTCACCTTACCTCCACCCTTGATGATCTCTAACATAGGTACACAAATATCACTGTAGTTCCTAATGAATTTTCTATAAAATGTTGCCAAACCATGAAAATTTCTGACCTCTCCTGCTGTCCTAGGTGTAGGCCAATTCAAAATAGCTTCTACCTTGGAAGAATCCATTTTCAAATCACCCTTAGAGATGACAAAGCCCAGGTAAATCAATTCTTGTTTCATGAAGTCACACTTTTCCAAGTTTATCATTAACTTCTGATCTTACAGCCTCTTCAAGACTATCTCCAAATGTTTCAAGTGTTCTTCCTTACTCTTACTAAACACCAAAATATCATCAAGGTAGACTAGCACAAATTTCCCTATGAATTCCTGCAACACCTCATTCATTAGTCTCATAAAGGTGCTCGGGGCATTTGAAAGACCAAAAGGCATCACAAGCCACTCATACAACCCTTCATTGGTTTTAAATGATGTCTTCCACTCATCCCCCTCTCTTATTCATATTTGGTGATACCCACTCTTTAAGTCTATCTTGGAGAAATAAGTAGCAACTCCCAAATAATCCATTAGATCTTCTATTCTAGGAATAGGAAAACTATACCTGATGGTTATCCTATTTATGGCCCTAGAATCAATACAAAGCCTCCATTTCCCATCCTTCTTTGGGGCTAAAATAGTAGGTACTACACATGGGCTAAGGCTCTTTCTTATCAACCCTTTGTTTAGGAGTTCTTGAACTTGATTTGCTATCTCTTCATTCTGCTGAGGAGTCATTTTATATGCTACCTTATTAGGGAGTACTACTCCGGGTATGAGGTCTATCTTATGGCTAATGTCTCTGACAGGTGGTAGGGAATCAGGTATATCTTTTGCAATCACTCCTTTGTAACTCTCAAGCAAATCTCTAACCTCCTTAGGGCCTACTTCTCTCACATTTTCCTTCTTTCCCCCCTTAGGCTTCACAATCAAAGCAAAACCTACTCCACCACCTTCCTTTAGTGTATCCATGAATTCTTTTTCTCCTACTAAAATTACACTAGATCCTACAGGCTGTGGATCCTCTTCTACAATGACTGTATCCTATAAGTCACACCATCCTTTTGGAATGAGTGAGCATTCTTTTCTCCATCATGATGAGCCTTTCTGTCAAATTGCCATGGTCTGCCTAACAAAAGATGGCAAGCATCCATTGGAAGGATGTCACACAATATTTTATCTCTATACCCCCCAATACTGAATTCTACCCATGCTTGTTGATTGATGAGTATGTGCTGCCCCTTATTCAACCAACTGACTTTATATGGGTAGCTATGGGGTATTTTTTCTAGATTCAATTTATTCACTACTTCTAAAGATATAATATTATTAGTAGAACTAGAGTCAATAATAACTTTACAAACCTTACCTTGGATCTTGCAGTTGATTCGAAACAAAGCTCTTCTTTGTGACGGTTCAGTCTGCACTGGGTCTTTGAGCAACATCCTCTTGATCATCATATTTTCTCCCATCTCTGATGTTAGATTCATTTCAGGAGATGTCACACTCCTTGCATCTTCTTGAATCAAAGTGGTTCTCTTCTCACCGCCATGAGAAGTTGAGGCCTTCTCTGGACACTTGTATGCCAAGTGCCCTATCTAATTGCAGTTATAACATCTCATATTGGAGAACTTGGATCCTCTACCTAATCCATTTGTCCCACCCCTTCCATTAGGCCTTCTTCCTCGGTAGCCTCCTCTACTACTTGAGTCTCCAACTTGCTCTTCTTGGTTAGACTCACCACTAGGCCTCTGGTTAGGACTTCTTCCTCCAAAACTGCCTCTACCTCTAAAACTTCTTCCTCCTCTACCTCTATTATTCTGCTCACTCTTTCTCTTTATCTTCTGTTCAGCCCTTAAGGCCATTTGGAAACACTTGTTCACTGTTTCTAGTGCTAAGATGTTGATCTCATCTTGGATGTTCATCCTTAGGCCATTCAGATACCTGGCCACCTTTTCTGACTCTTCTTCTTGTCTCTTTGATCTAAGACTGAGTTTATGAAACTCTTGTGTGTATGCATTCACATCAAGGTCTCTTTGTCTGAGGTTCTGTAATTTCTTATACATCTGCACATTATAGTCCATGGGTAAGAATTGTGCCTTGATTTTGGTCTTCATCCTTTCCCAGGAGGTTATCATATTCTTCCCCTCCTTGACTCTCTCTCCTTGCTCATAATTCCACCATGCAAGAGCAGACCCCTTCAATCTTTCCTTTGCCAACTTAACCCTCTTATCATTCGGGACTTCTTTGTATTTGAAATGATTGTTCAATGCCTCAATCCATTCAATCACCTCTTCATTTTCCATACTTCTACTATACATAGGTAACTCATCTATGGTGTCCCTATTGATAGACTTTAAAGCATTTACAAATGCCCTCTGGTCTACTAGTATCTCCTCTGTCCTCTTATTGGTTTCATCAATTTCTGTATCTCGTTCATCGTTGTCACTTTCATCTTCCATATCCTTACCCTTGGTTCTTTTCAACTCTTCAAGCTTGGACTCAAACATCTCTTCAATCCGTTTCTTCACTGCATCTTGTGACATGCTTTTAGGAGGCATCATGGTAGCCTCTACTTTACTTTCCTTGTCTAACATACACCAAGACCACACTACCCAAATGATCTTCACAACTCGCTCTGATACCAATATGATGGGGAGCGCACAGTGAAAACATAGACAAAAGCAAATTTATTTTCTGCCAGCAAGACTCCACTTACTGGCCACCGATACACCTTCCGTCAGTTAGTCAACAATGATCGGTATGACTTTCTCAAGTCTTACGCCGATGTGACCATGACACTTCCTTCATCAAGACTTACTTCCATCGGTGAAACTTTTAACTTGTCTCCCGATGGGTGACTCACTTCTTGTCTATCGGCAAGAAAAGTGCTATCGACTACCTTAGAATTTGCTTTGCCAATACGCCGATGACTTTTGTCTTCGGTGATACTTTTCTCATCGGCGAGCACTTACAACCTCTAGCTGATGCACCGATAGACTTCCCATGCTCATCTTCGGCAGGACTGCTCGACTTCGGCGGACTTGTTTTGAGTCCTAGCGATACACTGATGCACAGATACTTTCTCCCTCTTCAACTGAACCCTAGCACATGAAGATGCTAGGTCACCCTACTATGCAAGACATTCTGTCTGGATCCTCTGCACTGTCACAAACAAAACAAGAAACAAAAAACAAATACTATACAATCAATCCATTCCACTGATTTCGATAGAAATCGTACCAGTGGAATGCTTCATATCGACATACTGCAACAATGGGAAAAACACAGAAAGAATGGAAATCTACAGTTATACAAGTTACAGTTACAGAGAATGGAAACCCAAATTGACGGAACAGAACAGTTTTTATTCCTCCTTAGAACAATACACAATCACATTCACACTTCTCCTCACATCATTATTTGGTTCATTTCTCTGGGTTTATCAACTTGCCCTGAGCCAATTTTAGGTGTATACATTTTGCCCCTCTTTGAAGCAATGTGTTTTATCACATTGTTTCAAAGAATAAATTTCTGATAATGATACATGCCCCAGTTTGTCCCCGGTACAGGTTATGATGATACGATGCCCCCTTGGGAGATTGGATGGGAAGAAGGCAGAAGACGTGAGATGGACAATCTCACGATGAAGAAGGTGAAAAACAGGTTAGGTTTGAAGAAAAAGGGTGAAGAAAGAGCCAAATGACACGCTACACAAGATAAAATGATAACACACACAAGTAAGTTAGCAATTATTCACAAATGATACAAGAACAAACAAGGTATTGCCCCTGTCAAGTAGTAAACCAATGATTAATTGATATTGATATACAACAGTGTTGTCATGGCGGGGAATGATAGATCCCTAGGGCAACACGAAGGATAGTGTTTGGTTTCAAGAAATGAAACATGTCGTGTAAGACACGTGTACTGGTCTGATTTTAACAATGTGACATCTTGTATAAGACATTTGATTGATTATAATTGATCAAGTTGGTTTACGACCAGACAAGGATCAAGACCACTAATTGTAATTGGATCATTTGACAAGATTGACTTGACTCGATCGGTATGGATTAAGGATAGAATTGCATTTGGACCATTGCTCAGATTGATAGCTAGAATTGTTGACAAGAGATACAATGATTGATAGAAGAATGACTCGACAGAAGGATTTGCAAGCTTTTATTTGTAAACATTGATACTCTGCATAGGAATTTTTATTCCATGGGATATGGACATAAATGGATACGATATGGATGTGAAATGGTTTTGCCGTCTTGATTTTGCAAGTATTTGAAGTGCTTATTTCATCATTGGGTGATTTAAAATGTTATAAGAAAATACAAGCATCTAGGTATAATTGAACCGAGATGACCTGAGTATCGCTTACATGGATTTTGATTTAGCAAGTTAATACAAGCATCTAGGTATAATTGAACTGAGATGACCTGAGTATTTCTTGTGTATCAATAGACAAGGATTGTACCTATTTCATGTTAGACCCCTAATGTCCTAAATGATCATTGTGTTGATCATGTCCTTAGACAAGGCTTCACATTACTAAAGATAAACCCACAAGCAGCAAACAAAAAAATGATTATGCCCACATCATAGCATCTCTAGCTTTTGGCATCCTTGAGTAGCATAGAAAGACATAATAACAAAAATCAAGATTTTAAGACGTAACTAATCGAAACAAAACAATCTTGCATTAAGTGTACCTTTCTTGCCATAATTTAGATAGAATCATTTAGATCACTTTCCTCTTGTTTTTTCTTTGCCTTGGATAGGTTGATGTCTTGTGTCAAAACTTTTTCTTGGAAACGGGCTTTGCTTGCGTGCACTTACGTCTGGTGAAAGGTTGCACAATCCTTATTGGTGAAACGGACCCTAAGGGACTGACCTAGTACCTTAGAGGCACGTTGATAATGTCCTTGCCTACATGATGACGTAGAGGCAATGTAGTTCAGGACCTGGACCATGGATGCGGATGGACTAGAGGATATACAACAAGATATGGATTGGATGGGAAGCCTCAGGGGCACATTGATAATGGCCTTGCCTACGTGACGACACAGAGGCAGCGTAGTTTAGGACTTGGACCACAGATGGATTAGAGAAAAGATGCCACACTAAGCCGACATTGTGGATAGGATACTAGATAAGACATTATGGATAGCCTGAATGCTAGATACTGATGACAAGGAAACACCATGGATAGGAAGATGGATGGGTGATGGTAGATATGGATGGTTAGGTAGAAGGAATCAAGGATGTGATCTCCAAGGACTATGTCGCATAAGAATAACATGCCCCATTGTAGGTAGAATACTTAGGATTTTTCCATGATAATGCTTAGGACGATAGGAAGATGAGAGCATAATTGAGGATTTGCACGATGCTCTAGGGAGAAGGTATGTCAAGAGACATCTAAAACATTTATCAACATTGTACCCCCAATCTTTATCAAGATCAAGAAAATAGAGGAAGGGAAGATTAGGATGGATAGATTCGATATTATAGGTATAAAATGGATAGAAGGATAGGATAGGAAATGGAATGGAAAGAAACTGATAGGAGAAGAGTGATAGGCTGATGAGACAAGGTGCCCCCAAGTGTAGGTGACGTAGATGATCAACTTACACATGACGCCTATTTTCTAGGTTTTCATCATGGTACTTATCCAAGGCACCTGTTTGCCACATTTTCACCATTGGATGAAAGGATTTTTCTTTGGCTTTTTTTTTTTTGAACATTTGGATAGGATAGGTAGAATGGATGAGAGGGTCTCAAGTGCCTAGTTCCATGAAAGGTGATAGTCCCCCTAGAAAGATGTCATCGTATGGACCATGTCAAGTGTTCTCATAGATGTTGGTAGGAGACTGCATGACAGTGAGATGGAGAAGGTAGATAGCAGATTATGGAAGGTGCAATAGTGGAGGATGATGCAGAATATGGAAGGAAAGATTATGCAAAAGCATGGACCACGGGAGTAGGATGGGGAAGATATGTAGGAGGTATATGGAAATGTTTGTGAGATGGAAGGGAATCATGACCAACGGTTGCACATACCATGATAAACATTGAAGTTGGTGATGGGAAAGTAGTGTAGGAAGCAACAAAGACTTTTGCTTGTGGATGAATGACTTAGGCATGTAGGGATCCACATAGACTGAGTATTTTTCTAATTTTTGCTTGCCATGTGGGATGGAATAATTTGAGACTTTTGGATGGAATGGGAGAAAGTGGATGGTTGGGATTCTTGAGAGATGGATGCCTCATTTGACTTGATGGCTTTTTGCTTAGGCACCCTAACCGTTTTGCTTTGAGATAGTACCTGTGAAGGTATGGGTTGGGGTGTATGCAGCTTTGGTGCAACTTCGGAGGTAATCATTTGTTGGATGTGGACCCACACCTTTTTCTTTTGGCATATAGGTGTGTAGGTGTATGTAGCTCTTGAGAAGGATGTTTCTTTGATACTTGGCTTTTGTATCCTAGGTCATGAGGACTCTTAGGATTTTTGATTTAATAGGTAGTGGCATTCCGATTTTTATTGTTGAATTCTCTTGAGATGGTGGAAGTGGAGTTGGAGGATGTTCTTTGTTTAGACAACATGTGCATCTATTGGCTTTGATTGGGATTGATATAAGATTCATAGGTGGATGGATAAGGTGTTGGAAGAAGTGGTGGTAAAATGTATGGAGGAATATTAGGAGTTGGAAGTAGTGGAGGTAGATTGGATGGTGGAAGATGTATGGTCACATGCTTTTGACAATTGTAGGACAATGGAGGTGGAATGGCGACATATGTTTTGGGGATATGATAGGGTTTGCGATGGAAAGTAGGGGATTTAGGAGGAGTGGAGGAAGTACCAACATCTTGAGATTGTTCACCTTGGGGTGTGTATCCAAGGCCATATAAAGGAAGAGGAACATTGACATGGACGGGCTCCAAAATACCTTATTCATGAAGGCTTAAGCCTTTACCTTGATAGTTCATATGTTGGAGCATGCAGTGAACAATAGGATTATGTATAGGTGGAACACTAGACACAAGTTCCTTATTGGATGGATAAGGTGAGATAGAGGATAATGGTTGTTGGTGTTCTAAGGAGGAACACTCATGAATGAAGGTGGCAAGACCAAGGATATATGGTGGGGGATCTGTAGCATGGTCGATAATGGGTGGTGGACAATTATTATTGGTATGATCCTCTATGCTTGCTTGGGAGGCAAGTGTCTCAGGGAAAGTGGAGGTTGTTGGATCTTGGATAGGGCTAGATGGGGTTATAAGCTCAGGACCATGAAATGCATAAAGTGGACTAAGAGGATCATCATGGTCTGCTTGATCATAGATAGGCCCTTGATTGTAGGTGGGATCTTGATCATAGATAGGTTTTAGCATGATGGAATTAAGGTGCTCTTGTATAGGTTCTTCATCAATGATAATATCTTGATCACCGAAAGGATAGAGGTTATGGAGAGGTTCCAGAATTGGATCCCTTGCTCATGTATCGAATCAAGTTGCTCATGGATAGATTCTTCATCAAAGATAGTATCTTGATCATGAAAAAGATATAGGTTATGAATGGTTTGAAATTGGATTTCTTGCTCATGTATAGGTATAGGATCATCAAAAAGATAAAGGTTATGTATGGGTCAGATGGGGGTGCTTTGATCTTGATTTAGACAAGGGGTTGATGTTTCCACATGCTCTAAAGTGTGCTCTTGACATAACGCTTGAGGTGCTTGAATTGGAGTGCAGGTAGAAGACGCTTGGATAAGATCTTGGTCAACAACATGAAGGTGTGATGGACCTTGACTTTGGTTCATGGTAGTATGTTTTTCAACATGCTCGAGTGGTTGTCGATTACACAACAAGGTTGTAGGATTTGACAAAGCATTGGAAGAATCTTTGGTAAGGTCAAGGACCAAAATTTGGGGATATGGTTGACTCTCTGCTAGTAGCCCTTGGATCACATCATTCGTAGGTGTATGGATAGGTGAATGAGGTAATGGATGAGTGGATTTGGAGTTCTCCATAGCTTTTCTTTTGTTGTGTAAATTTGGAAAACATCTTTCCCAAAAATCATCCGAGACTTTTTTGGTTGTCCATTTAGAGCTTGGGGAACTCAATGGCAGTGTTGGTGTAGGATTGGTATGCTTTGGGATATGTGTCTTAGAGGATGGTGAAGGAGGACTAGTAGACAAAGTGGTATACGATTTCCAACTTGAGGTGGTGCTTGCCTTGTCATGAGCATCATGAAGACGGGAAAAGGGTGTATGATTTTGGGGCAAGGTATAGCTAGTACTAGCCTGTTCAACTTGTAAGATTGCAAATTACTATTGTACAGCTTGGAGTTCGTGAGCAATTGCTATATGATCTTGGGGCGAGGGACATAAGTTTATTTGTAATTGTAGGTATTGGAGTTTTTGAGCAATATATTCTGATCGGTTTGTCATCTCTATAGAAATTGACACAAGATCAAAATGGGTATCTAGGAAGGGTGATACTTTTTTCCAAAAGGATGTGGAAATGCTCACTATGATAGATGCGCAATGATATATGCGTTGAAATAGAAGATGTATGCACAGCAAGTTGATGTAAATGTACAGCTTCATAGTGTATATGCATAGCTATGGTTTTTTCGAATGATTTTGCAAAAGCTTTCAACACATTTTTCAGTGTTTTTTTTTGGTTTCTTGGTTACAAGTCGGTCTTTTGATCTAATTTTTCGCAATTATGGAAAGAAGACACAATAAACACAAAGAATATTTTCATGATTTTTGATTTTTTTGTGATTTTTTTACTCTTTTTGACTAAAAGAAAGCAAGTACAAATCCTAGGCTGGCTGGGACAATATAAACCAAATTCTTGCTATTTCTAGTTGAGGCATCTTTAGGAGGTGATAATTGCCCTTCCTTACACCAGCTTATAGGGGTTTTTGGCCACTAAAAATAAATGATGATTAGTAAGTGCAACCGTTCAAGTGGTTATACATTCGGTAGCGCTACTCTTTGTTATGGAGTCTCCCAACCTTCAAGGGTTGCACCTTGGAGGGTTTTGGGGGAGGCTGGTTGTCGGTATAGCACAATTTCACTCGTTGTTTGAAGCTTTCACTCCAAACACAATTTATTTATAGTGGCTTGGTAGAGTTTGGCTAGGTAGAGCTTGGCTTTAGCTTGTTACCACTTAAGGTCATTCCCACTTGGACAGAAGGATATCCAAGGGCAGGCCTCTCTAAAGGTTTAACACATGTGAAATGATATGTCTGGCATTTTGGTCACCCAAGATAGGGGAGAGCATAGCCCTAGTATCATTCCAAAAACATGAAAGACAATGGTTCTTTAATCCCTAGTTAAAAATAAAGAAAAATAAATGCGTTAATCTACCAAGCACAATCTATTTGACTAGATAGCAATAACTTTGAAAAGGTGGTTCATTTTATCCCTTAAACAAATCTATGTGAAGATTGTTTGTTGCAGAATAAAAGGAAACAAGTTACTTTCCCCTAAGTTAAGCTAGACGAGAGATTTGTAATTGTAAGATTGACTTGAAAGATTTGCTCAATTTTTAACCACCAAAATGGGACTGAGTGTAAGTTTTATGCAATGAATCAGTTTACTTTCCTAATTAGAGCTAGATGAAAATTGTATGCAAGTTGCATGAACAATGGTTTACTCCTTTCTAATTAGAACTAGATGAAAATTGTATGCAAGTTGCATGAACAATTGTTTACTCCTTCCTAATTAGAACTAGATGAAAATTGTATGCAAGTTGCAAGAACAATGGTTTACTCCATCCTAATTAGAACTAGATGAAAATTGTATGCAAGTTTTATGATAATGCCTAAACCAATCCTAAACCAAAACTGGATTAATATTCTCCTGATGTCCACCTGTAGTCCATGAAAACAAAAATAAATCAAGAAGTTTGCAAATCAAATGTTTAGGTGAAAAACACATAATCTAGAAATTTTCATGGAAACATGATTTGTGATAGAAAAATAGATATTAAAATTAGAATTTACACGAAACTCTATGCTGTTTCAAAAAAAAATTCATGAAAATTCCTTAAAAAATGTAAAAGTTATGGTTGTTTGAAGTTCCCCAGGTAAGGTTGACTTTGACTGATAATAGCTGATGATTTTGACCTAGTAAGCTAAAGATACCTATACCATTGTGAAGTTTCTTGAATCAGCTTTCCAATGACTATAAATTTGCAAAAATCTGATACTCCTACAAAAAGTTATGCTAAAACGAAAAAAAGAGCCTATTTTGACAAGTGAAACAAGCTAGACAAGCATCTAGTGGTTAATAGACTATTGAAAGGTAGTTGCAAGTGGTCACATGGGCAATTTATGTTTATGGTAGTTAATTTTATTGTGCAAGGTTTAAACAGGCCCTTGGTCCCCCATGTGACCAGGGGTTGAAGGTTTTGAAAAGAAAATTATAAAAAAAAAAAAAAACCTAAAAGTTTAGGGTTTGCTTTTGTTTTGTTTTGTGTTATGTTTTTATGTGCAGTGTGTGTAGGTGGTGGAGTAGTGGTGGTTGGCAGGTGGAGGGGCAGAGGCTGGGCGGTGGCAAGCATTGCACGCTGCAAGGTGGGGAGTGGAGGAGGGATTGGGGGTAGTAGGGTGCGGGGAGGAAGGGCGGTAGGGAGAGGCAACAGAAGGAGGCGTGCCGGGCGCAGGCAGGAGAGGGATGGTTGGGCGGTGCTAAGGGGGGTCGAGGGTTAGAGGGAGCAAGAGGGAGGGGATCTGGGTGCAATGTAGGGGGCAGGCATGGGGGGTGGTTTGGGTTAGGGCATGAGGATGTGGGGTGTGGTGGGTGCCAAAAATGTTATCAGAAATTGTGGTTAACAACATAAAACCATTAATAAACCAATGAACATCAATAGAAATTATGAATAACCAGATTGAATAAAAAAAGCACAAACCTCACAAAACTTGTTATCCTACGGTTTCCATTGTTTGCCTAGTCTCGATCAATCTTTTGTTATGAAAGTTGCCCTCAAGAAGCACACTTCCTTGCTTCATTCTTCAAGATGGCGATGGACAAATGGCTATGATACTTTATTGCAATGAAGATGAGATTCAAAGAAATGAGGATGATCTCAAGAAAATGGATGGTAGTGGGGGTGCCAAAGGCACGTTGATAGTTCAATAGAGTAATTGTATTGAAAGCTTGGATCATTGAAATGGAAGAATAGGGTTGTATTTATAGACTCAGAAGAGAAAAGATCAACAGTATAGAAATAATGAGAAGATCAACGGTTGAGAATGGTTGAGGAATGGCGAGAATAGAAAGAGGACAAGTGTCCAAGCTCCTTCATGCAACAGGGGAGTTAACAGGATAGACTGAAGAGTTAACAGAATAGACCAATCAGTTAAGTGAATTGATTGGGGAGTTGACTAAATTGATTAATCAGTTAAGTGAATTGATTGGCTAGTGAATTCAAATGACTAATTAGTTAACTAATTTGATTGATGAGTTAACTAATTTGACTAGAGGATAAATAGGACATATGGGTGAGGAAATATTAGCTAATTAAATATTTAAATTATTTAATTACATGTGCAACATGGTGAGGTGGAAAAGGTGAGGTGGATTTATGGAATCAAGACTTAGGATAGAGGAATTTAGGATTAATTAAATAATTTAGGATTATTTAATTATGTGAGACATTAGAAGAATTTAGGGAATTTAATTAAAAAAATTGATTTTTATTTAATTATGGGATAATAAACCAATCAAATAAACTTAGAATATTTATTTAATTGATAGAAGAAAATAAGAATTAAGATAAATATTAAAATATTTACTTAATTCGACATGAGCCAATTTTAGGTGTATACACTTAGAATTTAGTTTTGCTTGGTAGTGTTGCTCAAACCCCTTGTCTGGAGAAGTGGACTGCCAAAGCAGCTCAATTTGATAAGCTCACAAATCTAGTATGTAGGGCATCAAATTTCCATATCTTTCAGCCTAAAAGAATAGATTTTATTGGGCTAGAGTTTGATTCTATTTTTGAATTTGATGTCTTTAAATATCCAGGTTAGAATTGCAATGGTTGGAAAATAAACTAGACTTTCTGATGCTTATGTGTTTTTTGTTAAGGTAAATGTTTTCTACAACTTTATCATTTTATAATTTGACATGATAGGGGAACTAAGAAGAAACAGGATCAGAACTACAAGAGCAGTCTAGATTGCTTGAAGTTTGTACATGAAACTAGTGTCTTTTTCTATAATGTGAAGTCGCTAAAGATTCTAGAATTCCTCAATGCAAAAGACTAAAATTCCTAAACTTGCATATTGCCATGCTTACTTATGGGTAAAAGAAAGAAACTCAGTCCACATGTAGGGGAAGTCACGTAGGGAAAATAATTCTCGACAGGAACGGGTACTCATTTTCAAAGAAACAGGTACCCGTTTAGGAACGGGCACTCGAACCTAAACAGGTACCCATTTAGTAACGGGTACCCATTTAGCTTCAGGTGCGCGTTACTAAATGGGTACCCATTTTCAAAAATGTATATATTTTTAAAAAATAGCCCTGCGGGCTCATTTTCTTCCACCTCCAGCGACGCTAACAGCTACAACAACAACCAAAGAATGGGTAAAAGTTGTTGAAGGCCCTACCAGCACAACTCCAAAGTTTTTTTTTCCCTGTCACCTCCTCCTGCCACCTCATCACTATTGAGCTCCTCCAGGTTGGTTGTTTGCTAGTTTTTAACTTATTTTTTTATGTTTTTTTGTGATTGTAGGATTAAAATAAAAATTAGGGTTTCACTTGTTATTAGAGTTTTATAAATTTTTTTTGATTGTATGTTTTGATAAACCCTAAAACCATGTTGTACTGCAAACACTAAAAACCTAAACTATAAACCCTAAAAACCTAAACTATAAACCCTAAAAAACCAAATTATAAACCCTAAAACCATGTTGTACTACAAACCCTAAAAACCTAAACTATAAACCCTAAAAAACCAAATTATAAACCCTAAAACCATGTTGTACTAGAAACCCTAAAAACCTAAACTATAAACCCTAAAAAACCAAATTATAAAGATTTAACTATGTGTGAGTATGATTCGAATGCATTCGACTTTTCAATGACTTCTAACGGGAACGTAATAACATTCAAAAGAAGCTTTATGAATTGAATTGTTGTGGTCAAACAAAATTTTATATTGAATTGACTTGAAATTATAAACAAGCTACTCTTCCATCCTCCTAAAAATGCAAACTACTAATAAAAATATCTTATAATTACTTTACTATATATCTTCATCATCATTTACTAGTATTCCATTTATGACCTCTACAACTGTTATTGCTTTTGAGGATCCCATAGTTTCATTTGAATCCCATGCCATGCCCATTGACTACACAGTTCTCCATCTCTTAGATTCTCTCTGCTTTGAGCATTCTTTTTCTCCTATTAATTCCTTTGCAACAACCATTGTTGAGACGTCATCCACACTACACATTGTTCCACCACCACCTAATAGTATGCTTGATAGTCTTGCCCACAATCCACCATTTTCATCCATCTTTACCACTTGTGTTGACATAGATAGCTAGTTTGACAACATCTTTAAATGTTGATTTAGAGCATGATGATCTTATGGCTAATAAAGTCCCACTTGGTTGTGATCCTTAGATGCCTCTTTCTCTATCCTACTTTTGTACATATCTTCTCTCATCCTTATTCTTATGTTTGTGTTTATTGTACCTTGTTATGTGGATGAGCTATTATACATGCCAACACTTGGGGGACAATGTATGATGTGTTTTTTGGTACTTCTTTTCTTTCCTCTATTTGTTTCTTACCCTGATTCTTCTTTGTACCTATTATCCCTATCCTTCCTTGACCATGTTTAAGGAGGATGCAAAGCATTAGGGACCTCTTCATATTGACCTAAATATAACACATTTATCCACTTTAGCCCTTGTCATATATTGTGTTTTTATTCGACAGTTTTCTTCCCCATGGTTGTGTTGTTCTAGACAATGATGAGTCTATATTCATAGTACCATTTTATGTATTATTAGGATTGACTCCATCGGGCACTAGAACCCTTTGTTTTCATTTCCCATATATCCTATAGTAGATCATTGCACCTCTCTATTTTCCTCTTTTTTGTACCCCCATCTCCTATCTCAATCATCTCTTATTGTCTATATACATCTTTCTTATACATATTATACATTCATTATTTATATCATCTATGCCACAATAAGTCATTTATACCTCTCCTATTTATCTCTATCATCATATCTTATTGTTATGATTGCTATCATAATTCTCTTTATATAGTGTTATTGATCCCCCTATGACTCATACATGTATCTTACTATCATAGATTTCCACATGATATATGTATATTATGACCATCTTCTATTACATTATCAATTTGCATTTCCTCGCTAAGACTCTATCACATGTGTTGTTATATGGAGCCTAATCAGACTCGGAGGTTATATTTACCCCTCTTTTATCGGCACGGTTCCCCCCCAAATCCCTATGGGGTCAAGGGGCAGCGCCCTTTGCAGGGTTTGGGGGCAGCGCCCCCAAGACAGGGTCAAGGGGCAGTGCCCCTTGCGGGGTCCAGGGGCAGCACCCCTTGCGCATTCCCTGTCGTGATACAAGGCGGGGTCGATGGGCAACGCCCCCATGGGGGCTCGGGGACAACGTCCTCGAAACCTCACACGGTTTTTTATTATTTTATAAAGCACCGGGAGTTATTTTTCATTGACCGACATAAGAAAACCCTATTTTTGTAACTGACAAAAAGATTAATAAAAGGTGGCCAAGGGTTAGGGTTTGGGTATTGTATTGTAGCATTTCGCATCGGTATTGAGTTGTAGGGATTGCTGATTGTAATCAGTTTTTGATTTACTAGATAATAATATTGGACTCTCTGTTTGGTGGATGTAGCTCGAGTTTGGGTGAACCATGTTAAAACTTGTCTCTCGTTGTTATTATTTCTGTGTATTTCCATTCCTCTGTTTAATCTTTATTTGCATTTAATTGATATCTTCTGCCGGCTAACCCTAACAAGTGGTATCAGAGAGGTTGTGTTTTGATTATCGTCCACAGGAAAGTCTCACGGTTGAGTGGGAGCAATGGCGGACAAGGGTAAATTGAAGGTCGATAAATTCAATGGGTAGAACTATTAGTTATGGAAGATGCAGATGGAGGATTACCTCTATCAAAAGGATTTATGGATGTCGTTGGAAGGAGTATCGAAGAAACCGGCAATAATGTTTGATGAGGATTGGAATCTTCTTGACAGAAAGGCACTGGGAACCATTCGGTTGTGCCTGGCACCAACGGTGGCATTCAATATAATGAAAGCGAAGACAACAAACGGTCTGATGAAAGCTTTGGCTAAATTGTATGAAAAACCCTTAGCCTCAAATAAGGTATTTCTTATGAAGCATTTGTTTAATCTGAAAATGGTTGAAGGTGGATCTGTGACAGATCATTTAAATGAATTTAATACGATTGTTAGTCAATTGACTTCTGTAAATGTAAAATTTGATGAAGAAGTTAGAGCTCTCTTGATATTATGTTCATTGCCTGAAAGCTGGGATAGTTTGGTAATGGCGGTTAGTAACTCTGTTTCTGGTTCAAATACCCTAAAATTTGATGATGTTGTTGGTGTTATTCTGAGTGAGGAAATTCGTAGGAAAAGCTCAGGTGGATCCAAATCAGGTAGTGTTTTGAATGCAAAAAGTAAGGGCAGATCAAAGGAGAGAGGAAAAGGTTCTGGAGGTCATGGGAAGTCATGAGGAAAATCAAAGGACAAAAGATCCTAAACCAGAGGATAGAAGGATTGCTGGTACTGTGGAAAACTGGGTCATTTGAAGAAAAATTGCTGGTCTCAGAAGAACAAAGAAGGAGACAAACAAGAAGGCAATAAGGAAGCAAATGTGGTAAGCAATAAGTCTGAAGATGATGCTTTGATTCTTTTCCTAGATAATGTTGATGATTCATGGGTTTTAGATTCAGGGGCCTCATTTCATGCTACGCCCCATAGAAGTTATTTCCTTGATTATGTCCAAGGGGATTTTGGGCTGGTTTATTTAGGAGATAACGAACCCTGTCAGATTGTTGGAAAGGGAAGAATCAAGATTAAGTTGTAGAATGGAAATTATTGGCTACTACAAGAGGTAAGGCATGTTCCAAGGCTCAGTAGGAATTTAATTTCAGCAAGGCAACTAACTAAACAAGGTTGCACTGTTACATTTATTGATAAAAATTGAAAGGTTTCAAAAGGTGCCTTAGTAGTAGCAAAAGGTGTGAAAGTAGGCACCTTATATCTTTGTACATGTCATACTATTCCTTCTACTTTAGCTGTTACAGAGGAAAAATAAATAGGTTTAGGAACAGTTACTGCAGGTTTGCAGAAAGAGACTGGAAAAGTTGTTGTAGGTTCTGAGACAACACTATGGCATAACAGACTTGGGCATATGAGTGAAAAAGGTATGAAGGTACTTCATTCTAATAAAGTTTTACCAGGTTTGAAATGTATTAATATGGATTTCTATGAAAGTTGTGTGTATGGCAAACAAAAGAGAGTCAATTTTCTCAAGGATGGGAAGCAAAAGAAAAATAAAAAATTAGAGCTTGTGCATACAGATGTATGGGGACCAGCTCAGGTATCTTCTCTCGGTGGCTCTCGGTATTATGTTACATTCATAGATGATGCAACTAGGAAGGTTTGGATTTATTTCCTTAGACAAAAATCTGATGTATTTGAAACATTTAAGAAATGGAGAAGCTTGGTTGAAAATGAGACAGGTAAAAGATTAAAATGTCTTAGATCTGATAATGGCGGTGAGTATTGCAGCAAAGAATTTGAAGATTATTGTTCCTTTAATGGAATTCGTAGGTAGAAAATGCTTCCAGGGACTCCACAAGAAAATGGAGTGGCTGAACGCATGAATAAGACAATAATGGAGCGTGCAAGGACCATGAGATTGCATGCTAGACTACCTTTAAACATGTGGGCAGAGGCTGTCAATACTACTGTATATTTAATTAACAGAGGTCCTTCAGTTCTTTTGGGTTGTGGTATTCTTGAGAAAGCATGGACAGGTAAGAAGGTGAGTTATTCTTTTCAGAAAACCTTCGGTTGTGAAGCATTTGCACATATAGATTCTGAAAATAGAACCAAGCTGGATGTGAAATCAAAAAATTGTACCTTCGTTGGATATGGCATTGATGAATTTGGTTATAGGCTTTGGAATTTTGAAAATCAAAAAATTGTGAGAAGCAGGGATGTTATATTCAATGAGAAGGTGTTGTACAAAGATCAGTTGCAGCAACATGAGAAGAAAGAAAAGGATTATGTGGTGCTGGATGATACTCCAAATAGTGATGTTCCAGTGGCTCCTCATGCTCCGCAATAGCAACCAGAAATACCACAAACTCTAGTGAATGTTAGACGGTCAACAAGGATAAGTAGACCTCCTGAAAGGTTTTCTCCCTCTTTGCATTCTATTTTGTTAACAGATGCTGGTGAACCAGAAGGGTATGATGAAGCTATGCAGGTGGATACACAAGTTCAGTGGGAGCTTGCAATGAAAGAAGAAATGGACTCCTTGCTGGAAAATTAGATTTGGGAATTATGTAAGTTACTTGCAGGTAAAAAGGCTTTACCAAATAAATGGGATTACAAGCTGAAAGAGGAAGATGGAGGTAAGAAAAGATTGAAGGCTAGGTTAGTTGTAAAAGGATTTGCATAGAAAAAGGCATTGATTTTGATGAGATATTTTCTCCGGTTGTCAAGATGACTTTTATTCGTACTGTTTTAAGTATTGTGGCTACTGAAGATTTACATTTGGAACAGCTAGATGTTAAAACTACCTTTCTCCATGGTGATTTGGAGGAGGAGATATATATGGAACAACCCTAAGGATTTGAGGTCAAAGGTAAGGAGAAACAGGTGTGCAGATTGAAGAAGAGTTTGTATGGCCTGAAACAAGCACCTCGACAATGGTATTTGAAATTTGACAGTTTTATGGCTGAGCAAGGCTACAATAGGTGTAATTCTGACCATTGTGTTTATTTTAAGAGGTTGGATAATGACAGCTACATTATTTTATGTTTATATGTTGATGACATGCTTGTAGCTAGGTCTAACATGGATCACATAAGAGAGTTAAAACAACAGTTAGCACAGTCATTTGCTATTAAGGATTTGGGGGTAGCAAAACAAATCCTTGGTATGAAAATTTGTAGAGATCAGAAGAACAGAAAATTGACTCTATCTCAGGGTACTTATGTTGAAAAGGTGTTGTAGAAATTCCATATGGAGAATGCAAAAGTTGTCAGCACACCTTTGCCTAGTCATTTGAAATTGACTAAGGAGATGTGTCTTAAGACATAAGAGGAGGAAGAGAAAATGTCCAAGGTACCATATGCTTCAGCTGTAGGAAGTTTAATGTATGCCATGGTATGCACGAGACCGGATATTGCACATGTTGTAGTCGTTAGTAGGTCTATGAGTCATCCCGGATTAGAGCATTAGAATGCAGTAAAATAGATTCTCAGATATTTGAGAGGTACATCTAATAAACACTTATGTTTTGGGGGCTCTAATACTAATTTAACAGGTTATGTAGACTCAGATTTGGCAGGGGATATTGATACCAGGTGGAGTACTACAGGTTATGTCTTTACTGTAGGTGGAACAGCGGTGAGTTGGATTTTCAGGTTACAAAAGGTGGTTGCTTTATCCACCATAGATGCAGAATATGTAGCTGCAACAGAGGCAAGCAAGGAGATGATATGGCTGCAATCATTCATGAACGAATTGGGCACACAATAGGTTAATAGTTATTTGTTTATGGACAGCCAGAGTGCCATACATCTTGCAAAGAATTCTACCTTGCATTCAAAGACCAAACACATACAGTTGAGGTATCACTTCATTCGGTCGGTGTTGGATGATGGACAATTACAGCTGGCAAAGATACATACAGATGACAATCCAGCAGATATGTTTACAAAGGCAGTGACAAGGGAGAAGTTGAGCTCCTCTTCAGCTTCGGTTGGTCTTCTAGACTGCAAACAACAAAAATAGAACAGCAGAGTCCAGGGTGCTTATTTCCAGTGGGAGCTACAGGGTCAGTGATGTTATGATCAGTCTCTAAGTGGGAGATGATATGGTGTGGAGTCTGATCAGTTTCCAAGTGGAAGATTGTTGTTATATGGAGCCTAATCAGACTCAGAGGTTATATTTACTCCTCTTTTATTGGCGTGGTTTCCCCCCCAAATCCCTACGGGGTCAAGGGGCAGCGCCCCTTGCAGGGGTTTGGGGGTAGCGCCCCCAAGACGGGGTCAAGGGGCAGTGCCCCTTGCGGGGTCTAGGGGCAGCGGTATTGAGTTGTAGGGATTGCTAATTGTAATTAGTTTTTGTTTTACTAGATAATAATATTAGACTCTCTGTTTGGTGGATGTAGCCTAAGTTTGGGTGAACCACGTTAAAACTTGTCTCTCGCTGTTATTATTTCTATGTATTTCCATTCCTCTGTTTAATCTTTATTTGCATTTAATTGATATCTTCTGTGGGCTAACCCTAACAACATGGCCATAGATGTACCTAGTGATGTACCCTTCATTTATGCATTCTAGAAGGAATAAATTTTGTTGATACTGATAAATCCCTTTTGGTAATATATATATCCTACTTGTATTTCCATATTTTATATTCCATCATATGTCCTACTCATATCTTCTCATATTTTTCATAGTATATTTTTCTCTTGTCTACCCTCACCTTCTTGCCTATAGCAATTTCATAGACCTAGTCACATTATTCTTGTATTTTGTAACTTTCATTATCCACATTTCTATTATCTTATGCTATGTCGAATTCCATGATTTGTCCATGCATGTAATTATCATCCCACTTTCCTAATATCAAATCCCACTTTTGATTCCTATAGGCTTGTAGGTGGATCTTTCATGTTTTCATTCATCAAGTGTTGAGTTCCAAAGAGTTAGCTTACCATGAGCCACATTGAAAAGAAATACATTCTTCAAAATTTATTAACTCATCTGCATGCATACCCATCTATCATGTCATTACTAGCCTAGTCTAATCTTTAGTGATGAGCCCTTGCATATTACTAGTTGCATGGGGCTAGACTTAGGAGGTTGTTGGCCCATGCCCCAAAGTGCAAATTTTTATGTCTCTTATGTGCTTTATTGCTTTGGTAAACCCTACATTGACAAGTGATTGGAAATATTATACACTGGGGTTTCATGTTTGTTTGATTAGGCTTTTAGTCCAGGCATTTGTCTTAATGAGACTCAAGTTGTCTTGTGTATGTATTTCTCCCACAAAAGCATGTAAATTTGATGTATCTTTATATTTTGTTTGCTACTAAAAATATAATCCCTCTCTTCTAGAAATATTACTCAAACTAAGAAAAGGGGAATAAAATATCTCAGGTAGAGAATATGAAACATCGACAAGGAGAGAACAACTTTGAGCCAAGTCATAGGGTATGGTATCCCCTCTTCTTTTTCAAGATTTGCAGAACCTTGGAGGGTGATCCTTGAGGTCTCTCTAACAGGATAATTAAAAAGAAATGAAGAAATATGAATAAGTTCTTAGAAACCATGAATAAACCTACAAGACCTCACAATAAGATGTACACAAAGATGCATAAGCATGTTATAATGAAATTAATGTACACCCTACAAATTCCTTATTATGTTTTTGTGTCCATATCAGCCTTAACATGTTTGTGTGTGTCTTCTATCATTTTGGCCCCTTTTTCTTAGCCTAAATCACCCCTAGCCATCCATGTTCCTCTTTCCTATGTTGTTCCCATGGTCTTACATTTAGAGTTCCTATATGTCCATTTTCATCTAATTTTTATCCCTATTCAATGTCCTAACCCTACCTTTAATTTCCCTTTAATTTATCCCCCTTTACCCCCTTGCAAAACTGTTAATATTGTGCTAACCCCATCTTATGTGAAAAAGCCACCTTTGTCCTTCCTAAATCTTTCCTTCACAAGATTATCATGGTTGTTCAAATTGTGAAGGTAAAGCAATCACTTAGGAAAATGGTGGTGTGATTGAATGGAAGAGATAGAGGGTTAAACCAAGCATTAGAACTCTTACATCTCATGAAATATCAATCTCATTATTTTAATAGTAGAGTAGTTTTATTCAAGTAGTAGGTGCATGACCTTTTAATAAGTTGTTGGCTTCTTTTTGAAGTCCTTTGATTTTCAATGACGATGATAAACTGTGTGTAGAGTAATTTACTCTACATTTTGTTTTAAGTTTCAGTTGCGTGAGTTCCATTTTTTTGTCTCTGCGCCTTTCAGTTTTGGCAGTGAGGGTTTTGACACAGAGCATGGTCGCGAGTTTCTATTTTGCCTAAATTTTGCCTAAGTCTCATAGTTTAAGCAGAGCGTGCCACGTGTCATCAGCCGGGACACATTTTAAATTTTCTCTAAGTAGTGCGGATGGAGCCAAGTGTCTTTTTGCATTAAGGCGGAGTCTACCATGTGTCATCTTCTATGTTGCAGTTTCAAGTCCCTTTTAATGTCTCAAAGACTGTGGTAGGTCCCTGTTTCTAAGTTTCTCCCAACGCAAAAGGCGCCAAGTGGCAGCTGCGGAAGGTTTCTCTAAGTTTCTCAGAGTAACACGGAAAGTGCCCTGTGTGTTTTTGTGATATTTGCGGAGCACGCCATGTGTCAACATCCGCGGCTTCTTCTTTTGTTTCATTGCTAGGTAAAGGACTATGGCGGGTCCCTGTTTTGAAGTCTCGGTGAGCGCGGAAGGTGCCAAGTGGCAGCTGCGGAGAGTTTCTAAACGTTTCTTTAAGTTATGTTACAAGTACCATGTGTCCCATGTAATATCTGTGGAACATGCCAAGTGTCAGCATCTGTGGGTTCTTGTTTTGTTTCATGGTTAAGTAAAGATTGTTGGTAGGCCCCAGTAAAGTTTCTAAAGTTTAACCGGAGTGTGCCATCTGTCATCGTCCGCGTGAATCCAAATGAGTCTTAAATGCTTCTATTATGTTTCTAAAACTTAGCGGAGACCGCCATGTGTCATCTTCCATGGGACTCTCAACAGTTTCTAAGTTTCTTTAAGTGCTATGGAAGCCGCCACGTATCACTTGGTGATAGCAGTGGAAAGCGCCACCTGTCCCTGTTCCTTTTTGAGGCTGCTCAAGCAAGAAGTATGGTGGGTCCCATTTTTGGTAAATGATTAAAGGTTCGAGGTAGCAGACCGTGATAGATGTCAAAGGCGGAGCACTCTTAATATAAAGACATAGTAAAGAGTGAAATGTAATGGAAGCTGCCACGTATCTTTTTGCAAAGGCCGCGGACGCTGCCAAGTGTCATTTTCTTGTGCCTCCTGAATAATGAGATGGTTTTTTAAGTAACTTATGCGGATTCTGCCATCTGTCTCAAGGGTTTGGTTTTTCAGTTGCAGCGGAGGTTGCCACGTGCTAGGTTCCTGTTTATTTTTCTGGAAAGATGAAGGAGTTTCAAGTGAAGGGCGCGTATGCATGTTGTCTGTTTCAAGGGTTTATAGTCGCAAAAGACTACCAGAAATTGCCAAGTGTCCCTACCTAATTTAAGAAAGGAGTGCCACGTGTATCTGTTTCAGCCAATGAACTTGCAGAGGGGCTAACCATTTCAGATCTGAAAGATATCTTCTGTCAGACACTTCCAGTTAAGTTCCAATTCGGTTAGGCCATTGGGATTTGATCGTGTAGGCAATCTTGAGCCAATCCTGTGCTATAAATATGGGTCCAAATCGTAGTTTCAAAAGATAGATAAGAAGAGAGAATTTTTGGCATATAGACTGTTATCAGAGAATTTCAAGAAGTTTTTGGGAGATCTTTTGCTGGGGCCAGTAATATCATTTGCCTTTGTTCTGTTTTCTTGATTCAAAAAGTTTGTATAACTGTGCATGTATCATTACCTTTTATGTGACTGGAAAGTTAATAAGAAGACTGAGTTCTGTGGCTTCACTAATATTTTCTGTGTCATTGCAAAATCTTCTAAGTTGTGAGCCTTTGATCCTATTTGTTTCATCTTTTACATTAATCATGCATTATTTGCTCTTTAATGTGACTGAATCCTAAAAATAGTTTCACTGTGCTTAGTGTTAAGGAACAAATCATATTCAGGTGCATCGCCATAGTTAAATTTCCTTTCATTGCATTTGTGATTGCATTTAGTTTCTATCCCTTTCTCCCAAAATATATTTGAAGATAAAGAAGAGCTAGCTTCTTTAAAATCTGGAGGTCGTTTCAGATCACAAGTCCCACATTCCTGAAACTTCCCATGTTAGTATTAGAAACAACGCAATTTTAAGCATCAACAGTTTTTGGCACGCCTAGTGGGACCATTCTTGAAGTTTCTTTCAAGACTATATTAACTAGAGAGCTACAAGAAGTCAGAGCTGTGGACTTGTAACAAGAGCTCAATCTACTATGAACCCAGGTATTCTTTTACCACCATTGATAACTAATCCAAGAAGAAGGGTCAATTAGTTTACAGCAACACCAAGTGCAAACATGGGAGCACCTATAGCCCCAAGGAATTATGCAAATTGGAACACTGGCAGTGCCCTGATTCTCCCAGTACCACCAGCCACTTGGGATCCTATTCCAACAAATGCCCTGAAGGCTCTACCCAAATTCAGTGGGGAGGATTTCAAAACGCCTGAAGAACATCTGCAGGATGTATCTGATGTCTGTGCAATACATGTGATCACACAGCAAAATGTGGCTATAAGACTGTTAGCAGCTTCTTTTAAGGGGAAGGCTCTGGACTGGTACAGATCTTTGACCCCAAATTCAATATCTACATGGGATTGGCTTGGAGATGCTTTCTTTGCAAGATTCAAAGAGAAGGGTGATAAATCTTCTTTGTTGCAACAATTGATTACCATCAAAAGGGCACCACAAGAAGTAATGACTGACTTCAATTCAAGATTTTAGAAGACTTGGGAAAGGATTCCTGCTACAGCAAGACCATTACCAGGTATGGCTATAGTATTTTATCTTAAAGCCCTAAATATAGATATAGCAATAATGATTCAATCACTTGGAGGTCAGACTCTGCCAGAAGCCTATGACTATGCAGTTAGTGCTAAAAATAATTTGATAGACGCTGGAAAGTTGCCCCCAAGGCCCCCCATGCCTATGTTTCCAGAGATTACCTTGCCATTGCCTCAAGAAGCCCCTAATCCCATAACCCCACCTGTGTCTATGTATACATTTCCCCAACAACCTGCTAAAGCTGATGTCCCTGTCCAGTCCTCTGAGATGGATGTTGTCAAGAACATCTTAAGGACATTTTCTAATGAGATAATTAACCTAAAAAGACAGCAGAATCCTTATCCTAGACCACAATATTAAGGATACCAAGGGAATAGACCTCCACCACAGCCAAATGAGTATCAGGGTCCCCAAAGGCAAACTAACCCTCAGCCATCAAACCAATTAGTTACAGTTCCTACACCGTTGCAGACTGTTTCTCCTAATCCAAACAGAGAGATTGTCCCAGGGCAGAATAATTATGCAAATAGCACCAATGCCTAGTGTTTCCCTTGTAATAATGCTCATATGCCTTGAGATTGTCCCAGGGGTAATCTACAACAAAAGATAGCAGAGCAAAGAAGAGTGGATGGACAATTTGCAAATACTTCTGACACTCAACCCTACCAATCCCCTAGTATGTAAAATTCAGTCCTAGTGGCTCAAATGCAAGGGATGTCCTTACAGCAAGAAGAAGAAATAGCCCCTAAGCATGCTTTGTTCTCATGGATTGAAGATGAAGAGTCAGTATTCTTGAATGAAGCTTCTACTTCCAAGAAGCCATTGGTATAATTAGATTACTATACTAGAGCCAAGAAAAGGATGATGGAACAACCTAGAGTCACAAATAATGAAATTATGGGGATTCCTCCATTTCAAGATCATCAAAATGTAGCTACTAGACAAGAAACACCTCAGCCAGTGCAGAACCAAGTAGCCTCTGGATAGGTTCAAGAAAAGGCAAGGTACACTTATTATCCAAGAACCCAAACACTAGGACCTGTGAATGTGGTGGATCAGCTGAAGAGGGCTCCAGTCCACATGTCAATATGGGACATGTTAGCTATTCCTGAGCAAAAGACACTGTTGCAAGAAGCTCTGCAGGGCCAAGCAGTGCCTAAACATACTGGTACCAAAGGAGGACCTGTTGATAAAGAAAAGCTCAAGGACACTGTTCCTCTGCAGACAACAGCTCTTTTGAATAACACACTTGAGGTAGGTAGATCTAAGCTAGATCCCTTTTATTTAACTTTAATAGTTGGGAAGAAACTGTTACACAATGCAATGATAGACTCTGGGGCTAGTACCATAGTGATGCCAAAGCAAATAGCAGATGCCTTGAAGAAAAAGTATGAGCCACTTATGAGCCACTTACTAGAGGAGTTATGTAGCTGGATGGGAAATCAGTGCAAACAATAGGGAAAATTAAACAACTCCCATTGCAATTGTATACCTATCCCAATATAATTGTAAATCAAGATGTTGTAGTCATAGATATTCCCCCCGTATTTGGCTTATGTTTATCTAGAGATTTTATAGCCAAGATAGGAGGATATATGTTACTTGATTGGTCACACCTCATCTTGAGAACCAAATATGGGACTAAAATGAAGGTACTGTCCGAACCATTGTCAAAGGACCATATCACAAATGAACCAACCCCAAAGTTAGAAGCAGCCCATGCCATGCTAAATAAAGAGGAAAGAGTTTTTGTTGAAGAAATAGGGGATTGGACTGAACATGATCAGCAAGAAGAAGATAACCAGTTGTTAACTATGATGCAGAGTGACCCCTTTGGAAACTATGACTCAACAGGGCTAGGCACTTATGTTATATTTGAAGAAGACCAGGAGATCCCTAATGTCTTAGGAAATGAGCCCTCCCAGACCCAAGAATCCATAAATAATTCAGGAATCTAGACCCTAAATTTTGATGGGGCTAGAAGTAAAAATGGAGCAGGAGTAGGAATTTGTCTTACTGCCCCTGATGGTGAAAAGATTTTAAGGGCTATCCATTTCCAATTTGCTTGTACTAATAATGATGCTGATTATGAATCCTTAGTACATGGGCTCATGTTAGCCAAGAAAAGGGGAGTAAAGAATCTGATAGTCAAAGAAGATTCAGAACTAGTGGTGAAACAAATCAGAGAAAAGGCAGTAGCCAAAAATGTAAGGATGAGATCCTATAGACATAGAATTTAGGACTTAATAGATGATTTTGAAGCCTTCAATATTAAAGTAGTTCCTAGAACCCAAAATTCTGAAGCTAATAGGATGGCACAAATTGGCTCATAGTTTGACCCAACAACTAATCTATTAGTCAACAATGAGTCAGTTAAAGTTATAGTAAGGCCAACCATCCTAGACAATGATGAAAATTGGCAAGTCTTTGAAAATGATTTCTAGGTACTCTCATTTTTGCAACAGTCAAGGGAGTTTGCTGATCAATTGCAACCCAAAATTGAAGAGGCATATGGTGATCAGATTATTCAACTGAAGTCAAACAAGCTCCCTAAAGGACTAATTACCCTGGAAAACTTGTTTGACCTGGAAGATGCCAGCCTAGAAAAGAAGATATTTCAAGCAAACAAAGAGGACTACTTTGAGATTTAGGTTAGTGAGGGGAGAAAATTGAAGGTTGGGAATTCTGCCACTCAACAGGAAAGAAAAAGGTTAATTGATTTATGTGAGAAATATGACAAGGTCATAGCCTGGACCTATGAAGATCTCCATGGTTATGATAGAAATATCATTCAACACACTATAGAGCTGACTGAAGGATCTAAACCGGTCAAATAGAAGCAAAGGCCAGTGAATCCTAGGATTGAAACTCTTATGGTGGATGAGTTGCAGGAACTATTAGAATCAAGGATCATTTTTCTAATTAAACACTCAACTTGGGTATCCAATCTAGTACCAGTCAGAAAAAAGAATGGGGACATAAGGCTCTGTGTGGATTTTAGAGACCTAAATAGGGCATCCCTGAAAGATCACTACCCCTTGCCCTCTATGGAACAAATTTTATAGACTGTAGCTAGATCAGAGAGATTCTCCTTGTTAGATGGTTTCTCTTGATACAATCAAATTTGGTTGGCTAATGAAGATCAGCATAAGACTGCTTTCACCACAAAATGGGGAACATTCACCTATGCAAAGATGCCTTTTGGTCTTTCAAATGCTGGAGCTACATTTCAGAGGGCAATGGATGTAGCATTTGGAGAGCTTATCAATAAAATCATTCTAATTTACCTACATGACCTCACTATTTTCTCTAAAAGTGTTGCAGATCATTTTGATCATCTAGAAGCTGTTTTTAAGAAATGCTAAGAATTTGGAATATCCCTAAATCCTAAGAAATGTATTTTTGTAGTACCTCAAGGTAAACTATTAGGGCATATAGTGTCTAAAGAAGGAGTCTCTATAGATCCAGAGAGAGTCACTGCCATAATGAACCTATCTCTACCAGTCAATAAGAAAGCAGTTCAGTCATTTTTGGGAAAGATTAATTTTGTTAGTAGGTTCATATCAGACTTTGCAGGCCTAATAAAACCAATGACACTGCTACTAAAGAAAGACCTGGCATTCAAATGGACTACAGAAGGGAGACATGCTTTTGAAGAGGTCAAGAAAGCAATTTCAACAACCCCAGTATTGAGGAACCCTGACTTCTCTAAGTCTTTTATAATGTATGTCTATGGGGGAGAGTTCAGTGTTGCTGCTGTCTTAACACAGAAAGATGATCACCAAGAGGGAGAACACCCAATAACCTTTTTCTCAAGGACTCTTAGGGAGTATGAAGCTAGGTATAACTTTGTAGAGAAACAGGCATATGCTATGGTAAAAGCCCTTAAGAAATTCAAGCATATGGTGACAGGTAATAAGATTCTGATACTAGTGGCTCATTCGAGTATCATAGAATACATTATGGAAGGAGAAATCACTGAGAAAAGAGCAAACCGGATAACAAAGATTCTTGAATATGATGTGGAGGTCAGACCAACTAAACTTGTTAGAGGCAAGGGTTTGTGCCAGTACATGGCCCAAGACATGGAAAGAATGGTGACTGCTAAAGCAGAAAATGAGAGTGTGTTGAGAATTCATGAGAATGATCAGAATTCTTGGGTCACAAATATGATTCAGTTTATGAAACATGGGGTTTTCCCAAAAGAGCTCTCTCATGACAAGAATTGATACTATAGGTAGCAAGGGGTCCATTATGTTTTAATTGACCAAATTCTTTTCAGGAGAAATACTGATGGGATACTCCTAAGATGTATAGAGAAGGATGAGGCTCAAAGAATACTACATGAAATGCACCATGGAGTCTCAGGTGGACATTTTTCTGCAAGAACCACAACTATAAAGATAAGTCAGGTAGGTTACTTTTGGCCCACTTTATTTACTGACTATTATCAACTAGTCAAAGAGTGCCAATCTTATCAGTATTATGTAGGAAAGAGAAGGAATGCAGCACTACCCCTTAGTCCTATAATTGTTGATGAACCCTTTGCTCAATGGGGTCTAGATTTCATTGGAATGATCAATCCAGTGTCAAGTATGGGACACAAATGGATTCTAACTGCCATAGATTATTTTACCAGATGGAGCGAAGTAGTGCCACTCAAAGAAGCAGCAGAAAAGGTGATCCTAGACTTTCTGGAGGGTATCACTACTTGCTTTGGGCCTCCTCGTACCATAAGTTTAGATAATGCTAAGGCATTTTTAGGGGCAAAAATATCTGACTTTGCATTAAAGTATGGAATCTATTTGAAAACTTCATCAAATTATTACCCTCAAGGTAATGGTTTGGCAGAGTCAACTAACAAGAATCTGATTAGACTTATTAAGAGAATAGGGGCTGATCATCACAAAGAGTGGCATAAAGTGCTTAATATAGCACTATGGGCTGATATAATTACATCTAAACAAGTGACAAAGATGTCCCTGTATGAATTGGTCTATGGCAAACTTGCTGTGATGCCCCTGAGCTTGGAAATTTCCGCTCTTTAGCTATTAAAACATATTGAGATTGAAGAGAATGGCCCCATGCAAGTCAGACTTGCTGAGCTCCTGGAAGTTCAAGAAAAGAGGGATACAACACATGAATCATTAATGAAACATCAGAAAATAATCAAAGACTGTTTCGATAAGAAGACTTCAAATCCCCATTTTGATGTAGGATCAGTTGTCTTGAAGTGGGATGAGAGAGCTGCCAAGACGAGCTGACATAGTAAATTTGAGTCATTATGGACCAGCCCCTTCAAGATTCATTCCTGTAAATAGCAGAATTCATTTGAACATGAAACAATGGAGGGTGAACTTGTGGAGATTCCTGTGAATGGGATTTACCTTAAACATTTCAATTAAGCAGTATCTCCTATGTATTATAGTTAGATAGTTTCCCTTTCCTTGTTTCTTTATTTTCCCGCTTTGTTTTTCCCGCTCTTTCTTTTAAATAAGTGTTCTATGAACACGTGGCCGCAGCTCAAGTTTCTTTAATTTTCAAGACTCTCACATTTACTAAGTTTCTCTCCAATCCCCAAAATTCCCTAAAAGGTACCACTTTACGCAGCCACCTTATGACGTGTCTGACACTCTGTCCCACGCAGATTTCATAAGATTTACTAATAGTTTTCTAGCTTTAATGCCATTTATGAAACTTAATGTGTCATCAATACCCCAATATTTGGAGTTAAAGCTTAACTGTGTCTCATTTGTTTCTACTTCTGCTAATTGTCTTCCCTATTGCTTGCGAATTCCTAGCGAAACCTGTTTCACAGACGTGTCTTCCCTGTTGCAAAGCTCCCATACCTGTTACACGAGTTCACTAGGTTCCAGTATAGACACAGAGATGGCGGAGGACAGTCTTCACAACAGGGGCAAGGGATTTACGAGTCCATTGACAAGCTTCTCGCTAGCAAATCATACGCTTTGGCCCCTGCACAACCCTTAAGGACTTATCCAAGGACTAGGGTCCCCGAGGTTGGTTATTCTATCAACCCAGCTAAGGTGAGAGATTTCACAGATGGTATTGCTGACCTGACACTTCAAAAGCCTGGCAAAGCTCTGTGAGAAGGGGCACACCAAAGATGTATCTGTTGTGTGGTTACACAACACACCCCATTTTAACTTATCAAAACAGGGACCCAACTTTTGGCTTGGCTTGTGTTGTCTGCTTTCTAGCGGTTTGGTAAAAATAAGTCAGGTGCATCATCATCATGAAGGGCAGGATGAGGTTGGTCATCATCATGAGGTCAGTTTGTCAAAGTTCATATTTTGTTTCTATGACCTCATAGTTAGAAAGAGCTTGAAATTCCATGCAGGTTTGCCTTTTACATCACCTGAAAATTCGTCCATATGAGGGAGTTATGCACAGTCAAAGTTTTGGTCAAACCTGATAATTGCTGTATGAAGATCATCATTATCATATTTGAAACGCCCCCCGATAATATCCTGAGGTCGAAATATCCGGACGTCAACTTTAAGTCGTAGTAAGTTGTCCCCGTCGAGCGGTCTTTTGTATCGCGAAAGGTCATCATCATGATCTTGGTCTATCACTTGATAAAAATCATGCAGTCCCAATATCCGGACGTCAATCTTAAGTGATAGTGTGTTTTACCCGTCAAGCGACCTTAGGCACATTGCGAGCATCATGATATTTAAACATCACCCAATATTATAATATCATGCTGATATTATAATATCACCCTACTTAGAAAATCTGCCATCTGCATAATTTGCATGCGCACGTCAAAGTCCTGGTGATCATCATCATCCTGATCTTTCAAGGCAGGATCACATTTCGTAATATCCTCCTGATCTCCTTTTGCGTGATCATGATGATCACCTTATCTTTCAAAGGGGGAGGGTGATATTCCATTCCTAAGTCATGATGTCAAGATCATCATGATCTTGTTTGTCTACCTGACATTTCGCAATATCCTCCTGCCGAGAAATATAACCTTTTGCAAATATCCTGATGACGTCATCCCGACCTGATAAACGAAGAAACAAATATCAGGATGACGTCACCATCACATTTCTCCTTCGGCAGGATATTTTCCAAGGCATGATCCTGTTCGCGAATATGACGATGACGTCATGTTCTAAGATTAACAAAGGCCCCGGATATCCTGATGACGTCATCTGGACATTCAGCAGGATCATATTTTAAATCACCTAGTGCGGATATGATGATGATGATCATCATCATCCTGATCTTTCAAGAGGGTTACCTTGGCCGCAAAAGGGGGTCATACTGCATTCATCATCCCGATCATCTTCCTTAGGTGACCCGATATTACATTTATCCCCTGATCTTAACGAAACATGACGGTGACGTCATCCTTTGCATTTTAATGAAGCCCGAATATGACAATGACGTCACCATCATATTCCTTTCCTCAGCAGCAGGATCATATTCCAAATCCTCCTATTCTCCTTCGACATGATGATGATGATGATGTCTTTCTTTCCCCAATATGCAGAAACGAAACATCCTGATGTGCTTTTCATCAGAGCATTCGGAGGGGAGGAGCATCATATTTCATGATATCCTGCGGCTAGATAGAAGACATAGGGTTGGTCATCATCATGATTTTTGGCGTCGGTATAACTGTTGCCATCGGCCAAGTCTAATATTGTCACCCTGATCATATGTGGTCACACCGATGCGAATATGATGATGATGACCTGAAACATACAAACAGAGCATGCAAAGCCGGATTCAAAGGATGGTTAAAGGGCGGTTATTTCCTTGTATATTTTGAGATCATCATGATCATATTTTGAACCCGATATACAAAAAAATGGGCGGGAACATGAAGCGATGGAAATTTGAAGACCCGATTGCTGATTTCCCAGTCAACGATGGTTGACCCGGGTGTTTTGAAGATGTTTATGCATTTAGTGCATAATTTTCCACTGATTTGGAGCCCGATTGCCTGTAGCTGCACATTTTTGGGGGCTTGTTTAATAAAACGTTTTACTTCCTGTTGTTTATCCGCATGATGATGAACTTAATGTTTGTCTGTTTACTTGCAGGAAGTCATGATGATGCTGCTGAAGCTGGGCATTGAAGTCATGATGCTGTTAGAGCTGCTGCTGAAGCTGATAATTACAAAGTTGCACATGGAGGCAACATGAACCAGAAATAAGGAGGATATTGTCAAATATGCTGTTCGCCAGCTGGAAACCGAATCAAGTTAAAGATGCTGGAATATTCTGTGCCAGCTGTACATTTGCCAACTGACGAAGCATGTGCTTTTCATCTGGACCATTGTTTATTATGAGAGGATCCTGATCCTTGGATCATTGTAACCGTTTTCTGGCTTTTGCTCTATATAAAGGCCAGATCCTGAACATTAAAAGATAGAGACATTAGAATACACAGACGCATTTGGCGCATTAAGGCTAATTACTGTAGAATCAATTAGGAGATCGGATTACTGAGACTGATGAGGATAGAATTGTTGAAATGTCAAGGTTCTTTCTTCAGATCACTGTAAATGTACCTATTCTTGAGCATACTGAATGGATATGAAGTTTCAGATTACATCCTGATTGTAAATTTTACGTAATCTTCTTGTTGATTTCTGGATATGTACTGGTGAATGCTGTGTTCAACTGGAAGTGCTTTCATTTCATTACATGTTGTTGTCAACTTTTCCTTTGAAGATTTGCACTAGATCATGCGGATTTGTGGAATGTCCTGGTGAAGTATGATTTTAGTTTCCTTCTTTTCATTGCATGTATGGGAGCTTGTATGTGAATCAGTGATCTAAGTCAGGTAGTTTTGGGAATCTCATTCTTTAACCATTTTCCTTTTTTTAATTTCATAAATTCATCATCATAACTGCAAATCATGATAAATAACAAGCAGAACAGAGAAATATGCTGAAATCCCGTAGGTAACTGAAGATCATTAGCATATTTGAGTTAAATGCATATAGTATTGAAAATATCATGCAAAGAATCATAAATAATGGTAGAAATCATGCAAATATCAGCCTGTAGGCACATTATTTGACTAACTTCACAGTGCAGAGGTAGAATTATTGGAGATTTATGCAGAGCAAACATACAAATCAGGATATTTGGATGATGATGATGAACTTTGCAGAAACACGTAAGGCCCCTGAATGGAAAACAGCAGCACACATCAACCACTGAGTAACGTCAGTAGATTAAGACCTAATCAACGGAGACTTGGGATCATGAATTCTCTGAATTCATCGTATCTTTCAAGATGAGTAAAGGTTGTTGTGTAACTTTTATTCTATGTTTGTGAATGATCAACATCATGACCAACAGTATCCAGAAGCCCAAGGCTAAACAATATGAAACATTCGGAATGAGGATATGGACCTCTCAATTGGCAAAGTTTATTGTCCCAAGTGTGCATCTATGCCTCGACCTGATTGAGGTGTGCATAGAATTGTTTCATGCACCCTCAAGCACCATTCAAAAGGGACCCTTCATTGTGCAAATTACACCAAAGGCTATCAGGGACATGTTGGCCCTACACCATGACAAGATAGCCACGTTTCCCACCATTACCAAAATGTAGAAAACATGGGCCAATGTCTATTATCAGTTGAGGTTTCTCAATTCAGAGATGCAGCTAGGAGATGAAAACACCCAAATGCCAGTGCTACCAACATGAAGGGCACAATTTGCACAGGCCGGTCAAGAAGCACTATCCATGATGGCATTTATCTTTGGAATGAAGGAGGATATCACTGTCTATGATTGGCAGATCACCATTTTGTTTAGAACGAAGACTGTGGACAAGTCTCAGGAGTTTCGGCTGGATTTCTCAAAGTAGATTGCCTACTCAATGGCCAACCAACTCACCCATTTCAAATCAATAGGGGTTTTCAGGTATTCTTCTTATTTGTTTCACCTCATGTTATATCAAAACCATGCCATCTTTTCCCAATATATGCATCTGAACATGTATGACCCAAGTTTTGGTCACAATAGGACCATTCCTGTGTCCGCATGGACACATGTCTTATTCGAAGCATCTGATCCCTATAAATTTTTAGAACTTTTTGTTGCCCCTGCCTTTAGTCACCTAAGCCCAGAGCCTGTTGAGAATAGATTATCAAGTATCAGAGGCCTCATGGCAAATTCCCCCATTCCCTATGATTATTTCTTTGGGGCTCACCATACTATCATTAGGGTCCATGGTTTTAATGGAGAGCCAATGTTGCTACCCAAGATTTTGACTCCTAGGTTAGCCTTCTTAGAGGTCGCCCGACAAATGTCTATGGTTGATAATGATTATGGCACTGGGAAGAAGAAAAAGAAAATGTACGATATTCCATGGGTAAAGAAAAACATGGCCCTAGAGGTCAAAGATGCTGAGCACTTGTTGCTGAGAAAGTTAGCTATCTTGGGTTTCTTTCTGGTTGAAGATGAATGGAGATATGACCCAAGCAGTTTCATAACCTTATGGGTCAAGAATAACAATGTCGGCACTAACATTGTGCATGAGGGCCGTCCCTTTTGGGAAGACAGAAGAAACCCTAAGGAGGATATTCCTGATCTGTATGCAGAATTGACAGATTTGCCTTTTCAGGAGCCCAGGCCATGGGAAATATTTTATAATAAGAAAAAGGTTTTTGACCCTAAGCTCAAAATGGGCATTGGATTGAAGAAGAATTTAGTAAGGGACAGAGAATGGAAACCTGAGAAAATAGAAGCCTATTGGACATATAGGCAAGAAACATCTGAGACAACTCACTCTTTTGGCAAGGTTGATACAGATGAGAAATGGGAGTCCATTTGGGATGAATGGAATCCCTCTCCAGTTTCTAGCCCTGAGACAAGCAAATTGCAGACATAGGGTGGAAAGTCAGAAGGGGAAGCAAAACCAACTCATACAGTGCAGGCCCTAGGACAAGCTTCATCTATAGCCGCTGTATCTGTCTGGCCCCAATCTCTCAATGCCATAGAGAAACAAAAGAGTGTGGTATCATCACCACCCAGAGCTTCTCCATTAGTTTCAGTGACTAGGGCTTCCAATTTTGTGCAATTGCCACTAGCAACAGTGGTAAATGTTGAAGAGAAAGAAACACAGCAAGAAGAAGAGAGGCCAAGGAAACATAAGAAGCTGAAACTTCAGCCTGATTCAGATGAGGAAGTAGAGCCTTCACAGCAGCAACCACCAAGTACATCTATTGCCCCTCAGGTACGTGCTCCTTCTCCTTCTCCTTCTCAGTCTCTTTCTTCTATAGGGGTGGCAATCCCAACTAGCCAAATATTTTCCCCTGCCACCTCTGCTGTGCCAATCTCCCAGTTTTCCCCACCTATTACTACTCAAGCCATGTCATCACAGGCCACATCATTGCCTCCTTTTTCCCCCTCTGTTTCAAAGAGAATACCTTCCCAGTTTCCACCTAGCTAGCATTTGGCTATTCCTTATGGCTTGCCATAGGGCCATCCTTTTGCGGGCGGCTATATTGCCTCTCCCCCTACTTTCCAAGCTCAAGTAGACACTGCCAAGAAGGCTAGGGAAGCCCGGATGGATAAAAAGAGGAAGAAGGATAATAAAGCTCAGGCTGTGCCACACATGAGGTCACCCTTTGACCCAATCTAGCAACAGCTAACTGTGACTCATTTGTCACCCAATGTAGTCAGGCCAAATGAGCAGATGTAGCCCCAAGATTATACAATGAGTGTAGTGGCTATGGATATGTCACTTTTTAGGCCACAAGACAGGGTAGAGCTGCTGAATGAAACCACTTCTGTTGTAGCCACTGATTATTTGAAATTATCAAGGAAGTTGCAGAAGGTGGAGGCTGATCTAGCTCAGGAAAAGGCACATTGTGGCAACCTTACTGCAGAGCTCAAATCAAAAAATGATGAAATAGAGAATCTCAATAAACAGTTGCAAAATACTGTTTCTTGTCAGATTCATCAGGTTACACAGAACCAAAATACTTCTTTGAAAGAAGAGCTAATACAGGTGAAGTTTGTAGTGACAACCCTAAAGCAGGAAAATGACACACTACAGAAAAGACATCAGGATTCCACCCAACAAGCCACACAGTTCCAACAACAATTGTTGAAGGAACAAAACAATGTTGCTACCATGCAGGCCCAACTTTAGGCCGAGCAACAAACAACAAAACAGTTGACCCTTGAGTTGGCAAATAGGCCAAAGGATGCAGGAGTGTTGAACCTGGTTAAGGAGCTATATGCATTAGTGTGGAAAAGAATCTCTGAGGAGATTATTCAGCTCAAACCTTCTTTAACTTTCCTACTACATGCACAACAATTGTGTGAGAAGGTAGAGACTTCTATTCAGGCCACTCTGTCCACTGTTTCCTTGAGAGTTTCAGATTATCAATTGCTACTAAAGAAGCTGTATGACACAATTGATGAAACATTTGCAGCAGTAGGGATTGGTGACCGAATGGTTGCTGCAAAACGGGTGAACGAAGTTCTTAGTTGCAACTCTGCTACAATTACTTGCCAAGAGCTCCTAGATGTGGTCAAAGAGGGAGTGAAAGACATGAAGAAACATATTGAAGATCTGGTGCAATTGGGTCTTCCCTCCCCTTTTCCTGATAGCAACACTGTGCTTATGGTTGATGAGATTAAGCCTTTGCTGTTGGGCAGACAAAATGATCAGTCAGTCTTCTAGGGTTTAATAGATGCCTCAACAGTGCCAGAAGTGGAAGCTGTTTTGATTCCCATGGCCCAGCTTGATTTCTAATTGAAGGCTACAGTTCATGTTTTACAGATTTTTTTGCACAAGGATATCATCAACCTGGATTTAGCCTTCCAGGATTTGCAAAATAAATAGGGCCTCTCTGATGCTGAATGGTCTATTTATTAGACGGCCTTACAGAATCTGTGAATTTTTGCTGTATATAGATACATTTTTTGGATTCTTTTTGAGCAGGCTCGAAAGTCCTCGGGGTCGCCAAGAACTGTAGAGTAATTTACTCTACATTTTGTTTTAAGTTTCAGTTGTGCGAGTTCCATTTTTTGTCTCTGCGCCTTTCAGTTTTGGCAGTGAGGGTTTTGACATAGAGCGCGATTGCGGGTTTCTATTTTGCCTAAATTTTGCCTAAGTCTCACAGTTTAAGTGGAGCGTGCCACGTGTCATCAGCCGGGACACATTTTAAAGTTTCTCTAAGTAGCGCGGATGGAGCCAAGTGTCTTTTTGCATTAAGGCGGAGTCTGCCATGTGTCATCTTCCGTGTTGCAATTTCAAGTCCCTTTTAATGTTTCAAAGACTCTAGCGGGTCCCTGTTTCTAAGTTTCTCCCAATGCGGAAGGCGCCAAGTGGTAGCTGCGGAAGGTTTCTCTAATTTTCTTAGAGTAACGTAGAAAGTGCCCCGTGTGTTTTTGTGATATCTGCGGAGCGTGCCATGTGTCAACATCTGTGGCTTCTTCTTTTGTTTCATTGCTAGGTAAAGGACTGTGGCGGGTCCCTGTTTTGAAGTCTCGGTGAGCGCGAAAGGTGCCAAGTGGCAGCTGTGGAGAGTTTCTAAACATTTCTTTAAGTTACGTTGCAAGTGCCGTGTGTCCCATGTAATATCTACGGAATATGCCAAGTGTTAGCATTTGCGGGTTCTTGTTTTGTTTCATGGTTAAGTAAAGACTGTTGGTGGGCCTCGGTAAAGTTTCTAAAGTTTAAGCGGAGTGTGCCATCTGTCATCGTCTGTGTGAATCCAAATGAGTCTTAAATCTTTCTATTATGTTTCTAAAACTTAGCGGAGGTCACCATGTGTCATCTTCCGCGGGACTCTCAATAGTTTCTAAGTTTCTTTAAGTGCTACGGAAGCCACCACATATCACTTGGTGATAGCAGCAGAAAGCGCCACCTGTCCTTGTTCCTTTTTGAGGCTACTCAATCAAGAAGTATGGTGGGTCCCATTTTTGGTAAATGATTAAAGGTTCGAGGTAGCAGACCGTGACAGATGTCAAAGGCGGAGCACTCTCAATATAAAGACACAGTAAAGAGTGAAATGTAACAGAAGCTGCCACGTATCTTTTTGCAAAGGCCGTGGACGCTGCCAAGTGTCGTTTTCCGGTGCCTCCTGAATAATGAGATAGTTTTTCAAGTAACTTATGCAGATTTTGCCATCTGTCTCAAGGGTTTCATTTTTCAGTTGCAGTGGAGGTTGCCACGTGCTAGGTTCCTGTTTGTTTTTCCAGAAAGATGAAGGAGTTTCAAGTGAAGGGTGCATATGCATGCCGTCTGTTTCAAGGGTTTATAGTCGTAAAAGACTACTAGAAATTGCCAGGTGTCCCTACCTGATTCAAGAAAGGAGTGCCACATGTATCTGTTTCAGCCAATGAACTTGCAGAGGGGCTAACCGTTTCAGATCCAAAAGATATCTTCTGTCAGACACTTCCAGTTAAGTTCTAGTTTGGTTAGGCCGTTGGGATTTGATCGTGCAGGCAATCTTGAGCTAGTCCTGTGCTATAAATATGGGTCCAAATCGTAGTTCCAAAAGATAGATAAGAAGAGAGAGAATTTTTGGCATATAGACTATTATCAGAGAATTTCAAGAAGTTTTTGAGAGATCTTTTGCTGGGGCCAGTAATATCATTTGCCTTTGTTCTATTTTCTTGATACAAAAAGTTTGTATAACTGTGCATGTATCATTGCCTTTTATGTGACTGGAAAGTTAATAAGAAGACTGAGTTTTGTGCCTTCGCTGATATTTTCTGTGTCATTGCAAAATCTTCTAAGTTGTGAGCCTTTGATCCTATTTGTTTCATCTTTTACATTAATCATGCATTATTTGCTCTTTAATGTGACTGAATCCTAAAAATAGTTTCACTGTGCTTAGTGTTAAGGAACAAATCATATTCAGGCGCATCGCCATAGTTAAATTTCCTTTCATTGCATTTGTGATTCCGTTTAGTTTCTATCCCTTTCTCCCAAAATGTATTTGAAGATAAAGAAGAGCTAGCTTCTTTAAAATCTGGAGGTCATTTCAGGTCGCAAGTCCCACATTCCTGAAACTTCCCATGTTAGTGTTAGAAACAGTGCAATTTTAAGCATCAACACTGTGCATGGGAGATGTGTTTGAGAAGATAGATTAAATAAGGGTATACAAGATATATTTAGGATTGAGGCATCATCATTTGATCATATTATATGATAAACTTGTGCATGTTTAATTTTGAAGTATTACTTGCTCTCTAAATTCATGGATATTTTAAACTTTCATTTATAGATCTATTAGATTAAGTTTAAAGTTATAGATATTTGTTTGTAAGTTTTCAATATGTATATATTTGTGAAATTATACATTTGTAAGTTTTTCATATGGATGTATATGGAAATTTGCAAGAGACATCTAATGGATGACTAGAGTCTAGATGAATTTTTAATACATGACATTCTTTATGAAAACCCCCCACCCCCTCCACTTGATGAGGCTCAATTGCGGCAAAGAATTAATGAAAATATTAATGCAATTGAGGAAAACATTAATTTGATTAATAATCAACCTCACTTGATGCCTCCTCGTGTGGTTCAATTTGCATCTTCGATGCAAATCATTATTGAGTCTGTTAGGTCTATCGATGTAGACCTAAATAGATTTCACCTTTGGTGGGAGGAGAGGAGGCAATTCTATGCAGATGGTCTTTCATATAAAGACATCCATGATCTCCACATAACAAAACAAACATTAGCCCCATTTTTTTGTCACCCAAAAACTAATCAACCTATAGCTACAACAAAAAAAAGAATAGCAATTAAGTGGTGTAGGCATGAGGCGATTTTGAGACATTTTTGGGATCGATGGTGGATGGTGTTTGATCACCCACCACATGCTAATTATGAGGTATCACTATATTTTTTGAGAAAATTATGGGTGGAGTTTCAATTGGGTCAAAAACCCAATTATTTTGATATGAGAGAATTTCAGGGTGTTGGTCATGGCATGCCACAACACAGACTAGGGGTACGAGTTGACCCCAATCGACCCATTCCTTCTGCTCCTATGGTTGCTCCTATTTTGCCCATGATTCCTGCACCTATTCAGCACCAGGCAGTGTTTTCGACATTAGGAGCATTGAGTAGACTCTCGAGCAATGTCACTGAACAAGCTACCCACATGGCAGATGAATTCAGTGGTGGAGAGCATCATGGAGGAGTTGATGCATCCCATCATAGAGCCTCAGGCATGTCAGGGGCACATTTGTGTACAAAATAAAATCAACCGTGTTATGGTCCTGCTCCTACATCCACATCAGATGCAGCTACAGCAGAAGTGGAGTCATACTTGGATCTACTATATTCAGATGATAATCCTACACAGGTACATTGACCACATTTTATTAAATATTTCAAGTGCATAATTTGAACGTATCAAAATTTATATAAATAATTGAATGAATTAATATATAATTGTGAACTATTTGTTGTATAGATCTCAAGTCGCTCTAGGGCCACATCACGATTTGATACATTGAATTTTGCATTGAGCTATAGAGATTGGCACACCTTACGAGGTAAACCAATATATCTTAACCCTAAAACCATATGTATCTAATTCTAGTTTAAATTTTCTTCTTGAAACTTATCAATATTATATTTTAAATTAACAAATGTATAAATAAATAAATAACTATATGTACATGTATGCGAAACACTACTATTGTAACGAGGCTTAGGTCATGTGGCAGTTCCCATGTCTGACCGACCACGTGGCTCAAGTGTTTCTTGCACTGATCCTCCATCGTCAGCTGTTATGCCTGAGTATTCCCTGGTGTGTGTTTTAAAATATTGTACTAAATTTGTACTAAGTTTATTTTTTAAGTTTATATAAATTTATATATGCACCCATATATATGTAAGTGCAGGATGATAGGAGTGCAACTATTGGTCAGGTTGCTAGTCAGGGACAATTTCATAAGCCATCTACACATTTTTTAGGTCCTAAACTTTACTAAATTTTCTATGTGCAATTTCTAGGTCTTTATATGCTAAATAAATTCTAACTTATTTCAAACTTGCTTTATTTGAAATTCCAGGAATTAGCAGGTCAAACTTTTGGTTAAGAAGACGAAACAACTGTACCACCTACACAACAAAATGTGGGAGTAGATGAGCATGATTGCACGGTAATTTAAATGCACACTTTAAAGCCTACATTTAAATATTTAATTTCATATTTTTTATAAATTAAATTAAATTTGGATGGTAACCTAATTCTTGAGTGTTTTAAATTTGAATATCCAGGAATTAGCACCTGATGCTTTATGATCACTTGGGCAACAGAATGTGGGAGGAGATGACCAACATCATATGGTAATTTAATCATACATTAAAGTCTAGATTTAAATATTTAATATGAGTATTTTAAAAATTAAATTAAATCTTCAATCAAATTAAATTCAAAATAAAATTTACATTTCAGAAGCACATTTATGTGTCATTTTAAAAAAATTTAAATCTGATTGCAAGTTTCTTTCTCTTGTGTACAGCATGAGGTAGATCCATCTATTTCACGAGGAAGAAAGAGGCCTCTTTTAGATTTAAACTTGAGTGATGATCATACCTGACATAGATATTTATTTCATAGACTGAACTGTATGATGTGCATTATTTTTTATATATGATGTGCCAGGACTTTGACTATATATGTCGAACTTGCTATTACATGTACTTCTAGATATTTTTCAATATTTCATGAACTATGATTTGTATTTATTTATATGCTGACTATGAGTAGATGTCTTAGTACACATTTCATGGGTCCTACCTATATTTTATAGTATTTCATGGACTTATCTAGATAGCTCTACATCTATATATTATTGACTATATGCTTGAACATTTTAGTATGTTAGATAATATGTTAAATATGCTTCATTGTTCACTTCTAGATTATAAATTATTTAATTGAGACATGTTAGAAGATTTCTCTCTACTACATTTTTTAATTTAAGAAGTGATTATGCATTATGGTTCAATAGTTATAACTGAAAATAGTGAACAATCTATTAATTGCCAAAATTAATTAAATGTTTTCATTTATATTTATATTTAAAATTTACAATTCTAATACATCACCTCACAAACCTAAATTAAGTTAATTTACATAGTGGAATAGATAGGTTTGGTGTTACAATTATCTAATAGATAAGTTTGGTGTTACAATTATCTAATAGATAAATTTAGGGCACTTTATAACAAGGTAATTTACCTAGGATAAACCTTGCATTTCCCTTCATGTATGTGTTAAAGTAGACTCCGTAGTTATACTAGCAACAATGTTAGAACTAAAGATGGGGTTCATGTAGATGCATGCATAATCAAAAATTAAGGTCATTCACTCTAATAGTCTAGTGTACACAAGGATACATACTCTATAATACAACAATTAATTTGGAAATAAAACAAGATGTGTGCAATCCAATGCAATAGCTAGAGTGATTTTCTTCAAAAGATAAGTGCACCTATTACAATTTTCTTCAAAAGTTGAAACAAACTGCAAAATACAATGGTGTAAGACTCAACCCACTATGTGAGCAATTCAATACAAAATTTGGACTAATCTTCTTCATAAGGTAACATACCTAGTCCAATTTGCTACATATGGTAAAGTGAAGTACAAAATATGATAAAATGATAAGGATGTTAGGCTCACTTTGATAGTGTCCAAACAAAATCTTCCTTAAAAAAACATTCAAAACATGATTCAAATGAAGCATTCAATTCTTGTAGAGAAACTAAATCTTTAAAAGAAACTAGAAGGAAATTCAAATCTTATCCACACAATATAAGCTACAAAAAAATTTATCACAATTTGAAATTATTCAAGAGAGATTTTGTGCATAATTTCTTGTGAGGGTTGTGGTGATCAGAAGTAGCACTTGCAACTAATACATCTTACAAAAATCCACTTTCAATCATGCTTTGATGGATTCTCATATGTACATGTGAATATCTAATGTGTAGATAATTTTTTCAAATTTTTGAATAGATAGTATATACCTTATCAAGGCCCCTTCATTTTTCCTATTTTTGACAATCCATTTTCTGCTCTTTCCAGAACTTCTAGTTTCATGTGTTTATCTTTACTAGCCTTCTCCAAGTGATCTCTTCTTGTATTTATACATTCTCTTGAGATCTTCTCTTTTATACCTTATTGGTTGACAATGTTGGTGCATTAATCCCTTATAATGATTACTCAGAATGTTTCTAGTGCTAGGGAATTATTTCATTTTTGAGATTCCTTTTGTTATGTAGATTCTTGTCTTGGTTTGATTGGCCATTCTCTTAGTAGTTCTATTGAGTGGGTATTAAGGATTATCTTCAAGTTATTAATAACATCTTTGATTGGTCATGAAGGCAAGTGGCTATTAGGGATTGTTATGACAATGATATAGGTGTTTGGATGACCACTTATGCATTTTACAGTCTTCTCTTGTTTCATTAGGACAATCCTATAATTGGTTTGGTAGCCTCTTATGAATTTCATGAAGGCCACTTGTTGCCATAAATACATGTCTATCTAACTAGCGTATGACCATTTAGAATGATATAAGATCATCAATCACTATGAAAACCTCTTGACTAACATGATTACTTTATCGTTTCATGAGTGTCTTGTTTGTTTCATGTCTATCCTATTTGTTTTATTATTGTCATATGGATTTTTGCAATGGACTTTAGATGATATAACCTCATTATGACTAATTTTTAGATATGAATTTCTCTTATGAGAACATCTCAATGATTTATGATAGTCTAGATTGGATATGGCAATAATCTTCATGCATGACAATAATCTTCTCTTTGCTATGAAAATGAGTAACCTTTATGGTAGTCATTTAGTTTGAAAGAATGACTATTTAGTACCTTACCTATGCATGATAACCCTCATTATTACCTTAGCAATCATAAATAACTCTACAACACCAATGACTCAATCCATACCATGATACTTATGACTACACCTAGGTAATATGATAGCACAGTCCCATATTTATTGGTGATAGCATTAGACTATTCAAGACAATGATTGAAGGATATAGAGGAGGACTCTGGCATTCATAGAGGTGATATTAAACCATTTCAAATATGCAAACTGTCCTAGGACTATTTCCCTTTAACTATCATGACATTACTACACAATCATGAATGAATGAGAGTTAGAGTGAGTAGATGGATAGGTTCTATACAAGTGTTTTCAACTTTTGTGCATTTAAATAATATAAAATAAATGATAAATCAACACATCTTAAAACATAGCTAAAGTGGGTACAAAAATGATAGGAAAAATACAAACTATATACTTATTGAACCTCTACACTAATATCACTTGTCGCAATCATAAAATAATATTCAATCCATGAAAATTAAATACATAGATCATAAAAAGAGTCTTAAAACAAAAAATAGGTCCATTATTAAACATATGAGTATATCTATACAATTAGCTTATAGGTCCATGTTATTGGTTTGACATGACTACAAAATTGATCCACCATTTACATTATAATGAAATCTTGTAGTGGCAATCATGGAAAAATCTACTTGTAGGATACACCTGCAAGAAATAATGAATGTAAATGAGAATGAAAGAATATGTACCAAAAACACAAAATATTAATGCAATCTGTAACTAGATAACACAAAAGAGGATGTAAGACGATGGCTTAAGGGGAGCTAAGAGGATGTCTTAAGGCGATACATAAGAGGATGGCTTTAGGGGATGTATAAGAGGATTAATTAAAAGGGGGGCTAGAAGAGGATGTCTTAAGGGGATACAAAAGAGGATAGATTACTTGGAGAGATGTACACGAGTCAATTTACAAAGTATAAGATAAAACTTGATGGCTTAAGGGGATGTAAGAGGATGGCTTAAGGGGAGATAAGAGGATGAATTAAGGGGATGTACAAGTGGGTGTCTTTAGAGGATGGATGAGAAATATATGAGTATATATATATGTAATTACCTAATTTGCATTCACTTTTAGTTGAAGACTACAAAATTGACCTCACATACTTGTATGGTGAAAACTTCAATTGACAATCATGAAAATTTGACTACTTGTCTAGGGTACACCTGCAAAAAGTAATGTTCAAATGTACAAGTAAATTAACTATATATTTACATGAGTTGATACACAATTTAAGACAAGGGGAATAATATAGAAGGTGAAATGAGAATGAAAGAATTTATATACTAAAAACACAACACATTGATGCATTATGTAACTAGATAACATGTTGAATGTGAAAGCCATAATGTAAGTCTATACAATTACCTAATTTGTGTTCACTTTTAGTTGAAAACTACAAAAATGACCTCACATACTTGTGTGGTGGAAAACTTCTATTGACAATCATGCAAATTTGACTACTTGTCTAGGGTACACCTGCAAAAAGTAATGTTCAAATGTACAAGTAAATTAACTATATATTTACATGAGTCAATAAAAAATTTAAGACAAGGGGAATAATATAGAAGGTGAAATGAGAATGAAAGAATTTATATACCAAAAACACAACACATTGATGCATTATGTAACTAGATAACATGTTGAATGTGAAAGCCATAAATACAATTACCTGATTTGCATTCACTTTTAGTTGAAGACTACAAAAATGACCTCACATACTTGTATGGTGAAAACTTCTATTGACAATCATGCAAATTTGACTACTTGTCTAGGGTACACCTGCAAAAGTAATGTTCAAATGTCCAAGTAAATTAACTATATATTTACATGAGTCGATACAAAATAAATAAGACGAGGGGAATAATATAGAAGCTGAAATGAAAATGAAAGAATTTATATACCAAAAAGACAAAACATTGATGCATTACATGTAACTAGATAACATTATAGGATACATTTAAGAGGATGGATTTAGGGGATGTAAGAGTATGGTTTACATACCTAGAAATTTATTCCATTGTACCATCTGCATCCTCATTTTTTTGTAATGCATCTATAATTGACTCATGTTCTTCCATCGAAAGTGTCTATAACTATTTACTAGAAGGTTTGCCTTGATATCTGACTAGTTTTATATTTGTTGCCACAACCAAATGTGAGTAGTGTATGATCTTCTTATGTGTTTCATAATCTTCAAATGTAGGCAAACCATTCCTTCTTATTAGATATTTTTGTAGCCACGTGCCAACAACAACCACAGAACTTGTTGGATACTCCATGTTATCATCATCTACTCTAGGATGTAACAACTTTTGTTTTGTCTCAACACATCGAGCCAACCAATACTCATTTTCCTCTTCATTGCCCTCAGGTGCAACAACAACATACACATGTCCTACAAAAAAAATTATGTAATTCAATAAAGTGTGACATGTATGTAAATCACATAAATCTGTACATGCATACATATATAATTAATTATATATAGATGTACAAAAAAATGACAATAAAAAAAATTGAAAATAAAAGTACCTTCTTGTACAAGGTCTGAAACACAATCATAGTCATCTGATGCAAACATTTGATTATCATCTTCAATTGTTGTTTCAAGTTGATCTTGTGTTTTTGTAGGTGTCAAGGATCTTTGCTTCCATTCTTCAACCCATTATGTATTTTCACATGTTCCCCAATCACCTGTAATACAAAATTGACAAAAACATGCAAGCTCCCTAGTCCATATAGTCCATGTTCTTGCATTTGAACTCTTAAATGAATGCCATTTTGTTGATCTTGTTGATAACTGAGAGGGGGGTGAATCAGTTATCCTACTATTTTCTTCTTTCTTAACTTTCTTAATAATCAATGCAGCATTAATTCAAATAAGCAAATACAACTATGAAATGGGAATACACATGACACAATATTTTTGACGTGGAAACCCTATTAAGGGAGAAAACCACAAGGTGATTAACCCAAGATTGTATTCTCTGTTAGAAGAATGGAAATACAAAATGTCACTTGCCAAATAGGGCTCACTGCTCAAGCACACTGCTCACAAGAGGCACACTACCTACAAGAGAGTCACTGTCTACAAAAAGAGTGTTATACAATACTTGAACTGATTGGGAGCATCTACATATGCTGGAGTTCAGTTCTGGTTAGGCTCAGTACACTAATCTGCTGCACTTCATCTTTCCTCTTCTTTTATGCTACTTTCCTTTCACATACCAGACCTTCCTTACTACTTTCGCTCTGCTCTTCTACTTTTATTCGCACATCACCAACAACAACAACTCTTCTCACAACTAAATCCATCTTGTATATATATCCGCTCAAGTGATTTCATCACCTTTCAAGTCGGCATCCGGAATAGTCAATCTTTTCATAAACTCTGATCTGTCGGCTAAATCCTTGCATACCAAGTAATGCGGATCAAGCATATACTTGTAGAAGTCATCAATCATGTCGGCCAAACATAACTTATGCCTTAAGAACCTTTTCCATCATCAGCAACACATCCAAAATAATGTCTGATGTTCTGCCAGTCAGTTCTTCCTCTATTCATATTGTCACTTGACAACCTGACATTCAAGCATTCATATCTCTTTATCCTTTCCACACTGGAGGCTCAAACCTTGAAATCTATTAGTCAAGATACTCCTCTTGGCTTCTCCAAATCTGCACTTCACCAAGATACTTCCTCTGAGAGATCCGGACCTGTCTGTCAGACCTCGCCACATGCTCTGTTCTTGTTTACCAGACCACAACATTCTTCACTCTGACTTCTGGTAGAGACATACCATGTCCTACGGATGTGTGGGTTGAACTTTGTTGCCATCAATGACAACAATCATGAATCCATATAGTGTCTCTTGCCAACAATCTCCCCCTTTGTCATTGATGGCAACACTTAGTGAAAAATGGCTAAGTGTTTACACTATGCTCCCCCTTGGCTGATGCTCTATTTTTATATACATTTTTCGGAGCTCCCCCTTAGTTGGATTCCTTATTTTTCACTGCTCCTCACTCCCCCTTTGACATCAATGGCAAAGGGTAGGGTCCGCACATCAAAATTTTCAAAAATTTAACTATACTTAGCCGAATATAACATACTCACATAAACTGAAGAATATCTGCAAAAGTTGTTTTCAATTGAATGAATTTTGTAGCCCAACTTTGCTTCATTCTGTCTAAAATTGATATATGGCTGCTCAACAGGAATGCAAATGCATCTGCCCTTTTTAGATTTGTTGGATCATTGGTCTGAGCAGTGATTTGAGCTTCTTTGATGGCCTCATGCATGGCCTCTAATTTAGGGACAATTATCTTTCTGAGCTCACTCAACCTACTGATTCTATTTTTCTTCTCTTTTTCAAGCTTCTTAATTTCATTCAAAACTGCAACTGTTTGACATTCTTGATTTATAATTGATGTAGTAAGTGGATCAAAATTTTGAGAAAGTTTTATCAGTTTATTCTCCTATTCTTTGATTTTCTTCTCAATCTCCATTGTTGCTTTGGACCAGGAAATACAAAATTTGTATACTTCTCTGCCATCTTTAAGAGCATTTTCTAAGCTCTTTATCCCAATATTCATATTTCTCCTATCATTAATGATCAACCCTTGTACCTCTGAGAATCTCTTATCCAAAAACTCCTTCCAAACCTTTTCTTCACTTGACTTCTCTAGAGAATCAAAATGTGTACTAACACTGCTGACTAGAGTTTTGAGATTACCAGAAGAGGAGGCTATGGGATCCTTCTGAAAAGATGGCATGATCTTTTCTAAAACTCCGAATGCTACCTCTATAAGCTCACAGTCTTCCATGTGAGATTTTAGTTGTTTCTCTTTGGCCTTCGCATTTGCAAATGAAGCTATCTTCATTGTTTGCACTGGAGATAGAGAGTTAAAGTCTAGTGGCCCTTTTAATAGATCCGGTTCATCAATCTCCATAGTTGCTTTTGTCAAAAAGTCCTTGACTGATTCTGCAGTGTCTCTTGCCGGAGACAAATTTTTCTTTTCTTTTGCAGTCACAGAACTGTCTTTTGGAGCTTTCTCCCCTTCCACAACCTTTGCACTGATATCTTCTTTTCCCTTCACTTCTGCTTCTTTCTGCTTTACTCTTTCTTCTCCTTTGGATCTGGAGTCAGCAGGGGAAACCGGAGGAGTGATGTTAGTTTGTTCATGGGTCACCTCTTTCTTTTTTGGAATAGAGGATTCTAAGTCCTTATCCTTTTTTGTACTGGTGCCCATTACTTCTTTTGCTATTTTCTCAGTGAACTCTTCTGCAATATTTGTGGCCGAGGGGTCAGCACCCAAGTCCTCTATGATAGGAAGATTGAATCTTTTGAAGGTTTTCTAGAGAATCTCTTCTGTGTCCTGGCTACCTTGTCAATCTCACCAAGCATGAGCTGATTCATCCTTGCTTTGCTCCTGAACTCATCCTTGCAATCTTTGAATACCATATTCATTGTCTTGGGATTGATTGAAGGATATAGCTGAATAGCTATCTGTTCCTGGATCTCAAGGTCTTTTGCGATGGCATTAGTCTTTCTTATTTCTAACTCCTTTTCTAGGCTCTTTGGAATAAGAGATATAATTTCAATAAAAGCCTTATTATATATGTTCAGATACTTAACTGTAGCTTTCTGCAAGATCTTTTGGTCAGCCTCATTATAATCATCATAGAATTCAGCCATTGGTTGAAGGTTTCCATCCACAGTGACTGATTTGATTACACTTTCTAAAGACAGGGTGGGTTTTTCAACAAATTCCTCTGCCATTTCTTCCTTGTCTTGACTTGTGGAAGGTTTACCGGATCCTTTCTTCTTCTACTTCTTTATTTCCTTTATCCCCTCATCAGATTCAGTCTTTTCTTCATCCTTTTGACTCGCATAAGACCTTGTGGCCTTAGTCTTAGTTCTTTTCTCTTTTTTACTGGATGATCTTACTTCCAGTTTAGATGCCCTTGAGCTTTTGGCAGTGGTAGGTGTAGATCTCTTTGATGATCTAGTCCGGGTGTAGGTTTCTACTGGAGCACTTTCCTTGCTTTCCTTTTCTGCCTCTTTCTTTTCTTCCTCAGCTCTTTGCCTCTTTTCCCTGTTGGCATCAAGTGCCTCCTTTGAGATGCCTAAGCCTTTGGCAATTTCTTCAACTTCTTTTCTTACTTTCCTCTTCATTTCCGGTTGTCTGAGTTCCACATGAACTTTTACACTTAGCTCTTCAAAGGTTCCAAACCTTTCTGCCTTTGGATCCTTTGGCTGACTTAGCATGTGTTGAACATGCAGCTCCACAATTTGTTCATCAACTTCATACCCCATAGGCATGATCCACATAGTTCTTGGTTCTACTGCCTCCATTAGGTACTGATCAGTGTCTACCATGAAGCACACTGTATCCTTGTATTTCTCAACTACTGATTTGGGGATTCTTTCTCTGGTTTGCATTGTATTTTGAAAGTGCTTGAAGTAACCCCATAGAGCTATATTCTTTGCCTTGGCATCCCCAATTTTATGCAAGTAATCTCTAATCTGAATTGCTACCGGTTTGTCATTTTGCCATACCCATCCATTTGATCCGGGCAGCTCATTCATGAAGTAGAAGAATAGACATAATATTAGTCCACCATATTTAAAAGAGTTCTTCTTGTCCTTCTTAATCTTTTGTAAGTTTTCCATTAGTTGGTTTAGAAGGAGTTCATAGAGGTCATAATCTATATTTTTCCTCAGCATCTCATAAGCAGTATACATAGCTATTCCAGGTACTGAATTCTCCCTACTAGAGTGATATAACTTATAACCAATTATCATAGATGTAAACTTGATATCCAGATCAGAGATATCTTCTATGGTCATTGCTCTCTTATCAAATTTTGATCTGGTGGCCTCACTCACAGTCTGGTTTTTGATAGATTTGAGAATTGGTATTCCTCCAGATGAATGTAAACCAGTTACTGCCCTAATTGCCTCCTTGGTAATTTTGCAAGGTCTGTTTAGCCATAGAAAGTTGTCATGTACCCTACTCAACACATACCGAACCCATTCATCTTCTTCAAAGCCAGGGAAATGAATGAACTGATCAAAATGTTTCTCCTGGATGCCCTTATATTCGGGTTTAAGCTCAAAAGCATCATCTATCAATTGTTTGTGATAGATGTCTCTTAGTTTGAATTCCCCAAACTCTTCAATATTCACATGTATGTAAACCCTAATGTCTTCTATGTGCAAATGCCATGCGGAACACTAGAGAATGCTCCTAGGGGATCTACCTCCAATGATTTGTATGGATGTTTCTTAAATTCAGGGTGGGGCCTATCAGAGATTTTTACAATGTTTGGAGTACCCATCATTCAAGGATTTAGAGAGAGATATTTGATAATGAAGAATACCTTTTGCGCCTTTCGGTTTCACGAATTTGGCTGGATCAATTTTTGGATGAATTGACTTCTGCAAATGATCTTTGATGAACTTGAGGAATTTTGTCGCAGAGCTTCACTTTTCGTTTCTTCTTGAATGTAGAATGAACAAGTGAATAATGAGAAAACCCTTATATCGCTCCGCAAACCCTAATGTCAAGTTGCAATAAATGCTCGACCTAAGTTATTCTGGTTTGCCTTATTCGGATGACTTGAAGAACCAGATCAATCTTGATCTTTAAAAATTAAGTAGATATTCCTAATCTTAACCATAGTTTGTTTGGATGTTTCCCTTATGAACCCTTCAATCCGCAACTCTTTTTGTGCCAGTTCTGGCACCAATTAACTGGCTGGGGGAACAAGGTTTTCTTTGTGTCTCCCCTTGAGCCAGAGCTCACTTTTTTATTTTCGAAAGGAATATCAGCACCAGATTCTGGTGCGGATCCATTCTCTACATTCTCTGTACTTTTCTTCACCCAAATCTTATTTATCTCACTTTGAACTTCAACTGCATTCACTTTTTGTTTTCCCTTATCTTGATTCTAATTATGATATACCGGACCTCTTTTGTCTTGATTCTTGCTTCTACAGAATTTTGCAATATGACCGGATCTATTGCAAATTTGGCAAACAAGATTTCTTTGCATATTTGATTGATATCCTCTTGATCTGCATTGATTAGCCATATGACCTATTCTATTGCATGCAAAGCATCTACCATTGAATGATTTGTTCATTTGCATATTTCTGCATTCATGAGATTTGTGACCATACTTTTTACAGTTAAAACACTATCTGGAGAAGGATGAATTAGTCTGATTCATTCTCTTTCTACACTGATTAGCTTTATGACTGAAGTTACTGCAGTTGTGGCAGTATCCATTGAAGGATGGATATTTTTGAGCATTAGGCTGCCTTACCGGAGGTCTTCTAGGTCTGTTCCTTAGATTTTTTGATCCAAAATTCTTCTGACCGGATCCAGAGCTTTCTCCTTTCTCATATCCCAAACCACACTTGTCATCTACCCTCTTTTGACTTCCAAGAAGAACTTCAAGTTGAGCAGAACTTATCTTGAATTTCTCTTTATATTCATTTGTTGTTTGAAGATCCCTTTTGAGAGAGACAATTTGATCCTCAAGTTTTTCTTCATTTTCTTTAGCATCTTCAAGATCAGATTCAAGATGTCTGATAATTCTATCCATCTGGTGGCAATCTTCTGATTTATCTTTGAGAGATTGTCTTAGATTATCTTCAGTTTTTCTTTTCTCTTCAACTTCTTGGGTAAACTTCATAACTCCTAATTCCATTTCATGTCTTACCATAATGATTTCTTTTGATAACTTTTTACATAACTTAGTTTTCTCCTTCAGCTCTTCATTTGCATCATTTACTTCACCTTGACTTGCCAATTGCTGAAGTAGCTCCTTTCTCTTTTTCATAGAGAGACTTAATTTGTCTTTTAGTTCTCTCATGAAATCATCAGCCTGTTTGAGTCTTTCCTTTAATTCATTGACTTCAGAGTTTGACTGTTCAAGATCATCAAGGGCAGTCTTAAGTTGCTCACTTAAACCATATGCATCCATTTGAATTCCTAGATCTTCCTCAAGCTGTTAGACTCTGTTAGGAGGAACTTGACTCTAATACCAGTTGTTAAGAACCGAGAGGGGGGTGAATCAGTTATCCTACTATTTTCTTCTTTCTTAACTTTCTTAATAATCAATGCAGCATTAATTCAAATAGGCAAATACAACTATGAAATGGGAATACACATGACAAAATATTTTTGACATGGAAACCCTGTTAAGGGAGAAAACCACGGGGTGATTAACCCAAGATTGTATTCTCTGTTAGAAAAATAGAAATACAAAATGACACTTGCCAAATAGGGCTCACTGCCCGAGCACACTGCTCACAAGAGGCACACTGCCTACAAGAGACTCACTATCTACAAAAAGAGTGTTATACAATACTTGAACTGATTGGAAGCATCTACATATGCTAGAGTTCAGTTTCAGTTAGGCTCAGTACACTAATCTGCTGCACTTCATCTTTCCTCTTCTTTTATGCTGCTTTCCTTTCACATACCGGACCTTCCTTACTGCTTTTGCTCTGCTCTTCTGCTTTTATTCACACATCACCAACAACAACTCTTCTCACAACTAAATCCATCTTGTATATATATCCGCACAAGTGATTTCATCACCTTTCAAGTTGGCATCTAGAATAGTCAATCTTTTCATAAACTCTGATCTGTCGGTTGAATCCTTGCATACCAAGTAATGCGGATCAAGCATATACTTGTATAAGTCATCAATCACGTCGGCCAAACATAACTTATGCCTTAAGAACCTTTTCCATCATTAGCAACACATCCGGAATAATGTCTGATGTTCTACCAGTCATTTCTTCCTCTATTCATACTGTCACTTGGGAACCTGACACTCAAGCATTCATATCTCATTATCCTTTCCACACCGGAGGCTCAAACCTTGGAATCTATTAGTCAAGATACTCCTCTTGGCTTCCCCAAATCTGCACTTCACCAAGATACTTCCTCTAAGAGATCCGGACTTGTCTGTCGGACCTCGCCACATGCTCTGTTCTTGTTTACCGGACCACAACATTCTTCACTCTGACTTCCGGTAGAGACATACCATGTCCTGCGGACGTGTGGGTTGAACTTTGTTGCCATCAATGACAACAATCATGAATCCATATAGTGTCTCTTGCCAACAGATCTAATTATTGTCTCACAATCAAGTTGAGTAGGAATATTCTCTTCTTTAACTAACCAAAAGAATCGTCAAAATGTAGAGTTCTCACTTGATCCCGTAGATAATTTTTTATTACACCAATCCACAATTGCACGTGCATCTTTAAATTTGGCTGCATCCTCAAATTTTAGTTGCTCTCTAGCAAGAGCTCTTTTCAAACATGCTCCAGCTCCATCATGTTCTCCTTTACCATGTCCAACTTCAAAAAAACTCCACATATGTTGGATATTGTTTTCTTTGTGAGCCCTACATAGCCAATAAAATATTCTTACATTTTTGAATTGCCCTGTACAATTATCTGACCATATGAAATGTTGTGCCATCTGGATTCCTCTTTCTTTTAAACTTTCATAAAATTTTGTGAAACAATATTGCACAAACTCTGAAGAGTGTAACCGGTTATCACTTAAATAGAAATGACACTCCCTCAAAAATTTTCTATTATCTTCTGTACTATCATCTGCATATCTGTATACAATATGAACAAATATGGCCACTTGCACTGAATTATAATATTGAGATTGAATTTCCTCTTGTGGAGCAAGAGTATAGTTTTCTGCAAAGTCAACCACTGATAGGATAGTTCCAATTGGAAATGTGTTTTTACATGAACGAAATTGTCCATCAAGCCACCGAGCATATTGGGAGTGTTTGACATATTTAGATACAATATTATCCTTAAAATCCTTGATGAATGCATGCACACAAATTTTTTCAGTGACTAACTCACAACGCTTTCCGATTTTTCTTTCTTTTAAAGAATATTCAACATTCTTGAGTCTTTTCACATCCACTAATTGTTGTCCAAATTCATGTCAAATATTTTCATACATACATTCTCCTAACAATGAAAAGTTGCCACAGCTATTGCATTGTTCAGAAATACATGCTTTTGAATAAAATAAGTATCCATTAGATGTTTCACAAAACAAACCTGCTACAAACTCCTTAATGGTTTGAGGTGGCATATTAATACCACATTCCTGCATAATTTCGTCAGTATGCAAAGTAGAACGTATATATCAAAAAACATCATAATAATAACGAAATTGCACATGAGTTTTACAACAACAAGAGATTCATTGTTTATTAATTTTCACATACCAAGGTTTACATTTCTCGAAAGATCTTTGGCTTATGGTAATATTAAATGGTTCTAACACTAAATAATCTAAGAATTTTTTATATAATTCAGTTTGAGTCATGTCTAATAGATGTTTTGGAAGAGGATCACAAATTTTAGACCCCACTCGTAATTTTAAAACATCTCTAACATTAGATGATACCCTTGTATTATCATGCCAATATTTTTTAATTAAAGATTTGATTTCACTATTTAATTTCATGTCATACGTTGGGAGTCTACAAGTAAAACTCCAACATTGGTTAATTGGATCTTTTTCAATAGATTCTCTTCTCTTTGTTGCTCTTCTAAAAGTTGTAGGATTTATCTTTAGAATTTCACTTGTCTTACTTATCATTCTTTTATTAGAAGATGATTTATTGACTAAAGCAGTTGTTATAGCTCTTTGTGCTGCATTGCTATCTTTAGATCGACTCTTTTTACCAATAGAATCAATAGCATTAGCAACACTAGATAAAACTTGTTTGATTGATTCATCTTTTTTTTAGGTTTTACAAAGATGCCTAACTTTTTCATTACTTTTCACAATTTCCACATCTTCATCAATTGCATCATAAGTTGACATTGAAATCCAAGACTTTTTCTATAAAAAAAATTTATATAATTTATTTGCATGAGTTCTCATTTGCCTCTAAGAAAACTTACCAGGAAGATTATCTAAGACATTTCTTTCAATCTCAAATAAAACATTTTCATTTTCACTCCTAAAAGGGATATCATTCTCATTCATATCATCAATAGGTGGGTTTGAAGACATACCTGGATTTGTTTCTATAGTCATGATTTCCATATCATTGAAAGTTGGCTCCGAAGACACACCTGGATTTGTTTCTATAGTTGTGTTTTCTATATCATTAAAAGTTGGCTCCAAAGACACACCTAGATTTATTTCTATAGTCATGTTTTCCATATCATTTAAAGCTGACTCTGAAGACATACCTGAATTTGTTTGTATAGTCACATTTTCTATATCTTCGAAAGTTGGGTTTGAAGACATACATACATTTGTTTCTATAGACACATTTTCTTCCAAATTCACCATTTCCACATTTGCATCATCTACATTCATTCCATCATTTATAGTCTATTGAATGTCTTTCTCTTCAATACTCATGGAACTAGATGCTTCAATATTCTTCATCTCTTGAATCCTTGCTCTTCTATCTCTTTGCCTTTTTGCTTTCTTCTCTCTATTTGCTTCAATTTCTTGAGGTGTCATTTGTTAGATCTAGGGCACACAACTGAGAGGGGGGGTGAATCAGTTGTACAAAAACTTGCTCTTACTTCAAACACTTGATTTTTCTTTGTTAGTTAATAGCATATCAATTAACCATTCATGAAAGCATAAAGCATAAACACTGGAGCAAATAAATATCAACAAATTAGACACCAAGATTTTGATGTGGAAAACCCAGTTAAGGGAAAAACTACGGGGTGATTAACCCAAGGATTATTCTCTGTTAGAAGAATAAGAAAAATGGATGGCACATGCCAATTAGGGCTCACTGCCCGAGCACACTGCTCACAAGGAGGCACACTTCCTATAAGAGACACACTGTCTACAAGATCACAAGTATTACAAACTTGAACTAGAGATTGACATCTTTACCATGTTTGGATCAGTTCCATTTAAGCCCGAGACACACCTGTTCTGTCTTTCGCTCTTTCACTATACCACACTCATCCACTCCATGACACACTTTGAAATGAATTCACAAACCTTTATTTATACAAGGCATCGACTTAGGAACAATCATCTAAGTCGGCAATCATCCACAAGAACATTCGCAAGATGAATAATTCATCCGGTCGGCCAGCCCAAACAAGAACATCTTCATCTGGAAGAGTATCTCCAATTCCAGGCTCTAACAATAATGCGGACCAACAACACAACCTCAACATGATCCAAGAACCTTCACAGGCTTGCCTGAATGACCAGGTAGATCCGCACTTCCTCTACTTACTAGAATCTCCTCTCTTCTTCATCCAGAACTTCAAGAACACAGTCTATCGCCACTGTCATACTGAAAAAGGTGCTTTCGGACCTCCAAACCATGAACAAATTGAGATGACATATCACAAGGACATCCCAAACATTCCTTCCAATCTGTAGAATAGGACAATGCACTTCCAGATCTCACCGGACCTTTTTGTAACACTCTGTCACTCTGGAGCATCTCCTGGAACCGGTTCTACTTGATTGATCACAACTTCATATCTTCATGCAGACCTCTGAAATCTTAACTGGATCATCTCAAGACTCATATCTATAAACCCTTTAATTTGTATCCTCTGATCCTCAACCTATTGAGTACTTTTTCCTTCTTCTCATCACTGTTCTTCACTGTTCTTGATTAAGACTAATTTCCTCAATAACTTCATTACACAGCTCATCCAATCCTTCTCATTGATGCAATATGAGTATGTTGACATCAATGACAACACTAGTTATCCTCATACTTGCAACAATCTCCCCCTTTGTCATTGATGGCAACATATGATGTGAAAAACCATCAAGACAAGAACTTCTCCTTTATAACACAGCTCCCCCTATCAGCAACAACTCTTCACATGTCTTCTCTTTCTTTTACTACTCCCCCTTTGATCAACAATCTTGTTTTTCACATGTCTTCTCTCCCCCTTTGACATCAATGGCAAAGGGCTCATACTTGCAATTCTAACACATCAGAATCATACCAGCTGCTCCCCCTTAGTAGCAGCTCCCCATCATCAATCCGGATCACAAGATATGACTGTGATATCCATCGGACTGATGCACATCAGTGCATCCTAGTTCATCACCGGAGGGGCCATGACCCCTAACTTCTCCCTGAGATACTCAAAAGAGTCCTTGGGAAGAGGTTTAGTAAAAATATCTGCAATCTGATCCTTGGAGGGTACATACTCCAATCTGACTTCATCCTTGTTCACTTGTTCTCTCAGAAAGTGAAACTTGATAGATATGTGCTTGGTCTTAGAATGCAATACCGGATTCTTAGAAATATTTATTACACTTGAATTATCACAGAAAATTGTGATGGGCTCCTCATATTCTACTTTAATGTCTCTTAGCATCTGCTTCATCCATAAGATTTGAGTGCAATTACCTGCGGTTGCAATGTATTCTGCTTCAGTTGTAGACAAGGCTATTGCCTCTTGTTTCTTGCTTAGCCAAGTAACCAACCTTTTTCCCAAAAAGAATGCTCCTCCACTTGTACTCTTCTGGTCATCCACATCTCCTACCCAATCTGCATCTGTATATGCATGAAGAGAGAAATCATGATCTCTAGGGTACTATGGACCATACTCAATTGTCCCTTTTAAGTACCTAAATATTCTTTTGATTGCCATGACATGAGATTCTCTGGGATCAGCCTGGAATCTTGCCACAAGACCAATAGCTTGCATTATATCTAGTCTAGTCTGAGTGAGATACAAGTCCTCCAATCATTGATCTGTACTTGGTCTGATCTGTCTTAGGAGAGTCATCATCTTTGCTCAACTTACATCCGGTAGCCATGGGAGTGTTCATAGGCTTTGAATCTTCCATTCCAAATTTCTTCAAAAGTTCTTTCACATATTTAGTCTAAGAGATAAAGATTCCTTTCTCTGTTTGTGTAATTTGCAGGCTCAAGAAGAAATTCATTTCACTGAGCATTGACATTTCAAACTCACTTTTCATTTGATTTGGAAAAGTTTTACACATGCTATCTTTTCCTCCAAAGATGATATCATCAACAAATACTTCAACAATCAAGATGTTTTCATGATCAATTTTAAAATATAAGTTACTGTCAGTAGTACCTTTGTTGAAACTAGTCTGCACAAGATGCTTATCCAACCTTTCATACCAAGCTCTTGGGGCTTGCTTCAAACCATACAATGCTTTCTTCAATTTGCAGACCATATCACCATGATCATACAATTGAAATCCATCCAGTTGTTCAATGTACACCTCTTCTTCTAAATCACCATTCAGGAAAGTAGATTTGACATCCATTTGATATACTTTGAAATCCTTGAAGGCAGTAAATGCAAGAAATAGTCTAACTGCTTCAATTCTTGCCACCGGAGCAAAGGTTTCCTCAAAATCAATCCCTTCTATTTGAGAGTAGCCTTTGCAAACTAAACTGGCTCTGTTTCTGATTACTTCAACTTCATTTAGTTTGTTTTGGAAGACCCATTTTGTTCCAATCACATTCTTGTTACTAGGTCTAGAAACAAGATCCCAAGTGTGATTTTTCTCAATTTGCATCAACTCTTCCTCCATTGCTTTGGTCCAATTTTAATCATTGCGGGCTTCATTTATTGTCTTAGGTTCAATCTTTGAAATCAGACAACATTCATCTGAATTTTGAGCAATTTTCCTTCTAGTTTGCACACCTTTGCTTTTGTCACCTATGATCTGATCTTCAGAGTGGTTCAGAGTTACATACCTCAGAACTTTGGGAGTTTCTTACACTACTGTTTCTTGATCAGACTCATTCAGACAAACCTCTTCTTCCTGATTTACTGGATCAGTCTGAATCTAACTTTCAGAGGAGGATTGAGCTCCTTGCACCAGAGAACCATTCTAATCATCTTCATCATATTTATAAAACCTTGAGGGCTTCTTAATTCCTTCATCAACCTTCACATTTGTACTTTCTATCATCTTTCTCAGTCTCTTATTGTAACACCGGTATGCTTTGCTTTGAGTGGAGTAACCCAAGAAAATTTCTTCATCACTTCTAGCATCAAACTTTCCTAGATCTTCATCTCTTTTAATGTAACATTTGCTACCAAATACTCTAAAATATCTCACAGTAGGAGTTATACCAAACCAAAGTTCATAAGGAGTTTTACCGATATTGCTTCTGATTTGAACTCGATTGAGAGTATAGACTGCAGTGCTGACAGCTTCTCTCCAAAACATCTGGGGAACATTTGCTTCCATCATCATTGTCTTGGATGCTTCCTAGATGGTCCAGTTCTTTCTCTCAACTACTCCATTCTACTGTGGAGTCCTAGGAGCTGACAACTGTCTCTTTATACCATGCTTCTCACAAAAGTCTATGAATTCACCGGATGTGAATTCACCACCTCTATCAGACCTCAAACATTTCAGTTTCAATTTGGTTTGATTCTCTACCATAGCCTTGAAGATTTTGAACTTCTCAAAGGCTTCTAATTTCTCTTTTAGAAAGGTAATCCACATCATCCGGGAATGGTCATCAATCAATAACATGAAATATCTATCACCTTGCATACTCTTGATTCTTGTCGGACCACATAGATTAGTATGAACTAATTCCAATAATCCGGTAGAGGACTAATCCTTGCTTTTGAAAGAGACTCTGCTCTGTTTACCTAGCTGACATTCTTTGCACAAACTATTTGTAGGTTTTACCAATTTTGGAAGATCTCTTACAACCTAAGTATTGCTTATCTTGATGATGTTATCAAAATTTACATGACACATCCTTCTATGCCATAACCAACTCTGATCAACTTGAACAAACAAACAACTTTTATTAGAACCAACTAGATGGAAGATATTACCTTTTGTTTGAGTACCAGATGCAATCTCCATTCCGGAGCTTTCAAAGATCCTACATCTTCCATTTTTGAACCGGAGATCATAACCTTTGTCTACCAACTATCCAACACTGAGAAGAGTGTGCTTTAATCCTTCAACATACAGTACATTACTAGTTTTGCTTTTTCCATCAAAAGAAGTAGTTCCCCTACCTCTGATTCTACTAGCAGAATTATTACCAAACTTTACCATTCCTCTTTCATACCTTTCCAAGTCTAGGAACTTGTTTTTGTCACCTGTCATATGGTGAGAGCATCCACTATCACTAACCCAATCATCCTTTTCTTCAACTTGGGCAGCCAAAGCTCTTTCTACAACCTTATGATTGACAGATTCAGAGGATATTGAATCTTCCTTCTTGATGGCAATAAACACCCATTCATTTATGGATTTGCTTCCTATTTCTGATTCATCATCTGTTACTCCTTCATTATCATCTTCTTCATGAACATAATAACAGTTCTTTTGGAACCTTTGTCTGTTAGAATTTGACCTTGCAGATCTTTCCAGACATCTTGAAGCAAAATGACCAATCTTATTGCAGTTGAAGCACTTACAGGATAATTTTTCTTCATACTTACCGGATCCTCTTGGCAGTCTCTTTGCAATGAGGGCTTCAAGTTGAGCTATTTCTGCTTCTTCCTCTTCCATGTCTTTCCATGCTTGATCATACCATGACAGCTTCCTTGAAGATTTTTCTCCCGGATCAAATCTTTGTTTGCCTTTCACATAGGCACTGGCTTTGAATGCAAATTCAGTCTTGGGGGGATCATCTCCAAACTCGGTCATTTCAAATGCAGCCAGTTTGCTAGCCAATTGCTCTCTTGTGACAGTTGTATGGGCTCTGAATTCATCAATGGCAGCAACCTTGATTTTGTAGGCAGTAGGAAGGGATCAGAGAATTTTGCAGACAATCCCATTTTCATCTAGAACTCCACCAGCATTCCTAATTCCACACACCAGCTCATTTACTCTTGGCATAAAGGTAGTGATATTTTCATCATCTCTCATCTTCAATCTTTCAAATTTCCCTTTGGGACTTTGCAACCTTGCACTTTTGACAAACTCATCTCCTTCATGCAGAAGTTCCAATTTAATCTAGATCTCATAGGCAGTTGGTAGGTCAATAACATTTGAGAGTTCTGAGTCAGTTAATGCACTTAGAAGAGCTTCTTTTGTTTGCAGATTATTTTCAGCATCTGTGATTTCATTTAGAGTTGTCGGACCACCTTGTGGAGGTACATATGCTTTTGTGACCATGGACAAGTATGCTTTTCCCATACACTCCAAGTGACATTTCATGCAACCTTTCTAGAGAGAGAAGTTGGTTCCATCAAACTTCGGATTGTCCTTCTTGTATGACGACATCCTGGATCTCCTCAAGCAGTTAAGCTCTTTTTAGAGGAACTTAGCTCTGATACCAATTGTTAGATCTAGGGCACACAACTGAGAGGGGGGGTGAATCAGTTGTACAAAAACTTGCTCTTACTTCAAACACTTGATTCTTCTTTGTTAGTTAATAGCATATCAATTAACCATTCATGAAAGCATAAAGCATAAACACCAGAGTAGATAAATATCAACACATTAGACACCAAGATTTTGACGTGGAAAACCCAGTTAAGGGAAAAACCATGGGGTGATTAACCCAAGGATTATTCTCTGTTAGAAGAATAAGAAAAATGGATGGCACATGCCAATTAGGGCTCACTGCCCGAGCACATTGCTCACAAGGAGGCACATTGCCTACAAGAGACACACTGTCTACAAGATCACAAGTATTACAAACTTGAACTGGAGATTGACATCTTTACCATGTCTGGATCAATTCCATTTAAGCCTGAGACACACCTATTCTGCCTTTCACTCTTTCGCTATACCACACTCATCCGCTCCATAACACACTTCGAAATGAATTCACAAACCTTTATTTATACAAGGCATCGACTTAGGAACAATCATCTAAGTCGGCAATCATCCACAAGAACATTCACAAGATGAATAATTCATCCGGTCGGCCAGCCTAAACAAGAACATCTTCATCCGAAAGAGTATCTCCAATTCCAGGCTTTAACACTAATGCAGACCAACAAAACAACCTCAACATGATCCAAGAACCTTCACAGGCTTGCCTGAATGACTAGGTACATCCGCACTTCCTCTACTTACTAGAATCTCTTCTCTTCTTCATCTGGAACTTCAAGAACACAATCTATTGCCACTGTCATATTGAAAAAGGTGCTTCCGGACCTCCAAACCATGAACAAATCAAGATGGCATATCACAAGGACATCCCAAACATTCCTTCCAATCCGTAGAATAGGACAATGCACTTCCAGATCTCACTGGACCTTTTTGTAACACTTTGTCACTCTGGAGCATCTCCCGGAACCAGTTCTACTTGATTGATCACAACTTCTTCATATCTTCATGAGGACCTCTGAAATCTTAACTAGATCATCTCAAGACTCATATCTACAAACCCTTTAATCCGCATCCTCTGATCCTCAACTTGTTGAGTACTTTTGCCTTCTTCTCATCACTGTTCTTCACTGTTCCTGATTGAGACTAATTTCCTCAATAACTTCAGCACACAGCTCATCCAATCCTTCTCATTGATGCAATATGAGTATGTTGACATCAATGACAACACTGGTTATCCTCATACTTGCAACATCATTACCCTCCTTTGTTTTTTTCTTTGATGTTGATTTGATCCCATGATTACCAAACCTTCTTGATAAAATAACAATTGATACTTAATCCAATTTCATAATTGATGTACTTATTTGAAATTTTGAATTAGAATTAGATGTAGATCCTTTGTTCCATAGATTTTGAAGTAAAAAGTAGATGTGAAAACAAAAACCTTCTTTCTTTATTCCTCTTGAAAATAGCTCATGCACTTGATTTCACTTCAGAATTGTTCATATGTTTGACTCCTTTCAAAATCTGAATAGAATATGACCTGTCAAGAGATTCCACAAAACACCTATAAGTAAAAAAATGCAGAAATTGTCGCTGTCGCGTCGTACTGATCAGACTTGCAAGTTGCAGGGATACAGTAATAGTATGTTTTTACCTAATATGAGAAATAACGGGTATAATAATAATAGGTACCCGTTATAAAACAAGTACCTGTTATAAAATGGGTACCTGTTATAAAATGGGTACCCGTTCTTAAAAACATAATGGGTACCCGTTATGTAACGCATACCCGTTTTATAACGGGTACCCGTTCTATGAAATTTAAAATCACCAACTGCCTTTTCCCTTCCCTTTGCTTGGGTTTTAGGCTCAGGATAGGCATGGTTGGCCAACCTTGAGCCTTGGACCTGCAAGTTTTTTTCTAAGTACAGAACAAGAAGAAACATTGAGTTTACCTATATGGTTGAGGACTTTTTTTTTTGAATTTTTTTATGAAATGAAACCCCATTATAGATGACATTGTTTAGTTTTCAAATATGTAATTTTTTTGTTATTGGACATGTTCTTCTATTTATTATTTAATTTATGAGCAAACTGGTCCAAAAACTTGAAATGACAGGTGTTTGTATTTTTTTAATAACTTTTAATTTTTAAATTTTTTTTTAAAATTATATGTCATCAATCTACACATCATTCTTTACACAATGAAAAAAAAAATTTAATTTTATGATTTTTTTTGCTCAAATTATGTTGGTCGTACACGAGGGGTTTTCAAAAGTAGCAATTAAGCCTAATAAAAAATTAATACAAAAAAGATTAGTTGGAAAAAAATTATAAAAAAATATCCTCATCAAACTTCACTATACTACACATCTTTTCCCAAAAGGATTTTGAAAAATAATTTTATTTAGGTCAAATTATGTTGGTCGTACACGTGCATGGTATGGTTAAAAAAAAGTGACTTTTAAATAGTGGTTTTTAGAAATGCCTATTGAAAATAAATTTGTATCATCTGGGTATTGAAAAAAATTACATATTTGGAAACTAGACTCCGAGTACTAAATTTTATATTTAATGACTTTTTAAAAGATTCCATATCTAAGTGCTTCAAATTTTAAGGTCAAATGTGACAAATTCTAAAAATCAGGGAAAACACTTCCACTTTTTGGCCAAAAAGTGGACCCAACTTCTTGCACTGAACCTTATGGCAAGACGATACTACTCAGCTGGTGATAGTGTTATTGTATAAGTGTTGTTGCATGCAGCACAAATATGGAATTGACATTGTAGTTATCTTGTCATGTATTTTGTGTTTTCTTTCAGCGTTAAATTGATATTTTGTCTAGTTTATAAAAATTTAGAAATGGTGATCAAGTTGATTTTGTAGTAGGCATGAGCTTTCCACAATCCATGACAATAATGTGAGAGTGCTTCTGGATTCAACTGTGTATGTTTTTTCTTCGACGTTTTGGATCATATTCAAGTTACTTTTAGTTTATAAATTAAAATAAGGTTCTACTTCTCTTTTTCTTGAAGGCCCTTCAACATGCATGCTTCAATTAAATGTATGAGGAAATTAATAATACAATGGATTGTTGCATTTGACCTTGAAGACACAACTGCAAAAGTGGTATACATATAGTGAAATATGATCGTTACGTATAGCTTGTCCCACATAGTATTAGCATAAGTTTTGCTTTCTTTGTTAATTATGATTTAGGAGTTTTTCTTTCTTTATTATTTATTATTCAAGGATTTTTCTTTCTTTATTAATTGTGATTCAAAAGTTTTACTTCCTTATTAAGGCACCAGACAGTCATACAAATGCATGGAACTCTTTGAAGGTGAGTTACAAATATGAGTTTCTTCTTTGTTCTATCTTTTGTTGGTTTTGTTTCTTAATGGGGCAAATGTTTAGACAAACATGCAACTTCTTAAAAGTTTCTTATTATAGTTATGGTGTAAAGGTTGTGAAAAATAATCATATTGTGTTGTGTTCTAGTTGTTTGTATTAAGTTTTGATATTAATCTCCTTGATATATCAAATAATATCTTATCTCAAGGTTTAGATGGCATTCTAGTTCCTAGAGGATTTGGTGACTGTGGCTACTATGAAAATACTGGCAGAAAAATATGCTCAAGAAAATAATGTTCCCTATCTCGACATTTGCTTGGGAATGCAGATTGTTGTGATTGAGTTTGCACATTGAGTAATTGTGATATCATTAATAGTTGTGTGGGGTGGGTTGTTAATAATCTTTATTTAATTTTCTTATTTATTTTGTATTCATTTGACAAGTACTTGGAATGGTTGGAGCAAACAATTTGACTCAAACACCCCACATCCTTGTGTTATATTCATGTTAGAGGTCAATATCCCTATGCCTAAGTATGGTATTTCTATACTTGAAGTAATTAGGTTCCAACCATTAGACATACACCAAAGAAATCCAATCATTTAAGTAAACATATATAAATCTTTTATATGGCAAAGTGACATGAACTTTCTATCCTACAGAGGTCAAAAACTCAGGGTACAATATGTCTAGGTTATAGGACATTTTTAGAATGCAGACTACATCACGGTAACGTTGTAGGTTTCAAATCGATATCAAAACACAAACACTAAATCTCATGGTAACTAGTAGGCCTGAGTAGCTGCCAATAATTAATCACCATAGTTGGAATAGCAACCATAGCTAGTTTCTAACACACCCAACTTAACCCAAAGATTTCCTAAGGCTTGTATGTATTCTAATAGCTTTGTTATTTCTGATTTCATAAAGCTCCAATTCATTCTTTTAAAGCATCTCAACTCATTTGACCTTGCTTTGTTAGGAACATGTTGATGGCTACCATGAACTATCTGCAAAGACAAAGTTGTATTTTGTGACTACAGTGGCCAAATGGGATGCTAGGTGTTTCATCTTTGTTTTGTGAAATAGCTTGCATGGTCAAGAATATGCTAGAGTATGTATTCAGACCATATTAAACCTTGATTGAAAAGTGTCACCTTTAATGACATTTATACTTCTCAGTGATAAGTATCTAATTATGTAACTCTCAAAATAAATAGTTTTATCATTTAATTTTATACATTGCTTAGAATGTGTTTTTGCTTTCCACTTGTGTTGTACTTTCATCGTACATTACATTAATGAGAGTTCCTAGTTTTTTTTGGTATCTATTGTTGTGGTATTGATTTCAAGGGCCACAATGCACATTTCATGCCATTAACTTTAGGCACAGACTACAGCTAGAACATAGCCCTTGTTTGGGTATTGGTTTACACTTTTGGCTATAACTTTTGTGGGAGCTTTCAAATTCCATTTATTAGTTCATGAATATGTTATGACAATGCCCAAAACTGATTAGTTCATGTTGTGAAAATGAGGTCATATGGAAGGAATGTAATTTGTTAATAAATGTGGTAATGTGATTAAGAGGTTATTCTATTTATGTAAATGAATAAATGAGACTACAGACTTAATTCCTATGGCCTTTATGGCAACTTAATTTCTTATTACATAGAGAAACTTGATGTGAAACTTCAATCTAGATTTACCAGTGTATGATGCATATAATAATATATTTAATGCCCTTTAGGGTCTAATACTATCATGTTTTATAAAGCATATACCATTTAATAATCAATAATCTAATAAACTATTAGATTATTCTTTTTTTATAGATGATAGTTTTGAATAGGTTTGACTAATACCCCTTCATGTATTTTTCCACCCCTTCTCCTATATTTAAGGAACTCCCCTCATTGAGAGAAAATACAATTTGGAGATTTATAGTGAATTCTATCACTATGTGCAAGAGGTATTAATGGCTATGTGGAAGTGAGAAGTGATATCCCTAGGTTCTATCTATAATTTTATAGACAAAAATGTGTAAGGGTTTTATTATTGAATGATGCTTTGTGGGGTTTTTTACCTGAAAGGGCTTTCCCATGTATATATTGTGTAATCTATTGAATCTGTGCATCTTGTAATTCTCATTTCATTTATCTTATATTTTATTTGTGATGATTAGTAACCTAAGATCCTAATTTCTAACAAATACTGATATGTGAAAAACTCCATATTTAGATCCAAGATATTAAACCAATGTACAATATTACATATACATACAAAGAGGTGTAACCACCTTTCAACCACCCAAGTAACCACCCCTTAATTGGATGTGATTAACTATAACAAATATGAGACATAATTTAACGCAAGGAAAATACATAGGGATAGAAAATAAAATAAAGTGAGCATATATCCAACAATCACCCGTGTTATCCAAAGTCAAGATACACCAATGATTAGCATGAAGGTATGTTAACATGTGAATACAAATATGCCAAGAATCTCCCTGTAATTTGAAGTCTCCAATGAGCTACTTGTCTCTATAAAACTACAAAATCATGATAATATCAATGCATGTAATCCATCTCTAACTTAATAAGGAATCACACACATTCGTAGGTGTCCTAATAAACCACATGCCAAAGAGAACAAAAATGGACAACTAAATCCAATAAACCTCAAAATTGTGAACATATAAAACTATTTGAAAATGTGAACCCATCCTAGTCCACGAAGGACTTGAACTCAATAAAGGCATATCAACACTAAAAAAACTACTCCTCTCATAGAACAAAGTGTCTATCTAAATATGATGACTTAGGTCCTCTCACCAACCATCTCCAAAAAATGGTGAATTTGCATACTCCAATCATCGATGTAGTCACCCTACAATCAAAGATAGTCAATTTATAATTGACCATTAATGAGTCTCTGTTATTACTAGTGTTCACTCTAATCAAAGATGATCAATCTATAGTTGACCATCTATGAGTCACTCTCGTCATTGGTGCTCACTCCAAATCATGACCATGCATAGTTATCAAAAAATAACTCATCTCTATCTGTAGTGTCCAAAACTCTATAATCTGCAATCTCAAAATCTCAATCAAACTAGATATCTATAATCTTGGGACTTGTCACAGGGCCCATCCTCAACTCTACAATATTTAATACCAAACAATGTCCAAAGCTATCACAAGAAATGTAACCAAGGAAAATTTTGAAATTGATCAACAATATCACATAAGTAACAAATTTCTAAAACATTTAAAACATACATCAATAATCTTTACAGTGAAGTCTCCACTCAAATTTGCACAAGATTCCCACCTAGTAGATGAGAGATGACAATACCCACAAGGGTCCCCACTACAAGGGAAGCACATTAAAGAAATAACTATACAAGATGACTAGAAATAATCCTCTAGGACAACTACATAAGCATAAAAATACATCATAAAAAATCAAATCACCAATGGAATCTTGAACACATACTAAATCCATAACATCTTGAAGAAGATCACTAACATCACAAGTAGGAGCATCAATAACACAACATAGTCTCATTTGTAGCATTTGGCACAATCTTTGATATATCTAAAGAAGCATCTAATGTCTCCCCAACATCTGTTTCAAACAAGTGATTTGCAATTCACACAACATAGATTTGGACACTTTCTTCTGAAAACAAGGATTTACAATAGAAAGAATCATGAGTAGGATGACCACAAAGAGAACATGGATGTAAGTCAAAACAAGAAACTAACTTATGACCACAATGACCACAATATGAGCATAGTTTAGGTTGAACCATTTTGACACCACCCACATTTTGTTTGCACCTACCCTTTGAGTTGAACTATTAGAAGAAGGGACATCTTTCTGCCTAACATCTTTCTTTATGTGAGCATACTAAGTGTGTATGTGTCTTGTAACTAATTAATTTCTTTTCTCAACAACATGTACATTGGTTGTAGACTTTCATAAAAGATGGTTGATAGTGTTTCTAGCATTCTAAGATCAACTCTACCTCATTTTTTGTGCTTATAGTAATTTACACAGATAATATGCCATCAGAGTATAATGTAGACATGATTGCAAACAAAGAAATAAAATCCCCCTCCCCCTCCTGCTCCCCCTCCCCCTCGCCCCCTCTCTCTCCCTCTCCCTCTCCCTCAAGGCCTTCAACCTACTTCCCCTTTATCACAAATCCTTGCAAACTTTCCTTGTCCCTTAAAATGGGATAAGACACACACTTTCCTTTCAAAAAAATAAATTCCAATTACCAATTACATCATGGCACAATTTGTCTATGCACATCTTCTTGTTGTGTCTTTTAAAAAACAAATATCTTTCCGCCCTCGCGAATATGATAAATAAATGCCAAATAGAGTAGTTCTAAAATAAGAGGGAACAACTTTAAAGTTACTTTTATCAAATGGATGAATTACACCTGATATCCTTACACTTATGCAAAATATAAAAAACTTGAAGACTCCCCACAGAATATACAACACAGTGAAGATTTGGCCTGACATATCCTTGTGCCAAAAATAAACAAGAAACAAGATATCCTTACACTACTAGCAAGATATCCTAAAGTCTCCTATTTTTCTTTGTAGCGATGGACTTATAATGTTGCACTAGCAAGCTTGTATGGACTACAAGTTCTTTGGGTTGAATACAAAGATCAAAACACCTTTTAAAAAATGAACAACCATTTCAAGCACCATCGTAGCCACCATTACAATCTCTCTACAATTTCAAGGTCACTAGAATGCTCCCACATTCCATTTAGCACCAATAGAACCTCCCACGCCAAAACAACAATATAAGATTTAATAGGGAAAGGGATGTCTCCATTAAAATTGGCACAAAAAGGCTATTGTTTAGAAACTAGTAGATGAAAAATCAGAGATATTGGCACAAAAGGCTATTTGATGCATTCTGGGCTGACAGGACTACTCCCAAAAGATCTATAGGGAAAGGGATGTCTCCATTCGAATTGGTTTATGGAGTAGGCGGTGTACTCTCGATATCTCTAGAACTATCAGATACTTCATATATAAACACATAAAACCCAAGTGTTGCCAATTCTCCAGCCAATATACTAGTTCACGCATACTGGTAAGCAGTAATGGTAGCCACGGCATACACCACAATTCTAGGAAAACAGATATAGCTAACTGCCACAGAAAAGCGTCGATTTCATCAGATTAACAGCAGCCTTACGCATATTCTTGATAGACCAGACAATCGGGAAGAGAAGAGAAGAGCAGCAGATGACGTCCACAAGGAAAAGCAGCTCCTGCCATGCAAGCCGATCTTTTGCATACGGCCCTACATGACAATCTTGGCCGACCCAGAGCAGAACCTTAGACGGCTCTCTTGCCTACAACCTGAAGGTATCTCCATCAACAAAGGCGACCTGCAGTGGCTCTACTTAAACATCATCCATTTCAATGGTCAAACAGTCAATAGTAATTTTACACCTCATCCACAATAAAAAGTGGTAAATATTTGTCCTATTTTTATTGGCCAAAATTAACTTTTGACTGTTGAAGTGGATGATGTTTAAGAACAGCCCCTGCACACAAGCCTGGCCGCCATTGTCGCTGCACTCCCCTACCATATGTTTGGCTTAGTTTGCCCTAATTTTTCCCTTAGCATAATATGGGCCCTAATGGGCTTTGTATTTGACCTTTTTTTAATTTTGAAACATTTAAAATTATGTTTCTTTTAGTGTTAGATATAGACATTTTGTCTTAAAGCATAACACTAAGTAATATAAAATAAATTTGGGGTATTTAAATTAGGGGAAAATAGCTTTGAGGAGATTATGGTTTGTTAAAAAACCCTTCTATTTTCATTTTACGAAGATGAAGGGTGAGGTCCGGTTTGGCAGGAGGCCAATACCGCCTCATGATCAGACCATTGTAATCTTTATCTCTTGCCAACTCCAACAAATGGTTGGACGATTAGGTCAACTCAAGGCATAGGCATTTTTTCTAATTTATAGTGTGAATGCATTAAATAGGCTATTTTTGTGGGAAATTAATTCTCTAATAGCTCTAAATTGGGCACCATTTTTTTTTTTTTTTTGCAAAAGATAATGTTTTTTTCTATTTCCCATGCAGTGAACCTACTTGCATTGTAAAATGCACTAAGTTATAAAGTGCCAAAATTAGGGGGGACACCTAATCAAAGGGTTGCCTACTTACTATGTTGACTTTCTTTTTGTCTAGACGAATTAACTTGTTCTAATCATGGGATATGAAACTCACTCTTTTGTAATCAACCTGACCATAAGAAGCTATAAGTCCTGGTGTGAAGGCATCCTTAAACATCTCAGGATCCATAATCTCATACCCCATCTATATGGACTTGTCCTTGAACCTGGTAAACAATCTCAGAAGGATAAGTGGTTTAATCAATGTGATCACATTGTTGGATTGATCAGTTTACATATACTAGATGTCGCTTTGTATGCCATCATGGATATTGACTGTCCACATGCATTATGGATCAAAATTTGGGAGATATATGGAGACTTGAATGTTTCTCCATTCCCACATGATCATGTTTTGATCACAACTCACATCCCTAATCATGATATAGAAACAAAATGTTCCATTGACATAGCAAAAGTCATCACTCCTATTGTTGCTTCATCAAATTCCAAAGTCGCTTTGTTGAAAGCTTCCGATGCTTCTTTGCAACAAGATATCAGTCTTCCTAGCATTGCTAATTGGGACCGATTTCTACCTGACATCACTTGTCTATTTGTAGAGTCCTACATTGCTGACATGGAAACACACATTGAGGACATCAGTCTTCTCTTTGATGACAGTTTCGATGAAGTTGCATCTCTATTATACTCTTTGGATATACATGCTCTACATCGTCCTACACATGTTTCTGGATTGTCATCATCCTCATCTATTGGGCATGCACCTGATTTGATTATGGCATCCTTCGGCATCGACATGGGGACACCTGAGCACTCTTCAAAGACATTGACATTGGCATCATCATCCTTGGATCAGCTTCAGTAGGATTCAAGATCATACATACATCTGGCATGGGAAGATATCCTGCATCTTTAGGTGGTTTCTTTTCTTCCCAAGGGAAGGAACATTGTTTGGCATTCTTGGATCTACATCTGCATCCTCTACCTTATATTACTTATTCTAAGTAATATATTTAAGCACATGGCTTTAAGCCACCTTAGGTGCTAGGTGTCAAACTTGGAGAGTTGTATTGGACACTCCAAGCTATGTGTCGACACTCGTTTGACACTTGGTGAGTTGAGTGTTGAAGTCAACTCAACCTCCTCACCTCTCTCACCTATATCTACACCATTGTTTGGTTAATCAAATAACTTGATTTTGATATCAGCATTTCTATTAGTCAATTCTACAATTTCTACAGCCCCCGAGGTAAACAGTGCATCATGCTAAAACATTCTTTTGTTATTTTTTGGAATTTTGATCTTTTGTGTGCATGTGCAGTGTAGGTAGTTTGTGCAATGCCTTTTTGTTGTCTGTGTTTCTTTCTTTCATATAAATGTCCAACATCTCTTATTTAATCCTACTTATAGATTGAACTTTAAACAACTACTCTTATAACTTTGTAATTTGTTTCCTCCTCTATATTAAGTTCTATATGCCATGTGTTGAATGCTAGGGTCTCTACTACAGTTTGCTGAGAACCTAGGTTTGACTCAAGAAATTAGGTTTATTTTCCTGAGTTAACAGATTCCTTCATTCATGTGCTTTGAATCCTTGCTACTGTATTTCCATTACATGTAACACACGGTCCAAGGCCTTTAAGAATTGATATACCAAATTCCTTGGCTTTGGCATAGCAAATGGTGGAGCCTTCCTCTGCTTTAAGGAGGAAGAAAGGGTTGTTTACTTTCATCCTCTAAGGAGGAAGAAATGATGGTGTACTATCAATTTTATTTAAATCGTAGGTGATAAGGGAATCTTGCCCCTTCAACTAATTCATTATAATGTTTTTCTAACACTTCTTTCATTTCTCTAGTATTTCCCAATATTTGGGCTTGTTTTCATAGAGGGAGTTCTCTTTAAGTTTTGGAACACCCTATAACATGGGTTTTTTTTGCTCCAAATTCTATTGTTCTTCCCTCATTTCTGAGTGGGGAACAATGTCTGCTTCATCTCCATCTGCTTCTTGATTCAACATCCTCCCTTGATCTTTTTCCAAGCTTCTTGGCTTTGGGCATTTAGTTTTGCGTGTGTTTGTTCATCAAAGGCAAGAGGCTGGTTCTCCTTGCTCAATAATCTCAAATGGATGGAGGTTAAGTCCCCACTAATGCATAGTAGAGTTCCAACAAGATCGCAAAAGCTCCATATCATTATTCAATTGAATCAATTCTTGATTCAATACATAATTTATGTTTCTATCACTTCATTTATGTACTTCAAGTTGCACAGTTGATTAACTCATGTCTCTAAACATTCTTTACGAGAGCTCATACAGTGATGAGTTATTAATGTAGTCAAGCTTTTGTTATTAGGCACCTTCATAAAGCAGTTTCTATAGTGCAGCTTCTCTTAGTGAGTGACCGTGTCCTTTCTATTGTCATGTATAAGAATTTCATGTTCTTGTTTCTAGGTGAGAGGCTTCACAAGCTTCCTACATGATTTTGAATTTCACTAGAGCAATTTGTTAAATAAGACATTGTCTGGTGCTTTCTATATAGTCTTTGGCCTTCACAGTGTTCCATTGGGGTGTGTTGTGGAGTCTTTAACTTTCTAGATTTCGACTTCTTGAAATAATAAATAGCTAGGAATATTTTTTTAATAGGTGACATGATTTCTGAGAACAACCTTCTATTTCAAGAACCTTTCTAAAGGTTGTGCTCTTTATAAGAGCATTCTGAGGACCTAATGTGTGTACATGTAATCCAAATGGATTTACTATAAAGGCTTTAAGATAACACGAGAAGTTCTAGATATTTAACATATAGGTTTCTTACATTTCATTTATATACACCAGGACTTTCTTGATATGGTAAAAGCATTTTTGCAATTAGAAAATAAAATATGTCTGGGTAGTTGGCTACCATTTCTTTATTGAAAAGTGTCAAATCGATAACTTTTCTTCCTTCTTTAATATGCTTTGTATGTGTCAAGTCAGAGGCCAACATATAAATGTCCATAAAGTTGTGCAATGTCTTTTTGTTATCTATGTTTCTTTCCTTCATGGCTTCCATGGTTTTTGTTTTTTCAGCTCATTAGGCAATGCTCTATAAAGTGTTTTTTTAAGAATGGTTGAAGATCAAATCTTTTATACCAAACTAGCTAAAATGGGTTCTTTTTGTAATAAAAAAGGATTAAAGATTGTATTTTTTGCATGAATTTATGCCTTTGTAATCCATTTCTTGATTCCATATGCTTCTAAGATGTATGGCCTCTAAAAAGGGTATATAAACAAATGAATGCAAGGCAATTTCCAATTTCACAATTAACCCTGGGTGTTGGTTGAGTTGGCAATTTTTATTTAATCTCCTCCAATTCTATTCCTTTAGTTGTTCTTTATTCATTCTAACCCCTAACTTTCAATGCTTATTCATTCTCTAAGTACTTGAATACTATGTGAACATTTACACTCATCTATATGTGTCCCTTATACAATATTAAAAGGCATTGTGGTACTATTTAGGAAGGTATCCAACTTGATATTTTTTGGCTTATTAATGGGATTATTGTAAATGAAAAGGGGTATTGATGTAGAGTGCACAGTGAAAGGATTCTAAATAGGGTGAAATACCCATCAAAACCCACAGTTTAGATAGATTAATGTTTAATCAACTTTCAAAATACTTCTCAAGGTCCAAACAATACTGAACCACACACATTCTTCACTATCGGCGAGACTGAATACTGTTGGCACACTCGAAAACTCTTCTTCCAATCTCACATCTCTCCCCAACAGCTCAACACAATGCTTTGTCTTTAGCGGGACTACATACCATTGGCCAACACAAATATTTTTTTCACCGACGCACCGATCACTCCGATTGCTCCTTCAAACCACACTCGTCGGTGAGACTCAGATCATTGGCAGGACATTTCCTTCATCTTCTGATACACCGATGGGTTTCGACTGTCAGTGTGACTCCCTTCATCGGTGAAGCTCTCAACTATTCTTTCGATACACCGATACGACCAACACTTGACGTCGACGTTGATGTTTGGTGATCAGCAACAATTTGCCTGTCGGTGAAGCTCTTGTTTATCCTTCTGATGTACCAATGTTCCAACTTGTATATACTTGACTTGACTTGCTATTCTCGGTAGGTTAAAGTATATTTACCCGTTACAACCAGTCAACGTTTATATTCGACGAAAGATACATTCTCAACATACATTCATTTCACCATTACAACCGGCCACCTCTTGTATCCGACATGATATACATTCTCAATATGCATTCGCAATATACATTCTCGACATACATTTGCGGTATGCATTCGCAATGTACATTCGACGAAACGACATGAAACTTACGCTGATGACAACCTTTGTGTCTTTGCAACCAAGCAACTTACATAGAAATAACAAAAACCCAACAGAATGGAAAATGATTTACTCCTAAGGAATTCATTCCACTGATTCTGAAGAAATCTCAACCAGTGGAATGCTTCTGATCTACATTCCTGCAATTAGACCAAACAGAACTTTATTACTTCTTCTCAGAAAGGTAATATACATACATCAATCTTCTCTGCCTGTCTTTCTCTTCCTCTCTCTGTCTGTCTCTTTAATAACTAACACAGATCGACTATATAGACTCTCATATTGGCAGTTACATACGATGGAAGGTGAACCACCCTTCAACCACCTCTGTCATTCGGTTACATTCAAATCAGTTACAATCTCTAATGAAATGTATACAGACTCAGTTTATACCGCTACTCAGCCAACTATGATTCACTATGGTGCTAAGGCCTTACAAACATCAAAAAGACAACTTAGATAAAATAGAGTAAGGATCCTCAGTGTCTCAGGATGCTCCTGCACCATACAACCAACCAACAAAGATTTCCAAGTCCCTTGGAAATGTATCTACAAAATAGTTTTTGTCTCCATCTCTATTTGTCCTAGTCTTTATCTTTCACTCTATCTCTTTAGCTTCAGGCTTTAAATCTTTAGATCAATGGAATAGTGACCAACCAACCAACAATGGCAAACTACCATCAACATTTCAAAGTATCTTCAGGCTCCTTCTACTCCTAGCAATGGAGTATTCTCTGACTGATCAAAGCTTCAACGACTACCATAGATGTCCATCCTACACGCTACTTTACAGACCCATTCCTCTCGTCCAACAGCAGATCCTGGAGATGCACTACCACTCTCTCTCGCAATGGCCTCACTCTGTACCCTCTTCTAGCCAAGTCTCTATTGGTGAATGGTCTTGACAGACCTCAACATCGTCTACCCACACACTACAGGAATCTTGTTCCTTCTCGCAACTAGATGGCACAAGCAATTGCAACAGTCTAGTAACTATTGTCAGCCTTCAAAATACTTTCTATGATCTCTACTTTCAAAATGGTCACCAACCAAACATTTGCTTCAACTCTTCGGTTCCTTCTCAGTGACATAAATCAAATGCACAACTACCTAGACCTTTCGCTAGCTCTGATACCAATTTGATGTAGAGCGCACAGTGAAACACTTCTAAATAGGGTGAAATACCCATTAAAACCCATAGTTCAAATAGCTTAATGTTTATCAGCTTTCAAAATACTCCTCAAGGTCCAAACAATACTGAACCACACACATTCTTCACTATCGATGAGACTGAATACTGTCGACACACTCGAAAACTCTTCCGCCGATCTCACATCTCTCCCCGATGGCTCAACACAATGCTTTGTCTTTAGCGAGACTACATACCATCGGCCAACCCAAAGATTTTTTTCACTGACACACCGATTACTCTGATGACTCCTTCAAACTGCACTCGTCGGTGAGACTCAGATCATCGGCGGGACATTTCCTTCATCTTCCGATACGCCAATGGGTTTCAACTATCGATGTGACTCCCTTCATCGACAAAGCTCTCAATTGTTCTTCTAATACGCTGATACGACCAACACTTGATGTTGACATTGACGTTTGTAGATCGGCAACACTTTGCCTGTCGGTGAAGTTCTTGTTTATCATTCTGATGTACCGATGTTCCAACTTGTATATACTTGACTTGACTTTCTATTCCCGGTAGGTTAAAGTATATTTACCAGTTACAACTGGTCACCATTTGTATCTGACAAAAGATACATTCTCAACATACATTCATTTCACCGTTATGGCCGGTCACCTCTTGTATCCGACATGACATACATTCTCAATATGCATTTTTGATATGTATTTACAATATACATTCTCGACATACATTTGTGATATGCATTCACAATGTACATTTGGCAAAATGACACAAAACTTACGTCGATGACAACCTCTGCATCTTTGCAACCGAACAACTTACACAGAAACAACAAAAACCTAACAGAATGGAAAATGATCTACTCCTAAGGAAGTCATTCCACTGATTTTAAAGAAATCTCAACTAGTGGAATGCTTCCAATCTACATTCCTACAATTAGACCAAACAAAACTTTATTACTTCTTCTCAGAAAGGTAATATACATACATCAATCTTCTCTGCCTGTCTTTCTCTTCCTCTCTCTATCTGTCTCTTTAACTAACACAGACCGACTATATAGACTCTCATATTGGCAGTTACATATGATGGAAGGTGAACCACCCTACAACCATCTCTACCATTCGGTTACATTCAAATCAGTTACAATCTCTAATGACACGTATACAGACTCAGTTTATACCGCTACTCGGCCAACTATGATTCACTATGGCACTAAGGCAACTTGGACAAAATAGAGTAGGGATCCTCAATGTTTCGGGATGCTCCTGCACCAAGTATGCATACACTTCAATCACCTAGAAATCATGCTTTGCCAACAATTGAGTGTTGTGCACCTCACCTGGCCTATTTGGCTATGTTACATATATTTATGGCCATGTTTAGGTGTAAACTAGTCTTTGAGTTTTATATGGCCTCATTAAATCCCTTTAACAAGTTTGTGGCTAGCATATAACCAGCTCTAAACTTTGAAAGTGGTATGTGAGTTCATAGCTAAGCCATCAAATACGATTATCATATATATGACCATACTTAACATTTAGAGAGGTTTGGGAACTGTATTTTACCTTGTACAAATATTTTAACCACTCTATGGTTGTATGCAATCATATGTAAGTCCCAAATGTGGTCTATAACTTGTACATGATTATCCTCTACATATAAGTGGTCATGCATAAACCCTAAATAGAATTGTGAACTATATGGGATCTTGAGTGTAAACTTTAAACTGGCATCTGGCCTTTGAATTTCTATGCTTATATATTCTAGGTTTAGGGTTTAGGGCTTAGTGTTTAGAGCTTAGGGGCATTATTTAGGTATTAAGGTTTGGAGGTTTAGGGTTTAGGGAGAGAGGACCGATAGGGGGATATAGAGGACATTGAGGGGAGAGATAGGGAGATAGAGAGTGATGGACATGGCCAAAGACATAGGTAGAGAGATTGAGAGGTAGCGGGACGATAGAGATAGGGAGATCAGGGAGAGATAGGGAGATAAAGGTTTAGGGTTGCTTGGGTTTAGGGGTTGTGAGAGAGAGAGAGAATACTTTTGACATGCAACCCTAAACCTCTAAACCTAAATAATACCCCTAAACCATAACCCCTAAACCCTAAACCCAAGCAACCCTAAACCTCTATCTCTCTATCTCTATCATTCCTCTAACTCTCAATCTCTTTTCCTATGTCTTTGGCCATGTCCCTTACTCTCTATCTCTATATATCTCCCCTTTGTCTCCTCTATATCTCCCAATCGATCCTCTCTCTCCAAACTCTAAACCCTATACCTCTAAACCTTAACTCCTAAAACCATAAACCCTAGATCCTAAACAATGCCCCTAAACCTTAACCCCTAACCACTAAACCCTAGACTCGAGCAACCGTAAACCTCAAAACCCTAAACCCTAAACCCTAAACCCAAGCAACCCTAAACCTCTATCTCCCTATCTCTCCCCTATCTCCCTACCTCTATCATCCCTCTAACTCTCAATCTCTCTCCCTATGTCTTTGGTCATGTCCCTCACTCTTTATCTACCTATCCCTCCCTTCGGTCTCCTCTATATCTCCATATCGATCCTCTCTCTCTAAATCCTAAACCCTAAACCTCTAAACCTTAACCCCTAATCTCTAAACCATAAACCCTAACCCCTAACCCATAAACCCTAAACCCTAAACCCTAAACTTGAGAAACCCTAAACTCATAAACCCTAAATAATTCCCCTAAACCCTAACCCCTAACCCCTAAACCCTAAACCTCTATCTCCACATCTCTCCCTAATCTCTTTATCTCTATCATCCCTCTACCTCTCAATCTCTCTCCCTATGTCTCTGGCCATGTCCCTCACTCTCTATCTCTATATCTCTCCCCTTGGTCTCCTCTATATCTCTCTATCGATCCTCTCTCTCTCTATCCCCTAAACCCTAAACCTCTAAATCTTAACACCTAACCCCTAAACCATAAACCCTAAATAATTCCACTAAACCCTAACCCCTAACCCTAAACCCCTAAACCCCCAAACACTAAACCCAAGAAACCTTAAACCTCTATCTCCATATCTCTCCCCTATCTTCCTATCTCTATCATCCCTCTGTTGATAACTGAGAGGGGGGGGTGAATCAGTTATCCTAATTATTTCCCTTATTGAACTTTCTTTTTAATTGATGCAGCATAGAATCAAACACAAAACATTAATCATGAAATAAGAAACACATGACACAGTATTTTTGACGTGGAAACCCTGTTAAGGGAGAAAACCACGGGGTGATTAACCCAAAATTATTCTCTGTTAGAAGAATAGGAAATTACAAAATGGCACTTGCCAATTAGGGCTCACTGCCCGAGCACACTGCTCACAAGAGGCCCACTGCCTACAAGAAGACACACTGTCTACAAAGTGATAAGAATCACAGTCTTGAACTGATTGGAAGCATCTGCATATGCTGGAGTTCAGTTCTGGTTAGGCTCAGTAAACTGATCTGCTGCACTTCATCTTTCCTCTGTTCTTTATTCTGCTATCTTTCACATACCGGATCCCTTTTGCTACCTCTGCTCTGTTCTGGACTTATTCGCATATATCTTCACACCATCAGACACTTCACAACTAAATCCATCCTCTATATATATCCGCACAAGTAATTTCATCACCTTTCTAGTCGGCATCCGGAACAGTCTAGTTTCTTACAAACTCTTGTTCTGTCGGCTGAATCCTTCCTCACCAAGCAATGCGGATCAAGCATATACTTGTAGATATCATTAATCATGTCGGCCAAACATGATTCATGCCTTCACAACCTCTATCATCAATAGTAACACATCCGGAAAGTAGTCTGATACTCTGTCAGTCAGTTCTTCCTCTGTTTTCACTGTCTCTCAGGAATCCGGTACTCAACTATTCATATCTTTTTCCTTGTCCATCACCGGAGGCTAAATCCTTGGAATATACCACTCAAGGTAGTCCTCTTGACTTCCCCAAATCCGCACTGCACCAAGACACTTCCTCTGAGAGATCCGGACCAATCTGTCGGACCTTGCCACATGCTCTGTTCTTGTTCACCGGACCACAACATTCTTTATTCTGACTTCCGGTAGAGACACATCATGACTTGCGGATATGTGGGATGACCTTTGTTGCCATCAATGACAACAACCATGAATCCATATAGTGTCTCTTGCCAACAATCTCCCCCTTTGGCATTGATGGCAACACTTAGTGAAAAATGACTAAGTGTTTACACTATGCTCCCCCTTTGCTGATGCTCTGTCTTTATATACAATTTCCGAAACTCCCCCTTAATTGGATTCCTCATTTTTCACTGCTCCTCACTCCCCCTTTGACATCAATGGCAAAGGGTGGGGTCCGCACACCAAAATTTTCAAAAATTTTCTATACATAGCCGCATATTTACATACTCACATATATTGAAGAATGTCTGCAAAGGATGTCTGCAATTGGATCATTTCTGTGGCCCAAATTTGCTTCATTCTATCCAAAATTGAAATGTGACCACTCAGCAAAAATGCAAAAGCTTCTGCCCGCTTGAGATCTGTCGGATCTTTTGTTTGGGCGGTGGTCTGAGCATCACTGATGGCCTCATGCATAGTTTCCAACTTAGGGATTATAATCCTTCTAAGTTCTCCCATCCGGTTAGTGATGTTCTTCCTTTCCTTCTCAAGATTCTTTATTTCATTCAAGACTGCAATAGTCTGACATTCTTGATTTATTATGGAGGAAGAGAGAGGATCAAAACTTTGAGATAAGCTTTGTAGCTTGTCCTGTTCCTCTTTTATTTTCTTATCAATTGCTGCTCTTGCCTTTGGCCAGGATATGCAAAATTTGTAGATGTCACCGCCATCCTTAAGAGCATTTTCTAAGCTCTTTATTCCAATGCTTACAATCTTCCTATCTTTAGAGATTAATTCTAATATTTCTGAAAATCTCTTGTCCAAAAATTCCTTCCGGACCTTTTCTTCAGCTGATTTTTCTAGAGAATCAAAATGTGTATCAACACTGCTGACTAAGGTTTTTAGATTACCGGAAGTGGAGGCTGTCGGATCTATCTGGATTGATGGCATAATCTTTACAAGTACTCCGGAAGCAGCCTCTATCAACTCACAGTCTTCCATATGAGACTTCAGGAGTTTTTCATTTGCCTTGGCATTTGCAAATGAAGCTATCTTCATTGTTTGTACCGGAGAGAGAGAGTCAAAGTCGAATGGGCCTTTTAGAAGCTCCGGTTCATCAATCTCTAAAGTTTCTTTGCTCAAGAATTGTTGAACAGTTTGTGCAGTGTCTCTTGCCGGAGACAGATGTTTCTTTTCTTCTGCAGTCTTGGAACTGTCAACCTCTTTGTCTTTCACCACTGCTTCCTTCTCCTGTAATTGCTCTTCTTCTTTGGATCCGGAGACTGTAGGGGAAACCGGAGGAGAGATGCTAGCTTGTTCATAGCCCACTTCTTCCGGAACAGATGATTCCAAATCAGCAGCTGTTTCTGCACCTAAGTCCTCTACAACAGGAAGATTGAACCTTTTGAAGGCCTTCCGGAGGATCTCTTCTGTTTCTTGGGCCACTTTGTCAGTCTCACCAAGCATGAGTTGATTCATCCTGGCTTTGCTTCTGAACTCATCTTTGCAGTCCTTGAAGATAATGTTCATTGTCTTGGGATCAATTTGAGGATATAGATGAATAGTTATCTGCTCCCGGATCTCAAGATCTTTAGCATGAGCATTATTCTTTCTTACTTCCAATTCCTTTTCTAGGCTTTTAGGAATAAGAGATATGATCTCAATGAAAGCCTTATTATATATGTTAAGATATTTGACTGTGGCTTCCTGCAGAGTCTTTTGGTCAGCCTCACTGAAGTCATCATAAGATTCAGTCATTGGTTGAAGGTTTCCATCCACCATGACCGACTTGATTATGCTCTCTAGAGACAGAGTGGGCTTTTCAACAGATACCTCTGCCATTTCATCCTTGTCTTGGCCTGTGGAGGGCTTACCGGATCCTTTCTTCTTCTGTTTCTTTATTTCTTTTACTCCCTCATCTGACTCTGTTTCCTCTTCATCCTTTTGGCTTCCATAAGCCCTTGTGGCTTTTGTCTTGGATCTCTTACCGGATGCCTGCACTTCCGGTTTTGAACTTTTGGTTGTGGGAGGTGCAGATCTCTTTGATGATCTGGTCCGGGTGGGAGCTTCAACCGGAGCACTTTCTTTACTTTTCTCTTCTTCCTCAGCCTTCCTCCTCTTTTCCCGGCTGGCATCAAGTGCCTCCTTTGAGATGCCTAGGCCTTGAGCAATGTGCTCTACTTCTTTTCTCACCTTTCTTTTAATCTCAGGTTCCCTGAGTTCTACATGTATTTTTACACTCAGCTCCTCAAAGGTTCCAAACCTTTCTGCCTTAGGATCTTTGGGCTGACTTAGCATGTGTTGAACATGCAGCTCCACTATCTGTTCATCCACTTCATACCCCATGGGCATGATCCAGACAGTCCTTGGCTCCACTGCCTCCATTAGGCACTGATCAGTGTCAACCATAAAGCACACTGAGTCTTTGTATTTTTCAACAAGAGACTGGGAAATTCTCTCTCTTTCTTGCATCATGCTCTGAAAGTTTTTGAAGTATCCCCATAGAGCTGTATTTCTCGCTTTTGCATCCCCAAGTCCATGCAAATAGTCTCTTATCTAGACTGCAACAGGTTTGTCATTCTGCCATACCCATCCACTTGTTCCGGGTAGCTCATTCATGAAGTAGAAGAATAGACATACAATAAGAGTACCATACTTAAAGGAATTCTTCTTATCCTTCTTGATTTTCTGTATATTTTCCATTAATTGGCTTAGCAGTAGTTCGCATAGATCATATTCTGCATTCTTTCTTAGCATTTCATAGGCAGTGTATACTGCAGTTCCGGATACAGAATTCTCCCTGCTGGAGTGATAGATCTTGTATCCTATTATCATGGATGCATATTTGATATCCGGATCCGAAATATCTTCAATGGTCATTGCCCTCTTATCAAATTTTGATCCAGTGGCCTCAGTTACAATGTTGTTCTTGACAGATTTGAGGATAGGTATCCCTCCGGAAGAGTATAGACCAGTTACTGCTCTGATTGCCTCTTTTGTGATCTTGCAGGGTCTATCCAGCCATAGAAAGTTGTCATGCATCCTGCTCAGTACATACCGGACCCATTCATCTTCTTCAAAGCAGGGGAAATGAATAAATTGCTCAAACTGTTTCTTCTGGATATCCTTATACTCTGGTTTAAGCTCAAAAGCATTGTCTATCAGTTGCTTGTGATAGAGGTCTCTTAATTTGAATTCCCCAAATTCCTCAATGCTTGCATGTATGTAAACCCTAATGTCTTCAGTATGTAAAACTCCGTGAGGAACACTAGAGAAGGCTCCTAGTGGATCTACCTCCAATGATTTGTAGGGATGTTTCTTGAATGAGGGGCGAGGTCTATCAGAGATCTTAACTATGTTTGGAGTAGCCATTCTTCAAAGATTTGCAGTGAGGTAATGAAAAACGGAGAATACCTTATGCGCCTTCGGTTTGCACGGAGTGGTTGGATTGATTTCTTTATGCAATAACTTCGGCAGGAGATGCTTGGTGTGCTTGATGAACCTTGTTGCAGAGCTCCACTTTTCGCTTCTTCTTGAGTGCAGAATGAGCAAATGACTTTTGAGAAATCCCTTAAATTGCTCCGCGAACCCTAATATCTGTCTGCAATAAATGCTTCACCTACATCATTCCGGTTTGCCTTGTCTGGATAGCTTGGAGTATCCCGGATTAGTCCTGATCTGTGGATATCATCTGGATCTTTCAATCATGAATAAATCGAGGTAACATATTACAAGAACATCCCAAACACTCTGTCCAATCCGCAGAACAAGATAGTGCACTTCCGGATCTCTCCGGACCTTTTTGTAATCCTTTATCATACCGGAGCATCTCCCTGAACATGTCTTATTTGATCGATCACAGCTTTTTCATGACTCCATGCGGACCTCTGAAAACTTGACTGAAGCATCTCAAGACTCATATCTGCAAACCCTTTAATCCGCATCTTGTGCCACATTCGGCACCACTTGTTTGGCTGGGGGAACAGGATTTTCTTTGAGTCTCCCCCTGAGCCTGAGCTCACTTTTTAATTTCTGGAAGAAATATCAGCACCAGAGTCTGGTGCGGATCCAACCTCTACATTCTCTGAACTTTTCTTCACCCAAATCTTGCTCATCTGATTCCTAACTTCATCCGCATTCATCTTTTGTTTACCCTTGTCTTGATTCTGATTATACACCGGACCTGTTTTGTCCTGATACTTGTTTCTGCAAACTTTAGCATTATGACCGGACCTATTGCAGATTTGGCAAATAACATTTCTTTGCATATTTGACTGATATCCTCTTGATCTGCATTGATTAGCCATATGACCTACTCTATTGCATGTGAAGCATCTACCTTTGAATGATTTTTTTACTTGCATAATTCTGCATTCATGGGATTTGTGTCCATACCTTTTGCAGTTGAAGCACTGTCCGGAGAAGGATGAATTAATCCGATTCATTCTCATTCTGCACTGATTAGCTTTGTGACCAAAGTGGTTGCAGCTGTGACAGTATCCATTGAAGGATGGATATCTTTGAGCATTTGGCTGTCTTACCGGAGGTCTTCTAGGCCTGCTCCTTGGATTTTCTGATCCAAGATTCTTCTGACCGGATCCGGAGCTTTCTCCTTTCTCATATCCCAAACCATACTTGTCATCTGTCCTCTTTTGACTTCCAAGAAGAACTTCAAGTTGAGCAGAACTTATCTTGAATTTCTCTTTATATTCATTTGCTGTTTGAAGGTCTATTTTGAGAGAGGCAATTTGATCCTCAAGTTTTTCTTCATTATCTTTGGCATCTTCAAGATCAGATTCAAGATGTCTGATAATCCTGTCCATCTGGTGGCATTCTTCTGATTTTTCTTTAAGAGATTGTCTTAGATTGTCTTCAGCCTTTCTTTTTTCTTCAATCTCTTGAGTAAACTTTATAGTTCCTGATTCCATTTCATGTCTCAACATAATGACTTCTTTTGATAACTTTTCACATAACTTGGTTTGCTCAGTCAATTCTTCATTTGTATTGCTTTCTTCACTTTGTCTTGCCAACTGTTGGAGCAGCTCCTTTCTCTTTTTCATAGAGAGACTTAATTTGTCTTTTAATTCTCTCATGAATTCATCAGCCTGTTTGAGTCTTTCCTTTAATTCACTGACTTCAGAATTTGACTGTTCAAGATCCTCAAGAGCAGTCTTGAGTTGCTCCCTTAAACCATATGCATCCATTTGAACTCCCAGATCTTCCTCAAGCTGTTAGGCTCTATTAGGAGGAACTTAGCTCTGATACCAATTGTTGATAACTGAGAGGGGGGGGGGTGAATCAGTTATCCTAATTATTTCCCTTATTGAACTTTCTTTTTAATTGATGCAGCATAGAATCAAACACAAAACATTAATCATGAAATAAGAAACACATGACACAGTATTTTTGACGTGGAAACCCTGTTAAGGGAGAAAACCACGGGGTGATTAACCCAAAATTATTCTCTGTTAGAAGAATAGGAAATTACAAAATGGCACTTGCCAATTAGGGCTCACTGCCCGAGCACACTGCTCACAAGAGGCCCACTGCCTACAAGAAGACACACTGTCTACAAAGTGATAAGAATCACAGTCTTGAACTGATTGGAAGCATCTGCATATGCTGGACTTCAGTTCTGGTTAGGCTCAGTAAACTGATCTGTTGCACTTCATCTTTCCTCTGTTCTTTATTCTGCTATCTTTCACATACCGGATCCCTTTTGCTACCTCTGCTCTGTTCTGGACTTATTCGCATATATCTTCACACCATCACACACTTCACAACTAAATCCATCCTCTATATATATCCGCACAAGTAATTTCATCACCTTTCTAGTAGGCATCCGGAACAGTCTAGTTTCTTACAAACTCTTGTTCTGTCGGCTGAATCCTTCCTCACCAAGCAATGCGGATCAAGCATATACTTGTAGATATCATTAATCATGTCAGCCAAACATGATTCATGCCTTCACAACCTCTATCATCAATAGTAACACATCCGGAAAGTAGTCTGATACTCTGTCAGTCAGTTCTTCCTCTGTTTTCACTGTCTCTCAGGAATCCGGTACTCAACTATTCATATCTTTTTCCTTGTCCATCACCGGAGGCTAAATCCTTGGAATATACCACTCAAGGTAGTCCTCTTGACTTCCCCAAATCTGCACTGCACCAAGACACTTCCTCTGAGAGATCCGGACCAATCTGTCGGACCTTGCCACATGCTCTGTTCTTGTTCACCGGACCACAACATTCTTTATTCTGACTTCCGGTAGAGACACATCATGACTTGCGGATATGTGGGATGACCTTTGTTGCCATCAATGACAACAACCATGAATCCATATAGTGTCTCTTGCCAACACCCTCTACCTCTCAATCTCTCTCCCTATGTCTCTAGACATGTCCCTCACTCTTTATCTCCATATCTCTCCCCTATGTCTCCTCTATCTTTCCCAAACTCTATTGGTCCCCTCTCTCTATCTCTTTCTAAACCCTAATCCCTAACCTCTAACCCCTAAACCCTAAACCCTAGCAACCCTAAATAATTCCCCTAAACCCTAGCAACCCTCTCTCTCTTTGGAGAGGGAGGGAGAGAGAGAGAGTGAGGGAGAGGGAGAGGGAGAGTGAGAGAGAGAATGAGAGTTTTGATTTTGCAAAATGCGCTTGTGTTATAGGCTCAGTAATACCGAGACATAACGTGAGCTTATTATAACGCACTCGTGTTATGACTTGTATGGGACCAAAAAGTCATGTGGTGACTTTTTGGTCCCTCATCTTTGTGCATATATCCATATCTAAGCCTTAAAATATGATTGTCATATATATGACCATATTTAAACATATAAAGAGGTTTGGGAACTATATTTTACCTTGTACAAATATTTTAACCACTCTATGGCAATATGTAATCATATATAAGTACCAAATGTGGTCTATAACTTGTATAGGATTGTCATCTACGTAGAAGTGGTCATGTATAAACCCTAAATAGGATTACATGAACTATATGGGATCAAGCATAAAATTTACACTGGCATCTGACCTCTGACTTTCTATGTTTATTCATTCTAGGTACATTATTGATATGTGAACATTTACACTCATATATGTGTGTCACTTATACAATATTAAGGGCATCATGGTGCTTTTTAAGCTTTGTAAGGAGCCATTACATAGGATGTAGGGAACTATATCATTGGATTAAGCATTGTGCCAATGTTTTAGCATTTTTATAATTTTATCCTATGTTGTAGGATTTCACCTTTTAACATCACAGTGCACATGGACATTGTTCCAGACACACCTAAATGCCCTTAATATTAAAAACTATATGTCCTTATTCACATGAAATATTTGTAGGTAAGGGCTATGAATCTTTAGAGTAGATCATCTACCACTTTTTTTAAAAAAACCTAGAATCCTTCTTCAAAAGGCATTACATCAACTGCAATGAGTTTCATGATTGATTATTAGAATATAGATTGAAAATGTTTGGATTCTCATTTGAGACCCCTTGTTAAGGATATAGTTTAGAAAATTTTAGACACAACTGTATCCAGATACATATGTTGCAATGATCATGTGTGGAAACCTCCAATTGTTAGATCTTATTGCTATTTATGAAACTTATATGTATCGCATATATTTATAATTTTGGCATTTTGTATAATTTTATCTTTCATTGTAGGATTCCAAATTTTGACATCACATTTCACATGGATATTAATTTAGACACATCTAAATATCCTTAGTATTTAAAACTATATTTTCTTATTAATATGGATATTTGAAGTTAAGGGATATGAATCTTTAGAGTAGGTCATCTGCCACTTTATAAAAAATAAAGAAATACCTAGAATCTGATCAAATTTGATTTGTTGTGTGTTGGCATAGCTAATTGATTGTGATTTGGTGAATGAGCATCCAAAATTGATGTCAGCACCTATTAGTTTTAGTAGAATATATCTATGTTCTAGTTAATCTTATGCTTGCTGATGAGATTATATTTTTATGTTTTGTTATTCCATCGAGCCTGACAACATTCCTTGATCCATGGCCTTATCCCTTAATCACATGTACTTGGGTTTCCTTTTGATGATTTATCAAAGAAAAAAATTATTAAATGTACACTCACACAATAAAAACTAAAAATGTTTCTAGTTCATTGGATGGTTAGAATTATTAAATTCAAACTTCTATTTTCAAGGTCAAATTCATTATTCCAAAACAACCAAGGCCCCAAATTAAGAAAGAAAAATGTTCAATTTAAAATCATGTACAAAGGGTTGTAGAGATTGGAGAATAGGTTCCATGTAGCATTTTTTCATAAATAGGTCCCATGACAACTCAAATTTATTCACACAACTAATCAACATTGTTTAAATACATATTTTCTAGATCTTCTCTTTTTACATAATAGATGATAGTGTTTGAAATTAGTTACTCTTATTTAATTGGTTGGCATCCTCATGTTTTTTGCATACAAGAAATGTCTTGTGTTGTTTGTAGCAATGCATTTTGTTTGGCTCTACATAATTTTTTTTTGTATCCATGGGACATTGTAAGAAAGGAAAAAGAAAGACACGTCAAAAACAAGGCACCCAACCTAAGTCTCTTGAAGGTACAACTAGCCCAACAAAGCTTGGATGTGATGTGGAGATGGATTTGATCTATGACTCTGACACTCTTACCACTACCATCAATCGACTAAAGTTGCAACGAGTAAAAGGTACAGCAAGGCCATCGGGGGCCGTGGAGTGCAACATGAAAAAGAAAGAAGAAAAAAATGTGAGACTAAGATTGTCATCTATTAGAGACTTCCCATTTGGTTGTGGATGGATTGCACCTTCGTCGTTAAAAGAAGTTATCAAGATGAAGACTGATGTGTTCATTCTTCACATGTTGTTTGTCATGAGGCCTCTAATGAGGAAGAGCCATTTGAAGTGTTGGAAAATGGGAAGGGAGTGGTTGTGAAATGATTTGAAAACTAGTTTATAGTTATTGTATGTACTGCAAGAGTATTTTTAATTATGTAGCCATTTTGAATAGACTAGGGTTTTGGATTCCATTGTGAGAATCCAAATACAATTTTTGTGCATGTTCCATAGCTGGTTGGCTTGCCCAATGTAATCGAAATTGGATGAATATAATGCTATTCTCTCTAGTGTCAACTCTTATTTGCAATCTGATTAACTTTCACACTAGTGCTTTGGGGATTTTGACATAATTCAATTAATGTTATGTTTATTTGTTTGTTGTATATGGCGATAGGATCCTCAATTTTATGCATTTTACTTTTACCTATTTGTTTCCTAGATAATGCTTCTTGCATAGTGTTGTTCCACTAATATAGTTACATGGTGTTATTCCACTGATATACCCATATTCTAAAATGTAAAGATCATTAGGCCATTCTATTTTGTTCATGTTTAAATGGAAGCCTTGTGTCAAGAATCAACATTGACAAGTGTATACCAAATAAAAATAGAATTTTTTTTTGTGCATTTCAAACATGTAAGTGTCCATCTTTGGATGTGTGAGTGGGATAGATTTGAATCAGTTTTGTGTCATTGGAAATAGAGGACTGCTAATGTAATCTTTTTCCAAATGTAAATAACTTTTTTTACCCCTTTTTCCTACCTTGGTCTAGGAGTGTGTAGGGTTGGTAAAATCAACGCTTGTTTCTGTGACCTATTAGAGTTTCCTAGCCTATGCACACTGCCATAGAAAATCCATATTGAAACTCAAGATAGGCACTCACCTAGATAGCAGTTATGCCAAGAGAAATCTCCTCTTGTATAGTATTGTGAGTTGAAAGACAATTTTCCTCCCTATTTTTAGGTGAAGCCTACAGAGATCATAGGTTTTAAAACTTGTGTAAGAGTTGTGCAGGCTGCCCTGGCTTTGTAAGCACCAAAATCATGCACAACCTCCATGAGGACCCCTATGATGAGTCATAATCCTTGTCACATACATGTAAGCGTGAAAACACATCCTCTCAACAACATTTCTCTTGGTGACGTGTCTTTTCTTTCATCTTGTGTTGTTTCCCCTTTGTCGATTTCTCTCACTCTTTGTTGTCGACATTTTTTGACACTTGTCGATTTGCATCTTCTAAGCTTGTGACCCTATTCCTAAGCCTTGTATGTGTCTTGTAGGTGAGTTTTCAACTCTCCCAATGTTTTTCATCTTATCCACCCCCTAGAAGCCTTCTAGAGGCCCCCCTAGACATTTCCCACTTTTGATTTTTAGTTTCACTCAACCAATCTGAATCTCCCCCTATTATTTCTAGATCTCCCACCGAGAGATCCTACTTTGCAAGTGGAGATTTGGATTTTCACACATGACTGACCTATTTTTGGAGGTAGATCCCTTCTTTTCTCCTCCTCTTCCATCTGCCATCATTCATGCCAACCTAGGTGCCCTCCTCTATGGGTTTCCCCTAGGCAACCTGACTAGTGAAAGGGACGACCCGTAGGAAACCCTATTATGTTTCCAGCCATGGAAAAACTTGAGTTTCTAACTTGAGAAAGCTTTGTTTTCACCTATTTTTCTTCCTATTTGCATGGATTTTTGTGCCTAATATAAAGTTATCTATTTCATGCACCCACACATGCATAATTAGATCTATTTTATCTTTAATTAACAACTCATGAATTCCCATGTACTCCTTCTTCTTCACTTATTCTTGAGTGATAAGCTTTTACTGAGGTAGATCACTCCAATTTTAGCCTAGATCACTCTTGAATCCTCTATGTTAACTCCCCAATGAAATTGAGTTAACTCTCCTTCTTCACCTCTCATCCATTCTTCTAACCTATAAATACCCCCTCCCTCAAGCACAAAGGGATGCAATTTCATTTGTGCACACAACTCTTGCAAGTTATTACTCTCCATATTCAACATTCTCATGCTCATACATGACATAGGAGCCTTTTGTTTTTTATTCATTTCTTCATCAAGCTTTCATATAAAGCTCATCACGCATCCATACATTGCTCATATCAAGCCATAGTGCTAAACAAAGCTCTCATTGAGCTCTTTTTTTAAAGCTTCAAAAGCTTCTTTTGCTTCCATTGTCATCTTGTCGCCAAGAGGATTCCCCACTGCTACAAGAGCATACAAGGTTGCAATCACAAGGATTTTTGAGGGTAGTGCAGGCTCATGCGTCTCTAGGTTCCTTTATTCTTTCTTTTAATTTGTAGTAATTAGATCACCAAAATTGCTCTTGGAATCAGTAATCTTGTTGCTTTTTCCTTGATAGGATAGATAGATCTTGCATTCTTAGAGTGATTTTCTTTCAAAGTTCATAGATTAATCCATTTAAAAGAAATTTCCCTTTTCTTAGATTAATTTATTCCATATATTCAAAAAACCGAAAAATATAGTTTAACATTGCATTAGGTAAATTCATTATAGCTTGCATACATTCTTTAATTCCTAGATTAGAAAAAAACATCTTCAATTCCAAAAACATTTAAAATGCACAAAAAGAAGTTTTGCATTCATAAAATCGAAAAAGAACAAAAACATTAGAGACTTAGAAAATTTGCAAACCCTTGATTCCATCACAACGTCAACTATAGTCAAACATTGGTTAAAACCCTTGATTCCATCACAAGGTCAACCATAGTCAACGCATAATCAAACCTTAGGTCGAAAAACCCTAAGTCAAACCCTAGGTCAAGTCAAGGTTAGCTCACAATCACCTATCTCTTGTCTCGGCTCATGAATGTTCCCTAGATTAAGAGGTGAGTGGGTGAGGGCAATCCTTGATGAGATAGAAAAAATCCACCCAAGACCACAATAGGAGCCACTAGTCATCCAACAACAAGAAGCATTCAGACAACTCTTAGTACAACAAGCAGTCATACAAAGGTTTGAAAGACAATGCCAACGTGAATAGACAATCAACGAAAATAATAGCTTACCCACACAAAGGTGGAATATTAGAAACCCCAACAGGAGAAGAGTGACTAGTGACCCTATGGGTCATACGGTTATTTTTACAACCACGATCATTGAACAATACATCTACACAAGCACACAAAAACAAAGGCCCTAGGACATATCGACCCCTCTCTGCAAAGTCCAACTCTCCAACGAGCCAGACTACCCCCATGTCTCGCCTCCTCTCGAATGGCTACTTCCATGAGAGCAAGAGTGACATGGCAGTTTCTCCGTGGCAAGGAGGGAAGGGTCCATGTGCACACCAAAATCTGACTCAAAAGCCCAAGGTTACTAACATCGTGATTTTGAGTGTACATATTTTGGTGAACCCGATGTGAACTACAAATCTTTCTGATTATGTTGTTTGCATTCCCATTATTTGGATCTCATTATCATTGTCACATATACCGTCAGCTTCACTACATATTTTGGTGACTTGACCTGAAGAGTAAAATCTATTGTCTATGGCTTTCATGTTCTAAATGCTTAGATCACATCAAAAACTTAAACATCTAATTCTTCAAAACAACAATCTTCAAGCATTTTCACTTTATTCTTCATATCTACTTCCGCCTGTTTAGCCTTTGTTGCTTCCACCATCATCCATTCCATTTATTCTGTGGTTTCTACAACGCCCTTGAATATGATGGAACCCGATTTAAATTTAGGGAATGTTCCCTCTAGAGAATCAGAAACTCCTTCCTTCAATAGGTATATACCACCGCACCCAGATGCACCAATCACAAACTGCTATGATTACTAAGACTTTGTCTATAAACAAGACCAAAGGGAACCCAGGTGTTCTTTATCTTTCAACAACCCTGCATAAGAACACAACCATGCCATACCAAATGCGCCTCATAAGGCTAGGAGAGTAAGGTCAGAAATACATCAACCTGATCAACCTTCCACAAGTACCTCAAGTACTCATCTTGATGAGGAAGTAAAAAGGTTGGAAAGACACTTGCAAGAGGCAAGAGACACTCAAGAGGCATTAAGAGTTTCCCTACGAGAAGAACAAAGAGACAATTTTTTGTGAGAAGAAGCACAACATCATGACAAAACTTGAAAAGGAAACCCTAGAAATGAGGAAGTGTCTAGAGATGACACTCTTGCAAACCTAATTACAACTCTAGTGCAAAGGATTAGAACATTGGAAGCAGAGCAAGCTACTCCTGAAAGAATATAGAAGCCCTATGACAACTTTCGAAGTGAACAAGACAAGGGAGCATCTCAGAATCCCCCTATCTCAACTATTATTCAAGAAATACAAGTAACGACACATGTCTAAATAGGAACCCTCCTGTTCAGAATAATCTAGCAATATTGGGAAATCAAGCAAATCAGACTGTGGGTTACCAAAACCCTCCTATGGGGTTAATGCTATCAACCCACCAATCACAAAGTGCCTTTCTTGGGACATATCTAGAGTACTTAAAAGAACCACTTGACTTAAGCATAAGAAGTGTTCAATTGCCTCGACCATTACCTGATCTCCCAAAGTTCAAGGGAGAGGGTGATCCAAATTCCCATATCAAAGCTTATACTACTGCGATAAGAGAACTCCTCCCTTGGGATGGGATTGTCGCTAAGATCTTTCCAAAGACCCTCGAAGGAATAGCTCTCGATTGGTACTATCATCTACCGGAAGCTTCAATTCATTCATTCAGACAACTGATTGGAGAGTTTCTCATGGCATTTGACATGAACAAACTCATCAAGATAGGGATCAAAGAGTTCCTAACCATGAAACAATAGCTAAGTGAATCTATGGCCCACTTTGTTACCAGATGGAGACAAGTCCTCTATTCTTCAACCAGTGCCCCAAATATGGACCATCGCGAGTTATGCAAACTTACCTACCTTGAACAAGGATATGTGAGAAGTCATTCAGAAATTACCATACAAATCCTATGAAGAAGCAGTGGAAAGTGCTTTGAGGATTGATCAAGCCACCATTGACAGTGGTAGAAAAGTCTATGGGCCAAATGGAAAATTAACAAGGGAGGACACACGAAACAATGCTCCTATCATTAAGATTATTAAAAATAAAAGAAATCCAACAATAGATGGGGTGACAGATCAACTCCCATCTAGGAAAGTAAGAGACGATTATTATGGGAGAGACTATTACCCTCCTAATGTTAATGCGATTGATCGGCCTAGAAACAATGGATACTACCCTAGGGACAATTACCAGAATTGGAATCACAATGGAAATGGAAATGATGGAAGGTATGAAAGACCCCCATATAAGTACAACCAATTTTGTTCTTTTCATTGAACAAGGGGGCACAACACAGAATCCTATAGGGAGTATAATTGGATTCATAGTGAGATCATCAGAGGACAAACAATGGTTGTTCATAGAAATGTTCTTGAACCTGCAAGAAGTCACGCCGGATAACAAGGGAACAAGACAAACCTAAGCCCCGATAGTTTCGTAGAACACCAACATGAGAATCTATCAAGACCCATTTCCTACATATAAGGATATAGAAGAAACAAATTAAAATGAAGTAGCCCAAGGTAACAACACCAATATCCCGGCATGGTTAGGACAAAAAGGAGAAGCTAGGATGTTAGGGTTGGTTGAAATACTACATAACGAAGAAGAGGAAGGAGATCTTGAGAATGAAAAATGCATGAAACCATTGTCTCGGCGGTTGAACTGGTACCAACACCTATTGGTCCCTATGAACTCATTGAAGACTTAAAGAAAACCTACACACACATATCCTTCATTGACCTTCTTAGGAATTCCCCCTTCCATCATTCAACACTATTAAAAGCAATAGGGTTGACGTATCTTGATCAAATTACTCCTCCACCTAGCGAGAAAATCAACCATGTGGATTTCAACATAAGCCTACTGAATTATGAACTCAAAGACCCAGGTTTCTTCTTTGACCTAAAGCAAATGCCTTCCGAGGCAGAATTAACTAAGGAGACCTTGCGTTATACTTGCAAGTATGGATCTATGATACCTGCATCAAAAGGATATTAATAGATGATGGAGCAGTAGTAAACATAGTTCTGTTCTCTCTTCTAAGAGAATGGGTTATGGGCACACTAATATCACCGTTGCATGAGACACTCTAAGTGGGTACGATAATCTAAAGGCCACTATAATAGGAAAAATCACAGTTCTTGTAACTCTAGGGCCTAAGACTGTCCCAACCACGTTTTATGTCATCGACAAGGACATGTGATATAATTTGCTTCTTGGAAGACCATGGATACACATGATGAAGGCTGTGACATCTATGTTATTTTAGGAGGCTCGATTCCTACATTTGGGGAAAGTATATGTTGCGAAAGGAGACTCGAAACCTTTCGGTATACTAAAATCAAACACATCAAACAAACATATAGGCATCCCCGTATATTATGAACTCCCTACAAACAATATTTCAGTTCCTAGTCCTACTCCCCAATCAATATGCATCAAGAGAACAGAGACCCCAAAAAATACTATAAACAATGCAGAGATGAAAGCTCTAGAAAACAAGACATTACCAAAGTAAAAAGAGGTTATTCCTAAAGAGAAAGTAGTAAAGATCATGGAGTGGATAGAGGAGGATGGACCTCTCCAATTCCCTCTAGGAATCCTCATGATTAACATGTAACCAGTATACAAACTCTTTCCTTGCGTAGGGGAGAAGCCTCATAGAACCAAAGGACCAGTATTCAAAACAACTACGTTGGATTTAAGAAATCCAGACCCTCACACTTTCTCAGATCCTGAAGAAGATGTAATAGAGAGTTATACTCCTCTGTCACCCCTAAGTGAGTCATGTGTCCCTGAGATGCCAGAAGAAAGTGAGTCATATGAACCTCTTACACCAACAGAAGAAGCATATAGATATTAACGCCTATGGAAGATTTGAATTCTATTGACAATGAAACAACCAATGTAATAGGAGTTCTCCCAAGGATGTTCATGGTATCTCAGCCACAAGTGCAACCCACCACTTCTATCTCAGTGCAATCAAATGAGCTTGGTGAGTGGGAAGCACCCTTAGTGCAAATTGAAATGGTTGAGAGACTCCAAGATGAAGATGAAGAGAGTTCAAGGATATGTTTCAAAAAGAATGGAAAATGCAAGTATTAGTCGGAACTAATGATCCTATCATTTTTGAGTTGCCAGGAAGCTACATTGGATACTCTATGGATTTGAGGCCTGAGACTAATGGGAGGATGAGTATAAGCTTTGTCCCTCCCGATGAGCAAAGGGAACCTCAAACTCCCTTGGAATTATTTTAGTTTTTACAAAACATTCAAGCAAGACAAGATGTAAAGATTTACATGCAAGAGCAATTTGACATGCTGATGGGAATGTTAAGGTGCGATGGAATCCTGTATTGGACCCCTTCCCATCAATAGGCTTTCCAACATTTTCTCCATCTGACATTACCAAGAGAAACCACTGAGCTAGAAACAATAGAATCAAATGATCAACCCTATAGAGTAGGTGAACTTATCCTAAGAAGAGGTAGCACGACAAACAAAAAAAGAAGATGAAAGAGAAAATTCACAAAAGGCTAGAAAGGTCCTTACATGGTTAAAGAAGATGTCAGAAATGGTGCCTATCTCTTGTGCACACTGGAGGGAGAGGAATTTGGCAAAATAGTCAATGCATTTCACCTCAAGAAATACTATGTCTACAAATCATAAAACATAAAAATACCCAAAAAAAAAATTAAATATCCCAAAAATACAAAAAAAAATTATAAAAATAAAAAATACCAAAAATAATTTTGTTTCCTACATTTCAGTATCATTTTGTTCATCTTGCATTATAGTGAATGACTCACTCTTATATTATTCTCATTTTAGTAAGGAGTCTAAGGTGTCCTAGGTATACATGATCCTTTCAGGTCCTAGAGATTCCCCATTTTCACAATCACCATATCCCTTTTTATTCCAAGTGATTCTAATCAAAGCCTTGCTCTTAGCTTTACACTAATCGCAGTCTTAATGAGCCAAGATGTTAGGTCTAAGAAAAGTCAATATTCAAACCTACAATGTTCAAAGGAAGCTTGCAAGTAGACCTTCCCAATTCTTCCCTAGTAGAAGAGAAGTGTGACTGGATTATGAAAACTTTTGGTGGCGCTCAACCCCTTATCTTTTCTAGCTAAAAATGTTAGGAAGATCAAAACTCTGAAGAAAGAAATCTAAAATCCAAGTGAATAAAAAAATGAACGATCAAAATAAGAGTGTTGAGAAAAGTGAGAATTGAGAGATCAAATTATTGCATACCCAAAGTTCAAAAAGCATTTATTTCATAAAAGTCAAAATTCCAAAAAAATGAGAAAATCAAGTGAGGAATCTGTATGGTCAAGACAAACTAGTTAGGGAGAAGAAGAAATAATCTAAGCATAGATTAGTTTTGGGTTTGAACATGATGCAGAGGCAAACACTTACATCCTAGCATGATTCCTGCATACACACATACACATCTCATCAATTGGGAGTACCGCACTCAAGGGTAAGAAGTTGAAAAGTGCCTAAGGCATTCATAATGCACATTTGAAGGCAGAGTTGACTTGAATTAGTCCACATTTCTCCGCAAAGGAATATTTGGCCATGCGGTTCTAATGACAGCTTTTGACATGACATATCCAAAGTTTCAGCCTCTCACCTGCTCAGCATGAAAAGTTACAAGGGTCGGTTCATCAACTATCACTTAGACAAAGTTGAACAGTAATGGGGAGACAATTGAATGCTCCGCATTCCTCTGAAAGAGATATGTTTGTCATGTGGCTCTAAAGAATGACTAAGATCAGTATGTTATATGCTATGATGAAGTTTCAGGTGTTTTAGTGGTCTGCAAAGACATTACTCAAGAGACAAAGGTATCACATTGTACTCCAGAGCCTAAATGTAAGTTAAGTTCTATAGAGGATGAAACATATATAGTTCTATTATCAGAACTTATTTAGAGGTTCCACATGGTCCATAATACATCAAGTATGATCCGCATGTAGACATTCTTTACTCTCCGGTGCCGCATCAAGCATTCTTATCTGCAAGTAGAATCCAAGTATAACTGTCTTTTAGAACTACAAGTACTTAAGCCATTTTTGAATTCCTCTGGAATATCCATAAAATGATGTGTAGATCTGATGAGTTACATACATTGACATCTTTGATCATTCTCAAAAGGCTTTAGGCCTTATACTTCACTGCAACTTCATATTTTAGGTTATGAAGGATTACATAAGGTTCGAAAGACACTGTTCTCTACAGAGTAATACATTTCCTATCTTGCGGATGCATAACTTAGTATGATACTTCTCTCGGAAGGTGTATGGATGTCTTTGAACTAGTGTATGATTGAATCATTGGTCCGTATTGAGATTCTAGCTTCTCCCCGGTAGTTGAAAGATGAACAGTTGACAGTGTTAAGTAGTATGGGCCGACTAGTTAAATACCTAGTGCATATGGAGGCTCCTGACTAGTTTCTCCAAGTCTAAAAGGTGTGGAAAGATGTGTCCTGATGTTCTTTACAAATCCCTGAGGTCTGCAACAAGTTTGTTGTCAATTGGCATGAGTTGTGGCTGACCTGTGACTTGATACACGTTACATTCAATATTGTTTTGGATGCCGACCTAATCAAATTTTCAAGGTGTTGTGGAGGATAAATATAGAAGATATAATTCATTTGTTCAAGGTAATTAAGGTGAATATGAAGATAGAAGAACATGTATGAAATGTGTAGACTTAGTTTGAAGAAAGATATTGAGCAGAAACAATAGGTTGTACCATCAACATACAATAGATGTATTTTTCCTAGCAGTCATTGTATTTATACTATCATTGTAATAGCAGTGAGCTGAGCATTCAAGGAGTAGTAGCTTCCTTGAGTTATAACCCTAAATCAAAGTTGTAAATCAGGGAGTAGTAGCTTCCTTAGGTTGAAGCCCTAAAACAAAGTTGTAATACTTTTCCAGTGAGTATATTATATTGTGAGCTAATCCTCATCGTGGTTTTTCCCTATTTTAGGGTTTTCCACCTAAAAATGCTAGTGTTATGTGTTGATTCTTGAGTTACATGTTTTCCTTCATGTTTTCAAAGTTTTTAAGTTTTATTAGTAAATGTCTGGCTAAAGTTTTTAAGTATGCTAATTCACCCCCCCCTCTCAGCACCCCATTATGTTCAACACTAAATCCATAACATCTTGAAGAAGATCACTAACATCACAAGTAGGAGCATCAATAACACAACATAGTCTCATTTGTAGCATCTGACACAATCTTTGATATATCTAAAGAAGCATCTAATGTCTCCCCAACAATTGTTTCAAACAAGGGATTTGCAACACACAACATAGGTTTGGACACTTTCTTCTGAAAAAAATGATTTACAATAGAAAGAATCATGAGTACGATGACCAAAGAAAGAACATGGATGTAACTCAAAAGAAGAAACTAACTTATGACCACAATATGAGCATAGTTTAGGTTGAACCAATTTGACACCACTCACATATTGTTTGCACCTACCCTTTGAGTTGAACTATTAGAAGAAGGGACATCTTTTTGCCTAACATCTTTCTCTATGTGAGCATACTAGGTGTCTATGTTTCTTGTAACTAATTAATTTATTTTCTCAACAACATGTACATTGGTTGTAGACTTTCATAAAAGATGGTTGATATTGTTTCTAGCATTCTACAATCAACTCTACCTCATTCTTTGTGCTTATAGTAATTTACATAGATAATATGTCATTAGAGTATAATGTAGACATGATTGCAAATAGAGAAATAAAATATAACCTCTCTCTCTCTCTCTCTCTCACACACACACACACACACACATCTAAGTTGGATACCACTAAAAATGATCAAATACAAATTTACACCTTATCACTCCTTACAAACATTTATTTCTCATTATCAACAACATGTACATTGGTTGTAGACTTTCATAAAAGATTGTTGATATTGTTTCTAGCATTCTACGATCAACTCTACCTCATTCTTTGTGCTTATAGTAATTTACATAGATGATATGCCATTAGAGTATAATGTAGATATGATTGCAAACAAAGAAATAAAATACAACCTCTCTCTCTCTCTCTCTCTCTCTCTCTCTCTCTCTCTCTCTCTCTCTCTCTCTCTCACACACACACACACACACACACACACATCTAAGTTGGATACCACTAAAAATGATCAAAAATAAATTTACACCTTATCACTCCTTACAAACATTTATTTCTCATTATCAAACAAAAAACACCTTATAATTGCAAATCAACATCTTATATCTACTTATAATAGCTTATGAATTAATTCCCTCATCTCCTTTGAATATTGCATATCAAACTAATGCAAAATTATATATTTATCAAGGCCTTCAACCTACTTCCCCTTTATCACAAATCCTTGCAAACTTTCCTTGTCCCTTAAAATGTGATAAGACACACACTTTCCCTTCAAAAAAGTAAATTCCAATTACCAATTACATCATGGCACAATTTGTCTATGCACAACTTCTTGTTGTGTCTTTTAAAAAACATAAAGCTTTCTGCCCTCGCAAATATGAATGAATGAATGAATTAAAGCATATTTACACCCTCGCGAATATGATAAATAAATGTCAAATAGAGTAGTTCTAAAATAAGAGGGAATGAATTTAAAGTTACTTCTATCAACTGGATGAATTATGCCTAATGTCCTTACACTTATGCAAAATATACAAAACTTGAAGACTCCCCACAGAATACACAAAACGGTGAAGATTTGGCTTGACATATCCTTGTGCCAAAAATAAACAAGAAACAAGATATCCTTACACTACTAGCAAGATATCCTAAAGTCTACTATTTTTCTCTGTAGCGATGGACTTTTAATGTTGCACTACCAAACTTGAATGGAATACAAGTTCTTTGGCTTGAATGCAAAGATCAAAACACCTTTTAAAAAATGAACAACCACTTCAAGCATCATCATAGCCACCATTACAATCTCTCTACAATTTTAGGGTCACTGGAATGCTCTCACATTCTATTTAGCACCAATAGAACCTCCCACGCCAACACAACAATATAAGATTTAATAATAGTACTGTGCTAATTTTGGACACACTAATAGGACCTCCCAATGCTGTGATACCAAATGAAAGCAAAGCACATTGAAAGATTTATAATGGAAAAAAGATGAAGAGGAATAAATACTTATATGTGGCAAACTCCATATTTCTCCAAGATATTAAACCAATGTAAATAGTGACAGAAAAGCGTCGATTTCATCAGATTGACCGCAGCCTTACCATCTTTGTGAGCAGCCTCATGCATATTCTTGATAGACCAGACAATTGCGAAGAGAAGAGAAGAGCAGCAGATGACGTCCACAAGGAAAAGCAGCTCCTGCCAGGCAAACCAGTCTTTTGCATACGGCCCAGTCTCATCGATCACAACAGTGGCAATATTAGCAATAACTTGCAAGGGAATCACAACCATCAAAATCTTTTTCTCCAGCCCGTGCCAATCAGGACAATTGGAGTAAACAGCATGATTTCCTTGAGGAAGCTGAAGATATAAAACAACACATCCCATCGATGGGCAGTCCCGGTTCTCTTGATATAAGACTTATCTTCTGCTTTGGGGGAAACCAGCGCAATCATAAAGACATGGATCAAAATCTTGACTTGAAATCTTGGCGTCGAAATCTTGGCGTCGAAATCTTGATAGGTAATGTTTGCAGCGTTGTTTTGGAGATTACTGAAAATGAAGAGGGTCTTGATCAACTTACTGTTGAGGACGTGGATCGATTTCCTTTGGGGTTCACGGATAGAGGGCATTTAGAAATGACAGTTTGTAGCGTTCGGATTTTTAAAATGGAGTTTTCCCTAGTTTTCCCTTTCTTCTCATTCGCCTGCCATCTGTTTGCAAGGGTTTTGTGCTTTTTTGATTTGCAAAAATAGGGGAAAAAATCTTCTGGTGACTTAAAAAAATTAGTAAAAGAAAATATTTGATGGGTTTCTAATGTTTGGGGCACTGTGGACATGCCTTCATGATGGGCTGCGAATCTGTTTCGAGGGTTTTCTGGTGGGCACGTATGGAGGCAAACAACTGCTGCATAGGGTTTGTTCAGACCATGTGTTGAATGATAGGGTTTGTTCAGACCATGTGTTGTGATTTGTTTCCTCCTCTATATTAAGTTCTATATTTCATGTGTTGAATGATAGGATCTCTAATACTGTTTGTTGAGAACTTGGATTTCACTCAAGAAATTAGGTTTATTTTCTTGGGTTAGTAGATTCCTTCATTTATGTGCTCTAAATCCTTGCTACTATATTTCCATTACATATAACACACGATCCAAGGCCTTTGAGAATTAATATACCCAATTCCTTAGCTTTGGCATAGCAAATGGTGGAGCCTTCCTCTACTCTAAGGAGGAAGAAAGCGTTGTGTACTGTCATCCTCTAAGGAGAAAGAAAGGATGGTGTACTGCCAATTTAATTTAAATCTTAGGTGATAAGGGCAGCTTGCCCCTTCAACTAATTCATTATAATGTTTTTCTAACACTTATTTTGTTTCTCTAGTATTTCCCAGTATTGGGGCTTGTTTGCATACAGGGAGATTTCTTTAAGTTTTGGAACACCCTGTAACCTGGGTCTTGTTTGCTCCAAACTCTATTATTCTTCCCTCATTTCTGATTGGGGAGCAATGTCCACTTCATCTCTATTTGCCTCGTGATTCAGCATCCTCAACTAATCTTGTTCCAAGCTTCTTGGCTTTAGGCCTTTGGTTTGGCTTGTGTTTGTTCATCAAAGGCAATAGGTTGGTTCTCCTCACTCAAGAATATCAGATGGATGTAGGTTAAGTCCCCACTAATGCATGGTAGAGTTCCAACAAGCCCACAAAAGCTCCATATCATTATGATTGGATCGATTCTTCATTCAGTACATAATTTATGTTTCTATTGCTTCATTTATGTACTTCAAGTTGCACAGCTGATTAACTCATGTCTCTAAACATTCTTTAAGGGAGCTACTACAGTGATGAGTTATTAATGTAGTCAAGCTTTGATTATCAGGCACCTTCATAAAGCAATTTCTATAGCGCAACTTCTCTTAGTGAGCGACTGTGTCCTTTCTATTGTCATGTATAAGAATCTCAGGCTTCACAAGTTTCCTACATGATTTTGACTTTCATTAGAGAATTTTGTTAAATAAGACATTGCCTGGTGCTTTCTATATAGTCTTTGGCCTTCATAGTATTCCATTGTGGGTGTATTGTGGAGTCTTTTAACTTTCTAGGTTTCGACTTCTTGAAATAATAAATAGCTAGGAATATTTTTTTAATAGGCGACATGATTTCTAAGAACAACCTTCTATTTCAAGAACCTTGCTAAAGCTTATGTTCTTTATAAGAGCATTCTGAGGACCTGATGTGTGTACATGTAATCCAAATGGATTTACTGTAAAGGCTTTAAGATAACACGAGAAGTTTTAGATATTTAACATACATGTTTCTTACATTTCATTTAGATACACCAGGATTTTCCTGATATGGTAAAAGCATTTTTGCAATTAGAAAATAAAATATCCTGGGCAGTTGGCTACCATTTCTTTATTGAAAAGTGTCAAATCGACAACTTTTCTTCCATATTTAATATAATTTGTATGTGTCAAGTCAGAGGCCAACATATAAATGTCCAGCAAGTTGTGCAATGTCTTTTTTCTATTTGTGTTTCTTTCCTTCATGGATTCCATGGTTTTTGTTTTTTTCATCTCATAGGCAATGCTCTATAAAGTAGTTTTTAAGGAATGGTTGAAGATGAATTCTTTTATACCAAAATAGCTAAAATGGGCTCTTTTTGTAATAAAAAGGATTAACGATTGCATTTTTTTTGCATGAATTTACATGCCTTTGTAAGCCATTTCTTGATTTCATATGCTTCCAAGACGTATGGCCTCTAAAAAGCCCGTTTATGAACAAATGAATGCAAGGCAATTTCTAATTTCACAATTAAACCTGGGTGTTGGTTGAGTTGGCATTTTTTTTGTTTAATTTGCTCCAGTTCTATTCCTTTAGTTGTTCTTTATTCATTCTAACCCCTAACTTTCAATGCTTATTCATTCTCTAAGTACTTTATTACTATGTGAACATTTACACTCATCTATATGTGTCCCTTATACAATATTAAAGGGCATTCTGGCACTATTTAGGAAGGTATCCAGCGTGATATTTTTTGTTTATTAATGGGATTATTATGAATGAAAAGGGGGTATGCATACACTTCAATCACCTAGAAATCATGCTTTGTCGACAATTGAGTGTTGTACACCCCACTTGGCCTATTTGACTATGTAACATATATTTATGGCCATGTTTAGGTGTAAATTGGTCTTTGAGCTATGTATGGCCTCGCTAAAGCCCTTTAACATGTTTGTGGCTAGAATATAACCAGATCTAAACATTGAAAATGGTATGTGAGTTCATATCTAAGCCTTAAAATATGATTATCATAAATATGACCATAATTAAACATTTTAAGAGGTTTGGGAGTTGTATTTTACCTTATACAAATATTTTAACCACTCTATGGTTGTATGTAATCATATATAAGTACCAAATCTGGTCTATAACTTGTACATGACTGTTCTCTACATAGAAGTGGTCATGCATAAACCCTAAATAGGATTATGAACTATACGGGATCAAGCATAAACTTTAAACCGACATCTAGCCTCTGACTTTCTATGCTTATATTCATTATAGGTACTTTATTGCTATGTGAACATTTACATTCATCTGTGTGTGTCGATTATACAATATTAAGGGAATCGTGGTGCCTTTTAGGCTTTGTAAAGAGCCATTACACAGAATGTAGGGAACTATATAATTAGATGAAGCATTGTGCCAATGTTTTAGCATTTTAGCAGGTTTGTGGCTAGCATACAACTAGATCTAAACATTGAAAGTGGTATGTGAGCAGGTTATGTTCGTATCTAAGCCTTAAAATATTATTGTCATATATATGACCATACTTCAACATTTAAAGAGGTTTGGGAACTGTATTTTACCTTGTACAAATATTTTAACCACTTTAAACCCTAAATAGGATTGTGAATTATATGGGATCAAGCATAAAATTTAAACTGGCATCTAACCTCTAACTTTCTATGTTTATTCATTCTACAACCATTATTGATATGTGAACATTTACACTCATCTATTTGTGCCACTTATACAATATTAAGGGCATCATGGTGCTTTTTAGGCTTTGTAAGGAGCCATTACACAGGATGTAGGGAACTATATCATTGGATGAAGCATTGTGACAATGTTTTAGCATTTTAGCATTTGTATAATTCTATCCCTTGTTGCAGGCTTTCAACATCACAGTGCACATGGACATTGTTTCAAACACACCTGAATGCCCTTAATATTAAAACTATATGTCCTTATTCATATGAAATATTTGTAGCTAAGGGTTGTGAATCTTTAGAGTAGATCCCACTTTTAAAAAAAACCTAGAATCCTGCTTCAAAAGACATTACATCAAATGCTATGAGTTTCATGATTGATTATTAGAATATAGATTAAAATTGTTTGGATTCTCTTTTGAGACCCCTCGTTAAGGATATAGGTTAAAAATGTTTAGAAACAGTTGTATCTAGATACATATGTTACAATGTTCATGTGTGGAAACCTCCAATTGTTAGATCTTATAGTTATTTATGAAATTTATATGCATCACATATATTTATAATTTTGACATTTTGTATAATTTTATCCTTTATTGCAAGCTTCCAACTTTTGACATCACATTGCACATGGATATTGTTTTAGACACACCTAAATGCCCTTAGTATTAAAAACTATATGTTCTTATTAATATGGATATTTGTAATTAAGAGCTATGAATCTTTAGAGTAGATCATCTACCACTTTAAAAAAATAAAGAAATACCTAGAATCTGATCAAATTTGATTTTTTGTTTGTTGGCATAGCTAATTGATTGTGATTTGGTGAATGAGCATCCAAAATTGATGTCAGTGACTGTTAGTTTTAGTAGAATATATATATGTTCCAGTTAATCTTATGTGTGTTGATTAGATTATATTTTTATGTTTTGTTATGCCATCAAACCTAAAAGCATTCCTTGATCCATGGACTTATCCCTTAATCACATATTGTACTTGGGTTGCCTTTGATGCTTTATCACATAAAAATTCTTAAATGTACACTCAAACAATAAAAACTAAAAATGTTTCTAGTTCATTGGATGGTTAAAATTATTAAATTCAAACTTGTAGTTTCAAGGTAAAATTCATTATTCCAAAACAGCCAAGGCCCCAAAAGAAAAATGTTCAGTTTAAAATCATGTGCAAAGGGTTGTAGAGATTGGAGAACAGGTTCCATGTAGCACTTTTTCATAAATAGGTCCCATGATAGCTCAAATTTATTCACACAACTAATCAACATTGTTTAAATACATATTTTCTTGATCTTCTCTTTTTACTTAATAGATGATAGTGTTTGAATTAGTTACTGTTATTTAATTGGTTAGCATCCTTGTGTTTTTTTTGCATATGATAAATGTCTTGTGTTATTTGTAGCAATGCATTTTGTTTGGCTCTACACAAATTTTTATTTTTTTAGCCATGGGACGTTGTAAGAAAGGAAAAAGAAAGACACATCAAAAACAAGGCACTCAGCCTAAGGGTCCTGAAGGTGCAGCTATCCCAACAAAGCTTTGATGTGATGTGGAGATGGATTTGATCTCTAACTCTGACACTCTTGCCACTATCATCAAGTGAGTAAAGTTGCAACATGTAAAAGGTGAAGCAAGATCATCGAGGGCCATGGAGTGCAACATGAAAAAGAAAGAAGAAAAAAATGTGAGACCAAGACTGTCAGCCATTAGAGACTTTCCATTTGGTTATGTACAGAATGCACCTTTGTTGTCAAAAGAATTTATCGATGAAGACCGATGTGTTCATTCTCCACATGTTGTTTTTCATGAGGCCTCCGATGAGGAAGAGCCATTTGAAGTGTTGGAAAAAGGGGAGGGAGTCGTTGTGAAAAGATTTGAAAACTAGTTGGTGGTTATTATATGTATTACAGGGGTATTTTTAGTCCCTGCCTTCAGCAGGGTAACTATTGTTTTCACCGTACTAGCATTTGTTTGGGTGTTGGACTTTGTGCAAGTGTTATAATCGAAATTAGCCTAAGCTTGTTTTCACCGTAATAGCATTTCTTTCGGTGTTGGACTTTGTGCAAGTATTATAATCGAAATTAGCCTAAGCTTTTTAGTCTATTCTTGGTATTATTTTCTCGTTGATATCTATGTAATGACAATAATCAAAGTTAAACCTAAGTCACATTGGCAATTTTTTAGCCCATTGCCAATTTAGTTGAGATAGTTTTTGGATTCTTAATATTTTAGCTTGTCTTTGCATAAGGTTTCCTTTCTTTTTGATGTGTCTCGGCGTGTGATCCAACTTCAACTCATGGCTGGTTTGAGATTTGCGTGTCCTCGTGGGTTCCAGCATGGACGCGTGTGGCCCGTTTTCCCTTGCAAACACTGATGTAGAAGAAGGGTTTGTGGGAATGTCATTTAACATTCTGTTTGGAAGCAGTTGGCTTTCTTCAGCGTAGCATGGTATTTGGAAGGTGAATTTTTTTTGGACTTTGTCTGCAAGTGCCCTCTTTCTGTTGTTTTTTCCCTGTATCGAATGTTTTTTTTTAACATTTGATCTTCCTTCTCCAAACGAGAGTGGCATATGTTCTGGGTGGTAAAATAAGGTTGAAAATAATAGTAAGACAATGGGAGGACAGATAAATTTTGAGGAGGTGAGGGTGGAGAGGAGGGTGAAGATAGGGGAAGTTGTATTGAGATTTGTCATGGTGGCTTTGGCCATTGTTTCTGCAGAGCGTGTGGTAACTGATACACAAACTCAAAATATTTTTGTCATTGCCAAAAAGGCCAAGTTCACTAACATGAGGCCCTTCTGTAAGTTTTATATGTTATCTCCCACTTTTGCTTCTTCTAGTTTATAAATTATTTTCCCTGTTCTGCAGTCGGTTGCTTTTGTTGTTGCTCTTGTGGATGCTCCTCATTTTGTTGAAGTTGAGGTAGAGAAAGAAGCCAAGCCCTAACACTCCAGTTGAGGCTCCCACTGTAGAGAAGAAATAGTTATGGAGTAATTATCCCCATCATGGGTGCAAGTTAAATTGAATTCCCTCAACTCTCCCACAAGATCCCCCGCACTGTAGCCCCAACAAATTTTTGTCCATGAGATTCTTCAATTCTTTGTAACTAATTATTGAGATTACTAGTCATTCTCATCAAGTATAATGTGTTATTGGGTTCTGCTTGTAGTAGATAGTTCTAGTCGACCCAGAAAATTGATTCCCTAGACCATTTGCAAGGCAGATTCAGCAGTGCTAGAAAAGGAATTGCATGTCATTCCTTTATACAAAGCTGACATACAAGTATTTATAGACGTCTGGGTGGCTGGAACAACATTTTATTATGCTTTTATAAACATCCATACCATGTTCCAAGACACTCATATTGGCACAGGAAGAAAGGATGCTAGCTCAAGGGATGAGACTTAGCTTGGCTATATGCTAGGGCATGGGAAATATTAACAAAGGTCATGGAAATTGAATTAATAGTTGCCAGATGCAATTGTATATAGTTTCTAAAACCTTTTAATAAATCCATTATGTGCATTTCCTGCAATCAATGCATTACAAACAAGAGTTTTACAATATCATTTTGGCATAGCTAAGAAATGCGTTGGCGAAGGGCATAAGAGCAGATGTTATTACCATTTTCTTAAAAGTTTCTAATCCTTTTCAACAAATTGGCTGTGTTCACAAGTTGCATTTGCATGTTGCAGAAACCCCATTTTGGTGCAGGTAGGGTATATGCTAGCCAGACATCTTTCTGTCTGGGTAGTTGCAACAACATTTTATTATGCTTTTATAGACATCCATACCCTATTCCAAGACACTCATATGGGTTGCTTTAAATAATTAGGCAGAGATGTATTTTACAGAGGAAATGAGTTAAATCTCTGATATCTTAATCAATGTAATCTCAAGGGGGGCGTTATGTAGTTGTAACCAAATTAGGTTGCGTGTTAATGTGTTTGAGCGAGCGACTTCTCGTGGATGGTTTGATGGACAATGGCATGTACAAGTTGAAAAGATTGTTCAATATACTATGGTGTGCATAGCTAAAGTTGACATTAAAGATGGATTGTTTGCAGGTCCTAGAGAAGCTTGGCAAAGTATTTCCCAAGCACATTGAAATTAGATTGCAGCAATTTGTGCATCCTGTCAAGTAAGTCACATCTTGTTTCCTTTGCTACAATAACTGCTCCAAGAGAAGGAACTTCTTGTAGAAATTGTCTACCTTATATGATCCAAAGTTAATTTCCATTTCTATGTGCATTGTATTAGCATAGAAGATTGAATCAAGATTTGTGTAATTATGGCTTAAGTTTTAGTTTGAGAAACTATTGATCCATGTCATATATTGGAAACTTGGAAGCCTACCTTACACTTGCGACCTGTTACATATTTATGACATGTTTATCATATATATAATTGTAAAAATATACTAATAAAAATAAACCATATCTTCATCTACCTGACACTTCAATACAAAACAGATTTGTGCATGGCAAACCAGGCAAAGTTAAGTTTAAAGTGATTAGCAAGAGGGAAGATGTCCTTAAGGATGTGCATAAGTAGATTATGTATACAAAATTTGATGACATTTTGATTTATATTAATGTCTTTGAGTAGTCATTGTTTTTTGCAACATGTTAGGCTAACCATTGGAATGCATTTCACTGTGTTTCATTTGTATAGTTAATTTCTGCACTATGCACAAGTATAATATAGCATTAGCATCTATGGTTGCATGTAACTTTGATAACAGAGAATAGGGAAATATAATCCATACAAAGGCCAACATGAAAACAACACTATGGATTCACCTTGCCCATTATGAGCTACATAACTCCACCACATACTATTTCTATACTTACAACCCAACAACGCATATACCTTACGTTCTAGGGGGATAATCCCCGCTAGTTGCCCAGGGCGGGCCATCAGAGCCAAGGCAACAAGACTCACCAATCAGCAGAGCATTTATCCAGCTATTATGATAATGTAAGGGTGGTTTTTGTTAGATATTATAGTTGGAAATGCTCTAGTAGACATGTATACAAAATGTGGAGGCATAGACAAGGTAGAGAATTGTTTCACAGAATGCTCCAAAGAAATGTGGTCTCATGGATTGCCATGATTGCAGGCTAAGCACAAATTGGATTTTTTTAAAAAGGCTTTACAAACTTTCAAGCAAATGCAAGTGACAGCTGTAAAGCCAAATTCCACAACCTTTGCCAGCATCCTGCTTGCCTGTGCCAAAATGGGAGCTTTGGAACATGCCTTTGACATATATCGAAGGACAAAAGAAGGCAGAATTTTTGTTAGATGTTATAGTTGCAACTGCCCTGGTAGACATGTAAGCTAATGTGGAAGCAAATGCAAGTGGCGGCCGTAAAGCTAAATTCCACAACTTCTGTCGGCATCCTCTCTGCCTATGTCAAAATGGGAACTTTGGAATAGGGTATGGACATCCATCAAAGCATAATGGATAGATAAATTTTGTCAGTTGTTGCAGATGTTATAGTTAAAACTTTCTTGGTAGATCTGTATGCAATTACAACTTTCTTGGTAGATGTGTATGCAAAATGTGGAAGCCTAGACAAGGCACAAGAATTGTTTGACAAAAGAATATAGCAGACATGTATGGATAAGTAATTGTGTAGTCATGCACAAGCTTTATCAAATCCAAACAATTCTAAAACAACATAAGGTAAAGACTATTTAGAGGGAGATTCATTCCCTTGTGGAACACCATTGGAATGAATCTGTGAGGTCTCTTGGGAGCCATGGTCATCAGCAACTCTAGCAGCAATAGCTTCAATCGATGCATGCGTGATCTAGGTGGCCATTATAAATTAAAAAACACATTGGCCAAAGGGTGAAGGACATAGTCAAATCATGAACTGGTCTCTGCTCTGCAACACTATCTACTATCTATTGAATTTTGCAATTTTCCTTCTTAAGGTTTTGCTTCCATTAGCTTTACTTTCCTCTTTACACTACTATTATTTGCTTTATAATTGTAGACTTTCATACTTGCAGGTTTCTTTCAACCAGCATACTACTATGCAGCACCACTGTCCAATGAATCAAGCTTTCGACAACAAAGAAAACAAAGCAAACAATTTATACAATAGGTAAAGATATGCTTGAGTTGTTTTCAATGCAATAAAGCTCTTTACTACTACAACAAAACTGTACTTTCTCGCATAGGCTTGTTCTCTATGCAATTGACCAAAGCATATTGTAGGATTCATAGTTGTTTTCGATCATTAACATCACTTCAGCATTCAAATGTCTACAATCGTAAGAATCAATCTACATATTCTTTTGTTGACTTGCACTGTTCAATTTTTTTCTATTGGTTAATACTACAACCAGAACCCAAAACTCCGTTAAGAAAAAACATTCCATACAAGAAAAAACAAAACAAAAAGAGCACATTGCAAACAAAAACTAAAAAAATCACCTTCCAAATTCCATGTTGCGCTGAAGAAAGCCAACCGCTTCAAAATGGAATGTTAAATGGTCTCTCTTCCTCATCTCTTTACAACACTAGTACACAAATTTACCTACAATAATCTCTGATAGAAGTCCACACAGCTTGCTTAAATAGACCACAGTTACCTAAAGCATCAACACCACATATAACAACTTGTGCAACCTGATTTTGGTAAATATCTTTGTGGGTAAGCCCTGCAACTTGCTCAACCTAGGCATCTTTGAGCTTGATCTTTCATCATCTTGGACTCGTTGTCGATCTCTTTTTAAGTTGTTCCCATGTCCTAGCAGATAGCCTTGGAAATGGTCTAGGGAATCAATTTTCTAGGTCGACTAGAACTATCTACTACAACTAGAACCCAAAACTTAGTTTAAAAAAAAACATTCCACATGCGTCCATGCTGGAACCCATGAGGACATGCAAATCTCAAAGCAGCCACGAGTTGAAGCTGGATCACATGCGGAGATGCAGCAAAAAGAAAGGAAACCCTATGCAAAGACAAGCTAAAATATTAAGAATCCAAAAACTATCTCAACTAAATTGCCAATGGGCTAAATAAATAATGACTTAGGTTTAACTTTGATTATTGTCATTGCACAGATATCAACAGGATAATAATACCAAGGATAGACTAAATAGCTTAGGCTAATTTCGATTATAAGACTTGCATGAATTCCAATTCCCAAAGAAATGCTATGCAATTCACATACAACTATTACATACATCTTTCTGTCTGGGTGGCTGCAACAACATTTTATTATGCTTTTATAGACGTCCATACCGTGTTCCAAGACACTCATATTGGCATAGGCAGAGACAATGCTAGCTCAAGGGATGAGACTTAGCTTGGCTATTTGCTAGGGCATGGGAAATATTAACAAAGGTCATGGAAATTGAATTAATAGTTTCCAGATGCATTTGTATATAGTTTCTAACCTCTCTGGTGTTTTTTTAACACAATTGTGGCTTCACAATGCCCTGATTTCATTTCATTGTTCAATAGTATAGAGTTCTATTGCATAGCCAACTGTTCAAACATATCTTTACCAATGATTGCTTTATGACTGGTTTTTTAACACCTTTAATTTTGTAATCTTCTTGATAGCCACGCAACACATTGGACAAAAAATCTATAGAACAAGTAAACAAATTAACTTCCTAATAGGTTTATCTTTGTCATTTTTTTGGATAGTACAGAGTTGTATCATTTCTTTAGCACTAATTTTAAAACACCTTTTATTCTGCAGCACAAAAGACATTGCAGCAACAATATTCTAACATGCTTACAGAGTTGTATCATTGCTTTAGCATTGATTTTAAAATACCTTTTATTCGGCAGCACAAAAGACATTGCAGCAACAATATTCTAACATGCTACCAGCGTTACTTGCATGGGGCTCTCAGAGAAGATACAATAGATTTTGAAACATGCTCTTCTAAAATCTATTATGACTCAAACAATTTTTCACCACCATTCTGTAGAAGCAACTCTGCTACTGCAACTTTTGTGCTTACATTGCTAGTGCCAGATGATGCTTGGTCCTCCACCAGTCATAGCTACTCTTGTTGCCAATCTAAAATCATAAATCTCTTATTTGGGTCAATACTATATTACTTATGAAATAAAACTGCCAACACAACTGTTTGTCTTCCACACTTGCATGTTAATATACTATGACTATTCATTAGATGCAAGTAGTTGATAGACAACTTCATTACCTGAATATTTCCAAATTTCAGATTACTTGAGATTTGAATTTTCTCTTTGTTTCCAAATTTTTAGATTTCTTCTCAATAGTTATCTTTTCACTACAACCAAGATATGCATCAACGTGGCTATTTAGCAAATTTTACACCACTAATAGATGTAGACCACTATAATAAATAATGTTATATTAAACTTTGTCAGCATTACCTAGTAATGTTAAATGACAAGCAAAGATCACTGTCAGTATTGTTTACTTGCCAAATTCATGTCCTTTTTGTTCTATAATTTCCATAATGTTGACCCAATTCATTGAAAAGAAATTTGTAGACAATTGAATCTGTGCTCCTGTCTCCTGTAAGAATTATGCGAAGTTGCTCAATTGGACTTGCTGAACACCCAAAGACAACATGGATGCAGTTTTCAATCCAACAAAATTGCTTTCAAAACAATGCCCTTTCAATTAGCTTACAGCTTTGGGCAGGGACTCCAGTTGCAACGCAGTCCTTGTTTTGTGTATGTAGCCATTTTGAATAGACTAGGTTTTTGGATTCCATTGTGAGAATCCAAATACAATTTTTCCGCATGTTCCACAGCTGGTTGGCTTGCCTAATTTAATAGCAATTGGATGAATATAATGTTATTCTCTAGTGTCAACTCTTAGTTCCAATCTGGTTAACTTTCACTCTATTGCTTTCAGGATTTTGGCAAAATTCAATTAATGTTGTGTTTCTTTGTTTGTTGTATATGGCTATAGGATCCTCAATTTTATGCATTTTACTTTTCCCTATTTTTTACCTGGATAATGCTTCTTGCATAGTGTTGTTCCACTAATATAGTTACATGGTGTTATTCCACTGATATACCCATATTCTGAGATGTAAAGATCATTAGGTCATTCTATTTTTTTCATGTTTATAGAAGGCTTGTGTCAAGAATCAACATTGACAAGTGTATACCAAATAAAAATAGAAAAAGTTTTTGTGCATTTCAAACCTATATGTTAATTGTCCATCTTTGGATGTGTGAGTGAGATAGCTTTGAATCAGTTTTGTGTCATTGGAAATAGAGGACTTCTGATGTAATCTTTTGCAACTGTGTAGATAAATTTTTTTCCCCCTTTTTCCTATATTCGTCTATGAGTGCGTAGGGCTAGTAAAATCAATGCTTGTTTCTATGACCTGTTAGAGTTTCCTAGCCTGTTCACACAACCATAGAAAATCCATATTGAAACTCAAGATAGGCATTCACCTAGATAGCAGTTATACCAAGAGAAATTTTCTCTTGTATCATTTTGTGAATTGAAAGATAATTTTCCTCCCTATTTTCAAGTGAAGCCTGTTAGAATAATAAGTTTTACATAGATTAAATAAAACAAATGTTAGTTGTTTTGTAAGTTACTTTCTCATAAGTTAGTTTGGTAAATAGGTTAGTAATAAATTAATTAGAAGTTAGTTTTTGGGGAGTTATTCCCGTAATAAGTTGGGGTAGTTTATTCAGGGGAATTCACGAGAATGTATGGCTTTATAAGCCAATATAACATCATGTAAAAATCCTGAATAATTAATATATCATTTTATATTTTGTTGTGCAAATGGGTTGATCTAAATTTCTGTATTTTGTGCTCACTATTTCAACATGGTATCAGAGCTTAAAAAATTTCTTGTGCCTGTGAGTTGCAAGTTACACAAAAGAAGGGCGTATGCAGAAGGAAACCACATGTGATTTTCCTGAGCAGTTGTTGGTCATTAAATAGAAGCAAACTAGAAATTACTGTCATTACTTGGAGTGCATGCACACGATCTTTGATATGTTGTTGTTTCCTGTGGTAGTGTAAAATGCTGCGTACTCACTCCTGATTTGTTGCAGACTTATTTCTGTATACGTGTATCCCAGTAGATTAGTGTTTCAATTTACTTGTATGTCAATTACGGAAGTTTGGTGGAAGTTCAAGATAGTATCTTATCAAATATTAATATTGTTTCAGAAGTAGTTTGAATGTGTTGGGTAAAACAATGATTGAACAACGTTGAAAAATGAGGACGTGAAAAAGTACTAAGCCCCTTGCTGCGCATTATATATTTCTGAGTGTGGAAACTCATTTTCTGCACAATACAAATCCTTATGAATGTATATTTACTATTACCTGTAGTGTGGGTATAAAGAGGAGCATTGATATATGTCATACAAGTAGTTATAAGCGGTTATGACCATTGCATTTTCCTTGTTCATCTTTCCAGCATTAGCGTGCCCACTCATCATCTCCATTAGCGGCAGAAATTTGTAATAATCAATATACAATGCATGCAGAAAAGATTATAAGAGTAGAGAGTTTTTAATTTTGAGTTAATAGTATTGTAATAGTGTATTACTATCGACACCAACACTTTGAAATTAAGTCTTTATCAACCTATGCTTGTACTCTTGGGTCATACATGTTATACCTAATAGAGTTTTCAAATACACATGATCGTCCTATCAGAGAGCAAACTGAGACATCAGATGGATAGAGTGTAACATAGTCATAATGGAGGTTGGAGGCACTAGAGGTAGGAGGTTTTTCATCATCTCGAGTTAGCTTCTCACTTAGGGATGATTCATTGCATGAGGAGCACTCATTTTTTGATATGTGTCCCTTTATGGAGCAAGGGGGGGCTTGGTAGTTTGTGGATAGTGTAATCTCTGAAACAAGTGGGATTAGTGTATTCAAAGTGGCTTTGTAAAGAAGAGGAGGGATATTGACACACTCGGAGGAGATGTGAACTCTCAGAGGAGAGTTGTTGTGTAGTACTGCAGTACTGGAGGAGACATTTTGTTACACTCGGAGGAGATGTGGACTTTTGGAGGAAAGTAGTTGTTCTCTAATGTTGTGTAGATGTTTGCAGGTTTTACAGTCAGGAGATGGATGGCGTTAGTCTGGTGTTTCCTGGGTGAGTGAGGAGGATTGGTGAAGGTGCTTCATCAAAGTCTCTAGAAGGGCTATTGTGTTCATCTTTGCAGTGTTTACATGTAAACCTTAAGGGGGGGTGTTAGAATAGTAAGGTTTACATAGATTAAATAAAACAAATGTTAGTTGTTTTGTAAGTTACTTTCTCGTAAGTTAGTTTGGTAAATAGGTAAGTAATAAATTAATTAAAGTTAGTTTTTGGGGAGTTATTCCCGTAATAAGTTGGGGTAGTTTATTCACGAGAATTCACAGGGATGTATGGCTTCATAAGCTAATATAACATCATGTAAAAATCCTAAATAATTAATATATCATTTTATATTTTGCTGTGCAAATGGGTTGATCTAAATTTATGTATTTTGTGCTCACTATTTCAACAAAGCCAACAAAGATCATAGGTTTTAAAAATTGTGTAAGGGTTGTGCAAGCCGTCCTGGCTCTAGACAAAAGAATGTAAAAAGCAGTGAACTAAGGTTTAAATGCATTGTTCTGTCTACTTGTTCAATGTGTAAATGGTTGAGTGAGTATTTGCTTTGTGCATTTTGTCATATGTGAGAATATCTAGGAATTAGATCTAGTGCAAGATTTGTTTTGGAGAAGTTTATGGAGGAGAAAACAGTGAGCATGTTGTTCTGGTCATACCAAGCTTCTCACTTTTTGAGGATGAGCTTGACTTTTCCCTCCACCCTTTTGACAAGAACATGCTTTTATTGTGCTAGATTTGTGTAGTGAGAATAATTTTAATAACTGAAGTATTTAAAGATTCATAGCAATTTGAATAGTTCTCCATCACAGCTCTCACTAACACATATGAATCACCTATTATATTTCATTGCTTTCACGTTAAGGGAAATCCTATAAATAATTTATTTTTATACAATTTTGATATTCTTGTAACAACTTACTAGTTAAGGTGATGGACTTTGATATCCATCTTTTCTTGAAATAAAATACATCCTTGCCCCTCTGATTAGAAAATCATTTCTGATGTCAATTGTTAGCTTAATGTTTTCTTATGGGTTAATATCTTATATACAAGTTCACTAAAGTCTAAAATACCTTGTGAGATTATATTGGGATTTATATTTTATTACTTTCATTGTCTTCCCCTACAACATTTGTGATGTTTGAGCTTTATAATCAATGGGAGACAGATTGAGCTCTTCCATTTTGCTATTATCTTTGTAGATATCCCGGTGCAAGGAATTGCTACCAGGTATGTTCTGCATCTACAATATCATAATCTTGTTGTTCAACTAGTATGTATTAAGATCATAAGAGTAAAATAATGACTGTAAAAACATGCTTACAATTGTAGCTTGTTTTATTAGAAACAAGGATTCTAGGGGATCATTTTCTGGGATCTTGTTTTAGTTATATTTTGTGTGCTCAAGATTCAAGTTGTTTTCTTTCTATTTTATGAATTCTTAATTCTTTTTAGGTGGGCATGCTTCAAGAATGATGATTTCTAGGTTTGGGGTTGTTCAGTTTTATTCTTTCACCCTTCAAATTTCATTACAAAGCATGCTTTATTGAAAAGAGGCTTTCTATTTCATAATTGTCTAGTATGTAAAAGTTTTGAAGTTGTTTTCCATAATTGAATTGTTCTTCATCATAGTATAGAAATTAATTGTGCAAGATGCTCCCATAATGAGGGTCACCAAGATCACCACTCCTACATGGTCACACTTGTGCTTGTTTTAGTGAACTCACCCTACATGGAACCTTCCAATCTAAAGAAAAATGGCAATGGACTACAACCATTAATTTCTAGTAACCCTGAGACTTTGAATGTTTGGAATGCATTTTTTAAATGAACTTTTATCTCTCTTATCATCTAAGTGAAAACACATTATCCAAGATGTCTCTCTCATAACATAAACTCGAGAGGTGTATTTATGCTAGAGGTGTACATGATCTAACACGGTCCACCAAGAACTTTACCCTTGCATGGTCACACTTGCCCTTGTTTTAGTGAACTTACTCTACATAGAAGCTTCTAATCTAAAGAAACATGGCAATGGACTACCACCTGTAATTGTCAAAAACCCTAAGACTTTGTAGGTTTGGAATGCATTTTCCAAATGATCTTCCATATTGCCTATCATCTAAGTGAAAACATGGTATCCAAGACGTCTCTCTCATAACATCAACCCAAGAGGTGTATTTATGGTAAAGGAGTACATGAACTACCAAGTGGTAATGGAACATCTTCCATGTAAAGAGACGGAAGGAGAACTGATTCAACTCTCCTCATGAGTCTTCAGTTCTACTATTTTCTCTTATATGGGATGAATTTGTCCATGGTGAAAATTGTGAGTTGTGTCTTGTTACCAATATGATGAGTTCATACGCAACAGAATCCATTGAATGAGTTTGATTATGGTGAAATTATTTCCTACAAACATTTCTTCCTCTTTCTTGCATTTTCTTCATCTCATGCTGCATAGGCATCCACTCATAGTATAATTGAGTTCTTAATCAAATTTAAGTGTTTATCCAAACAACTTTAGATTAGCTAAAATTTCCATCCACTTCTATCAACATAAGCATTAAATAATCTATACATTTTGACAAACTTTTTGTATAGGTAGCCATAGACATGTTCCTACCAACATTAAGGGTTTTTCTCACCAAGTGAAGAGTCATTTGTTGCAAACTCAAGTATAACTTGCTATATCGATTTTCAAGGTTCTCTTGTGTGAACTACCTTGCCATCGTGGCATACTTTCTCTAAAGGAAAAAGATGGATCTCAACAATGGAGCTAAAATTTTGACCATTTTTTTAATATAATGAATAATGACCAAGTAAAGATGACTTTCACTCAATATGTGCCTTAAGAGATGGGTCTGCCAAGCTACTTAGAGAAATTAGAATTAGTATGTTTGTTTTATAATACACCTGCTATGAACTTACGATTAAAGAATTAACAATGATTGGAGCACACAATAAGTGTAAGAAATGTGGGCACATGAAAACACTTGATTCTGCATTCTGATTCAATGGTGATTACATGGTGAAAGAATGCCTTGCAAACAAGAGTTAATGGCTTGCACACATGAGTAAAGGGATTTAGATGAAAAAAATGCATCTCTTGTAACCTTTTGCATGTCAACTATCTTCTAATGAGGCAAATACCTATATTTACACTTGATCACAACCCATGGTTGCCTCTATACAACCAATTAAAAAGGTGCCCCAAGTATCCATGATGCACAACATGTGTATCATGGAAAATGATGTCTCTTTCCCTACAATCCTTGGCATGTCCATCCATCCATCCTTTGGTGCTTATTTTTCTACTCTATAAGCACTATCTCCTAGTGCTTTGTTTTTTGGTGCTCTTAGCACTATTATGTGCTCCCATGCCCATACGTGCAACACCGCATCCCAAATACTAGCTTTAGTTATATACACAACTATGTAAGTCTATGTACAAGTGGGCTAATACATATGGGCCCCACACAAACACCTCCCCATCCATCATCCACTCCAGCATGTCTCCCCATCCAATGGCAAAGTGTCATGCCCTCCGCCCAGGTACCAACACATATAGTATCAACCCTACACAATAAATAGTGGCAGTGGGGCATCGGCCTCTACTTGTGTCAAGTCCAGCTGAGTCCCCTCTATAGTCAGGTCATCATCTGCGAAGACCCTCTCTAGTGTTGTTGTCCCAGTGTGTAATTCATATTTTACTAAGGATCCATGTATAGGTATCCATAGAATCTGCCATACATCCTCCAGTGTCACTGTCATCTTCCTAGTCAGGAGGAGGAATACAATCCTCTCACTATGCCACCTCTTGATCAGTACCATCATCATAGTCGTGTGCGCTCAGATCTCTGGCATCCTTGCTATTGGTAGCATCCCAATACCCACTAGAAAGTCTTGGTCCTCCTCTAAGAACTTAGGATATAATCTCATCGTCTGCGGTCTCCTCACCCATGACCAAATCATTTGTGGTCACTCTACTCATCATAACATTCCACCAAGCCAGTTTTTATAACATTAAATCCTTATCTATATTTGGCCACTTTTGCCCTTTGTGCAAAAGTGCACCTTTTCTTACCTTGGGTGCTCTTTTTACCAAAAGTGTGCCTCTTTTAACCATAGGCACACCTTTAGCCAAAGGCGCATCAATTTCACCCCTAAGAACTTAAAGCACACCGATTACCCCCTAGGCGCCTTCTTAACCATAGGCACATCGAAGCTTTGCTCGCATGTGCGGGCGCACTTTTATTTCCATGGGCACTCCTTTGCCACAAGTGCAACAATTTTCACCATGGGCGTGCCATTTTGTGCCCTAGGCATGCTTTCATAAAAGTGTGCCCATAGTTTTCTATGTTTTCTCCTAGCATTTATGACTCCTAATGACCCCCTAACCTACCCAAAAGGTCCCAGGATTAGGTACTCACTGGTTTACTAGCTCTTGTCGGTTGCTGGAACTATCTAATGTGTTCACTGTGACGTCGATGACAAGGAATCACAACTCGGTCTCTCATTTCTCTCCTTTCTTCTCTCTGAAGGGTTTGTTAAGATTGTGTGGACAAATGACTAGAAATGGGCCCCCTACCACTATTTATAGGCCCCCAAGCCCTAATTTTCAACCTTAGCCTTCCTAAATTATCCCTGATCACCCTATTTTACCCCTACTCTTCCATTTTTCCTCGTTTACGCTCGCCTTGCATTATTTCCACATGGTCCCCTTTCCTTTGAGAATTTTTTCAAAAAAAATTATTTTTTTTCCGAAACAACTTTTTGAGGGGGCATCCATCATCCATTCTCCATTCCCATCACTGATCGGGGCATCTTTTTCTATTTTCTTTGACATGACGCCACCTTATGGGATGTCGTATCAAAGATGGGCAAAATGTAGATACCTAATATTCACCAATGCATTCTTCATGTCACTACATCACCTTTGCATCACCTCCTAACTTAGTTATTCAATTTCCATTCTTCCATATTAATTAAATAATTAAGCTAATTTGTAATTCTTAAATAATTAATCTATCTCCATCTTATTCCTCCATATTAATTAAATAATTCTAATTATTTAATTAAGCTAATTTCTCTCCACACTTTAATTAAATAAATTTAAATTATTTGTTTAATTAAATATTCCATTTCCTACAAATAAATAAAATTTAATATTTTATTTATTTATCCATGTACACATGAAATTAAATAATTTATTTATTCAATTTCTCTATTTTTCCCTCTCACCATAATTTCCTCTAATTAGAACAGTTAACAGATCAATCAAATTAGTTGACCCCTCAATCTATTATGTTAACAAATCAATCAATTTTGTTAAGAATCCAATCAATCCAGTTAACCAATCAATCAATTCAGTCAACTCATCAATCAAATCTGTTAGCTCCCCTAATTTATGAAAGGACAAGGACACTTGTCACTCTCTCATTTGTTTAAATGCTCTCATCCAATTCTATCCATTAATTTCTCTGATCATTCTCCACCATTGATCTTCATTTGTGAAGGTCTATAAATAAAATGTCTTCTCAACCTCTCATCAATCTCTCTCATTTTTTGGTAATCTTATGTTGTTGCAATTCACTCATTCACTTTGGGAGATCAAAGTTATGTTATTGAGTCAAGCATTCCACATATCAAAGGAGCATATCCATTGAAGTTTAGGTCCATTCTAATATGATCAATTGGTGAGGTTGAATTTTCTTATGAATGAAAGTATAATTGATGTTTAATTTGATTTCTTTCATTTATCTTTGCATTGCAGATTTTATCTCTCATAGAAATAATCCTCTAGGACAATTGCATAAGCATCAAAATAAATCATAAAAATTCAAATCACAATGAAATCTTGAACACATACTAAATCCATAACATTTTGAAGATCACTAACATCACAAGTAGGAGCATCAATAACACAACATAGTCTCATTTGTAGCATCTGGCACAATCTTTGATATATCTAAAGAAGCATCTAATGTCTCCCTAACAGCTATTTCAAACAAGGGATTTACAACACACAACATAGGCTTGGACACTTTCTTCTTAAAACAATGATTTACAATAGAAAGAATCATGAGTATGATGACCAAAGAAAGAACATGGATGTAAGTCAAAACAAGAAACTAACTTATGACCACAATGACCACAATATGAGCATAGTTTAGGTTGAACCAATTTGATACCACCCACATTTTGTTTGTACCTACCCTTTGAGTTGAACTATTAGAAGAAGGGACATCTTTCTGCCTAACATCTTTCTTTATGTGAGCATACTAAGTGTCTATGTGTCTTGTAACTGATTAATTTCTATTCTCAACAACATGTACATTGGTTGTAGACTTTCATAAAAGATGCTTGATATTGTTTCTAGCATTCTAAGATCAACTCTACCTCATTTTTTGTGCTTATAGTAATTTACAAAGATAATATGCGATCAGAGTATAATGTAGACATGATTGCAAACAAGGAAATAAAATCTCTCTCTCTCTCTCTCTCTCTCTCTCTCTCTCTCTCTCTCTCTCTCTCTCTCACACACACACACACACACACACACACACACACACACGCGCGCGCGCGCGCGCACACACACACACACACACACACACATCTAAGTTGGATACCACTAAAAATGATTAGAAACAAATTTACACCTTATCACTCCTTACAAACATTTATTTCTCATTATCAAACAAAAAACACCTTATAATTGCAAATCAACATCTTATATTTGCTTATAACAACTTATGAATTAATGCCCTCATCTCCTTTGAATATTGTATATAAAACTTATCCAAAATTATATACTTACAAAAGCCTTCAACCTGCTTCCCCTTTATCACAAACCCTTGCAAACTTTCCTTGTCCCTTAAAATGGGATAAGACACACACTTTCCCTTCGAAAAAATAAATTCCAATTACCAATTACATCATGGCACAATTTGTCTATGCGCATCTTCTTGTTGTGTCTTTTAAAAAACATAAATCTTTCTGCCCTTGCGAATATGAATGAATGAACGAATAAAAGCATATTTAAACCCTTGCGAATATGATAAATAAATACCAAATAAAGTAGTTCTAAAATAAGAGGGAACAACTTTAAAGTTACTTTTATCAAATGGATGAATTACACCTGATATCCTTACACTTATACAAAATATACAAAACTTGAAGACTCCCCACAGAATATACAACACAATGAAGATTTGGCTTGACATATCCTTGTACCAAAATAAACAAGAAACAAGATATCCTTACACTACTAGCAAGATATCCTAAAGTCTCCTATTTTTCTTTGTAACGGTGGACTTATAATGTTGCACTAGCAAGCTTGTATGGACTACAAGTTCTTTGGATTGAATACAAAGATCAAAACACCTTTTAAAAAATGAACAACCACTTCAAGTACCATCGTAGCCACCATTACAATCTCTCTACAATTTCAAGGTAACTAGAATGCTCCCACATTCCATTTAGTACCAATAGAACCTCCCACGCCAAAACAACAATATAAGATTTAATAATAGTACTATGCTAATTTTGGACACACACTAATAGGACCTCCCAATGTTGTGATACCAAATGAAAGCAAAGCACATTGAAAGATTTATAACGGAGAAAAGATGAAGAGGAATAAATACTTATATGCGGCAAACTCCATATTTCTCTAAGATATTAAACCAATGTAAATAGTACATATAAATACAAATATGTGGTGTAACCATCTTTCAACCACCCAAGTAACCACCCCTTAATTGAGTGTGATTAACTATAACAAATATGAGACATAAACATAAGAGAAAAATACATATAAATAGAAAATAAAGTAGAGTGAGCATATATCTAACCACCACCACATATTACCTCAAGCAAAAGCAAACTACTTTTGAAGTGGTATATAGTTTCATTAAAGAAAATATTTTTGGTTCGATTCGGCATTCCTAAATATATTGTAACTAACAATACATCAAAGTTTTATCATTCGAGATAGCCATGTTTTGTTGTCATTATGGTATAACATTGTCACATTCATCAAACTACTATCATCAAGGCAATGGGCAAGCAGAATGACTAACAGGTATTTATAGATACGGCGCGTTACAACTTCCGTCGCTACGAGGGATTGGAAGTTAAGTTTGGGAACGAAAGAAAAAATCGCCGGCACGTTGATATTCTCCACAAGATCTTTTACGCCTGTGAGACACAGGTATTTATACTTGAAATAAAGTTTGGTAACGAAAGAAGAAATCGCCGGCACGTTGTGGGCCCCATCGTGAAGTGCCAGACCGGTTGTTTACGACAGACGACTAAGGCTTACGCCGATGTATACGGGGTCACATTAAAGAGACGAAAATAGATTATTACAATGATGCTTCTTCCCAAGTAAGGGATCAGAAAGGCAATACATACCTCCATAATGATGCATATAATAATAATAATACTACCAATAATGATGCACGCTATAATAGTTTTAAGACTAGTGTAGTTATATTTAAAATAAAATATATCTAAAGTACGCTCAGATGGATCTAATGTGTCATTTATTTAAATTCTTTTAAGTTATAATTGTAACTATAGTATACTTTAGTAAATTTAATCAATATTTGAAAGGAAAATTTTTGTAAATTTTTTATAAGGTAATAATTATTCTATTGTGATAAGAAAAATGGTGAAAAATTGTTATATTTTTAGAAAACATACAAATTGTTTGTTATATTGCTTATTATAACATTCATCCTTACCTTTATAATTATAAAGGTTTGTGTTTTATTTAAAATCAAACACTCAACATTCAAATATTCATCTATACATAAAAGTGGTAAATAATCATTCTTCTATTTTTATTGCCAACTTTTAACTATTAAACTATTTAATATCAATCTTTCTTCATAATTTTACATTTTTTTTAAGTAATATTTTTTTTTTAATTATTATAATATATTTATATTATTTTATTTTGTAATAATTTTTTATTTATATTTATTGTTAACCTAATAAAATATTCTATATTCAAATTGTAAAAAAAAATTACCTATAATTTCAAGAACTTTATTATTTTACTTACAAATATATTTATCAATATTATTTAATAAGTTAAAATCACCCCATACTAGAATCTTTGGTTATTATTATTAATTTCTATTAGTTATGTGATAATGGTACTGATTTTTTTACCGGTACAGACATGAGAAGCCTATGTCACCATTATAAGATTCTCAATGGCAATAATTTGCAGAATACAACCCAACATTGGGTGAGGACTAATATTATGCAAAAAAGAGGGTGCAACAGCCAAAGGTGTAGGATATAACTATTTAGTATTTATTGAAAAATGAAAAAATATTATCTATATATGTTCTTAGTGTTTTCATTATATTTTTGAATAATTAATCTTGTTAATGGTTTTCTTAAAGGCATTAGTCTGACTCTGGTTAGCTTTTGATTTAAAAGAAACTTAAGCAATCAATGCAGTAAATTTGTTGAAATAGCAAGTTTGCTTTAGAGCTTTCAAGTTATCAGGAATTATTTATCAAAAAAAAATCATCTATATCATATATGTTATTAGTGATTTGATCATATTTTTAATTTTTTTTTGAATAATTAAGCTTTTTTATTATTTTCTTAAAGGCATAATGAGTTTGGATAGCTTTTGATTTTAAAAGACACTTTAGCAATTACATCATAGGATGATAATTCCCTCTCACCTTCTTTGAGGCAACGCCAATTATGTCTGGCCATAATATGGACTCTTTGCTTGCAGTTTTCTAAGATTCATGACTGAACCTGAAGCAATCTGTATTCACATTATTGGAAAATATATGTAATGGTTCTTCTAAGGATTAATTTTGCATATCTTTGAAGTGGATGTTGCTAGCACTAGTTTTAAGATGCTTTATGAATGATACTAATTTCCCCTTTTGATATGATGATTAACTTGTCTGTATGGGTTGTGGGGGTACAACTTGCAATTAGTGAATAATCTTGCAGCAAGCTTTCAGTTCCTGTGGATCCTATTATGCAACCAAATTTAGGGGATGGATTTTTTGACTTCAAATTTTATACTATCTTCCTGTATAGTGAATTTAGAAGGTGATGTAAAAGCATCCTGTTTGGTTGAGGGGTTCATTCCATTCTTGTAAGTGAGGTTGTTGATATAAAGTTCCATTAGCATATGCCTTTAAAAATATGTGGAATACTTAAAGTTGCCACAGGTGCCAATACCAACTCGCACAGGAGCCTAATTGGGCATCTGTAGTGGATATCTGGTTATGATGACCATCTAAGCATCTGAGCCTCATTTTAAAACATGTTCGTATCCAGGAATCTCCCTATAGATTTCTGGTTTACAACCTTGTGCTATTTTACTGCTTTCTTGTGTTTGGGTGGAATTGGATATTTTTCCAATTTCAATTATTATGTTTTTTTTGGTTGACATGGCTTTGAGGCTAATCAACCTTTAGTTTTAGACTTCAAAAATTTTGTATCTCCAATATAGGCATGTAATTCTATTGTTAATGATTAAAGGGAGTGCATGTGTGGATTACTAATTATATTATAATAAGTTACTCCTGCAATCTGTTTACTTAATCTAAATCTATTGCAACTGACAAAGGTCAGCACTTAAAATTTCTCATTCACTGTGTAAGTGCTGATATATAAGACACAAATTTGATGAATCTGATGATTGTTCTGTTGACCTATTTTCCTCTATCTAGAGTTAAATACTTCACCTTGTATATCCCTTGAATATCCTTTAGAAAGTGACCCTACAAATCTTAAATCCTTCAATTATTCATGTTGTACCATGCAAAAATCCCAAAAATCTCACTTTGAGAATCCTTGCAGAAAACCCAGAAAAACCCAGAAATCTTTTACCTCCAATTGTTTTCTATCGCAAAGATTTCTCAATTTTATACTTAGCCATTTTTCATGTATATGATGATGACATCATCCTTGTTTTGGGGTTTTCTATCATTTGGTCGATTTGCATCTTAGATACATTTTTTCCTTGTATCTTGGTCATGTACAATGTTACTGTACATCGGGTCCTTTGTATGTATTGTTGTATGTATTTTGTATATACAAAGGCCATATACAAAGGTGAATGTACATCGGCAAGATACATAAGGCAATATACAAGGGGCAGACATACAAATGATTTTTGGTGTGACATGCTTATCGGTAGCTCAACTCATAGTCTCTCTGATGGTCGATGAAGCATACAAGGCAGACATACAAAGAATTTTGAACGTGACATGCTTATCGGCAGCTCAATTCATAGTCTCTCCGATGGCCGATGAAGCATACAAGGCAGACATACAAAGGCATATGCAATGCAAAGATACAAGTGTCTTCGGTGAGACTTTGCATATCGGTGACTCAGTTTGTGGTCTCCCTAACAGCCGATGCATGCACACATACAAAAGAGGTTATACAAAAGGTGGGGTCTAGTTTTGTGCAAAGGCGATTGTATCTCATATAAAAGTCGCAGATGCAAAGGGAATATACAAGAGGCAAATATACAAAGGAAATATGCAAAGGTCAGATACAAAAGGTGGGGTCCGCCAATTGCATGTATATGTGATTGTATCTTTGCACATACAATCACATATACAAGGGAATATACATTCCTGAGATATAAAGCCCAGACCCGAAAAAGATATTACATTTTGGTTTATACAGGCAAAAGTGATTGTATGCATTCTTTGTATGTATGTTCACATTGTATGTTTGCACATACAAGGGTCATATACAAAACGATATACAAAGGTCACATGTATATGTCGAGATGAAATGTTTGCATGCATAGGTTTGTATGCAATTTTTGTTTGTATATTTTGCATTGTATATGCTATATACAAAGGTTAGATACAACAGTGATATACAAGGCAGACCGGACTGGGAAATCAAATTTAGCAAATTCAATGTTGAGTTCCACAGTTTGTATGTTGAAGTGCATTAAATATGCCAATATGCAAAGAAGAAAAGATACAAAGGCCGGACCTGTTCTAAAGTTCCAATATAGTTGATAATCTCCTGAGTTCCGCATTGTATGTATACTCGATTGTATCTCATATATAATCAATATACAAAGAGTCGCATACAATGATTTTCGGCGCTTAGTGCATCAGTGACTCAGTCTGTGGTCTTTTCGATAGCCGATAAGGAGGATGCATTGTTTAGCGATGGATCCCAGGTTCAACTCAATGGCAAATCAGGTGCTGCCACGTGTCAGGGCCGATTCAAAGATCGATTCAAAGGCAAAGCCCGCGATTGTATGTTGGTAGATGCAAGGCGATTTGAATATGCGAAAGGAGGGAAATTGCATAAATGCATAAAGTGAACCTAGCAATCAAAGTGCAGTTGCAGTTGTATATACAATTTTAAAATACAAGCATATACAAGTGCAGATATGCAGAGCAATATGCAAATGCAAGACACAGATTGACCATAACTTTGACCACCCATATCTCCCTCATTCTAGCGAATTTCAACATGCTTCAAAAGGCAAAAGTGCTTATTTTTGCCTCCTCTTTCATCTGACAGTCTTTTGAGGGATTTTTCTCATTTTCAAATTATGATCTGGATTTGCATGCTCGATTGACCGGACATTTCAGTGACCAATTTGGCATATGCAGATGTAGATATTTGTTGCATTTATGGGTGCAGGTCGATGATTCAACAACTCACATTGAAGATTCAAAATATCTTCTATCTACCCCAGTTCCAGATCTTTTATTCGATAACTTCTTGCAGATGGACGTCCCTTCAGAGGCAAATATTTCCTGAGAGAGCCCATGGGGCGAATTCATTGTAACCGACTTAGGTCAAAATGTAAATGCTATATATGCAAAAGCATGAGATGCAAAAATGGTTGGACTTTGGAAGATTTACGAAATCTATGCTTCTAATTCCAAACAGAGCATTCCTTTACTGTAACCATGCCTTCTTATTAAATATATGCAAGTTATTTTACCTCTTTTACTGATTTTTAGTTTAGTGTAAACCTACATATGATTATCTGTGAACGTTTTGTTCCTCTCAATCATTTTGTTTCTTACCTCAGGTAGAATCATCTGAATCTGTGTATATCTACTTGCTATATATGGTTGTGATGTGCATCTTCTTAGTTCTGTGAGGGTTCTTTTTTTTTTAGTTTGATGCATCACCCTTACTTTCAAGTTTTCCAGTTTTATCTTTTATTTTTAAAAGCATTCCTTCTCCCTTTTCCTCTGAAGATCCAGTAGTTTTTAGGTGATAACCAGTCAAGGAAGCCAGCCTTCTCTAGAGGTTTGATCTCAGTTCGCAAGGTCCAACACTTCGAGATCATTCCCATGTTTCTCCAGATTGCCAAGTTTTACAACTTAGCAAGGGTGCAAATCTGTGTGAAAACATGTTCAAAGACATAAGGGGCATGGCTGAGGAATTTTGGTTCATGTCATAGGATAATAAGTCCTCTGAGTTCTCACCTTTTCTAAGGTAATGCCAATTATGTCTATCCATGAGATAGACTATTTGCATGTAATTTTCCAAGATTCATGATTGGACCCAGCACATTCTGTATTTAGCTTCACATTGTTAGAAATTTCAAAATACATATAATGTTTCTTCTAAGGATTAATTTCGAAGTGGATGTTGGTAGCACTCATTGTTAGATGTTAAGGATGTAATAATTTTGATTGAGGGTTGAGATAATTCCCTGTTTCAACATACCAAGCTTGGAATTATTGCAAGCTTGGTCAAAGGATTGAAATCCAAAGTGGTACTAATTTGAGAAACAATACCCTTGTGGGTTTGTGGTCACATACACTAAATTGTTGTAAACTATAATGCTTGCCAGTTACCTAAAAAGCTACCTTTAACTTATTGCACATGTACTTGTTTTGGTATTTGGTTCCTGCCTCATATTTGAGTATGTGGGAAGTTCACCATAGCAGATATCTTGTACAACATTGGGGGACATTATATATTGGTGGATTAATGAAATAGCCTAAATAGGCATGTTAAATCGTAATTTTGTAGTTACAATTGTCTTAGATTGATATTTTAAGATCATATTATAAATAAATATCTACCTACATGTAGAGAGGTATTTGGAATATCACAGAGATATTTTTTCTTGTCTGGTAGTTGATGCCTCTTTCATGCCCGTTTGAGATTGTTATGTTAAGGGAACCTTGAGGTAATGAATTTTCCAGTGAATTCAAGTCATTTCATAGATGATAGTTGAATATCCCTTGGTGATACTTAAAAGGACCATTTAGGTTAGTGAAGTATTGCTAAAAGATCAGAATCTGTTCTAACATGCTTCTGCACCTTAACTTAGTAGAACATTATGGGGATCATGGGTTATACATATGGGTTTTGTCCCAGGTTTCCATTTCTGCATTGCAACATACTTATTCTAGCAATTTTTGCTTCTGTTCAAAGTTCAAACATGAGTGAGCATTCCTGCAATCTACTAACATGTCTATCCATGTAGGTCAAAATTCAAATAATATGTTATGGAACTTGCTTCAAACTGATGTGTTTTTTTTTGCATTTCTTGCATGAAAACTTTGGAAGTCTTTCTGCTTCAATTTGGAGACTTGTTTGTATAAGGCCTCTACAACTAATCACAAGGAGAGTCATCCAACCCTAGCAAAAGTCCAACAATTTTACCTCTGCTTACCTGTAAGAGAGTTTTCTCTCCCTTATGCTTTGGTACCAGGGAGTAACCATTCCATCAGAGTTGCATGGGACTTGCATCTACCCTCATTCCTTTGTTTTACATGTAATTTGGGTAGGGCAGACCTCAGCTAAAATGTAATCCTGTTTGATGGCAGGAAATTCTTTCAAACTTAGCAGTGGACTAAGGCCTATTTGATGGTATACTGATACTTTTCTATCATTGGCACTGATAAAGGAGAATGGTGTCCTGGGAAATATGTAGTAGGTGATGACATCTTTAATTCTTTTATCACATGCATTTGGAATGGAAAGACTTTTCTTGGAAGATAGTAATAGAGGAACTTTGTGAAACCCATTTCTAGTTCCACACTAGCTAATAAGGGGCAGTGAGATTCTATACTGCTTGGAAGTTTCTGCTTATATTAGGACAAAATTGCTAGCTCAAAACTACATTGATGCTAGTTTAAACTTGATGAACACTATATAGTTCAGAACTTTTAAACTACATCATTCTTAACCAATGATAGTGTTTCAAAAAAATGAAGGTTAGAACAAAAAATATAAATAAAATGTATTTCATTGGTCAGTCTTCATTCTTGGATTCTAAGCTACCAAATGAGACACCTTTCAAAAAGTCACTAACCGAGCATTATGCAAATTCCAAAGTTAAGTGTATGCTTCAATTTTTAAAAATTCAAAGCAATTTTTTTCATTGGATTCACAAGATACAATTTTAACATTTAAACCATGAATTTGATATTAGGAGGTGTGACAGTTTACATAATTCATGAAATTATTCATTTAGGGTAAACCCTAAAATTGATGATTGTTTATTAATTTAAAGATAATTCAATTTTAAGAAATAAGGGCTTGTGGTCAGGTTCAACATACTTTCCCCGCACAAGCCCCCATATGTTTTTTCCCCTGATCAATTAATTCATAAAGTCACTAAAATGTTCTAACTAAAATTATACAGAAATCATTCTAGAGAATGCTAATAGCATGATTATTTTATTTCTTGACTTTACAGTCTAACAAACAGAAAAGAAAAATATAATATGATTCACTGGAGTGCCCAGCACACAGATCTGAGTTCTAGATTGTCTTTGGCACCCTACAAATGATAGCAAATCACCCTGCTGGTTCTGAACGTCCTGCATGGTATCCATGGGCCCCACTCTTGAGGGTTTTCATCCCCAAGGCTATAACAGGTCTAAACTTGAGGGGGTACGTCATCAATTTTTAGGTTGTAGCAGTATTCCTTTTTCCTATTTCTGAAGATGAAGTTTATATTTGTCTCAAGTATTTGGCATCCATCCCATTGGAAAAGAACTTTCCCTCTAGTAAAAATAAGTCCTCTAATGCATTAATATTAGTCTGATAGTATTTTTCTCTCATTAAATCCTTTTTTAAAAAATCAATTTATCAAGGATAAATGTTTTTAACAAAGATAAACTAACAATGAACTCCACTTAAATATCATCCATTTCAATGATCAAACAGTCAATCAAAATTTTACATTTCATCCACAACAAAAAATGGTAAATATTTGTTCTAATTTCATTGACCAAAATAGGTTTTTGACTATTAAAGTAGATGATATTTAAGAATAGCTACAACAATGGTACACATTACCTCATTGATTGTAAGAAGAACAATTGCATCTTTATCTCCCTCCACCTGCCAAAGTATCCATAAAATGATTCACTGACTGAAATAGTATGACTAAATAAATACCACATATCTTTGTTGATTGCATACTTCATGCATGTTGTAAAGATATTTTGCCAATTTGAATAAACTATTTCCAAAGTAACATTTGTTCTTACAACAAAAGACTTACAAAGACCTAAGGCTATGGACTCTATATCTTGCACTGTTCACCATGCTACCAACAATTCTGGACTAAGGAATGATTTCATTTTAGTGCACTGATGGCCTGAATGTCATTCGTCACAGGTTTGAGTCACTCATAGTCGTGAGTGGTTGATTATTTTGGCACCAATTACCTGAAGCTTCTTATAATATAAAAAACTCTCTTTTTCAAGTGACAGTGCTTCTAGGATATTCTTAACCAATTCATATCAAATAAAATTGTAAATTGTTGAATATAAATCAAGTACCATGTTCGAACTTCCTTGTTCTTCTTCTCCCTGACTAAGGTTGTCACTCATTTGCTGTATGTGTTTAGTTGCTATTTTACTAAAAAATATTATGTTGTCTTGTTATTAGTGGATGCAGGCTGAGATTAGGAGTAGGAGGCCAAAGAGTCCAAGTCCTGATAAAGGATCTGATGCCAAACATCATTAGGAACCATATTTCCATAGAATGCTCTATGAATTATATCATTGTGGAGAAGAAGTATAATATGATTTATATCCTAATTAATTAAAAAATATACCAATTATTTTGTACAATGCTTAAGCAAATTGAAATCTATCTTCTTCATAAGATTTCAGGCAACACAAAATGCAAACTCACCAGGCAATAGACCTCAACATTTCACAAAACACACGAGCTCAAGCACCAAAGCAAGATGCCAATGCCCAAATCTAGAGATAAATGGCCATCAGTTCCTTGTCTTGAATATTGAAATGGTAAGGATGGTCTCAACCTTGATACAACGCTCCCCTGAAGCCCTAATTCTTTAATGTAATGATCGACTGATAAATAACAAATTTCCTAGCACCAAGCCAGCCATTTTTGCATCCACACTACCCATATCATGTAATTTTAAAGCAGTCTTTTTCTAAGGTGTTCACAAAAGTGGCTCAAATTTATTCTTAAAAAGAGTTAACCTATGGTTTAGGATTTAGAGAACAAAATCCCTCCCTGGTTCCTTTTGTTGTTCAATATAAAACTGAAACCTCAGCATGGTACATATAATTTATATTTAAATTTCTTGGCATTAAACACTGTGAATTTACAAAACACAGAGACCTACTTCTTAGATTCATCAGAACTGTCAAAAAGTTCAACTGGGTACACCAAAAACAAAATGTCAGGTTCTGAGTTTAATATTTGGGTTTAGGGTTTAGGGTTTGAGGATTATCGATGGCAAAAAATCCTTTATATAGCATTTTGATAGCCAGTTCATACGCCATTTTAAAGGGGCAAATTTTGTTCCATTCCGCTAGGACTAAGAGGGATAATGGCTTTGGAGTGAGGGTTTTAAGGGAAAAAGATAGATTTTGAAGAAGAAAATGAGGGCATCCATGGTTTCAAAAATTAAGAAATAAAGGGTTTGTTTTTCTTCTAATGATAGATGAGACGTCCACAAATTAATAAGAATTTGAGTAGGTGTTGGCATTAGCATACATACCTGCAACAGAAAAAGTATTTTTGTATAGTTAGTTGATCATTGATGTTTTCAATTTATTGCCCTTGATTCCGAACGCAAGTTGGTGTGGCTACCCGCCCTTCACTTAACAAACACTGTTAGAATCTGAAAAGATTATTAACCCAGAAAACTAGTGCAAAGAATAGATATCTAAACTATGAATGCAAATGATACAAAATCAAAATAGCAACACAGAGTTAGTCTCCAAGAAAGTAATACAAATGCTAGAAGAAAAATAGCATTAAGAGGATGCAAAAGCAAAAGATACAAAATACAAGATAGGTAGCATGCTTATATAGCCAAGGAAGAGGGAGAAGGTGGCAGCACTGACCAATGAGGAGAAACCATTTATCAGACTAAAGATAGCAAAGTATCTTCCCAAGATAGCTAATGGATGCTCACATGTAGGAAGGTGACACCTTGCAACCACTCACCTAATAAGACATGCTTTATTAACCTAAGCGAGATTAATTGAAGTGTAGGAAAAACCTAGGAATATAAGAAAAAATAAACAACCCACTAGGAATTAAAAACCTACACTAACACCCCCCATAAGCGAAGCTTAGGTGGATGTAGAAATGGGTCTCGACAAATCAAGCTTGATAAGGTACCCATGTACAATGAATTCTCCCCAAAGAGAAGAGACCCCCCCAAAAGTAGAGAGAGTGAAAGAGACTATGAAACTCCCCCCTAATGAAGTAGCTCCAGTGTCGAAGGAGAATGCCCATATATGAATGCTGAAGATGATCCATTTGTGGCAAATGACATTTCTCCCCTTAGGAAGAAATAACTCCAATGGTGAATGCCGAAGTAACTCCCACTCAAAGAAGTAAGGTGAGGAAGGAAGACTCATGATGTATCCTATCTCAAAACTCTGCTCAAGTGTCTCCATGTGAATATCAGAAGATGCCTCAATGCACGAAGGTAGAAGCAATCCAATCCCATGTGTAGAACCAGGAGGTACAAGATCCAAAGACAAGGAAGATGGTATAATAGTGATGAAATGACTATCATCAAAGAGGAGTTGAATGTCCTCAAGAGTGTCATCTAGATTTGAAATGTGAGACTCTACAAACAAACAAGAGATGTCTAGTAGAAATTGGTCCCAATAAAGTGAATCTAGAAGATGTATATGATCCTACTGCAAAGAATCACTGGAAGCCCTCGAAGAAGCCTCTCTGAACTCTGTAGTAATAGCAGGTGCAAGGATAAAAGAACTATCATGAAAGAGGAGAGATAACCCCTCAAATGTGTCCTCCAAATCTGAAATGTGAGACTCCACAAACAAAGATGCAATGTCTGATAGATAGGAATCCCAATGACGAAGACTAAAATGATCCTACTGCAAAGAATCACTGGAAGCTCTCAAAGAAGCATCTCTGGAATCTGATGAAGCAATAGGTGATGTATCTAAAGATGGGGTATCAATGCATGTCACACAATATGGGGTAAAAGAAGACTTAGTATCATCCACCATAGCTTGATCATCCATGGAAACATCACTATCAGATAAAGATCCAAAGTCTCCATACAACTATTGGATGATGGTCCAAGCACTGAAAGGCCCTCAATGTGCTCTATGTGATGTAGAATATCCTCAGAAATAGTAATACATATTAGTCCATAGACCATGTCATTATTGTTAAACCATGCATTCTTCTATTCATAGTCACTTGGCTCAGGAACGAGTCCAAGGAGATGGGGCAATAGATCCTTCTCAAGGCAATGATTCTCTATCCCTTGTTTCCAAGACAAATAGTTCTCTAAGGTTAAATTAACAACAGAAGGATGGAAATAACCAAAATCCATGATGAACCCCCAAAATGATAACAATAACCCCATAAAAGATGTAACTCAAAGAGAGCACATAAGACACCCTTTTTTTTCACTCAATCAAAGAACACCCCTAAGAAAATATGATTTGGCACTTTATATTAGTGCATTTACAACTGCCACTAGCAAGAAATACTAAGTGGTTTTGATCTCAATGCATTACAAAACCCTCATGAAGAGCATATGTTGAAAATACAACTTTGGCACAATAACTAGAAAAATAAACAACACCACTGCGATCTACTTGAAAAATCATGCACTTTCAAAATAAGAATTGCCTCGATACGAGGTCGTATGTGAAAGTTATGGCCCTCTAAAGTTCTCAAAACAAGAACTGTGCAGGGTCACGACTGAGAATCTACAATTTTTTAAAAATCTCTACATCAAAATCAAAAAATGACTGCACTAGTGCATAGAGAATGAAAATATAGCCAAAATAAAAAAAAATTCCTAGGAAACAGAGTCCATATGAGCAAGAATAGAGCATTTGAAAAATGCCTTCAAAACTACAACTGCCAACGGAGAGGAGTCCTGCTGTAGCTTTTTGAGTGCATTTTTGTAAAATATATAAATTGCATGCAAAAAGTAAAACATACCCAGATGGTTTTTCTATGCTACGAATAAGACCCAGAAGGCATTTTTCTTGTTAATATATAGAAGATGTTGATCCAGTGTAAACAGAACACCTTTAACTATAAAAAATGACATGCAAAGGCAGAATTAGCTACCTAAGACATGAAATGGCATGCTGGAACCTGCAATATTTATTTAAAACACCAAATATGCAAGATGGTTGTCAGATTTGAGCTTTAAACCCTAGTTCCGCAACTGTGTATGACGATCTCCAATTTTGATGAAATGAAAGCCAAATCTGACTTTCTCAAGCCTCTTGGATGTGTTGGAACAGCTAGAAATACTACCAGTAAAACCAAAAATGCTGCAATCACCTAGATTTCATAAAACACATGTGCAAACCCCAGAGATTAAAAAAAATTTCGTCAAACTTTTCTGATTCTCAAGATCATCCGAAGATGCAAGAGAAGAGCATACTAGGTTTTTCAAAAAATTATAATAAGATTTATTAGCCCCCCCTGATTCTCTCAAATATGGAAATTAAAAATCTACTCTTACACATAGAAAAGCTCTGCTACCATGTTATAATCTGAAAAGATTATTAACCCAAAAAACTAGTGTAAAGAATAGATATCAAAACTATGAATGCAAATGATACGAAATCAAAATAGTAACACAGAGTTAGTCTCCAAGAGAGTAATGCAAATGCTAGAAGCAAAATAGCATTAAGAGGATGCAAAAGCAAAAGATACAAAATACAAGCCAGGTAGCATGCTTATATAGACAAGGAAGAGGGAGGAGGTGGCAACACCGACCAATGAGGAGCAACCATCTATCTGACTAAATATAGAAAAGTTTCTTCCCAAGATAGCTAGTGGATGCTGACATGTAGGAAGATGACACCTCGCAACCACTCACCTAATAAGACATGCTTTATTAACCTAAGAGAGATTAATAGAAGTGTAGGAAAAACCTAGGAATATAGGAAAAAATAAACAACCCACTAGGAATTAAAAACCTACACTAATAAACACCCGCAATCATCAAATAACATGTAATGCCTCGTCATGCAACCCTTGAGAGTTAGGCTAATGAAAGCAAAATTCCAGGAATAATTTTTTTTTGAAAGCAAGATAGTGCAAAAATATAAACCAAATATACCTTAATACACAACATAATGGAAATTGCTCTTCTAACAACTCTAGGGAAACACAATTGCATTAGTGAATAGAAAATTAAAACCACACAAGTGAAATACATTATACTTCTTTTACAGATAAGATCAACTTTTACATTAGCAAGATAGATAATATACAAAGTTACAATACAAGATTACAGGACCGACCACGCCGGTTTACCAAAGAATGCATAAGAAAGTATACAACACCACCGAAGGTAGGAAGCAAACTAGAACTGGAACACCTCTGTGCAGAACTTGAACTGCATCTCCAAAAAGACCAATGGATAGCTCTGCCTCCCAACCATGTGGAACCCTGAGGTCCACCCCTCCGAGCTAGGAGATAATGACGAGGATTCCACTAAGCCAGGAAACAACATCCAAAAATAAAAGGATGACAACTGACATGACACAACTGACCACATCAACATAATTGCACAAGCCAAGACATCACTCCAGAGGCACTACCAAGAAACAACAGAACTGCATAAGAAGAGTGTCATCGCATGGTCCTAACATGGGTTACCTAGGCTATCTATCCCCAGAAGCTAGCCCCCATCTATGGTTACCCTGGTAGCCTCTCTCTAGGCACCGGCCCCATAGGGTGACACATACGGAGCCGACAGGTCCTCTCGTGGAGACAAGGAGGTCGGCCTTGCCTACCAGGCCTTCTCATCCCATCCTTAGCCTGTGAGAGCACTCAAGGCATGGGTGAGGTCTCTTACTTATCTTGTTAAGTGTTTTAATAACCCCAACCCTCTTGATTACGTTATTAAGTTTTCCACATGCTTATAACTTCGATGGGGTTACCTAGGAGGCCTCTCACTAGGCACCGGCCCCACCATGAAAGCCACTCCCTTAGCGTTCTCATACCAGAACAAACACGTACAAAAGTTACAAATCAGCTTTGAGCCATAACTTACACCATTCACTAGGCCACAACAAAAGGTCCATAGAATCGCTTCAAAGTTTGAAGCAATACCATCGAGAAACCAAGAACTATAACCAAGAGACCATCAAGCAAGACATAAGAACAAGATTCCATAAACCATGCAAGGCATTTACCCTCTTGTATACAAATCTCAACATTATAAATATATATATCCAGAGCAAGGCATGGGTTCTCTTGCTCCCCAAAATCTCACCATAAAATAAACCAACACTAAAATTTATTTCATGCAAAGCACAAAAAAAAATGAACCACAACAATTAAGAAGGACTCTACCACCTCAACACAAAAAAAACAATATCAACAAGAGTTTAACATAACTGCATGAATTAGGAACACTGGACAAGATATTATCCCTTCTTGCTCAGTCGTCATAACCACAAGAACCATAACCGAGGAAAGTATACATTTCATAGAACCGAAGCATAGACCGTCGTAAGCAAGATTACAAAATCACCAGGTCACACCCACGACTACCCCACCTGGCCTCTGGATTCAAAGACACACACACTAGACAACCCTAAAGCACAATGGTTCCATATCGACGTTCACTTCCAAATGCTCAACAAAGACTAAGAACTTAACCAATAATCCACTTACAGCACATAATGGCAACACATGAGATATTGAACTAAGCATGGGACTAAAAGAATGCAACATTAATTTCAATCCAGGTCAAACATTCAACAACATAAAGTGACTCCATCTCAACAACTACCGAACAAAATATTCTAGCAATTGATGCTAACTCAGTAATATTTAAAGATCTACCAAATATTCCACAACAGAAAAAGTTAGTCAAAGGTACTATCCATTTTGAACTAAATCCTTAGAATGCATGAGAGTTATCTAAACTCACCTCAAGTTCATAACTATACACAATCCTTAATTTAAGTTATAAGATTAAGCTTCACCAAGAACAAGATATACTTTTAAATATATACACTTTTCTAAAATTAAACTAAGAATTACCTACTACCAAGATCTTTCAACGTGAACAATCCTAAATTAACTTCATAGACTAATTCTATGAACACTGCTCAACGTACCATCATGAATCTATTATATCATTAATATCTTAAAGACAATATGATCTTACTATCTATCTATACACATGTATCTTATGTTTTGAACTAAAATCAAAGTAAACAATGCAAGATAATGAGATTAAGAAGATTAAATCTGCCATTAAAATTTCACATTAGTATGAATTCTTTCCACCTAACCACAATCATTCTATTTAAAGACTTCAGATATACTATTCCCATTCTAATATTATTGTGAATCTATTGACCTAGTTTCCATGTTTTAAATCTACAAGCTCCCATTATATTTCACTACTAGAACATACCAGAATTAGGAACTTAAAATAGTCTTAGCATCAAAAGAGGAGATGCTATATTTCAAAAAGGAAAGATTCAATCCCAACCTAAGGAGTTAATATACTAACCCTTACACCTATCGGAGGTTCAAAGAATAAATTAAGGTTTAAACAAGGGCATGGAACACTTCATTCCCACCATCTTCTATTCACATACCACAGATTTGTTGATTGAATAAAAAAGTAACATTGATTGCATAATTAGCCATTACCAATATATTAATAAGTGCTTTATTTAAAAACAGAATAGAAGAACAAATATTAATGATGAAAAGCAAAGTTGATTCCATCCTTAGTTCCATGTAAGACCCAATTTGGGAATTGGAGATCATTACCAACACTGTGGAGACAAGCCAACTTCTTCCTAAGGAACGTAAAAGGAAACTCTATGGGCTCTAGCTTTAATCACCATATGGGAATCCCATCCATTAAGGCTTCCACTCTGGCTTTTCTGTTGTGAATCTTGAATCATCCACACTCTAATTTATTATCGATTCTTGGGATTGTGATCCGGGTTGTAATACCACAAATTCTATGGCATCTCCTAGGGCAGTCTTAAGACATGCAAGAAGGGTTAAAGCCACAGATAAAGAAGGTTAATTTGCAAGGTAACGTGCTCCTAAATTTACAAAAGGTTCCTAGCTTGCTTCTATGTTGTTTGGAACTTATACTATTCCCATATACATATAGGCACACACTCGTACACATATCATGTGCTACAACCAAGAGTGATATCCATATCTGACTAAGAATCAAGCTGGTGAATAAGGTATATATGGTAGGCATGGTGACCCGAAGGCTATACATATGAAGAAGATAGAACAGTTACTTGTCAAAGTGGAAATGAGCCATTCAAGCTACCATCCAAGGCCATGAAATAAATAAAATAGTAAGATATACAACATAAATAACCTAGTTATTTCCTTAAATAAATCGCTCTAGTTACTCAAATGCATGAGATATATTATATAATCCATTCAGGTATATCAACAGAATTACAGTATTCACTAATTTCAAAATAAACCTTTCTTGTAAACTACTAGGATTTACAATAAGATGCGCTCCATGGCAGGTGAGAATGGACAACATAGTCTCATTGTCTTTCGTCGACTAATCAGGGACACCGAGGGTCTGAGCATAAATAAATATCTGAAGGATTCATAATGTTCTATGGTCAAAGCTTCGTAGCATTTGTGGCTAAATGTTTAGGTCCCATTTCTGCCATTAAAAGCAGTACTAGATGATTACGCGAGATTAGTGTTGGACAACAAAGAGCAGGAACAGCCTACAAGGTGTGAATGGCCATAAATTCAAAGATAGAAAATCTATGTTAGACTTCAAGTCAAGGAGCTGAATATGAGTCAGAAGATAAAATTTATAATAATCCTTGCCAATGATTTCCTCTAATGGTGGAATCATGAGGTTAACCAATAGACTAGAAGATATCCTAAGATTGCTCCTAGCAAACAAAAATAGAAGTTGCTATAAACTGAAACCTTAACGGTACTATTATTTCAAAGAGGATATAAAATATCTATGGACCCCAATTCTAAGAATTAAATCATAATGGAAAGGGCAATAATGGCAGTTTCTAGATAGCAAGCTTGCTCAGGAGATGGTGCACATAAATTGAAAAGAAGATGCGAATATATCTATTGGATAAGATCAAATAGCCAGATCTGATTTAGATAAAGATACAGACATACCCAGATAATATGTGCTTAGGTGATCCTTATGAAATGAAGTGCGAATGGGGGAATAGGTGAATAAAATGGTGTTCTAGCTTTTTTAATGTGCGTGATGTTATTTTAGCAAACAGATCCTAGCTTTTGCTAGAAACAAGATTTAAGGCAAATACCTCATTTCTAAAGAGAAGATTTCCTCGACGACTCCTCGGTAGGCGATTTTTGTTTTCTGTTTGCAGTCCCCTCTCAGCTCACGTCAAATCTTCTGATTTAATCTCCTCACCCATGATTTTTGGAAGCTTTTTCTCTCTGTGTTCTAGGCGCATGCCCACATGTAGGCTTCATCCCCCCTCGCAAAAATGATTCAACTCAAACAAATAGATGTAGACATGCATCTGTTACCCAACAACCCACTCCTCTGGATTTTAAAATTTACTAATAAAAGAGATTCCACAAATCAGAGAACTCATATTCAACAACTCACAACCATTAATACATAACCAATATTATTTTGCACCAAATCTATATATTAATAACCCATAACTCCAAAATTATGACATAAATACACTTGAAAGGCAGATAATTAATTCTAAATTATTCTAAAATTTAGCTAAGGAATTAATCCAATTTCTAAGCCAAGCAAATATTAGCCAATAATCATAATAGGAGCATTATTATTTAGTAATAAATCATTAAAGTATTTCCAACCACACACAAGCACATAAATAACACGACTCGACTAAACATCACAACACAAGATACCCAACATAACAAGGTAAGACCATGACTCGAGACAACAACAGGAGACAAGGATCGACCTAGTGGAATAGACCTCGCATTATCTCCCATTACTGATACCTATTGGTGTAAGAACCCGCTCGAACCTGCTATATCAGGGGGAGTTGAGGTTTGGTACCTACAGCGTGCATTCGAGCAATTGGTTGTATACAATCAAACACATATATGTCAACACACACACAGAGTCAAAGAATCACGGCGTAGTAGGGTACTCAAAGCGAGTAGTACTACACCGTCTCTGCTCTTGAAACAATATCATAACAACTTTTATCTGAATTCAACCACCACAATTCAAATGACACATGATATTCATTCGCATCCTAACTGAAATAATAGTAGTGCCATCATAAACTCATAACACCTGTCTAATTATATTAGGCAAACATAGTTCATCAGAATAAGCTTAAATCATAACCTACTAATCAATTGTCTCATAATGACAGAGAGCAATGCAGAACCACTGCTGTCATAGGGCAACGATGAGGGGGCACTACATAACACAGAGACCCACTGTTATCCCTTGAATTTTACATTTGTAAACCATATCTCCACTTTCAGACCATTTGGGGCCATAGGATTCCTAACATACATTGCCACTATCTCCTACCCTCTCCTCATCGGCAGCTTCAGCACTTCCACATTCTACCGCTACAGAAAGTTTGTCATCATCAACCGCCCCCTCTCCTCCAAGGAAATTCGATCCAATATTCTCACTGCGGAAAGTCTGTCATCATCAACTGCCCCCTCTCCTCGAAAATCTGATCCAATATTTTTAGGAGGTGATGTTTGACAGCCCAATAAACATCAATTTAAATTGGAAAAATAAAACTTGCAATCGTGTTATGGCTGTATAATGCCTCTAGGCTTCGCCTCTCAGCGTAAAGAAATTGTAGAATTTGTTTTAATTTTTTTAGATTTTTTTAAAGGTATTTAATCCACTAAATTATGTATCAAAATATTATTACCTTATTATCTTATTGGTATAGATCATGTTACAAAATAATAATTTTCAAAATGATAATTCACCTTCAATGTGGTAAAATGTTATAACACGAAAAATTAAAAATTTAAATAGAAATACATATAATTCTTGGAATACAAAATTTAAAAAAAAAAGAGTTTTGAGTATTGTTTTGGCATGTATATTTGCCTTCCTTTCAAAATTAATTTACAAAGTTATAAGATGAACATGCACATGTGTTAGGAAATCATAAAATTAAACAATACCAACAAAAATGATTAGATTTTAAAAATTAAAGTTTGAAGTTTGTACCAACTTTTTAAGGAAGTCATATATGAAGAAATGAAGGGGTTGAGTCTTAACTATCTACTTTGTCTGACGACATCCAATACAAATTTCATTGATGTGGGGGATGATAATCTACCATTGTGGTTGCAAGGAGTGGACAATGGCAAAGTTGGTACTAAATGAAGAAATCCAAGGCCAAGCTCAAGTGGAGTTGTAGGCAGTAGTATGGCAATATAGATGTGTGTGCAACATTGCAAAACTTTCATACCGAAGGTGATGGTGCAAAAGAGTGTGAATGCATATCAAACGAACAAATATCAAGTGGTGGAGAAGAAGTGAGGGTATTATCTTTGCCAAGAAATAAGTGTACCCCTTATATGCAATCATAACTTATTTATCATATCCTAATTTCCACACCACCCAATGTACCAACTCTTCCATCAAAGGATTTAAAGAGCCTAACCTTTAAAATTTGTTATTTAGTCTCCTTATTTTGGGAGGTAATTGAATAAGAATCATGTTAAACAAAAAAATCATATAAAACACAAAAAAAATCTTAGTGGAGGTTAACAAAACCTCCTTTATCTCAAATCTATGAGCATTCTCTAAACTAATTTATTAATAATATCAAACTCCTCTTTCATCTCCTTTATTTAAATATGTTGAATCTAGCAAATGTTAAATGTTGTATATAGGGGGGTAGTAAGTAGTTGATCATATTTCATTTTTTTTCTTGTTATAAGACTTTTAGAGGTTGCCTTTTTGAAGTGGTTCAATCTAATAATTCATCATTTCAAACTTTATTTTGCACACTTATCTATTATTCTATCATTGGTATCTTTTGAATCTAATATGAATATTGAGTTTGCACACTTATCTATTATTATATCCTTGGCATCTTGTGAATTTGATATGAATATTGATTTTAATTACAAAAAATAAATTCAATACAAAATGACCTCTTTACAAGGGATGAGATATGAGGTAAGAGGACACCAACAAAAGCTTTCCCTTTAAAAGCCATCTAAATCACATAGAACCCCTATATCAAGATGATGAAATTGTGACAAACATTATTATCTGTAAAGAAATCACTTTGTTCATATATTTATTATGCAATAAGCTAATTTTTAAAATAATTAGAAAATGAAATTATGATAAACATTATCGTGTATAAAGAAATTATGATAAACATTATCATTATGATATAACATTGTCACAATACATCAAATTTTTATCATTCGAGATAACTATGTTTTGTTATCATTATGGTATAACATTTTCACATTCATCAAACTACTATCATCAAGGCAATCGAGAAACAGAATGAGTAACAAAAACTTGATTTAACCATGTTCAGAAACTAGTAGATGGAAAATCACAGAAATTGGCACAAAAGGCTATTTGATGCATGCTGGGCTGACAAGATTACTCCTAGAAGAGCTAAAGGGATGTCTCCATTCGAATTGGTTTATGGAGTTGGCAGTGTACTCTCGATATCTCTAGAACTATCAGATACTTTATATATAAACACATAAAACCCAAGTGTTGCCAATTCTCCAGCCAATATACTAGTCCACGCATACTGGTAAGCAGTAATGGTAGCCACGGCATACACCACAATCCTAGGAAAACAGATATAGCTAACTGGCACAATATAATACTGACAGAAAAGCGTCGATTTCATTAGATTGAGAACAGCCTTAGCATCTTTGTGAGCAGCCTCACGCATATTCTTGATAGACCAGACAATCGGGTATAGAAGAGAAGAGCAGCAGATGACGTCCACAAGGAAAAGCAGCTCCTGCCAAGCAAGCCGGTGTTTTGTATACGGCCCACTCTCATCGATCACAAAAGTGGCGACGTTAGCAATAATTTGCAAGGGAATAAGAATCATCAAAATCTCTTTCTCCTTCCCCTGAAGATAGGGTTTCAAAAACGACCAGATCGTGCCAACGGGGACAATTAGATTAAACAGCATGATTCCCTTGAGGAAGTTGAAGATATAAAACAATTAATCCCGTCGATGGGCAGTCCCGGTTCGGTTGATATAAGACTTATCTTCTGCTTCACAGATTAAATTAAGGGCTTTTGAAGTAAAATTATATATAAACCAAATATATACATATCATCATAATTTTATATAATTTTGTTTTCTGACCGAGTAGATCTGAAGGAAGGCCTCTGCTAAGTGGCTCGCGACCTGCTCACTCAGGCCCGCGGCCTTCTTCTATGGCACTGCCCTTGTTCGAGGTTTCTAGCACCCTTTTGTAGGGCACGCTCAACACCTTTGCAGAGTTGAATGCCCTCACAAGGGAAAAACTACAGCAACACGCCCCTACATGACAATCTTGGCCGACCCAAAGCAGAACCTCAGAGCAAAGGTTAGACGGCTCTCTCACCCACAACCTGAAGGTATCTCCATCAACAAAGGCGACCTCCACACGGCTCTATTTAAACATCATCTATTTTAATGGTCAAACAGTCAATAGTAATTTTACACCTCATCCACAATAAAAAGTGGTAAATATTTGTCCTAGTTTTATTGGCTAGAATTAACTTTTGACTGTTGAAGTGGACGATGTTTAAGAACAGCCCCTGCACACAAGCCTGGCCACCATTGTCCCCTGCACTCCTCTGCCACATGTTTGGCTTGGTTTGCCCTAATTTTTCCCTTAGCATAATATGTGCCCTAATGGCCTTTGTATTTGGCCTTTTTTTTATTTTGAAGCATTTAAAATTATGCTTCTTTTAGTGTTAGATATAGACATTTTGCCTTAAAGCATAACACTAGGTAATATAAAATAAATTTGGGGTATTTAAATTAGGGGAAAATAGCTTTGAGGAGATTATGGTTTGTTAAAAAACCCTTCTATTTTCATTTTAGGAAGATGAAGGGTGAGGTCCAGTTTGGCAGGAGGCCAATACCGCCTCACGATCAGACCATTGTAATCTTTATCTCTTGCCAACTCCAACAAATGGTTGGAAAATTAGGTCAACTCAAGGCATAGGCATTTTTTCCAATTTATAGTGCGAATGCATTAAATAGGCTATTTTTGTGGGAAATTAATTCTCTAATAGCTTTAAATTGGGCACCATTTTTTTTTTGCAAAAGATAATGTTTTTTTTATTTCCCATGCAGTGAACCTACTTGCATTGTAAAACGCACTAAGTTATAAAGTGCCAAAATTGGGGGGGACACCTAATCAAGGGGTTGCCTACTATGTTGACTTTCTTTTTGTATAGATGAATTAACTTGTTCTAATCATGGGATATGAAACTCACTCTTCTGTAATCAACCTAACCATAAGAAACTATAAGTCCTAGTGTGAAGGCATCCTTAAACATCTTAGGATCCATAATCTCATACCCCATCTGTATGGACTTGTCCCTGAACCTGGTAAACAATCTCAGAAGGCTAAGTGGTTTAATCATCATGATCACATTGTTGGATTGATCAGTTTACATATACCAGATGTCGCTTTGTATGCCATCATGGATATTGACTGTCCACATACATTATGGATCAAAATTTGGGAGATATATGGAGACTCGAGTGTTTCTCCATTCCCAATTTATCCTGTTTTGATCACAACTCACATCCCTAATCATGATATAGAAACAAAATGTTCCATTGACATAGCAAAAGTCATCACTCCTACTATTGCTTCATCAAATTCCAAAGTCTCTTTGTCGAAAGCTTCCGATGCTTCTTTGCAATAGGATATCAGTCTTCCTAGCATTGCTAATTGGGACCGATTTCTACTTGACATCACTTGTCTGTTTGTAGAGTCCTGCATTGCTGACATGGAAGCACACATTGAGGACATCAGTCTTCTCTTCAATGATAGTTTCGATGAAGCTGCATCTCCATTGTACTCTTTGGATATACATACTCTACATCGTCCTACACATGGTTTTGGATCGTCATCATCCTCATCTATTGGGCATGCACTTGATTTAATTATGGCATCCTTCAGCATCAACATGGAGACACTTGAGCACTCTTCAAAGACATCGACATGGGCATCATCATCCGTGGATCAGCTTCAGCAGGATTCAAGATCATACATACATCTTCTCGCATGGGAAGATACCCTGCATCTTCAAGTGGTTTCTTTTCTTCCCAAGGGAAGGAACATTGTTCGGCATTCTTGGATCTACATCTGCATCCTCTACCTTATATTACTTATTCTAAGTAATATATTTAAGCACATGGCTTTAAGCCACCTTAGGTGCTAGGTGTCAAACTTGGAGAGTTGTATTGGACTCCCCAAGCTATGCGTCAACACTTGTTTGACACTTGGTGAGTTGAGTGTTGAAGTTGACTCAACCTCCTCACCTCTCTCACCTATATGTACACCATTGTTTGGTTAATCAAATCACTTGATTTTGATATCAGCATTTCTATTAGTCGATTCTACAATTTCTACAGCCCCCGAGGTAAACAGTGTATCATGCTAAAACATTCTTTTGTTATTTTCTGGAATGTTGATCTTTTGTGCGCATGTGCAATGTAGGTAGTTTGTGCAATGCCTTTTTGTTGTCTATGTTTCTTTCTTTCATATAAATGTCCAACATCTCTTATTTAATCCTACTTATAGATTGAACTTTAAATAACAACTCTTATGACTTTGTAATTTGTTTCCTCCTCTATATTAAGTTCCATATGTCACATGTTGAATGCTAGGGTCTCTACTACTGTTTGCTAAGAACCTAGGTTTGACTCAAGAAATTAGGTTTATTTTCCTGGGTTAATAGATTCCTTCATTTATGTCTTTTGAATCCTTGCTATTGTATTTCCATTACATATAACACACGGTCTAAGGCCTTTGAGAATTGATATACCAAATTCCTTGGCTTTGGCATAGCAAATGGTGGAGCCTTCCTCTGCTCTAAGGAGGAAGAAAGGGTTGTTTACTTTCAACCTCTAAGGAGGAAGAAATGATGGTGTATTGTCAATTTTATTTAAATCTTAGGTGATAAGGGCATCTTGCCCTTTCAACTAATTCATTATAATATTTTTCTAACACTTCTTTCATTTCTCTAGTATTTCCTAGTATTTGGGCTTGTTTTCATAGAGGGAGTTCTCTTTAAGTTTTGGAACACCCTATAACATGGGTTTTGTTTGCTCCAAATTCTATTGTCCTTCCCTCATTTCTGAGTGGGGAACAATGTCCACTTCATCTCCATCTGCTTCTTGATTCAACATCCTCCCCTGATCCTATTCCAAGCTTCTTGGCTTTGGGCATTTGGTTTTGCGTGTGTTGGTTCATCAAAGGCAAGAGGCTGGTTCTCCTTTCTCAAGAATCTCAGATGGATGGAGGTTAAGTCCCCACTAATGCATAGCAGAGTTCCAACAAGCTCACAAAAGCTCCATAACATTATGATTGGATCAATTCTTCATTCAATACATAATTTATGTTTCTATCGCTTCATTTATGTACTTCAAGTTGCACAGTTGATTAACTCATGTCTCTAAACATTCTATACGGGAGCTCCTACAGTGATGAGTTATTAATGTAGTCAAGCTTTTATTATCAAGCACCTTCATAAAGCAATTTCTATAGTGCAGCTTCTCTTAGTGAGTGACCGTGTCCTTTCTATTGTCATGTATAAGAATCTCATGTTCTTGTTTCTAGTTGAGAGGCTTCACAAGCTTCCTACATGATTTTGACTTTCACTAGAGCAATGTGTTAAATAAGACATTGTCTAGTGCTTTCTATATAGTCTTTGGCCTTCACAGTGTTCCATTAGGGGTGTGTTGTGGAGTCTTCAACTTTCTAGGTTTCGAATTCTTGAAATAATAAATAGCTAGGAATTTTTTTTTAATAGGCAACATGATTTTTGAGAATAACCTTTTATTTCAAGAACCTTTCTAAAGCTTATGCTCTTTATAAGAGCATTCTGAGGACCTAATGTGTGTACATGTAATCCAAATGGAGTTACTGTAAAGGCTTTAAGATAACACATGAGAAGTTTTAGATATTTAACATATAGGTTTCTTACATTTCATTTAGATACACCAGGACTTTCTTGATATGGTAAAAGCATTTTTGCAATTAGAAAATAAAATATGCCTAGGTAGTTGGCTACCATTTCTTTATTGAAAAGTGTCAAATCGATAACTTTTCTTCCTTTTTTAATATGCTTTGTAGGTGTCAAGTCAGAGGCCAACATATAAATGTCCATAAAGTTGTGCAATGTCTTTTTGCTATCTGTGTTTCTTTCCTTCATGGCTTCCATGGTTTTTGTTTTTTCAGCTCATTAGGCAATGCTCTATAAAGTGGGTTTTTAAGAATGGTTGAAGATCAAATCTTTTATACCATAATAGCTAAAATGGGTTCATTTTAATAAAAAAGGATTAAAGATTGTATTTTTTGCATGACTTTATGCCTTTGTAATCCATTTCTTGATTTCATATGCTTCCAAGACGTATGGCCTCTAAAAAGGGTATATAAACAAATGAATGCAAGGCAATTTCCAATTTCACAATTAAACCTGGGTGTTGGTTGAGTTGGCAATTTTTATTTAATTGCCTCCAATTCTATTCCTTTAGTTGTTCTTTATTCATTCTAACCCCTAACTTTCAATGCTTATTCATTCTCTAAGTACTTTAATACTATGTGAAAATTTACACTCATCTATATGTGTCCCTTATAAAATATTAAAGGGCATTGTGGCACTATTTAGGAAGGTATCCAACTTGATATTTTTTGGCTTATTAATGGGATTATTGTAAATGAAATGGGGGTATGCATACGCTTCAATCACCTAGAAATCATGCTTTGCCAACAATTGAGTGTTGTGCACCTCACCTAGCCTATTTGGCTATGTAACATATATTTATGGCCATGTTTAGGTGTATACTGGTTTTTGAGTTTTGTATTGCCTCATTAAATCCCTTTAACAAGTTTGTGGCTAGCATATAACCAAATCTAAACTTTGAAAGTGGTATGTGAGTTCATAGCTATGCCTTCAAATATGATTATCATATATATGACCATACTTAAACATTTAGAGAGGTTTGGGAACTGTATTTTACCTTGTACAAATATTTTAACCACTCTATGGTTGTATGTAATCATATATAAGTCCCAAATGTGGTCTATAACTTGTACATGATTATTCTCTACATAGAAGTGGTCATGCATAAACCCTAAATAGAATTTTGAACTATATGGGATCAAGTGTAAAATTTAAACTGGCATCTGGCCTTTGAATTTCTATGCTTATATATATATATATTCTAGGTACTTTATTGTTATGTGAAAATTTACACTCATCTGTGTGTGCAACTTATACAATATTAAGGGCATCATGGTGTCATTTAGCTTTGTAAGGAACCAATTCACATGATGTAGGGAACTATATAATTGGATGAAGCATTGTGCCAATGTTTTAGCATTTTAGCAGGTTTGTGGCTAGCATACAACTAGATCTAAACATTGAAAGTGGTATGTGAGCTGGTTATGTTTGTATGGATAAGTGCACAAAGATGGGGGACCAAAAGGGGGTCTTAAGATGTCACTTTTTTTCTAAAATCATGAAACATTGATGTTGGATGAGAAATTGAAGATAGCTACACTCAAAATTTGAAGATGGAACAAAAACAAGAGTCATAGTGCTCTAAATCTAGTTTCTAAACTACTAATTTTTTCCAAAAATGGTTGAGATTAAGGGATTCAAAAAGGGGGAGCACACAAATTGGTCCTGTGTTTCTAAAAAAACATAACATAGCATCTGGTGTGCTCCCCCTAAAATGTTAACTTTTTTTTTGTATTTCAAAAATCACTTCAATGAAAAATTAGCTAACACCATGTAGTTTATCCCTGATTTTTCTGATAATGTTTTCATCAATAATTGATTTTTTAGTAATTTTCAAAGTGGACACATCCTGAAAAATAGAAAATTGAGCATGCTCCCCCCTAAAATGTTTGAAAACTTATTGAAAATTGATTTTTTTTAATACGTGTAGAATGGAGTCTAGTTTCTAAAATGTAACTTATTTCAAATTTCAATGAATGGTTAAAAAAAGGTCAAAAATACTAGACACTAGTTTTTGACAAAAATGGATACACTAACAAAAGAAATTAAAGATGAAACCCTTAACGTACTCAAAATGTGAAAAAATTATATGGTTAGATAGCTAATAGAGAGATCAAGATTATGGTGGTATTTTTTTGAGTTTTTATCGAAATAAGTGCAAACCTGATGGGGAGCATGCTCCAGATTATGTGGTTTTTTCTACAATATAGAAAAGCACGTCTTTGGGCGTCCTAAACACAGTCCAAGACTTTAGGTTGGAATCCCAAGACAAATCCAAGCCTTAGGCTTGGAAATAACCAAGGAAACACATAACGTGATCGCATTATGGTGAAACATCTCTCTGTCTCTCTCTCTAATAGGTAGAGAGAGAGGGAGAAAGTGATATATAGGGAGAGAAAGAGATAGAAAGAGAGTCATAGTTTTCTTTTTTCCATTTCCTTCATTGATAAGCGAGAGAGAGATAGGGAAATAGAGGAATGATAGCGGAGGAGGTAAGAGATATGTAGATAGAGAGAGATAGATAGGTAGAGAGAGAGAAGATAGATAGGGAGAGGTAGAGGAGAAAGAGGGGAGAGATGGGGTGATAGAGAGTGAGTGAGATGTCCTGAGAGATGGGTGATAGAGAGTGAGTGAGATGTCCTGAGAGATAGGGAGATTAGGGAGATATAGGGAGATAGAGGTTTGGGGTTGCTCAGGTTTCGGGGTTAGTGGTTATGATTTAGGGGCATTATTTAGGGTTTAGGGGTTTACAGAGAGAGAGATTGCTTTTGATATGCAACCCTAAACCCTTAACCCAAGCAACCCTAAACCCCTAAACCCTAAATAATGCCCCTAAACCTTAAACCTGAGAAACCCTAAGCCTCTAAACCCTAAATAATTCCCCTAAACCCAAGAAACCCTAAATCTCTATCTTTATCATCCCTCTACCTCTCAATCTCTCTCCCTACACTTGAGCAACCCTAAACAATGGCCCAAAACCCTAAACATCTCTCTCTCTCTCCAGATAGAAAGTGAGGGACATGTCCAAAGACATAGGGACAAAGACTGAGAGGTAGAGAGATGATAGAGATAGGGAGATAGATGTTTAGGGTTTCTTAGGTTTAGGGTTTAGGTGTTTGGGGGTTTAGGGTTGCTCAAGTTTATGGCTTAGTGTTTAGAGCTTAGGGGCATTATTTAGGTATTAAGGTTTGGAGGTTTAGGGTTTAGGGAGAGAGGACTGATAGGGGGACATAGAGGACACTGAGGGGGGAGATAGGGAGATAGAGAGTGATGGACATGGCCAAAGACCTAGGTAGAGAGATTGAGAGGTAGCGGGATGATAGAGATAGGGAGATCAGGGAGAGATAGGAAGATAAAGGTTTAGGGTTGCTTGGGTTTAGGGGTTGTGAGAGAGAGAGAATGCTTTTGACATGCAACCCTAAACCTCTAAACCTAAATAATGCCCCTAAACCCTAAACCCAAGCAACCCTAAACCTTGATCTCTCTATCTCTATCATTCCTCTAACTCTCAATCTCTTTTCCTATGTCTTTGGCCATGTCCCTCACTCTCTATCTCCCTATATATTCCCTTTGTCTCCTCTATATCTCCCAATCGATCCTCTCTCTCCAAACCCTAAACCCTATACCTTTATACCTTAACTCCTAAAACCATAAACCCTAGATCCTAAATAATGCCCCTAAACCTTAACCCCTAACCACTAAACCCTAAACTCGAGCAACCCTAAACCCTAAACCCAAGCAACCCTAAACCTCTATCTCCCTATCTCTCCCCTATCTCCCTATCTCTATCATCCCTCTAACTCTCAATCTCTCTCCCTATGTCTCTGGCCATGTCCCTCACTCTTTATCTACCTATCCCTCCCTTCGGCCTCCTCTATATCTCTGTATCAATCCTCTCTCTCTAAACCCTAAACCTCTAAACCTTAACCCCTAACCTCTAAACCATAAACCCTAACCCCTAACCCATAAACCATAAACCATAAACCCTAAACCCTAAACTTAGGCAACCCTAAACTCATAAACCCTAAATAATTCCCCTAAACCCTAAACCTCTATCTCCATATCTCTCCCTAATCTCCCTATCTCTATCATCCTTCTACTTCTCAACCTCTCTCCCTATGTCTCTAGCCATGTCCCTCACTCTCTATCTCTATATCTCTCCCCTTGGTCTCCTCTATATCTCCCTATTGATCCTCTCTCTCTCTATCCCTTAAACCCTAAACCTCTAAATCTTAACACCTAACCCCTAAACCATAAACCCTAAATAATGCCACTAAACCATAACCCCTAACCCTAAACCCCTAAACCTAAGAAACCCTAAACCTCTATCTCCATATCTCTCCCCTATCTTCCTATCTCTATCATCCCTCTACCTCTCAATCTCTCTCCCTATGTCTCTAGACATGTCCCTCACTTCTTATCTCCATATCTCTCCCCTATGTCTCCTCTATCTCTCCCAATCTCTATTGGTCCCCTCTCTCTATCTCTTTCTAAACCCTAACCCCTAAACCCTAAATAATTCCCATAAACCCTAATCTCTCTCTCTCTCTCTCTCTCTCTCTCTCTCTCTCTCTCTCTCTAAGCAGAGAGAGAGGGAGAGGGAGAGTGAGAGTGAGAGAGAGAGAGAGTGAGAGTTTTGATTTTGTAAAATGCGCTCAAGTTATAGGCTCGGTAATACCGAGCCATAACGTGAGTGCGTTATAACGCACTTGTGTTATGACTTGTATGGGACCAAAAAGTCATGTGGCGACTTTTTGGTCCCTCATCTATGTGCATATATCTGTATCTAAGCCTTAAAATATTATTGTCATATATATGACCATATTTAAACATTTAAAGAGGTTTGGGAACTATATTTTACCTTGTACAAATATTTTAACCACTCTATGGAAATATGTAATCATATATAAGTACCAAAGGTCGTCTATAACTTGTATAGGATTGTTATCTACGTAGAAGTGGTCGTGTATAAACTTTAAATAGGATTACATGAACTATATGGGATCAAGCATAAAATTTTAACTGGCATCTAACCTCTGACTTTCTATGTTTATTCATTCTAGGTACGTTATTGATATGTAAACATTTACACTCATATATGTGTGTTGCTTATACAATATTAAGGGCATCCTGGTGCTTTTTAGGCTTTGTAAGGAGCCATTACATAGGATGTAGGGAACTATATCATTGGATTAAGCATTGTGCCAATGTTTTAGTATTTGTATAATTTTATCTCGTGTTGTAGGATTTCACCTTTTAACATCACAGTGCACACAGACATTATTCCAGACACATCTGAATGCCCTTAAAATTAAAAACTATATGTCCTTATTCACATGAAATATTTGTAGGTAAGGGCTGTGAATCTTTAGAGTAGATCATCTACCACTTTAAAAAAAAACCTAGAATCCTTCTTCAAAAGGCATTACATCAACTGCAATGAGTTTCATAATTGATTATTAGAACATAGATTGAAAATGTATGGATTCTCTTTTGAGACCCCTTGTTAAGGATATAGGTTAGCAAATTTTAGACACAACTGTATCTAGATACATATGTTGCAATGATCATGTGTGGAAACCTCCAATTGTTAGATCTTATTGCTATTTATGAAACTTATATGCATCACATATATTTATAATTTTGGCATTTTGTATAATTTTATCCTTCATTGTAGGATTCCAAATTTTGACATCACATTTCACATGGATGTTATTTTAGACACACCTAAATGTCCTTAGTATTTAAAACTATATGTTCTTATTAATATGGATATTTGAAGTTAAGGGCTATGAATCTTTAGAGTAGGTCATCTGCCACTTTATAAAAAAATAAAGAAATACCTAGAATCTGATCAAATTTGATTTGTTGTGTGTTGGCATAGCTAATTGATTGTGATTTGGTGAATGAGCATCCAAAATTAATGTCAGCATCTATGTTCTAGTTAATCTTATGCTTGCTAATGAGATTATATTTTTATATTTTGTTATTCCATCGAGCCTAAAAACATTCCTTGATCCATGGCCTTATCCCTTAATCACATGATGTACTTGGGTTTCCTTTTGATGATTTATCAAAGAAAAAAATTATTAAATGTACACTCACACAATAAAAACTAAAATGTTTCTAGTTCATTGGATGGTTAGAATTATTAAATTCACACTTCTAGTTTCAAGGTCAAACTCAGTATTCCAAAACAACCAAGGCCCCAAATTAAGAAAGAAAAATGTTCAATTTAAAATCATGTATAAAGGGTTCTAGAGATTAGAGAATAGGTTCCATGTAGCATTTTTTCATAAATAGGTCCCATGACAACTCAAATTTATTCACACAACTAATCAACATTGTTTAAATACATATTTTCTAGATCTTCTCTTTTTGCATAATAGATGATAGTGTTTGAAATTAGTTACTCTTATTTAATTGGTTGGCATCCTCATGTTTTTTACGTACGAGAAATGTCTTGTGTTGTTTGTAGCAATGCATTTTGTTTGGCTCTACATAAAAAAAAATTGTATCCATGGGACGTTGTAAGAAAGGCAAAAGAAAGACACATCAAAAACAAGGCACCCAACCTAAGGCTCCTGAAGGTGTAACTAGCCTGACAAAGCTTGGATGTGATGTGGAGATGGATTTGATCTCTGACTCTGACACTCTTGCCACTACCATCAAGCGACTAAAGTTGCAACATGTAAAAGGTGCAGCAAGGCCATCGGGGGCCGTGGATTGCAACATGAAAGAGAAAGAAGAAAAAAATGTGAGACTAAGATTTTCAGCTATTAGAGACTTTCCATTTGGTTGTGGGCGGATTGCACCTTCGTTGTCAAAAGAAGTTATCAAGATGAAGACCGATGTGTTCATTCTTCACATGTTGTTTGTCATGGGGCCTCCAATGAGGAAGAACCATTTGAAGTGTTGGAAAATGGGAAGGGAGTAGTTGTGAAATGATTTGAAAACTAGTTGGTGGTTATTGTATGTACTATAGGAGTATTTTTAATTATGTAGCCATTTTGAATAGACTAGGGTTTTGGATTCCATTGTGAGAATCTAAGTACAATTTTTGTGCATGTTCCATAGCTGGTTGGCTTGCCCAAAGTAATAGAAATTGGATGAATATAATGCTATTCTCTCTAGTGTCAACTCTTATTTGCAATCTGATTAACTTTCACACTAGTGCTTTGGGGATTTTGGCATAATTCAATTAATGTTATGTTTATTTGTTTGTTGTATATGGCTATAGGATCCTCAATTTTATGCATTTTACTTTTACCTATTTTTTTCCTAGATAATGCTTCTTACATAGTGTTGTTCCACTAATATAGTTGCATGGTATTATTCCACTGATATACCCATATTCTAAGATGTAAAGATCATTAGGACATTCTATTTTGTTCATGTTCAAATGGAAGGCTTGTGTCAAGAATCAACATTGACAAGTGTATACCAAATAAAAATAGAAAAAGTTTTTGTGCATTTCAAACATGTAAGTGTCCAGCTTTGGATGTGTGAGTGAGATAGATTTGAATCAGTTTTGTGTCATTGGAAATAGAGGACTGCTGATGTAATCTTTTTGCAACTGCAAATAACTTTTTTTGCCCCTTTTTCCTACCTTGGTCTATGAATGTGTAGGGCTGGTAAAATCTGTGACCTGTTAGAGTTTCCTAGCCTGTGCACACAGCCATAGCAAATCCATATTGAAACTCAAGATAGGAACTCACCTAGATAGTAGTTATGCCAAGATAAATTTTCTCTTGTATAGTATTGTGAATTGAAAGACAATTTTCTTCCCTATTTTTAGGTGAAGCCTACAGAGATCATAGGTTTTAAAATTTGTGCAAGGGTTGTGTAGGCTACCCTGGCTCTGTAAGCACCAAAATCATGCACAACCTCCATGAGGACCCCTATGATGAGTCATAATCCTTTTCACATACATGTAAGCATGAAAACACATCCTCTCAACAATAATTCTCTTGGTGACGTGTCTTTTCTTTCATCTTGTGTTGTTTCCCCTTTGTTGATTTCTCTCACTCTTTGTTGTCGACATTTTTTGGCACTTGTCGATTTGCATTTTATGAGCTTGTGACCATATTCCTAAGCCTTGTATGTGTCTTGTAGGTGAGTTTTCAACTCTCCCAATGTTTTTCATCTTATCCACCCCCTAGAAGCCTTCTAGAGGCCCCCCTAGACATCTCCCACTTTTGATTTTCAGTTTCACTCAACCAATCTGAATCTCCCCCTATTATTTCCAGATCTCCCACCAGGAGATCCTACTTTGCAAATGGAGATTTAGATTTTCACACATGATTGACCTATTTTCGGAGGCAAATCCCCTTCTTTTCTCCTCCTCTTCCATATGCCATCATGTATGCCAACCCAGGTGCCCTCCTCTGTGGGTCACCCATGGGTTGCCCCCGGGCAACCTAACTAGTGAAAGGGGTGACCCCTAGGCAGCCCTATTGTGTTTCTAGCCATGGAAAAACTTGAGTTTATAACTTGAGAAAGCTTCATTTTCACCTATTTTTCTTCCTGTTTGCATGGATTTTTGTGCCTAATATAGAGTTATCTATTTCATGCACCCAAACATGCATAATTAGATCTATTTTATCTTTAATTAACAACTCATGCATTCCCATGCATTCCTTCTTCACTTCTTCTTGAGTGATAAGCTTTTACTGGGTAGATCACTCCAATTTTAGCCCAGATCACTCTTGAATCCTCTATGTTAACTCTCCAATCAAATTGAGTTAACTCTCCTTCTTCACCTTTCATCCATTCTTCTAACCTATAAATACCCCCTCCCTCAAGCACAAAGGGATGCAATTTCATTTGTGCACACAACTCTTGCAAGTTATTGTTCTCCACATTCAACATTCTCATGCTCATACATAACATAGGAGCCTTTTGTTTTTTATTCATTGCTTCATCTAGCTTTCATATAAGGCTCATCACGCGTCCATACGTTGCTCATATCAAACCATAGTGCTCAACAAAGCTCTCATTGAGCTATTTTTTTAAAGCTTCGAAAGCTTCTTTTGCTTCCATTGTTGTCTTGTCGCCAAGAGGATTCCCTACTGCTACAAGAGCATACAAGGTTGCAATCACAAGGATTTTTTAGGGTAGTGGAGGCTCATGTGTCTCCAGGTTCCTTTATGCTTTCTTTTAATTTGTAGTAATTAGATCACCAAAATTGCTCTTGGAATCAATAATCTTGTTGCTTTTTCCTTGATAGGATAGATAGATCTTGCATTCTTAGAGTAATTTTCTTTCAAAGTTCATAGATTAATCCATTTAAAATCAATTTCCCTTTTCTTAGATTAATTTATTCCAAATATTCAGAAAACCCTAAAAATATAGTTTAACATTGCATTAGGTAAATTCATTATAGCTTGCATACATTCTTTGATTCCTAGATTAGAAAAAAGCATCTTCAATTCCAAAAACACTTGAAAAGCACAAAAAGAAGTTTTGCATTCATAAAATATAAAAAGAACAAAAACATTAGAGACTTAGAAAATTTGCAAACCCTTGATTCCATCACAAGGTCAACTACAGTCAAACATTGGTTAAAACCCTTGATTCCATCACAAGGTCAACCATAGTCAATGCATAATCAAACCTTAGGTCAAAAAAATCTAAGTCAAACCCTAGGTCAAGTCAAGGTTAGCTCACAATTGCCTATCTCTTGTCTCAGCTCATGAATGTTCCCTGGATTAAGAGGTGAGTGGGTGAGGGCAATCCTCGACGAGATAGAGAAAATCCACCCAAGACCACAATAGGAGCCACTAGTCATCCAACAACAAGAAGCGTTTAGACAACTCTTACTACAACAAGCAGTCATACAAAGGTTTGAAAGACAATGCCAACTTGAATAGGCAATCAACAAAAAACAATAGCTTACCCACACAAAGGTGGAATATCAGAAACCCCAATAGGAGAAGAGTGACTAGTGACCCTATGGGTCATACGGTTATTTTTACAACCATGATCATTGAACAATACATCTACACAAGCGCACAACAACAAAGGCCCCAGGACATGCCGACCCCTCTCTGTGAAGTCCAGCTCTCCAACGAGCCAGACCACACCCATGTCTCACCTCCTCTCGATTGGCTACTTCCACGAGAATGAGAGTGATGTGGCGGTTTGCCCCGTGGCAAGGAGGGAAGGGTCCGTATGCACACCAAAATTTGACTTGAAAGCCCCAGGCAACTGACATCGTGATTTTGAGTGTACATATTTTAGTGAACCCGATGTGAACTACAAATCTTTCTAGTTATGTTGTTTGCATTCCCATTATTTGGATCGCATTATCATTGTCACATATGCCGTTAGCTTCACTACATATTTTAGTGACTTGACGTGAAGAGAAAAATCTTTTGTCTATGTTTGTCATGTTCTAAACGCTTAGATTGTAGGAGTCAAGGATAACACTGAGAGGGGGAGGTGAATCAGTGTTGTGCAAATTTTCAAATCTTTTTACAAACTTTAACTTGCAGAGCACAAGGAAAGAAAGCTATCATTGATTTGTCAAACACATATGCACATAACTGAGAATGAAAAATAAAAACTCATGAGTAAAACATACAACCACAGAGAGAAGATCAATATGAATCAAGACACAAGAATTACACAAGTGGAAAACCCTCCAAGGGTAGAAAAACCACTCCAGAACTGCCTCACTGGCTTAACTGATAAAACATGCCTCACTGGCTACAATATGTATCTAGGAGCACCAACTCCAAATAGAAGCACCCATTTCCAACACTGATATACCTCACTGGTAAACAAATAGGTCTCACTGACCAACAAGCCTCACTGGCTAATACAAGGCCTCACTGGCAAACCAAATCTTCACTTGAAATAATAAACAAGATCAGAGGGACACTTTGTTTCCATTCAATTCAATATTTCATCTCTGCATAATACAAACTCCATTTGTGATTTCTCCATGTGTATGTCTCCAATCCTACATCTGATGCTCAAACAATTCATTCACCTAATTTTAGATTATTTCTGCATATTCAATTCATATTATCTTCTTGCTTGATTCAATTCAATCTATATCATTCAAGAGGATGTCATAGAGAATGTCTTCATTTCTGTATATAGTTCCACACACATCAATGCACCTGGAAAACAATTTTATATAAATTGAAAGTCCTTCCACTTGCAAAGAAAAATCTTTTCATAATCCTCTGTGTCTATTCAATTTCTCAATAACCTCTTCAAATTCTTCTCAAAAAAAATATATGTCTGCATCTGATCAACAATATCTTCCTCTTGCTTTGCAAAATAAAATCAATTTCTTTTACAAATATGATCATTATAAAAAATCTTTCCATTTTCCATCTTTATCTTCTCTAAAATCATCTGTAGAAGTCTTTTCACATTTTTAGTCTTTAATTTTCTCAAATTCCTTTTTCTAAGAATTTCATCAGAAAACATGATCCTTCATCTCTTAAATGATGCTTCATATTCCTACAAAAACACAATATCTGAATGCAACCAAAAAATAATAAAAAAATTAATTCATCTTTGAAAAAAAATCTCCAAGAACCACTTCATATTCTCTCTATTCTTCAAATTATCTGCAAGAGTTCTCTTTGTCTTTTCTCAAAAGATCTTCTCCTTAACAATATTATAGGCAAATAAAAATCTTTTTAAAAACTTCAAAAAATCATTTTGCCTTGTATAAAGACTTCATAAAAAATCTCTGTCAACTTTATCTTCATCTGCAAATTCTTGCAATCAATCTTCAATAAATTATGTCCATAAAAATTGTCTTCAAAATTTTGTATCAAATTTGCCTTCTAAAGGAAAAATCACCTTATTTGTTTCCAAATAGAAATAAATCTTCCATCTCAAAATAGCTCCTTAAAAAACTTAACTTACCCACCTTTTGCTCAAAGCATAATTAGAAATTACTTTTTAATGTCATCAAATTGACATATGAAGGGGTCAACCACTTTAGTGGTTTAAAACGAAGTTTCCCAAACCAAAGACCATTGAATGTGCTTATGAAAAATTTTAAACAAAACCAACAATATTCATTTCCCTCTCGGGCTCAAAACAGTCCATAAACTGCCAAAAACTCATATCAAACTGCAATCAATATAATGCTTTGATGTTCACAAGACCTTCAAATTTGGATGATAGAAGAGGTGGTCAAGTTTTAAAATACATACATTGATTATATCTTTCACACACTTTGTTTATTTGAATAGAACCATTGATTAAGATATGGCGCTCATTCATACATCAAATCACCAATGGGGCTAGTTGTGCTGCAAGGAGAGGACCGGTATACTAACAGATCTAATACCCTCTAGCAGGTCACATTTTAGTGACAGACCTGTGATAACAGGTCAACAGTGAAAGAAATCAAAAAGGTTATCTCTATTGTGACGGGTAGAGAAGATTTGTCAAGGCTTAGAGCTCATTAAGAGCATGTTAGTTCTCATTTAACAAGGTTTTCCAAAGTTTAAAAACTTTATACAAATGACATGAAGAGACCCTACAACAAGATATGAAGACTTATGATGGTTTGGTGCTTTGAAGACTATAGACCAAGATTTAGGGTTTAGAAGCTAAGGAAAACATTGAATCAATTATGAATAGACAGCATTATGTCATGAACCATTGTCCATTTGATCATCATGTGTTAAAACAACTTTGTAACTTGTCCATCCCTGATGTCATTGCAATGTCACTGATGAACTAAGTAGAGAATGCCACTTCCATTGCATGAACCAAAAATGATATGCCATTTCCACTCATGAAACATGACATTGTGAAGACCAACTTTGTAAACCAAGTAAACCATGAATCAAGATCACATCTCATATCTTGTCTTGAGCACAACCTGACAACCTTGTCTCGAGCACAACCACCCTCAAATGAACTGATCTCTCTACTAGTAATGTTGCATCATGACTTGAATGAGTTATTCTTCATGACCTCTTATGAAACATCAAATGAACTCCATAATGAAGACATTAATTCAAACACAACCCACTATCACTGAACTCAGCACATCTGATCTTGACAACCTGTTCTAACCTTATTAGGCATGATGCATACTACAACATGATAACAAGATAAACACAAACACTTTACCATACTGAACTGTGATATAACAATAGAAAGAACACACAAGATGATGTCTCCTGCTCCTGTCAACAACAATGGCAACTGAACATACTTTTGACATCAATGACAACTTGTCACCATCAATCTCCCCCTTTGTCATTGATGGCAAAAACACCTGATGTAATTTTTCTTTCTCCCCCTTTTTTGACATCGGATGACAAAGATTATTATCTCCCCCTGAGAAAATAACTCCACTGAAATATGTTAAAGCTTGATCATCACAAACATATTGCATTATGAGGGCTTTGAAGACATAAACTCATGTTACCTTGTTATCTTCAAAAAAAATTAGAACCACTTACCAAACTCTTTGATACCACTTGTCTTTCAAAGTATTGAAGGCACTGAATGCAGTTTTTGCTAAACTTATCCTTAACATCAACATTTCAAAACTTGAGAGCAAAAAGATACCATGAAACTTACATCTGATGAAAATACCACTTCTAATTACAATACCACTATGAAGATGAAGACTGACACACTCCTGATGACATTACATGTGATTGAAAGACAAACTTTCAAAACAAACAATTCTTCAACACTTTTTGACCCAAATGCCAAATCTTCAAAGAATCTATTTGCTTTCCCTATGATAAAGTTCACAAACAAATCACTACTCATAAATACCATTGGTGAACACTGACAAGAATAAACAACATAACTCAACTCAACTCAGCACTGATCCACTTCCTAAATTAGTCTTGAAGCAACATATTAACCTGAAGTATACCATCCAATTACTGACATCCAACCTTCCATGCTAAGAAAAATCATGGCACCACCAGACACCTTTTGACATCACCATCAACATTTTGCAAAGAAAACATAAACACACCAGTACTCTTTGATGAACAATTTGTGCATTTGAACTCTTGAAACACCTTTTCAACATAATGAGCCAAAGAACATCTGAAACACTGTCACATACTAAACATCAACAATGTTAGAAACATCATTATCAACTATTTCAAAGCATGGAAAGAATGATAAACATGACAAGATAATCATTCAAATGATCTCCTTCCTGAAACTTCTTGGTGATGTAGAGGTAAGGTAGAGATTATAGAAGTTCACTCAATGAACTTAAGTCACTCAACTTCCTACAAAACGTTTCCAAAAGTGTTTGTGTTTACAAAGCCTACACAAGGCTATTCTTGAGATTTATCTAGCCTAGGACCACTATCTATTGTCCTCCTCACAGGCTGTCCAACTCTCACCTTGGAGAGTTACTGCTCAATCCCACCTTTCTACACAATCCACCTTTGTTGGACTCACAACTTCCTACCCACACCTCTACCAACATGGACAACAACATAAATCAACATACACTGACTTATGACATTCATGAAACAAGGTCATTGACCAAAAAAACTCTTATTCCACTCCTAATACAACAGTGGACAACAAGTCTCTATATGACTGTCTTTTGACAGTGTCAAGAAAGCTTCTACCATGTAGCCTTTATGAACACAACTAGTATTGACTTCCCTATCCACAATAATCTTCATATCAACCACCACATGTATCTACTAAGGACAGTACCAACAAGAGTTTTCTAACAAAATGGATATAATCTATATAGGACTATTTACCAAGTGACTGTCTTGCAACAGAGTCAAAAAGAAGACCATTCTCTTGTAGCATAAACAATGATTAAACCTTCAACAACCTCCCAAAGGCTTCAAATGACCATAAATGCCTAATGCTTAACAAATACCCCATGTGAAAAGAAACCATTTTCCCACATGCAGACCCACATTATACAGTACAGGACAGGAGACAGCAAATAACTAAGTGACTGTCCTATGACAGTGTCAATGAAGGCTACTTTGTATTTCTTAAGGTTGATCCTCATAAAACCAAACTCTTTGACCTTCCAAAGATTATGCAGACCTATTGCCCATCAAACCATCCAAGTTGGATTCCTCACCTGCAGCAAACATACAGGGCCGTACTCTGTCAGCATGGATTAGTAAGTAGACTATTTTTCATAACAGCAAACTATTTTTCTTCTAGAAATCATTCTAGTTTGAGGGTAAGAGAAAGATATGTTTCAAAGACCCTTTGTCTGCATTAGTAGGGCTCCTGTGTAGATCTGCCTTCCCCCTAAAAACACAAAGATCAACACCATTTAATCAAGCCTATGACTGTTTTCTTGCCCTCTTGTTGTCTTATGCCTTTTCTTGACTAACTAGTCACTATTTTGACTAGATAGCAGCACACCAGTCACCATGGAGGAAGGAGAATAACCAGACAAACCTAAAAAACATGAAAACTACTCTAATTTCCTCCATCTCATTGAAAGATGACTATTCATCTTCAGAGGACAGAGGAAAAATGCTCCATTCTATCTCAAAACCCTAGATAAGGAGGGTTTAAACCAGTTTTTGCAAAATGGGATGAAACAAACACCAAAAAATGTTTCAAAAACTCAGACCACGTGCAAATGAGAGCTATTTCAAAGAACTAAAACATTTTCCAAACCTTCTTCCCTTGGCAGTCCGTACCAGGCCGTACAGAATGGTTAACTTCACTAAAAAGGCAAAAAACACAGTTTTCTCTTAATAAACTCCTTCCTTCATTTCATTTTTGGCATGTTTTACAAAACAACAATTTAAAGGAAACTTTCCCGAACATTTCCACTTCTCAATAGGCCATACAACTACCCAAGAAAGGAGTGAACCCTTGGAGCTAGCCTTTAAAAAAAAAAAACATTAAGTTTCAAAAAGAAACCTTCCTATAAAGTAGGTCTTATTAACATTCTAATAGACTAGTCACTCTTAATGACTAAGTCTTTATTTCAACACAACAAAATGGCTTTCAAAGCCTTATAGGTAAACAAATAACATGAAAATCAACTAGGAAAAACAACACAATGATTAAACTGTGGAGCTCCTGCACCGTACTCCCCCTGTAGGAAGAACTCAAGTCCCTTGAGTTGCCAACTATTGAAGTGTTATGCCATGCTTCAAGATATCTGCTTCAATCATCCAAGTGGCCTCTAAATCAGGAAGATCCTTCCATTTCACCAAGTAGTCCTTATAGACACCTCTCCGAGTCTTCTTGATAACTTTGGAATCCAAAATGCACTCCAACTGTAAAGATTTGCTTGGAGGCAAATCCTTGATCCAATTAGCATTGTCAGCCACCACATCTGATCCACTTTCATTAGGTAATGGAGGTCTGAAAGGAAAAAGATCACAAACATTAAAAATTGGAGAGATACCAAGGCAATCTGGTAGCTCAATTTTATATGCATTTGGACCGAATTTGTGCACTATTCTGCATGGCCCAATCTTCTTCATCAGGAGTTTAGTTGGCTGACCCTTTGGCAACCTCTCTTTCCTCAGATATGCCATAACTAAGTCACCAACTTTGAACTGTACTTCTCTTTTCTTCAAATCTGCCTTTTCTTTGTACTTTGTGACTGATTTTTCTAGTTGTAACTTGACTTGATCATGAACTATTTTCATGGAGGTAGCAAACTCTTCACCAAGTGCACTCCTTCTATCCCAACCTTGGAGATCCTTCAACTCAAGTGGCCCTCTTGGATGAAAGCCATAAACTATCTCAAAAGGACTTTTACTAGTGCTCCTATTCCTTGAATCATTGTAGGCATATTCAGCCTGACTGATAACCAAGTCCCATGCCAAACCATGCTGCTTTGTAAGGCACCTTAGAAGGTTTCCAAGTGACCTATTAACCACCTCAGTCTGACCACCAGTTTGTGGATGGTAGACTAATGAAAAGGACAACTGTGTGCCCAGCTTCTTCCACAAGGTCCTCCAGAAGTGACCTACAAACTTAGAATCTCTGTCAGTTACAATAGATAATGGTAAACCATGCATCCTTACTACCTCTCTGAAAAATAGACCTGCAACATGAGATGCACATTTGTGCACTTACATGGCACAAAATGAGCCATCTTGCTGAACCTATCAGCAATGACAAACACACTATCCACCCCTCTGGCTGTCCTGGGTAACCCAACCACAAAATCCATGCTATTACTTTCCCAAGGTCTGTTGGGGATGTGAAGGGGCTGGTATAGGCCTACATTTGAAGACACACCTTTGGCTCTTTGACAGATTGCACAACTAGCTACATATTTTCTCACATCTGATTGTACCTTTGGCAAAAAATAGAACCTTATAACTTGTTCTAGTGTCTTGTCTAAGCCAAAATGTCCTCCTAAAGAACCATTATGCTTCTCCTTGATGATGTTGTCCCACATAGAGCACTTAGGGACACACAGCAAATTGCCCTTAAATAAGAGGCCTTCCTGCAAAACAAAATCTGCATACTCTCCATGGAATGTGTTAGCCAAGTTCACACAAACATCATAAGCCTCTTTGAAATTAGAATCTTCTTTATACATCTCCTTTAAACAGTCAATACCCATGCTTTCTAACTGAATTTCATGAATAAGAAGCAACCTCCTACTCAATGCATCAGCCACCTTATTAGAGACACCTCTTTTGTGCTTAATTGTGAAGGTATAAACTTGTAGCTGTTCCATCCATTTAACATGTCTATGGTTCAATTTTTCTTGACTATTAAGAAATCTTAAAGCATGATTGTCAGTAAACACAATAAATTCTTTGGGTAGAAAATAATGTCTCCATTTCTTAAGAGCTTGCACCATTGCATAGAGTTCTAATTCATAGGTAGAATACCTTTGCTTGGCTTCATTCAACTTTTCTGAAAAGAATGCCACTGGATGTCCTTCTTGGCTGAGAACAGCACCAATAGCTTGTTGACTTGCATCACACTCAACAACAAATACCTTATCAAAATCAGGGAGTACTAAGGTAGGTAACTCAGCCACCTTTGTTTTCAACAACTCAAAACTATCATCAGCTTCCTTTGTCCACTGGAATCTACATTTGACTCCACCCTTGATGGTGTTGAGGATGGGAGCACTAATGCAACTGAAACCTCTGATAAACTTCCTATAGAAAGTCACCAATCCATGGAAACTTCTCACATCTCCCACTATTTTTGGGGTAGGCCAACTGAGAATAGCCTCAACCTTAGAGGGATCCATCTTCAAATAGCCATTAGAAATGACAAATCCCAGGTATACAAGTTTAGTTTTCATGAACTCACATTTGTCTAAGTTGATCATCAACTTGTGCTCATGCAGCTTCTCCAACACCTGACCAACATGTTTCACATGGTCTTCTCTTGTCATGCTGAAGATTAGTATGTCATCAAGATAAACAATAACAAATTTACCAATGAATTCAACTAATACCTCATTCATCAGGTGCATAAATGTACTTGGTGCATTGCTAAGACCAAATGGCATAACAAGCCATTCATAAAGACCTTTATTAGTCTTGAAAGTAGTCTTCCATTCATCTCCCTATCTGATCCGGATTTGATGATATCTAGATTTCAAATCAATCTTTGAGTAATAGCATGATCCTCCTAGGTAATCCAAGAGATCTTCAATCCTTGGCACTAGAAATCTGTATCTTATGATGATCTTGTTTATGGCCCTAGAATCTATGCATAGCCTCCACTTTCCATCCTTCTTAGGAGCAAGTACACTTGGAACTGCACAGGGACTTAGACTCTTCCTAATCAGCCCTTTCTCTAGGAGATCTTGAATTTGCCTTGCCACCTCTTCATTTTGCTAAGGTTTCAGTTTATATGCAGCCTTGTTAGGCAATGTAGCACCAAGTATTAAGTCAATTTGATGACTAATATCCCGCATGGGTGGTAAGGAGTTGGAAATTTCCTCTACCTCAAGGTCTTGATACTTATCCAGAAGTTGTTGTACTTCCAATGGAATCTCCTTCTATTTTTTATCTTGCTAATCTGATCCACTCTTGGGCTTCATGACCAAGGCATATCCCTGATTGTCATTCTCCTTCAAGATGTTTAGGAACTCATTTCCATTCACCAACATGACACTGCTGTTATTTTCCTTTCCACTTGGCTGCTCCAACAAAGGATCCATTTTGAATGGCCTTCCATTCTTGGTGATGACATAAGTGTTCTTCTCACCATCATGCTAAGCTTTAACATCATATTGCCATGGACGGCCAAGAAGCAGGTGACATGCATCCATAGGGATGATTTCACATAGCACTTTGTCCTTGTAGTCACCAATTGCAAATTCAACCCAAGCTTGTTCCTCCACCATGAAACTTTGGTTCTTGTTCAACCAAGAAATCTTGTGAGGACTGATATGAGGTAGCCTCTTCAACTTACACTTCTCAACCATCTCAGTGGATACCACATTCTCAGTAGATCCTGAATCTACTATGATTTTACAGAGTTTCCCATAGGCTAGGCCTTGGGTTCTGAAAAGATTCTTTCTCTGAGGGGGCTCTTGCTTCAATGGCATCTTCAACATAGACCTTTTTATCATCATACTCTCTCCATCTAAAACAAGTGCAGCACTTCCCATTGGTGAATTCACACTTTCACAGTCATCATATTTCACTAACTGATTTCTCTTCCCACTGTCATGAGAGCTGCTGGCTTTCCCTGGGCATTTGTTCATTATATGGCCAACTTGGTTGCAGCCATAACATCTTCCAGTGAAGACTCCTGGTCCTCTACCTCCTCCACCATTTTTGCCTCTACCATTATGACTTCTACCACCTCTAAAACCTCCTCTATACTCTGTTGTTGATTGTGTTTCTTGCTGACTATTATTTTTAGTTTTGTTGAACTATCCACGGCCAAAATTGCCTCTTCCTCTTTGGTTTCTGCCACCTCTGCCTCTAGCACTTTGTTCACCCTTCCTTCTCATCTTTTCCTCTGCTCTAGAGGCCAATAAGAAACATTCATCCACTGTCTTTGGTAACACCAAACTTATCTCATCTTGCAGATTGTATTTCAGCCCATTCAGGTATCTAGCCACCATCCCTTTTTCATCTTCATTATGATTGGCCCTCATACTGAGTCTATGAAATTATTCTGTGTAGGCAGCCACATCCATGTCTTTTTCTCTCAAATTCTGAAATCTCCTTATGATTTGAATCTCATAGTCAGGTGGCATGAACTTGCTTCTAATCATAGCTACCATTCTGCTCCATTTAGTGATGGGACTCTTCCCAATCTTCTCCCTCTCACTCTACATATAGTTCCACCATACAAGTGCAGAACCTCTTAGCCTTGTCTTGGCAAACTTGACCTTTTTGTTGTTATTGAACTCCTTGTAATCAAAGAAGTTGCACATAGCTTCTATCCAGTCGGTGAGAACATCTCCATCCAACTTCCCATGGAAGGTAGGCACCTCCATCTTGGGATCACCACTGTCTCCATGAGCACCCTTAAGTGCATTCAAGAAGGCTTTCTGATTTGCAGACATATCCTGCTCCAGAGGATCCTCTTCTACCTCTATTTCTTCATTTGTGTCTGAAGAACTTCCCTCTTCTTTGGTCTTGCCCTTAGACTTCTTCTCTTCCTGCAATTTTGCTTCTTGCAATCTTGCTTCTTGCAGTCTTGCTTCAACCATCTCTTCCACCAACTTCTTGATGGCATCTTGACTCATTGTCTTGGGAGGCATTGTACTAGCCTCTATTTCAATTTCTTCTTCTGACATACACTTGCTTCCAATCAAAATATTGGCTCTGATACCAATATGATGCAGAGGTAAGGTAGAGATTATAGAAGCTCACTCAATGAACTTAAGTCACTCAACTTCCTACAAAAGGTTTCCAAAAGTGTTTGTGTTTACAAAGCCTACACAAGGCTATTCCTAAGATTTATCTAGCCTAGGACCACTATCTATTGTCCTCCTCACAGGCTGTCCAACTCTCACCTTGGAGAGTTACTGCTCAATCCCACCTTTCTACACAATCCACCTTTGTTGGACTCACAACTTCCTACCCACACCTCTACCAACATGCACAACAACATAAATCAACATACACTAACTTATGACATGCATGAAACAAGGTCACTGACCAAAAAAACTCTCATTCCACTCATAATACAATAGTGGACAGCAAGTCTCTGTATGACTATCTTTTGATAGTGTCAAGAAGCTTGTAGCCTTTATGAACACAACGAGTATTGACTTACCTATCCACAATAATCTTCATATCAACCACCACATGTATCTACTAAGGATAGTACCAACAAGAGTTTTCTAACAAAATGGCTATAATCTATATAGGACTGTTTACCAAGTGACTGTCTTGTAGCAGAGTCAAAAAGAAGACCATTCTCTTGTAGCATAAACAATGATTAAACCTTCAACAACCTCCCAAAGGCTTCAAATGACCATCAATGCCTAATGCTTAACAAATACCCCATGTGAAAAGAAACCATTTTCCCACATGCAGAACCACATTGTACAGTACAGGACAGGAGACAACAAATAACTAAGTGATTGTCCTATGACAGTGTCAATGAATGCTACTTTGTATTTCTTAAGGTTGATCCTAATAAAACCAAACTATCTAACCTTCCAAAGATTATGTAGACCTATTACCCATCAAACCATCCAAGTTAGATTCCTCACATGCAGCAAACGTATAGGGCCGTACTATGTCAGCATGGATTAGTAAGTAGATTGTTTTTCATAACAGCAAACTATTTTTCTTCTAGAAATCATTCTAGTTTGAGGGTAAGAGAAAGATATGTTTCAAAGACCCTTTGTCTAGATCAGTAGAGCTCTTGTGTAGATCTACCTTTCTCCTAAAAACACAAAGATCAACACCATTTAATCAAGCCTATGACTATTTTCTTGCCCTCTTGCTGTCTTATGCCTTTTCTTGACTAACTAGTCACTGTTTTGACTAGATAGCAGCACACCAATCACCATGGAGGAAGGAGAATAACCAGACAAACCTCAAAAACATGAAAACTACTCTAATTTCCTCCATCTCATCAAAATATGACTGTTCATCTTCAAAGGACAGAGGAAAAATGCTCCATTCTATCTCAAAACCCTAGATAAGGAGGGTTTAAACCAGTTTTTGTAAAATGGGATGAAACAAACACAAAAAAATGTTTCAAGAACTCAGACCACATGCAAATGAGAGCTATTTCAAAGAACTAAAATATTTTCCAAACCTTCTTCCCTTGGCAGTCCATACCAGGCCATACAAAATGGTTGTCTTCACTAAAAAGACAAAAAACACAATTTTTTCCTAATAAACTCCTTCCTTCATTTCATTTTTGGCATGTTTTACAAAACAACAATTTAAAGGAAACTTTCCCAAACGTTTCCACTTCTCAACAGGCCATACAATTGCCCAAGAAAGGCAATGAACCGTTGGAGCTAGCCTTTTTCAAAAAAAACATTAAGTTTCAAAAAGAAACCTTCCTATAATATAGGTCTTATTAACATTCTAATAGACTAGTCACTCTAAATGACTAAGTCTTTATTTCAACACAACAAAATGGCTTTCAAAGCCTTAGAGGTAAACAAATAACATGAAAATCAACTAGGAAAAACAACACAATGATTAAACTGTGGAGCTCCTGCACCATCAATGCCTATGATTGTTTTCTTGCCCTCTTGCTGTCTTATGCCTTTTCTTGACTAACTAGTCACTGTTTTGACTAGATAGCAGCACACAAATCACCATGGAGGAAGGAGAATAACTAGACAAACCTCAAAAACATGAAAACTACTCTAATTTCCTCCATCTCATCGAAAGATGACTGTTTATCTTCAGAGGACAAAGGAAAAATGCTCCATTCTATCTCAAAACCCTAGATAAGGAGGGTTTAAACAAGTTTTTGCAAAATGGGATGAAACAAGCACCAAAAAATGTTTCAAGAACTTAGACCACATTCAAATGAGAGATATTTCAAAGAACTAATGCTTAACAAAGGCTTCAAATGACCATCAATGCCTAATGCTTAACGAATACCCCATGTGAAAAGAAACCATTTTCCCACATGTAGACCAACATTGTACGGTACAGGATAGGAGACAACAAATAACTAAGTGACTGTCCTATGACAGTGTCAATGAAGGCTACTTTGTATTTCTTAAGGTTGATCCTCATAAAACCAAACTCTCTGACCTTCCAAAGATTATACAGACCTATTACCCATCAAACCATCCAAGTTGGATTCCTCACCTGCAGCAAACGTATAGGGCCATACTCTGTCAGCATGGATTAGTAAGTAGACTATTTTTCATAATAGCAAACTATTTTTCTTCTAGAAATCATTCTAGTTTGAGGGTAAAAGAAAGATGTTTCAAAGACCCTTTGTCTGGATCAGTAGGGCTCCTGTGTAGATCTGCCTTCCTCCTAAAAACACAAAGATCAACACCATTTAATCAAGCCTATAACTATTTTCTTGCCCTCTTATTGTCTTATGCCTTTTCTTGACTAACTAGTCATTGTTTTGACTAGATAGCAACACACCAATCACCATGGAGGAAGGAGAATAACCAGACAAACCTCAAAAACATGAAAACTACTCTAATTTCCTCCATCTCATCGAAAGATGACTGTTCACCTTTAGAGGACAAAGGAAAAATGCTCCATTCTATCTCAAAACCCTAGATAAGGAGGGTTTAAACCAGTTTTTGCAAAATGGGATGAAACAAGCACCAAAAAATGTTTCAAGAACTCAGACCACATGCAAATGAGAGCTATTTCAAAGAACTAAAACATTTTCCAAACCTTCTTCCCTTGGCAGTCCGTACCAGGCTATACAGAATGGTTGTCTTCACTAAAAAGGCAAAAAACACAGTTTTCTCTTAATAAACTCCTTCCTTCATTTCATTTTTGGCATGTTTTACAAAACAACAATTTAAAGGAAACTTTCCCAAACGTTTCCACTTCTCAACAGGCCATACAACTACCCAAGAAAGGCAGTGAATCGTTGGAGCTAGCCTTTTTCAAAAAAAACATTAAGTTTCAAAAAGAAACCTTCCTATAAAATAGGTCTTATTAACATTCTAATAGACTAGTCACTCTAAATGACTAAGTCTTTATTTCAACACAACAAAATGGCTTTCAAAGCCTTAGAGGTAAACAAATAACATGAAAATCAACTAGGAAAAACAACACAATGATTAAACTGTGGAGCTCCTGCACCATCAATGCCTATGATTGTTTTCTTGCCCTCCTGCTGTCTTATGCCTTTTCTTGACTAACTAGTCACTATTTTGACTAGATAGCAGCACACAAATCACCATGGAGGAAGGAGAATAACCAGACAAACCTCAAAAAAATGAAAACTACTCTAGTTTCCTCCATCTCATCGAAAGATGACTATTCATCTTTAGAGGACAAAGGAAAAATGCTCCATTCTATCTCAAAACCCCAGATAAGGAGGGTTTAAACCAGTTTTTGCAAAATGGGATGAAACAAGCACCAAAAAATGTTTCAAGAACTCAGACCATGTGCAAATGAGAGCTATTTCAAAGAACTAATCCTTAACAAAGGCTTCAAATGACCATCAATGCCTAATGCTTAACAAATACCCCATGTGAAAAGAAACCATTTTCCCACATGCAGACCCACATTGTATGGTACAGGACAGGAGACAGCAAATAACTAAGTGACTGTCCTATGATAGTGTCAATGAAGGCTACTTTGTATTTCTTAAGGTTGATCCTCATCAAACCAAACTCTCTGACCTTCCAAAGATTATGCAGACCTATTACCCATCAAACCATCCAAGTTGGATTCCTCACCTGCAGCAAACATACAGGGCCGTACTCTATCAGCATGGATTAGTAAGTAGAGTGTTTTTCATAACAACAAACTGTTTTTCTTCTAGAAATCATTCTAGTTTGAGGGTAAGAGAAAGATATGTTTCAAAGACTCTTTGTCTGGATCAGTAGGGCTCCTGTGTAGATCTGTCTTCCTCCTAAAAACACAAAGATCAACAGCATTTAATCAAGCCTATGACTGTTTTCTTGCCCTCTTGCTGTCTTATGCCTTTTCTTGACTAACTAGTCACTGTTTTGACTAGATAGCAGCACACCAATCACCATGGAAGAAGGAGAATAACCATACAAACCTCAAAAACATGAAAACTACTCTAATTTCCTCCATCTCATCGAAAGATGATTGTTCATCTTTAGAGGATAGAGGAAAAATGCACCATTCTATCTCAAAACCCCAGATAAGGAGGGTTTAAACAGTTTTTGCAAAATGGGATGAAACAAGCACCAAAAAAAGTTTCAAGAACTCAGACCATGTGCAAATGAGACCTATTTCAAAGAACTAAAACATTTTCCAAACTTTCTTCCCTTGGCAGTCCGTACCAGGCCGTACAGAATGGTTGTCTTCGTAAAAAGGCAAAAAACATAGTTTTCTCTTAATAAACTCCTTCCTTCATTTCATTTTTGGCATGTTTTACAAAACAACAATTTAAAGGAAACTTTCCCAAATGTTTCCACTTCTCAACAGGCCGTACAACTACCCAAGAAAGGCAGTGAACCGTTGGAGCTAGCCTTTTACAAAAAAGCCATTAAGTTTTGAAAAGAAACCTTCCTATAAAATAGGTCTTATTAACATTCTAATAGACTAGTCACTCTAAATGACTAAGTCTTTATTTCAACACAACAATGTAGGAAGGTGACACCTTGCATGTCTTATTAGGTGAGTGGTTGCGAGGTGTCACCTTCCTACATGTGAGCATCCATTAGATATCTTGGGAAGATACTTTGCTATCTTTAGTCCGATAGATGGTTGCTCCGCATTGGTCGGTGTTGCCACCTCCTCCCTCTTCCTAATCTATATAAGCATGCTACCTGGCTTGTATTTGACATCTTTTGCTTTTGCATCCTCTTAATGCTATTTTGCTTCTAGCATTTGCATTACTCTCTTGGAGACTAACTCTATGTTGCTATTTTGATTTCGTATCATTTGCATTCATAGTTTAGATATCTATTCTTTACACTAGTTTTCTGGGTTAATAATCTTTTCAGATTCTAATATGGTATCAGAGCTATTCTATGTGCAAGAGTAGATTTTAGTTTCCATATTTGAGAGATTCGAGGGGGCGCGGGGGGGGGGGGTGGTAATAATTCTTATTACAGGTTTTCAAAAAATCCAGTATGCTCTTCTCTTGCATCTTCGGATGATCTTGAGAATCAGAAAAGTTTGACGGAAACTTTTTTAATCTCTAGGGTTGCACATGTGTTTTATGAAATCTGGGTGATTGCAGCAATTTTTGGTTATACTGACAGCATTTCTAGTTGTTCCAACGCATCCAGGAGGCTTGAGAAAGTCAGATTTGGCTTTCGTTTCACTGAAATCAGAGATCGTCATACACAGTTGCGGAACCGGGGTTTCGAGCTCAAATCTGATAACCAGCTTGCATATTTGGTCTTTTGAATCAATATTGTAGGTTCCAACATCTGATTTAGCCTTTGCATATCATTTTTTGGTTGCTAGGGTCATTTTTTGTAGCTAAAGGCGTTCTGTTTACACTAGAGCAACATTATCTGTGTATTTGCAAGAAAAACACCTTCTGGGTTTTGTTCGCAGCACAAAAAAACCATCTGGGTATCTTTTCATTTTTGCATGCAGTCTATATGTTTTGCAAAAACACGCTCAGAAAGCTACAACAGGACCCCTCTCCATTGGCAGCTACAGTTTTGAAGACAATTTTCAAATGCTCCGTTCTTGCTCATACAGACTCCTTTTCCCTCAATTTTTTTTTTGATTTTAGCTATTTTTTCATGATCTATGCACTAGTGCAGTCATTTTTTGATTTTGATGCCAAAAATTTTTAAAAATTGCAGATTCTCAGTCGTGACATTACACAGTTCTCATTTTGAGAACTTTGAAGGATCATAACTTTCATATACGACCTCGTATCGAGGCGATTCTTTTTTTTGAAAGTGCATGATTTTTTGAGTAGATCGCAGTGGTGCTGTTTATTTCTCTGAGTATTGTGCCAAAGTTGTATTTTTAACATATGCTCTTCATGAGGGTTTTGTAATGCATTGAAATCAAGACCACTTAGTATTTCTTACTAGTGGTAGTTGTAAACGCACTAATATAAAGTGCCAAATCATATTTTCTTGGGGGGGTTCTTTGATTGAGTGAAAAGGGGGGGTTGTCTTGGTTGGGTTCTCTTCTTTTCAGCACTTCTTCTCTGCATTTCTTCATCATGGATCAAACAAATTTGCCCATCCTAACTCCATACAATGACTTTGAGTGGAAATCACGCATGACAATTCACTGAAGGAAAGCTGGATTAAATAGGATAACTATGGGACTTGAAACTGAACCTGCTAAAGATGAAGATAAGCCTAAGTGGTTTAACAAATGTGATGAGGCGTATGGAACATTGTGTTTGTCTGTTTCTCCTGATTTGCTCTTTCACATTGAGTCTTTGAATACACCAAATGAAATCTGGACAAAGCTAGAAACACTATTTGGCACACAAGATTCAATGAGGGGTCATATGTTGGAAAATGAACTAATTAGTTTAAGTCCAGGCAATTTCAACACAATCCAAGATTTCTTCACCAAATTGAAATCACTAAGGCTGCAGTTAAAACAATGTGGAATTGAAAAGAAAGATGGACAACTGATTCTTAGTATTCTCTCTAAGCTAAGTTCAGAATATTCTGTGTTTGTTTCTACTTTCTATGCTACTAAGGGTGCACTTGGTACTCAATTCACCATCTCACTCGGGAACAGGACAAGCTAATCCAAATGGGCACTCTTAAGTCCTCTAAGTCACATGCCTTGGCTGCCAACCAAGGCACAAAAGAACAGAAAGGACAAAGTAGTAACAACAATAGTAAGGATAAGAAACAAAAGAATAGCAAGGAGAAGAAGGATCAAATAATGGTTGCTTCAAAAGCAACTAATGAGACACAATATTCCAAGGGCGACAAGCCTAAGAAAGAGAGGGTCCAATGTGCCTATTGTAAAAGACCCGGTCATGATGAACATAAATGTCTGAAGAAACAAATTGATCACTTGACACACATTCTTGAGAAGAATAATATCAGTGTTCCTAAGTCTGTCAAACAGAGTTCTAATGAGGGGTCTAATAAGACAAAAGAAAACAACAAGGGGAAAGGAAAGGGCAAGGCCCTTGTTGTAGTTGCTTCTTCACCATCCACTTGGGTTCTTGATTCGAGTGCTTCGCACCACATGGCTTCATCTAAGGAAGAACTTGCATCCTTGGAGCCATGTACTATGCCTTCTATTTTGATGGGTGATAACACTCCTGTTGAGGTGTGTGGGAGAGGGTTTGTTGATGTGGGGGATGGCACATTCCATGATGTTCTTTGTGTGCCCTCATTATCAACTAATCTCCTATCAGTATACCAGATCACTCACACAGGTTCAGGCAAGCAGGTTGAGTTCACTCCTGATTCAGTGGAGATTCGTGAGTTGCACAGTGGTTCTACAGTTACAGTTGGGAGAGCAGATCATCAGTCACGGCTCTATCTATTTTCTCACTTTGTTCCTGATCCTCCTTCGACTATTTTGCTCACTCATTCTAATGATGAGAGTAGATTATGGCATGAGCAGTTTGGCCATCTTAACTTCCGCTACTTGCAGCAGCTCAACTAGCAGAGCATGGTCACAGGGTTGCCTTCAGTTCAGTTTTTAGGTGGTGTTTTCCAAGGTTGCATTCTTGGTAAGCATCCTAAGGAAAAGTTTGATAAAGGTAAGGCATGGAGAGCTTCACAGATACTAGAGTTAGTTCACAGTGATTTGGCTGGTCCATTTCAGCATCCTTCTTTCAGCAGGGCTAGATATGTCCTCACATTCATTGATGACTTTTCTTGAAATACTTGGGTGTACTTTGTCAAATAGAAGTTAGAGGTATTTGATCATTTTCAAGACTTCAAATCTTTTGTAGAGAAGCAATCTGGGAAAGCCATCAAAGTTTTGCGCACTGACAATGGTGGTATGTCAACCATCGGTTTGAGAGGTTTTGCACTACATAGGGGATTGATTTGCAGCATTTAGTTCCATACAATCCTTAGCAGAACGGTGTTGTAGAATGGAAGAATAGGTCCTTGAAGGAAATGACGAACTACATGATTCACTCCAGATTTCTTGCACCACAGTATTGGGCAGAGGCCATTAACTGTGCTTGTTATATCTAGAACTGTGTTCCTCACCGAGCCTTGAAGGGAGTCACTCCTTTTGAAGCTTGGAGCAGTCGGAAACCATCAGTTAAGCACTTTTGAGTTTTTGGTTCTCCTGCATGGGCCCACATTCCTATAGAGAAACGCAAGGCCTTAGATCCACAGAGTAGACCTTGCATATTTGTAGGTTATCCTGATGGTGTGAAGGGTTATCGGTTGCTCCACCCTACTAAACATGAGTTGTTCATTGAGAGGAGTGTTCAGTTTGAGGAGGGCTCTTCGAGCTCACTTTCTATCACTTCTCCAACTCCTTCTACTTTGACATTGGAGTCACTTGGGATACATGACAGATCTTCTGATGAGTCAGATTCACCTGAGCAGTCTTCTACCTCCACTTCCGATGTAGAGAGTGATTCAGAGGACTCACCTCCTTCCTCTCCTAGTCATCATTCAGAGGTTGATGATTCTCCTCCAGATTCTCCATCTTCTGGTCCACTTTGGGCTAGACAAACCTTACAGTCTGTAGGTGATTGGGTTGGGGATCCATCAGACACCAGGCGAACTCGTTCACAGTTCCAGGATGCTCCACATGTCTTCATTACTACTGCCTCAGATCCACAATCTTTTCATGAGGCTTCTGGTATTCCTGAGTGGGATACAGCTATGCAGGAGGAGTATAGTTCCTTGATGAGGAACCACACTTGGGATCTTGTCCCTCTTCCTAAGGGAAGAAAACTTGTTCGATGTAAGTGGATCTATCAGACAAAATTTACAGCAGATGGGTCAGTTGACAAGTATAAGGCTCGCTTGGTTGCAAAAGGATTCTCCCAGGTTCCTGGGATTGACTACTCTGAGACTTTTGCGCCAGTTGCCCGAATGAATTCCATCTGACTTGTTCTTGCCATTGCTGTAGCTAATCGTTTGGAAGTACACCAGATGGATGTGAAGAGTGCTTTTCTTCACAGTGACCTTTAGGAGGAGATATACATGGAGCAGCCACAGGGGTTCCTTCAGGATTCTTCACTTGTGTGTCATCTTCAGAAGTCTCTCTATGACCTCAAACAGGCTCCTCGGGCTTGGTATGCTAAGATGGACTCCTTCCTTCTATCAGTTGGGTTCACTCAGTGCCATTCTGATCCCAATGTCTACATTCTGCAGCAGGCTGATTCACTCCTATTTTTGGTTTTGTATGTTGATGACTTACTGATCACAGGAGTTCTTCATCCACCATTGGGGCTGTCAAAACTGCCCTTCATGATAGGTTTTTGATGACTGACTTGGGCTTGTTGCATTACTTTCTCAGGATTGAGATCTACCAGTCTGCTTCCGGGATCACCATCAACCAGTCCAAGTATGCTCTAGATTTTCTCTCGAGGTTTCATATGGCTGACTGTAAGCCTGCTCTGACTCCCTTTCTTTCTAGAGTCAAACTTGAGGCTCAGTGTTCTCCACTTGTTGATGGCACTTTGTACCAACAGCTTGTTGGTAGTCTCATTTATCTAACTCATACGAGACCTGACATTTCATATGCTGTAGGCATGGTCTCTCGATTTATGCAGGAGCCCCATGAGCTGCACTGGAAAGCAGCCAAGCGGATCCTTCACTACATTCAGGGTTCTCACAGTTTTGGAATTCACTACACAGCGGGTATTGAGCTTGACTTGATGGGCTACACAGATTCAGATTAGGCGGGCGATTCTCAGGATCACAAGTCTACTTCAGGTTACATCTTCTCACTTGGTTCAGGTCCTGCTTGTTGGTCGAGCAAGAAGCAATCTACTATTGCTTTATCTTCTACTGAGGCTGAGTATCGAGGGGCTATGAATGCCGCTACTGAGGCCATTTGGCTTCAGACTCTTCTCACTAAGTTTAGTATCCAGGTCAGACGGCCATCAGTCATATTTTGTGACAACCAGAGTGCCATTCAGATCTCACAGAATCCGGTCCATCATCAGCGGACCAAACACATAGAGGTCCACATGCACTACATCCGGGAGCTCATCCATGGCCACATCATTAACCTTTGCTACTGACCGACATCCGAGTAGGTTGCTGATATCTTCACCAAACCCTTCACTAAGAGCAAGTTCCTTCATTTGCGAGCTTTGCTGGGGGTGCGGGATGCTTCATCTTCTGGGGGGGCTTCTTCCTCTCACTCGGAGTCTTGACTCTCTCTACTTTGGGGGTTGGTCTCTTCTCTCTCTATTTTGGGGGGAATTTTATGTACATGGGTACCTCATCAGGCTTGATTTGCTGGGACCCATTTCTACATCCACCTAAGCTTTGCTTATGGGGGGTGTTAGTGTAGGTTTTTATTTCCTAGTTGGGTTATTTATTTTTCCCTATAATCCTAGGTTTTTTCTACACTTCTACTAATCTCGCTTAGGTTAATAAAGCATGTCTTATTAGGTGAGTGGTTGCGAGGTGTCACCTTCCTACATGTGAGCATCCATTCGCTATCTTGGGAAGATACTTTGCTATCTTTAGTCTGATAGATGGTTGCTCCTCATTGGTCGGTGTTGCCACCTCCTCCCTCTTCCTAGTCTATATAACCATGCTACCTGGCTTGTATTTGACATCTTTTGCTTTTGCATCCTCTTAATGCTATTTTTTTTCTAGCATTTGCATTACTCTCTTGGAGACTAACTCTGTGTTGCTATTTTGATTTTGTATCATTTGCATTCATAGTTTAGATATCTATTCTTTGCACTAGTTTTCTGGGTTAATAATCTTTTCAGATTCTAACAAAAATGGCTTTCAAAGCCTTAGAGGTAAACAAATAACATGAAAATCAACTAGGAAAGACAACACAATGATTAAACTGTGGAGCTCCTGCACCATCAATGCCTATGATTGTTTTCTTGCCCTCTTGCTGTCTTATGCCTTTTCTTGACTAACTAGTCACTGTTTTGACTAGATAGCAGCACACAAATCACCCTGGAGGAAGGAGAATAACTAGACAAACCTCAAAAACATGAAAACTACTCTAATTTCCTCCATCTCATCGAAAGATGACTGTTCATCTTCAGAGGACAGAGGAAAAATGCTCCATTCTATCTCAAAACCCTAGATAAGGAGGGTTTAAACCAGTTTTTGCAAAATGGGATGAAACAAGCACCAAAAAATGTTTCAAGAACTTAGACCACATGCAAATGAGAGCTATTTCAAAGAACTAATGCTTAACAAAGGCTTCAAATAACCATCAATGCCTAATGCTTAACAAATACCCCATGTGAAAAGAAACCATTTTCCCACATGCAGACCCACATTGTACGGTACAGGACAGGAGACAGCAAATAACTAAGTGACTGTCCTATGACAGTGTCAATGAAGGCTACTTTGTATTTCTTAATGTTGATCCTCATAAAACCAAACTCTCTGACCTTCCAAAGATTATGCAAACCTATTACCCATCAAACCATCCAAGTTGGATTCCTCACCTGCAGCAAACGTACAGGGCCGTACTCTGTCAGCATGGATTAGTAAGTAGACTATTTTTCATAACAGCAAACTATTTTTCTTCTAGAAATCATTCTAGTTTGAGGGTAAGAGAAAGATATGTTTCAAAGACCCTTTGTCTAGATCAGTAGGGCTCCTGTGTAGATCTGCCTTCCTCCTAAAAACACAAACATCAACACCATTTAATCAAGCCTATGACTGTTTTCTTGCCCTCTTACTGTCTTATGCCTTTTCTTGACTAACTAGTCACTGTTTTGACTAGATAGCAGCACACAAATCACCATGGAGGAAGGAGAATAACCAAACAAACCTCAAAAACATGAAAACTACTCTAATTTCCTCCATCTCATCGAAAGATAACTGTTTATCTTCAGAGGACAAAGGAAAAATGCTCCATTCTATCTCAAAACCCTAGATAAGGAGGGTTTAAACTAGTTTTTGCAAAATGGGATGAAACAAGCACCAAAAAAATGTTTCAAGAACTCAGACCACATGCAAATGAGAGCTATTTCAAAGAACTAATGCTTAACAAAGGCTTTAAATGACCATCAATGCCTAATGCTTAACAAATACCCCATGTGAAAAGAAACCATTTTCCCACATGCAGACCCACATTGTATGGTACAGGACAGCAGACGGCAAATAACTAAGTGACTGTCCTATGACAGTGTCAATGAAGGCTACCTTGTATTTCTTAAGGTTGATCCTCATAAAACCAAACTCTTTGACCTTCCAAAGATTATGCAGACCTATTACCCATCAAACCATCCAAGTTGGATTCCTCACCTGCAGCAAACGTACAGGGCTATACTCTGTCAGCATGGATTAGTAAGTAGACTGTTTTTCATAACAGCAAACTATTTTTCTTCTAGAAATCATTCTAGTTTGAGGGTAAGAGAAAGATATGTTTCAAAGACCCTTTGTCTGGATCAGTAGGGCTCCTATGTAGATCTGTCTTCCTCCTAAAAATGCAAAGATCAACACCATTTAATCAAGCCTATGACTGTTTTCTTGCCCTCTTGCTGTCTTATGCCTTTTCTTGACTAACTAGTCACTATTTTGACTAGATAGCAGCACACCAATCACCATGGAGGAAGGAGAATAACTAGACAAACCTCAAAAACATGAAAACTACTCTAATTTCCTCCATCTCATCGAAAGATGACTGTTTATCTTCAGAGGACAGAGGAAAAATGCTCCATTCTATCTCAAAACCCTAGATAAGGAGGGTTTAAACCAGTTTTTGCAAAATGGGATGAAACAAGCACCAAAAAATGTTTCAAGAACTCAGACCACATGCAAATGAGAGCTATTTCAAAGAACTAAAACATTTTCCAAACCTTCTTCCCTTGGCAGTCCGTACTAGGCCGTACAGAATGGTTGTCTTCACTAAAAAGGCAAAAAACACAATTTTCTCTTAATAAACTCCTTCCTTCATTTCATTTTTGGCATGTTTTACAAAACAACAATTTAAAGGAAACTTTCCCAAACATTTCCACTTCTCAACAGGCCGTACAACTGCCCAAGAAAGGCAGTGAACCGTTGGAGCTAGCCTTTTTCAAAAAAAACACTAAGTTTCAAAAAGAAACCTTCCTATAAAATAGGTCTTATTAACATTCTAATAGACTAGTCACTCTAAATGACTAAGTCTTTATTTCAGCACAACAAAATGGATTTCAAAGCCTTAGAGGTAAACAAATAACATGAAAATCAACTAGGAAAAACAACACAATGATTAAACTGTGGAGCTTCTGCACCACTTGGGGATAGTTGATAGGACATGAATAACTCCCCCTTACTTCATGCTATCTGTTATGCAATTGATGAAGTGACTTGTGCAAGATGCACAAGCTTAGAATCTGTCTTCTTTTCACTTTGTTTTTGCTTTAGTCTCCAAACCATTACAGGTTCTTTCTTTTTCCATACCTTTTCAGCTTCTTTTCTTTTCCACCTTTTTAAATCAAGTGAAGCTTTCCTGCAACTATGAGCTTTATGACCAAAAGAATTACAATTATAACAAACTATGTTATAACTAAATGACTGATAGTACCTTTTTGACATCTCCTGAGCAATTATGTTATGCTTCCATGTAGGATCATACATTCTATTCATTTTGCAGTTTCTTTGAATGTGTCCAACATTATTGTACTTGTAACAAATAATATCAGTATTTCTTCTGCAATTAACTGATATGTGTCCAAATTGATTACAAGCATAACAATGACCATTAAAAGAATAATTATACCTGTACATGTATCTTGTCTAACAGGAGCATTTCTTCTAAAATTTCTTCTTCTTTGATTATGAATTTTGTTTTCAGTGGCAGCATTCAAATCAATCTTCTTTCTGGGAGTCTCTCTAGCTTTTGAACATTCTCCTTCTTCAAAACCAAGTCCAGTAGTGTCTCCATATAGTTTTTGTTACCAAGCATCTCATTTAACCTGCTTGTGCTCTCTTCCAATTTCAGATTCTTTTCTAATTGCATCTTAACATCCTCAAGATTTTTTCTGAAAGAAACTATTTGTCTTTCAAGTTTTTGACATTCAACTGATTTAGCTTCTAACTCTAACTTTGTTACATTAGCTATTCTCTTAGCTTCCTCAACCTCTGTTTTCAAACTGGTGATTAATTTATCTGATTCTCCTGCTTGATTCCTCAAATCTATAATTAGGTTTCTAGCACCTTCAAGATCTGTAAGAGATTTGCCTTTTAAATCTCTTTCTTGTTGCAACTACAAATTTAGTTTCTAATTTTCTCTCTTATACTTCTTGAGCTCACTCAGAGCATATATAAGCTCTCCTTCCATATCAATCTCACAATCTTGTTCATCGTATCCCTGATCATCATCACTTGTGATGCTAACTTCTTCTGAATATGATTGGGTTTGAACTTCAACTCCTTCATTGCCACTTTTTTCACACACCAGTGTGTCCTCCTCTTTATCATTACCTTAATAAATTCTTATCAGTTCTTTCCAGATATCCTGAGCTATTTCACACTGCACCACTTTATAAGAAATATCATTAGATAAACTAGATAAAATAACCTTCTTGGCTATATGATTGCAATTAATAGCCTCTTTGTTAGTTGCAGAGTTAGAATATCCATTCTCAATAGTCATCCATACATCATATCCTAAAGAGGATAAATAGACTTGCATTCTCATACACCAAACTGAAAAGTCTGAACCATTAAACAGAGGAACTCCAAAAAACTCTTTCACTGGTTCAACTTGTGAAGCATCTTTATCAACTGATTGAACATTAACACCTAAGTTTGATATGGATGATGTCTTCTGTGTCTTTTGACCAGAAAGAAACTTGACATTTCTCATGTTTTTATTTCTTCTGCACTTACCCATTGAACTCCACTACCAAGACTTACCTGAGCCTATTAGACTTCAAAAAGGGAACCTAGGCTCTAATACCAATTGTAGGAGTCAAGGACAACACTGAGAGGGGGGGGGTAAATCAGTGTTGTGTGAATTTTCAAATCTTTTTACAAAATTTAACTTGCAGAGCACAAGGAAAGAAAGCTATCATTGATTTGTCAAACACATATGCACATAACTGAGAATGAAAAACAAAAACTCATGAGTAAAACATACAACCACAAAGAGAAGATCAATATGAATCAAGACACAAGAATTGCACGAGTGGAAAACCCTCCAGGGGTAGAAAAACCACTGCAGAACTGCCTCACTGGCTTAACTGATAAAACATGCCTCACTAGCTACAATATGTATCTAGGAGCACCAACTCCAAACAGAAGCACCCACTTCCAACACTGATATACCTCACTAGTAAACAAATAGGTCTCACTAACCAACAAGCCTCACTAGCTAATACAAGGCCTCACTGGTAAACCAAATCTTCACTTGAAATAATAAACAAGATCAGAGGGACACTCTGTTTCCATTCAATTCAATATTTCATCTTTGCATAATACAAACTCCATTTGTGATTTCTCCATGTGTATGTCTCCAATCCTGCATCTGATGCTCAAACAATTCATTCACCTAATTTTAGATTATTTCTGCATATTCAATCCATACTATCTTCTTGCTTGATTCAATTCAATCTATATCATTCAAGAGGATGTCATAGAGAATGTCTTCATTTATGTATATAGTTCCACACACATCAATGCACCTGGAAAACAATTTTATATAAATTGAAAGTCCTTCCACCTACAAAGAACAATCTTTTCATATTCCTCTGTGTCTATTCAATTTCTCAATAACCTCTTCAAATTCTTCTCAAAAAAAATTAATGTTTGCATCTGATCAACAATATCTTCCTCTTGCTTTGCAAAATAAAATCAATTTCTTTTACAAATATGATCTTTATAAAAAATCTTTCCATTTTCAATTTTTATCTTCTCTAAAATCATCTGTAGAAGTCTTTTCACATTTTTAGTCTTCAATTTTCTCAAATTCCTTTTTCTAAGAATTTCATCAAAAAAAATGATCCTTCATCTCTTAAATGATGCTTCATATTCCTGCAAAAACACAATATTTGAATGCAACCAAAAAATAATAAAAAAATTAATTGTCCATAAAAATTGTCTTCAAAATTTTGTATCAAATCTGCCTTCTAAAGGAAAAATCACCTTATTTGTTTCCAAATAGAAATAAATCTTCCATCTCAAAATAACTCCTTAAAAAACTTAACTTACCCACCTTTTGCTCAAAGCATAATTAGAAATTACTTTTTAATGTCATCAAATTGACATAAGAAGGGGTCGACCACTTTAGTGGTTTAAAACAAAGTTTCCCAAACCAAAGACCATCGAATGTGCTTATGAAAAATTTTAAACAAAACCAACAATATTCATTTCCCTCTCGGGCTCAAAACAGTCCATAAACTACCAAAAACTCATATCAAACTGCAATCAATATAATGCTTTGACGTTCACAAGACCTTCAAATTTGGATGATAGAAGAGGTGGTCAAGTTTTAAAATACATCCATTGATTATATCTTTCATGCTCTTTGTTTATTTGAATAGAACTGTCGATTAAGATATGGCACTCAGTCATACATCAAATCACCGATGGGGCCGGTTGTGCTGCAAGGAGAGGACCGGTATACTAATGGATCTAATACCCTCTAGCAGGTCACATTTTAGTGACAGACCTATGATAACAGGTCAACAGTGAAATAAATCAAAAAGGTTATCTCTATTGTGACAGGCAGAGAAGATTTGTCACGGCTTAGAGCTCATTAAGAGCATGTTAGTGCTCATTTAACAAGGTTTTCCAAAGTTTAAAAACTTTATACAAATGACATGAAGAGACCCTACAACAAGATATGAAGACTTATGATGGTTTGGTGCTTTGAAGACTATAGACCAAGGTTTAGGGTTTAGAAGCTAAGGAAAACATTGAATCAATTATGAATAGAGAGCATTATGTCATGAACCATTGTCCATTTGATCATCATGTGTTTAAACAACTTTGTAACTTGTCCATCCTTGATGTCATTGCAATGTCACTGATGAACTAAGTAGAGAATGCCACTTCCATTGCATGAACCAAAAATGATATGCTATTTCCACTCATGAAACATGACATTGTGAAGACCAACTTTTTAAACCAAGTAAACCATGAATCAAGATCACATCTCATATCTTGTCTTAAGCACAACTTGACAACCTTGTCTTGAGCACAACCAGCCTCAAATGAACCGATCTCTCTGCTAGTAATGTTGCATCATGACTTGAATGAGTTATTCTTCATGACCTCTTATGAAACATCAAATGAACTCCATAATGAAGACATTAATTCAAACACAAACCAACTATCACTGAACTCAGCACATCTGATCTTGACAACCTGTTCTGACCTTATTAGGCATGATGTGTACTACAACATGATAACAAGATAAACACAAACACTTTACCATACTGAACTGTGATATAACAATAGAAAGAACACACAAGATGATGTCTCCTGCTCCTGTCAACAACAATGGCAACTGAACATAATTTTGACAACAATGACAACTTGTCACCATCATAGATCACATCAAAAACTTAAACATCTGATGCTTCAAAACAACAATCTTCAAACATTTTTGCTTTATTCTTCATAGCCACTTCCACCACTTTAGCCTTTGTCGCTTCTGCCATCATCTATTTCATTTATTCTGTGGTGTCTATAACACCTTGAATATGACGGAACCCAATCTAAATTTAGGGAATGTTCCCACTAGAGAATCAAAAACTCCTTCCTTCAATAGGTATGTACCACCGCACCTTATTGCACCAATCACAAACTACTACGATTATGAAGACTTTGACTATGAACAAGACCAAAGAGAACCCAGGTGTTCTTTATCTTTCAACAACCCTACCATACCAAATGCACCTCATAAGGCTAGGAGAGTAAGGTCAAAAATACATCAACCTGATCAACCTTCCACAAGTACCTCAAGTACTCATCTTGATGAGGAAGTAAAAAGGTTGGAAAGACACTTGCAAGAGGCAAGAGATGCTTAAGAGGTATTAAGAGTTTCCCTATGAGAAGAAAAAAGAGAAAATTATGTGTAAGAAGAAGCACAACATCATGACAAAACTTGAAGAGGAAACCCTAGAAATGAGGAAGTGCCTAGAGATGACACTCTTGCATACCTAATTGCAACTCTAGTTCAAAGGATTAGAACCTTCGAAGCAGAGCACCTATGACAACTTTCGAAGTGAACAAGACCAGGGGGCATCTAAGAATCCCCCTATCTCAACTATTATTCAAGAAATACAAGTAACGGCACGTGTCTGAATAGGAACCCTCCTATTCAGAATAATCTAGCAATATTGGGAAATCAAGCAAATCAAACGGTGAGTTACCAAAACCCTCCTATGGGATTGATGCTATCAACCCCCCAATCGAAAAGTGCCTTTCTTGGGACATATATAGAGTACTTAAAAGAACCACTTGACTTAAGCATAAGAAGTGTTCAATTGCCTCGACCATTACCTGATCTCCCAAAGTTCAAGGGAGAGGGTGATCCAAATTCCCATATCAAAGATTATACTACTACAATAAGAGAACTCCTCCCTTGGGATGGGATTGTCGCTAAGATCTTTCCAAAGACCCTCAAATGAATAGCTCTTGATTGGTACTATCATCTACCAGAAGCTTCAATCCATTCATTTAGACAACTGATTAGAGAGTTTCTCATGGAATTTGACATGAACAAACTCGTCAAGATAGGGATCAAAGAGTTCCTAACCATGAAACAAGAGCTAAATGAATCTATGGCCCACTTTGTTACCAAATGGAGACAAGTCCTCTATTCTTCAACCAGTTCCCCAAATATGGACCACCACAAGTTATGCAAACTTACCTACCTTGAACAAGGATATGAGAGAAGACTTTCAGAAATTACCATACAAATCCTATGAAGAAGTAGTGGAAGGTGCTTTGAGGATTCATCAAGTCGCCATTAACAGTGGTAGAAGAGTCTACGGGCCAAATGGAAAATTAACGAGGGAGGACACACAAAACAATGCTCCTGTCATCAAGATTATTAAAAATAAAAGAAATGAAACAAGAGATGGGGTGATAGATCAACTCCCAACCAAGAAAGTAAGAGATTTTTATAACGAGAGAGACTATTACCCACCTAATGTTAATGCAATTGATCAACCTAGAAACAATGGATACTACCCTAGGGACAATTACCAGAATTGGAACCACAATGGAAATGGAAATGATGGAAGGTATGAAAGACCCCCATATGAGTACAACCAATTTTGTTCTTTTCATAGAACAAGGGGGCACAACAAAGAATCCTGTAGGGAGTATAATCAGAGTCATAGTGAGATCACCGGAGGACCAACAACAGTTGTTCATAGAAATGTTCTTGAACCTGCAGGAAGTCACACTAGATAACAAGGGCACAAGACAAACCCAAGCCCTGATAGCTCCACAGAACACCAACATGAGAATCTATCAAGACCCACTTCCTATGCATAAGGATATAGAAGCAAAAAATTAAAATGAAGTAGCCCAAGTTAACAACACCAATATCCCACCACAGTTAGCACAAAAAGGAGAAGCTAGGATGTTGGGGTTGGGTTAAATACTACATAATGAAGAAGAGGAAGAAGATCTTGGGAATGAACAAGAGGAAATGCATGAAACCACTGTCTCGGTGGTTGAACTAGTACCAAAACCTATTGGTCCCTACAAACTCATTGAAGAGTTAAAGAAAACCTACGCACACATATCCTTCATTGACCTTCTTAGGAATTCCCCCTTGCATCATTCAACACTATTGAAAGCAATAAGGTTGAAGTATCTCGATCAAATTACTCCTCCACCTAGCGAGAAAAATAACCATGTGGATTTAGACATAAGCCCACTATATTCTGAACTCAAATACCCAGGTTTCTTCTTTGACCTAAAGCAAATGCCTTCCGAGGCAGAATTAACTAAGAAAGGAGACCTTGCGTTATAATTGCAAGTATGGATCTATGATACCTACATCAAAAGGACATTAATAGATGATGGAGCAGCAGTAAACATAGTTCCATTCTCTCTTCTAGAGAGAATGGGTTATGGGCACACTAATATCACCACTGCACGAGACACTCTAAGTGGGTACGATAATCTAAAGGCCACTATAATAGGAAAAATCACAGTTCATGTAACTCTAGGGCTTAAGACTGTCCCAACCACATTTTATGTCATCGACAAGGACATGGGATATAATTTGCTTCTTGGAAGACCATGGATACACAGGATGAAGGCTGTGACATCTATGCTATTTTAGGAGGCTCGATTCCTACATTTGGGGAAAGTATACGTTGCGAAAGGAGACTCAGAATTTTTTAGTATGCTAAAATCAAAGACATCAAACAAACATATAGGCATCACCATATATTATGAACTCCCTACAAACAATATTTTAGTTCCTAGTCCTACTCCCCAATCAATATGCATCAAGAGAACAGAGACCCCAGAAAAGACTATAAACAATGCAGAGATGAAAGCTCTAGAAAACAAGACATTACCAAAGTAAAAAGAGGTTATTCCTAAAGAGAAAGTAGTAAAGATCATGGAGTGGATAGAGAAGGATGGACCTCTCCAATTCCCTCTAGAAATCCTCATGATTAACATGTAACCAACATACAAACTCTTTCCTTGCATAGGGGAGAAGCCTCATAGAACCAATGGACCAGCATTCGAAACAACTACGTTGGATTTGAAAAATGCAGACCCTCACACTTTCTTAGATCCTAAAGAAGATGTAACAGAGAGCTATACTCCTTTGTCACCCCTAAGTGAGTCATGTGTCCCTAAGACACAAGAAGAAAGTGAGTCATATGAACCTCTCACACCAACAAAAGAAGCATATAGACATTAATGCCTATGGAAGATTTGAATTCTATGTACAATGAATCAACCAATGTAATAGGAGTTCTCCCAAGGATGTTCATGGTATCTTAGCCACAAGTGCAACCCACCGCTTCTATCTCGATGCAATCAAATGAGCTTGGTGAGTGGGAAGAACCATTAGTGCAAATTGAAATGGTTGAGAGACTCCAAGATGAAGATGAAGAGAGTGAATGTATGTTTCAAAAAGAATGGAAAATGCAAGTATCAGTCAAAACCGATGATCCTATCATTTTTGAGTTGCCAGGAAGCTACATTAGATACTCTATGGATTTGAGGCCTGAGACTAATGGGAGGATGAGTATAATCTTTGTCCCTCCTGATGAGCAAAGGGAACCTCAAACTCCCTTGGAATTATTCTAGTTTTTACAAAACATTCAAGGAAGACAAGACGTATAGATTTACATGCAAGAGCAATTCGACATGCTGATGGGATTGTTAAGGTACGATGAAATCTTGTATTGGACCCCTTCCCATCAATAGGATTTCCAACATTTGCTCCATCTCACATTACCAAGAGAAACCACTGAGCTAGAAATAATAGAATCAAATGGTCAACCCTATATAGAGTAGGTGAACTTATCCTAAGAAGAGGTAGCACGAGAAACAAAAAAAGAAGATGAAAGAGAAAATTCACATAAGGCTAGAAAGGTCCTTACATGGTTAAAGAAGATGTCAGAAATGGTGCCTATCTCTTGTGCACACTGGAGGGAGAGAAATTTGGTGAAACAATCAATGCATTTCACCTCAAGAAATACTATGTCTAAAAATCATAAAAAACATAAAACATAAAAATACCAAAAAAAAACAAATATCCCAAAAATACAAAAAAAAATTATAAAAATAAAAAATACCAAAAATAATTTTGTTTCCTACATTTCAGTATCATTTTGTTCATCTTGCATTATAGTGAATGACTCACTCTTATATTATTTCCATTTCAATAAGGAGTCTAAGGTTTCCTAGGTATACATGATCCTTTCAGGTCCTAGAGATTCCCCATTTTCACAATCACCATATCCCTTTTCATTCCAAGTGATTCTAATCAAAGCCTTGCTCTTAGCTTTACACTAATCATAGTCTTAATGAGCCAAGATGTTAGGTCTAAGAAAAGTCAATATTCAAACCTACAGTGTTCAAAGGAAGCTTGCAAGTAGACCTTCCCAATTCTTCCCTAGTAGAAGAGAAGTACGACTGGATTATGAAAATTTTTGGTGGTGCTCAGCCCCTTATCTTTCTTGGCCAAAAATGTCAAGAAGATCAAAACTTTGAAGAAAGAAATCTAAAATCTGAGTGAATAAAAAAAATGAGCGATCAAAATAAGAGTGTTGAGAAAAGTGAGAATTGAGAGATCAAATTATTGCATATCCAAAGTTCGAAAAGCATTTATTTCATAAAAGTTAAAATTCCAAAAAAATGAGAAAATCAAGTGAGGCATTCTAGAAAAAACAAAAAAAAGAGAAAAAGCAAAAAAAGAGAGATACAAAAAAAAAAGAGTGAAAGAGAGAAGATTGTTGAATGTTTGTACTATTGGGTGGAGATCAATCTAAGCTCGAAGCTTCAATGCTGACATTCTAACAAAGGAAGTAAAAGAGAAAAGTACAAAGCACACGCATGCACTAGTTGAGCAAAGCCAAGAGTCTAGTAGTCTTTAGGATCATTTTCTATCTAGGGGCTCTAGCTATTTCCCCTTTATCCTTTACCCTGGGTCTATCTTGCTCGCCATCTATGATCTAAGTCTAGAGAACATTAATAACATTTGTTACTTGTCTAAGTTAAAAGCTTGTCAGATTGTCTTATCTAGATAAGGATCAGTGTTTAGGCTTTAGCAAAGCCCAAAAGAAGAAGACTCCATTTCACTCCCACACCCCACTTGAGTCCTAAATCCCTATCTCACATCCTTGAATAGGTCTCTTATATATCAGGAAAACTTGCAATCCCCTGGATTGAAAATCATATTAAAGAGCAGTCATATTGTTTGTTCCACATTGCATTCATATCAAAATCAGAAAAAGAGTCCCAAAGTAATAAAGTCAATGTCATAACTTGTGACATTCCATAGAAGTAAAAGTTTCATTTCAAGCATCCCTTGTGTTCTTGCATCTACATATCATAAATTTCATGTCATATATATGCCAAAAAATTACAAAAACATGTCATCGTTATCACACTTGTATTGTTAAAGTTGAAGGTCAAAACATAATCAAAGAGTTCTTAAACTTCCAAATTGCACAAGAGATGAGTACCCATACGATAGCTAAAACCATAAAAAGGACAAATTTTCATTCATAACATCTGAAGTTTACATGTATAAGAGTACAAGAGCTAAGGCAAAATGCTCTCAAGAAAAGTAAAGCCTCCCCATGCAAGGGGGTATAGTTTCAAAAGAAGAAAAAGATAAACTCAAGGGCGATTCCCTCCAATGGAACCCTTAGGACTCTGGCTCCTCTACCTATGTGTGCCACTAGTCTCTCCATGAGACCTATGGGAACAAGGTACCTTACTATGAGTGTGTGATTGTGAAGGCCCCGTAGCATTAAAGTCTTGCTACCCAAACCCAAGGTGATCCATCTCACGAAGCACCTAATTCTCACCCTTAATGATGAGATTCTTGGTCTTCAAATCAACACTCGCCTAACATCCATGATAGATAAGAGCAAAAATGCCAGTGTGTCACCTAGCAGTAGGGGGCACACCAAGATTAGTCAAGAGCATCTCTCAAGTCATCCTAGTGAAGGAGGCAACCAAGCTAATATAGACCTCATGAACAAAATCCCTCCACTCCTCAACATTACCTGTGAAGCGAAGAAAAAGATGAAAAATATGTCAGTTCTTGATGAAAAGGAAAGAAAAGGAAGGATAAAATCCAAAAATAGTAAAGAAAATGTAGACTTACATGGGTCACCAGGTTGCCAGGCAGGGTCCAGTTGTTGCATCGCCTCATCAAAGTGAGGAGGTCTAGGAACTACGAATGAATCCTCAGGAGCATCATCAATATCATCAGCATCATTGGCATCTTTGAAATCATTATCATTTGCATCCTCTATCGGCCCCTCATCTAACGAATCATCCCTATCAGGAACATAGTCCTCGTCAGTAGAGTCTGAGTCATTAACCACAATCAATGCTCATGAAGGAGTTTCTCTCCCTCCCCGTTGTCCTCCTCTCAAAGTCCTAGAAGCTCTAGAAATGAAGACTCAAGGAGTCAAGGGGGTCCAAGTAACAACCTTCTGGCCAATCTCACCCATCTCTTGGGTAGATCTATAACAAGTAGGCACCGGTGGCAACTCCTCAGGGAAATCCTTGCCAAACTACTATGGGACACGCTCAACACGATGAGCCTCAACTAGACCATAATGGTTTGATAGCTTTAATACACCAAGGCAATGCTCCCTAATCTCACTGTCGTGTGACCATGCCCCCTCCATATCTAAGTAAGGATCAGAATCATATCCACATCAGTAAGAGTAGCCACAATGCATAAAGAAGTATCAAAGTGGCTCACCTGAACCCACCTAGTTGCTCTCGGTAGCTGTCTATCAGGAATTAGAACAAGTTTTTTATAAGGCCTGATGTGCTCAAAGATCTAAGTCATGATCAAGGAAGAATGGATAAAAGAAAGAGCTCCTCATTGTGCAATACGATAGCAATCCATATATACCATGGCCAAAATGTCTAGCCCCCAAGCGTAGGCTCTGCCCTACTCAAGACCCCGTATAATTGGTGCCCAACACCATCTGAAGCGAGTCGAGGCCTTGTCTCTAGACAACCTTGATGCAATCAAACCAATCAAAAACTTCCTCAAACAAGGAATGCAAAGTCATGGCACAGAGGTAAGCTAAACACCTGTCTAATCCTTAGGACAACTCACCCCCATGAACTATGCCCAAGAAGCCTTGTCCTCGAAGGACTTGCTAGCTAGTAGGACAAGCGAGTGCCCTCTCATGGGAACCCCTAGAATGCGATAAACATCAAATAGAGTGATGGTCCACTCTCCTAAAGCCTATGAGAACCTAAAAGTATTCCTATCTACACCCTAATATGTTAGAATATCACAACAAATACATGCCACAGGATGAACTGGCACATGGCAAACTCTAGCCAAGCTCGCTCTCCTCAGGACAACAAGCTCATCAGTGTTCAATGTTGCAAACATCTCTGAGAGCAACTACTACTCTCAACAAGCATTCCACTGAATGTGCATATCATGCCAATCAGAAAAGAACTTTAGATTAGATCTCATCAACTTCCAAAAATCATAAAAACTCATAGAAAATCATACAAAAAAGCGTATAAACCATCAAAATTGCAATAAACAAGTGAATACAGTAGTCAAATTAGATCAAAATAGAGTGAAGTAAATGTCAAAAGGCATCAAATTTTAGTCAAAATTAATCTGTCAAGGTAGTCCCTTTTATCAACCAGATCTCCCCTTGGGCAACCCAAATGTCAATTGGATCTCCCCTCGGGCGACCTACCTAGAAAAAGGGGCAATCCTATGTGGTGATCCACTGAACTAAAAATGCTCTAAAAACCCCATTTCTCAGCGAATTTCAGTAAACAAAAGACCGATCTTACTCTAAACGATGAAACGAAGAAAATGCAACACAAACAATCATAAAAAACACACAATTTCAAGGGATTTTTCATAAAATTCAACCTAGGGTTTAGAGAAGAGTTTTTCATTGTTTGCACACTTGATTCTCAGCGGTTGAAGTGATAGCCATCTTCATGATCTCCTCGGCAATATCTACCCAACAACTACTTACATGATCGATTCTATCGCCGATTCACTCAAATTTCACTAATTTTCTTGCTTTTTCCTCTTCCTTAGCTTAGTTTCTTTTATGCATTCTTAGATTAGTTTTTTCTTTTACGCATCTCTCATGCATCATTTCATGTGCATGCATTCCTATAGGTCTCAGCGACAAAGGCAAAGAACTAGTTGAACTCTCATGATCTATGGTAAGTTCGTCATTTCAGTTCTCATTATTCGTTTTGATATATCTAGATGCCAGATTAATACTAGTTATTGCAGCTACAATTGCAGGAAAATCGACAACAAGTAAGGCCTAGTTCAGGAATGGTACCTACCTTTCATGTAGACTACTGTCCCCAAGGGGGCAAATATGTAAAAACCAAAATCACGCATAGCCTCCTTAAGGACCCCTATGATGAATCATAATCCTTGTCATGTACATGTAAACATGAAATAACATTATCTCAGCACCAATTCTCTTGGTGACTTGTTTTTTCTTTCATCTTGTGTTGTTTCCCCTATTGCAAATATGTGCCTAAGTGGGTTATCATTGATGTCAACATATCCTTGTTGCCATTGGTGTCAACTATATCCTATTTTGTTGTCTACATAGAAGACCGAATTGTTCAGGATATTGAGAAAATTAATGATAATCAATGCATGTGAATCATGTGGTTGTGTAGAGGATTGTTAGAGATTGCTCCAGTTAAGATTTGAGAAGTCCACATAAAGATTTGAAGGAGTTATGGCCATCTGAGTAGAACCAGTTCTTGCAATACTCAGGAAAGACAGAGTGACAGGAAAGAGGTCCGAATTGATCCAGTAATATAAAATTGTGATCTATGGATCTAAAGGCAGGTTTGGGAAGTCAATGTGTGTCATCAACACTAATGGTTTGTGGTTTGGAGGTCCGCAAGCTATTCTTCTAGTTTGATAGTCATGGCAGAGAGTGTCCTTGAGGTTCCAGAGGAAGATTCAATTACTTCTGATCATTTGGTTTAGAATGGATGTTATTGGTGAATTCAATGTGCTTGTGAAGGTCTCTGGATCATGTGGCTACTATGTTAAAGGTCCGCATTGAGGTTTGAGCTTGTTGATTAAAGATTCCTTCTTGAGGTTGATGCTCTTCCCAGTCTTGGCTGACCGGATGTTCCTAGCCTGTGGCGGATGCCTTAAAAACATTTTTATGAGGCGTGGAGTGGTTGTAGAAGTAGATTCAAGTCTCAATTGTGTCTGGATGATAGTGTGATGATCCGTGTCAAGTTTAGCTGACCTTGTTGATCATTCCAAGGTTGATGAAGTATATAAATACTTGTTGAAGAGGTATTGAAATTATCCTTGTGCAAAACAGGTCAATCTGAAGAAAGGATCAAGAGCAGAATAGAGAAAGAAAAGGAGCAAGAGCAGTATAGAGTGTGAAGAAGAATCTGGAGTAGAGTAAAAATTCTTGAGCATTCATTGAAAGTGAATCAGGCATGAAATAGATGTTATCTCTCAGTTAATTCTTTCTAAATAAATTTTGTAGGCAGTGAGCCTCTCTTTTGAGCAATGAGCTCTGGGCAGTGCACCCAAAGTCATGTGCCTTCTATTTTATTAAGTACTTTTAACAAGGTATGGATTTTGTGGGTTAACCCCCACCGTAGTTTTTCCCTTAACTAGGTTTCCACTTCAAAATCTTGGTGTCAATTATGTTGATTATGTTTCTGCTCTTATGCTGTTGATTAATGCTTTAATGTTTACATTACCAATCTGATAGCAAGATAATAAAGAAGGTTAAAGGCAAGAAAAGCTTTTGTGGGACAACTGATTCATCCCCCCCCTCTTAGTTGTCTAGTTCCAACAATTGGTATCAGAGCCAGATCCTAGCATAAAAGCTTAACCGCTTGAGGAGATCCAGGATGTCGACCTACAAGAAGGATAGTCCAAGATTTGATGGAACAAATTACTCTATTTGGAAAGATTGCATGGAATTCCATTTGCAATGCATGGGTGATGCCTATTGGGAAATAACTAGTGTTGAGTATAAACCTTTGGAGAAAGGTCCTTTAACACCTAATCAAGTCAAAGATGCTGAAAATAATCTTCGAGCTAAAGAAGCCTTGTTGAGTGCCCTGACTAATTCAGAAATGACAAATGTCTTTGGTCTAAAAACTACTTATCAAATTTGGAAAAAATTGGAGTATCTCTATGAAGGTGACAAATATGTCAAATGTGCAAAGCTACAAAGTCTAAGAGGAAAAATTGGAACTATGAGGATGAGTGAAGATGAAAAAATCACAATCTACATGCAAAAGATAAATGAACTTGTGTGTGGCATTAGCTGTGCTGGTGGAACTTTGGAAGAATAAAAAATTGTATCAAAAGTACCCAGATCTTTACCAGATTTATACAAACATAAGGTTGCATCTATAGAAGAAATCAAGACAGTCTTAGAGGTTACAAGAGATCATCTAGTTGGCAAAATTTTACCTTTCGAATTAAGTGAGTTTGGTGATTCTCTTCCCAAGTCTAAATCTGCATTCAAAGCTAGTGTGTATGGAAAACAAAGATATGAATTGGGTGAAATCTCTTCTGCAAGATCAAATAGATTTGTAAAGACAAGAAAGGATCCTGAAGATGTTGAAATAGAAACAACAGATCTTGAAGCTCTTATTGCCAGAAGAATACCAAGAGGACCCAGTAAGTATGAAGGAAAATCACCACTCAAATGCTTTTCTTGTAACAAGATTGGTCATTTTGCCTCAATATGTCTGGAAAGGTTTTCAAAACCTAACCATAACAAGTATAAAGGTCAGAAGAAATGTTACTGTGTTCAATAAAATGGAGAAGAAGGGGTAACAAATGATGAATCTGATCATGGAGGCTCCTCTGAAAATGATTGGGTGTTTATTGCTATCAAAGAAGAAGATCCGGTGTCTACTAAATCTACTAGCTGTGTAAATGTGGAAAGTGCCTTGGCTTCTCAATTTATTGAAAGGGATGAATGGGTAATTGATAGTGGATGTTCTCATCACATGACTGGTGACAACAGTAAGTTTGTGAACTTTGAAAACTATGGAGGACTTGTAAAATTTGGAGACAACTCAGCTGGTAGAATCTGTGGCAGAGGGATCCATTTTGATGGCAAGAATAGCACCAATGATGTTCTGTATGTGGAAGGACTGAAACATAATCTTCTCAGTATTGGACAGTTGGTTGACAAAGGTTATGATCTTCGGTTCAAGGATGGAAAATGCAGAATCTTGGAAAGCTCTTAAAATAAAATTGCATCCGGTACTCAAACCAAAAGTAACATCTTTCACTTAAGTAGTTCTAGGAAAAAAATTTTGATTGCTCAGATTGATCAAATTTGGCTATGGCATAGGAGGATGTGTCATGTGAATTTTGACAACATTATCAAATAAAGTTCCACTCAAGCTATAAGAGATCTTCCAAGACTTGTGAAATCTAATAACATATGTAGAGAGTGTCAATTGGGCAAACAAAACAAAATTTCATTCAAGTGTAAGGAACAAGGTTCAAGTGAGAGATTGGAACTGGTACATACTGATCTCTGTTGTCCTACTAGAATTAGGACTGTGCAAGGAGATGATATTTTATGTTGCTAATTGATGATTACTCCCGGATGATGTGGGTAACTTTTCTAAGAGAAAAATCAAAAGCCCTTGACAAGTTTAAGGTGTTCAAGATGATGGTTGTGTTGTTATATGGAGCCTAATCAGACTCGGAGGTTAAATTTTCCCCACTTTTATCAGCGCAGTTTCCCCCCAAATTCCTACGGGGTCAAGGGGCAGTGCCCCTTGCGGGGTCCAGGGAGTTATTTTTTCATTGACCGACATAAGAAAACCCTATTTTTGTAATCGACAAAAAGCTTGATAAAAAGCGGCTAAGGGTTAGGGTTTTGATATATTGTATTGTAGCATTTTGCAGCGGTATTGAGTTGTAGGGATTGCTGATTGTAATCGGTTTGATTTACTGGATAATAATATTGGACTCTCTATTTGGTGGATGTAGCCCAAGTTTGGGTGAACCACGTTAAAACTTGTCTCTCGTTGTTATTATTTCTATGTATTTCCATTCCTCTGTTTAATATTTATTTGCATTTAATTGATATCTTCTTCCAGCTAACCTGAATAGGTTGAAAATGAGATTGGTGGAAAACTAAAGTGTCTGAGATCTGATAGAGGTGGAGAATTTACCTCCGGTGAGTTTGATGCTTTCTGTGAAAAGCATGGAATAGAAAGACAGCTATCTGCTCCTAGGACTCCTCAGCAAAATGGAGTTGTGGAAAGAAAGAACCGGACCATTCAAGAAGCTGCCAGAACCATGATGATGGAAACAAATGTTCCTCAAGTTTATTGGAGAGAAGCTGTAATTACTATTGTCTACACTCTTAACCGGGTGCAAATCAAAGGAAATTTTGGTAAGACTCCTTATGAGCTTTGGTTTGGTCATCCTCCTACTGTGAGATACTTCAGAGTCTTTGGTAGTAAATGCTATATCAAAAGAGATGAGGACTTAGGTAAGTTTGAGGCAAGAAGTGATGAAGGAATATTTTTGGGATACTCAACTCAAAGTAAGGCCTACCAGTGGTTCAATAAAAGATTGAAGAAGATTGTTGAAAGTGTGAATGTTAAAGTTGATGAAAGCAAGGAAGGACACTCCAAGTACTCTAGATATGATTCAGATGATCAAGATGAAAGTCAAAATCAAGGAAGCCAAGTTCAAGTTCAGACCCAGATTTAGTTTAAACTGGTGACTCAAGAGGTCAACCCAGATGATGAGGAACAAGTTCAAGAAACAGAAGCTCAAACAATCTCCAAAACTCCCAGATATGTAATATTAAATCATCCTGGAGATTAGATCATAGGAGATAAGAGTAAAGGTGTTCGAACTAGGAGAAAAATGTCTAAGGATCAAGAAGAGATTTGTTTGATTTCAAGGATTGAACCTAAATTAGTAAGTGAAGCTTGCAATGATGAAAACTGGGTCAAAGCAATGGAAGAGGAATTGATGTAAATTGAAAAGAATCACACATTGGATCTAGTTCCTAGACCGGAGGACAAAAATGTGATTGGAACCAAATGGGTCTTCCACAATAAACTGAATGAAGATGGCGAAGTGGTAAGGAATAAGGCAAGGTTGGTATGTAAAGGCTACTCTCAAGTAGAAGGAATTGATTTTGAATAAAATTTTGCTCTGGTGGCAAGGATAGAGGCAGTTAGATTATTTCTTGTATTTTTTGCTTTCAAAGATTTTATAGTATATCAAATGGATGTAAAATTAGCTTTTCTGAATGGAGACTTGGAGGAAGAAGTCTACATTGAGAAACCAGAAGGATTTTAGTTATCTAATCAAGGAGATAAGGTTTGTCGATTGAGAAAATCCTTATATGGACTCAAACAAGCTCCAAGAGCCTGGTATGCCAAATTGGATAAGCATTTACTTAAGCTAGGATTTAGCAAAGATACTGCTGATAGTAATCTCTAGTTCAAAATTAATCATGAGGACATTCTGATTGTTGAAGTTTTTGTTGATGATATCATTTTTGGTGGAAATGAATGCATGTGTAAAGCATTTGCTGATCAGATGAAAAGTGAGCTTGAGATGACAATGTTTGGTGAGATGAATTTCTTCCTAGGTCTGCAAATTGTTCAATCAGATAAAGGTATCTTCATATCTCAGTCCAAGTATGTAAAAGAATTGCTAAAGAAATTTGGAATGGAAGACTCAAAGCCAGTAGGTACACCTATGGTAACCAGATGCAAGCTAAGAAGAGATGATGACTCTCCCAAGGCAAATCAAAAAAGATATAGATCAATGATTAGAGGATTGCTTTATTTAACCCAGACCAGACCTGACATCATGAATGCAGTTGGACTTGTTTCCAGATTTTAAGCTGATCCAAAAGAACCCCATGTTATGGCAGTCAAAAGAATTTTTAGATATCTCAAGGGGACAATTGATTATGGACTATGGTATCCAAAGGAAAATAACTTCACTCTTCATGCATCTATAGATGTTGATTGGGCAAGAGATGTGGATGACAAAAAAAGTACTAGTGGTGGTGCATTCTTCTTGGGGAAAAGATTGGTCTCTTGGATAAGCAAAAAGCAAGAGGCAATATCTTTGTCTACTGCAGAAGTAGAGTACATAGTAGCAACAAATAATTGCACTCAGGTTTTGTGGATGAAGCAAATGTTGAAGGACATCAGAATTGTGTTTGAGGAGCCAGTCACAATTTTCTGTGATAATTCTAGTGCAATAAGCATCTCTAAGAATCCAATATTGCATTCAAAGACAAAGCATATATCTATCAAGTTTCATTTCTTGAGAGAGAAAGTAAATGAGAATGAAGTCAAGTTGGAGTTTGTGCCTTCCAAAGATCAACTTGCAAACATCTTCACTAAGCCTCTTCCTAAGGATACTTTTGAGTATCTCAGAGAGAAGTTAGGGGTTATTACCCCTCCTAAGCAGAATTAAGATGCACTAAGGTGCATCAGTCTAGTGGAATTCACATTCATATCTTGTGATCCAGATTGATATTAAGAAGATACTACTCAAAGGGGGAGTAGTAAATATGTAGAGTTTGGGATCAGTCTGAAGAAAAAAGGGAGAAGAGATGGCAAATATGTACCCTTTGTCATTGATGTCAAAGGAGGAGAGAAGTCATGTGAAAAACTAGTTGCTGATGTAAGGGGGAGCAGTAAAGAAAGTAGTTGCAGAAGTGAGAAGAGAAAGGGAGAGAAGTTCTTGTCTTGATGGTTAGATTTAGTTTTTCACATCATATGTTTCCATCAATGACAAAGGGGGAGAATGTTGCAAATATGTGCCTAAGTAGGTTGTCATTGATGTCAACATATCCTTGTTGCCATTGGTGTCAACTGTATCCTATTTTGTTGTCTGCATAGAAGATCAGACTGTTGAGGATATTGAGAAAATTAATGATAATCAATGCATGTGGATCATGTGGTTTTGTAGAGGATTGTTAGAGATTGCTCCAGTTAAGATTTGAAGGAGTTATGGACATCTGAGTAGAACCGGTTCCTACAATACTCAGGAAAGACAGAGTGACAGGAAAGAGGTCCGAATTGATTCGGTAATATAAAATTGTGATCTACAGATCTAAAGGCAGGTTTAGGAAGTCAATGTGTGTCATCAACACTAGTGGTTCATGGTTTGGAGGTCCACAAGCTATTCTTCTAGTTTGCCAGTCATGGCAGAGAGTGTTCTTGAGGTTCCAGAGGAACATTCAATTACTTCTAATCATTTGGTTTAGAATGGATGTTATTGGTGAATTCAATGTGCTTGTGGAGGCCTCTGGATCGTGTGGATACTATGTTAGAGGTCCGCATTAAGGTTTGAGCTTGTTGATTAAAGATTCCTTCTGGAGGTTGATACTCTTCCCAATCTTGGTCGACCAGATGTTCGTAGCCTATGGCAGATGCCATAAAAACATTTTTATGAGGCGTGGAGTGGTTGTAGAAGTAGATTCAAGTCTCAGTTATGTTTGACTGACAGTGTGATGATCCGTGTCAAGTTTACCTGACCTTGTTAATCATTCCAAGGTTGATGAAGTATATAAATATTTGTTGAAGAGGTATTGAAATTATCCTTGTACAAAATAGTTCAATCTGAAGAAAGGATCAAGAGTAGAACAGAGAAAGAAAAGGAGTGAGAGCAGTAGAGAGTGTGAAGAAGAATCTGGAGCAGAACGAAAATTCTTGAGCATGCATTGAAACTGAATCAAGCATGAAATAGATGCTCTCTCAGTTAATTCTTTCTAAATAAATTCTGAAGGCAATGAGCCTCTCTTTTGAGTAGTGAGCTCTGGGTAGTGCACCCGAAGGCATGTGCATTCTATTTTATTAAGTACTTTTAATAGGGTACACATTTTGTGGGTTAACCCCCACCGTGGTTTTTCCCTTAACCGAGTTTCCACGTCAAAATCTTGGTGTCAAATATGTTGATTATGTTTCTACTCTTATGATGTTGATTAACACTTTAATGTTTACATCACTAATCTGATACTAAGATAATAAAGAAGGTTAAAGGCAAGAAAAGTTTTTTGGGACAACTGATTCACCCCTTCCCTCTCAGTTGTCTAGTTCGAACATCCCCTTTGTCGATTTCTCTCTCTAAGTTGTCGACGATTTTTGACATTTTTTTTATACTTGTTGATTTACATTTTCTAAGCTTGTGACAGTGTTCCTAAGCCTTCTATGCATCTTGTAGGTGAGTTTTCACCTCTCCCCAGTGCTTTTCATCTTCTCCACCCCTAGAAGCTTTCTAGAGGTCCCCTACCCATCTCCCACTTTAAGTTTTAAGTTTCACTCAACCAATCCAAATCTTCCCCTATTATTTCTAGATCTCCCGCCAGGAGATCCTACTTTGCAAGTGGAGATTTGGATTTTCACACATGACTGAACTGTTTCTGAAGGCAGTGCCATTCTTTTCTCCTCCTCTTCCATCTCCCATCATGCATGCCAACCTAGGTGCCCTCCTCTGTGGGTTGCCCATGGGTCGCTCCCTGGGTGACCTGACTGGTGAAAGGGGCAACCCCTAGATGACCCTGTCAAGTTTCCATCCATAGAAAAACTCAAGTTTCTAACTCGAGAAAGCTCCATTTTCACCCGTTGTTCTTCCTATTTGCACGGATTTTCATGCCTAATATAGAGTTAACTATTTCAAGCACCCACACATGCATAATTAGCTTTATTTATCTTCAATTAATAACTCATGTGTTCTCATACATTCCCACGCACTCCTTCTTCTTCATTTTTTCTTGAGTGATAAGCTTTTACTGGGTAGATCACTCCAATTTTAGCCCAGATCACTCTTGAATCCTCTATGTTAACTCTCCTTCTTCTTCACCTCTCATCCCTTCTTCTAACCTATAAACACCCCCTCCCTCAAGCACAAAGGGAGGCAATTTCATTTGTGCACACAACTCTTGCAAGTTATTGCTCTCCACATTGAGCATTCTCATGCTCATACGGGACATAGGCGCCTTTTTTTTGTTTGTTGCTTCATCTAGCTTTCATATAAAGCTCATCATGCATCCATACATTGCTCATATCAAGCCATAGTTCTCAACAAAGCTCTCATTGAGCTTTTTTGCAAATCTTCAAAATCTTCTTTTGCTTCCTTTAACGTCTTGTCGCCAAGAGGATTCCTCGTTGCTACAAGAGGATACGAGGTTACAATCACAAGGATTTTTTAGGGTAGTGGAGGCTCACATGTCTCTAGGTTCCTTTATGTTTTCTTTTAATTTGTAGTAATTAGATCACCAAAATTACTCTTGGAATCAGTAATCTTTTTGTTTTTTCCTTGATAAGATAGATAGATCTTGCATTCTTAGAGTAATTTTCTTTCAAAGTTCATAGACTAATCCATTTAAAAGAAATTTCCCTTTTCTTAGATTAATTTGTTCCAAATATTCAGAAAACCCCAAAAATATAGTTTAACATTGTATTAGGTAAATTCATTATAGCTTGCATACATTCTTTGATTCCTAAATTAGAAAAAAACATCTTCAATTCCAAAAACACTTAAAAAGAACAAAAAAAAGTTTTGCATTCATAAAATCCAAAATGAACAAAAACATTAGAGACTTAGAAAATTCACAAACCCTTGATTCCATCACAAGGTTAACTACAGTGAAACATTGGTTAAAACCCTTGATTCCATCATAAGGTCAACCATAGTCAATGCATAATCAAACCTTAGGTCGAAAAAACCCTAAATCAAATCCTAGGTCAAGTCAAGGTTATCTCACAATCACCTATCTCTTGTCTCAACTCATGAATGTGCCCTAGACTAAGAGGTGGGTGGGTGAGGGCAATCCTCAACGAGATAGAGGAAATCCACCCAAGACCGCAACATGACCCACTAGTCATCCAACAATAAGAAGCGTTTAGACAACTCTTAGTACAACAAGTAGTCATACAATGGTTTGAAAGACAACACCAACATGAACAAGAAATCAACAAAAATAATAGCTTACCCACACAAAGGTGGAATATCAAAAACCCCAAAAAGAGAAGAGTGACTAGTGACCCTACGGTTCATATGGTTATTTTTACAACCACGATCTTTGAACAATACATCTACACAAGTGCACAACAACAAAGGCCTCGGGACATGCCGACCCCTCTCTGCAAAGTCCAGCTCTCCAACGAGACAGACCACCATCATGTCTCACCTCCTCCTGATTGGCTACTTCCACAAGAGCGAGAGCGACGTGGCAATTTGCCTCGTGGGAAGGGTATTTGTGTGTGCCAAAATTTGACTTGATAGCCCCAAGTAACAAACGTTGTGATTTTTAGCGTACATGCTCTAGACAAAAGAATGTAAAAAATCAGTGAAATATGGTGTAAATGCATTGTTCTGTCTACTTGGTCGATGTGTAAATGGTTGAGTGTGTTGGAATAAATGAACAATCTCTAATCCAATTGTTAATTATCAAATCAACAAGATATGATACCAATTAGTAAGATACAAGGCTTTGACTACTACAAAATAGAAACTTGAAAATTGTATGTAAATCTGAAAATTAAGTTATCTTAATCCTTGAAATACAATGAAAATATTCAACTTCTTTATGATACTAAAATCAGCCACTCTAACATGCTTGATAAAAACACCTTAGATGAACTTATAACAACAATAACATCACCATAAGATAGCAGCACCAAAAAGGCACAAATCAACAGCATAAGAATGCAATATCTCACAACACAAGCTAGCAATGGAATAGAAGAATAAACACATAACATAGTTTTTACATCAAGAAACCCTTGCAGGAAAAACTCCACCAAGAAGAGAGGCTCGAGTTGTATTATCTTCAAAACAAGATTACAATACATCCACTTCCAGTCTCCTCTTCACTCTTCAATCCAACAACACCTGTGTACCTGTAAACTAAGATATGCATCACATACATGGCATTGTACTTATAGAAGTATTTCACTCCCAAAACAAGGCATTCATTTTCTCTCACCTAGGAATCTTCAACATGCAGCATTCAATGACTTCTTACAAGCTCATAACACTTGACAAGACTCAGCTATACAACCTTTGGCGTCCATGAATAAGAATAGACTCTTATGGGGTAGTAAATGATGTCATAATCATCATAGATTCTGTCATAACACCCCCCAAATAGCATCTTCCCAATTATATGGGCACCTAGAGCCAAGAATAGGAACTTACAACTAATAATTATCTGCCATAAGTTGTCATATTGTCATAGAATCTTAAGACAACTTGTAGCTATCATAGATTCTCTTACATGCACCCAACAACTTTATGATGCGTGTCATACATGCCAAAAATAGTTGATTCCTCCAAGGTGGCACCTACCCTCAATTACTCTTGATATTTACAATTACCAACCATAAAATGTTGCTCCATAATTATCTTCGATAACTCCAGAACTTACCAATGTAGTAACTCCGTAATTACTGCCCCCAGTAATTAATTTTTACCACTACCAGTGAAACTTGTACATTCCTTATTGGTAATTACAAATTACAAATAATACATGGAGTAATACAATATTGGGATTTACAAGTTTAATGTCACCTTATCCCAACATTCTCCCACTTGACATTATGCATTATAAATCAACCCATTGGAAATCTCAATAAGGGAAAAACATCCCTTAGCCAACCATGTACCATTGCTTCTTCAACATGCTTTTATGCTCCTACTAGATACCTACAAAAGAAACCATGATAACCACCATCTCAAGAAACAAATCCTCACATCATATTACCCATGATGGGACAAGGAACATGCCAAGGTGAAACATATCAACTGTCACTGAACCCTATAACAATCTATACATGAACACAAGCATCAAATCCAAATGATAACAAATGAATCTGAGTGACTGCCACACTCATACCAAATTAGAATAGCAACCAAAACAAGTTGCTAACTCATCCAAACTATCCATACCTCAAACCAGGGTAAACAAACTATCATGGGTAGAACTTCATGTTGTCAACATAACAACCCAAATATGCAAACTAGTCCCTATATATCCACCATCCTGTAAAAGAAGAATCCAAGCTTAACGTAAAAACACACATAGACATGCAATAAAAAACCTCTGAAGTAACTCACTGTAGTAAAGTGTAACCAGTCCAAGAGAGGTGTCCCTCCCATATAGAACACATTTACCTTCTGGAACTCCCACTACACAGGTAATGTAAAATTTGAAAAACAAGATCATAGCATTAACAAGTCCTATAGTACTTCACATAGATGATGTGGATAACTCCTCTATCATAGTGTCAAAGAAGTATACAATGATATGCAAAATACATCTCTCATTACTAATCCAAATAACTCTCCCATGTCCTCCAACCAATGAAGAAAGAGATCAAGGAGCTACCAAATTGTTGCCAAAAAATAATGAAGTACAAACAACAACACATGACTCCATTCAAAACCTCAACTCCATAAACATAAGAACCTTCAAGAAGAAGAAAATATACCTAGAAAGAGAGAACCTACAAATCAAACCATGTTCTTATACCACACTAACATGTGCCAAACTGTGTAAAGTAAGATCTCCTTCAACATTTCCAAACTGAAAGGATATCAACATCTAACCATTCAACTTATAATGAAACATGGCGGAAATAGATGTAAAACCTCTCATAGAAAGTAGATCAAACTAGCCAAACATTCCCACAACATAAGGGAATATGCCTAAAGCCACTAATCATCTCCTGTACCTCTCCTACCAAATCCTCAAAACAAACCCAAGTTCAAGATTACAAGGAGAACAATGGAAATACATAAAACCATGTATCTACTTCTCAACAAGCCCTCAAAACTCAGTATTCTAGACTAATGCACAAGAGAAGACAAGATACATATAAATAATGCATCTAATAATCAGACGGGCAACACCTCTTAGATCATTCACCTATCGAGTAGACCAAGAGTGGGATACAAGATTGTCTTGTGCATACAACACCAAGAAATATAAGCTTTCAATAAAGACAACCTTCTCATCAAGTCTATGATGGACTCACATCCATTTCTAGGTGTAGGCTCCTCAGTCTTTACTATTGAAACACTTTCATAACAAGTAACCATTCCAACACATATCTCTTAGGTAGCCTAGCCCAAGTCTCTCTAGTATCCATGAGCACCCACCAATCAATCCATGCCAACTTCAAATGCAACCTGCAAAACAATGAAGCTCCAAGCAAATGATTAATACTCAAAACCAAAGAAAACTACATCCTCTCCAAAGGAAGAATGATAACACCTTTACCAAAGACTCTAAGGGTCCTCCATGAAACAAGATGTTAAAACCTTTTCAAATCACATGAAGATAACAATATCCTACCAAAGCTCCCACCAAATCATGATACCGAGCTATACATGGCAACAAGATAAACATCAAACCTTCATTGTCAAAAGCTCCCACTGAAACATGTAACCAAGCTATCCATGACATCATGATAACCATCTCCTAAATGAAGATCATCCATGGCCCCAACACAATCAAAGAACCCCACTGTAATGACAACAACTCCCAAAAGGTCAAGTAAACCATAATCTCCAAACCAAGAAGATAGAACACACTATGTAACTACACAAAACTCCCACTGAAAGTGATACTGAGTTGTATACACGGTATCATGACCTACATCATTACCAAAACTACACTAAAAGTGAACAAAGCTTTGCATGCACCATAACTTACTACTATAGATTCTAATGAACAAATATGTTAGGTACTCCAAACCATCCTTCTATCTCACCACATTAAACATACCAATGTAATCAAGGTGACCAAGAAGAGGCCAACCCAACAGAATCCTCATCAGACAATTTACAAGATCTAGACTCATGGAACATCTCAAAGGAGAAAAACATGGTCAGTGCTCCAATCTCAAATAACTGAAAAATAGATTTAGCACCACATCAGTAACATGCAAAACAAAGACAACCAAGAATAACATGTATATTTCTAAGACTTAAACACCATGATCAACACTAGACCTAATTTGCAAAACAAATCCACATCAGAGGTAATCATATATCATAAAAACCCAACAAGCAACCCTACAAATCTGTAATTAATTCCATCTAGAATACTCTAAGAGTTTGAATACAATATTTCCACAGATCTACAAACCACAAATTTTTGTTAACATGAAACCTGCAAAACCATCTCTTTGTAAATCTGAAATCACTTAAACATCCAAATATTCACACCATATATGTCATCTAAAACAATGATATATCATAGATCTACAAATCCATAACTTTTTGAAATAGGAAAACTGTAAAACCTACATATCCAAAATAACATGAATATGAAAGAAAAGGAACCAGTTTGTCCAGGAGTTTCCATATCACTAAAATATTAACTCCACAACCCACATGCAACCGGTGGAAAATCATCCAATGCTTTCATGTAACCAAGGCTAAAACCATGAACCCAACATAAGCCTTCATACTATAGTCCAAAAAGTAAATGTTCTTCCATGCAACCAGGGCACCAAAAGCAACCATCCAATATGAACACCCATTCACTTCACATGACATCATTCCATATTAGAGCCAATAATAGCAAATTACAACTAATAATTATCCGTCATAAGTTGTCATATTGTCATAGAATCTTATGACAACATGCAGCTGTCATAGATTCTCTTACAAGCACTCAACAAATTTATGACATGTGTCATACATGCCAAAAATAACGGATTCCTCCAAGGTGGTGTCTACCATCAATTACTCTTGATATTTATAATTACCAACCATAAAATGTTGCTCCATAATTACCGCTGATAATCTGAAACTTACCAATGTAGTAACTCCGTAATTACTACCCCCGCTAATTAATTTTTACCACTGCCTGTGAAACTTGTACATCCCTTATGGGTAATTAAAAATTACAAATAATACATGGAATAATACAATATTGGGATTTACAAGGTTAATGGCACCTTATCCCAATAGAGTGAGTATTTGTTTTGTGTGTTTTGCCACATGTGAGAATATCTAGGAAATGGATCTAGTGCAAGATTTGTTTTGGAGAAATTTATGGAGGAGAAAATAGTGAGCATTTTGTTTTGGTCATACCTAGCTTCTCACTTTTTGAGGATGAGCTTGACTTTTCCCTCCACTCTTTGGAATAGAATATGCTTTTATTATGCTAGATTTGTGTAGTGAGAATGATTTTAATAACTGAAGTATTTAAAGATTCATAATAATTTGAATAGTTATCCATCACAGCTAGCACTAACACATACGAATCACCGATTTTATTCCATTGCTTTCGTGTTAAGGGAAATCCTATAAATAATTGCTTTGTGATACAATTTTGATGTCCTTGTAACAACTTACTAGTTAAGGTGATGGAGTTTGATATCCAGTTTTTCTTGAATTAAAATACTTCCTTGCCCCTCTGGTTAGAAAATCATTTCATATGTCAATTTTTAGCTTAATGTTTTCTTATGTGTTAATATCTTATATACAAGTTCACTAAAGTCTAAAAAACTTTGTGAGATTATATTGGGACTTATATTTTATTGCTTGCATTGTTTTCCTTTACAACATTTGTGATGTTTGAGCTTTATAATCAATGGGAGATTGATTGAGCTCTTCTATTTTGCTATTATCATTGTAGATATCTGGCTGCAAGGAATTGCTACCAAGTATGTTGTGTATATACAATATCATAATCTTGTCATTCAACTAGTATGTATTAAGATCATAAGAGTAAAATAATGACTATGTAAAAACATGCTTGCAAATGGAGTTTGTTTTATTAGAAATAGGGATTCTAGGGGATCATTTTTTGGATCTTGTTTTAGTTTTTTTTTTGTTCTCAAGATTCAAGTTGTTTTCTTTCCATTTTATTAATTCTTAATTCTTTTTAGGTGGGCATGCTTCAAGAATGATGATTTCTAGGTTTGGGGTTGTTTAACTTCATTCTTGTACCATTCAAATTTCATTACAAAGCATGCTTTATTGAAAAGAGGCTTTCTATTTCATAATTGTCTAGTATGTAAAAGTTTTGAAGTTGTTTGCCATAATTGAACTATTCTTCAACACATTATCAAAATCAATTGTGTAAGATGTGCCCATAATGAGGGACACCAAGAGCATCACTCCTACATGGTCACACTTGCACCTATTTTAGTGAACTCACCCTACATAGAACCTTCCAATCTAAGGAAAAATGGAAATGGACTACAACCCTTAATTTCTAGTAACCATGAGACTTTGTAGGTTTGGAATGCATTTTTTAAATGAACATCTATCTCTCTTATCATATATGTGAAAACACATTATCCAAGATGTCTCTCTCATAGCATAAACCCAAGAGGTGTATTTATGATAGAGGAGTACATGATCTAACAAGGGCCACCAAGAACACCACCCTTGCATGGTTACACTTGCACTTGTTTTAGTGAACTTACTCTACATAGAAGTTTCCAATCTAAAGAAACATGGCAATGGCCTACCACCTTTAATTGTCAAAAACCCTAAGACTTTGTAGGTTTGGAATGCATTTTCCAAATGAGCTTCCATCTTGCCTATCATCTAAGTGAAAACATGTTATCCAAGATGTCTCTCTCATAGCATCAACCCAAGAGGTGTATTTATGATAAAGGAGTACATGAACTACCAAGTGGTAATGGAACGTATTCCATACAAAGAGATAGAAGAGGAGAACTGATTCAACTCCCCTCATGAGTCTTTAGTTCTACTATTTTCTCTTATATGGGATGAATTTTTCCATGGTGAAAACTATCAGCTATGTCTTATTACCAATATAATGAGTTCATATGCAACAGAATCCATTGAATGAATTTGATTATGGAAAAACTGTTTTCAACAGACATTTCTTCCTCTTTCTTGTGTTTTCTTTATCTCACTCTACATAGGCATCCACTCATAGTATAATTAATTTCTTAATAAAATTTAAGTGTTTATCCAAACAACTTCAAATTGGCTAAAAATGTCATCCACTTCTATCAACTTAAGCATTAAATAATCTATACAATTTGATAAACTTTTTGCATAGGTAGCCATAGACATGTTCCTACCAACATTAAGGATTTTTCTCATCAAGTGAAGAGTCATTTGTTGCAAACTCAAGTGCAACTTGCTATATCGATTTTCAAGGTTCTCTTGTGTGAACTACCTTACCATCGTGACATACTTTCTCTAAAGGAGAAAGATGGATCTCAACAATGGAGCTAAAATTCTGATCGTTTTTTATTATAATGAATAATGACCAAGTAAAGATGACTTTAAATCAATATGTGCCTTAAGTCTTATGCAAATTGAAACAGAATGAAAAGAAAGATCTAAGCAGAAAATAAGACTCAGAGAAATAAACAAAGATACAAAATAATAAGACAAACTAGAACACTAGTTTAATGTGGTTCACCATCAAAGGCTACATCCACAAAAGGAAGGGGAAAATATTTATTGATCTCTATTTTTATAGTCATCCATGTGCTATAGCATATACATCTCATCAGTAACTTATGCATTACCAAGTTCAAATAATAATGTGCCTACAAGAAAGAATATCAAGAGGCATGGGAGGTAACTGACAAGAAGTCTGTTGGGCTTCATATACCGAACAATCTCCCACTTAAAGTCCAATGACACTGCAACATACCAGACATTCCCCTACTTCAATCTTATTATCACTTCCTTACAAGGCCGAGAGAAGCTCTACAAAATTCAAACTTCTCCCTTGGTATTACCTTTGTCAACGCATCTACCAGATTTACTTTCGTATCAACTTTCTCTACCTACAGCTTACCTTCGTCAAGAACATGTCAAATAAAATGATATTTCAGTTCTATATGCTTGGTTCTATTATGAAAAGTTAAGTTCTTTGCCAAATGAATAGCATTGTTTCTATCACAAAACAAAGTGAAAACATATTGCTTACACCACAATTCTCCCAAAAACCATTGTAACCATATCATCTCTTTTGCTCCTTCGATGAGAGAAATGTATTCTGCCTTAGTAGAGGAAAGAGCAACCACTTGTTGCAATCAGGAAACCCAACTAATTGCAGCCCTGGAAAATGTAAACACATAACCTGTAGTAGACCCCATTTGTCCAAATCTCCAACCATATCCGAATCAATATAACCTTGTAGCTGAGTATCCTTTCCTCCAAAACACAAAACATGATCAAAAGTACCTTTCAGGTACCATATTATCCACTGTACCACCTGCTAATAAGACTTACTTGGATTACTCATAAATCTGCTCAGAACTCCCATTGCATGAGCAATATCTAGATGGGTAAAAACCATGGCATACATGAGACTCCCAACTGCTGAGGAATATAGAACACCCTTCATGTGTTCTTCATCTTCTTGAGATTTTGGACACATTTCTAATGATAAGTGAAAGTGATCAGCCAAAGAAGTACTAACAGGCTTGGCACTCTTCATATTGAACCTATCCAAGACTTTGGTAATATATTTTTCTTGAGACAATCTAATTTCTCTCTTCTATCTGTCCCTAATTATTTTGCATGCCAAGAATCCTCTTTGCTGCCTCTAAATCTTTCATGGAAAAATGTTGAACCAAATGTTGCTTCAATTCATGAACTATCCTCATGCTAGTGCCTGTAACCAACATGTCATCAACGTAAAGAAAAAGTATAACAAACTCACCATTAGAAAGCTTCTTATAGTAAACACATGGGTCTAATTCACAATGAGTATATTGTTGCTCAGTCATGAAGCTATCAAATTTAAGGTACCACTGCCTCGAGGCTTGCTTGAGCCCATACAAACTTTTACTTCAATCTGTAAAACAAATGCTCCTGACCCTATTTAATGAAACCTTCAGGCTACTCCATATATAATTCCTCTTCAATATCTCCATGAAGAATGTTGTTTTAACGCCAAGTTGCTCAAGCTCAAGATCCCATACAGCTTCCATGCCCAAAACAACTTGAATGGTTGTCATCTTCACAACTGGTGAGAAAATTTCATTGAAATCAATCCCCTTTTGCTGATCAAAACCTTTCACAACCAATCTGGCCCTATAGCGTTTACTACCTCCATCTTCTTCTTTCAATCGATACACCCATTTATTCTTGAGTGGTTTTTGATTTGGTGGAAGGGTAACCAAATCCCATGTATCATTTGCCACCAAGAAATCCATTTCATCTTGCATTGCCTCAATCCACTTTACTGAATTTTCATCTTTGCAAGCCTGTTTAACGGTTGTAGGTTCTGACTAATCTGAAAGCAATAACTCATAATCATCAAATTTAGTCAGAGACCTCTTCTATCAAGTAGACCTCTGTAATTGAGGAGCTTGTTCCTATAAAATTGTGTCCAAATTCAATCTTTGTAATTGACGTTGAATGCTTTCTACATCAGACTGCAGATTGCCTCTAATATTATGCCTTTGCACATCAAAACTCCCTTGTATATTTTGATTCAAAGATGTCCCAATGTGGCTACTCTGTTCTTTGTCCCCAATTCGAGCATGGGAAAAAACTTCATGAGCATGTCCAAGAGTTTGAAGTGGTAGAGTAAAGTCATTAGATGACTGCGAGGGAATCTAAGGAAATATGTGATTTTTCAAAGGCTATATATCAATTTCAAAAAATTGTGAAGGAACATTTGAGGGTTGCGCATGAGAAATTGAAGGCTACGTAGCATATTGCAGAGGTTGAGTGGACTTTTCAGCAGGCAGCGCACTAACATTGTGAGAGTGAGTTGAAAAACTAGAAGGCTGCATGGGAAATAATGCTCCCACTTCATGCGATGCAGTACTCATAGGCAGCGATGAAGAGTGTAAAGGTTGTGTGTGAATTGTTAGAGGCTACACACAAGTTGTAGGAGGTTGCATATGAATAGTTAGAGGGTTTGTTAAAATATGCAATGGTTGTGAATTGCGACGTGACTTGCCATTGTCAAAAATATCCACCTGTATATGTTCATTTGATGATGTGCTTTGTTTTTGCAAACATGGGAAAACTTTTTCATTAAAAACAACATCTCGACTACATGTAAATTTTTTTGCAATCAGATCCCAAAGTCTAAAACCAAATTGTTCCTCACCATAACCGATGAATATGCACCTCTTTGATTTGGGATCTAATTTCATTCGCTGCTCCTTAGGAATATACACACAAGCTTCACAACCAAACATGCGTAGGTAGAAATGTGTTTCCCAAGCCATCTCTCCTCCAGGATATCAAAATCCAATTGAGATGAAGGAACTTGATTGATCAAATACATCATTGTATTACAAGCCTCTAGCCAAAATTCTTTCCCCAATATAGCATTTGAGAGCATACAATGAGCTCTCTCAAGAATTGTTCTGTTTAACCTCTCAATTGCACCATTCTCCTGAGGGGTAAAAAGAACTATCTTAATCCTATGTATGCCATTATCTATACAAAAGGCATCAAATTCCAAAGAGCAAAATGCTCCCCCATTATCTATTTTAAGACATTTGATCTTGTGTCCAATCTGATTTTCAACAATGGCCTTAAAATTTTTAAACTTTGAAAACACTTATGATTTTCTACTCATCATATAAATCCATACTTTTCTAGTACAATCATCAAGAAAAGTAACAAAATAATTAGCTCCTCCAATGGAGGTTACCTCTGTTGGATTGAAAACATCTGAGTGCATGAGCTCCAAAGGTGTAGCTTCCTTGTCATGACCAATCTTCAAGAAGTTGGTCTAACTTTGTTTTCCATAGAGGCAATGCTCACATAACTCCCAATCAATGAATTTTAGGCCAAGAAGTTGATCCCTTTGAAGCATGACTTCAAGTCCCTTTTTACTCATATGTATGAGCCTCTTATGCCAAATCTCTGAACCGTTGTCCACAACCGCCATTGGAGATCCCACTTCACCATGGCACTCTAACACATATAGATTACCCAATTTGTTTCCTTTTGCAAGCACCAAGACACCCTTGGTTACCTTCCAAGTATCTAAAGAAAATTTAGCATTGCACCCTTGAACATAAAGCTGGCTAATAGATATCAAATTTCCTTTTAGCATGGGAACATGTCTCACATCTTTCAAAATCCATTTATTTCCATTTTTTAATTGTAATATCACATCACCTCTGCCTATTATGTCACATTCTTTATTATTGCCAAGAAAAAATCTACCGAACTTACCTTCTTGGTAGTTTATGAAAGCCCCTCGGCATGGAATAGCATGAAAGAAGGCACTGAAATCGAGCACCCATGAATCGGCAATGGTGTCACTTGCTGATAGAACCAAAACACCATCATCTTCATCATATGTAGTGTTTACTTCATTGTTGCTCACCTTTTCTTGTGCCTTCTTATAATTCCAACAATTCTTTTTTGTGTGTGACCTGGTTTGCCACAAAACCAACAATCACCATTTCTACCCTTGGACTTTGATCTTGGAGTAGATTTGGACCTTCTTCTGTTATTATTTCTACCTCTGTCATGACCCCTTCCTCTATTCCCAGTGCTTACAGTAGTCAAGGCATCACCGGAAGAGGGTTCTTGATTTTTTCTCCTCATGTCTTCATTGAGAAGAGTTGTTGCAACATCATCAAATTTTAGTTTACTCTTGGTAGCCATCGAAGTCCTAACTACCATCACAACCCCTTCCCAGTTGTTTGGTAAAGAACATAATAACAGAATTACTTTAATTTCATCATCTAAATTTATACCCATTGAAATCAATTAAGTGACCAAAGTATTAAATTCATTTAGGTGATTGGACATGATCCCACCTTCTTTCATTTTCAAATTGTATAACTTCTTCATGATAAAAACCTTGTTTGATGTTGACACCATCTCGTACATGTCTGAAAGTTTATCCCATAGCTCTTTTAAAGTCTTCTAAGTAGAAATGTTGAAGAGAACATTGCTTGATAGCGAAAGAAAAATAGTGGCCCTTGCTTTCTTATCAAGTTTCTCCCACTCTTTGTCTGACATAAATCCTTTTCCTTTAGCTTTCCCTACCAATGCGAGTGAGAGATACTACATGATCAATAGTGATTCCATCTGCACTTTCCATAATCCAAAGTTCTATCCTGTGAACTTCTCTATTTTCCACTTATTTGCTTCATCCATGATTCTAAAAATTCTTCACCAATTTCCAACCAACTTCACCAACAAGCTTCTTTGTCAAGCTTCTCCGCCAAGCTCTAATACCAATTGTTATACAAATCGAAACAAAATGAAAAGAAAAATCTAAGCAGAAAATAAGACTCAGAGAAATAAATAGAGATACAAAGTAATAAGACAAACTAGAACACCAATTTAACATGGTTCACCATCAAAGGCTACATCTACAAAAGGGAGGGGAAAATCTTTATTGATCTCTATTTTTACAGTCATCTATATGCTACAACATATACATCTCATCAATAACTTATGCATTACCAAGTTCAAATAATAACGTGCCTACAAGAAATAATATGAAGAGGCACGGGAGGTAACGGACAAGATGTCCGTTGGGCTTCATAGACCCAACATTAAGAGATGGGTTTGCAAAGCTACTTAGAGAAACTAGAATTAGTATGTTTGTTTTAAATATTCCTGCTATAACATATGATTAAAGAATTAACAATGATTGGAGCACACACTAAGTGTAAGAAATGTGGGCACATGAAAACATTTGATTCTGCATTCTGAGTTGATGGTGAGTACATGGTGAAAGAATTTCTTGCAAACAAGAGCTAATGGATTGCACACATGAGTAAAGGGCTTTAGATGAAAAAAAAATGCATCTCCTGTAACATTTTACATGTCAACTACCTTCTAATGAGGCAAATACATGTATTTATAGTTGATCACACCCCATGGTTGCCTCTATAAAACCAACTAAAAAGGTGCCCCAAGTATCCATGATGCACATGTGTATCATGGAAAATGACGTCTCTTTCCCTACAGTCCTTGGCATGTCCATCCATCTGTCCTTTAACACTTATTTTTCTACTCTACTGGCACTGTCTCCTAGTGCTTTGGTTTTTGGTGCTCTTTATATGGTGACCAAAATGGCCAATATTTCAAAGTATTTTTCCATATTTAATTTCATTCATCTATTTTTCATATCCCTAGTTGCAAATTTCTACCTCCAATTGCATATTTTTTTGTTTCTAATACCAATTTTTCTCGGTATAGAAATTTACTAGACTTTTCATACAAATTCAAATTTAGGTTTGAGAAGTCAAAAGTTTAGATTCTAGCTGTGAATGTTTTGGACATCAAATACCTATTCTTAAACATTTAGTTGTGTTTTGTCTATCTTTATCATTGCATGCATTTGCCTCTCTACCAAAATGTCTGAATAATCTCCTTCAAGAAGAGACCATCAAGACTAAGGTTTTGCAAAGAATCATTTGCAAGCCACAAAGCACACCAATTATTTCTACATCAATCAAGTAGGATTGACATTATTCCACTCCCTAAAGAGTGGATATTCGAGTGGCTAGTTTAATATGTTATTCGAATATATGCAAAATTTAGCAAGAGTGGCCCTCTAGTGTTGCTAGCCCATTATTTTCAGGAATATTGCATCACTATGTATCAAATACCATCCAAACATCACTAGAAACATGTACATCCACCCAATCAACACTGGAAAACACCAAGATTTATTTTAATATGTTGATGTCTTTCTATATGATACTTCATTGTTGCTGCCTAACTATGTTTTACTTACATTTGCAATACAAATAAGTAAAATAACATACCACAATTTTTAATTGTGTTTGTCTTGAACTGTCATGGTGCCTTCTACCATCAAAAGATGTTCTACTTTCTCTCCATGTGTACAGAAAGCACTGTGTAGAGAACAAGCAAGATTCTAGAAAACAATGGTTTGCTAGCACTAGAGGGGTCCAAAAATTGCATCGCTACATATCAAATATTGTCCACACATCACTACAAATTTGTACATCCAAACAATCAACACTGGCAAACACCATGAGCTAATTTAATATTCTATTCAAATATTTGACAAGTCACGTGGCATGTTTGACAAAACAGCACCCAAAAAAACATGGTCCCATGTACTGCAAATATTAAACTTCACTACTATTGCCTAACTATGTTTTAGTTACATTTTAAATCCTAAAATGTAGCATGTGTTCTTATGTAAACAATGGTTAAAATATGTGTTTCCCTTCTTCCATCAAAACATTGTATACTAGTTTTATGATCTTAAGTATGAGTGCTTTAAGGAGCCCTTAAATGTTTAGTCTTTTGGGGTGTCATCAAAATCTTGATTGAACTAAAATTATTAGAAAATAAAATAGAACTTCATTAATAGACATAGCTTTTAGTTAAAAAGCTTGACAAATATCATTAAAACATAATCAATTACAATGGATCCAAGTGTAAGGGATTTGTAGTTGGCAATCTTCATCATAATCCATTGTTGTATTTACACTCTATGTAGTTAGTAATATTCACTATTATTCTCTACACACTCATCACCTTCATTCATTATCTCTTTTCAACTATTGAGGATTATTGAATTAGATTGTGCTCTTAGCTATGTTTCCATGACACAAAATTCATCCTTAAGAAATTAAAAATCTATCATATACCTCATTCCTCTATATCCCCTCCAATGAAACCTCTAGAGTATAAGTTGACTCTTTTTCCCTCACTAAATACCTTATCATCATTAATTTTCAATTTTTCCCTTAACCTCCACAAAGCCCTTCACTAGCTATTTCATGGTAGGTAATTATTCCTCGCATAGGATTTGAATTCTTTGATGATGAGGTTGGCACAATAAATATAGCTTCCTCCATAATCCTCTCAAATACTACATAAAAAACTATAACAATAATGCCTACCTATATAGATGCAATAACTTGAATAAGAATAAACCTCAAAACTTGCAACTAGATTAGTAGGTAAAAGAATTTTCCTCGCTTATGGAGAACAATGTATCACCAAAAATATTTGGATAGCATTTAAGGAATAATAAATTCAGTACTAAAAAATATTCCATAACATTTTGGAAAACATGACCAAAAAAATAAAATTTAAATAATCCTAATGTAAGCTCAAATATTACATAGTTCAAACATTTCACTTTACATTACTACACTCATTTTGGTTTCCTCTCATACCCATGTTTTAGGTGTTGGTGTCATCCACCTCCCAGAAGCACAACCTATAAAAAATAACCTTCACAATACGAGAGAAGCAAAGCTATTTCACTAGAGGATGAAAAATGTGTTGAGATGCAAAAAATATTTACAAATTTATAATATATAGGTGTGTTCGGGTGCCAATAGGTAAAAACTACCTGAACGGTAAATGCAAATAATTATCTAATAGGCACCTAATTTAATATTTGTGTTGGATGCTTAAGTAAACATAAGCATGGGTAAATGGTATTTAGTCATTTACTCCAACACCCCCCCTTAAGTGCAACTTAAGGAGATTATTATGCAATATCAAGATGCAATATGGGTCCCGACTACACAACCATGTAAAGTATCCATTTACAATGTAATGCAATGCAATCTATCAAAACAGGAGAAAAGGAGAAAAACCCTGCAGGAGAAAACTCCTCTCCAAAAGAGAGAAAAAAAAGATGAAACAGGTGAAAGGAAGGAGGATTCCACAAGACCCCCCAAGGACAACTTTCGTCACTGATCTCAACAAAATACAAAGGAGAGAGACTATGTAGCCCCCCATAGTAAAGAATAGAAATGTTGAAGAACCCCCCCCCATGATGAAGAAACTCCTGTGCCGATCCTGGAAGCCTAAAGACAAAAGAATATCCAATTTCTGCAAACAACATGCCTTCCTTTAGGGAGAAACAAGTCCAACAACTGATGCTAGAGAAACTCCAACTCTGAAACAAGAGAAGGGAGAGAAAGAATCGGCATGAAAGATGCCTCTAAAAACTATATCGGTGCATCCACATAGCCAAATGTCACATCATGATCAGGTGCAACCTCAATTGAAGAAGGTGGATCAACAAGACAAGGTGGAAACTCTAAAGTAACAATCTCCAAAGACACAGATGGTGTGGCAGCAGAGTTGATATTGTCATAAAAAACAAGGGAATACCCTCAAATACATCATCCAAATCAGCAATGTGAGATTCACAAAACAACTCCGAAAGACCTGTCAAGTGACTATCCCACAAAGCAAGATGTGAAGGATCAAGAACATCCTATTGTGCTAAAGAACCAACCTATAAAGCAACAGGATCTGAAGTAGGAGAAGAATCAACACAGGTCTAAAGAACTCCAAAGTTCAAATGACCAATCTCTCTCGAGAAATTGCTACCAAAACTAGCAAGTGGAGTGCAAGGCTCATAATCATTATCCTCAATAAAATGAGAAAAAGCACATAGATGAGACTCATGATCAGCTTCACCAACTACAATGACTTTGCCAATATCAGCCTCTCTAATGAAAATAGAATCTACAGTGAACTCTACAGTCTTAGGTACCTCACCATGAGTAATCTGATAGATAGAAAGAAGATTTGTATACAAATTAGAAATACAAAGTACATCTCTAAAACAACCATCACCAATCTCAACATTACCTATCCCTATAACATCCAAAAACTTATTATCCCCCAACAAGATCTTAGAAGTATCTATAGGATGAAGACCCAAAAAGGGATAGGGATAAAAACCCATGTGATCTGATGCTCCTGAATCCAAAAACCATCTATCACGACTAGAGTGAACTGTAGAAGTAACCAATGCATGTGCTTTGAGCTTATCTTCTTGACCTTTCATCCCATTTGCAAATCCTAAATTCGCTAACTGTGTAGGTTTAGATGAAGGTGCTACCAATGGAGAAGCTATAGAAGAATGAGTTAGATGAGAGCATCTCATTGTTGTTCTTCTGAAGAAGGTGTGAAATTTCATCAATCTTCTTAGTATAACAATGGCGTTCATCATGACCTTTCTTCTTGCAATACACACAACTAAACTTCTCCTTCTTAGGTTTATCCTCTTTTGAAGAGGTGGAGGACTCATTAGACTCTGTCTTAGCCTTAGGTTTCTTCTTCCCTTTTCTTTGAGATGCTTGTGCAGCTAATGCATGACTCTTAGAGGACCTATCTAACTAAACAAGTTTGGCTTGCTCCCTAGTCAAATGATCACAAAATATCTCAAAAGAAGGCATATTGAAAGCATTACCCAAAGCATCCATGGTGGAGTAAAATGTAGGAGGAAAAAACAAATGGACCTCTTAGCTTAGACAGAATCAAGAAAATAGACTCCTTATCAGTTTTATCCTTCCCACATCCTACCAATTGTGACCTCATAGATTTGAACTTGATTAGATAATCATCAATGGAAGGAAATGCATCTGGGGAAAGAAGTCGATTCTGCCTCTAATTACAAAGCACAGAACTCATTGATCTGACCAAACAAGTTATCGAACTTATCCCATACCTCATTGGGTGTATTACACTCCTCAATGTGGAAAAGCAAACTATCAGAAACATGCAAATACATCAAACCCATAGCTTCATCACACTTGTTCCTATGAGCAATTATCTCATACTCCTTAGTAAGAGCTTGATGGCACCACAAACAGTTGATTCCTTCTGGGAATTCTCCTCAAAAAAATCTTGACAATGAGCCAAATATGCCACTGCAAACCCGCTACTCATGCCAAGATCGCAATGAAGGCAAAAGACACACTCACCTGGCAAAGATTGAGGATGAATATCGGCAAAAATGCTAGCTTTGAAATTTAACAAATTTCAGACACCGACAAAAAACTCCACCGAATAAATGATCTCAGACTTTGATGAAAACTTTCAACGAAAGGAGGCACGGGTTGAAGGCTCTGATACCATGTTGGTGTCATCCACCTCCCAAGAGCACAAACTGTAGAAAATAACCTTCACAATACGAGATAAGCAAAGCTATTTCACCAGAGGATGAAAAATGTATTGAGATGCAAAAAATATTTACAAATGTACAATATATAGGTGTGTTTGAGAGTCGGTAGGTAAAAACTACCCAAATGGTAAATGCAACTAATTATCTAATATGCACCTAATTTAATATTTGCGTTGGATGACTAAGTAAACTTAAGCATGGGTAAATGGTATTTACTTATTTACTCCAACATTAGGATTTATTTGGCTTGCTTTGTGGCCTAAACATGTTATTAATATACACCATATGTCATCATACCTTAATTCTTGTTCCTTTCTTCCTCTAAATGTTTAGAGGCTTGTTGATTGAAGGGCGCTAGCACTGCTAGTTGCTGATGTGATTTTGGTACTAGATAGAGAACATAGAAATTAATGCATTGCTCTATATATTCAAGTCATGACTAGGCTTGTAGAAAATTATCTACATAAATGTGTCTCATTCAAACATGTTTTTTGAAAGGCTTTGGAGAGCAACCATGTAGATGTCTATACTAAGCACTAGCATCCAAGTGACTTGGGCTTCTGGTCACATGAAACACCTTAGGACTAGTAAGAGAAAAATAAGACACTAAAATAGATTTCTATGAAAATAAGCACAAAGGCTCAAACATAACACAAACACAGGGTTAGGGAAAAAGGCTAAGACATAGCCAAAATGATTATAAAAACATACTAGGGGAGCAAACACCAAAATAAGTACAAAAAGTAGCGTGAAATTGCAGGGGTATGTAATTTTTGACATTACACTTAGCAATCTTATCACCCTAGGTGATGCTATGATAAAGTACAAAAAGAAATAACTGTTGCAAGTATGGACCTAACTAGTGTTATCATTGATGTCAACATACTCCTGTTGCATTGATGATAAGGATTGGATGAGCTATGTGCTAAGGATATTGAGAAAATTAGTCTTAATCAAGAACAGAGAAGAACAGTGAAGACAGTAAGGTAAAGATCCAAGATAAGATGAAGATAAGAGAATGCACCTCAAAGGGTTTGCAGATATGTGTTATTAGATGATCCAGTAAGGATTTTAGAGGTCCACATGAAGATCTAAATAAGTTATGCCCTCTTGAGTAAAACCAGTTTTGGCAGGTGTTTAGAGCTGACAGAGTGACTCAGATAGGTCTGGTGAGATCCAGAAATGCAATATCTTGTTCTGCAAATTTGGTGGAGTGTTTAGGAAGTCAATGTGAATTGACAACCCAATTGGTTCATGGTCTGGAGGTCCGCAAGCATCTATTCCAATATGACAGCGATAACAGACTGTGTTCTTGAGGTTCTAGTTGAAGGAGAGAATGATTTTAGTAAACAAAAGTAGTGTGGATGTTCTTGGTGATTCAGGCAAGCTTGTGGAGATCTTTAGATTGTGTCCAGTTTGTGTTGGTGGTCTGCATTGAAGATTGATCTCATAATTGAAGAATTACTTCCAGATGATGGTGTTCTTCCTAAGTCTGGCCGACCGGATGAGTTACACATCTTGCAGATGATCTTGAAGATGTTCTGTGAAGAATGGCGTGTTCCTAAAGAAATATTGAAGTCTCAGATCTGTGTGGCCGATAGTGTGTTGATCTGCGTGAAGTCTTTTTGTAATAAGTCATGTTGTATTTATGTATGTGCTCTGTAATGTATGCTGACTTGGATGATAATTCCTAAGTCGATGTCTTGTATAAATAAGGAGTTGTAAAGTCATTTCAAATGTATCTTGTGGAGATAAGAGTGTGGTAGAGAGGCGGTAAGAGAAAGGAAGAGCAGAAGTATTGGGCTTAAATGGAACTGACTCAAGCATGGTGAAGATGCTATTCTTTAGTTCAAGTATGTAATACTTATTATTTTGTAGACAGTGTGTCTCCTGTAGGCAATGGGCCTCTTGTGAGCAGTGTGCTTGGGCAGTGAGCCCTAATTGGCATGTGTCATTTTGTTCTTTCTATTCTTCTAACAGAGAATACAGTCTTGGGTTAGTCACCCCATGGTTTTTCCCTTAACTGGGTTTTCCACATCAAAATCTTGGTGTCATTTGTGTTAATGTGTTTCTACTCTTGAACTGTTGCATTACATTTCCATGATTGATTTATTATTATGCTACTAGATTAAGAAAATAATTTAAGTGATTACTTGAAAGAAAGTTTTAGACAACTAATTCACCCCCCCTCTCAGTTGTCTATCTTAAATCTAACAATTGGTATCAGCGAGGTTCCTCTAAAAGGAGCTTAACTGCTTGAGGAGATCCAGGATGTCATCCTACAACAAGGATAGTTCGAGATTTGATGGAACCAATTTCACTCTTTGGAAAAGTCACATGGAATGTCACTTGCAATGTATGGGAATGCAGTATTGGATCATGGCTTCAAAGAAGTATACTCCTCCACAGAATGGTCCAAGAACCATAGATGAAATCAGAGATGCTAAAAATAATCTACAAACTAAAGAAGCTCTTTTAAGTGCCTTGTCTGATTCAGAGATGACAAATTTTGTTGACCTACAAACTATTTTTGAGATTTGGGAAAAACTAGAACTTCTGCATGAAGGAGACAAGTATGTTAAATGTGCCAAGCTACAGAGTCTGAAAGGAAAATTTGAAAATCTGAAGATGAGAGAAGATGAAAATATCACTACATTTATGCCAAGAGTAAATGAGCTTGTTTGTGGCATTAGATGTGCTAGTGGAGTCTTGGATGAAGATGAGATTGTCAGCAAAGTTCTCAGATCCCTTCCTGATTCTTACAAGTACAAGGTTACTGCTATTGAAGAATTCAGATCTATTTCACGTATCACAAGAGATCAATTGGTTGGTAAATTGGCTGCATTTGAATTGACTAAGTTTGGAGATGCCCCCCCAAGACTGAATCTGCATTCAAAGCTAGTGCCTCTATTAAATGAAAACAAAAGTTTGATCCGAGAGAGAACTCTTCAAAGAAACTATCATCGTATGAGAAAGAAAGAAAAGATCTAGAAGAAGATGAAGCAGAAGCTGCTCAACTTGAAGCCCTTATTGCAAAAAGACTACCAAGAGGATTTGGTAAGTATGAAGGGAAATTGCCTTTTAAGTGTTTCAACTACAACAAGATTGGTCATTTTGTCTCAAGGTGTCCAGAAAGATTTTTAACGCCAAATTCTAAGAGATCAAGGTTCCAAAAGAAATGTTACTATGTTCATGAAGATGATGATGATGAAGGAGTAATAGATGATGAATCAAAAACAAAAAACAAATCCAGAAGTGACTGGGTGTTTATTGCCATCAAGGAAGAAGATCCAATGCCCTCTAAATCTGCTAATCATAAAATTGTAGAAAAAGCTCTGGCTGCCCAAGTTGAAGAAAAGGATGATTGGGTCATTAATAGTGGATGCTCTCACCATATGACAGGTGACAAAAATAAGTTCATAGATTTAGAAAGGTATGAAGGAGGAGTGGTAAAATTTGGTGATAATTTTGTTGGCAGAATCAAAGGTAGAGGAACTATCTCTTTTGATGGAAAGAACAAAACTAGTAATGTACTGTATGTTGAAGGTCTGAAGCACAATCTTCTTAGTGTTGGACATCTGGTGGACAAAGGTTATGATCTCTGATTCAAGAATCAAAAATGCAAGATCTTTGAAAGTTTCAGAATAGAGATTGCATCCAGTACTCAAACAAAAGGTAATATCTTCCACTTAGTTGGTACTAGTAAAAGTTATCTATTTGTTCAAATTGATCAGAGTTGGTTGTGGCATAGGAGAGTGTGTCACGTGAATTTTGATAATATCATCAAGATAAGCAACACTCAAGCTGTAAGAGATCTTCCAAGATTGGTAAAACCTACCAATAGTTTGTGCAAATAATGTCAGTTGGCTAAACAAAGTAGAATCTCATTCAAAAGTAAGGAACAATCTTCTACTAGATTATTGGACTCAGTTCACACTGATCTATGTGGTCCAACAAGAATCAGGAGTATGCAAGGTGATACATACTTCATGTTATTAATTGATGATCATTCTCAGATGATGTGGGTGACTTTTTTGAAAGAAAAATCAGAAGCTCTTGAGAAATTCAAAATATTCAAGGCTATGGTAGAGAATGAAAATGGATTAAAATTAAAATGTCTGAGGTCTGATAGAGGTGGAGAATTCACATCCGGTGAGTTCATAGAATTCTGTGAGAAACATGGAATAAAGAGACAGTTTTCTGCTCCTAAGACTCCACAGCAGAATGGAGTAGTAGAGAGAAAGAACCGGATCATCCAGGAAGCATCTAGAACCATGATGATGGAAGCAAATATTCCTTAGATCTATTGGAGAGAAGTTGTAAGCACTGCATTCTATACTCTTAATCGAGTACAAATCAGAAGCAATACTGGTAAGACTCCCTATGAACTTTCATTTGGCATCACTCCCACTGTGAGGTATTTCGGAGTCTTTGGTAGCAAATGTTAGATTAAAAGAGATGAAAATCTAGGAAAATTTAATGCTAGAAGTGATGAAGGAATATTCTTGGGTTATTCTACTCAAAGCAAAGCATACCGGTGTTATAAGAAGAGATTAAGGAAGATTGTTGAAAGTACAAATGTGAAGGTTGATGAATGTGTTGAAAAACCCTCAAGGTTTTATGAATATGATGAAGATGATCAAAATGATGTTTTTGTTCAAGAAGTCCAAGCTCCCTCTGAATTTTAGATTCAAATTGATCTGATAAATCAGGAAGAGATAAGTTTGAATGAACCTATTCAAGAATCAGAAGTGCAAGAAACTCTGAAAGTTCCCAAGTATGTAAGACTGAATCACTCTGAAGATCAGATCATAGGTGATAAAAGCAAAGGTGTACAAACAAGAAGAAGCATTGCTCAAGATTCAGAATAGTATTGTCTGATTTCAAAGATTAAACCTAAAAAAGTGAATGAAGCTTGCAATGATGAAAATTGGACTAAAGCAATGGAGGAAGAGCTGATGCAAATTGAAAAAAATCACACTTGGGATCTTGTTCCTAGACCTAAAAACAAGAATGTGATTGGAACTAAATGGGTCTTCTGAAATAAATTGAATCAAGATGGTGAAGTAGTCAGAAACAAAGCCAGATTGGTCTGCAAAGGTTACTCCCAAGTAGGAGTTGATTTTAAAAAAACTTTTGCTCCGGTGGCAAGAATTGAAGCAGTCAAATTATTTCTTGCTTTTGCTTCCTTCAAGGATTTCAAAGTATATCAAATGGATGTCAAGTCTGCCTTCCTGAATGGTGACTTGGAAGAAGAAGTTTACATTGAGCAACTGGATGGATTTCAATTGTCTGATCATGGTGATATGGTCTGCAAATTGATGAAAGCACTGTATGGACTCAAGCAAGCCCCAAGAGCCTGGTATGAAAGATTGGATAAGCATCTATTGAAGATTGGTTTCAACAAAGGTACTGCTGATAGTAATTTGTATTTCAAAATTGATCATGAAAATATCTTGATTGTTGAAGTGTTTGTTGATGATATCATTTTTGGAGGAAGAGATAGTATGTGCAAAACCTTTGCAAATCAAATGAAAAGTGAATTTGAGATGTCCATGTTTGGGGAAATGGTCTTCTTGGGTCTACAAATCACTCAAACAAAGAAAGGAATCTTCATTTCTCAAACCAAATATGTGAAAGAATTGTTGAAGAAATTTGGGATGGAAGACTCAAAACCAATGAATACTCCCATGGCAACTAGATGTAAATTGAGCAAATATGATGACTCTCCTAAGGTTGATCAGAAAAAGTACAGGTCAATGATTGGAGGACTATTGTATCTCACTCAAACTAGGCCTAACATTATGAATGTTGTTGGTCTTGTTGCTAGATTCCAAGCTGATCCTAGAGAATCTCATGTCATGGCAATTAAGAGGATTTTTAGATATCTAAAAGGGACAGTTGAGTATGGTTTGTGGTATCCTAGAGATCATGATTTCTCTCTTCATGCATATACAGATGTGGATTGGGCAGGAGATGTGGATGACTGGAAGAGTACCAGTGGTGGAGCATTCTTTTTGGGGAAGATATTGGTTTCTTGGCTGAGAAAGAAATAAGAGGCAATATCTCTATGCACTATAAAAGTAGAATATATTGCAGTAGCGGGTAGTTGCACTCAAGTATTGTGGATGAAGCAAATGCTAAGGGACATCAGAGTGGAGTATGAGGAACCTATCACAATCTTCTATGATAATTCAAGTGCAATAAACATATCAAAGAATATGGTGTTGCATTCAAAGACTAAACACATAGCCATCAAGTTTCACTTTTTGAGAGAGCAAGTGAACAAGAATGAAGTCAGATTGGAGTTTGTGCCTTCCAAGGATTAGATTGCAATTATTTTTACTAAACCTCTACCTAAGGACTCTTTTGAGTATCTTAAGGAAAAGTTAGGGGTTATTACCCTTCCAGTTCTGAATTAAGGTGCACTATTGTGCATCAGTCTGGTGGATCTCACAGTCATATCTTGTGGTCCGAATTGATGTTTGGGAAGTTGTTACTTAGGGGGAGTAGCTTGTATGATTCTAAAGTAATGCAAGTATGTGCCCTTTTCCATTGATGTCAAAGGGGGAGAGAAGACATGTGAAAAACAAGTGGTTGATGATCAAAGGGGGAGCAATAAAGAAAGAGAAGACATGTGAGTGATTGTTGTTGATAGGGGGAGTTGTTCTTGTCTTGATGGTTAAAACAGTTTTTCACATCATATGTTGCCATCAATGACAAAGGGGGAGATTGTTGCAAGTATAGGCCTAACCAGTGTTGTCATTGATGTCAACATGCTCCTGTTGCATTGATGATAAGGATTGGATGAGCTGTGTGCTGAGGATATTGAGAAAATTAGTCCTAATCAGGAATAGAGAAGAACAGTGAAGACAGTAAGGTAAAGATCCCAAATAAGATGAAGATAAGAGGATACGCCTCAAAGGGTTTGCAGATATGTGTCTTGAGATGATCCAGTAAGGATTTTAGAGGTGCGCATGAAGATCTAAATAAGTTATGCCCTCTTGAGTATAACTAGTTTTGGCAGGTGTTCAGAGGTGACAGAATGACTCAAATAGGTCCGGTGAGATCCGAAAATGCAATATCTTGTTCTGCAGATTTGGTGGAGTGTTTAGGAAGTCAATGTGAATTGACAACCCAATTGGTTCATGGTCTGGAGTTCTACAAGCATCTATTCCAATATGACAATGATAACAGACTATGTTCTTGAGGTTCTGGTTGAAGGAGAGAATGATTTCAGTAAACAGAAGTAGTGTGGATGTTATTGGTGATTCAGGCAAGCTTGTGGAGATCTTTGGATTGTGTCCAGTTCATGTTGGTGGTTCGCATTGAAGATTGAGCTCATAATTGAAGAATTACTTCCAGATGATGGTGTTCTTCCTAAGTCTGGTCGACCAGATGAGTTACACATCATGTGGATGATCTTGAAGATGTGCTATGAAGAATGGCGTGTTCCTAAAGAAATATTGAAGTCTCAGATCTATTTGGCCAACAGTGTGTTGATTCGCGTGAAGTCTTTTTGTAATAAGTCATGTTGTATTTATGTATGTGCTCTGTAATGTATGCCGACTTGGATGATAATTCCTAAGTTGATGTCTTGTATAAGGAGTTGTAAAGTCATTTCAAATGTATCTTGTGGAGATGAGAGTGTGGTAGAGAGGCGGTAAGCGAAAGGCAGAGTAGAAGTATTGGGCTTAAATGGAACTGACTCAAGCATGGTGAAGATGCTATTCTTTAGTTCAAGTATGTAATACTTATTATTCTATAGACAACGTGTCTCTTGTAGGTAGTGGGCCTCTTGTGAGCAGTGTGCTCGGGTAGTGAGCCCTAATTGGCATGTACCATTTTGTTCTTTCTATTATTCTAATAGAGAATACAATATGGGGTTAGTCACCCCATGGTTTTTCCCTTAACTGGGTTTTCCACATCAAAATCTTGGTGTCATTTGTGTTAATGTGTTTCTGCTCTTGAATTGTTGCATTACATTTCCATGATTGATTTATTATTATGCTACTAGATTAAGAAAAGAATTTAAGTGATTACTTGAAAGAAAGTTTTAGACAATTGATTCACCCCCCTCCCTCTCAATTGTCTATCTTAAATCTAATAATAACATCATAAATACTACCTCAAAAAGGATAATTGTAGAGGTTGCAGAAAGCTCTTCAAGTGGAGGAATCAAGCCTCGAGGCTGGGAACCTACAAAACCACAGTTTTAGACAACAAAAACCTGCACAAGAGGCAATGTCATAACTACATATATAAAATATACATAAAAAGGATTAGATCATATATAATTTTCCTAAACATCAATGTTAGCAAATCATATAATCTAATGCACATTCTACTAAAATCTACAACAATCTAGCACGAATCACAAAAGAAAACAAATTAAAATAATTCTAGCATTGTGCTACTAGAAGGATACCAAGTATTGTTCTAGGGCTAGCACACTATGAGACCTAGGAACCATACCAAACTCTCATGGGTCACAAAGACTAACAAATTGTATTGCTAGGTGACTCACAAAGAGTGCCAAAAAGTAGAAAAATGGAGCACTACTGGCTAGCATTGTGTCGCTAGGTGGCTCACATGTTAATCACTATCAAAGATTACCTGGACTAGCATGGCTAAGTAATCCTAATGAAGGTAGTCAATCTAAGTAAGTGTGTTTGCTTAGGACCACATGATACTAATGCTACAAGGAGCTAACACTTCAAGAAGTGTGGCATCAATGTCATGTGTGTGAAAGTGAAAAGTGTAAAATATGCCCCCGCCTTAAAATAATTACATAAAGCAACAATATGCAATTGATTTTAAAGTAGAATAAGGAGAAGAGGGAACAAAGCTTTAGGAAACATATATAACGAGAAAAAGAAGAAGATGAATAAATACTAATATGTGGCAAACTCCATATTTATCCAAGATATTAAACCAATGTACAATAATACATATAAATACAAAGAGGTGTTGTAACCACCTTTCAACCACCTAAGTAATCACCCCTTAATTGGATGTATTTCACTACAAAAAAATGACAAACATTGGAGAAAAATACATAAGAATAGAAAATAAACTAAATTGAGTATATATCCAACAATAACCACATATTACTTTACTAAGTGAGTTAAAGCTTTCCTAGTAAACAAATTACTCTTAAAGTGGTATATAATTTCATTAAAGAAATATTTTGGTTCAATTTGGCATTCCTAAAAATATTGTAACTAACAATGCATCAAATTTTTCATCATTCGAGATAGTTGTGTTTTGTTATCATTATGGTATAACATCATCACATTCATCTAACTACTATCATCAAGGCAATGGGCAAGCAAAATGAGTAACAAAAACTTGATAACCATTGTTCAAAAACTACTAGATGAAAAATCAAAGAAATTGGCACAAAAGGCTATTTGATGTATTATGGGCTGACAAGATCACTCCTAAAAGAGCTATAGGAATGTCTCAATTCAAATTGGTTTATGGAGTTGGTAGTGTACTCTCGATATCTCTAAAACTATCTACCTTATAAACACATAAAACCCAAGTGTTTCCCATTCTCTAGCCAATATACTAGTCTAGGCATACTAGTAAGCAATAATGCTAGCCACGGCATACACCAAAACCCTGGGAAAATAGATATAGCCAATTACCTCAATATAATACTGACTGAAAAGCGTAGATTTCATTAGATTAACCATAGCCTTACCATTTGTGTGAGTAGCCTTGGGCAAGTTCTTGATAGACTAGATAATTGGAAAGAGAAGAGAAGAGCAACAGATGACGTCCACAAGGAAAAGCAGCTCTTGCTAGGCAAGCTGGTGTTTTGCATACGGACCACTCTCATCAATCACAACAGTGGAAATGTTAGCAATAACTTGCAAGGGAATAACAACCATCAAAATCTTTTTCTCCTTCCCCTGAAGATAGGGTTTCAAAAATGACTAGCCCATGCCAATTAGGACAATTAGAGTAAACAATATGATTCCCTTGAGGAAGTTGAAGATATAAAACAACAGATCTCATTGATGGGCAGTCCCAGTTCTCTCTATATAAGACTTATTTTCTACATCACAGATTAAATTAAGGGTTTTGTTGGCATTACTAAAAATATTGTAACTATTCAATTTTTGGTACCCATAAAGGAATTGGGTTGGGAAGTGTAGTATTGAAACTCTTGCCAAATGAAAAGGAAAAAAAATTATACTAAGAAAAAAATAGGGTAAGTGAGTATGCAAAGATGTTATGCAACCAAGGTTATAAGAGATGTAATGTAATGGATAATGTTGTTTTTATACCTATAAAAGGGTGAGAAAGTATGCTAAGGTTATGTAATGGATAATTTCTCCATGCTTAGATGTATTATGGAGTTGGTATTTGTGATGCAAACTTATTTCTTCAAAAGTACCTAGAAATCTAAGAATTTCTATGTTGTGATTCAATTTATTTGTCACCTTTGGAATATCCAATTTGAAACTAAGCATGGCCAGTTGGCATGTTTGAGACATCTGATTGATGTGTTGATGGCCTTCTCTATTGTAATTTGTTGGAAAGCTTTCCTCTTCATTATTGAGCATACCATCATGATTCTCTTCATTTGCATTCCCACTACTATCTTGTTCAATCGTAGGTGCATATGTGTTTGTTATTCCACCTTTTTTATCTACTATGTTGTTATGATCTCCCATATCAACCAACATTTTATCATTGTCAAATTCATTGATGATTTTCATGATCTCATTATTAGAATCACCACTAATTTTAGGTGGATCAACTCTTTCACTTTCATGTGGAATAGTTGGAACAATAGCATGGTCATCATAAATGTTCTTATTAGTTGCCGAAGGAATAGAATAAAAACTTTGTTGCTCAACTTGTTGAGATTGTTGCGGCATCCACTTGTCTTGGCTTTGGATAGGTAATGAGTAGGTTTGATTGATTTGGTCGTTATAGTTATTCAAATCCAAGATCATTTGTGGTTGCATGAGTTATTTCAGTTGAGGTTGTAAAATGTCTAATCTTGTTGATAAGCTAATTGATTTGGTTGAGGCATGAGATTTTGATGAGGACAACTACCTATTTGATATTGTTGTATCCCATGCATATTCACATTTGAAAGATATGGCATCTAATTTTGTTGTGGGATACAATATGTTTGATTTTACATTACCTATTATGTGTGGTCATATCCCAATTGGGCCAACAATAAAGCTCTTCAAGAAGTAGCTTCCACCATGATTACTCTTGGCATATCCCTTACCAGTGCAACAAATGGAAGATCTAATTTTATTGCACTAGTAAAGGATATTATATTTTATTGAAACTACAAATTTTACTACTTCAAATTGAATAAGAGTTTCTCATGTATCCACATTTTATTGAAACTATCTCAAGAATGTCTTCCCCAATTCTACCCACGAATGTAAAGAATCTGGAAGAAGGTAGGCATACTAATGACATAGTGCATCCCTAAATGTGATGGTAAATAACTAGAAAGCAAGACCCTCATGGTTAATCTAATTTTTAATCATTAAATCTTTACAAATCTTGACATGCTTGAAAGCATTCCATTCACTATTAGAGGAAAAGATAGGTTGCTTGCATTCACAAGGATTTGGTGAAAACCTCCAAGTACACATACACAACTTGCCATTACAATGAAATTATCCCTCATGTTATCTCATGCACATTGAATAAGTCAATGGATAAAGTATAAACTTCATTTACAATCATGTTTTCAACACGACAAACAAATATTCGCTTGTGCATTTTTATGTTCCTTTTTTTTAAATAAGTTTTATAATTTTTTAGTTGTCTAAATTTCATAATTTTTTTGTGTATTTTTAGATGATAAATTATAGCAAGGTTAAAGGTAGTTAAAACATTTAGGAACAATATTTCATTTTATAAATTATCCTAATATTCTAATTTGATGGCCTTCTTTCTAGCGTCATTTCTATTAATGCAGGTTTTGACTCACCAACATGTTAGAACAACAGAGGTATCCCTACTTGAAAGGTGGCTAGCTTCAAGGGTCTTCATTGATTTCTTTCATGAGGTTTACTAGAATATCCCAGTTGGAGAGTGCTTTGGCTAGTTTGTCCAAGGGGCTACACAGAATATTAAGAGTCATTCACATGAAAAAGAGGTCTTTTTTATCTAGTGTAAACCCTCTAATTCATTTTTAAACATGCTGATGATTTTCATTTCAACCTATTAAACTTCCTATAATTAGTTTTTGACATTGATTTTGACTAAAAACAATTTAAATCATTATAACAACCATGTCCTACCCACATCTCCCATGTGGTCATGACATGATATCCACGTGTCATGTCCACATTTGACATGTGGTCAAGACATGGATTACCAAAAACTTTTCCCACCTGACTCTAAAACCCCCTCACGTGCAACATGAATGCTCACTGACATATGCACAAAGGTGAAGACTTCAATCAAATGTCAGGGTAATGCGAACTCCTTTCATAACCCCTGCAAAATGAAAGCCTACTAAGGGGGTATGCGACGCGAGGAGTGTCGCTAAGAGGGGTAGTTTCCATAATTGAAACTAACCCTAAGGTTCCTAAATGATGTGGTATGATTTTGATACAATCGAAATCCAACCCTAGGAGAGCTACTAACATAATAACATTAAATAATTACCTAAACCATTAATTTAAGCACTTAGTGATTAATTAAAGTGATAAAGTAATTAAAGGAAATAAGTCATTTAGATTATTGCACTAACATGATAATGAACTAAACATTTAATAATTATCTCAAATTAAATTAAATATTATTTCCACCCTTAATCTAGGGAAATTTTGGTAGCACAACACCTTCTCAATAAAGTAAAATGACAATTTTTCACTAAATACTCTTTCCAATTATCTACTAAAAATTAAATAAAATAATTAAACTCAAAGGTACAACTAAGATATTATTGTCCCTCTTAAATGAATCACTTAACCTAAGCCTTTAAAAAAATAATTGAATAATGCATTCCAACATAAAGTCCACCTTAAAAGTTTTTCCATATTAAAATTAATTCAAATGTTTAAGTCAGCTAGGGAGTTTAAATAAATTAAACATAATTCCTTAAACTTAAAATCCCATGTACAACCCAATAAAGAAAATACTCCACTTTCAAAAAGGCTTAAACTAAATAAATAAATACAATGTTATAAAAAAATTTCCCTTAAAATTAGGTTTGCTAAAAAGACCTAAAATGGGTTTATAAGGCATTATCCTCAACCTCACAAGGCATTTGTTTTATTTTGTTTGGCAAGTTCTCCAAGAAAAATAAATGGGAAAGGTAATAATCCAACAATGCTGGTCTATTTCTGTGCATCTTTTTTTTGTTTGCTAATATTATTGTGTTATTATTTTCCCCCAACCCTAGCTGTAATTTTCTATCTTATTCTCTAACCCTTGTCCATTTTGCTCTCCCAGCTAAGCTTGATATTTTGCTAACTATTTTCCATTGAATGCATGGGTTTCTCCATTTTATTTTCCTAATAAATATACTCACAACCAAAAGTATTGTTTTCATGTTTAAGCAACTCCTAACCGTAACTCCTTGGTTTTGTTTTGCAAAAGGGAAGGATAATGTGCTCTCTATTTTTTTTTATGGATGATACACATAGAGTATATATTTATGCACAGGGGTATATATATATATACCCACTATCATAATAAAATATAGTGAGCAGCTAATATACCCAAAAACCATGTATTGCAACGTGCGTATATATCTATATATATATATATACATATATTTATTTATTTATTTAATGATACACATGTATTGATATGCTGACGCACTCTCAAGAACACCTTGTCGCCAACTAAGAAGCTATGATCCAATCTCTTGGCATCGGCATACTTCTTCTGACGATCCTATGCCTCTTGAAATCATTGCCTAATCAAGGTAACCTGTTGCCCCATATCCTGCACCAACTCTAGTCCAATAGTAACTCTGTCCTTGATGCGGTCCCAACTTAGAGGAGTCCTACAGGGCCTGCCATACAAGGCCTGATAGGGAGTCATACCTAACGAGCTATGATGCCCATTATTGTAGGCAAACTCAACTAGATATAGGTAGTCCTGCCATCTGGACTGGTGATCCATCACATACATGCGAAGCATGTCCTCTAAAACCTAATTCACTCTCTCAGTCTGCCCATTTGTCTCTGGGTGATAGGCTAAACTAAAGTTGAGATGAGTGCCCAATGCTTACTGTAATGCCCTCCAAAAAGTTGATGTAAAAACTAGATCTCTGTAAGAAATGATGCGATGAGGAACTCCATGAAGTCTCACAATGTCATCCAAGAAGACCCTCGCCACTATAGGTGCATTGTACATTGTGCGTACCAGTGAAAAAGTGTGTTACCTTAGTCAACTTGTCAACCATCACCATGATGGCATGATGGCGGTGAGATGACAAAGGTAGACCAACTATGAAGTCCATGGAAATGGTGTCCCATTTCCACTCTGATATCTTGTGAGGGTAAAGTAGTCCTGTTGGATGCTGATCCTCGGCCTTAACCCTCTGGCACTCAAGGCAACAAGCTACAAAATATGCAATATCACATCTCATTCTTGCCCAATGATACAATTGTCTCAAATCGACGTGCATCTTCTTCACCCCAGGATGTGTTGCATAAGGGGCTCTATGAGCCTCTGACAAAACCACGAAACAAAGATCTCCTATAAGGGGAACATAGATGTGATGTTGATGATGAAGAAGTCCATCTGTCTCAAGGGAATATCCTACAAAATTGCCCTTAAGGGGCCTCTATGATTGAATCTCCTGTTGTACCTCAAGGAACCACTCGTCCTTTGGCAGATGCTACAAAATATGCCCTCTCAAGTCCACACTCAAACTCAAGGTCAAGATCTTGAGGCGCCTCTGACTCAATACATTAGCAACCATGTTCTCCTTCCCTTTGATGTAATGCACATAAAAGTCATACTCACATAAGAACTCCATCTAACGCCGTTGGTGGGTGTTCAGATTTGGCTGCGTGAAGATATATTATAGACTATGATGGTCAAAGTGTAACTCAAAACGGCATCCCAAAAGGAAGTGTCTCCATCTAACAAAGGTGTGAACCACAACTGCAAGCTCTAAATCATGTGTAGGGTGGTTCATCTTATGGGTCTTAAGATTTTGTGACTCATACACGATCGCTTGACCATCCTACATAAGGACTGCACCTAGTCCCTCTAAAGATGCATCAGTGCACACCATGAAGTCTACTACTAGATCAGGTACTGATAGAATAGGAGTGCTAGTGAGATGCTCCTTGAGGACCCCAAAGGCCCTCTCACACTACTCTATCCACAGAAAGCTCTTCCCTTTCTACTGAAGGGAAGTGATAAGATGGGCTATCCTAGAAAAGCCCTCAACAAATTAGCAATAATATCCTGCTAGCCCCATAAAGCTCCTAACCTCTATGACACTGGTAGGCATTGGACAATCCCTGATAGTTCTAATCTTTGATGGATCTACTGAGATACCATCGCCAGATAGAATGTGACCCAAGTACTAAACCTCTGTGTGAAAGAAGGCACACATCGCCAAGTTGCCATAAAGCAGTTGATCTCTCAAACACTATAAAACCTGGCACAAGTGCTCCTCATACTCCTCCTCAGTCTGTGAATATATCAATATGTCATCAAGGAATATGATCATGAATTGATCTAAGTATGTATGAAACACCCCATTCATGAGGCTTATGAACACTGCAGGGGCATTCGTTAAACCGAAGGGCACCATGGTAAACTCATAATTACCATAGCGAGTCCGAAAGGTGGTCTTATGAATATCTACCTCTATAATATGTAACTGATGGTAACCAAACTTTAGGTCAATCTTAGAGGACACTCTGGCTCCCTACATCTAATCAAACAAATCATCGATCCTAGCCAAAGGATAATGATTCTTCACCGTCACCTTATTCAGCTGTCTATAGTCCATACATAGTCAAAGAGACCCATCCTTTTTCTTCACAATGATGACCAGTGCGCCCCAAGGTGAGACACTAGGTTGGATGTGCCCCTTCTCTAACAACTCCTCTAACTGAAACTTGAGCTCTATAATCTCATTTGTAGTCATCCTGTATGGTGTGCAAGACACTGGCTCGACACCTGGTACAAGCTCAATGTGAAAATCTACCTCTGTGAGGTGGCATCCCTAGAAGCTCAGGTGGAAAAACATCTATGAACTCTCTAAGGATGGGATGATCATCAAGTAAAGCCTCTGGCTCATCCTCTGATCTATCACTGACTGTAATCGCAAATATCTGACAACCCTTCCGCATACAGCGCTTAAGTTGTTTAGTAGAAATCATACATGTTGCTGTGGGCTTCTAAATGCCCACAATCTCTGCTACTATGCCATGGTCATCTCGGCAACCTATCACCTTCCAACGACAATCAAGCTTGGCTCTATGAACTGCAAGCCAATCAATGCCTAACACCACCCCATAAGACCCTAAGGGTATGACCCTAAGGTCTACAACTGTGGTGAAGGATCCAAGTGTCAACTCACACTCTTGAACCACTAAATCTACTACGATCTTGGCCCCTGTGGCCAACTCAACCTCCCACCTAATGTCCTACCTATAGGCCACTAGCCTATAATGCTCAACTAATGATGGAGAAATAGAGTCTGTAGCTCTGGAATCAAACAAAATAGTAATGGGAACATCTCTAACTGTACCTAGATTCTCAATGATGGGAGCCTGAAAGTCATCCTGACAGTTATCAACCACTGCAAATATGCGGTGGGATCTACCCACATCTCCAACTATTTGCTCAAAACTACTGGCACGTTGTCCTCCTGTTATGAATCCATATGGACACTCTCTAGCTAGGTGACCTGTGCCACCACATATGTAGCAAGGCCCTCCTGTCTGTATATGCACTGCCTAAGTCCTGCTAGATTGTTGATCTCTATATCATCCTACACTACTATGTGACCCTATAAAGTACTACTGTGACTATATAGGTCTTGTAGCCAGTGCCTACTGATGTTGGTCTCTTCGCAGACCCTATGAATGCCAACCTCGATTATGACCACCCTGCGCTCTCTGTTGCAGTGGCCTAGTCCTCTACTACTGATGATGATGCTACTATTGCTCTGGAGGCCTAGGAGGTAAGGATGTAGAACTAAAACCACCCCTCTGAGGTGGTGGGGGTCTAAGGAAACCCTGGTACTGATGCTAGCTATGGTCCTGAAACTGTGGACATGACCCATGACTCTGCCCCTAGATCTCCTCAGCAATATAAGCCTTCTTAGTGGCCTCACTCATGGTCTTGGGGTCTACCATGGATACTGGTCCTGATATCCCATGATTCAAGCCTCTGATAAACCTACTAACAAGAAGCTTTTCATCATGAAGATACTCAGCGTAACATGACAAATCTACAAACTTGATCTCATACTGTGCCACAGTGGACCCCCTCTACTACAAGTCATGGAACTCATCTATGTGGTGTTGTCTTTAATGCTCTAAGAGGTAATGCGCCTTATAGCACTCAAGAAATATGCCCCAAGAAAGAGTGTCTAAAGAGAGGTGATGCTTGCATTCCTCAGTGCACCACCATGTCATTGTAGCATCATGTAGCAAATAGACTATGACTCGTGCCTTTGTGTTGCTCCCATAAGGATGCAACGCAAAACACCAATCTAAGTTGATAAGCTAAGCCTCAGCCTCAGCTCCCTCTGTAGTCCCCACAAATTAAGGTAGGTGGATTTAGCTAAAGCAAATCCTAACGGGGTCTCCAAGATCATGATGTTCTCGAACGAGAACTTCTGCCTCATCCCTTTGTCCATATCCAAAAGGGTTGTAATGAACTGACTCCACTCCAATCTCCTCCTTGTGATCCTCACAATACGGTGGTGCACTCCTATTGCGCTCCCTACAAGTTGATGCATGACCCTCAACTGTAGTCTCTAGAATCTCAACTTGCGATCTATCCACGACTGGTGGTAATCTCACCAAAACTACCTGCAACGCTTGAAGTATCCGGGGACCAATGTCAAGTGGTGGCTCCAGATTTCTAGCTCCTCCAGACTCACTAGTATGTGAGCATCCTCTCCTGAACCTAGGTGGCATCCTACATGAACAAGGTGCCTAAAATTAAAACAAAATTATAGAATAAATAATGTGCCCTCAATGCCCAGTGTTTAAACTTGGGCTCTGATACCAAATGTCATGCCCACTATCTCCCATGTGGTCATGACATGATATCCACATGTCATGTCCACATTTGACATGTGGTCATGACACAGATTACAAAAACTTTTCCCACCTGACTCTAAAATCCCCTCGCGCGTAACATACGTGCTCGGTTACATATGCACAAAGGCAAAGACGTCAATCAAATGTCAGGGTAATGCAAACTCCTTTCACAACCCCTACAAAATGAAAGGTTACTAAGGGGGTATGCAACGCAAGGAGAGTTGCTAAGAGGGGTAATCTCCATAATTGGAACTAACCCTAAGGTTTCTAAATGAAGTGGTATGATTTCGATACAATCGAAATCCAACCCTAGGAGAGCTACTAACATAATAACATTAAATAATTATCTAAACCATTAATTTAAGCACTTAGCAATTAATTAAAGTGATAAAGTAATTAAAGGAAATAAGTCATTTAGATTATTGTACTAACATGATAATGAACTAAACATTTAGCAATTATCTTGAATTAAATTAAATATTATTTCCACCCTTAATCTAGGAAAATTTTGGCAGCGTAACGCCTTCTCAATAAATTAAAATGACAAATTTTCACTAAATACTCTTTCTAATTATTTACTAAAAATAAAATAAAATAATTAAACTCAAAGGTACAACTAAGATATTATTGTCCCTCTTAAATGAATCACTTAACCTAAGCCTTTAAAAAAATAATTGAATAATGCATTCCAACATAAAGTCCACCTTAAAAGTTTTTCCATATTAAAATTAATTCAAATGTTTAAGTTAGCTAGGGAGTTTAAATAAATTAAACATAATTCCTTAAACTAAAAATCCCACGTACAACCCAATAAAGAAAATACTCCACTTTCAAAAAGGCTTAAACTAAATAAATAAATACAAGGTTATAAAAAAAATCTCCCTTAAAATTAGGTTTGCTAAAAAGACCTAAAATGGGTTTATAAGGCATTATCCTCAACCACACAAGGCATTTGTTTTATTTTTGTTTGGCAAGTTCTCTAGGCAAAATAAATGGGAAAGGTAATAATCCAACAATGCTGGTCTATTTCTGTGCATCTTTTTTTTGTTTGCTAATATTACTATGTTGTTATTTTCCCCCAACCCTAGCTGCAATTTTCTACCTTATTCTCTAACCCTTTTCCATTTTGCTCTCCTAGCTAAGCTTGATATTTTGCTAACTATTTTCCATTGAATGCACATGTTTCTCCATTTTAGTTTCCTAATAAATATACTCACACCCAAAAGTATTGCTTTCATGTTTAAGCAACTCCTAACCTTGACAGCCTAGTTTTGTTTTGCAAAAGGGAAGGATAATGTGCTCTATGTTTTTCTTTTATTTATGGATGATACGCACAAAGTATATATTTATGCATAGGGGTATATTTATACCCACTGTCATAATAAAATATAATGAGTAGCTAATATACCCAGAAACCATGTATTGCTCACAGTAGTAAATTTTACATAGAGAAAATATATCAAACATAACGTGTGTCTGTATATATATATATATATATAATTTAATGATACACATGCATTGATATGCTGCAGGGATGAATAACGGCAGGGCCAAAAGGTCAGACAAATTTAATATACGCAGAGGGTTTTAGAAGGCGCAGAGGGCATCAAAATGGCGACGGTCAAGCAAACCCCCAGCACCGCGGATGCCACAGTCCACAGACTGTGGCAGCCACAAGGCCAAGGGGGAGGGGCGAGGCTCTGCTGCCCCCCACAGAGATGGTCTTGTGCCCCTCCTTTCTCTTTACAACAAAAGATGTAGTCGCAGGGGTAGCTCAACCCCTGCGACCTGCATACATTTTTTTTCTTTCATACAACTTACTAAATAAAACAAAACCTAACCCTATTTCAATCTCTTTTATTTTTGAACTTTTCACTTAAGGCAAAATATGTACATTATAATTTATTCATAGTATAAATAAAGACAAGGTCAAGATATATATATATATATCACACTAAGAAGTAAGGAAAATAAATAGTAAGTCTATTTCCTCTTTTATAGGAAGCACTAAAGTTATGCATAAAGGTAAAATTAGTAAGTAAAACTATATGCCTTTCATAAAAGTAAGAGGTGTGTATTTATTTATTTATTTCCTTTTTAAAGCAACATAGAATGAAGAATAGTATTTCTTTTCTTTCAAGAAAATTTATTAGGGTATCTACTACATCAACACAGAGGAAGAGAGAGATAAATTTTCTTTTACACCAATGATCATTTTCCAAAGGAGCAAAAATAGAGGAACCTTTAACACACCATTATATTGAAAATGAAAGAACATTTTTACATAGGGAGTGATTTACAACATAGGTATAAAAGAGATACTAGTTCTCATGACAACAATAACTATTACAAGTCCATTTAGGCCAAGGCAACCACATTTCCATACATTTTACAAAATGCATAAATCCATTATTTCTTCCAAGCTCCAAAACTTGAAGAACCACCAAAACCTGTAAAAACCACAAGGAAGCTTTCCCAAGCCTATGGAGAGCTCACCTCCCAACCATAGACTTGCAAGCAAGTCACCCAATAGCTAGAAGGCCACCCACATAACTAGGTTCACACACAAACAAGGATTCAACACCAAAAATCACTCACACAAAACATAAATACACCCTCCCAACGAGTTCACATAGTGAATCCATTTAACATGGATTTTGGGGGTGAGAGAGTGGACAACTCTCTACTCAAGGGGAAAAAAACCAAAGAACCATCTCCAAATCAAAATGCTCATTCACAAGACCTCTTGCCTTTAATACTTATATTCCCAACAATCACAAGGCACTCTTGCCTTCACTAAAACCATAAAATACTCCACAAAATAATCACATGACCATCAAACACCTCCAAATATAGTGAGTTTTTCCCTGAGGAGGTTCACACCTATCCCACCCTTTACAAGGTGAGCTCTATCACATGGAGAGCTTCACCAAACAACCCACAAACCAAAAACCCATACAACACTTAAATAAAACTCAACATACTCAACAAATTTTCACATACAGCATTAAAGTAAAAGCATAAGGAAGGAATAAAGCCTTGGGTGCTTACCTTATAAGCCCAAGTTTCACAAGAAGTTGGTGAAGAGCTCCCCAAGACTCCTTCCAAATTCCTTCTAAGAAATCTCCTCTAACTCTAGCTATCTCCCCCAAATCAAAATTTAAAAATTCCAAAATGAAGAACCCTTCCCTCCTCTCAAAGAGGGAGTTTAATAGGCTATTCCATAAATCCTTGAAGAATGAGAAGGTGACACATGTCACCTTCTCCTTCCTCCTCAAAAACCACTCACAATCCTCACAAGGATGAGGAGGTGACACATGTCACACCCCCATCCCACAAAGCCTCACACTCTCCCATAAATGCTCTCACACATGTGTGAGAGCATAGTGGAAAGGGGAATCCCACATGGAAGTGTTGCAAGTATGTGCCTAATCAGTGTTGTCATTGATGTCAACATATCCTTGTTGTCATTAGTGTCAATTGTATCTTATTCTATTACTTGTTTAGAAGACTTGTATGTTGAGGATATTGAGAAAATTAGCCTCTCTGGAAGAAAAGAGTGAATTACAAAGAAGTGCAGTATAGACAGTGAGTTGTATGCTAAAGATCAGTCTAGTAAACTACTCCGCATTTATTCCTGCTTGAAGATAGTGGTCTTTGGATTAGAAGTAGGTTAGAGGTATGTATGAGGATGCTACATTTTGGGTCTGAGCCATCCGCATCAAGATCTAAGTGAGTTGTTTTCACCAAAGTGAAACTTGCTTTTTCTATAAGTTCAGTTGAGACAGGAAGATAGTATTTGACTCCACATTCCTCTGAAATAAAGTATTTTGCTCTATGGCTCTAGAGGGAATTCTGGGATGATGATAAGTGCCTATAGTTGCAATGGTTCATGGTTTGGCGGTCTGCAATCTATTCTTCTTTTATGACAGTTGAAGACAGTAAAGTTCATGTGTTTTGGTGAGAAGATTCTTATGGATAAAGTGATTAAGTTTCATGTGGTTGTTCCTAATGATTATAGCATGCTTTTGGATGTCTCCTAATCATGTTCCTATCTGGACTTTGGTCCACGTTAATAAATTGAGATGGTGTGTGAAGATTGTTCTCAGATAATGTAGCATGTAACCAACCTTGGCTAACTTGGTTGATCCCATTGATTGTGGAGATCTCTAGAAGATTATGGAAGCATGTTGTGGCATGGAAGATCATGTTTGAGTCCCAGATAAGGCATGGCATGATCCACATTTCATTCCCTTTGCATGATATTGCAATAGGTTAGGACCTATTTTGTAAATGTTTGTAATACTGACCTTGGAGATTGTCCCAATGGTCGATGATTGTGATGCCGACCTTGATGATCATTCCAAGGTTGATGTAGTGTATAAATACTTGTATTTGAGTTGTGGAAAAGGTGTCCTTGAGTAGAAATGATAAGATATTAAGAAAGGTCCAAAGGCATAGCAGAGAAGAGGTAGAGGAAAGAAGAGGAAGACCAAAGCAGAGGAAGAGCAGAGCAGGGGAAGAGCATAGAAGAGTAATTGTTATTCACAATACAGAAAGGTGTTGATCATGGTAGCGAGTCTGGAAGTAAGCCACCAGTAGGGTTTAATAGCCCTCAGGGTTTAACATCCCTTATTGTAATCTTGCTAGGTTTAGGGTTGAGGCAGTGAGCCTGCTAGACCTAGTTGTTCTTCATGGCAGTAAGTCAGTATGTTTAGGCCCGTGGAGTGACCAAGCCTGAACATCATTATTTCAAGATTGCAATATATATTGAGAGTTAATCATCTCCATGGTTTATCCCCACCTTGGGATTTTTCACTTAAATCTGGTGTCTCTTGTGTTTGATGTTGTATCTGTGGTTAAGTTTCTAATTTCAAACTCTCATTGTTAAATCATAATAATTGTGGATAAGTCATGAATGTTTAAATTTCAAAAAGTGTTTAAGTTTTTGTGACAATTGATTCACCCCCCCTCTCAGTTGTCCGACGCATATCAACAATTGGTATCAGAGTAAGGTTCCTCTGAAGAAATTTTAACAGCTTAAGGAAGATCCAAAATGTCTTACAAGAAGGAAGCATTGCATTTTGATGGAACTAATTATGTTCTCTAGAAGGCTCGGATGAAAAGCCATCTTCTTTCTCTTGGTTACAAAGTTTGGAAAGCTACAGAAACCTAATACACCATACCTCAAAATGGTCTAACAATTGAAGAAGAAATCAAAGAATATGAGATAGATATCAAGGCAAAGGATGCTCTGCTAAGCTCATTAACCAACTCAATATTGACGAAAGTGGTGGATCTTGAAACTACAAATAAGGTATGGGAAAAGTTGAAAAATATGTATGAAGGGGATGATTCTGTGAAGGAAGCCAAGTTACAAAGTCTGAAAGTGAAATATGAAGGCTTGAAGATGAATAATGATGAAAACATATCAGCTTTTATGCAAAGAGTTGATGAACTTGTTACAGGGATAAAGCCATAGACGGAACCCTCAAAGAAAAGGAAATTGGTATGAAAATTCTTAGATCTCTGCCCAAGTCCTACTGTCACAAGGTAGCCGCGATTGAAGAATTTATGCAAGTAAAAATCGTTAATAGGGATCATTTTCTTGGCAAGCTTACTGCTTTTGAAATGAGGGAGTTAGATGATGCTCTGCCGAAAGTTGAGACAGCCTTCAAGGCCAATACTCCTGGAAGTACTTCTAGATCAGAAAAGTATAAGGTAGAATCCGATGATGAGTTAGATGAAGCTAAAGCCAACTTTGTGGACAGACTACAAAGAGGCTCTGGTAAGTATAAAGGCAAACTTCCTTTCAAATGTTTTTCCTGTGGTAAAGTAGGTCATTTTGCTTCCAGATGTCCTGAAAGAATTGAAAAAAATAGAAGAAGGTATGAGAACAAGCCTAGGACCCAAAAGAAGTGTTATTATGTTGAAGATTTTGATGATGATGAAGGAGTATCAGATAATGGTGAACCAAATAATGCTAGTTCCTTTGTAAATGAATGCTTGTTCATTGCTATTAAGGAAGATCTTGTGCCAACTAATTCTCCTAGTTGTGTGAAGGAAGAAAAACCAGTGGACAGTGTTTTGGCTACTCAGGTCATTAAGGACAAGGATGAATGGGTTATCGATAGTGGTTTCTCTCACCACATGACTGGTGACAAAAGTAAGTTTGTAAGTTTGGGAAGATATGATGGTGGACTAGTTAGGTTGGAGATGATACAAATAGTAGGATTTGTGGAAAAGGATCTATTTCTTTTGATGGAAAGCATAATACTAAAGATGTCTTGTATGTGAAAGGACTAAAGCACAATCTTCTAAGTGTGAGTCAGATGTGTGACAAGGGCTATGACTTAAGCTTCACGGACAATGGATGGAAGATCAGGGAAAGCTCCGGAACAGTCATTGCAACTGGTAAGAAGACCAGAGGTAATATCTATCACTTGAAAGGAATCGAGAACTATTGTTTGTTGACTCAGATTGATGAGTTGGTTATGGCATAGAAGGTTGTGTCGCATAAATTTTGATAATATAATGAAGATAAGTATTGCACAGATTGTTAGAGATTTGTCTAAGCTTGTGAAGCCTGTGAATCCAGTTTGCAAGGAGTGTCAATTTGGGAAACAGATAAGAACAAGCTTCAAAAGAAAGGACCAATCAATTGGAGGACTACTTGAGCTAGTGCATACGGATTTATGTGGACCTACCAGAGTAAGAAGTTTGCAAGGAGACAGGTATTTCATGCTGCTCATTGATGATTATTCTGTTGGCAATAGACACTGCTAGGCATGCCAGATGTTGTCATTGATGGAAACTAAATCTATATAACACATTTGCATTGTATCATTCGATCATACCAGAAGTTAGATTGTAGATTTGTCTAAGTCCAGATAGACAGGAACAGAGCATATGACAGGGTTCAGTATTTTGGTCTACATTTCTTCATAGGTAATCATATTGTGCTGCAGATTTGAGGGAATGTTAAGATATGTCAGGTCTACCTAAATCCAAATTTTTAGCCTCTGGTGATGAAGGGATTGAAAGTTACAAGCATCTAAGTATCAGGATTTGGTTAGACAGTTCAGTCCAGTGAAGAACAAGCCGACTTGGTGGTTGATCCTTGTGTGGATTAAGAGAAGTGGTTGGTTGAGAAATTTATGAGATCCAAATGTATTGGCCGACATGTGTGGTGACTTGAATACATAGGTTTTGGTCCGTATTGATGTTTGTGCATGGATTCAGTTGACAGAACAGTGATCTTGAAAAAGTTTCTAAGTTTTCTTTAGGCTAACTACAGTTGATGTAATTTCATGTTGTGGATATATATGATCGATGGGTGCAAGCATTTTGAGGTATGGATGTGCAAATATGATATGATAGGTGTGAAGTGTGGTAGTATCAAGTGCAAAGCAAAGAGATCTAAGATACGAATCATGGCAGAATAGTGAAATATGGCAGTGAAAGATGAAGTGTGTGAAGTCAGTATATTGAGCCTAATTGAGACTGTAATCTTGCATTGTTAGATGTTATTCTTCAGTTCAATTATTTCAGTGAACTCTTTGTAATTAATCTTGTAGGCAGTGAGCCTCCTTTGAGCAGTGAGCTCTAGGCAATGTGCTCGAAGGCATGTGCCTTCCCATTTATAATACTTTTAACAGAGTATAAAATCTTGTGGGTTAACCCCCACCATGGTTTTTCTCTTAACCGAGTTTCCACTTAAAAATCTTGTGTTCATGTGTGATGATCTCATTGTTGTTGTTCTTAAGTTCATGCTTCTTTCCTGTAAATGTATGTGGTAAATTAATAAAGGAACATAATAATAAGTTTTGTAGAACATTGATTCACCCCCCCTCTCAGTGTTCCTTAATTTCAACAATTGGTATCAGAGCTTGGTTCCTTGGAAGAAGTTTAACAGCTTGAGGAAGATCTGGGAAGGTGCTTCAATGGGTTCATTCAGGTATTCTGATGGCATCAATGAATAACTTCAAGTTACTTTAGAACATCTTGATCAGTCCAGAGTAGAAGTCAAAGAACTATAAGAGAACCTTAAAGATGCTGAGGATTTCATTCAGACTTTAAAAGGGCAACTAAGCAAATCTATGGAAAAGAGGAAGGAGCTACTTCAGTAGTTAGAAAATTAGAAGGAAGACAATGGCATGGATGAGACTCTGAAGGAGAAGACAAAGGAATGTGAGAAGCTGGCAAAAGAAGTTGTTGTCCTAAAACATGAGATGGAATCCAAGGTGATGAGACTAACCAAGGAAATTGAGGAAAGGAAGAAGACTGAAGAAAACTTGAATCGGTCTCTAAAAGAAAGAATAGAAGAGTCTTGCAGATTAGACAGAATAATTGGCCATCTAGAGTCTAATCTACAAGAAACCATGTATAATAAAGAACAACTTAAAAGACAAATTGTCATTCTTAAACATGACCTAGAAGCTGCAAATGAATACAAAGAGAAGTTCAAGATAAGCTCAGCTAAACATGAGGTGATGCTTGATAGTCAGAAGAAGGCAGATGATAAGCATGGTCTAGGATATGAGAAAGGTGAAATCTATGGATCTAGTCAAAGAAGTCATGAATCAAGGAATCAGAGAAACAAACCTAGAAGACCTCCAGTCAGACAACCTAATGCTCAAAGGTATCCATCCTTCAATGGAAATTGTTTCAATTGCAATAAATTTGATCATAGAGCTACTTAGTGCAGAAGTAGAGTGAATCAAAGTGGTCCATCCTTCTCCAGTCAATGCTTCAATTGTAAAAGGTATGGTCATAAATCCAATGAATGCAGAAGTATGATGATGAATAACTCTAACAACAGAGGAAATGTCAATTCTTTCAATGGCAAATGTTTTGCATGTAATAGATTTGGACACATGGTTTATCAGTGTAGATCAAGAGGAAATCAAGTAAAAGAGCAAAGAAATGTTGTGTGCTTTAATTGCAACAGATCTAGTCATATTGTAAGATTCTGCAGAAGTAGGAATGATGATAGAAAAGGTCCAGTAAACAGAAACTAGAATGTGCAAAGACAAGATAATGGCAAGGGTAAAGTAGATAATAATGAAATCTAGAATGAAATGAACAAAACATGGGTGAAGAAAGGTGCAGTGAATAATGGTGATGGGTCCACACTGGAATCTAGTGCTGATATTTCCTCTAGGAATTGAAATAGGATCTTTGTCTCAGGGGGAACTGCATTAAAAATCTAATTCCCCCTACCAGTAAGTGGGTGCCTGAATCTAGCATGATGAATGAAGATAAAGAAGCCTATTGCAGATCTGTTGAAGAAAATTCTAGAAGAAAAGAAGCTGATGCGATTGATTGCGGAGTAATTGAAGATTGACTGTATTTAGAAATAGTGTAACTGGATGAATTAGGGCAAAGCATTTATTACAATGGTGAATTAGGTTTTGCGGAGCATAAAAGGTCCTTCATTCAAAATTTGAATCACTTTGCATTTGAAGAGAACAAGGAGAAGAGCGCCTGAGTTGAGGTCTCAAAGATTTGGAGTGTGAAAAGCGAGTTCGACAACTAACCCTAATCCCATGAAGAAAAAGGTATTTTTCTGCAAAGCTTTGAACTTGTGATTTTGCTATGGCTACTCTATTGGTTGTTGACATCACCGAAAGGCCCCGACCTAAATTCAAAAAGCATCCACACAAATCTTTAGAGGTCGATCCATTAGGTGCCCTTTCTGATGTTCCGCATGGTGTATTACATGTGGAAGATATTAGAGCTTACATTCATGCTAGCATAGATGAGTTTGGGCATTCAAAGTTACTGGATTTGTTTAAGAATCACCTGAGGGATGAGATTCATAATCTTAAACTTGAGTACAATGCACTTGAAGACAAACATTTCATTCAGGTTATTAGGTTCCCATCCTTTGATGAGAACGAGTGGGTCCGGTATGTACTGAGTTGGATGCATGTTGAATTCATGTGGTTGATGAAACCCTTTAAGATCACTAAGGATGCCATCAAGGCTATAACATGATTGAACTCATATGGTGGATTGTCGATGCTAAAATCAGTGAAGAATTAGATTGTAACTGAAGCTATCATCTCAAGGTTTGATAAGAGGGCAATGAAAATAAATGATATAACTGATCTGGATGTCAAATTTACATCTATGGTGATTGGGTATAAGATATACCACTCCAGCAGGGAAAACTCTGAAATCATGGAAAATCGACATGAAGGAAAATGATAACAGAATGCAAAACAAACAATGCAAACCTCATATCAACTCACGATCCATTGATAGGGTGGATATTTTTGCACCCATAGCACTCTAGCTTTACCCAAAGAGATGAATGTTGATTACTCAATTATGCAACATAATGGTATGATAGAGATTGGTAGATGGAAGATTGGATGAATGCAAGGTAGATGGATGAGAGATTGAGAAGAAATTTCGACAGCATGAGGATACTAGAAGAAGATTCGTTTTAAATGGCTCAAGAGAGGCTACCTTTATAGAAAAAGGTAGATTCAAATGGACGGTTGTGATTGAGAGTTATGTTGAAAGATATGGATGGTCAAGATTGATTAGGGTTGGATTAGGGTTTCCCACTCAAAGAGGGATTGTAGTCACATGACAAGTGTGCGAAGGAGAATAAAAGGAATCTAATTCAAATATTATATTTGAATTAGTTTGACATGTGAAGGCATATTAAGTGGGAGATGAGACATGTGACGTGTCACAATGTATGAGAGGTGAGGGAATAATTCAAATTTTTTATTTGAATTATGTGAGACATGTGACTAGGTGCAATTAATTAAATAAATGGGATTTATTTAATTAATTGGGAATGTGATCAAGTGGGATTAATTAAATATAGTGGGTTTATTTAATTAATCAAGAAGGTGATTAAGATGGGATGAACTAGGACCTAGGGATAAACATTACAAGGTCGTGTCAACAAGGTGTTGTGTCAAGACATGGACATTTTTTGATGTCTACATTTGCCCCTCTTTGAGATGATGTTGCAAGATGATAAGATTTGTGTCGAGTAACATCATTTCAAAGAAGTTAAGGAAATGGATAGAAGAAAAGGATAGGGTGATGATGCCCCCTCAAGAGGATAGGCGGGTTGGACAAACATGGGTAGGCTCTCAAAATGAAATGGAATTGGATAAGGAAGAAAGATAAGGGAATGGATAGAAGAAATGAATAATAAATTATGTTGCAATGAAGTGAGCAACCATGATATTTGATATAGCATGAGACATTATGCACCAGGGTATAAGGACCAAGGTGATGATGTGTCTCGTGCCCCAACATAATACAACCTTTTCTATATACAAGATATGAATATTAGCTAAGTTGGATTCAAATACAAATGCAAGTTGAAAATGATAACACACACAAGCAAGCAAGCAAGCATGCACAAATGATACAAAAACAGATAAGGTATTGCCCCTATCAAGCTATAAACCAATGATTGAGTGATTGATTGATGATAAGGATAAAGATAGTGTTGTCATGGCGGGGAATGATATATCCCTAGATCAACACAAGGATGCAGGAACGATATATCCCATTGATGATGATGATGATGATGATGATGATGATTGATTGATTTGGTTTACGACAAGATTAGGATCAAGACCATTAAATGCAATTGGATAATTTGACATAATTGATTGACTTGATTGGTATGGATTAAGGATAATTTACATTTGGGTCATTGTTTGGAATTGATTGATTGGAGGATGAATAGATGAAGTGATTGAAGAAGAATTGGTTTGAATGAAGTGATGATTGATTTGAATGATGAAGTGATGAAGATAGATGATAGAAAAATGATGAAAGAAGAAAGAGGAATATCATCTTGTACCTAAATCTAGGTACTTCATTCATACTCCAGATTGCCTACATACTCTATATCCATGGGATCAAGGCACTTAATGATAGAGACGAGATGTAGTTCTGATTTTGTATTTTATTGATGGGATGATATGGATTGGATTGATTTGATGCTTGGATGATATATGATGTTATTGATGAGATGATGTGGATTGGGTTGATGTGATTTGTTTGATTGATAGATTGGCTTGATTTGATGATTTGATTGGATTTGTTTTGATGGATTTGATGTGATTTTTTGTTTGATAGATGATTGATCTTATTGCTTGGATTCTTTTTTTGTTGGATATTTGATTTTTTATTTTATTTTTGAAATGTTTAATGTTTTTGGATTTTTGAATGTTCTAATTTTTTTGGGATGTTTTAAAAATTTTGGATTTTTGAAATATTTGATTTTTTTGGATTTTTAAAATGTTTTGATTTTTTTGGCTTTTTAAAATGTTTTGGCTTTTTTTTTGTTTTGGATTTTTGAGATATTTTGATTTTTTTGGATTTTTAAAATGTTTTGATTTTTTTGGGGTTTTTGAAACGTTGGCATTTTTTTGTATTTTGTATTTTTGAACATCAATGGATTTACAATTTGAGTAGCCTTTGTACTAGACACCAATGACAAGGGGAACCAAGTCTAGGTGCAAGGGAATGAATGGGATTGGACAAAAGGATGGATGATAGTGGATGGATGAAAGGATTATGATAAATGGATACAATAAAAAGATAGGCTATGGAATGGAATTGATGTATGTGTAAGAGAGTAAGGATGTGATCTTCAAGGACTATGTTGCATAGGAATAATATGCCCCATTCTAGGTAGTAGACTTAGGATTTTTATGGAAATACTTAAGGCAATAGGATGATAGGATTTGACATGACAAAGCTTATGACTTGGATGATAGAATTGTTTGGATGGGATGGAAAAAATGGGTAATGGCAAGAGGGTAAGGATGGGTTGGATGGGATGAGGTACATCAAGAGATATTCAAAACATGTTTCAACATTGTTGCCCCCATATCTTTATCAAGATCAAAAGAGGAAGGGTGGATGGATGGACTCAATATGATAGGTATATGTGGGTGGATGTAATGGATAAGGATGGTAGGATAAGATAGTAGAGGACATGATAGGATGGAAAATGATATAATGGGATAGATAGTTTGGATGATACAAGGTGCCCCCAAGTGTAAGTGACATAGAAGATCGACCTACACATGATACCTGTTTACTAGGTTTTCATCATGGTACTTATCCAAGGAGCCTATTTACCAAGTTTTCACCACTGGACGAAAGGATTTCTCTTTACTTTTTTTTTTAATTTTTCTTTTCTTTTCTTTTTTTATTTTTTTGATTTTTTTTGTGACTATTTTGACTTTTGAATTGGAAAGCGGGGGGATATGGATGGGTGGGACTCAAGTGTCTAGTTCCATGTAATGTTATAGTCCCATTAGAGAAGTATGTCATCACAAATGGACCATGTCAAGTCATTATGCTCAAGATGTTGGTAGGGTGATTGCATGAGAAGGAGATGGATAAGGTAGATAGTAGATTATGATGTGGATTATGGAGGGATTAAAAGTGGATTATGATGTGGATTATAATGGACATATGCAAAAGCACGGACCATAGGAAGGTGATGGGGGAGATACATAGGATAATGAGTGAATGATGGAGCAATGGAGGTATGGAAAGGAATCATGACCAACGATTGCACACATCGTGTTAAAAATGGAAGCTTTTGATTGGATGGTGGTGTAGGAAGCAATGGTGATGTTTGCTTAGGAGATGGATAATTTAGGACTTTTGGAACCCACATGGACTTAATATTTTTCCAATTTTTGCTTTTCATGTGGGGTGGAGAAATTTGATATTTTTGAATAGAATGGGTGGAAGAGGGTTGGGATTTTTGAGAGGTGGATGCCTCATTTGATTTTCTTGATTTTTTTCTTAGGGACCCAAACCATTTTGCTTTTGGACTTTTCTTGTGAAGGTATGGGCTTGGATAGCTTTTTGGATGGATTTTGATTTGATTCTTTGCATTTGTACCCTAAGGCATTAGGGCCCTTAGGATTTTTGGCTTTATGTGAGGAGGCATCCAAATGTTTGTTTTTGAATCCTGTAGGGTGGATGGAATGAGTGGAAGCTTTATGTTTGGACCATGTGTGCATTTGTTGGTCATGATTAGGAATGTAAGGGATTTTATGGATGATAGGTATGTTAGGCATTGGGAGTAATGGTGGCAAAGTGGATGGTGGGATATTAGAAGTTGGAAGAAGTGGAGGTAAAGTGGATGGTGGAAGGTGAATGGTCACATGCTTTTGACATTTGTAAGTTGGTGGAGGTGGAATGGCTACATATGTTTTAGGAATATGATGGGGTTTATGATGGAAGGAAGTGGATTTAGGAAGTGTGGAGGAAGTACCAACATTGTTAAATTGTTGACCTTGGGGTGTGTATCCAAGGCCAAATGAGTGAGGAGGGACCTTGACATGGATTGGCTCCAAAATTCCTTGTCCGTGAAGGCCTAAGCCTTTGCCTTGATAATTCATGTTTTGGAGCATGCGATTGACAATGGGACAATGTGTAGTTTGGACACTAGACTTGAGCTGGTTATTGGATGGAGAGGGTGAGGTGGAGGACAAAGGTTATTGTTGTCCTAAGGAAGAACACTCATGCATGAATGTGGATAGACTAGTAGGATATGGTGGATTTGAAATGGGATCAATGGTGGATGTGGATGAAGGATCATTAGGATCGTGATTATGTTCATTGTGCTCACTAAGATCCAAGTTATTTGTTTGATCTTCTATGCTTATGTGTTCTTGGGAGGCAATTGTCTCATCATGACAAGTGGAAGGTGTAGGATCATGGATTGGGCTAGATGGAGGATGACTAGGAGCAATTTAGATGTCTTGCTCATGGATTATAGGATTATGGATAGGATCAAAGTGCTCATGGATAGCTTCTTCATAGGTATCATCTTGATCATAAAGAAGGTACATGTTATGGATAGATTGGATGGGGATGATTTGATCTCGATTAGATTTAGGGGCTATTGTTTCTTCATGCTTAGGATCATGTTCTTGACATAACTCTTAGTTTTCTTGAATGGAAATGGAAGGCTCTTTAATAATCTTGATAGCTTGTAGATCACATGATGGGGTTAGAAGACTAGACAAAGTGTTTAAGGACTCGTGGGGAGGCTCAAGAATAGGTGTTTGATGACATGGCAATGTTTTATTCCTTGCTAGTAGCCAATGGATCACATCCTTCGCAAGGGTATGGGTGAATGGGAAATATAGTGGATGGATGATAATAGTGGAAGTTGAAGACTTAGGATTAGGATTTGTTGGATGGATAATGGGATTAGGATTTGGGCTAGATGGAAAAATAATGGAATTAGAGGGATTGGTTTTATCCAAAACAATCTTACCACCATCTTCTAGGTTCTTGACTAATCTTTGAAATCGGACATAAGTGGATATGGTATGGCCCCTATACCTATGGTTTGCACAATAATGGTTTTCATTATACCCTCTAGGTTTAATCATAAATGGAGAATATGCTTTGAATGGTTATAGTTCAATCAAATTTGCTTGAACCAATTTCTCTAAAAGTATCTCCATGGAATCTTTTAATGAAGAATCAGTGGAACATGGGGATGAAGGTGATGAAGGTGATGAAGGGCTTGATAAAGGTGTTGGGATAGGACTAGTTGGCTCATGTGTTGGCATATGATTGGACGGTGAAGGTGACTCAAAGGAGGTACTTTCTAGGTTGGTTTCTCCCTTGTCAAAGGATTTTAAGGCTTGCATAAGATGACTTGGAATTTCTTGATTTATGTACATAGGGCCATTTGGACTTGGTTGTTGTTCTTGTAAGGACATTTGATTGCCATGTGGATAGGTTTGGTGATGAGGTGGCATGATAGGACTTGTAGCTGAAAGGTTTGGTGAGGTGGACTGTTGTGGACATTGGTTGATGTTGGAAGTTTGTTGAGAAAGTAATTGGGATATGATGGCAATGGAGTTAGGATCGTTGGATGGTAGACTTATGGAAGTACTTGCATTTGGGGTGTTGCTAGGAATAGTGAGGGTGATTTGTGGTATGGATGTGGCGGCATTAGTGTTTGGATTATGTGCTTGTTGGGCTTGTGATGGAATGTGGGAGCATTGATATTGGCCTAGGACTTGATGTTGTGGGGATTGTTGATGTTGTGGTGACACAAGGTCTTCTTCCTTTCTATATAACCACCTAAGTTGACTAAGTTGATTAAGCATTCTTTTGGTGCCATAAGGATCATTCTCATAGGTGTTTAGAAATGCCCTATCCATGTTTACAAGTGGTAGATGTGGAATGACTTGGATGAAGATTTGATGATTGGATAATGTGTAATGGCTAGAAATGATTAGGGATTTACTTGGATGATGAGGACTATGGTGATGATGATTAGGATGTCGAAGATGACTAGGATGATGATATTGGATGACTTGAAAGAATTAGGATGAATGGTGGTGGAATTATTAGAGTAGGTGACTAGGATGATTTAGGATAATGGTAAGGGTAATGTGGGATAACAAGGTGGGATGACTTGGATTGAGGTGCTAGGATGAATGGATTGGGATGAAAGTGGTTTAAATGAGAAATGTAGGTGATGATGTGGAGTGATTGGGATCAAATTTCAAGACCTTAGGATGATTTGATTTGTTTTGTTTTTTGATGGATGGCTCTCTATGCTTGAGATAGACTAATGATCTCAAGTAAGAGGGTTGACTGGATTGATTCTCTATACTTAAGGTATACTAATGACACTTAAGTAATAGAGGGTTGATTGGATTGATCTAATTGGATGACTTACTTAAGATAGACTAATGATCTCAAGCAAGTTTTGGATAACGGGTGATGATGATCAACTAAGGTCTTGATTTTTGATTGGGTTGATTTGGCTTTGAATTGGGATGAAAGTAGTTGGGATGTGATTTGGCTTGGGATCATTGAATGATTAGGATGATGTTGATTTGCTGATGTAGAATGAGGAGGATATGATTATGATTGGATTAGAATGAATTAGATGTGATTAGGGTGATGATTAGAATGAAGGGGGTTTGATTAGAATGAGGTTGATGATGATGTGTAATGATGACTTGGATAAGATTAGGGTTTTGTTTAGGATGGAGGTGAGTTTAAATGAATTGATGAATTGGGTGATTAGGATTGAATGATGTGAATGAGGTGGTCTAAGATATGTGTTATGACAAGTTGGTTGAAGATGATGATGTGGCAAGTGTTTATTTGAAGTTTGATTAGGGCGATATCAAACATAAGATTTCACAAGAAAATAGATGAACACAAACACCAAACAAGATGATGAATTTGCCTTTCAATGTTTTTAGATGTTATGATTAAACACACACTTGAAGACACAACAACAAGCCTAATGTCTAGTTTGAAATAGGGTATGGCCAATTAGGTTTTGGGTTATGTTTACACAAGGTTGACTAGGAATTGAAAGCAAAATCTTGCCACACAGCTAGGAGAAAGGGGTAACCCACCCTTCACCTTCACTTCCCAAAGGTATAAAGTTCTTTGGGGCTTAGCCAAGAGTGACAAGATTCTAACTCCCAATGAGGGTGTCTTTCAATTCAGCCTTGATTGAGGTCGTCCCTTGGAGTGGTGTGTCTCCAAGTAGGCCTCCTAAGAAGGGTAAACAAAAGTGAACCAAGTGAAGTGTTTTTGATCTCCAAGATAACCTTATGGTGTGAGGAGAAAGCATACACATGCACACTTTGATTCACACTCACACTTGTAAATCAACCCTTAGAAAATGAAATGTGTGTGAAAATTGAATCGATAAGAGGTGTTTTTGATTCTCAAGATCGCACGAACCGCATGAGAAGAGCATACACACCACTAATCACATGCAACTTCACAAAGCAATGAAGACGCTTGTTCTTGTTTAACCCAAAGTCAAGATGTGTGATTGAAGACAATGGTTAATTTTAGCCCAGTTTTTTTGATGTGATTGCTAAAGCAATATTCGTTTTAAGCCCAAATTGAAATGTGTGATGTAAACAAGATTGATTGATCAAATGAAAGAGATGAATCATGAAATGGATACACCTGATTGTTTCTCTATCCCAAGTTGCTGTAGATGTTGATGTGAATGTTGCTCCAGTACCTTGAGGTCACCTTCAAGCCACCAAATCGAGAAAGAAGCAAGTGAAAGTGCCTAGGGAGCCGTTATATGCAAAATCAAGAAACTAATAAAATCTTCTATAGATGAACTGATACAAGAAAATGAATTAAATGAGCAAATTCTAGACAAAATTATATGCACTTTTTAAAAAAATTTGAGAAAAAAGGATAAAAATGCAAAAGTTATGCCTGTTTGAAGTTTTCATGTAAGTTTGACTTTGACTAAAAATTTCTGCACCGTTGCGAAGTTCCTCCTGTTATCTTTTTGATGAGTGTTCGTTTGCAAAATTTTGCCTCCGTATGAGGAAGTTATGATCGAGAGAAAAAAATGCCTCCTTTGGCATGTAGGAAGCACGAGAGGTAACCTAACTGCCTGCAATTAACTGCTAATGGTTTAGTGTATTTTGATCACATGTGGTCTTAGAATGGTAGTCACACTAACAGTTAGTGTTAGATTAGAGCGGTGCCCCTGGTCGCCCATATGACCAGGGGCCAAACCTATGCAAAAAATTAAAAAGGCCAACAAGAGGGGGCTATCGGCCTCCCTCACGATCGCTAACGTGACCACAATTGGTAACTTAAAGTGCGGGGATTACTGCTTAATGTTTGAGTGATTAGGGAATGTTTGCCAAAGAAATTATCAAAATATATGAAACCCTAAACACTACCCATACGATTGAAGGCTAATGCTGATACAATGGCCAAAGGATAGGCGATTTCAAAGTGACGATTTAGGGTGGATTTGGGAGGTCGAGCGCGGGAGTAGATTTAAAATACAGGACCTAGGGTTTGGAGTCAATGGCTTAGAGCTCACCATTAGCAATTAAAAGTTCCATGGTCAGAGAATCAAATGCAAAGACCACATACACATTAAGGTGGAACACAGAGAGGTGCAAATTAAAATCATAGAGATCTGATGTCTAAGTATGGAATTGAAACTACTCAAAATTTAGACACCTAAAACATAGCACTTCATAGTCATAGAGACCGTGTCGTTGGATACCAAAACACCAGATGTGGTAGTTGACATAGACTATGAAGGCTTCGCAGGAAATAGTCAAAGTTGAAGTTGATGGATGATAATGTTGTAATCTTGAGTGGCGACCTTAATGGATGAGGTAGTGAATGGGTGGCAAGTTGCTAAACAGAGATCAGGGATTTGGATGGGCAATCGACTATGGACAAAGAGCAGAGATCTTGACTTTGGTTGCGGATGAGGAGGTGATCAAGCCACGAATGGTGGCAACTAAGATAGAGACAAGCAGCGATGAAATTTATGAGTGGAGATCTTAGGGTTTTAGGAAGTTTGAAGAGTGGCCGACAGTTGCAAAGGAAGGCAATGACCGATTCGTAGGTGATGACGATTAGGCTTCCTACTAGGTGGTGGAAAGGCAACCGACAATTTTTTTAGTGGTGATTGCTCTATGATGGGTGAATGAAGACTATAATTTTTGTCTTAGCAGGGATGGCGGCCAAGTCCGCACATGAGTGTTAAATTTGTCGATGGATGGATGGAAGGCAATGGTCAATGGAGTCAACGACAAGCCTGGTCGATTAAACTGTGAAGGGTTCACCTAACTATGACCTAGCCTTCACATCTGTGGTAGATTCAGACAAAGCCTTAGGGTTAGGGAATGATGGTCAAGATTTTGTAAAAGTGACATTAGATAGGAAAAGCAACAGAACAAAGCAAATCAGTGGTGGTTTAGGGGATTTGAACGTAATGACAATCGGTCAACAATCAAATGCTACAGTCAGGTGGCGACACTAAACTTTTTGTGGCAACAACAGAAGATGTAGCGGTGATTAGGGTTTCTAGAGGCCGAAGGAATAATCTCATAATAGTAACACCATTAAAACCTATGAAAACAATCAAGCTTACCTATAACCATATAATGATATTTAACCCTACAACAAACAATTTTAAAAATAAAGCCTGCAACGAAGATTGATTAGCCACTAAAAATAGTAAATCTGCAATCAAAGTTAGCCTACAACACAAATCAGATGCCAATAATCACTTTGCACAGATATCATAGGTCGTACGGATCCGTACGAATCCGTATGGTACGGCCTGCAAAACTTTAAAAAAATCAATTTTTTTTTCAAAAATTCTAGTCACCAAACCTAGGCGTATTTATAGTCAAAATTCATAGAAATGACCTCCTGATCATAATGGTGCAATCAATTTTCACCTAGGATGCAACTTGTAACAAGTCACTCCAAAAACTTGCAAATTTTGACAAAACAAGGGTTAGAAACTTGCAAAATTTTGACAACCAAATCTACAAAAAACTCACGATTAGATCTGAGACTGGGTGTGCCAAATGAAATCATGGAAAATTGACATGAAGGAAAATGATAACAAAATGTAAAACAAACAATGTAAACCTCATATCGACTCACGATCCATCGATAGAGTGGAGAGTGTCACACCCAAAGCACTCTATCTTTACCCAAAGAGATGAATGTTGATTACTCAATTATGCAGCATAACAGTATGATAGAGATTGGTAGATGGAAGATTGGATGAATGCAAGGTAGATAGATGAGAGATTGAGAAGAAATTTTGACAGCATGAGGATACTAGAAGAAGATTCATTTTAAATGGCTCAAGAGAGGCTACCTTTATAGAAAAAGGCAAATTCGAATGGACGGTTGTGATTGAAACTTATGATGAAAGATATGGACAGTCAAGATTCATTAGGGTTGGATTAGGGTTTCCCACTCAAAGAGGGATTGTAGTCACATGACAAGTGTGCGAAGGAGAATAAAGGGAATCTAATTCAAATATTATATTTAAATTAGTTTTACATGTGAAGGCATATTAAGTGGGAGATGAGACATCTGACTTGTCGCAATGTGATGAGAGGTGAGGGAATAATTTAAATTTTTAATGTGAATTATGTGATACATGTGACTAGGTGCAATTAATTAAATAAATGGAATTTATTTAATTAATTGGGAATGTGATCAAGTGGGATTAATTAAATAAAGTGGGTTTATTTAATTAATCAAGAAGGTGATTAAGATGGGATGAACTAAGACCTAGGGATAAATATTACAAGGTCATGTCAACAAGGTGTTGTGTCAAGACATGTACATTTTTTTATGTCTACAAACTCAATGTCTGGTACATCCATTTATGCTACTTATCAAATGTTAAGAGAAAATGCTGACTATGACTTGTGTGAGCTACTGTAAAACTAGCTAATGGAGAATCTGAACAAGATCAAGAAGGATAAGAAGAATACATTCAAGTATGGTACGTTGGTCTTGTGCTTGTTCTTTTATTTCATGAATGAGTTGCCCGGGATGGAAAGCCTATATTGGACCAGTGATAAGCCTGTTGTCATACAAATAAGAGAGCACTTGCACAATATTGGTGACTCCAATGCCCAAAGGACTGCTCTTTGGGGATATTTGAAGAATTTCTAGAATATGATGTAATCAAGGGAAAGAATCCCTAAGTCTGTAGTGGAAAAGTACAAGGATACAATTTGTTTCATGGTGGAAACAGATCAATACTTGATGGAAGCATTTAAACCAAGGAATTTATGGATCATGCCCATGGGGTATGAAGTTGATGAACAAATACTAGAAATGTATGCTCAACACCTTCTAAGAAAACCAAAAGATACCTCAGTTGAGAGATTCAGTATATATGGTGAGCTTAGTTTGAAACTGCATGTTGAGCTCTGGAGACCTAAAACTAAGAAAAAGGTCCAAAGGCAAGTTGAAATGTATGCAGAAAGTATTGGAATAACAAAGGAAGTTGTGAGACAATACAGGGAAAGGACAGAGAAAGTTGAGAAGGAGAAGCAAGATAGGGAATAGGGAAGTGTTCTGGTAGAACCCCCTTTTAAGTCAAGGACTACTATGAGTTCTGGTTCAACCTCCGGTGCATCACTTCTCCTATTGCAGAGAAATTCAAAGAAAAATCTACCGGTAAGGAAGGAAAAAGGACAAAAGTAATGGGGAAAAGGTCATATGTCAGTGTGGAGGAGGATGAAGAAGAGACTGAGTCAAATGGTAAGGTTAGTGAGTTGAAGGCCCTAGGTACTAAGGCTGCTAAAGTGTCTAAAGACAAGCCCTCCAGAAGTGTAAAGGTAAGCAAAAGACAAAAGACTGAGACTCATGTTGAAAAATCCACCTTGTCAGTTGAAGATATTGTGAATGCAATAACTGTTCATGAGAATTTGAAGCCCATAACAAAATATTATGACAACTTTGATGATGCCAACAAGAAAATTTTGGAGGATGCTACTGTTAAGTACTTGAATACATTCAAAAGAGTACTTGTGGAAATTTTGTCAAAAATTCCTAAGAGTCTAAGTGACATTTTGGAGATGAGAAAAGAAGTTGCTAAAGCAAAGGATTTGGAGCTAAGAGAACATGTGTTGTCTAGTCTATGTCTGGTAATCTCTAGGAAGGAAGCAAATAAAATTTTCAAAGAAGTTAAAGATGAATTCAGAAGAAAAATTAGGATGAATAAGCTAATGATTGGAGACATTGATGAAGTGGTCAAAGAAATAGAACAAATTCTGAAGAAAGCCCTGGACAAGAATAAGTTTTATGTGGTCACTGAAGAACATGTTGATGCTGATGATACATCCATTCCGAATGATGAAGAGTTGAAGAAAAGTGAGCAACAAGCTGAGGTAGATGATTTCTCTATTCCCGAAGAGGAAATATTGAATAAAGGAGATGAAGAGATGGTGAAGGAAGATAATGTTGATTGTGCAGAGGATACTCAAATTCCTCTGAACCAATTTGGTGAAGAAAATGCAGAGATGAATATGGAAATAAATGCTCCTACTGAAGGTGATTCTAAGAAGAATAAAGAGCAGGAAGAAGAAGAAGTTAAGGAAAAGGAAGATAAAAAAGAAGAAGCAGCTAAGAGTGTTGAAGAACAAAAGCAAGATAATCCTGATGATGATACTGGCAAGGATCTGAATTGTGAATCTCAGGAGAAGAAAGATGGAATTGCATGCACGACAAGAGACACTACAGATGTAGTGAAGAAATTTCTTGAGAAAGATCAGCTTGAAATTGATGAACCAGATCTAATTCAAGGGCCTATCAATTTGGATACTCTTTCCCCTATTCAAATGATGAAGTTAGCATCATTTGCACAAGCAAAGGCAAGAAAGCAGATCCTAAAATCTCACATTGTGGACAATGAATTGCTTGGCCTTGCTTCCAGCATCTTGGAAAAGATTATGCCAACTTTTTAGAAGGATTCATCTGATTCTCCTTCCAGTTAGCTGAAGAGCTTAATAAATTCTATAAGTACTCACTTTGAGTCTTTTGAAAAGTTAGCGGAAGTCAAATTCTGGAATGAATTTAATGATAAAAGATTTAGTGAACTGAAAGGAATGATTGACAATGAGAGAATTGTGTTGGATACTAGTGTAAAGAGTATTCAAAATGCCCTCACTGAAGGAGGAGATGTGTACAAATTTTGTTTATCTTGGCCAAAAGTTGTAGAGGATATTGAGAAGAAAATAAAAGAGCCCAAGCAAAAATTATCAAATGCATCTCAATCCTTTGATCCTTTGACAGTATCTACGGCGAGTCAAGAATGTCAAGTAGTTAGCTTGATTAATGAAACAAAGAAATTGGTGAAAGAAAAAGAAAACATTATGGCAAGGATGTGTGAACACTGAGGACTAATTTCCCCTAAGTTAGAAACAATGTTCAATGCATTAACAGAAGCTCGAGTTGCTGCTCTGACAAGTGATCCCACTGATCTACAGAAGGCAAAATCATAGGTATTTTTATTCAGTGGTCATATTTCAGTTTTGGATAGAATGAAGAAAAGTTGGGACAGTGAATTGGCACTATTGAAAAACATTTTTGGTCATGTGTTTAAGTTCATGTAGACAAGACATAAGGATTGTTTGTATATATACACCCATGTACATAGAGTTTTTGCATCAATTTTGGTATGCGGATCTCAGGCTTTGCCATTGATGTCAAAGGGGGAGTCAAAAGCAGTGAAAAATGAGGAATTCATCCAAGGGGGAGCATTGGAAATCACAAGTGTACATAGTAAGGGTGGGTTGTTCTAACACTTAGTCATTTTTCACTAAGTGTTGCCATCAATGCCAAAGGGGGAGATTGTTGGTAAGAGACACTACTAGGCATGTTAGATGTTGTCATTGATGGCAACTGAATCTATCTTACACATCTGCATTGTATCATTTGATCATACCGGAAGTCAGATTGCAGATTTGTCTAAGTCTAGATAGACAGGAACAAAGCATATGATAGGGTTCAACATCTTGGTCCACATTTCTCCATAGGTAATCATATTGTGTTGTGGATCTAAGGGAATGTTAAGGGATGTCAGGGCTACCTAAACCCAAATTTTAAGCCTCCAGTGATGAATGGATTGAAAGTTACAAGCATCTAAGTATCGGGTTTTGGTTAGATAGTTCAGTCTGGTGAAGAATAGGCCGACTTGGTGGTTGATCCTTGTGCAGATTAAAACAATTGGTTGGTTGAGTAATTTATGAGATCCAGAGGTATTGGTTGGCATGTGTGGTGACTTGAATACATAAGTTTTGGTTTGCATTGATGTTTGTGCATGGATTTAGCCAACAAAACAATGATCTTGAAAAAATTTCTAAGTTTTCTTGAGGCTGACTATAGTTGATGTAATTTCATGTTGTGGATATATATGATTGATGGGTGCAAGCATTTTGAGGTATGGATGTGCAAATATGATGTGATAGGTGCAGAGTGTGGTAGTATCAAGTGCAAAGCAAAGAGATCTAAGCTACAGATCATGGCAGAATAGTGAAACAGGGCAGTGAAAGATGAAATGTGTGAAGTCAGTATATTAAGCCTAATCGAGACTGTAATCTTGCATTGTTAGACGCTATTCTTCAATTCAAGTATTTCAGTGAACTCTTTGTAATTAATCTTGTAGGCAGTGAACCTCCTTTGAGCAGTGAGCTCTGGGCAGTGTGCTCGAAGGCATGTGCCTTCCCATTTGTAATACTTTAAACAAAGTATAATATCTTATGGGTTAACCCCCACCGTGGTTTTTCCCTTAACCAGATTTCCATGTAAAAATACTGGTGTTCATGTGTGATGATCTTGTTGTTGTTGTTCTTAAGTTCATGCTTCTTTATTTTAAATGTATGTGGTAAATTAATAAAGGAACATAATAATAACATTTGCAAAACACTGATTCACCCCCTCTCAGTGTTTCTTAATTTTAACATATTCTAGAATGACTTAGGTCACCTTTTTGAAAGAGAAAGTTGAAGCTCTAGATAAATTCAAGGTATTTAAGGCAATGGTTGAAAATGAGATGGATTTGAAAATCAAATGCTTGAGGTCTGATAGAGGAGGAGAGTTCACATCAAATGAATTTAATTTCTTTTGTGAAGAACATGGAATAAAGAGACAGCTATCTAAGCCCAGAACTCCACAACAAAATGGAGTTGTTGAAAGAAAAAATAGAACAGTTCAAGAAGCTGCTAGAACCATGATGAAGGAAGCTCATCTTCTAGAAGCATATTAGAGAGAGGCAATTCACACCGCAGTATATATCCTAAACAGAGTTCAAGTAAAAGGTAACAGTTCAAAAACTCCCTATGAATTGTGGCATGGTAGAGTTTCTATTGTGAAATATTTCAAAGTTTTTGGTAGTAGATGTTATATAAAAAGAGAAGAAGATTTAGGCAAGTTTGATGCTAGATGTGATGAAGGAATCTTCCTTGGTTACTCCACCAAGAGTAAGGCCTACCAATGCTATAATAAGAGGCTGAATAAAATCATTGAAAGTGCAAATGTTAAAGTTGATGAGTGTAAGGAAAGGTCTTCAGAATCAAGTGGATATGAGTTAGATGATCGAGATGTTTTAGAAGTGGTGCAGCATGAAGACGGCACAGATGAAGAAGAACAAGCTCCGGTAAGTGCTACCAAAACTCCAAGATATGTAAGAATCGGTCATTCTAAAAATCAAATCATAGGAGATAAGAGCAAAGGGATCTTAACCAGAAGAAAAGCTGCAGAAGAACAAATAAATTTCTGTCTGATCTCTAAGTTTGAACCTAAAACTATGAATGAGGCTTGCAAAGATGAGAATTGGATAAAGGCCATGGACGAAGAATTGATGTAGATAGAGAAAAATCAAACTTGGGATCTTGTTCCCAAACTAGTAGACAAGAATGTAATTGGTACAAAATGGGTCTTCAGAAACAAAATGAATGAGAATGGTGAAGTGGTAAGAAACAAAGCAAGATTTGTATGCAAAGGATACGCTCAGGTTGAAGGAATAGACTCTGAAGAAACTTTTGCTCCAGTAGCAAGGATTGAAGCAATAACCTGGATGTTTCTGGCTTTTGCAGCATACAAAGATTTCAAGGTTTATCAAATGGATGTGAAGTCTACCTTCTTAAATGGAGAGTTGGAAGAGGAAGTCTATATTGAACAACTAGAAGGATTTCAGTCATCAGAACAAGGGGACATGGTATGCATATTGAAGAAAGCATTGTATGGATTAAAATAAGCTCCTAGGGCATGGTATGCATGGTTGGACAGGTACCTGATACAAATAGGGTTCAGTAAAGGTACGACAGATAGTAATCTCTACTTCAAGATCAATGATAAACAAACCCTAATTGTTGTAGTTTTTGTTGATATTATTTTTGGAGGCAATGAAGGTATGTGCTCAATTTTTGCTAGAAAAATGCAAAGTGAATTTGAAATGTCTATGTTTGGAGAGATGAACTTCTTTCTAGGTCTGTAAATAAGTCAATCAAATAAGGGTATCTTCATTTCTCAGTCTAAGTATGTGAAAGAGTTAAAGAAATTTGGGATGAAAGACTCTAAACTAGTATGCACACCTATGATAACTGGTTGTAAGTTGGTCAAAGATGATAACTCACCCATGGAAAACTAGAAAAAGTATAGATTTGTGATTAGAGATTACTTTATCTGACTCAAACTAGACCTGACATAATGCATGTAGTGTGTCTTGTGGCAAGATTTCAGGCAGAACCCAAGGAATCACATGTGATGGCAGTCAAAATAATTCTGAGATATTTAAAAGGCACAATAGATTATGGTTTGTGGTACCCTAAGGACTGTGACTTTACTCTCAGTGCATATACTAATGCTGATTGGGCCAAAGATGTGGATGACAGAAAAAGTACAAGTAGAGGTGCATTCTTGGGAAAAAGGTTAGTATCTTGGCTAAGCAATAAACATGATTCAATATCCATGTCCATTGCAAAGACAGAATACATTGTAGTAGCATGCAGTTGCACTCAAGTATTATGGATGAAGTAAACTTTGAAGGACATCAAAGTTGTGTATGAAGAACCTATTGTAATCTTTTGTGACAACACAAGTGCCATAAACATATCAAAGAACCCAATGATGCATTCAAGGACCAAGCACATATCCATTAGGTATCATTTCCTGAGAGAAAAAGTGACAGAGAATGAAGTCAAGTTGGAGTATGTTTCTACCAAGGATTAGATTGTAGAAATTTTTACCAAGCCTTTGCCCAAGGATACTTTTGATTATCTCAGAGAAAAGTTAGGGGTCATCACCCCTCCTACTCTAAACTAAGATGCACAATGGTGCATCAGTCCAGAGGTGTTCAGAGGTTCGGATTGATGCTTTTTAGGGCCACTTCTAATGGGGAGTAGTCATAAATTTCATAAGAGAGATTAGATCAGAGCAGAAGAGTGCAAGTATGTGCCCTTTGCCATTGATGTCAAAGGGGGAGAGAAGTCATGTGAAAAACTTAGAGTGCAGATGTGTAAAAGAAAAGGGGAGAATTTTGGAGAAAGAAAGAAGTGCAGGTGTGTAAAGAGAAAGGGGGAGAATCTTTTCTTGATGGCTGTTGTAGTTTTTCACATCATATGTTGCCATCAATAACAAAGGGGGAGATTGTTGCAAGTATGCACCTAATCGGTGTTGTCATTGATGTCGACATATCCTTCTTGTCATCAATGTCAACTGTATCTTATTCTATTACTTGTTTAGAAGACTTGTATGTTGAGGATATTGAGAAAATTAGCCTCTCCGGAAGAAACAAGTGAGTTATAGAGAAGTGCAGTACATACAGTGAGTTGTATGTTGAAGATCAGTCTGGTAAACTGCTCTGCATTTATTCCTCCTTGAAGATAGTGGTCTGCAGATTGGAAGTAAGTTAGAAGCATGTCTGAGGATGCTACATTTCAGGTCTGAGCCATCTGCATGAAGATCTGAGTGAGTTGTGTTCACCAGACTGAAACCTACTTTTTTCTGTAAGCTCAGTTGAGACAGGAAGATAGTATTTGACTCCACATTCCTCCGCAATAAAGTATTTTTCTCTGCAGATCTAGAGGTAATTCTAGGATGATGATAAGTGCCTACAGTTGCAATGGTTCATGGTTTTGTGGTGCGCAAGCTATTCTTCTTTTATGATAGTTGAAGACAGTAAAGTTCATGTGTTCTGGTAAGAAGATTCCTATGGATAAAGTGGTTAAGGTTCGTGCAGTTTCTCCAGATGATTATAGCATGCTTTTGGATGTCTCCTAATCATGTTGCTATCTGGACTTTAGTCCGCATTAAGAAATTGAGATGGTGTGTGAAGATTGTTCCCAGATAATGTAGTGTGTAACCAATCTTGGTCAACCTGGTTGATCCTAGTGATTGCGGAGATCTCTGGAAGATTGTGGAAGTGTGTTGTGGTATGGAAGATTGTGTTTGAGTCCTAGCTAAGGCATGGCGTGATCCGCATTTCATTCCCTTTGTATGATATTGCAATAGGCCAGGACCTATTTTGTAAATATTTGTAATACCGACCTTGGAGATTGTCCCTATGGTTGATGATTGTGATGCTGACCTTGATGATTATTCCAAGGTTGATGTAGTGTATAAATACTTGTAGTTGAGTTGTGGAAAAGGTGTCCTTGAGCAAAAATGACAAGATATTAAGAAAGGTCCAAAGGCAGGGTAGAGAAGAGGTAGAGGAAAGAAGAGGAAGAGCAAAGTAGGGGACGAGCAAAGTAGAGGAATTGTTATTCACAATACGGAAAGGTGTTGATCGTCACAATGAGTTTGGCAGTAAGCCACCAATAGGGTTTAATATCCCTCAAGGTTTAACATCCCTTATTGTAATCTTGCTAGGTTTAGGGTTGAAGCAGTGAGCTTGCTAGACCTAGTTGTTCTTCATGGCAGTAAGCCAGTATGTTTAGGCCCGTGGAGTGACCAAGCCTGAACATCATTATTTCAAGATTGCAATATATATTGAGAGTTATTCATCTCCGTGGTTTTTCCCCACCTTGGGGTTTTCCACACAAATCTGGTGTCTCTTGTGTTTTATGTTGTATATGTGGTTAAGTTTCTGATTTCATGCTCTCATTGTTAAATCATAATAATTGTGGATAAGTGATGAATGTTTAAATTATAAAAAATGTTTAAGTTTTTATGACAACTGATTCACCCCCCCTCTCAGTTGTCTGGTGCATATCAACAGGAAGGCCCCATAAGGATAAGGAGGTGACACATGTCATCCTCCTATCCAACAAGGCAACTCATTCCCCCATAAATGCTCTCACACATGTGTGAGAGCATAGGAATGAGGTCTCACACACTTGAAGGCCTTGAAATCTTCCAAAGCACTTCAAGATAAAGAAGACCTTATCCTAGGTAAGTGGAGTTGGTCATGGTGGAATATTGACTTGTCCACCACCTCACCCAACTCCCAAACTCGTCACTTAACTTCAGGATCAAGTTAAGGTGACCAAACAAGGTTCAAACTAAGGTTTCACATGTTCAAAATGATCCTAGACCCTAGGGGTATGACCTAGGGTCATTATTTGACCAAAATTAAACACCAAGGGGTTCATAAGTTCACATAAAAGGCTCAATAATTAAATAGCACCAAAATTGTGCAAACCAAACATTACAACATTAGAACACATCAAGAAATTAAACAAAAGGGTGAACCCTAATCAAAATTAACATCAATTAAAGGCAACACAAATCATCATGCTCAATCACGAATGACCTTAGTCCAACTTGGGACTAGGTCAGCTTAACATGGATATCACTTAAGGTTATTAGATTGACCTCCAATTTTCCATGGGCCATGGAAAATTACCTGCACACTTCCACAAATGGTCAATAGCACATGTTTATCATAGCTAAAGTGAAATGAATTACACCCACACAAAGTCGTATAATCACATATATTCTCAATTAAATCACATGTTATCATTTACATGATTCATAATTCATTCGCATTTCACAACATCAAATCAGGATACTAACATTTCAATTGCATCAAAGTAAATATCGCATAACATTATAAAATCAAATGAAATATAACATGCGAGCTACAACATCATCAAATCATAATCTATCTGAGCTAATCCAAGCATACGATATAGTCAATGAATGTCCTGATAACGAGATCAACAGTCCCTAAAATGTCTATATGTCTAACATATAATCCATACGATAAGTACTAAAATCAAAATGGAAGGTAAAATAAGAGTAGGCATCACAAACCATATTTCCTTTTAAAATTAGAATTTGTATCCTAGAATAAGAAAAGTCATATGTGTAAATCTATTCCAATTTTAATAGCATACGATTGTAAATTTTGTTAGGATAACAATGTGTATTTGAAAATATGAAATTTATTATGTGGAAGTTAAAAATTTATTTACAATTTTTTGCCTTGCTTGGATAAAAATTTACCATCAAAATCTTAAAACTAAACTAATATAACATTGATATCAATAAAAAACGTAAAGGAAGGCAGAGAAGAAAAAAGGTTAGAGAATCTAAACCTATTTCTAAATCCTCCATACATCATTCGGTAAATGGATAAACTTGATGCAAAATCAATCCTTGCCTGAGGGTGAAAGTTCAAAGTTGTGTCCCCTTTGATAAAGGAAATGGCCAACATTGATCTAACTTTTTACCTTGAATCACTATAAAGTGACATATATGCTTTGAATTTTGAAATATTGTAAACTAATAAAATGTAGACTTTTAGTATATTTTATGTTTGTATATTTTATTTCAAAACTTAAAAAATTATTTGAATAGATTTTTTTTGTAAAATTGACATTATAATTTAGTTGTTGATAAAATGTTGAAAAATGCGATTAAGTGGGACGTTGCACTTTATATGGTAATTTTTTTCTTTCAATTTTTTTTGGTATTTATAACTTGAAACTTTAATGCATGGATTAATTTCTTCATTTTTGATAAATATGTTTTTAAATGAATCTTGAAATTTGTGTGTAATAAAAACATAATTGTTTCGATGGGACACAACTTTTTATCTTAACTATTATCCAAAATAGAAAAAAATGATATCATCTTAACATGGAGTTTCTCCTCTAGTACATTTTTTTTCAAATTTTTTAATAAACTTTATATTTTTTCTTGAGAGGACAATCAACATTATATTTTGGTGTTAATGACCTACTTTTAGTAAAAAACAAAAAAAAAAATATAAATACTTATTGAAATATTAAAAATATATATATTTACAAACTACACTTATAGATATACAAAACAATATTTTTAGATTTTTACAAAAAGATTATTTGCATGAGTAGGAGTTGTTAGAAAGTTAATTTTTTCAAATAATTTTTTTTTTTTGGTAAATTAGCCCCAAAATGATACTACATATGTATTTTGTGGACACTTCTAGTTGGAAAAGTTGTGGCCTAGGTCTAATTTAGCTAAAATGAATCTAAATAGAATATATGTTTCACCAAAATTTACTTTCAATTGGAAAGGTTTAAATTCACTTATGCTGATAAGTTGGCCTGAAGTGTGGCATGACTTTAATGAACTTTCACCACTGACCTATTACCTATAATCAAAATATATGACGATGCAATCTTTAAAGGGACAAAAATCACATGCATGATTGATGTCGAATTTATAGCCTCACAAAAATATGTTTAGGATGACCACACAAAACATCTCACCATCAACAAGACATCAATGGCATAAACACATGTCAAATTCATCTAACATTCATTGAATTTTAAATGCAAGGATATATGGAAAGAAAACAAATTCAAAGATTTAAAAATGCCACAAAATGAAAACCTAGAAAAAGAGGAGCATAATCTAATATGTTGTATTTGAAAATGAATTTCTAAAGATTTCCAACCCTTTACACTGCATTACATTGACATATTTATAAGTTTTCAGAGATGAGAAAATTGAAACTTGGCATTCCCTCTAGAATCTCAAGAGAGACAAATACATGGAATATGAAAAGACACTTTTTTCCCTTGCACTTTTGTTCTATTATTCATTGCATCTTATCCCAAAATTGACATGTTGACACATGTCATGATCTGCATGTGCATGCTTATCCCATGTCCTTCATTCGCTCCTAAAAATTTTCTTGCAAATCAGCGGTGATATTATATAATGTTATCTTGTCATGTTCTAGATTAGGCCCATCTTCACATTCATCATCCCCATCTTGATTTATTTGAAGAAAAAGTGACTCAACCTTGCTTTGATATGAGGTATTGTTCCTTTTTAACTTCCTTGTCAATGAAAGGTTTTCTTCACTTTTTCTTCATCTAGCATGACCATGATTTCTACCCCACAATGCAAGTGATTGAGAGAAAGCAAAATAGAAATCACATATGAGCTAAATAAACTATATTCAACTCAAGAGAATGCAAAGAAATATAATAGAATGGGGGTTGATCATATGAGAGCAAGAGGTGGATATATAAAGGATATTCCACCCAAGAGACTCAATACACAACCAATATGAGATAAAGTGAAAAAGTCCCTAAGTAAACTTAACCTAGTGTGAATTATGCGAAGGAATATTATTTAACTAATAATAGTTAAATAATATGAATTATCCTCAGACAAGGGAAACTAGATAGGAAATGTCTCTATTCACACTAACACCCCCCTTAAGTGCAAATTAGGAGAGAAGATTAATATGCAAATATGTAAAAAGATGCAAAGATGCGTCCCAGCTACTAGGCCATGTTAGGTACCCATGTACAAATGCAAATGAAATCTCTCACAAATGGAGAAAAGGAGAAAACACTGTGGGACAAAACTCCTCCCCAAAAGAGAGATGAAATACAACAATGATATCCATCACAAATCTAATCAATCTCTATCCACACAAAGGATGATAAGAGAGATCATACAACCCCCTCAGAATGAGATAACCTGCTGCAACAAAAACCACTGGAAGCACACTTGTAGAGTAACACTAGAATCCTCAATCTAGCAAGCAAAGAAAGATACTTTTGTTTGCTACAAACCATATTAGAGTCACGTAATGACTCAGGTTGGAATCATGAAAAAGCAACAGCAGACCTGATGCCAAGGAACAATGGAAAACTCACAACTGGCACAACTCTGGAATCTATAAAGCAACAGTTGATTGAGAAATGATCTGGAACTGAAATGAAGTGTAGAGAAAATGCAAGCCTAATGCATGCAAGAAAGGAAATAGTGCATGCACTGATGAATGTTCACATCATCCTTCATGAATAAAAATGGCCTTTGATATGTCGTTTACAATGCTAGAGTAGAGTTTTCTATAGTTTTACAATGTCCAAAATGGACCCAAATATCTCAGAATCAGGACATCAAAATAGCATCATTGTGTAGTGCTCAGAAAAATATCAACTTTCAAAAAAAGAATGACCTCGATCCGAGATCATATGTGAAAGTTATAGCCGTTTGAAGTTCTAAAAACTGAAACTACCTGTCAAATCTAATAAGAAAACATAATTTATAGAAAATTCATGCACCAAAATTAGAAAGCATCTGAACCAGCATGTAGAACACAAAAAATAGCCAAAATAAAAAAAAAAAAGAAGCTCACAAATCGGAGGTCGGGAGCCCGATTAATGGCCTTCAGAAGTTGAACTGCAATTTCCAAAACGCCAACGGAGAGGGGGTCTGATGTAGCTTTATGATGTCATTTCTACAAAATATATAAGCTGCATGCAAAAACTAACAGATACGCAGACGGTTTTTTGATGTTGCGAACAAAACCCAGAAGGCATTTTTTCTTTTTGATGTACAGAAGATGTGACTCTAATGTAAAAAAAATCTTTTAGCACCAAAAAAATGACCCCAATAACCAAAAAATGGCATGCAAAGACTGAATCAGCTACCTAAGACAAGCAAAGGCATGCTACAACTTGCAAGATTGATAAGAATACATAATATGCAAGTCGATTGTTAGATTTGAACTCTGAAAAAAACTTGCAACTGGCAAGTCAAAATATGAACCCCCCCAGAAACTAGAGTTTTATCCACACTTTTTTGTTTCTCCAAATCATCAAAAGATGCAAGAGAAGAGCATACTCATGTGCTTCAAAAAACAACTCTACACTCTCAGATTTCTAAAAAAAATGCTAACCCACAACTCACAACCACTCTAATACCATGTAAGATTTCTATCCAAGAATGCAAGTGATTGAGAGAAAGCAAAATAGAAATCACATATGAGCTAAATAAACTATATTCAACTCAAGAGAATGCAAAGCAATACAATAGAATGGGGTTTGATCATATGAGAGCAAGAGGTGGATATATAAAGGATATTCCACCCAAGAGACTCAATACACAACCAATGGCGGATAAAGTGAAAAAGTCCCTAAGTAAACTTAACCTAGTGTGAATTATGTGAAGGAATATTATTTAACTAATAAATAGTTAAATAATATGAATTATCCTCACACAAGGGAAACTAGATAGGAAATATCCCTATTCACACTAATAATATCAATACCCTATAGTCAATCATAACAAAGTATCAAATTCATCTAATAGAAATTAACAATTAATTAAACCAAATGATATTAATCAAACTTGAAAAATCATTTTGATTGATGGTTCTGCATAAAAATTTTTTGGACATTGGCTCTTTACCATAACACAATAGTTGTTTAAAATAGGTATATTAAAGCAGTCCTATCCATACTTGTATAGATCATCATATGTTATCACTACCCCCAAAAGAGGTAAAGAAAATTATATCTCTAAATCCCATGGGATTTTGACCAATTGTTCAAACTTTATTGGTATTTTTCCTCTCAGTTTGGGAGCTACATAGTTCTTCGCTAGTTTTTAGGTTCCTTCATTCTACATTGAGGAAATGTAAAGCATGGCTAGTTTCACTTAGATGGACAAATACTTGATTCCTTCAATCAAAATCCTCTCCACATGTTTCACGTGTGTCCATAAAATTTTGCCTCATATGAGCATCTCTAGGCCAACACTTCTTATTGTTATAAGGTCAACCGTGTTTTCATTATTTGGATCTGGATGTTCTATAAGGTAACATTTAATTTAAGATCTATTGATCCTTCATGAGTGAATATAAAATCATGTGTACCTTATTAATATATCAAGAATACTATCTTATTAATATTTTCAACATCATCCCTCTCCAATAATTAATTAAATAATTTTATTATTTGATTAAGTATTCTCCATTTGTCCTTGTCCTTGTCCTCATCACCCTCTCCAATATTTAATTAAATAATTTTATTATTTAAATTAACTGTTGAGAGTTACATGACTTGCCACAAATAATAAATGAGTGTCCCAAAAGTCAAATAAACTTTATATCCTAGCCACTCATTTCATATTACATCTTGCAATCTTAGCCATTCACATAAGGATGCCCTATCCTTGCCCTAATTCTTCCACCTCTTAAACTCAACCATCCACTTAACCTCTTAATCCTATCCCTTCATCCTATCAATCAAGCATCTATAAATCTAGCCTCAAGTAAGCCATTTTGGATCAAGCAATCCTCAAGTAATTATGTTATGTTGTCAAATTGAGCAAAAAGCATATTATTCTCAAATATAATTCCACCATTATCATAGTACAACAAGGGCTTAAATTGGTAATAATGTTTATCATTTTCTATTTCATTTCTTAGTCCTTTTGCTCTATCTTTGGTGATGTGATTTTGAATATGGAGTAGGTTCTTTGATGCATTTGTTCCTTATTTGATTTTCATTTTCTGCATACACATTTTGGCACGCCCAGTGGGACCCACATCCCTTTTTCTTATGAATTTTTCATGAGATTTCATGAGTTTTGTGATGAGATTTACAGGTTAATGTATTTGGTTGTCATTTAGTGCATTCGCTTGTAACAGTGTGCTTTTGCTGGATAACATAGTGCTTTCACCTAACACCATGCTTTTGCTAGATAATGCATCACTTTCACCTAGCACCGCACTATCGCTGGATAACACAATGCATTCACCTAACACTACTTTTTTGTTGGATAATGCAGCGCTTTCACCTAACACTATGCTTTTTTTGGATAACACAATATTTTCTCCTAACGCCACGCTTTTGCTCTATATTGCAACACTTTTGTTTTGCAAGGTTTTAACAACGTTTTATTTCTCTCTAATTTCTGCATACTGACATTTTTGGGTTGATCTGTGTTCTGATTATCATCTACATTCACCTAACGATTTATTTTGCAGAGATCTAATCATTCTATTTGTAGGTTTTCAAGCCCTATTCTAGATCAACGCATTTGACTGTAACGTCATGCATTTGCTTCTACTTGGTTTTCACTAATGATGTTTAGTCATTTGTAGAATGGGGTTTATCTGGTTTTGCTTTTCGAGGTCTATTTCTTATTTTATGTGCCTTTTGACCCTCTATTTTGCAAATTTTACTATCCAGGTCTGGTTCATCCATAGGTTAGCACATTTGACTATAGATTAGTGCTTTTACACTTAGGTATAACATTTTATGTCCTTTAGCGTATTTGTCACTCAAATTAGCACTTTTACAGCATCCTGTAGCACATTTCCTTGTATCAGGGTGCATTTACTTTGTATTGGCGTGCATTTTCTCTATTTTGGGGTACATTTGCTCAGTTCTAGGGCACATTTGCTCAGTTTTGGGGCACATTTTCTCAATTCTGGGGCACTTTCACCTAGGAAACAACCCTTCAAACTTCAAATGGTCATAAATTTTGCAAATCATATCAAAATTTGATAATTTTTTTTGAAATTGCATAGAAAATCACAAGGAATCTATTGGTGCCATCTAATTTTCTATATCTTAACATATATTTCTTTATTATTTCACATTTATCCTTTTTTCAACTAACACTTGTTTATAAGTTCATTTGTCAAAGGTTAAAATCTATCAAACTACTAACAAGTGTGGTGCAGGTTTTTGCTTGTGAAATATTATCATTTGAAACTTTATATTTTCTTTGTTTGGTGAACTTGGTTGTGACTTGAGGGGTGTGTATGTTCTTCCCTTGCACTTAGTGTGGTCTTGGGAATCAAAAGCATCCTATAGTCACTCTCTTTTTCACACACATTTATTTTTAAAGGTTAATTAATCTTGTTTGTGTGGGCTAAGTGTGTGTGTGTGTGCTCTCCTCTCGCACCACTTGGTGATCTTGAGGATCAAAAACACCTCTTAGTTCACTTGTGTATCCAAAGGACCCAAGTTGTGTGTGCTCTTCCCTTGCACTTAGTGTGATATTGGGAATCAAAAGCACTTGGAATCCTTTCCCATTAGGAGGCCTACTTGGGGATTTCATGACCCCAAGGGACGACCTCAACCATGCGTTCCAATGTGGTATATCGAAGGGGAATAACAAAATTTGCAACTCAATCTAGCTACGTTTCCATTGAGCGTGTGCATGGAGATGGGGGACCAAAAAGTGGTCAAACCACTTTTTGGTCCAAACAGGAAAAAACACAAGCATGTTATAACATGCTCACATTTTGTCCTATTGTGCACATAAAAAAGCAACAAAGTATTAATATGGTCAAGCAACATAGAGAGGGAGAGGGAGAGATAAAGAGAGGGAAAGAAACAGGGGGTAGAGAGAGAGAGAGGGAGAGAGAAAGAGATATAAGAGAGGGGATAAGGGGGATAGATCTAGATAGAGAGAGGGAGAGATATCGAGAGAGAGGGAGAGATGGGGGAGAGGAGATATAGAGAGATAGGGATAGAGAGGGAGAGATAGAGGGTGGGAAAGAGATAGGAAGAGAGAGATAGGGAGAGAGAGGGGGAGATTGAGAGATATAGAATAAGGGAGAGAGAGAGGGGGGGAGATTGAGAGATATAGATATAGGGGGAGACAGAGAGGGAGATATGGGGGAGATAGAAATATAGGGATAGAGAGGAAGAGATAAAGAGATGAGGGAAGAGAGGGAGAGATGGGGGAGAGGAAGATAGAGAGATAGGGATTGAGAGGGATAGATAAAGAGAGGGGGAGAGAGGGACAGGGGAGAGAGATAAAGAGAGATAGAGGGGAGAGATGGGGGAGAGGAGAGATAGAGAGGAAGAGATGGGTGGGAGGGGAGATAGAGAGATATGGATGGAGAGGGAGAGATAGAGAAGGGAAAGAGATAAGGGGAGAGAGATAGGAAGAGAGAGCGGAGGAGAGATTGAGATATATATATATATAGAGAGAGAGAGAGATGTTATAGTTTTATACAGCTATTGAACACTTATGTTGTGCAAATTAATTTTTTGGTCTTTTGGAATCTATTAAATTTCTTTGTAGGATATAGAGAGAGGGAGAGAGATGGAGAGATGGGGGAGAGGGGAGATAAAGAGATAGGGATATAGAGGGAGAGATAGAGAGAGAGAGAGAGGGAGATACAGATAGAGATAAAGATGGGAGAGAGGGAGAGAGGAGATAGAGATAGAGAGAAGGAAGATAGAGAGATGGGGAGATGGGGGAGATGGGAGATAGAGAGATAGAGAGGGAGAGATAGAGAGGGAGAAAGAGAGAGGGGAGAGAGGGGAGAGACCAAGAGAGATATAGATGGAGGGAGAGATAGAAAGATATATATGGGAAAGATGGGGGAGAGGGGAGATAAACAGATACCTAGATAGAGAGGAAGAGATAGGGAGGGGGAAAGAGATAGGGGGAGAGAGATAGTGAGAGATAGAGAGAGGGTGGAGATTGAGAGATAGAGAGAAATGGAGAGATAGAGAGGAGAGAGAGGGAGAGATGGAGAGAGGGAGAGAGGGAGAGATAGAGGAGAGGAGATTGAGAGATAGAGAGAAATGGAGAGATAGAGGGGAGAGAGAGGGAGAGAGGGAGAGAGGGTAGATAGATAGACAAGGATAGAGAGAGAGAGAGATATGGGGAGAGGAGAGATAGAGAGGGTGTCATGCCCACATTTCCTATGCAGTCATGACACGCATCAGATGTGTCATGTCCACATTTGTCATGTGGTCATGACACGTCATGACACAAAATATCAAAAAAAATTCCATGCTTCCCTAGAAACCCCTCGCACGTGTAAGCATGCTTGGTGGCATTACGCTTAAGGCGTAAACATAATAGTAGAATGTGGGGTAATACATACACGTGCACATATCCATCGCAATGAAGGCCAACTAGGGGGTCAACGTGACATGGTCAACATCGCCAATAGGGTTAAATTCCACTAACCTAGCTAAACCTTAAATTCTAGAAAAGTTTGGCAGCATAACGCCTCACAGACATGAATAGGGTTTATTGTACTAAAACTAATTTGATCAAGAGGTTTACTGATTTGGATTAATAAATTACTTACGTCTCACTAGTTGAATTGGTAAATCAATTGATTAAGATTAATTGAACATTTTTCAACAAAGCTCGATCAATTTGTTCTCCTTCACGTTTTCTATAATTTAAGATCAATTTGTTCTCCTTCACCTTTTCTATAATTTATAACATTTTTCAACAAAGTCCGATCAATCTGTTCTCCTTCATGTTTTCTATAATTTAAGATTAATTTGTTCTCCTACACGTTTTCTATAATTTAAAACATTTTTCAACAAAGTCCGATCAATTTGTTCTCCTTCATATTTTTGATCAATCAAAGTTATCTCTACTTCATTTACATTATTCCTAATTTCTTGGTAGATCAGATCTCATAAACAGGTTTTACTAACTTCGTTTAAATAGTTTTGCTAGGTTTCCGGTTGGGTTTATATCAACATCTATTTTAACTCCGTTAGTTAAATTTCCCCAAAAGGATTAAAAAGGATATTAAATTTTAACTAATAATGTTGTGGTTTAAATAGTTCTCGTAGAGTTAGATTTCCTAACCCGATTGTTTAAAATAACTACCTCTCAATATTTTAATTGTATAATTTTATTTCCACCTTGCCCTAATTTCTTCCAACAATAAAATATATTTTCTTTATGGCAAAAATGCCCTAACCTTTTTTTTCTCATTTTCTCCTCTTTGTTTTTCACTTTTATCTTTCTATCTCTTTTTTCCTCATTTTCTCATTCTTTAATTTCTTGTGTTTACAGGTTATAATGGAGTAGGAATATGAAATGCATATGATGGCATATATATATATATATATATTGATTGTGTATATATAATTTAAACTCTGGTTTTCTTTTAAAAAAATTATATTTTATTTCTCTTTTGCTAAAACCCTAATCGTATTTTGTTTTGTTTTATTGGTAGCCCAAGATGGAGGGATTATGGAGGATAGGCCGGGCGGCAGTGGCGTACTGAGGAGGGTCTGTGGCAAGGGATGGGTGGAGGTAAGAGGCACGACGGAGCAAAGACCACAGGGCAAAGATTGTGGTGGAGGCGGAGCCACGGTGGCTACTCGAGGAGGGAGTTATGCGCGGCGGAGGGTAGACGCTGAGGGAGGCAGCAAAGCTGCGAAGGTGGAGGCTACAGGGTGCTTAGATAAGGGTGAGTGTGGGGAGGGGGACGGAGCCCCCACCCACATCCCATACGATGGGGTGTGGGTAGGGGCTCCGCCCCCCTCCCCACACCCAAATACTATGAAGGCTCAACGATGGGGGGGGATTCGAACCCCCCCACCATTACTATTATCTTTTTTCTTTTCGCTATTACAACAGTGACTGTAAAAACAATACAGCCCTTTCAATTTTTTTTTGTTCAGCATTAAAAATTTTATTTTATGTTATATATATATATTCAGCAAAACCAATTTAATTTAAAAATCACAGTTTAATAGAATGCACAGTTTATGATATATTTTTTTTAAATATATACAGAATGTTTATATATATATATATATATATATATATATATATATATATATATATATATATATATATATAATGCAATCTTTTTTTTCTTTCACAGAAATAATAAAATCAGTTTAACTCTTAAATACATACAAAAAAAATACACTCATTCAAATTACTCAAAATATATATAAATATATATATTTAATTAATATTTTCAACTATAATCTTTCCTTCTAAACACTTATAGATTTTTTGTTTTAAACAAATTTGCAAGATATGTATATATATTTTCTTTTATCAATTTTTCTATAAGGCAAGAACTCATTTTTTTTTTTTTTTTAAAAAAAAAATATATATATATATATATATTCTTTGCAAATTTAATATTCATATTTTTGTAATCGAAGAAACAAATACAATTTAGTAAATTCTTCCAAAACTTAACATCATCTAAATTTTCTCATTTTTTTTACAATAACAATATATAATCTTCATGTTTGTCACAAAATAAAAACCACAATTTTACTAATTGATATTCTCAAAAATTTACATACAAATGAAAATAGCTTTTAAAACAAATTTTCTTCATTCAACTTTTTTGAAGGATAAGAATTAAATCAACAATTTATAACTTTTAATACACTGGAAATGGCTTACACACAACTTAAGAAAATATAATTCTACAACAAAAGAGAGAACCATGTTCTCATCTTTGAAACTAACAATGAAGCAACCTCCTAAATAGGTCAAGCTCTCACTCAAGAGTAAAGGAAAGTAAATTATCAACTCTATGAACAAGGAGTTTCTCCAACTTCACAACTTAGCTTCAATGAACCTGCATATCACAACAAGGGGAAAGAAAACCACACATCTTTCTCTCCTCCCTACCATAGACCTGCAAGAGGGTTACCCTCGAACTAGGGAGGTCATCCACACACTTAGGAACTCATTCCACATCACAACAAGGCACTCAAACAACCAAACTCAATTTTACACCCATGGATAACACATCACAAGAACTCAACCAAGGTGAGTTCAAAGGGGTAGGGGAGTGGACACACTCAACTCAAGAGTGCCACTCTTACAAATATCCCAAAACAAATACCTCACAAGGCCTCTAGCCATCGCATTTAAACACAATTTCTACAAGTTTCCATCTTGCCTCTCAAGCCATTTCTCATATTGCTCAAAATCTCATATATTGCCCTCAAGGCTTACAACACCACCAAAAAAAAAGGTAATGACCCCGAGGAGGTTCACTCCTCCCCTACCCCACACTTGTTGAGCATCTTCTCCCAAGTGGGAGAGGCTCTTACAACACCCTACAAATTTTCCCCACAATAACAATAAAAACTCAAGAAAATAAATCTCACACATATGCATCATGCAAGCAAACAAAAATACAAAGGGAAGGCCTTAGCCTTGAAGCCAACCTTTAAAAGCTCAATTATGGAAGAAGGTTGATGTAGAGCTTCTCCAAATCCTCCTCCAACATAAGCCACAAAACTCTCTCCATCTTTTTTGCCAAAGTAAAATTCAAAACAACTAAAATTATCCAAAAATTTAACAACCCATAACCTTCTCCAAGTGGGATTAAAATAAGCTCAACCCATGAGCTTAGAGGAATGGGGAGGTGACACTTGTCACCTCCTCACTCTTCCTCCCCACTACAAGCAAGACCCATGGGATGGGTGTTGACACATGTCACTCACCCATCCCCAAGTCTCTCTCACCCCTTCCACTTGTCCTCTCTCAAACATGTGGGAGAGAAAAGTGGAGCTTAAGAGGGAATGGATGACACATGTGTCCCTTTCCTTTCCTCCCAAGAGGGACCACACAACTCCAAGGTACCCTCACCAATTGTGAGAGAGACTTGGAGTCAAGTCTTCCACAATTGGTAGGTCTTAGAGACATCTCCAACCTTGGGAAATGGAAAGGGATGGGGTTGAGTGTTGGGACCACTCATCAGCTCCCTCCCATGCCTCCAATTTCGTCACTTAACTTTAGGGTGAAGTTAATGTGACCATATGGAGGTTTACCAAGGGTTACCCAAGTCAAAAAGGTCCCTAGACCCAAGGGTTACAACCCAGGGTCAAGTTTAGCCTAGTTTGAACTCCCAGGGTTGAGTTAAAGCACAAGAAAAGGGGTCTCAAAAATTTAAAATTTAAAAAATGAAACTCAAAGACAAAATTCTTACAATACCAATTATAATTCAATTTAAAAGAGGGGTAGACCTAGCCCGATTAACAACATGCAATCAACATTACAGAATTTCATAATACACAGGGTTGATCTTGGTTCCTCGTGGAACTAGACCAGCTTCACAATGGATAACAACATTGTGTGTGGTATGATCTCCAATTTATGTGGCTTGTTAGAAATACCTGCGCACTCAATTGCAAAGTTAATTCCACATATATATATATATAATAGCCGAATCAAATTAAAACATTCACTCACATAAAATATCACAAGTTCACATAAGCATAAAGGAAGTCACATTACAATTAGATCCTAAATTTTGCTTTTCAAACATCCATTCCCAAGATTGAATCACAAAATAGTTTTCTATCTAGCATCACCCAATTAGTTTTCCCATAACATCATAATATAAAGCATCTATCTAACATCACCCAATTAGTTTTCCCATAACATCATAATATAAAGCATCTATCTAACATCACCCAATTAGTTTTCCCATAACATCATAATATAAAGTATCTATCTAACATCACCCAATTAGTTTTGCCATAACATCATAAAGTCTAATAGTTCAGGAATTCAGGATCAACAGTCCCACAAGTCTAAATGTATCAGCAACAGTAAGTAAATAGTCAAATGTATGGGAATGAAAAAGGTAGGCCTCACAGAGGGGAGATAGAGAGATAGGGATAGAGAGAAGGGGATGTTGCAATTATGTGCAATCAGTGTTGTCATTGATGTCAACAAGCTTATGTTGTCATTGGTGTCAACTATGTCATCTGTGTGAGTAGTTGGCGGTGCAAGAGTATGAGTAGTTAGTGTTGAGTGGATACTGTCTCTGATGATGAGGTTGGTTGAGCAGAGATGAGGTTGTTGCAATGGTATGAGTTGTTTGGTTGAGTTGCTTTTCTGAAGATGATTTGGTTGCTCTGAATAAGTACTGAAGATGTTAAGAATATGTTTATGTTGATTGGTTTCCAAGTGCTTTTGAAAAAATTTGATCAATAAAGGAAACAGTGTGTTGAAGTGGCATTTTGGTTTACAAAGTAGTGTTCTAATTTTTCTCTAGATTTCCTCTATGTTGAAGATCTATCTTTGTAGTTTGGATATGTTGTTCAGAGATGTTTAGAGATGTTATGTTCCAAATTTGGTGTTCTAGTTTGTTGTACAGAGGAAGTTGTGTTCACCAATATGAAGACTATGTTTCTAAAGGTTTGCAAAAGCATCTGGGAGAAATGTCTTTGCTCTAGATGCATTTCTCTGTAAAGTAGTTTCAGGTCTTGTGGTTCTGGAAGTGTTCTTATAAGGTTCATATCTTTCTTCTATTGAAGTTGTTCATGGTTTGGTGCTCTGGAAGTTGATTTCTAGAGATACAGTGCATGCCAAAAATATTTAAGCATACTAGATAAATAGGATAAGGTTGTGTGGCAAGTGAAAGTTGTTGTGGAGGAATTTGTTGGATTTTAGGATATTTTTGGAATACTCTAAATTGTGTTAAAGCTTGGTTTGTGGTCCGTAAAGTTATATTTTGTCTTGAGGAAGTGTGTACTTTAAATATCATTGTGTTAACACAGGTTTGGCTGACCTTGGGTGTACACTAATTATGAAGTTGCTTTGGTGATTGTTAAAGCATGAAGTGGTGTGCTTAGACAAATTTAGGTCTGAGCTAAGATGTGTTGTGATCTGCCTTCATTCCTTTCCACTGTGAGAATGTTTAGGTCTAGACCTAATTTGAATGTTCTGGGTTAAGGTGACTTGCCGACCTTGGAGAATGTTCTCAAAGTTGAAGATAGTATAAATAAATGTCAAGGGATCGTAATCGAGTGTGCGTGGAAGGGATGTGATATGAATAATAGTGTGGTTGAATGGATGGTGCAGTACAAGTTTTCAAGTGCTATATTACTGGATGCAGTGAGCAAAAGGTTTCTACAATTCTTCAATGTGAATGTGAAGGTGTTAATGGTGTTGTGGTAGAATCCTCTGTTACATTGAGATGGTCTTCTCCTTGTAACAATCTTCTCTATCTTCCTCTCTATTCTGGCAGTGAGCCTTTCTTTTGGGTAGTGAGCCCTTTGGTAGTGAGCCTTCTAGCATTGAGCCTTTTATTTTTCAGTGTTGATACTACTTTATATTGTGAGCTAATCCTCACTGTGGTTTTTCCCTTCTTGGGATTTCCACATAAATCTGGTATTTTCTTGTGTTTGTTGTTGAGTTAATTGACTTTCTAATTTTCATGCTTAATCATCATAATAGTTTAAGGGTTAATTGAATTGGTGTGGATCTAAATGTGTTTGAGGGTTTTGAAATTATAAGTTAAAACTGATTCACCCCCTCTCTCAATTGTCTTGTGCATTCAAAAGGAGAGGGAGGGAGGGAGAGAGGGAGAAAGAAATGGGGAGAGGGGAGATAGGGAGATAGGGATAGAGAGGAAGAAATAGAGAGAGGAGGGAGAGAGAGAGGGAGAGGGAGAGATATTTAGAGAGGGGAGATACAGAGATAGGAATAAAGAGGGAGAGATAGAGATGGGGAAAGAGATAGGGAGAGAGGGGAAGATTGAGATATATAGAGAGAGAGAGGGAGAGGGAGAGATAGAGAGATAGAGTGGAGACAAAGGTGAGGATATAGAGAGGGAGAGATAGATAGAGATAGAGAGGGTGAGAGAGGTACAGGGAGAGAAAAGGAGAGATATGGAGAGAGATATAGATGGACGGAGAGAAATATAGAGAGATAAAGATAGAGGGAGAGTAGATAGAGATATTTAGAGAGGATGAGAGAGAGGGAGATAGAGACATAATCCTCCTCATCATCACCTAATAATATAATGGTTGTCTCTTCTTAGACATGAGGATAATATAGAGGGAAAGAATATGGGGGAGTGATATTAGTTTTCTAAAGTATATTAACAAAACATCCAAAAGATGAACAGGGTTGTGCTTGAATGGAAAAGGCCAAAGGTTCTCACAATGGAGATCCAAGTTCGAATCCCCCAAGTAACATGTGGTTTTTATGTGGCTTCTAAGTTGATTAAGTTTGTTAAGTGGATATGTTGATGGAGAGGAGGTCCCTCTTATGACCTCCAATGCTTACGGATCAAAAAAAATCATCCAAAAGATTTTAACAGTTATAAAATGTGAGCATGTTACAATTCGCTCACGTAACGCGAGCGCACTTTTCACTACTTTGGAAATTTCCAAGCCTAAGAGTTGGATTTGCCTTGGGCATCCAACCCAAAGGGTTGGACCTACCTTTTGGATGCCATGGACATGTTTTCAACAAAACATAGAAAATCAACAAAATCTCAAGCATGCTCTCCATCAGGTTTACACATTTTTTAATGTTAATACGAAACAATGCCAGGATGACTTCAAGTTTTTATTAGCTTTCTAACCATGTATTTTTTCTAAAATCTGATAACATTAAGGTTTCCATCTTCAATTTCTTTTGATAATGTGTTGCAAAAAACCTACATGTAGTATTTCTAGTGTCATTTTTTTACCCATTTGTCAAAATTTGAAAAAAAATATTTTTAGATTCTAGACTCTATTCTATACACATTGAAAAAATTGATTTTTGATTAGTTTCAAAAAATATTAGGGGGGAGCACACTCAAATTTTTATTTTTCAAGATGTATCCACTTTGAAAATTCATATATTCATTTAAAAATTAATAGAAAAATCAAACATAAACTACATGTTAGATAATTCTCTGGGTATGGTGAAAAATCGATTAAATCTAAACTAATAAAACCAAAAACCAATCACGTAAAGCGAACCAATCTAAGTAAAAGTCATTATCATAAAATCAAAGACAAAATGAAAGCTCTTACCAAAACCTGTATTGTTCCCTTCGGAGATGTGTGGATTGCTCAATCAAGTTGCAAAAACATAGCTGCAACAAGCAAGTAGTGTGCTCAATGTGCTCAAAGATCAATGTTAAGAGATCGTAAAGTTGCTCAATCGATGCGTTTTATATGCTCAAAGCTCTGTTAAGTATCCCTGAGAATACGATCGAAGAGAGAGGTAATGAAGGAGATGAGGGGGGTTTATATAGGTTTCAATGAAGATCGATCAACGGTCCAGATAATTTAGAAGAATCAACGGAGGAGAACAGTTGAGGAACGTGCAACGAATGAGAAGAAGCCAAGTGTCTTGCTTTCTTTTACATGAGAGGAGTTATCAAGAATAGAAGAATGAGTTAAAGCAATTAACAGAATGTAATGATCACTTAAGTGATTTAAAACAAGAAGAAGAGATTTGCATGAGAATAAGAAGATATTTTGCTTTATTAAATATAGAAAGCTTGAGTTATATTAGAGATAACTCAAATTTAGAAGAAAAAGTAATTTAAATAAACAATTGATTTATTTAAATTTAGAGAAGATATTTTGGAAGAAATAATTAAATAATTAGAATTATTTAATTTAGAAGATTTGAAAGTAAATTAAACAAATAAATTTATTTAATTGTTGTGCATGATTTTGGAAGAATAATTTTGATTTAATTAAATAATTTAAGAATTATTTAATTTTAGCTAAGAGGGAATTTGTTGAATTAATTAAATAATTGGGATATATTTAATTAATGTGGATTTAAATTTTGGAAGGAAGATAATGATCTAATTAAATAATTAAAATTATTTAATTGTGGAAAAATATAGAGGAATCTGATTTAATTAATTAAATAAAGAGGATTTATTTAATTAATGTCGCAAGTATGTGATTTAGAAGAATTTGGTGAAATTAATTAAATAATTAGATTTATTTAATTAATGTGTGAAATGCAGGTGATTCGACGACACGGTCATTTTAGAGTGTCTACATTTTGCCCCTCTTTGATGCAATGCAGCATGTAGCGTTGCGTCAAAGAAAATGATTGTTGAAGATGTAATACAATTTTTTGATGCCCCAGTGTATGCCCCCTCGAGCGGGAAGACAGGGAAGTGACAGAGGAATGGTGTTGACGCACGACTAGAAGAGTACGCGACCAGGTAGGAGGAAAAGCAGAAAAAGGGGTGGGAAAAAAAAAACTAAGGGTGGGACACTATAAATAAGTCCCAGGGGGGACCACAATCCTCATTTGCACCCTAGGAGATTCTAAATTTAGAGAGGAGAGCTTCCAAACTAGGTTGAGAGAGTTGAGTAGACAGCGAGGAGAGATGCCGATTCCAGCGCACAGACATCGGGCAGAGCTAGTGCGGACCTACAGGAGACCAGCAGGAGCTCCGGCAGCGGTAAGTGGTCGAAAACCCCCTTTGTATATGTCGTTTGGAGGGTAGATTAGGGCTAGGTCTAGGTAGGGATACCATGTCAGCCAAAAGCGCTTTAGAGAGTCTCGGCGCGTATGGTAGTCGGTTGCAGCGCTTTCGGCGCACCGCAGCGCGGGTGGTAAGGGGTTGCAGCGCGATTGGCAAAATCGCAGCGCGAATGGTGTATATGTCGTTTGGAGGGTAGATTAGGGCTAGGTCTAAGTAGGGATACCATGTCAGCCAAAAGCGCTTTAGAGAGTCTCGGCGCGTATGGTAGTCGGTTGCAGCGCTTTCGGCACGCCGCAGCGCGGGTGGTAAGGGGTTGCAGCGCGATAGGCAAAATCACAGCGTGAATGGTGTATATGTCCGCGCCGTAGCGCATTTGGCAGTATGCCGCAGTGCGTATGGTTAGGCAGGGCAGCGCATTGGGTAGCGTAGAATAGCACGGTTGGCGGAGGTAGAAAAAATCAAAGCGCCTCTGGTAAGACAGAGCGGCGCGGTTGGTAGCTTGGCGCGACGCACTTGGTAAACAAGGTGCTTTTGGTAGAAAAAATGCAGTGCGTCTGGATAGACAGTATAGTGCGGTTGGTATGGAAGGACAGCACTGTTGTATAAAATAAAGCACTTTTGGTTAAGTAGCAGAAAAGGTAGGGTTTAAGTAGAATGGGGGGAAAAGGGGATGCCTATCCTAGGGGTCAAAAGAGGAAAGGGATGGTTGGGGGTTACATAGCATAGCCCATGGGTAGATAAGATTTTGAGGGAGTGGTTATAGAAGAACTGACAAGTGAGTTGTTATGGATGCAGAGGATTTTGCCACCACTGATGTCGCGGGAGCGACACCACGCGATTACTCACGAGGTAGTACAGTTGACATGGGAGGAGGACGCATTCCTAGAGTATGCAGGACTATGGCACGTGGCGCACTTGACACACATTAGGTCAAATCTTGCCCTAGTGACAGCAGTTGTGGAGCGATACCACAGCGAGACCTCGTCTTTCCACTTTCCGACGGGGGAGGCAACAATGACACTGGAGGATGTGTACCGGATCCTGCAGATTCGGATTGATGGCGATATAGTGGACTTTGACTCGGCACGGGGCGAGGCAGGCATGGTGGAGGTCTTCTGCACAGATGACCTTTGGATAGATGACAGGGAGATCTGATGGGCAGACGTCTCAAGACTCTGCAATAGGATCAGATGGATAGTTGCATCACTGATTGGCAGCTTCCTGTGTCCCGATAGGAGATCCAGGGGATTATCAGTGGGCTGGGGGACTATGTTATCAGGGATGTTCACACATGGCAGACAATATGCGTGGGGCCCCTGTGTGTTGGGACAGTTATATCATGACATGCACCACTGCGTGTACAGGAGAGGCAGGAACCTCTCAGCAGAGGTGACCTTATTACAGGTATGGGCATGGGAGCATATTCCAGTGATCTGACCCATGGCACAGCGCCATCAAGACAGAGGCGAGCCCTATGCGTTTTTATATGATGGGGTGATTACACATCAGAGGATGGGGTCGGTGAGCCACTGGGGGCGGCAGATTGATGAGATGGACCTGTTCATATGGAGGCCTTGGCTACTATGTGAGGAGTGGGATGATGAGCATGAGCAGCTCATGTATTGCAGACAGGCTCGCTATCTGTTCGGGAGACGGACAGATATGATAGAGAGGTACCTGCCCGAGCAAGTTCATAGACAGTTTGGATTACCGCAGGGACTACCCGTGAGGGAGGCCACACATGCCAAGACGCGGAGGGAGGTTGGAGACTGGGATGCAGAGATCCCAGTGGCTACAGCTTTAGCGGAGGTGTGGGGACTTGTCCCCGTGAGATGGGATTGGGACACAGGGCTGGCAGACCCAAGGACGCTGCCAGAGTACGATCAGTATTGGCAGACTCATAGGCCAGTGCGGCTGACGACACCAGGGGTGGCAGGGGTAGTGGGAGAGGTACTAGTCCTCGGAGGGGAGGCAAGGATGAGACAACAAGCCTGGGCAGCCAGGCAGCAGGCAGGTGGTCAGCAGGCAGGTGGAGAGGGCAACGGCCAGCATGCCAATGTGGAGATGGCAGAGGCAGTGGGCCCAGTCGTAGAGACCGATTTGCAGAGAGCCAAGTGACTGTTGCAGGAGGAGATAGCCCGAAGGACTTGATTAGAGCTCCGGATGGTACGATTAAGGAGCGATAGGGATGCAGCACGGGCGGAGGTGAGGCAGGCCAAGGCCACAGCCCAGACACAAACACAGGCAGCCTCAGCAGCACAGACAACCCTGGCACAGCTACAGGCCAGTATGCAGGCACAGGTACAGGCTCAGGTGCAGGCACAGGTACAGGCAGCAATGCAAGTAGCACTACATGCACAGGCACAGGCAGCACCCGCACCGGCAGGGGATGATGGGCAACTAGCCCAAACTAGACGGGAGAGGGATGCAGAGGTGCAGCTACGGTTGACAGCAAAGGCCACACTCTTTAAAGTGAGGTGGGAGAGAGAGGAGGCACACCATGCACTGGGTGCAGATCAGAGGACCTTATACAGCGAGCTCGTCCAAGTGCAGGGAGAGCTAGTATCAGTTGGCTGGGAGGCAGAGTATTACAGGGGTTTGTATGTGGGTGCGGTGCCAGCAGCTCAGCAGGCACCGAGCTACAGAGACAGGAGTAGATCTGGGGCATCCAGATCCTGTAGGACAAGGCAGTCAGTGTCCTCAGTTAGAGGACCACTTTTGCCACCAGGGGGAGGAGGAGGAGCAGCAGGGGGACCTCCACCAAACACTGGGGGAGGACAGGGGCCACAGCAGGAGAGCAGCTCTACCCACTAGGGCATGCCCATTTGTATATTGTATCATTATTTGTATCATTTTGGACAGATGCCTGCGTGCATTCTGATGTATATTTTGTGGGCTCTTGATAGCCTTGATGTACTATTTTGATGTATATTTAGATGTATACACACTTTGTATTATTGATGTAGACACAGACATTTTGTATTGTGATGACCATTACATGATATATATGATGATCGATTCGGCTCATTGTGGTTCATGCTTTTGTGTATGCATTCCTTGATGTCATGGATGTGATGATATGTATGTATGATTATGGATTCAGGTGATGACATATGTTGCTTATATGATGCTTATAAATTGTATGATGATAGAGATATATGATGATATAGATGTGATGACTAGTGATATCTGACATGTGGGTTTTGCAGATATGTACCAGAGAGAAAAACAGGAGGAGATGGAGACAGAGACTGTTGATCGATCTTTGCAGTGAAAATGATATAAAGGTTGTGGGAATGGATGAAGGAGCTTGTTGCAATGGTTTCGCTTTTGTATATAAAAAGCAATCCTTATTTTGATATAGCACGTGGATAGTTCACCACCAAGGTATAAAAGACCAAGGTGCAGTAATATCCGAGTGCATGGACGTTGACTCCGCAAGAAAGCGGTTTGAACTTAGATCCCTTAGACATAATATAACCTTATTGGAACATGTGAATAAGCCATAGTCTTGAACATAAAATAAACTTCAATACATGTAAATGCAAGAAGAGTATTAAATATGTAAGATGCTAGGTCGTAACACACACAAGATAAATATAATGTTAAGAAAGATACTAAAGATCATTCCTCAAACACGGCACACAGAAAGCAATGACTATGCCAACAATCCATACTGCATCGCAACATACCAAGATTATAGATAAATCAAGGTAGCCTTGAATAGGTATTGGGAAAGGAACAAAAGATAAACCAAAAATCAAATTGATTGACTTACAAAGTAAATATACAGCCAACATATTCTCTTGCCAAAGAGGGTGCTCAGGATCGATTAAATCTAAACTAATAAAACTAAAAACCAATCACGTAAAGCGAACCAATCTAAGTAAAAGTCATTATCATAAAATCAAAGACAAAATGAAAGCTCTTACCAAAACCTGTATTGTTCCCTTTGGAGATGTGTGGATTGCTCAATCAAGTTGCGAAACCATAGCTGCAACAAGCAAGTATTGTGCTCAATGTGCTCAAAGATCAATGTTAAGAGATCGTAAAGTTGCTCAATTGACGCGTTTTGTATGCTCAAAGCTCTGTTAAGTATGCTTGAGAATACGATCGAAGAGAGAGGCAATGAAGGAGATGAGGGGGGTTTATATAGGTTTCAAGGAAGATTGATCAACGGTCCAGATAATTTAGAAGAATCAACGGAGGAGAAGAGTTGAGGAACGTGCAACGAATAAGAAGAAGCCAAGTGTCTTGCTTTGTTTTGCATGGGAGGGGTTATCAAGAATAGAAGAATGAGTTAAAGCAATTAACAGAATGTAATAGTCAGTTAAGTGATTTAAAACAAGAAGAAGGGATTTGCATGAGAAAAGAAGATATTTTTCTTTATTAAATATAGAAAGCTTGAGTTATATTAGAGATAACTCAATTTAGAAGAAAAAGCAATTTAAATAAATAATTGATTTATTTAAATTTAGAGAAGATATTATTGGAAGAAGTAATTAAATAATTAGAATTATTTAATTTAGAAGATTTGAAAGGCAAATTAAATAAATAAATTTATTTAATTGTTGTGCATGATTTTGGAAGAATAAATTTGATTTAATTAAATAATTTAAGAATTATTTAATTGTAGATAAGAGGGAATTTGTTGAATTAATTAAATAATGGGACTTATTTAATTAACATGGATTTGAATTTTGGAAAGGGGATATTGATCTAATTAAATAATTAAAAATTATTTAATTGTGTAAGAATATAGAGGAATCTGATTTAATTAATTAAATAACGAGAATTTATTTAAATAATGTCCAATTTAGGAGATTTAGAAGAATTTGATGATTTTAATTAAATAATTAGATTATTTAATTAATGTTGAGTGCAGGTGATTAGGAAGAAATGACGAAATGCAAGTAGTGCGATGACTTGGTCATTTTAGGGTGTCTACATTTTGCCCCTCTTTGATGCAATGCAGTTTACAGCGTTGCTTCAAAGAAATCGATAGTTGAAGACATGATACAATTTTTGATGCCCCAGTGTAGGTAGTTGACCCAGTGTAGCTGGCATAGGGTGCCCCCTCGAGAGGAAAGGCAGGGAAGGGACAGAAGAACTGTGTTGACACTCGACTAGAAGATTTTGTTGGAGACAGACGAGGTTGGGTTGATGATAGATAGAAGAAAGGAGATAGGAGAGAACATAAGAGAAAGACTGTTGATTGATCTTTGCTGGAAAAACTATATAAGGCCATGGAAAAATGGATGGGAGATGGATGAGCTTGTTGCATTGGTTTCACAATTGTATATAAAGAGCAATCCTTATTTTTGATATAGCACGTGGATAATTCGCCACCAAGGTATAAAAGACCAAGGTGCAGTAATATCCGAGTGCGTGGACGTTGACTCTGCAAGCAAGCAGTTTGACCTTAGACCCCTTTAGACATAATATAACCTTGTTGGAACATGTGAATGAGCCATAGTCTTGAACATAAAATAAACTTCAATACATGTAAATGAAAGAAGAATATTTAATATGTAAGATGCTAGGACGTAACACATACAAGATAAATAGAATGCTAAGAAAGATACTAAAGATCATTCCTCAAACACGGCACACAGAAAGAAATGACTATGCCCCCAATCCGTACTACATCGCAACATACCAAGATTATAGATAAATCAAGGTAGCCTTGAATAGGTAATGGATAAAGGAACAAAAGATAAACCATAACACAAATTGACTATCTTCAAAGTAAACATACAGCCAACATATTCTCTTGCCAAAGAGGTTGCTCAGGATAGATTGGATAGGAAAGATAACAGCCTTATCGTAGGAACTCTGTGTCCGTTAAAGGGTGCTATCTACCTACAAAGACAATATCTTGCTTGAGGGAATGCCACATGTCGCAGGAGACGCGTGTGTTGGTCTCGACAATGGAACACTTTGCAGAAGACAAGCTTGTTGATCTAGGGCTTTGGTTAAGCGGGACTTAGCTGATGTTGGCAATCGGAATAGTTAGGATAGTAGTTGACTCTAGAAGGAAGCTGCTTTGCTTCAGGTTTGTTAAGGACTTTTGCTTTGAAAGGATGCGCTAGCTGGTTGCTTGAGTTAGTCAAGTTGAGGCGAATGGATTTTGACAAATGGAAGACTAGAAGGATGACAGTGCTAATGGATTGGGGCAGGTGGAGAATGATGGATCGTGTGTGCCTGAGTACTGGATACATCCTTCATATTCTAGACTGCTTACATACCCTGTATCCACGGGATCAAAGCAAACGACGATGAAAGATGAACGTGATAAATATGTAGTTCTGGATAGAGTGGTGAAATGGACTGAGGGGGAAGGGAGGGATCTTATGTACCTAAGTACTGGATACTTCCTTCGTATTCCAGACTACCTACATACCCATATCCATGGGATCAAGGTATCTTAAGATTGAGAAGAGATAATATGTAGTTCTGGTGATGTGATGATGTGGGTCAAAGTGAAAGGAGGGGATCTTATGTACCTGAGTACTGGATACTTCCTTCATATTCTAGACTGCCTACATACCCATATCCATGGGATCAAGGTACCTTAAGATTGAGAAGAGATGATATGTAGTTCTGGTTGGTGTGATGATGTGGGAAAGTGTTGAGAAGAGGGGATCTTATGTACCTGAGTACTGGAAAAGTCCTTCGTATTCCAGACTGCCTACATACCCATATCCATGGGATCAAGGTACATTAAGACTAAGAAGAGATAATACGTAGTTCTAGTTGGTGTGATGATGTGGGAAAAAGTGTTGAGAAGATAACATCCTTATCGTAGGAGCGATGTGTCCGTAAAAGGGTGTTACCTGCAGAAAGGAGAAAGAGATTGAAGAGCGTGTGCAAACCACGAACAAGGAACCAATCCTAGACCTAAGTTAAGGAAAGAGTTGCCCCCATTCTGGTAGGGGAAAATGTGTGGGCAACTACCGAAGAAGACACCGAAAGACTTGACCTAGGACAAGACAATGTTAACTGTAGACACAGACCAAGTCATGGGGAGACGATGATGGACATTGACAAATTTCCAAGCTATACTAGATAGGGAGATGGAAATGCAAACAAGGTCAATGGTTTTATTATGGATGAATGGAAAGTGCGTTGCGAACTAGACAAGGAGTGGACAGGACTCGATAGACGATGGATGCTGACTCTACACATAGCGCCTATTTGCCAAGTTTTTGCGAGAGAACGGATTTTTTTTTTGTTTTTTTTTTTTTGGAATACTCTGAGGATCAGGCATAGAACTTCTTGAGATGGACACTATTAAGTGGCTCATCTAGAGGAATGCTGTCAGGTGTAGCTAAAGTATAAGCTCCTGATCCATATGCTGCTGTGACAATGAAGGGACCTAACCAGTTAGGCTCAAACTTACCCTTCTTCTCTCGATCTGCTTGATTTCTCTGATTCTCTTTAAGTACAAGATCACCAACTTGAAACCATCTTTCTTTGATCTTTTTGTTGTAATTACGCTGGAGGTAGTTTTGGTAGACATGGAGATGATTAAGTACGGCAAGGCGCCTCTCATCTAAGAGTTCTAGCTCAGCTAATATGGAAGTGCGATACTCGTCTCCACCGATCAGGTCCTACATGGATACTCTGAGGGATGGGATCTCGACCTCTATAGGTAGGATGGCTTCAGAGCCAAAGACCAAGGCATATGGTGTGGCACTAGTTGGTGTTCTGATACTAGTGTGGTAGGCCCATAGGGCGGGATTGAGTTGCAAGTGCCAATCACAACCAGCTTCATTGACTGTTTTCTTGAGGATTTTGAGAATGGTCTTATTGGAAGCCTCAGCTTGGCCATTACTCTGCGGATAGTAGGGAGTTGAAAAGCGATGTTGGATATTGTATTGTGTGCACAAGGCACGGACATCTTGGTTCTTGAATGGTCTCCCATTATCAGTGACAATGGCTTGGGGAATACCATACCGGCATATGAGGTAGTTTAGGATAAACTTGGCTATTTGCTTACCGGTGATATAGGTCATAGGAATGGCTTCCACCCACTTCGTGAAATACTCAGTGGCAGTAATGATAAACTTGTGGCCATTTGAGGAGGAAGGGTGGATTTGTCCTACGAGGTTGAGAACCCATTGAGAAAAAGGCCATGGAGTTGTCATAGGTTGTAATTCATGAGCTGGTGCGTGAATCAAATCTCCATGCTACTAGCATTGTAGACACTTCTTAGCAAACTATGCAGCATCTTGCTCTATTGAAGGCCAATAATAACCTATTCTGAGTATCTTCTTAGCAAGATTAGGACTGATAGAATGTGCACCACAGACACCTTCGTGTATGTCTCGTAAGGTAGCTTCAGCTTCTTCCGCGTTAAGACATCGTAAGAGGATACCATTGAGACTCCGGTGATATAGTGTATCACCCAGAATGATGTAACGGGAGGATCGACAGATAAAGGTTTTGCGTTGGGTGGATGATAGGTCAGGGGGAAAGGTTTTGTTCTTGAGATATTCATAGATATCTTCGTACCATGGGGAATTGGGACCAACAAGTTCGCAGATGATTTCAATAACAGGAACATCGACGGTGGGTATCAACAATTGCTCGATCAAGAATTCACACTTTTGTGTATTTGCAGGCATGTCAATCAGTGACCCTACAGAAGCCATAGAATCCACAGCTTTGTTATGCTCTCTTGGAATTTGCTCAAATGTGATGCTAGAAAAGTGTGGTTTGTAGGCATCCACTAGTTGCTTGTAGGGGACCAACTTTTCATCCTTTGTTTGGTATTCATCCGTGACTTGGCGAATGACTAGCTGTGAGTCTCTATATACTTGTAATTCTGTGATGTCCCATTGAATTGCTGTATTGAGACCTATGAGGAGTGCTTCATACTCGGCTATGTTGTTGGTGCAAGGGAATGCAAGCCGATATGACTTTGGAATGTAATCATTCTAAGGTGTAACAAATAAGATGCCAGCTCCTGATCCATGCTGTGTGTAAGAACTGTCAAAATACAACTTCCACATTATGGAGTTAGCAAGAGTGAAGAGATTTTCATCAGGGAAGTCTGCTACCATAGGATGTGTATCCTTCATAGGTGCTTCTGCTAGTTGATCCGCGAGGGCTTGTCCTTTGATTGCTTTACGATCCGTATACTCAATGTCGAACTCACTAAGGATCATGACCCATTTAACTAGTCTGCTTGTGAGAGCTGCTTTTTCTAGTAGATACTTCAAGGGATCAATCTTGGCTATCAGTTTTGTGTGTTGGTTCAGCATGTAATGCCGTAACTTTTGAGATGCAAACACTACTACTAAACAAGCCCTTTCCATCGGTGAATAATTGAGCTCATATCCCACCAAGGTTCTACTAATGTAATAAATTGCATGCTCCTTTCCTGATTCATCATTTTGTGCAAGCAGGGCCCCTAGGGCCGAGTTTGTAGTGGAGATATATAATATCAATGGTCTGTCCGCAACTAGTGGAACCAATACAGGAGGTGTAGCTAGATACTCTTTAAGTTGATCAAACGCTGCTTGACACTTACTGTCCCATCGAAATGAGACATCCTTTCGGAGCAAGTGTTGAAAGGGTTTACATTTATCTGCTAGCTATGATATGAAACGCTGAATGGACTGCAACCTTCCTTGAAGGCTCCTTAGTGCTTTAAGGTTCTTGGGTGGAGGCATCTCCACTATAGCCTTTACTTTCGCTGGATCAACCTCGATACCTCTACGAGATACAATATATCCCAACAGCTTTCCTGATGTTACACCGAAGACACATTCTTTGGATTGAGTCTTACTTGATATTTTTCGAGCCTGTCGAAGATCTGTCTTAGAACCTGTATGTGATCCACCCTAGAAGATTTAGCCAGTATATCATCAACATAGTCTTCCATGATGTGATGAAAGAGATCATGGAAGATCACTGTCATTGCTCTCTGATAGGTTGCTCCTGCATTCTTCAGACCAAACGGCATGACACACCAATAATAATTGCCCCAAGGACAAGTAAAGGTTGTTTTATGTTGATCTTCCTCCGCTATCCTTATCTGATTGTAGCCAGAGAATTTGTCCATGAGAGAAAGCATCTCGTGACCTGCTGTCAAGTCCACTATAATGTCAATGTTTGGTAGTGGAAAGTCGTCTTTGGGACATGCCTTATTAAGGTCTCTGAAATCATTACACATGCGGATGCACCCATTGGGTTTAGACACAGGTACAATGTTTGAGACCCAATCTAAATAGTCGATAGGTCGTATGAACTTTGCATCTAACAGCTTCTGTATTTCCACTTTTACCAAGAGAGTGATCTGTGGGTGCATCTTTCTCAACTTTTGCTTGACTGGTTTCACTTTGGGATCAACTGTGAGATAATGAACTACTAGCTTAGGGTCTAGCCCTAGCATATCAGCATAGGTCCATACAAAGTTGATGGTTCATTACAAGAAGAAGTTGTTAAGATTTCTATGCTCTGTTTTAGATAATGATGCTGCTAGGAATGTGGTCTTTGGATTTTGTTCTGTACCCAGGTTTATCTCTGTAGAATCCTCCACTAGGAGAGCTGATTTCTCTTGATACTTAGATGGTAGGGGAAGGTCAAATCCTCCATCCTTAGGTGCCACAGTTGGGTTTTCACCTTTGGATATGTCCTTTGTTTTTACTATTTTGTGATCAAGAGGTGCCACAATGTGGTTTTCACCTAGAGATCTTTCTTTATTTATACTTTTGTGACTAGAGGATTTAGCATTCTCACCAAAATAAGCCATTGGCTCTAGTTCCATTACAAAACCTGCTTTATGATCGCCAAGAGGGATACCTTCCCGAAGTCCCATGAACTCAGCTAAAGCTTCGTCATTCTGAAATACATCTATAATGGGGGACCCTTGTTGGTCCCAATCGATAAGTTCAAGGTAGACAAGTGTGACATTCTGGGTGTTTGTGGTGGAGGTTAAGGATACGGAGGATAGTGTAAAAATGGAGGATTCTACAAAGAGGTTGGTCATATGGAGGGAAGAGTCATCGATGATATCCTCTGTAGACGCCGAATTGGCGGGAAAAGTGTCGGCTACCTCGTCGAGGATATACTCGATGTCTAAGGTGCATGGTACCTTCTTACCAAATCCTAATCCCTTCTTGTCTAGCTTCTTTGTCACAACAATGGGTTCCATAGTTCCTTGATTCTGTTTCCCAAGGCCACCTTTGCCTTTATAGCCCATATTTTTTACTATTCTTAAGCCATTGCCGTATTGCTTGACTGGTATTGTGACTGGTTCTTTCTCCCTATAGAGCCAAGAAGAAATATCCTCAATAGTTTCCTCTTCCAATAACCGTCCATGTTGGAATTGGGTTAGGAATGTTGGGGGAGGAATAGCTACTTTTTTAGTTACTTTGGCAATGGGTGGTTGGCTGTAAGATTTTGGAGATAAAGGCATCCGCCCTACACAACAAGATTCTGAGATATCATAAGTGCCAAAGCCTATATCTCGAATGCGAGCTGTGATTTTGGGGAGGGGTTTAGGTTCACTTGTAGAGGCTTGCGTCAAAGTTTCAGGATCAACATATAGTAGGGATTCAAGGGCTTTTCATTTTTAGGCACTTGGTTGCAATTCTTATAACTGCCTTGCAAGACACAGCAGAATTCAAAAGGATTATGATCTCCTGGGATGGTGATATCCGTACCATTGTATGGAAACTTTAGAGACTGATGGTACGTGGAGGGAACAGCCTTCATTGCATGGATCCATGGGTTGCCTAGGATAATGTTGTAAGGCAGCTCAATATCAAGGACTTGACACCTGGTTTCAAGCATGACAGGGCCCAGTTGTATAGGCAAGTGAATAACACCTTCTGAACGGTGTTCTACATCATCATACCCCTTGATTGTAATACTATGATCAGTGTTGACGTGATCCTCAGAGTATCCCAATTGCTTTAGTAACTTTAAAGAACAGATGTTGAGACCAGCACCACCATCTATGAGTATACATTTGATTTTGCGCTTAAGGATGAGAACTTCAATATGTATGGCATCATTGTGACATGGATCATGGGAGGGGAGGTCTTTCTCAGAGAAGACCACATTGTAGGGTGAAGCAATGTTATCTACTATAGCTTGGAAATCCGCGACCGCTATGTTGTTAGGAATGGAAGACTCTTGGAGGGCTTTTTCTAGCACCACTCTATGTGCAGGTGATGATCGTAGAAGGTCCAAAATAGAGATTTGTGCTGGTGTTCTCCCTAGATGTTCAACAAGATTATAATTAGATTGAGCTGGAAGACTGAGTGTAGGACCACGAATGGTGATACGACCATGGCGCGTAGTAACAGCACAATCCGTAGATTTGCCTTTGATTGTGAGGGTAGACACTCGACTCTCTTCAAAACGACCTACAATGGAATCGAAGGACGTGGAAGCATGATTGATACCTTTACCTCTATCCTGAGGAGGAGGTGGACCATGATGAGGGAATGGTTCCTTGTACATATCTAGATCCTTGTTCGTGTGTTGAGCCGCTTGTTCATCCTTAAAAGTGATTTGATTACCATCAATGAGGTTTTGGATGAGGTGCTTGAGTTTCATGCAAGATGTGGTTCGATGCCCTTTGCTCCTATGGAACTCACAATATTCATTGTCTCTGTAACGTGCAGTTTTGAAAATAGGCTCGCCATATGGGGGAGCATCAGGTAAAGTGATGAGCCTTTTCTGCAAAGCTTGCTGTAAGACTGATTCGATGGGCACTCCCAAGGGAGTGAATTGACGTCGCAAAGGGTAATCTTGTTGAGGCCACTCTTGTTGTCGTTGCTGTTGGTTTTGATAGGGTTGCCTTTGTTGCTGTTGTTGTTGAGGTGGAGCTTGACTTGGTTTGGAGAGCTGTAGTGGTGTTTGCAACGTTTGGACATGTTTAGTGTCGACCACCCCATCATTGACCACGTTTTTGTTTTTGTTCCAATATTTGGGTTTATCGTTCAATTGTTGATGAGGAGCGCTATCTTTCGTTTCTTTAAAGATTTTGACCACACCCTTAGCAATGAGGGCCTTTTCAATGTTGATACCCTTGTATGTGATTTCATCGAAGGTTGTAGCACTAAGAATTTGCAAATGGAAACCTAACTCTTGGTTGAGGTTCTGCACAAATATGCTAACAAGCTGTTTCTCTAGAATCTTGAAAGGGAATTTGCTAGCCATTTGTCTCCATCGTTGAAGGAAAGAAATGAAAGTTTCACCATTTTTCTGTTTATTGTTGCATAGATCAGTCATGGAAATCTCATGCTCTGCGTTGTAAGAAAAGTGGGTGGCAAACTTCTCTGCTAGCTCGTTGAAAGACTTGATACCCATGGGTAAGTGTGAGAACCATTCTATTGCTTGACCTCCAAGACTGCGAGGAAAGAGACACATAAGATATGTGTTGTTATGGGAGACCTCAAAGCAAGCAAGATAGAATTCCCTAAGATGGTCTTTTGGGTCACCTTTTCCTTTGTATTTATCGAACTTGGGAATAGTGAAATTTTGAGGAAAAAGGATCATTGGTAATGACCGATCAAAAGGATAAGGACACACTTCCTCTAAAGAGAAGGTCTTCTTGGTGTGGCCAAATGTAAGATCAGATAGCTGTTGTTGCACTTCTGCGATCTTTAGCTCCATAGTCGTGGGAGGGGTTGGTAACATCTCCTGTTGTCCAAAAAGTGGTTGGTGTTGCCCATACGGAAGATTATAATGTAAGCCATGCACACTGGTGTTACAAGGGTCATAAGATTGGTTGGGATCATATGGGTTGTACATTTGGTTCAGATTGGGTTGGAATTGGAGGTTTTGATTTGGCAGAGGTGGAGGTGGCGCTAGGTAAGAATGTTGGCTTTGTGATGGTTGAAGAAAAGTATTGGGTGGAGGAAAGCTAAAGTGTGTTTGATTAGGTTGTGATGGCGGCACATAGCTTTGGGAAGCTTGATGTTGGAAATGTTGAGGGTGACTAGGCAATGTGTGAAATAAATTGAGCGAGGATGAACGTTGTGGAGGAGGGACATAGGTAGAAGTGTTTTGCGATGGTTGGGGTTGATTGAGGATGAGAGTAGAAGAATGTTGTGGTTGGGGTTGATTAAGGACGAGAGTAGAAGAATGTTGTGGTTGGGGTTGCATGACTCTAATTGGTTGAGAGACATGAAGGTGTGATGATATAGGAGGTGGCATTTGTTGAGACCCTTGTTGCATGGCTACATAATTGTTCCCCAAATTGTAATTTGGTGGGAAACCTTCACGTGATGGGGTAACCAAGATTCCACTTGCAATTGGTGTGGACACTTTAGGAGGTGGTTGCATATTCGATTGAGCTAAGGTGGCTTGCTTAGCTAACTCTGCTTGACATTGGAGAGTTTCTTGTTGGTTTTTATAGATCTCCATTGGTGTCAAAAGCGGTGATATGGGTCTCTCCCCTGTTGGATTTTGAAAAAGGGGATTCCTATACTACGAGCCTTGTGTAGGTAAGGGCATAGTCACTGTTGACATGGTTTGCACCGCTTGTATGGTATCTTGGGTGTTGTTGTTCTCCTTGAGAGTGGATAAATCAAAATCTTGAGTTAACTTGGCGCCTTGCTCTGCAAGCAAGCGAAAGAAATGATCCTGGTTCTCACTAAGGATTTTGTCAAAAGCGGCCACGACTCTAGGCTCTTGTATGATTTCATCAAGATCTTGCCCATCTACGTGAGAGGATTGACCTATTTCAAAGTGTCACTCTTCCTGAGATGGGACTAAATCTACAGTATAACCTTGAGGGACAAAATCCTAAGGCAAGCCAGTGGTGTATTGGGAAATGCTTTCCAAAGGAACCCTACCTTCTTGAGGTGGGTTTTGCTTAATAGTATACCCTTGTGGCACAAAATCCGGAGGCAAGCCGGTGGTATACTGATGTGTACTTACCAAAGGGACCCTACCCTCTTGAGGACGGCTTGGTTTGTCAATGTGTGGCATGTTCAGAGAGCTGATTGGTTTTGCCGCGGGTGTACTAGGAGTAAACTTGGGAGTAATGTTGAGATGACCTAATTGTGGTGTGCGAGGAGGCGACTTGCGCTTCTTAGGGACAACTTGCTTGGACTTCATAGTTTGCTGGAGCCCAGTGGTTACCATGGAATACACTAGGACAAGAAAGGTAATGCTAGGTTTCTGTGAGATGCTTTGAGAAACAGACAAAATCTGATGCACAAAGTACTGGACCAAAAGTGCTATACTGTTTGACTAGAGGCGCAGGACTGTGCAACCAAAAGCGTGCTACTGTGATGCCAAAGGCGATGGACTGAGCTACCAGAAGTGAGTTACTATTATGCCAAAGGCGAGCTATAGTGACCAAAAGCGAGCTACTATTATACCAAAGGTGCTGAAGTAGAGCTTTGCCAGAGGCGAGTTACTGTTATGCCAAAGGCGATCTACTGTACTACCAAAGGTGAGCTGCTGTAATACCAAGGGCGCTGAAGTAGTGTTTGATGTTTCAAAAAGGCAAAATTTTGATGGATTGTTTATGTTTCTGATTGGATTTGTTGGCAAGAGAAAACACAGCAAACAATGTTGGCACACACAAGGAACTGACACAACAGATAGTGTATGTTCGAGGCTCCAAACAAGCCCAATGTTTCCACAGGTATAAGACAATTGCAATCAATAACAAGCACTTTTTATCCCTAGAGACAAGGTTTCATTGTAGTAGATCAGCTCACAGCTTAATACTCCGTCGATAAAAATATCATTCCATAAAGGTGTCGGATATTTAGTATCTTTGCAAGAGACGATAGGTAGGGATATCTCACCCTCCCCTTGGAAAGCTCAAGTAGGTCACAAGAGCTTTATGTCCAAGGGAATACTATCTCTTCTTAAGGGAGCCAATGGTGAGTATCTTAAGGGCTTAAATCGATTCCCCTTGCACTGATGATTACCACAATGTTCAGAGGTAGGTCAGGTAGTCTCTATCTAAAATGGTTCTTAGTGACTTTGAGGGACCAACGCCTTACGAGCAATGCGACAAGCTACTAAAAGCTTTAACCAATCCTACTAAGAGTATCAAACACTTCGCTCAATGTGAAAATCATTTCCACAAAGAGCTAGTACACCTCTTTTCAGTTTGGCACCACAAGGTAAGGCTGACGTTGGTTATCCCTCTTATATAGCGGTTCAAAGAAAAACTCCGCTTAGGGTCGTCCCTTTTAGATGAAGCGCAATCTAAAAGCAGGCCCTTCTAAAGGAAGTACAGAAAAGTAAGAGCAAGCATGTCAAACAAATGTTCAATTGTCCCGTTATAAGAAAAATAAGGTGCGACTAAACTAGGCACACACACGTTTGTAGTTGTCAGTTGTCCCTTATGAAAAATGAAGTGTTTGGCATTCATGTCCATTGTCCCTTAGAAAATTGAGGTGTTTGTGCATACATGTCCATTGTCCCTTAAGAAAAGTAGTATGTTCCTAAGACTTAGATTGCAAAATGATTTGTTCAATTATCCCTTTAAGCATGCAATGTGTTTCTAAGACTTAGTGAGATAAATCAAGAGGTCTCCAATGCTCGTCCTGCATGAACATGTTAAAACACCTATTTGCTCTGTGTGAGTAATAAGAAGCTGCAACAAGTGAGTTAGTTCCACCAAAAATTCACAAGTTAGCAAAAATAAATCAATTTTGACCAAAAGCGTTGCACTGTCTTACCGGAGGCGACTTACTGTATTTCCAAAAAGCGCTGTAACAAAGACCAGAAGTGTCAGAGAATATTACCAGAAGCGCTAAAAAATATCTAGAAGCACTGTACTATGCATCCAAAAGCGCGATACTGTTATGCCAAAAGTGATGTAGTGTATACCGGAAGCGCTGCAGGATACTACCAGAAGCGCTGAACAAGGACCAAAGGCGCTGTACTTTGTATCCAGAAGTGCGACACTGTTATGCCGAATGCGCCGCACAGTCTCAGATCATAAAAAGATTAGATTTTGTCAAAATAACCAGGTCAAAATGGGATTTCATGGTTGATCTGCTGTTTTGAGCAACAATATCTGATAGATCTGAATAGTGAAATCCAGAAAACTCAAAAAATGTATCAAGACAATAGATTAACGCATATACCGAAGATACCCCTAAATAAATCAGCTTAGGAAGTATCAAAAAGTAGGTTTGAAAGACAAATATAACAGCTTGTCAGATAAATCCACAAGATATGCAATGAGAAAACCCTGCAACAACACAAGACGAAGTCAAAAACCTAATTTTGCCAACAGCACTTAATGATGCTACCGCGAGCGCCGTTCTGTGATACTGGAAGCACCGCTCTATTCTACCAGAAGCGCCGCAGGGCCCCCAAGGGCGCTGAACTGTACCTCCAATAGCGCTTAACGATGCTGCCAGAAGCGCTTTGAAATGTCGTTTGCGCTGTACCGTACTGTGACTTCAAAAAAAATAATTTCTCAAAGAAACAAAGGGATTAGTGGGTCCCACCGGGCGTGCCAGAATGTGTATGGTGAAAAATTGATTAAATCTAAACTAATAAAACCAAAAACCAATCACGTAAAGCGAACCAATCTAAGTAAAAGTCATTATCATAAAATCAAAGACAAAATAAAAGCTCTTACCAAAACCTATATTGTTCCCTTTGGAGATGTGTGGATTGCTCAATCAAGTTGCAAAACCATAGCTGCAACAAGCAAGTAGTGTGCTCAATGTGCTCAAAGATCAATGTTAAGAGATCGTAAAGTTGCTCAATTGACGCGTTTTGTATGCTCAAAGCTCTGTTAAGTATGCCTGAGAATACGATCGAAAAGAGAGGCAATGAAGGAGATGAGGGGGGTTTATATAGGTTTCAAGGAAGATCAATCAACGGTCCAGATAATTTAGAAGAATCAACGGAGGAGAAGAGTTGAGGAACGTGCAACGAATAAGAAGCAGCCAGGTGTCTTGCTTTCTTTTGCATGGGAGGAGTTATCAAGAATAGAAGAATGAGTTAAAGCAATTAATAGAATGTAATAGTCAGTTAAGTGATTTAAAACAAGAAGAAGAGATTTGCATGAGAAAAGAAGATATTTTGCTTTATTAAATATAGAAAGCTTGAGTTATATTAGAGATAACTCAATTTAGAAGAAAAAGCAATTTAAATAAATAATTGATTTATTTAAATTTAGAGAAGATATTATTGGAAGAAGTAATTAAATAATTAGAATTATTTAATTTAGAAGATTTGAAAGGCAAATTAAATAAATAAATTTATTTAATTGTTGTGCATGATTTTGGAAGAATAAATTTGATTTAATTAAATAATTTAAGAATTATTTAATTGTAGATAAGAGGGAATTTGTTGAATTAATTAAATAATGGGACTTATTTAATTAACGTGGATTTGAATTTTGGAAAGGGGATATTGATCTAATTAAATAATTAAAAATTATTTAATTGTGGAAGAATATAGAGGAATCTGATTTAATTAATTAAATAACGAGAATTTATTTAAATAATGTCGAATTTAGGAGATTTAGAAGAATTTGATGATTTTAATTAAATAATTAGATTATTTAATTAATGTTGAGTGTAGGTGATTAGGAAGAAATGACGAAATGCAAGTAGTGTGATGACTTGGTCATTTTAGGGTGTCTACATTTTCCATTAAAGCGATTTGTGAAATACTTAAAAAAGTCAACATTTAAGGGGGAGCACAACAGACGCTATGTTATATTTTTCTGACAAAAAAGGGAGTACTTTGTGTGCTCCCCCTATTTAAACCTCTTAATCTCCACCATTTTTAGAAAAAAAAATAGTACTTTAGAAACTAGATTCCAAGCACTACAAATCTTGTTCTTATCACATCTAATTTTGAGCATGTTTATCTTCAATTTCTCATCCAAGATCAATTTTTATTGATTTTAGAAAAAAAAAAAAAGGCACTTTTGACCCCCTTTTTGTCCCCCATTTCCATGCACATACCCCATTGGCATAGCCTTGGGGCCTCGAGTGATTCCGGACACAAGGTGAAGTGACATTTTCTTAATTGCTTATGCCACATGCCTTTAATGGACTAGTATTCATGGATTTGAGCCCCACGTACCTTGCATATATTGGGGACACCCTTAGAAAACTTATACAAGCCTAGCTTAAGCCTTTTGATTGTCTTTTAGTGTGGTGCAAGGGTTAGCATCAACCCTGAATTACTCACCATGTACCTCCTTAAGTAGAGATAGAAGCTCCTTGGGCAAGGTGTCAAGGCCTCCAAGGAAAGGGAAAAGGTGAGCTGCTAGCCACTCGATCCATAGCTATTCACTCTTGAGAAAATATTTCTAGCTAGGTGTTATGTTAGAAAATGTCCCCTTGGGGGCTTTTCCCTCTTAAGGTTTAGCTCACATGTCCTTAAAATGCATTTAGAGCATCTTGCATGACAATTGTGCATCCCAATGAGAAAACCCTGAAGTCTTATGGCAAATAGGACCTAGCGGGTGCTATTTTGATGATCCTTGACCAAAAATGGGAGGGTGGACTTCGGCACTAGCACCCTAGTCCTGCCCTATTTTGGGCCTACCCTAAATTTAAATGTCATTTTTATGACTATTATTTAGGTCCTATGCCGACATCTCAAGTTTGAATTACAAAATTCTTAGTGAGAATGTTTGTAGTTGCATATATAAGTATGTTTAGTGTTTCATTTGTAAACTAGAAGATGATTGTGAACTTTAGGCATATTTGTGATTTCAAGATATTCATTGTTGCAAAGCAGAGCATTGTTATTGTGTTTGTGATTGCATATTTGACGTCATCTTCTCATGTGATTAAGGAGCCTTCATTTATGTGAGATCTACACTTCAAGGTGATAGCTATTGTGTTTTTGATCATTTATCATTTGGATTTTGCCTCTATCCCGCAGGGATACACACTCTCATCTAACAACAGTGTTCGAAAGACTTGAATGTCTCTTCGAGGCTTAACTAAGGCAAGCCTCTAAACACCACAACCCCCAACCACACTCCTTTGTGATTGTAGGTTATAGGTACCGAGTTTCGCGAAGTGGAGTTGTAGAAGGAGGTTGCAGAAGACAAGGATTCAAGATCCAAAAGAAAGAGGATATAGGTGAACATTTTGGGACATGGGCGCTAGTGGCAGTGTCCTCTGGAGTTGCAGACATAGAAACAAGTTGGACAGTGGTAATCAACATCTGAAGAGCTTCTGACACCCTGAAAATCATCTGGCATTGGACTAGGGCACTAGTGGCAGTGTCCTCCACCTTTTTCAAGACAGAAACATAAGATGCAGTGTATATTAGTGTCGGGAGGAGATCCAGATTCTATGCAGAAAATAATACCTTGGACAAGGGCACTAGTGGATGTGTCCTCAACTATCTGATGGAGATTGATTGTCATTGATGTCAAAAAGGAGTTGTGTTGATCATGGTATTATGATGTTGAGTTGATGTATTGAGTTGATTGATCATTATCTTCATGGTGAAGTTCATTTGATGTTTCATTAGTAATAATTCATTCAAGTCATGACATAAGGATATCATTTAGGATAAGAGCAGCAAGATGTTCAATGCAGATTACATCAGGATGTCAAAGGAATTGGCCATGGTGTTCATGTCAAAAGAGACAAAGTGTTTGTGATAAGGTTGTTGATTATCTTCATGTTAGATTGAGAAGATCAAGAGTTTGGAGAAGATGATTTTTGAAATGAAGGGTTTGAAAAGTATTTTTGTTACAGATCCCAAGGCATTGAAGAGACAAAGGATATTATCTTATTTGTAGAGTCAATGCAATAGAACAAAATGGAAATTTGATATTATTGTTTGTGTAAAGTCTTGAAAAAGAATTTACAGGTGTATTGAAAAGGGAAAGAGAAGAATGTGAAAGGTCTATTTTTTGTTACAGGTGATTAAATTTCTTTTACAGAATATGAAAGGTTTTATGCACATTGAAATTGATTTACATGATAGAGAATTTGAAGAGACCATTTTTGCAGATGCAAGAATATCAAGGATTGAAATAATTGTGGAGAGAAGACAAAATATGAAAAGTCATCTTGTATATAATGGTTTTGCGGGAACATTGAAGTTGTTGTGTAGATCAGCATACAGGGTTGATTATATTTTGAATATCCTCTTAAAGAGAAAATTCAAATGATAAGTTTTGTATGTGATTTGAGTTGATGAGAAAGTACGGTGATATGACAGACACATGTGAAAGAAGTGATTTGTATTGAAATAGTGAAACCCTCTAAATTCTTGGTTTTAATTTGAGTATGTATTAGGGGTTGGTGCTCCTTGAGGTTGGTGCTTCTAAACATTGTTTCCAGTGAGGCACAGTATGCCAGTGAGGCTTGTAGGTCAGTGAGACCTCTTAATTGTCAGTGAGACATAATATTCAGCTAATGAGGCTTTGTAAGAAGTTTTGAAAGTTAAGCCAATGAGGCACTTCATGAGTGGTTTTTCTACCCCTGAGGGTTTTCCACTTGGTAAAAATCTTGTGTCATGCTTCTCATTGATTTCCTCTATGTGTGTGCATATTAATCATTTATCATGAGTTTTTGTTTACATTCTTTATTATAAGTCTTATGCATACAAACTCAACAAATTATTAATGTCCTCATCTCTATTTGTTTTGGAAAGATAAAGTTTGCAAAAAAGTTAAAATTTACTCAACACTGATTCACCCCCCCTCTTAGTGTTGATTGTACTCCTACACTATCCACATCCCGAACTTTGAAAAATGGTCAGTTATAATCCTTTGCCTACTATCTTAATCTGAAAGGATTTTTTGTAATTCATCAATCTGCTTACTGTTTTACATATTTAGGGTTTTTAGAGTACTTAATGTAATGAGCCAAATCCAAATTAATATGTAGTATCATATTTGAAAATATAACTTCAACCAATCCACCAAAATTACACCGAAATTGATGAAATTAGCTAGCTAGTCTTGCAATAAATTAACACCCAATATGCTGAAACTTCACAAAAATGATTTTAATTTATTTTCATATGGAAATGACATGTTATCAATTTTGTGACACTGATCTAAAATAGCAGCAACATTACAACTTCAACTAGCCAAAATCTGGGCAAAACCCACAAAAACTGTCGACACTAACAATCACCCAAATGTACCAAAAACACCATAAACTAATATTGTTTGATTTCCAGAAAGAAAATACATGAAATATAGTTTGATAGGATTAAAATATCTATAGAAAACAGCTACAACACACAACAGCAAACTACACAACCAAATCTCCACGACAAACTAAAATACACACTGTGTATGCAAACCCACAAGCCAAAAAACTACACAGCACAACCCAAAACTCCCAGAGCTGATCTCTAGCACTATGAAATGAAAATCTATAGCTACAACACTGAAAACAAATTAATATAACAACAGCAGTACATTTGAACACTCCTGGAGCCACTGTTGTGACACATGAAGCCCTGCACACACAAACAATGGAAACTATTGAATCCTTGAAGCTCTGTGCAACCTCTAGATGAAGCTACTCCTTGTGATTAAAGGGTTTGCATCCTCTGGCCACCTAAAACTCATAGGTTTTCATCCACAAGCCTCTTTACTCCAATGGGTTTTCGTCCATTGAAGCCATGTAATCTGCAAATCTACAAGTTTGAGAGAAAATCTCAAATCAACAATAGCTCCAAATGACCAAATTTTCATCTTTTGTATGAATATTTCGTGGGAGGGATGGGAATCCAAGATTCCCATGTTTTCCTTGGATTCTTTGCTATTTTGGGGTATGACAGTTGTCATACATTGTCATAAATTCCCCCGCCACTTGTGATTTACCAATATTTTCAAAATATGCCTGCAAATGGACACCTCTCAAAACCCAAAGCCCCTTTTTAAGTCTCACAATATTTAATTTAATATTTAATTGTCATCTTGGAATAGATATTAGTTGGACAATATTAAATATTAAATATTTATTCTTCCTATACTTGCCCAATTAACCCACGGAAGAATAAAATGGGTTAATATTGACCATTAATTAATTATTTTAGAAAGGGGATATGACACTTAAGCATTAAATTGGCATATTGATTGATAACATTTGAGCTTCCACATTGTTCCAAGTGACAGCCCAACCTGTTAGGTGAATGCTCTCGCTTAGTAAAGATTCAACTCGGTTGATATATCCTTAAATGTTTGTAGTAAAAGGAGGATTTACCCACGAAACACCACCCCCCCCCTTTTCATATAAAACACTAGGTAGGAATATTGAGAGGTATTGAGCGTGGGCCCACATTAGAAGTCAATCCCACTTGAATAACTCTAGGTTTGTTGTTATGCTTGGCATGCATTCTTTGTGCTAAAATCATGCTATCCCCAATCCAAAAATCTAAAACCTTTTGCAAACTTGTACAAGTCATGTGAAATCTCTTGATTGCAAAGTTGCCCAAGGTTAAGCTTCAAACCATCTCTCATCATCTTCTAGTTGCCCATCCAAATCAAAATCCAAATTAGCCAAATCCTTCATCATCATCGTAATCATAATCCCATTCTTGAGCCTAATCCAATCCTTACTATACTACCCTTCATCCATTGTCATCCTTAGTCCACATTATAATTCAATCCTCTTTGTCAAAATAGTTGTGATGATAAAAAAGCCTATGTCAAATCCAAAACCTAAACTCATACTCAATAGGACACCCAAACTCATAATAGGAGGTCTCAAATTTCATACCAATGAACAAGAGGATCTTGTAGATCATGACACCTATTTTGAACATATCCAATCTAATGTGAATGCTTGTAGCCATCAAGATCCCTTTAACCAAGAACATGTTAGCACTAGCCATTCTACAACCTCTTACAAACAACCATATACCACTTACCAAGTCAATCATGTGTCTTCATCTCCATCTATCATATCTTCCTCAAATATCCCCCAAAGTACATATTGTTGATGATGATTATTAGTCATAACAACATGCATAAAAAATTTGCACAACAAACCTTTATTATCTTGTAAAGTACGATCAATTTGAGATAAATTGATGACTCCAAGGCTCTATTGACCAGGTCATGATCGTCTAACATTACTCAGAGGTTGATGTGACATGTTGTTTTTCATTTCAAGGGGTCTTATGTTTGCTTAGGTGATTAGTATTGTACTGTATTCTATAAATTCACTCCATAGAGAGGTTAATTCTACTGTATTTCCAAAGATCACTGTGATATTTGTAAGTTTAATCAATTCTTCTAGTCATTGATCATCATGAACTTACAAATTTCTCTACACTACATATTTATTTAAATGGTGTGTCTACAAGTAGATATTTATGTGTTCCTCATAGATATTTATCTATATTTGCATGATATTTATCAATTTGACATGCTTCCATTCAAAATATGCTCTGTATTTTCAAATGCCTACGAGATATCTGCATATTTCATGTTTATTTACTTTTGATTGTGTGTTATTTGCAATTATGGAGATGATTTGTAATGAAATTTAAAGAAATTTAAAAGAATGCTTCTAATTTTAGTGAACCTTTAGTTATTGAATCACATACACTTAGGATACAGTCATGAAGAGAAGAAATCAAACCATAATTCACCAGGTTGTTCGATAGCTAGGTATGGTTGATGCTAACTTCAAAGGGACAAAGAATGAAAACAATACATGTAGGCTGAAAAGCACTCCAAGGGATGCAGCTAATCAATGCATATATCTAGATTCCACTCAAATTACTCAGGATTTACAATGATTTGTAATCAAAATAGCTTCTCTTTCATTAAGCATGCAAGACATGTACATTCACAATAACTTTCAAATAAGGCCTGAATTCTTCAGCAATCAAATTTCAATTAAGTTTCAAATGATTAAAAGATTGCACCCCTACACCTTTTATAGAATAAGGTGGGGAAGTAGTTACAATTGACCAACGGTCAAGATTTATCAATTTAGATCAACGGATGACAATCCTCCTGTGACTTAGTCAACCCTTTATTTGTGGCACAACTTGCTAGCTGGCAACCATCTATATGACTCGCTATTTATAAGTATCCAATATATGTGTTCACTTAGTGATGCATCTATACTTATTCTTCATGTCCTTCCTCTTCACTTTATTCTTGCTCATCATTCTCTTCATCTTCACCACTTTCATTATCAATATCACTCTGATAAACATTCTCTTTCATGTGGACCTTTACTGCTGTCCTGATAGATTTATATGCTTGCACTATTTTATCAACCTCTCCCCCATCTTGGGTCTTGGCTTTTACTATTGCATGTTTATGAGATTGCAACTTAGCCTTGAGAGCTTCCATTTTGTCTTTCTTGCTATTCAATGTCTCATTGTATGTCTCCACTTTAACCTTTATTCTCATGATTCTATTCATTACTTCTTCTATCAAGTGGGTGAGGGGGTCATCTGCTACTTGCTTAAAATTATCATGCAGAGCCTTAATAGCAAAATCTGCATCCTAATTTTCAATCTTACCTTCTATCTTCCCTTCCAAGGCTTCCAAGGTTTCTGCCTCATATGCCATCATGCTATGTAGCTTGACACTGATATCCCAAAGCTTGCCACTGCACTTTTTCAATACATCACACTCAAACCTAATATCTTCATACCATATACCTGTTAGCAAGGAAGAATTATTGTCTAATACCTTATTACTTATTAGAATTTGTGGATCAATTCTCTTCATCTCACTCATAGCACTCAAGTCCTTTTCCAATTGGAATGACCTTCTTCTTGTGTCATTCTGCATATTGTCCACCTTCCTCTTTAAGTTGCTCAAAGAATTCCACTTCTGTAGAGAGGTCCTTAATACATCCTCAGCCCCATTGAGTGCTGAAAACATCCATTTTCCCATCACCATTGCTTCATGTTTCATCAGGTCCAATTTGATAACCTCCTCTTGTGATATGATAGTCAATGGGACTGTAGGATCGGTTGGTGCATGATCAAGGTTAATTAACCCTCTTATGAAAGAATGTAATTGAGAAATGTGCTCCTTATGTACCTTATTCTTCTCCTTTTCCCTCTTCACCCTTTGGGTTAAAGAATCAATAATATCCTTCCCTTCTTGACCTTCCTGGTCTTCATTGGCAAAACCCAGATCAACATTTGTGATCTAAAATTCCTCTAGGATTATTTTGCCTTTTTTCCTTTTCAACTATGGGGAGAGCCACCTGTGTGGTCCTCCTACCTATGGTAGAATCTCTTTTTATAGCAGATGTAAACCTCACCGTCCTTCTTGGTTTCATCATGCTTTCAACAAAATAGGGCAAAAAAATCAAATCTTGGACCTCTGACACTTTTTCTATATGTATTTCCCTTCTAAGCCAATGAGGTATATCACCTCTAGATTCTTGATGGCCCTTGTTTATAACATGGGTATCCTGCTCCCCAGTATTATCTTCTAGCCTTGGTGGAGACGGCACCTTCCTGATTTCTTCCTCATGTAATTCACCATGAGGGGGGTCCTGTTGGAATTCTTCTTGTTGAGGAGCTGCCCCTTGCAAAGGAGGATCCTCTAGAATATCCACATTCTGATCTTATGCTTCATTTTGTGATCCCTCCTTTGGATTTTCATCTTCTTTCTTATATTTCTCACCCCGTGGTACATTAACCTCTTGGAAAGCCTGTGTATTTTGCCTTTGAGGACCACCCTGATCACCCTTGGTCATACCCCTCGTTTCCTTATTAATATCTTGATCATGGGTCATTTCTTGTTCTCCACCTATAGTGGCATTAATATTTTATGGATTGGGGTCTTCCTGACCTGATTTATCTTCTGTCCTTGGGACTCCTCCCGACTCTCCCTGTTCGGAATGTAGTGGAGGTGTACTTTGTTCTTTATGAACATCTTTGAGTAACATCCCTTGATCTTCTTTATCTTGAGGCAATGATGAACCTCCCTGGGCCTGAGCAACACCAATATCTGATATGCCCTGATCGCCCCCACTCTTCTGTTGGACCTCTGATATTTTTTGGTTCTATGGGTGTCTCATGTTGTTGCTGATCTTGATCAAGAGCAGCACTATCCTTCTCTGTATGCACTGCCACTTTAACCCTTTTAGGCTCCTTGGATGCACCATCATCATTTCTTGGGCTTATATCACCTTTATATGCTAAGTCCATCGCTATGGGACTAGTAACCTGATCAACCAAATTATCCAGACCTATCTGTTGGGCTACTCTTTCCAGGCTACTTTGTTTCATTTCCTCCATTTGTTTTCCTTCTTCCAACACCCTCATCCGGGCTAATAGAGTTCCATGAGGAGCCATTCTCGTGTTGGCAACTAGAGTTTCCATATGTTGAGCAGTCACCTCTTGGACTACCTCATCATCTGATAAATCTACTGTATCATCTAAGGGGAAAGGAATCTCCTTACTTGTCCTGAGTGTTTCTCTTGTTTGCTCTTCATCTTTCTCAATTTTAAATTTAATTATTGTGGGGAGAGAAACATCATGCTACAGCTCCTTCCTGAAAACTTCACCACCTGCTCCTCTCAACACGATGGGTTCAACATGGACATCTCCCCAAATGCTTGTTCTCTGTTTCTTAGGTGGTGACATTAGCGGCATCCCCTTCCTCTTCTTGCTTGCTATCAACAAGTCATCATCTTTGGGTTCTCCATTTAATGGTTCTTTTTCCAAAGGGTTTCCTTCCTCCAATTCACATTGCAGGATCTGCCCTTCCACTTGCATCTCTTGAGTCTCAACAATAGGCTTCAAAATTGTCTTAGTTTTTGGTTTTTCTGGTGGAGGTTGTGTCGCTGATGTAGATGCGTGAGCTGATGTGGATGCACCTACAGCCTTAGTGGAGACCCTTTCTATAATCACCCCCTTTGGTTCATTTTTACTTTCCTTACTTTAAGGAGGTATTTTCTTTTGCTTTTCTATGGGCAATCTCTCCCCATTGGATTTCCTCTTTTTAGTTAGGAAATCATCGCATTCCTCATCAAATAATTCTTGTCTCTTCTTCTTGGTATCAACAGTGAGGGCAATGCCCCTTTTCTTTAGTTTGGCCACCTCTGCATCTACCCAAGCTTGGGTTAGCTAGATCACCCCATTCATCATCTCATCTAGGGATACATCTTCTTGTTGTGTAAGATCAGGGGCCAATATGGTGTCATTATACACCTTTTTGTCCTCGTATTTATTGAACATTATTCTCCCATCATCTTTATGCAGTTGTGCTCGTACTAGGATATAGTCAAAGGTCTTGACTTGATTTAAGGTGAGTCTTTGATATTTCCTTCTTCTCACCTCAGCCTCATCATCACAATCAGTCCAAAAGTCTTCTAGATGATTTTGATGCATCTGCTTTCCCAATACCTTCTGCATCCTGCCATAAGGATCATATGATCTGGCCAGAGGAAATGGTTGTAGATACATCAATTCAACCCCCCAATAGCATGTTTTATGCTCTCTAAATCTGGGCACATGTACCAACCCATAAATACTGGAAACAAAATTGGAGGTATCTTCTTTTGTGCCTTATAGGCCTCAACTATGTTGGATACATGTCTAACAAATTCCATCAAGATGACCCAATCAGTAGGGTATCTTGGCAACATAAGAGGTTGTCCGTCAAATCCCTCGATTCTAATATATGAAAATATAGCAAATTGGATAAACCATGCTCCATGTCAATAGATAATTTCTTAAGCTTCCATGCTCAGCCCTTTAGTTCTATCCTCCTCTATAGTTCTGACTAGATGCATGGAGAATGCATCATTTACCAGTTTATAGTCTTGGAGGTATACCTTTCTTTGCAATTGGGGATAACGATCCCATATGTGTGCATCATCAGCATCACCACCAACCTTGCCAACCATTTTCAAAGCATCAAATGTTCCTCTATATGCACAAGAGTACACCACATATGAAGTCATGAGAACAAACATGTCTATCCTCCCAGGCTCCTCATTCCCTCATCCAATGAGTCATTGATGATTTTGGCCCATAGGGGTTTGTTGTCTACATATAAGACCATCTGGATGATCCCAAACATCAAATTCTCAAAATTTCCAGCATGAGGCCTACCAGTCACCCTGCTTAACAAGGCAATCATATATTGGTACTCATCATCAAAGTCAAACTTGTACAAGTGCACTGGTAGTTTGGCTAAGGTAGTATAAGTGTTGCTCTTTGATCTCCATTGGTACATCTTCCTATCATTCTTCTTGTTATTGTTATATTCTATCTCCAGTTTACGCAAGTCCACATTCACCACCTTATTCCTTACTGGAAAATTGAAAGTGGCAGTGATACCCTTGACCGAAAAGTCTATGTATATCCTTCCATGCTTCTCTACCCGCCTTGTTTCTGGGTTGTAATTTCTCATACATTCCACTACCAATTCTGGAGCATCCATAGCATAGGGAAAACTAGCTGCATTCCATATACCTGAGATGAACACCACATCCAGAATAGGATTATCCTTATCATTATCCAATCTTGTCGACCATACAGCTAGGTCTATATCCCCCTAATGTTTATCACCAATGACCCCATATTTGAATTGCACCCCCTCTGGTTGCACAAACATGGGCTTGAGGAACTCAGCCTTAGACCTATTTCTCCTGACATCGGCCATGGATTCCTGCAATAGACATGATATATTTTACCCTATGATATGCACATAGATTTTCCTAAACAATATCATGTACTTCTATCATATCATGTATGTTCTGTATATTACCCTTCATTCATCCTTTCTACGCATTATCACAAGAGTTTACCCTAGTAAAGACAAATACTCTACCTGGAATTACCAAAAATGACAACAGGAAGGGTTTACAGTTACTTACCTGATAATTCTTTCTTTTGGATTAGATGAGTGATTATGGGGAAAGACTGTAAACGTGCAATATCACCCATTCCATTCTGTTACGTCGAAGGATCTGATCCGTTGACAGGTAGTTGTTGAGGGTTTGACTTCGGAGCTCTGTAATTTCTTGATTTATCACAAGGTGAATCAAAATGACCTTCGAATTTTACCCTTAAATAGATCAATAAGACAAATTAGGGTAAAATGCACTATCTTGATTAAATATGTCGATCATTTGCAAGGAATTCATAGATATCACCAAGTGTTCAATTTGTATTTATAATCGGTGGGAGTTCATCTACCACTTTAATTGCATTTAATGTTAAAGGAGGTGATCTTCGTAAGATTAGGGATATTCAAAAATATGACCCCCCTCAGATAATATGACCCCCATCTTTGCGCAGGATAACTATGTGCAAAGAATCAAGTGATATGGTCAACCATTTGACTATGATGTATATCGGGTCATGGAATTAAGATCAGGGGTATCCAAAATATGACCCCCCCTTTTGGAAAAAGATTGTGGTGACATCATCGTGTCATCAATGTCATTTAGTTATCATGTTTTAATGATGTCGTCGTCATATTAAGAAATATGACGGATATTGGAAATATGACCCCCCGTGGTTCAGATGGAATAATGATGTCATCATCGGGATGATTTCTTTCATTCATTGGAATTGGATGATGTCACCATCATATTGGCATAGGGTGATATCTATGAAGACGGTGAAATTCGTAAGATGACTGATATTAGGAAATATGGCCCTTCGATGGATATGCGAAGTTCTTTGACAGGTAGGTGTCGGCTCTTATTAAAATTTGATGTCTGCACATCGCACACCTAGTGATTGTAGGGTGATGATTCTAAATCTAGGTGATCTTACCAAATATGACTGATATTAGAAATATGACTCCCCCTGCTTGGGTAATATCAAGTTTGACCAAACTTTGACTGATCATAACTTTCTTTCCTTAGACAATTTTGGGGTGATCTAAAAGGCAAACTTGCTTAGAATTTTGAATATTTTCCAACCATGAAGTTAATAATGGCAATTACTGATTTTATCAACTGACCTCATTCAATGGCAAATCCACCCTCCTACAAGGTTACATGCATGACTGATTTTACCAAACTGCCCAAAGCAGAAAACAAGCAAGCCACAAGCAGAAAGAAAAGTTGGGTCCCTATTTTGTCAAGGCAAAATGGGGCGTGTTGTGTAACCACACAACTTGCCACCAAATAAAATAACTAAACTCTAATGATTCAAGTGATGTGATCACATTCTAACATAGCATTTTAACTATCTCTAAGTATAGGTATTATGACCTTTCTGAATGATATGATTTTCATCATTGCAACAATGCTAGCAAGGGATCAGGCGTGTGCAAATGATTAATTATCCTCATCTTGAAAGTAAGTTGAAAACATGAGTAACTAATGTTAAGCTACATATTTTGGGATCATCCCTCATAGCCAACCTAGATAGAGCCTTGCTGCCAATAGACGTCTATAGCCCCGACAAGGTTATCTATACAATCCCCCTAAGTAGAGCCCCACTGCTGGCAGGCGTCTATAGCCCTAGTAGAGTTACTTAGATGGCCTAATTTTGTTCCTTTTGGATTTTCAATATTTATTCTTTGTTCATATGATATCATCATGTAAGCTCAATGTGTAAGGTATGGTCACTTGCTAATTTAGGTTGGAGATTTTATTGGTAGCAAGGGAGTCCCTTTAGATTTTTCACTTAACACCTATACTTATGTCTTCCACAAACCCAAGGCTGTTAGGTGAGTCATTGTGAAAATCACCTCAGTTAAGAAAAGGCACCATGATGAAGAGGATATCACAGACCTGATCACCGATACTCCTCAAAATGAGTCATAACCTATATAAGAATTTGTTCTCATCACTTGAAACCTAACAAATTGGTTTGGTTTCTTAGGGTGATAAGTTGCATCATCTTGACTAATAAAAACAAAACTCAATAGACAAGCAAACAAGCAAAACAAAACTGCACAAACAACTATACAATATGCACATTATCATACATTTGACTTACATGACCTTGTTTTAGGCTTGAAAATAATGCTTGAGGTATTGTCCATTAACTGGTAATGGGACATCCTCACCGGTTAAAGTCCTGAGTCTGTAGGTACTGTCTCCTAAGATTTTTGAAATTTGAAAAGGACCTATCCAAAGTTTATCAAATTTACCATGATCTCCTTTCCTTTCATGTGCTTCATCCCACATAAGGACTAAATCTAAAATTCTAATTTAAGCCTTAACTCTAGCTCTTTTATCAAACCAGCGTTTGACAACACCCTGATGTTTAGCAAAATGATCAATTACTCTATTTCTTTTTTCTTCTAGATGCATTAACTAAAGTAACTTGGCTTCTTGTTTGGTATCTATACCTAGATACTCTTGTGCAAATTGCAATTTGGGAATCTTTAGGTTAACAGGGAGGATAGGATCCACCCCATATAATAGGTGATAAGGAGAATTTCCCATTGCAGCGTTCATCCTGGTTCTATCTACCCACAATGCATACTTTAATAGGGTGTTCCACTCCCTTGGGTTTTTCTCTATCAATTTCTTTATGATGTTTAACAAGTTCTTATTCGTAGACTCTGCTAGTCCATTCCCTTGAGGGTAATAATTTGAAGAAAAATTCAAAATGATTCCATGGTCAAAAGCCCAACTTGATAACCTTAATGATGCAAAGGCAGGTCCATTGTCACATACTAAAGCATAAGAAACTCCATACATGGTTACTATGTTGCTTTCCAAGAACTTGATCACATCCTCAGCATTACATGTCTTACTGCTAACAGCTTCGGTCCACCTAGTACAATAATCCGTGATAGTCAACATATACCTATGGCCTAAGGATGATGGAGGATTAATGGGTCCTATGAAATCCATGCCCCATTGAGCAAATGGGCACATCTCCATCATTGGTTGCAAGGGTTAGGCAACATATCTTTCTCTATTTGCAGCAACCTGACACATATGACAACATTTGATGTGTTCGGCAATATCTTTAAAAATAGTGGGCCAGTAATATCCTACTCTGAGGATAGCATGAGTAGTGGCTAAGTGTGACCCATGTGTGGTTCCAAACTTATCATGTAATTCTGTTAACACCTTGTCTACTTCATGCCTTTCTAGGCATCTGAGATATATTCCTTCATAGTTCCTTTTGAAAAGGATTCCTCCTTTTATCATGTATTTTTGTGATCTTATCTTCAAGCCTCTCCTAGGCTCTCCTTTGTGAGGCCTGTAATTTTGAAGGACATCTTCCAGTAATCAAGATGTGCCTGATATCTGAATACCAATCTTTGATTTTCTTTGTATTTATAACATATTGCTAGCTTATGATGTTGGGATCAATTTCTGATATCATCTGGCTTAGGGCTTGTCCTCTTACTAACTTCATGGGTGTTATGTCCATATCATATTATTGGAGGACTGTTATCCATTTATCTCTCTTCTCACCTGGTTCACTTTGCATTAGAAGCATCTTTGCTACTGCATCTGGTACTACGGCAATTACCTTACTTCTCAAGATGTAATGTCTAAACTTCTTAAGTACACAGACTAAAGCAAGTGCTTATCTTTCAACATCCATATATCTAATCTCTGCATCCCTGAAAGGGAAGCTCATGAAAGCTATAGGCTTTTCTTCTTTAGCCTCATTTCTCTGTGTTAGTACTGTTGCAGATGTATGCTCTGAAGCAAATGAGTATATGTAAAAATCTTTAGTATAGTCTAGACTAATTAGAATAGGGGCATCAAATATAGCTCTCTTGATGTCCTCAAAAGTTGCTCTGGCTTTAGGTGTCCACTCAATTCTAGCATCCTTCTTGAGCATTGCATTCAATGGTCTGACAATCTCTGCAAAACCAGTAATGAATTTTCTAACAAAGTTGATCTTACCAAAATAAGATTTGAGCTCTTTCTTACTCCCAGGAAGTTGTATCTTCATGATAGATTCTACTCTTGCAGGATCAATTATGATCCCATTCTCCGTTATTTGGTGACCTAATAACTTCCTTGTGGTTACCCCAAATATGCATTTCTTAGGGTTTAGGGATATTCCATAATGTTCACACTTCTTTAGTACCTTCATGAGGTCTTCTACATGATTTCCTCTCTCTTTAGAGAAAACTGTCAAGTCATCCATGTATATGACTATGCATTTACCAATTAACCCTCTAAAGGCTATATCCATTGCTCGTTGAAAGGTGGCCCCAACATTTATCAAACCAAAGGGCATGCACCTATAAGAAAATATACCCTGCTTAGTGTTGGATCTAGGACATACAACTGAGAGGGGGGGGGTGAATCAGTTGTATAGAACTTCTTCTATTTCAAACACTTAATTCTCTGTTGTTAGTTAGCAGCATATCAAATAATCATTCATGAAAGCATAATACATAAATATAGGAGCAGATAAGCATCAACACATTGAACACCAAGATTTTGACGTGGAAAACCCGGTTAAGGGAAAAACCACGGGGTGATTAACCCAAGAATTATTCTCTGTTAGAAGAATAAAGAAAAATGAATGGCACATGCCAATAAGGGCTCACTGCCCGAGCACACTGCTCACAAAGAGGCCCACTACCTACAAGGAGACACACTGTCTACAAAGTGATAAAAATCACAGTCATGAACTGGAGAATGACATCTCTACCATGTCCGGATCAGTTCCAATTAAGCCCAACAATCTCTGCTCTGCCTTTCGCACCTTTCTTCGCTATATCATGCTCATCTTTTTACCACACACTGAAATGAACTCACAAATCATTATTTATACAAGACATCGACTTAGGAACAAGCATCTAAGTCGGCAAACAACCATAGGAGTATCCGCAAGATGAATAACACATCCGGTCGGCCATCACAAGAACATTCGCAGGATGAACAACTCATCCGGTCGGCTACACAGAGCAAGAACTTCATCCGGAAGAATAACTTCAATTCCGGGCTCTACCATCAATGCGGACCAACAACACAACCTAAACATGATCCAAGAACCTTCACAAGCCTGTCTGAATGTCCGGATACATCCGCACTTCCTCTGCTTACTGGGATCTCTTGTCTTCCTCATCCGGAACTTTAAGAACACAGTCTGTCGCCACTGTCATAATGCAGGAGGTACTTCCGGACCTCCAAATCATACACAAATCAGGATGATACATCACAAGGACATCCCAAACACTCCTTCCAATCCGCAGATTAGGATAATACAATTCCGGACCTCACCGGACCTTTTTGTGATCCTCTGTCACCTCCGGATACTTGCCGGACCCGGTTCTATACCGGTAGCCACAACTCCTTCAGATCTTCATGCGGACCTCTGAAATCTTAACTGTAGCATCTCAAGACTCATATCTACTAACCCTTTAATCCGCATCCTCTGGTTCTCATCCTATACAGTACATTTACCTTCTTCTCATCACTGTTCTTCACTGTTCCTGACTGAGACTAATTTTCTCAATATCCTCAGTACACAGCTCATCAAATCCTTCTTGTCAATGCAATATGAGTATGTTGACATCAATGACAACACTGGATAACCTCATACTTGCAACAATCTCCCCCTTTGTCATTGATGGCAACATATGATGTGAAAAACCATTAAGACAAGAACTTCAACTTTTCATATGTCTTCTCTTCCTTTGCTGCTCCCCCTTTGATCATCAACCACTTGTTTTTCACATGTTTTCTCTCCCCCTTTGACATCAATGGCAAAGGGCTCATACTTGCAATTCTCATACATCAGAATCATACCAGCTGCTCCCCCTTAGTTGCAGCTCCCCATTCGTCCGGATCACAAGATATGACTGTGATAGCCACCGGACTGATGCACAACAGTGCATCTTAGTTCATTACCGGAGGGGCCATGACCCCTAACTTCTCCCGGAGATATTCAAAAGAGTCCTTGGGAAGAGGTTTTGTAAAGATATCTGCAATCTGATCCTTGGAGGGAACATACTCCAATCTGACTTCTTCCTTGTTTACTTGTTCTCTCAAGAAGTGAAATTTGATAGATATGTGCTTAGTCTTAGAATGCAATACCGGATTCTTGGAGATATTAATTGCACTTGAATTATCACAGAAAATTGTGATAGGCTCCTCATATTCAACTTTGATGTCTCTTAGCATCTGCTTCATCCATAGGATTTGAGTACAACTACCTGCTGCTGCAATGTATTCTGCTTCAGTTGTAGACAGAGATATTGCATCTTGTTTCTTGCTTAGCCAAGAAACCAATCTCTTTCCCAAAAAGAATGCTCCACCACTAGTGCTCTTCCGGTCATCCACATCTCCTGCCCAATCTGCATCTGTGTAAGCATGAAGAGAGAAATCCGGATCTCTAGGATACCAAAGACCATACTCAACTGTTCCTTTCAAGTATCTAAAAATTCTTTTGATTGCCATAACATGAGATTCTCTAGGATCAGCCTGGAATCTTGCCACAAGACCAACAGCCTGCATTATATCAGGTCTAGTTTGAGTGAGATACAACAATCCACCAATCATTGATCTATACTTTGTCTGATCTGCCTTTGGAGAATCATCATCTTTGCTTAACTTACATCCGGTTGCCATAGGAGTGTTCATAGGCTTTGAGTCTTCCATACCAAATTTCTTTAACAATTCTTTCACATATTTGGTCTAAGAAATGAAGATCCCTTCTTTTGTTTGAGTAATTTGCAGACCCAAGAAGAAATTCATTTCACCAAGCATAGACATTTCAAACTCACTTTTCATCTGATTTGCAAAAGTTTTACACATACTATCTCTTCCTCCAAAAATGATATCATCCACAAACACTTCAACAATCAGAATGTTCTCATGATCAATTTTGAAATATAAGTTGTTGTCAGCAGTACCTTTGTTGAATCCAATCTGCACAAGATGCTTATCCAACCTTTCATACCATGCTCTTGGGGCTTGCTTCAATCCATACAAGGCTTTCTTCAACTTGCAAACCATATCATTATTATCAGACAATTGAAATCCATCCGGTTGTTCAATGTAGACTTCTTCTTCCAGATCACCATTTAGGAAGGCAGACTTGACATCCATCTGATATACCTTGAAGTCTTTGAAGGCAGCAAATGCAAGAAGTAATCTGACTGCTTCAATTCTTGCTACCGGAGCAAAAGTCTCTTCAAAGTCAATTCCTTCTATTTGAGAGTAGCCTTTGCAGACCAATCTAGCTTTGTTTCTGATTACTTCACCAGCTTCATTTAGTTTGTTCCGGAAGACCCACTTGGTTCCAATTACATTCCTGTCTCTAGGTCTGGGAACAAGATCCCAAGTATGATTTTTCTCAATTTGCATCAGTTCATCTTCCATTGCTTTGGTCCAGTTTTCATCATTGCAGGCTTCATTTATTGTTTTAGGTTCAATCTTTGAAATCAGACAACATTCATTCTGATCTTGAGCAATATTCCTTCTAGTTTGTACACCTTTGCTTCTGTCACCTATGATCTGATCTTCAGAGTGATTCAGTCTTACATACCTTGGAATTTTGGGAGTATTCAGCACTGCTGTTTCTTGATCAGCCTCATTCAAATCTAACTCTTCTTCCTGATTTACCAGATCAGGCTGACTCTGTCTCACCGGAGAGGATTGAGGTCCTTGAACACTGTCTTGGTCATCTTCATCAAACTCATAAAATCTTGAAGGCTTCTCAATTCCTTCATCAACCTTTACATTGGTGCTTTCTATCATTTTCCTCAATCTCTTATTGTAACATCGGTATGCTTTGCTTTGAGTGGAGTAGCCCAAGAAAATTCCTTCATCACTTCTAGCATCAAACTTTCCTAGATCTTCATCTCTTTTAATATAACACTTGCTACCAAATACTCTGAAATATTTCACAGTAGGAGTGATGCCAAACCAGAGTTCATAGGGGGTCTTACCGGTGTTGTTTCTGATTTGAACTCGATTGAGAGTGTAGACTGCAGTGCTGATAGCTTCTTTCCAAAACATTTGAGGAACATTTGCTTCCAACATCATTGTCCTAGCAGCTTCCTGGATGGTCCGGTTCTTTCTCTCAACTACTCCATTCTGCTGTGGAGTCTTAGGAGCAGACAACTGTCTCCTTATACCCTGTTTCTCACAAAAGTCAATGAATTCACCAGATGTAAATTCACCACCTCTATCAGACCTTAGACACTTTAGTTTCAATCCGGTTTGATTCTCCACCATAGCTTTGAAGATTTTGAACTTCTCAAAAGCTTCTGATTTTTCTTTTAGAAAGGTAACCCACATCATCCGGGAATGATCATCAATTAACAACATGAAATATCTATCACCTTGCAGACTCTTGATTCTTGTTGGACCACATAGATCAGTATGTACTAATTCCAATAATCCGGTAGAAGACTGATCTTTGCTTTTAAAAGAGACTCTGCTTTGTTTGCCTAACTGACATTCTTTACACACACTATTTGTAGGTTTTATCAACTTTGGAAGATCTCTCACAGCCTGAGTATTGCTTATCTTGATGATGTTATCAAAATTTACATGACACATTCTTCTATGCCATAACCAACTCTGATCAATTTGAACAAACAAACAACTTTTATTTGAACCAACCAGATGAAAGATGTTACCTCTTGTCTGAGTACCGGATGCAATTTCAGTTCCGGAGCTTGTAAAGATTCTGCATTTTCCATTCTTGAACCGGAGATCATAGCCTTTGTCCACTAACTGACCAACACTGAGAAGATTGTGCTTCAATCCTTCAACATACAGTACATTACCTGTTTTGCTCTTACCATCAAAGGAAATAGTTCCCCTACCTCTGATTCTACCAGCAGAATTGTCACCAAACTTTACCATTCCTCCTTCATATCTTTCCAAGTCTAAGAACTTATTCTTGTCACCAGTCATATGGTGAGAACATCCACTGTCAATAACCCAATCATCCTTTTCTTCCACTTGAGCAGCCAAGGCTTTTTCAACAACTTTGTGATTGACAGATTCAGAGAGCAAGGAATCTTCTTCTTTGATGGCTATAAACACCCACTCATTTCCGGATTTGCTTCCTGGATCTGATTCATCATCTGTTACTCCTTCATCGTCATCTTCTTCATGAACATAATAGCAATTCTTTTGAAACCTTTGTCTGTGAGTATTAGATCTTGCAGATCTCTCCGGACATCTTGAGGCAAAATGACCAATCTTATTGCAGTTAAAACACTTAAAGGGTAGTTTTCCTTCATACTTACCGGATCCTCTTGGCAGTCTCTTTGCAATGAGGGCTTCAAGTTGAGCTGTTTCTGCTTCTTCTTCTTCCATGTCTCTTCTTGCTTGATCATACCATGACATTTTCCTTGATGAGTTTTCACCCGGATCAAATCTCTGTTTGCCTTTCACATAGGCACTGGCTTTGAAAGCAGATTCAGTCTTGGGAGGATCATCTCCAAACTCGGTCATTTCAAATGCAGCTAGTTTGCCAGCCAGTTGTTCTCTTGTGACAGTTGTGTGGGCTCTGAATTCATCAATGGCAGCAACTTTGATTTTGTAGGCAGCAGGAAGGGATCTTAGGATTTTGCAGACAATCTCATTTTCATCTAAAGTTCCACCAGCATTTCTGATTCCACATACCAGCTCATTTACTCTTGGCATAAAGGTAGTAATGTTTTCATCATCTCTCATTTTCAATCTTTCAAATTTCCCTTTCAGACTTTGCAACCTTGCACTTTTGACAAACTCATCTCCTTCATACAGAAGTTCCAGTTTAGTTAGGATCTCATATGCAGTGGGTAGGTCAATGACATTCGAGAGATCTGAGTCATTCAATGCACTTAGAAGAGCTTCCTTGGTCCGCAGATTGTTTTCAGCTTCTGTGATTTCATTCAGAGTTGTCGGACCACCTTGTGGAGGTACATATGGTTTTGAAATCATACCCAGATATGCTTTTCCCATGCATTCCAAGTGACACTTCATGCGACCTTTCCAGAGAGTAAAGTTGGTTCCATCGAACTTCGGACTATCCTTCTTGTAAGACGACATCCTGGATCTCCTCAAGCGGTTAAGCTCTTGTCAGAGGAACTTGGCTCTGATACCAATTGTTGGATCTAGGACATACAACTGAGAGGGGGGGGGTGAATCAGTTGTATAGAACTTCTTCTATTTCAAACACTTAATTCTCTGTTGTTAGTTAGCAGCATATCAAATAATCATTCATGAAAGCATAATACATAAATATAGGAGCAGATAAGCATCAACACATTGAACACCAAGATTTTGACGTAGAAAACCCGGTTAAGGGAAAAACCACGGGGTGATTAACCCAAGAATTATTCTCTGTTAGAAGAATAAAGAAAAATGAATGGCACATGCCAATAAGGGCTCACTGCCCGAGCACACTGCTCACAAAGAGGCCCACTGCCTACAAGGAGACACACTGTCTACAAAGTGATAAAAATCACAGTCATGAACTGGAGAATGACATCTCTACCATGTCCGGATCAGTTCCAATTAAGCCCAACAATCTCTGCTCTGCCTTTCGCACCTTTCTTCGCTATATCATGCTCATCTTTTTACCACACACTGAAATGAACTCACAAATCATTATTTATACAAGACATCGACTTAGGAACAAGCATCTAAGTCGGCAAACAACCATAGGAGTATCCGCAAGATGAATAACACATCCGGTCGGCCATCACAAGAACATTCGCAGGATGAACAACTCATCCGGTCGGCTACACAGAGCAAGAACTTCATCCGGAAGAATAACTTCAATTCCGGGCTCTACCATCAATGCGGACCAACAACACAACCTAAACATGATCCAAGAACCTTCACAAGCCTGTCTGAATGTCCGGATACATCCGCACTTCCTCTGCTTACTGGGATCTCTTGTCTTCCTCATCCGGAACTTTAAGAACACAGTCTGTCGCCACTGTCATAATGCAGGAGGTACTTCCGGACCTCCAAATCATACACAAATCAGGATGATACATCACAAGGACATCCCAAACACTCCTTCCAATCCGCAGATTAGGATAATACAATTCCGGACCTCACCGGACCTTTTTGTGATCCTCTGTCACCTCCGGATACTTGCCGGACCCGGTTCTATACCGGTAGCCACAACTCCTTCAGATCTTCATGCGGACCTCTGAAATCTTAACTGTAGCATCTCAAGACTCATATCTACTAACCCTTTAATCCGCATCCTCCGGTTCTCATCCTATACAGTACATTTACCTTCTTCTCATCACTGTTCTTCACTGTTCCTGACTGAGACTAATTTTCTCAATATCCTCAGTACACAGCTCATCAAATCCTTCTTGTCAATGCAATATGAGTATGTTGACATCAATGACAACACTGGATAACCTCATACTTGCAACACTTAGTGGTGAATGTTGTCTTCAATCTATCTATTTTGTCTACCATCACTTGGTTGTAACCTGAAAACCCATCTAAAAATGACATCATCTTTGCACTGTTTACTATCTGCAAGACCTCATCCAATGAAGGCAAAGGATAATTATCCTTTTCAGAAGCTCTATTTAAATTTCTAAAGTCTACACATAACCTAATGTCACCATTCTTCTTCCTTATAGGGACCAAGTTGGCCACCCATGTAGAATGCCTCACAGGGAATATGATTCTGGCATTAAGTAATTTCTTCACTTTTTCAAAAATGATGGGCTCCAATAAAGCATTAACAGGTCTCTATTTTTGTCTAAAGGGCTTGGCATCTGGCTTTAATGGTATAGTATGAGTGATTATTGAAGTATCATAGGTTTTCAACTCGTCATATGTCCAGGCGATAACATGGATATAATCTTTAAGTGCTTGGGTTATCCCTGTCATTACTTCTTCTGTACATACTTTTCTAATTAGGACATTCCTTTTTTTCTTCATCATGTCCAATGTTGACTGGTGAATATTCTCCTCCATTTGCTTTAGGGAGATCTTTTTGTTTCAGCATGTTATCTAAATCAAATGCTCTTTCTAGCTCTATCATCCCTTTGGGAATCTTGTTACTGGGCAGATCCATGATCTCTTCTTCTTCCCAAGTATGATCTTCCACATTCCTTTCATCTATGATTTGTGTATCAAATGCATCTCTATTTGATATGAAGTCTAAAATGTGTTGGTCATCATCAAACACTTGAAGGTTAATGACATTATCTAGTACAGAGGGTACTGACACTAATTCAACTGAAAATCTCTTCAAACTAGATATGGATAATGGCTCCAAAGTACTCGCGACTTATACCAAGGCATCTACTCTGTGATTTTGTTCTCTAGGCACATGGGTGATGTTAAATGCATCAAAATCTTCTATCAAATCTCATACTCTATGTCTATAATTAGACAACTTCTTATAATTATAAGAATATATGCCTCTAACTTGTCTTACCACCAATTCTAAGTCTCCATAGACATGCAAAATCTTTACTTTCTTTTTTAGTGCAAACAATATCCCATGAATCAGAGCTTCATATTCTATCACATTATTTGTGCATGGGAATTTTAATCTATATGTTGCCAAGTAGGATTTACCAGCTGGATCAATAAGGTCTATTCTTACTCTAGCCCCTTGTTTTGACTTAGATCCATCAAACCTGAGGATCCATGGCTTATCTTCAGTTAAAGGTTTATCTAGACCTTCTCTTTTCTTTTTAGCTCTAGCGGCTACACCACCTGATATCCATTTCAATTTTGGTGATTCGATCTTCTCAAACTTCACCTTATATGACTGATGTGAAGCTGATATTCTTTTTTTTTCTTTGTCATCCGAAGAAAGATCTTTTGAACAAGGCATCATCTACTTTTCTAGAATATGCAAACATAGTGAGCAGGTAGTCTCTAAATGTGTCACCTCATGTAACCTGCACCATCCTTCAATTAGAACATCTTGTGGGGAAGTATGCTGCAGTATCATTTTCTGACTTTGCTTTAATAAAAATTCCTCAAACTTGGTCAAATTACTATCTCTATCTTCATTAGATATTTCATAATCCAACTCAACCAAATAATCGATTCCTGGGGTGATATTCTTGTTACTCTTAGAATTATTCTCAGTGCACACCAAAATCTCTTCTATCCTCTGAATGGGACTTTCATCATGATATGTGCTTTCTTGTGTTCCTGCAGATGACGGACAAGGATCAGTATCACTGTCACTATCTGTAAAGCTTACCATGGATGATGATGATGCTTTCTCACTACATGCTTGTTCTAGTTCCATCATATCTAAGCAAGCATCACAGGGCTTTTTAGAATGTGCTTCATCATGTAACCTGCACCATCCTTCAATCAGAATATCTTTAGTAGACATATTTAGCAATTGGCAACGTTTGATTTCTTTGGACGAGTGCATTTCAAAGTTCTTAAAGTGATCTACTTCTTTATCATTTTCTGAACTACAATCAGACTCTATAATTACTCTATCATCCTGAAGATTATTATTATGAACATGAGCATCATACATGAGGATCTCCTCTATCTTGACAGTCTGGGGTTTGATGGTGTAGACTCCTGGTTCAACATCTACATACATGATCCCATTGGTTTTATTGTACTCAGTGATCATATGTTTCATGCGAGGTTCAACATCTATCCTTATTTGGTTAGGAATTCCTTTCCAAGGTAGCCACATGTGACTAAAATCAGTGGACATGTATCCATTGAGTGTGTTTGACCAATCCCTGCTGAGCAACATTCCATACGTGTCTAGTATATCTACTACCTGGATATTGATGTAGTATTGAATTCTTGGATCTGATGCTAACTTCATATGGATGTGAGTTAATTCTCCTACGACACTCACCTCTGTTTTATCTGTGTTACCTTCTTCGGTAACTTGGTAGGATGTAACCCTAAGGCATTACATATGGACAATGGCATTACATTAGTAGATGCACCTAAATCTACTAAGAAATTATGTAAATTCTTACTAAACATCCTTATGGTAAGGAGAAAAGGAGGTGACTCGGTCTTATCTCTGTAAAGAGTCATGTGTGAAGTTTCTACAGCTTGGATACTGGCTAGAATTTTGTGCTTAACACTAGTATCCTTAGTTGCATGATCTTTATTCAAAGTTTGATTTGAGGGATGACTATCCTCTCTTGGAACGGGATCATCTAAATATTTCATGAATGCCCTTTTAATAGTTGGGGTTTTGAGTAGTTTTGACAATGACAAACTAATTTTGATCTTTTTCATTTCATATGCTAAGTATGTGACCAACTTATCAGACTCAGGGGACTAATTACTAGTTTTTGGCATTGCATTTTGCAATGCTAAGTACTGAGCATTAACCTTAAGAAATCTAGGGTTATTGCTAGCCTTAGGATCAGGAGGAGTGTTAAAATTATTTGGAGGCAAGGATGTAGTCAAAGGACCAGTAGGTTGGTTGGAGTTATTCCTCAGGTTGTAATTGTATCTACCCTAATACGCTGCTGATAAGCATACACCTCTTCATGTTTGACTGATGGCTCGTCTTCATCTTCAAATGGAAAAACATAACTTGTTTCAAAAGCCATAGATGACTCTTCACATGCTAAGGTGTAATTCTCATGAGATGATGTTATCTGCTGATGAGGATGATTGATGAAACTTTCCAATACAAGAGTAGAATCATATCCACAGGAAACAATTTCATTTCATTTAACATAAGGTTGATTACCTATAGTATTAGATACTTCAACTTGAAATATACTAGCTGCTATCCTGAACTGAGGACAATCCAGCTCTGCATGAGCATTGGTATTATGTATCCTACACCAGTTTGTAAGGGCTACTTTTACCAAGTTCATCTAGTGGTCTACTTAGGTTCACTAGGAGGTTGATTATCTAGGGGTGATGGCAGAGAACCATTGTTCAGCCTAGTGTTCCACACTCTAGGCTGTCTAGGGGGATTATTGTTACCATTGTTGTTATTATTATTGTTATTATATCCTCTATCAGGATATCCATATCTGTCATTGTTATATCCTCTATTCTGATTTGGCTGAGAATAGAAATTCTGACTCCTTAAATGAGTGATTTCAGTTGTCAATTTCCTCAGTTGTGTTGATATCTCTTTAATTTCTTCCTTTTCTTCTTGAACTTTGGCTACTACATTTTCTGTTTGGGGTTTAAAAAAGGAAGAACCATTGTTATTATTATTGGTCTATTCTACAACCTAAGGTACTTGTGTATGTCCTGGATATTGCACCATTTGGCCATTTCCATTTGGAGGTGGCATGATGCTAAGTGGAGGTACCTGTAAAGGACTTGGCATTATAGTTGGAGGCATCACAGCTCCATTGATCTATTATTGAGCAGGATATGTAGGATAAACAAGAAGTGTAGGAAATGCAATATTAAGTGTTGGAGCAAGAATCAACTGTTGACTGACTTTTACGGCTTCCTCAAAAGCTCCAGCCAAGGTTGTGACACTAAGATGTGTTCTCTTGATAAACATAGAAGTCAAGGGATCTAATGTTGAGTAGTATATACTCCTAGCCACTTCATCTGCTACAATATAGGGAGCAACTAGCTTTGAGAGAATCTTTTGGAATCTAGCATTGAAATTAGCAATAGGTTCTCCTTCAAATCTCTTGATGGTGGCAAGTAGGTGACAATTCATTGAAGGATCTATAGATATTTTGAATCTATCATTAAACGCTTTCTCCAAGGTAGCCCATGAACCAACTGAACCTTGACCAAGACTAATATACCAATTATATGCCTCTTCCCCTAAGGAAAAATAGAAATAATCTACATACCACATCCTGATGTTCAATTCTTCCTCTACAACAGGCTTCCTTGAATGTTCTAATGTGATCATCAGCATCTTGATATGGATGAAATTTAGGACAAATCTTGTTAGGATTTTTAGGTAAAGGATGATATGTATTGAAAGTCAGAGGTGACTCTGCAGTAAAGAATGACATTGTGACTGGTGGAGGTTGGATTGGGGGCATTACAGGTGGTCCTGTAGGTATTTGCAACCCAATAGGAGTTATTGGAATGTGTTCTGGTGAAGCTCCTGATGCACTAGAACCAGGAGTATGATGAATATCTACCGTTCTAGGTCTGAGTCCCTGGATAGGCAATTCTTCGAAGAGTCAACTGGATCTAGACCTGGTATTTGGCCTAAGAGCCAGGATTTCTACAATTTTATGAAAATTTGGCTTGTTTACTATAAAGATCAGCTAAAACGCTCGTGTAAAGGATGTATTTATGACTAGAATCCAAAACTGACTAGTATTTATGCAATATTTGTAGAAATGATGCAAATATGAGATGATGTGAGACTTTTAGACGGGGACATCAAAATATCAGGTATCATAAGTGAATCACTTCAAAGACTTAGTAAGAATACCTGAATAACAACTTATCTTTCAAGGATCACAACAATCAACTATAAAGCTTAAAATATTTATGCTCGATTTTGAAAATTTTGTGATGGATAAGCATGAACAGACTCAAAAACAACAAATCTTTGCAAAAATACTTGAAGTAAAGAGATGCGTGAATATTACCTCTTCTTCTGCATCACCAAATCACCTGCTAGGAAGTGAAGATGGCCCTCCTTCTAGCACCAATTTATGTTGATGATGATTGTTAGTCATAACAACATGCATAAAAAAATTGCACAACAAACCTTTATTATCTTGTAAAGTATGATCAACTCCAAGGCTCCGTTGACCAGGTCATGATCGTCTAACATTACTCAGAGGTTGATGTGACATGCTATTTTCCATTTCAAAGGGTCTTACGTTTGCTTAGGTGATCAGTATTACACTGTATTTTGTAAACTCACTCCATAGAGAGGTTAATTCTACTCTATTTCCAAAGATCACTATGATATTTGTAAGTTTCATCAATTCTTCTGGTCATTGATCATCATGAACTTACACATTCTTCTACATTACATATTTATTTAAATGATGTGTCTACAAGTAGATATTTATGTGTTCCTCATGGATATTTATCTATATTTGCAAGATATTTATCAATTTGACATGCTTCCATTCAAAATATGCTTTGTATTTTCAATTGCCTATGAGACATCTACATATTTCATGTTCATTTGCTTTTGATTGTGTGTTATTTACAATTATGGAGATGATATTTTTAATGAAATTTAATGAAATTTAAAGAAATTTAAAAGAATACTTCTAATTTTAGTGAACCTTTAGTTATTGAATCACATACACTCAGGATACAATCATGAAGAGAAGAAATCAAACCATAATTCACTAGGTTGTTCCACACTTAGGTATGGTTGATGCTAACTTCAAAGGGACAAAGAACGAAAACAATACATGCAGGCTGAAAAGCACTCCAAGGGACATAACTAATCAATGCATATATCTAGATTCCACTCACAAATTACTCAGGATTTACAATGATTTGTAATCAAAATAGCTTCTCTTTCATTAAGTATGCAAAACATGTACATTCACAATAACTTTCAAATAAGTATTGAATTCTTTAGCAATTAGATTTCAATTAAGTTTTGAATGATTAAAAGATTTCACCCCTGCACCTTTTATAGAATAAGGTGGGCAAGCAATTGCAATTGACCAACAGTCAAGATTTATCAATTTAGATCAATGGATGACAATCCTCCTGTGACTTAGTCAACCCTTTATCCGTGGCACAGCTTGCCAGTTGGCAACCATCTATATGACTTGCTATTTATAAGTATCCCATATATATGTTCACTTAGTGATGCATCTATACTTATTCTTCATGTCCTTCCTCTTCACTTTCTTCTTTCTCGTCATTCTCTTCATCTTCATCACTTTCATTATCACTATCACTCTGATAAACATTCTCTTTCATGTGGACCTTTACTGTTGTCATGATATATTCATATGCTTGCACTATTTTATCAACCTCTCCCTCATCTTGGGTCTTGGCTTTTACTATTGCATGTTTATGAGATAGGAACTTAGCCTTGAGAGATTCCATTTTGCCTTTCCTGATATTCAATGTCTCATTGTATGTCTCCACTTTAACCTTTATTCTCATGATTCTATTCATTACTTCTTTTGTCAAGTGGGTGAGGGGGTCATCGGCTACTAGCTTGAAATTATCATGCAGAGCCTTAATAGAAAAATCTGCATCCTGGTTTTCAATCTTACCTTCTATCTTCCCTTCCAAGGCTTCCAAGGTTTCTGCCTCATATGCTATCATGTTGTGTAGCTTGACACTGATATCCCTAAGTTTTCCGCTGCATTTCTTCAATACATCACACTCAAACCTGATATCTTCATGCCATATACCTATTAGCAGGGCAGTATTATTGTCTAATACCTTATTACTTATTAGAATTTGTGGATCAATTCTCTTCATCTCACTCAGAGCACTCAGCTCCTTTTCCAATTGGAATGACCTTCTTCCTGTGTCATTCTGCATTTTGTCTACCTTCCTCTTTATGTTTCTCAAAGAATTCCACTTCTACAGAGAGGTCCTTCATACATCCTCAGCCCCATTGAGTGCTGAAAACATCCATTTTTCCATCACCATTGCTTCATGTTTCATCAGGTCAATTTGGTAACCTCCTCTTCTGATATGATAGTCAATGGGACTACAAGATCGGTTGGTGCATGATCAGGGTTAATTAACCCTCTTATGAAAGAATGCAATTGAGCAATGTGCTCCTTATGTACCTTATTTTTCTCCTTTTTCCCTCTTCACCCTTTGGGTTAAAGAATCAATAATATCCTTCCCTTCTTGACCTTCTTGGTCTTCATTAGCGAGAACCAAATCAACATTTGTGATCTGAAATTCCTCTAGGGGTATTTTGCCTTTTTCCTTTTCAACTATGGGGAGAGCCACCTGTGCGGTCCACCTACCTATGGTAGGATCTCTTTTTATAGCAGATGTCAACCTCACCTTCCTTCTTGGTTTCATCATGCTTTCAGCAAATAGGGCGGAGACATCAAAATCTTGGACCTCTGACACTTGTTCTATATGTATTTCCCTTCTAAGCCAATGAGGAATATCACCTCCAGATTCTTGGTGGCCCTTGTTTAAATCATGGGTATCCTACTCCCCAGTATTATCTCCTATCCTTGGTGGAGACGGTACCTTCCTGATTTCTTCCTCATGTAATTCACCATGAGGGGGATCCTGTTGGAATTCTTCTTGTTGAGGAGTTGCCCCTCTTAAAGGAGGATCCTGTGGAATATCCACATTTTGATCTTGTGCTTCATTTTGTGATCCCTCCTTTGGATTTTCATCTTCTTTATTATCTCTCACCCCATGGTACATTGACCTCTTTGAAAGCTTATGTATTTTGCCTTTGAGGACCACCCTAATCACCCTTGGTCATACCCCTCGTTTCCTTATTGATATCCTGTTCATGGGTAATTTCCTATTCTCCACCTATAGTGGCATTAATATTTTGTGGATTGGGGTCTTCTTGACCTGATTTATCTTGTCCTTAGGACTCCTCCCAACTCTCCCTATTCGGTATGTAGTGGAGGTATGCTCTATTCTTTATGAACATCTTTGAGTAACATCCCTTGATCTTCTTTGTCTTGAGGCAATGATGAACCTCCCTGGGCCTGAGCAACACCAATGTCTGATATGCCCTAATCGCCTCCACTCTTCTATTGGACCTCTGATATTTTTGGTTCTATGGGTGTCTCATGTTCTTGCTGATCTTGATCAAGAGCAGCACTATCCTTCTCTATATGCACTGCCACTTTAGCCCTTTTAGGCTCCTTGGGTGCACCATCATCCTTGCTTGGGCTTATATCACCCATATATGCTAAGTCTATGGCTATGGGACTAGTAACCTTATCAACCAAATTGTCCAGCCCTATCTGTTGGGCTACTCTTTCCGGGCTACCTTGTTTCATTTTCTCCTTTTGTTTTCCTTTTTCCAACACCCTCATCCGGGCTAATAGAGTTCCATGAGGAGTCATTCTAGTGTTGGCAACTAGAGTTTCCATATGTTGAGCAGTCACCTCTTGGACTACCTCATCATAGGATAAATCTACTGTATCATCTAAGGGGAAAGGAATCTCCTTGCTTGTCCTAAGCATTTCTCTTGTTTGCTCTTCAGCTTTCTCAATTTTAAATTTAATTATTGTGGGGAGAGGAACATCATGTTGCAGCTCCTTCCTAAAAACTTCACCACCTACTCCTCTTAACATGATGGGTTCAGCATGGACATCTCCCCTCATGGTTGTTCTCTATTTCTTAGGTGGTGACATCAGTGGCATCCCCTTCCTCTTCTTGCTTGCTATTAATAAGTCATCATCTTTGGGTTCTTCATTTAATGTTTCTTCTTCCAAAGGGTTTCCTTCGTCCAATTCATGTTGCAGGATCTATCCTTCCACTTGCATCTCTTGAGTCTCAACAGTAGGCTTCAAAATTCTCTTAGTTTTTAGTTTTTCTGATGGAGACTGTGTCGCTAATGTAGATGCCTGAGCTGATGTGGATGCACCTACAGCCTTAGTGGCGACCCTTTCTATAATCACCCCCTTTGGTTCATTTTTACTTTCCTTACTTTTAGGGGTATTTTCTTTTGCTTTTTTGTGGGCAATCTCTCCCCATTAGATTTCCTCTTTTCAGTGAGGAAATCATCACAGTGAGGTCAACGCCCTTTTCTTTAGTTTGGCCACCTCTGCATCTACCCAAGCTTGGGTTAGCTAGATCACCTCATTCATCATCTCATCTAGGGATACATCTTCTTGTTGTGTAAGATCAAGGGCCAATATGGTGTCATTATACACCTTTTTTCCTCATATTCATTAGACATTATTATCCCATCATCTTTATGTAGTTGTGCCAGTACTGGGATAGAGTCAAAGGTCTTGACTTGATTTAAGGTGAGTCTTTGATATTTCCTTCTTCTCACCTCAGCCTCATCATCACAATCAGTCCAAAAGTCTTCTAGATGCTTTTGATGCATCTGCTTTCCCAATACCTTCTGTATCCTGCCATAAGGATCATATGATCTGGCCAGAGGAAATGGTTGTAGATACATCAGTTTCAACCCCCCGATAGCATGTTTTATGCTCTCTAAATCTGGGCACATGTACTAGCCCATAGATACTGGAAACAAAATTGGAAGTATCTTCTTTTGTGCCTTATAGGCCTCAACTATGGTGGATACCTATCTAACAAATTCCATCAAGATGACCCAATCAGTAGGGTATCTTGGCAACATAAGAGGTTGTCCCTCAAATCCCTCAATTCTAATATATGAAAATATAGCAAATTGGATAAACCATGCTCCATGTCGATAGATAATTTCTTGAGCTTCCATGCTCAGCCTTTTAGTTCTATCCTCCTCCATAGTTATGACCATATGCATGGAGCATGCATCATTTACCAGTTTATAGTCTTGGAGGTATACCTTTCTTTGCAATTGGGGATAATGATCCCATATGTGTGCATCATCAGCATCACCACCAGCCTTGCCAACCGTTTTCAGAGAATCAAATGTTCCTCTATATGCACAAGAGTACACCACACATGAAGTCATGTAAAACAAACATGTCTATCCTCCTAGTCTCCTCATTCCCTCATCAAATGATTCACTGATGATTTTGGCCCAAAGGGGTTTGTTGTCTGCATATAAGACCATCTGGATGATCCCAAACATCCAATTCTCAAAATTTCCAGCATGAGGCCTGCTAGTCACCCTACTCGGCAGGGCAATCACATATTGGTACTCATCATCAAAGTCAAACTTGTACAAGTGCACTGGTAGTTTGGCTGAGGTAGGATAAGTGCTACTCTTTGATCTCCATTGGTACATCTTCTTCCTAGCATTCTTCTTGTTATTGTTATATTTTGTCTCCAGTTTACGCAAGTCCACGTTCACTACCTTATTCCCTACCGGCAAATTGAAAGTGGCAATGATGTCCTTGACTGAAAAGTCTGCGTATATCCTTCCATGCTTCTCTACCCACCTTGTTTCTGGGTTGTAATTTCTCGTACATTCCACTACCAATTCTGGAGCATTGATAGCATAGGGAAAACTAGCTACATGTCACATACCTAAGACAAACACCCCATCCAGAATAGGATTATCCTTTTCATTATCTAATCTTGTCAAACCATACAACCAGGTCTGTATCCCCCTGATGTGTATCACCAATGACCCTGTATTTGAATTGTACCCCCTCTAGTTGCATAAACATCAGCTTGAGGAACTGACCCTCAGACCTATTTCTCCTGACATCGGCCATGGATTCCTACAATAGACATGATATATTCTACCCTATGATATGCACATGTATTTTCCTAAACAATATCATGTACTTCTATCATATCATGTGTGTTCTGTATATTACCCTTCATTCATCCTTTCTACGCATTATCACAAGAGTTTACCCTAGTAAAGACAAATACTCTACCTGGAATTATTGAAAATGACAACGAGAAGGGTTTGCAATTACTTACCTAATAATGCTTTCTTTTGGATTAGATGAGTGATTATTGGGAAAGACTATAAACATGCAAGATCACTCGTTCCATTCTATTATGTCGAAGGATCCAATCCGTTGACAGGTAGCTATTGAGGGGTTGACTTCAGAACTCTATAATTTCTTGATTTATCGCAAGGTAAATGAAAATAACCTTCAAATTTTACCCTTAAACAGATCAATAAGACAAATTAGGGTAAAATGCGTTGTCTTGATTAAATCTGTCGATCATTTGTAGGGAATTCGTAGATGTCGCTAAGTGTTCAATTTGTATTTGTAATTGGCGGGAGTTCATCTACTGCTTTAATTTCATTTAATGTTAAAGGCAGTGATCTTCGTAAGATCAAGGATATTCAAAAATATGACCCCCCTCGGATAATATGACCCCCCTCTTTGTGCGGGATAACTATGTGCAAAGAATCAGGTGATATGGTCAATCATTTGACTATGATGTATATCGGGTCATGGAATTCAGATCAGGGGTATCCAAAATTTGACCCCCCCTTTTGGAAAAAGATCGTGGTGACATCATCATGTCATCGATGTCATTTAGTTATCACGTCATATTAAGAAATATGATGGATATTGGAAATATGACCCCCCCGTGGTTCAGATGGAACGATGATGTCATCATCGGGATGATTTCTTTCATTCGTTGGAATTGGATGATGTCACCGTCATATTGGCGTAGGGTGATATCTATGAAGAGGGTGATATTCGTAAGATGACTGATATTTGGAAATATGACCCTCTGATGGATATGCGAAGTTCTTTGACAAGTAGGTGTCTGCTCTTATTTAAATTTGACGTCTGCGCATCGCATACCTAGCGATTGTCGAGTGATGATTCTAAATCTAGGTGATCTTACCAAATATGACTGATATTAGAAATATGACTCCCCCCCAGCCCAAGTAATATCAGGTTTGACCAAACTTTGACTGATCATAACTTTCTTTCCTTAGACAATTTTGGGGTGATCTAAAAGGCAAACTTGCTTAGAATTTTGAATATTTTCCAACCATGAAGTTAATAATGGAAATTTCTAATTTTATCAACTGACCTCATTCAATGGAAAATCCACCCTCCTACAAGGTTACATGCATGACTAATTTTACCAAACCGCCCAAAGCAGAAAATAAGCAAGCCACAAGAAGAAAGAAAAGTTGGGTCCCTGTTTTGTCAAGGCAAAATGGGGCATGTTGTGTAACCACACAACACATATCAACAACCTCCCCTTTCTTCTCAAATCACCCAACATCCATATGAAGCTCCTTTACAAAAAGAGCATGCTAATACTAGCTACTCCTTGAGCCAAAATCAAATGTCTATGAGTCCACCTCATCTTTATTCTACCTTTAACAAGGGAAACAACACTCCTACCTTTGCATCTCATGTGTATCATCCATTATCATCTAATCAAATCCTTATCCAAGAGCTTCCTAGTCCTATACAAACATCACCATGTCATCCCAATCCTAATTTCCATTTGCTATACCATTACTCCTCATTTTAAAGTGAGGATGCCTTGCTTATATACCTTCTTGAAACTACATTTCATAGCAACGAAGCTAGGATAGAGTTTCTTCATGACATGGGAGTCAAGATTCCACCAAATCATCACCTTCAAACTCATAAACCATGCATGGCTAGCCCCAATCCTAATCCTAATCCCACTACATCCTCCATTATTGTCCATCCATTATATTATCCATCTCCCACCTCTCCTAATCCATCAAACCCTATAGTTTTGAAGGATGTGATCCAATGGCTATTAGCAAGGATTCAACCACAAACATGCCATCAAATTCTTATCCTTGAGCCTCTCAAAGAACCTTCTAGCACCATGCCTATTCCTCCAATACCATCATGTAGTCCAATGCCTATCAATCCTATTGAAACTCCCTCATGCACCCATGTTGATGAACATCCAACACCTAGCATGTCCATTCCATCCACTTCCATCCCTATCCAAACCCAAGAGCTATGTCAAGAGTCAAAACCAAAGCATGATCAACCTTGCTCCCAACCAATTCAAGATCAATCTATCCAACTTCCTCAAGCCACCATCCTCCATGATCAAGAGCTTCTAACTCCTATCCATGATCCCACAATCACCCATGATCAATAAATCCATCCCAGTCCTCTCCCTCATCCACCAACATCCACTTCCCATGATGAGACACTTGGTCCCCAAGTAGACAAAAAATCACACAGCTAACTTGGATCCTAGTGAGCATAATAAAAATCAAGATCATCCATTATCCCATATTGATCATTCATCGTCCTCTATTGATCCCATTCCAAATCCATCCTCTTATTCTCTTCTTCCCACTGTTAGGATTAAGGTGCCATCAACCTTGTAAATCCTATGTAATTAACTACTAATATTGTTTGTAAATCACCCATAAGGGATGAAAAGGTTTCACCAGTAGCGGTCTTGTTTCAGCTACATGTTTATATCCAATCCTTGATGCTCATTCATTCATGATCTGGACCATTCGTCATTAGGTCACAGATCTGATGGTTGTTATTATGTTGGTTCTCTTGCCCTAGAAGGAAACCCCCTTTTATAAGGATATTTGTACTACATTTTTATTAGATTTGAGAGTAATAGGCGCCGCTAGATTGAAGATTGAAGTAACAGAGGAAGTGCATGTATTGTAATCTCATATTTCAAGATAATGCAACTTGAAGCCTCTTTTCTTGGTGGAGTTTTTTACCTGAAAGAGTTTTCTCCACGTTACATACTATGTTATGTGTCATGTTCTTAATGCTTGTTATTTCTGTGTAGTGGGTTTTATTTATGTTGCAATATCCATTGATTCTACATTGTTTAGAGGGTATAAATAAGATTTGAAATAGATTTCTGTTGTGTGGTTTACACCTTCATTTCTAACACCCACTACCTTCATCCATGGTGGTTCTCTCATACAAGAGGAACAAACTCTATCCACCACTCATCCTCCCTCATCTAACAATGGACTCACATCTTGTGTCCTAAATAATGAACATCCCATCGCACATCACATACTCCAAACCATGAACTATCAAGGCAAAGGTTTAGGCCTTCATGAAAAAGGTATCTTGGAGCCCATCCATTTCAAAATCCATTCACGATCACATGGCCTTGGCTATACATCCCAAGGAAAACACTCCAAAAAATGTTGGTACCACCTTCATGCCTTCTAAATCCACTTCTTTTACTCACAAACCCCATGCATCCCATCACACCTCCAAATCATATCTCGCCATCCTTCCTCCATCGTTATACAAATCCCAAAAGCATGTGACCATACATCTCCCTCCATCTACTCTTCCTCCACTTCTCCCAATGCCTAATATCCCCATCCTTAAATCCCCTTATCCTCCCATCCATAAATCTTGATTCCTAAAATCCCTAATCAAGGCCAACGAATGCACACGTTATCTAAACCTAAATATATCATGGGATTAAAAACTAAAAATTTGGATTCCTCCTTACATAAAATGGAAAATCCATCAAAGCCTAAGAGTGATCATGCCACAAGGCATTGATACCCAAACTCAAAGCTCAATCAAAAATCCAAAAGGCTGCCAAAGCCCACATCTCCAAAAGCACCATCCAAAACAAAAATGGTGTGGGTCCCTGGAAGAAAAAATCCATCAATCCAAGTGGAGCATCCCAATCCCACTCCATCCAAAAATCCCAAATTCCTTCATCTCGTGCACCCAATGCCACAATCCTAAAAATCCGAAGTCCATTTGGGTTCCTAAATCCATAATGAATTCCAAATCTCCATTGCTTCCTACACCTCCTCCAAATCAAAAGCTTCAACATCCATCATGGTGTGTGCAACTATTAGTCTTGGTTCCTCTCCATTCCATGACATTCCCACATACCTCCATCTCCCCATCTTATATCCACTATCCTGCACATCTCCCCCATCACCTTCCTATGGTCCATGCTTTTGCATAAACCTTTCATCCATCATTCATCCACTCCATTTCCATCTCATGTAATCCTCAACCAACATCCATGTGCATCATGACACTTGGCATGATCCATGTGTGACAACTATCCACCATGGGACACTAAGTTACCTTGTTATGGAAACAGACGCTCAAGTCCCCATCTTCCTCCTACCTCTTTATCCATCCCATCCAAATCTCTCACAAAAAATCAAAAAAACAAGTAAAGAGAAAAAAATCCATCCAATGGTGAAAACCACTCCTTGTAGCACCTTGGGCAAGTACCATGATGAAAACTCGTCATGGGCATCATGCGCAATCCTTCCTCCATCCATTTGTGTTTTACACTTGGGGGCAAGTTGTCTCATCTATCCCATCTTATCATTCCACCCATTCATTATATCCTCCTACCTATCCCATGGCATCATCCTCTCTTCCCTTCCTCCTTTTGATCTTGATAAGGATAGGGGCAAAATGTTGAAAAATGTTTTGGACATCTCTTGATATACCTAATCCTTTATACCCAATCCTATCACCTTATCATCATAAGTATCATTCACACAAAGTGTTGAGTATAATATTTAGAGTGGGGCATATTCTTCCTATGTGACATAGTCCTTAGAGATCACATCCTTACCCCTTTCCTCTATCCATTATGTATCCTCCATCCTTCCCATCTTCCATCCATAATCGTTTTGTCCATCTATTCACTTCTTCTTTCATCCTTGTCCTTCGACCTGGTTTTCCCTTGCCATTGGTATCTAGCATCTAGGCTATTCAAACTGCAATCCAATGCCATCCCATAACATATCCAAAAACCAAAAAAAATAAAACATCCAAAACTCCAAGCAATAAATCCAAATGCAAGTCATCCCTTATCCATATCAATCTAGCCAAGCAATCTAAGAAAATCATCCAAAAGCATCCATCGATCTTGTTTCCAATCTTGTTGTCAGTCCAATCAATTGATCAATCATCATTCATCATCATCATCATCAATGGGATATATTGTTCTCGATCCTTATATTGTTCTAGGGGTATATCATTCCCCACAATGACAACACTATCCTTAATTAATCATTAATCAATCGCTCATCGGTTTTCATCTTGATAAGGGAAATGACCTTGTTTGTTTTTGAATCATTTGTCCATGCTTATTTGCTTACTTGTGTGTGTTTATCATTTGATCTTGCATTCACATCAAGTCCTTGCAACATATTGCTACAATAACATCATGGTCTTCCATATCATGGTGCCCAATAGCATATGTTTGCTTGTGATCTTTGTCTTTTTAAGTCAGTCCTTTATGCACGTGACACATTGTCACCTTGGTCTTTATACCTTGGTGCATAATGTCTAGTGCTATATCAAACTATATGGTTGCTCACCTAATGCAGCTTAATGTATTCTTCATCCATTTTTCTCCATCCCCTATCTTTTCCTTAACCAATTCATTTAATCCATATCGAGAGCCTACTTGTCTTCTTCCAACCCACCTATCCTCTTGAGGGGGCATCTTATCTCTCCATCCATTCCTCCTCGTCACTCCTTCAAGTTACTAGGGCATCCTTTTCCCTCCATCCATACCTTATCTTCTTTGAAATGATGTTACTTCTCTTAGTCACGACATCATCTCAATGAGAGGCAAAATGTAAACACCTAAAAATGACCATCACCTTGTGACACACTTGTCCTAGGACCTTCTTTCATATCTCCTTCCATTACCTAATTAATTAAATAAGTTGCCTTTATTTATTTAATTAATTTAATTCGTTTTTCTCCATCATCCAATTAATTAATTAAATTATATTTATTTAATTAATCCCTTTTTATCCATTTTATCCCAATTAAATCAATAAATTAAATATTTATTTAACTAATATTTCCCACATCATCCCTCTCTAGTAATTAATTAAATAATTTTATTATTTGATTAATTATTCTCCATTTGTCCTTATCCTCATCACCCTCCAATAATTAAATTATTTTATTATTTAAATAAATTTTTGAGAGTCACATGACTTGCCACAAATAATAAATGAGTGTTTCAAAAGTCAAATCAACTTTATCTCTGGCCACTCATTCCATACTACATCTTGCAATCTTAGTCATTCACATAAGGATGCCCTATCATTGCCCTAATTCTTCCACCTCTTAATCTCAACCATCCATTTAACCTCTTAATCATAGCCCTTCATCCTATCAATCAAGCATCTATAAATCTAGACTCAATTAAGCCATTTTGGATCAAGCAATCCTCAAGTAATGTTATGTTGTCAAATTGAGCAATCAACATATTATTCTAAAATATCATTCCACCATTGTCATAGTACAACAAGGGCTTTTGGTAATATTGTTTACCATTTTCTATTTCATTTCTTAGTCATTTTGCTCTATCTTTGGTGATGTGATGTTGAATAAGGAGTAGGTTCTTTGATGCATTTGTTCCTTACTTGATTTCCATTTTCTGCATACACATTAGAAATTAAAATTATTAAGGTTTGAACAAATTATTATCATTTCTTTCCAAACTATAAATGTGCAATAAAACCATTAAAAATAATATTATAAATGACGTATGTATATTTTTTGAAAGGTCTTGATATGCTCTATCACTATCTAGAAGCTTGTAATGATTGGATGTGTTCCTCTTTGATTTTGGAAATGATTTGTGAAATCTAGTTATTCTTACCCTAAACATTGTGGTCAATGAACATTTATGTTTCCTCAGATTAATTAATAAATGAATGATGGTTTATATTGTTGGTTATGATTTTAGGAAAGAAGATAGATGATTCCTAACCATCCCTAAATATTATGTATTTCCTTTTTGTTCAAACTAAGTAATTGAAGAATGAACTATATCTTGCCTTCGTATGTCTAGATGATAGGTAATGAGTACTCTATTACCAATATTGGGAGAGACCTTATCTCCTATATTTGGTGTAGTCATTTTAGTGTGATGTGTCCCCCTAATCCTTCTTGGTGTATTCTTTTATTGTTATGTGCTTGTACCACATTGAGTTGTGTGTTCCTTAGATAGGTTGAGTTGGAGACAACTCTCCCTGTGCAGCGCTTTGTTGGTGTTTCTATGTTAGAGAGTGTGTCTCATTAAGGTGCTTGCCACCCTTGTTGAAATTGACGTTGTATTTCTCTTCATGTCACTTACACATCTGTTTTGCATGTGTTTGGATGCTTGTGTTAGTATTCTTGTGGAGAGGATGACATTAGTGCATGTATGTGGGGTTTGCAACACTTGTGTTGTATTTTTAAATGAAAAAAAATTGATAATCGTGTTTTAACCCTTTAATGTCGTTAATAAAATTTAGACATTACAACACGTCTATTTGTTTCATGTTCACTCTTATGGATTAGTTTCATCTATGGTTTCCATCACTCTGTACCGATTAGATATCTAGAAGATAGATGTAAGAGTTGTGCAAATTAGTTCATAATTTGTTCCAAGAATCCAAGAAAATACGCGAGGGACTGTGTGTGATATTCAAATTGGGGAGATAAAGAGATGCACATAGATATGCAAATGCGCAAAGTAAAGGCACACCAGAAGCATAGTTAACACACAGAATAATGAAGAAGACACAAAAAGAACAAAAACACATGGAGGAACGACGTCAGCTAGTTGGACACTGGATCAGATCGAAGTTTGAAGAACATCGAAAAGAAAAAATAGAAATCAAAAAGACATCCAGCACAGAAATAGAGAAAGTCATCAGAAAAGTGAATGATAGGTAGGAAAAGTAGTCATGGTAAGTACAATAAGACGTACGACATGCCAGAAAATGTCTGGATGGATAGAAATATGATGTTATAGACCTAAGGAATATATTTAAAAGATATGCCTTGCAATCATTAATGCACGGTTTCAACTTACAGACACACGGTGTCACTGGACCGACAGATTTAATATTAGTGAGAAAAATCACACAAGCACACTAAATGAGCACCGGACCACAGATGGAATTGTGAAGACTATTCAACAAAGGGTTGGCGTTGTTCCCAAGCATTCGAATGCGGGAAAAGAAGGATTTTTCTTGCAACAAGAATATTAGCATTAAGAAAGCTCCCATACATCAGCAATGTAATGTCACTAGTATGCTTTCTGGTCAAACAGGTTTCACAATGGAATCATCTATTTGAAAGGTGTGTTTCATTTGTGGGTCACATGTTAATTTATATGGTCTATTATTGAGACAAAAAAAAAAGATTAAGTTTATTGTAAATGACAATCTCTGCATGTATATGTGTATCCTTTAAATATTTTATGTGGTACCCTTTTCCCTCCACATGGAAAATTTTCATTAAACATAATCTACCAATTTGGAGCATATTTTTCATAATTAAACAAAATCATCATAACACAAAATTTTGCGAAAGTAGCCCTCATAGAAAGGTTTCTAAAAAATATAGATTTAGAATATTTTATTTTATTATTATTTTTTATTTTTATTTTCTAATCAACTTGGGTTTATTGCAAAAAATAAAGACCTTTATTCGACATATGTGGAAAAAATAGAAAACAATGAAAAAATTTTAAAAAAAAAAATCACCTTTCATATTGATATCCTTTCAACCATTAAAAATTAATTTAGGCTTATACAAAAGAGTTATGCGATATAGGGAAATATATGTATAAATTTTAATCGTTCTCATTTTAAAAATTAATAATATATCAAATATTTAACAAAAAAATGTGACCCTTGATATCAATGTTTTTTATTACATAAAAGGGTTGGCAAGGGACCCTAGCCTTATAGCAACCAAAACGCAATGGCAAGACAGGTCCTAAAAAATATAGATTTAGAATATTTTATTTTATTATTATTTTTTATTTTTATTTTCTAATCAACTTGGGTTTATTGCAAAAAATAAAGACCTTTATTCGACATATGTGGAAAAAATAGAAAACAATGAATTTTTTTTTTTAAAAAAATCACCTTTCATATTGATATCCTTTCAACCATTAAAAATTAATTTAGGCTTCTACAAAAGAGTTATGCGATATAGGGAAATATATGTATAAATTTTAATCGTTCTCATTTTAAAAATTAATAATATATCAAATATTTTACAAAAAATGTGACCCTTGATATCAATGTTTTTTATTACATAAAAGGGTTGGCAAGGGACCCTAGCCTTATAGCAACCAAAAAGCAATGGCAAGACAGGTCCTAACAAGAGGACCACACAAAACCACCACTACGCAGAAAAAACTAAAGACAAACAACACATGGCTAACACTTGAACAGCCAAACATGAACAACATAGGAAGTTGACACCAACAACAAACCACCACGAGCAAGAGCTACTAGGAAGAGGAGCGGCCCAAGCCCTGGAGATTAATTGCATCTTCCCGTTCTTATGAGCTAGTGCATTGTATTCACTAGGGAATCAACTTCATCACCGGAATCACTGGCAACGATAGACCTTTTCTTCTTTGCTTTAGCTTTTTTCAGCTCCTCTTCAATAATTTTCATGCTCGCCGAAGTATAATCTATGCTCTATCTCCTCAAGTTCAGCATATTAGTTACCGATCCCTCCATCTCTTTAACTTTTCTTTTTAGGGAAAACCATTTTATTTTGTAGCACATTAATCATCTTATGGTTGAAATACCAAGTGGTGCAAGCATAATGATTGTTTTTGATCTTCAAAGGCTTGTTCTTACTAGGCTCTTCTTTAATAGCCTTAGAGGGGTTCACCTTGCTTTTCTCAAGGGCCTTCTTTTCGCCCTTCTATTTTGGATGGGAGGGCCTCACAAAGGGCTTAACATTGAAGGCTTAGTCACCACCTTCTCTTCAATGGCCACGAGAGGGTCCTTTTTGCTTCTCATTCCTCTTTGAGCGAGGGAGTTTGCTAGACTTCAAACACCTAAGTTCAAGCCATCTTCTCGTGATCTAAGGGCACATACAGGTCCTCTTCACCTTCACTAGATACAATGTTGACCTCGTCCTCTAAGGGTTCTATTCTAGGCCTAGGCTTGCAGGCAACAAAACAAGAGGATTTCCTGGCCCCCATAGTGTTCTCACCAAGCCTTTTTTTAGACCTCTCTCTAATGGGGTTGTCTGCAACCAACTTAGATTTCTTCTTTCCTTTCATGTCTTTGTCACCCTTCCCCTTAGTATGAGTAGATGGGCGAAGACACAAATGTAAGTCATGCTCATGACTCTTGGTCTCAATTTCAGGGAGGGTCCCCTTAGGGGTCTTGATCTTAGTAGCACTGGGGGAAATGCTTTTTCCTTTCTCCTTTCTAGACTTCTTGAGATTTTTTTAGGGAGATGCAAGCCCTGGTGTCCTTTTGTGGGTGTTCTTAGGGTTGGGTTTATCGCTACCCTTTGTAAAAGGGTTAGGGCTATTATCCACAGGTAAAAGATTGACATCAGGGGCTAAGGAATTGCTCAAATAGAAGTGGTAAAGGTGGTAGATTAAGCCCTAATGTAGGGGCACAATAGCTATATTGCTCCTAACTTCTTGCACAGTGGTTTCAACAGAGGATATCAAATAGTGTGGAAAGCTTATATGCATATTGTGATGAAGATGACATGGCAAGGGAAATGACAAGTAAAAATACATTGGAAATGCCCTTCAAGGGTGATATATTTTATCAAGTAGAAGCTTACCTCATTCCAAATGTGGGGGAGATCATCCCACTTGAAACCATTTTGGTGCTTGCATAGTTGTTCATCCCCAATGAGAAGGAGTTGATAAAATTCTTCACTTTACTTTTTCCCATTCTTTTAACTTTAAGCTCATTAGTTCACAAGACAGTAGCTTTGACAATCAAGCCTTTAGTTACTTTGAAGCTAACACTACCAATCTTCACCTTACCCTCAGCCCAAACTACGCAAACTGAATTGAGAGGGCAAGGTCGAATCCACCAATGGATTTGAAATAGGGCACAACATTCCCTTTGCAAAATATTTCCTAGAGCTCTTGGTTGTGTTTCACTTCCATAGGATAGGGGTTCAATCCTCTCTTTCATCGCCCATGGATATAGTCACAGGGTTGGTAGCACAAGAAAGGGTCAAACCAGAAATGAGAGGGAGGGGAGGGTGTCATGTAAATGAAAATGAGGACCTTTAAACAACATAAAAGGTGGGATGGACATAGACTACCCACCACCACTACTACGGGTCATAATGCCTTATATGTTTCTCAAGGAGGGAAGTAATCATCAATTGAGAACCATCATCACCTTGGAGTGTGAGACCTAGAAAAATAATCTCCAAAAGTCTTATCACCTTCCTATGAGGAAAATAACCCACAAGTTTGGCTTTCAGAGTCATAAAGACCTAGTCATGTGATGATGAGATATTCCTTATTGCCCACATACTTGGATATTTAGTAATTAGAAAATCATACCAATCAAGGTACTTTGGAAGCTTGGAGAGCCCATCATGCACCCAAAGGGGCATCAAAACGACAGAGATCGACTCAAACATCATGTCTAGAAAGGTAAGCCTAATCATTGAGAAATAATTTGTACACATTTCCCAGTAAGGAAGCCACTAACCTCTAGCACCTCCAAATCTCATGTCTTAAACCTTCATTGGCTAGACCGTCAACCACTTTGTTACCTTCCCTAAAGACATGCATTGTAGAGAAAAGTGAGAAGTTCTTTGTTAACTATTTGATATCATAGATAAGGTTCCCAATCTCCCATGCAGACTTAGAGTGGCCATTGATGATATTGATAATGAGTTTAGAGTATCCTTCTAGAACAACTTTGTTTAGACCAAGTGAGGAAGCAAGGTGAAGACCCCAACAAGGAGAAGTCGCCTCCGCCTTGTTGTTTGTTTTAGTTCCAAGGCTACCGATATAAGCTACAATTAGCTCATCTTTGTCATCTCTAAAAACCCCTCCCCCATTGGTGTTCTCAAGATTACATTTAGAAGCCCCATCAAAGTTCAATTTGGACCAACCTTCTAAGGGAGACGACAACACTAGTGCATGTATGTGCGGGTTGCAACACTTGCGTCATATTTTTAAATGAAAAAAAAAATGATGATCGTGGTTTAACCCTTTAATATCCTTAATAAAATTGGACATTACAACACATCTATTTGTTGCATGCTCATTCTTATAGGTTAGTTTCATCTCCCTATTAAATATTTACAAGATAGATGTAAGAGTTGTGCAAATTAGTTCATAATTTGTTCCGAGCATCCAAGAAAATACACAAGGGACTGTGTGTGATATTCAAATTGGGGAGATAAAGAGATGCACATAGATATGCAAATAAGTAAAGTAAAGGCACACCAGAAGCATAGTTCACACACAAAATAATGAAGACGACAAAAAGAACAAAAACACATGGAGGAACGACGTCAGCTAGTTGGACACTGAATCAGATCGAAGTTTGAAGAACATAGAAAAGATGTTAGATGGCACCGAATCAAAAAGACAACCAGCACAGAAATAGAGAAAGTCATCAAAAAAGTGAATGGTTGGTAGGAAAAGTAGTGTGCAATAAGACATAACGAAATGCCAGAAAATGTGTGGATGGATAGAAAATGTGTGGAGGAATATATTTAAAAGATATGGCATTAATGTAGTAACTGTGCATGAATATTAGTGAGAATAATCACACAAGCACATTAAATGACCACCGGACTACAAATGGAATTGTGAAAGATATTCAACAAAGGGTTGCCGTTGTTCCCAAGCATTAGAATGCGGTAAGAAAAGAATTTCTTGCGACAAGAATATTATCATTAAGAAAGCTACCCTACTTCAACAATGCAAAGTCAGGAGTATGCTTTTTTTTTTTGGTCAATAGGTGTAACAAAGGAATCAAAATGGGTGGAAATATAAAAGAGTGTCTCATTCTGTCTCTCTCGGGTCACATGTTAATTTATATGGTTCATTCTTGGGACACAAGAAAAAAATAGATTGAGTTCATTGTAAAAGAGAATCTTGGCATGTATATATATGTATTCCTTAAACATTTTATGTGGTACCCTTTTCCCTCTAAGACAGGGCGATAAATTTCATGAAACATAAACTACCAATTTGGAGCATACTTTTCATAATTAAACAAAATCATCATAGCACAAAATTTTGCATGGAAGTAGCCCTCATAAAAAGGTTTTAAAAAATATAGAATAATAATAATAATAATAATTATTATTATAGTAGTTTTATTACAAAAAATAAAGACCTTTATTCGACATAAGTGGAAAAAATAGAAAACAATGAAAAAATCAAAAAAATAAAATCACCTTTCATATTGATATCCTTTCAACCTTTAAAAATTAATTTAGGCTTATACAAAAGAGTTATGCGATACAGAGAAATATAGGTATCAATTTTAATCGTTTTCATTTTAAAAATTAATAATATATCAAATATTTTACAAAAAATGTGACCCTTGATATCAATGTTTTTTATTACATAAAAGGGTTGGCAAGGGACCCTACCCTTATAGCAACCAAAAGGCAGTGGCAAGACAAGTCCTAACAAGAGGACCACACAAAACCATCACTACGCAAAAAAAACTAAAGACAAACAACACATGGGTAGCACTTGATTAGCCAAACACGAACAACACAGGGAGTCGACACCAACAACAAACCACCACAAGCAAGAGCTACTAGGAAGAGGAGCAGCCCAAGCCCTAGAGATTAAGTGCATCTTCCCACTCTTCAGAGCTAGTGCATTGTAGGGAATCGACTTCATCACTGGAATCACCAACAACGACAAACCTTTTCTTCTTCACTTTAGCTTTTTTCAGCTCCTCTTCAATAATTTTCATGCTAGCCGAAGTATAATCTGTGCTCTATCTCCTCAGGTTCAGCATATTGGTTATCAATCGCTCCATCTCTTTAACTTTTCTTTTTAGGGAAAACCATTTTATTTTGTAGCACATTAATCATCTTATGGTTGAAATAACAATTGGTGCAAGCATAATGTTTGTTGTTGATCTTCAAAGGCTTGTTCTTCTTGGGTTCTTCTTCAATAGCCTTAGAGGGGTTCACCTTGCTTTTCTCAAGGGCCTTCTCTTCATCCTTCTTCTATTTTCAATGGGAGGGCTTCACAAAGGGCTTAACATTTGCAGGCTTAGTCACCACCTTCTCTTAAATGGCCACGAGGGGGTCCTTTTTGCTTCTCATTCCTCTTTAAGCAGGGGAGTTTGCTAGACTTCAAACTGTCACCTAAGTTCAAGCCATCTTCTCGTGATCTAAGGGCACATACAGGTCCTCTTCACCTTCACTAGATACAATGTTGACGTCATCCTCTAAGGGTTCTATTCTAGGCCTAGGCGTGTAGGCAACAAGACAAGAGGATTTCCTGGCCCCAACAGTGTTCTCACCAAGCCTTTTTTAGACCCCTCTCTAATGGGGTTGTCTACAACCAACTTAGATTTTTTATTTCCTTTGATGTCTTTGTCACCCTTCCCCTTAGTATGAGTAGATGGGCCAAGACACAAATGTAAGTCATGCTCATGACTCTTGGTCTCAATTTCAGGGAGAGTCCCCTTAGGGGTCTTGATCTTAGTAGCACTAGGGGAAATGCTTTTTCCTTTGTCCTTTCCAGACTTCTTGAGATTTTTTTAGGGAGGTACAAGCCCTGGTGTCCTTTTAGGGGCATTCTTAGGGTTGAGCTTGTCGCTACCCTTTGTAAGAGGGTTAGGGCTATTATCCACAGGTGAAAGATTGACATCAGGGGCTAAGGAATTACTCAAATAGAAGTGCTAAAGATGATAGATTAATCCTTGATGTAGGGGCACGGTAGCTAGATTGCTCATAACTTCTTGCATAGTGGTTTCAATAAAGGATAACAAATAGTACGGGAAGCTTATATGCATATTGTACGAAGATGACATGGCAAGGGAAATGATAAGTAAAAATACATTAGAAATGCCCTTCAAGGGTGATATATTTTATCAAGTAGAAGCTTACCTCATTCCAAAGGTGGGGGAGATCATCCCACTTGAAACCATTGTGGTGCTTGAATAGTTGTTCATCCCCAATGAGAAGGAATTGATAAAATTCTTCACTTTACTGTTTCCCATTCTTTTAACTTTAAGCTCATCAATTCACAACCCAGTAGCTTCAACAATCAAGCCTTCAATTGCTTTGAAGCTAACACTACCAATCTTGACCTTATAACACTACCAATCTCCACCTTACCCTTAACCCAAACTATGCAAACTAAATTGTGAGGACAAGGTCAAATCCACCAATGGCTTTGAAATAGGGCACAACATTCCCTTTACAAAATATTTCCCGGAGCTGTTGGTTGTGTTTCACTTCCACAGGATAGGGGTTCAACCCTCTCTTTCACCTCCCATGGATAGAGTCACAGGGTTGGTAATACAAGAAAGGGTTGAACCAAAAATGAGAGGGAGGGGAGGGTGTCATGTAAATGAAAATGAGGACCTTCAAACAACATAAAAGGTGGGATGGACATAGACTACCCACCACCACTACTACGGGTCATATTGCCTTATATGTTTCTCAAAGAGGGAAGTAATCATCAATTGAGAACCATCGTCACCTTGGAGTGTGAGACCTAGGAAAATAATCTCCAAAAGTCTTATCACCTTCCTATGAGGAAAATAACCCACAAGTTTGGATTTCAAAGTCATAAAGACCTGGTCATGTGATGATGAGATATTCCTTATTGCCCACATACTTGGATATTTAGTAATTAGAAAATCATACCAATCAAGGTACTTTGGAAGCTTGAAGAGACCATCATGCACCCAAAGGGGCATTAACACAGAGATTAGCTCAAACATCATGTCTAGAAAGGTAAGCCAAATCATTGAGGAACAATTTGTGTACATTTTCCAGTAAGGAAGCCACTAACCTCTAGCACCTCCAAATCTCATGTCTTAAACCTTCATTGGCTAGATCGTCAACCACTTTGTTACCCTCCCTAAAGACATGCATTGTAGATAAAAGTGAGAAGTTCTTTGTTAACTGTCTAATATCATAGATAAGGTTCCCAATCTCCCATCCAAACTTAGAGTGGCCATTGATGATATTGATAATGAGTTTAGAGTATCCTTTTAGAACAACTTTGTTTAGACCAAGGGAGGAAGCAAGGTGAAGGCCCCAACATGTAGAATTTGCCTCCACCTTGTTGTTTGTTTTAGTCCCAAGGCTATCGATATAAGCTACAATTAGCTCATCTTTGTCATCTCTAAAAACCCCTCCCCCATTAGTGTTCTCAAGATTACCTTTAGAAGCCCCATCAAAGTTCAATTTCGACCAACCTTCTAAGGGAGGCTTCCATTTTATTTTCATTCTCAAACTTTGCTTATTGAGATCAACAATATGGATCTCTCTTTTAATTCCCCATCCCCTAACGATTCTAATTTCCTATTGGGAAGGATGGCAAGTAGGTCTTTTGATAACCATGGTCTTAATATTGTTTGTAATTTCTCTACAAATTGTTTGAAAGGTACTTTGTTCCTTTTGAGATTTGTCCCTAAAGATCGTATTGTTCTCTCTTTCCAAATTCCCTAGACTACATGCAGGGGGAAACTCTCCAAATTTTAGTTAAGACCGGGTGGAAGAGCAGTGGTAACCAGCTAGCTCTAAAGGCCTCAAGAGACTTTGGCATAACCCAATTGAGCTCAAATTTTCTGATAAGTTCACCCCACAACATACAAGTGAACTTGCAATGAAGAAGAATATGGTCAATAGTTTCTTTGTGGGAATAGCATACCACACATCTATTAGGGAAGGAGAACCCTCTCCATTGGAGATTGTCAAGAGTCAAGATTTTCTCATGTGTAGGAGTCCACCAAAAGAAGTTGACCCTTGAAACGAAGATTTTATTCCAAATATTTGACCAACTCTTCTCAAGAGCTATAGAGTTGAGTTGGAGGGAGTATCTAGTAGTGACATTCTGGTTACCTGTGGGGTCAGGGGCCCAGAAGGAGACATCATTATGCTGAAACTGACGGAGTCTAAAGGAGTTAAGCAAGACTGTAGTTCAGAAACAACAACATTAGTGCTAATAGAAAACTCTTGCAGGTTCTTCCATAAGGTTCTAGACCCTTCCCTAGTCAAGTACCCTTCCACTTCCTTACCAAATATGATTGAGCACCTTTCCATAATATGTTGGAACTGAGGAAAGGATGAGAGAGGGCGGTGGAATGGCCAACAATCCTCCCAAAACCTGATGAAATCATCCTTGCCCAAATGCCATTGGATTCCTTTCTCTAGGAGGCCTTTGAATTTGATCATGTTGTTCCATATGAGAGAACCTTCTGGTACTCTTTCAGCCATATAAAATAGCTTAACATTCTCTTCCTAAAAGAACTTGGCTTTCATGGTCTCAACCCAATGTTTGTTATCCTTCATGAAGGCCCATCCAATTTTACTCAATAATGCTTTTTTCATACTTTGAAATTTTCTAATGCCAATTCCTTCATTTCCCTTTGGTTTGCAAATTGTGTCCCAATCGACTAGGGCTACTCATTTCCTTTCTTCCATGCCCATCCGAAGAAATTTTTTTGAGATTTGCTTAATTTTTTTGGACAAGTACTTTGGGATTCTAAAGAGAGTAGACTGGAATGCTATGTAAAGAGGCCTTTAAGAGCTAGAATTTTCTATCTTGACTAAGAAGTTTCCCCCTTCATCCAGCAAGTTTTTTTGTATTCTCTACAACAATGTTCTAGTATTGAGGATTGAGTTTTTCATAGAGAAATGCCTAGATACATGGTAGGAAAAAGGGCAACATCAGGTTGTAATATACCCATTATCTAGGATTGCAGGTTCTTCAAGGTGTTTAAAAAATACAAGGAACTCTTAGTATAATTGAGTTGATGTACCTTAAAGCAATAGCGTAATCCATCAACAAAGATTTCCACTTAGTGGCCTTAAGTATTGAAGACTTACTGAATAAGATGGTGTCATCTGCAACTATTGATGGAAGGAAGGAGGCACCAACATAGCTAGTTTGAATCCAGCAAGAGCATTAGCAGCAACCAATTGGTAAATGTTTCCCCCAAGAACCTCTACCATGATGATAAAGAAGTAAGAAGAAATGGGATCTCCTTGTCTAAGACCTCTACTACTACTAAAAAATCCCCTAGGTTGTCCATTAATTAGGATAGAAAACTTAGGAGTGGTGACAAATGCCTTAATCATCTGTAACAACTTGCCTTGAAACCCAAAATTTCTCAAGACTAGAAATAAGAAGTCCTAGGACACCTTGTCATAGGCTTTGGAGATGTCTAACTTAAATATCATGCTTTCTTTTTTACTTTTCTCCATGGAATGGAGGACTTTATGTGTAGATATAACAACATCCAAAATTTGGCAGCCCAGGACAAATCCTTTTTTATTAGGGAGATCAGACTAGAAAGGAAAGGTTGCATTCTGAAGATCGGTAATTTTGAAAAAATCTTATACACAATGTTGCAGAGGCTAATCAAACAATAATTGGCCATGGAGACTGCCTCCCTATTTTTAGGAATGAGCATTATGAAAGTGTTGTTTAGTTGTTTGAGAAGTCCTCCCAATTATCCTCTATTTTATTATCCAGTGCAAATCTGACCAATTACAACTTACAGCTTAATTTGTTGTTGTGTGCTACATAACAATGCACTCACTCTACCTTTTTGTCTCTTGACTTTTCATATTCCACATTCGTTTATATATAAAACTAGCAAGCTTTGAAGAATCATAGAAATTGTCGGTTACACAATGTCAGTTTACAAAAATAACAACTTTTTTCCTTTATTAAATAATGGGCAATCCTGCACTCCCCCCGTCATTAATCTGGGGTCAAAACGCAGTTGTCAAAGTCACCAAAATATTAACCTTTTGCAAGTACCTACTGCTCACAGCATGATCAATTGCCACATACAAATAATCTCCCACTTGGAGACTGATCCTAGAGCAACACCGTTGCACTTGTAGCTCCCATTGGATGGTACGCCTGGACTTGGCTTGTTTCTCATTTCCATTATCATCATTCTTGAAGGCCAATGGTAACTGATGAGGAAATCAGTTTCTCCCATGTGACTGCCTTTGTGAACATATCTGCGAGATTTTCACTAGTGTGGATCTTCTCTAGCTTCAACTATCCATCCTCCAAAACTGGTCAGATGAAGTGGTACCCAAGCTATATGTGCTTTGTTTTTTAATGAAGGGATAAATTCTTTGCAAGATGAATGGCACTCTGGCTATTAGTGTACAATGGTCTATCTTCCTGCTTCTTGCCCAATTCCTCCAGAATACATTGTAACCAAATCATCACCTTGCTAGCTTCGGTAGAAGCTATATACTTCGCTTCAATGGTTGAAAGTACAACAACCTTCTACAATCTTGAAATCCAACCAATTATTGTTCCTCCTATAGTAAAGACATACCCTGTAGTACTTCTCTTGTTATTTATATCACCTGTCAGATCAGAGTCAACATATCCTCAAAGCAAAGTTAGATCCTCTGAAACATAGTTTCTTTCTAGTAGTACCTCTCAAATACCTGAGAATCCATTTTGCAACATTCCAATGTTCCATTCCTAGATTGTTCATATACCTTCCCACAACTCCTACTACATGTGCAACATCTGGCCTCATGCATACCATCGCATACGTCAAGCTACCAGCAGCTGATGAATACAGAATCTTAGACATTATGTCTACCTCCTCTTGTATCTTTGGACACATCTCCTTAGTCAATTTAAAATGACCGAGCAAAGGTGTACTAACTATTTTTCCATTTTGCATGTTAAATCATTTCAACACCTTCTCTATATACTCACTTTGAGACAGTCAAGTTTCTATTTTTCTTATCTCGCAAAATCCTCATACCAAGGATTTGTTTAGCTACACCCAAATCCTTCATAGAAAATGACTTTGCTAATTTCTGTTTAACTTAATTTATATGTTGCATGTTAGATCCAGCAACAAGCATATCATCAACATATAGTAATAGGATAATATAGCTACCATTATGCAATCTCTTAAAGTAAACATAGTGGTCAGAATGACATCTACTATAACCTTGTTCAGCCATAAAACTATCAAATTTCAAATACCATTGTCGGGGTGCTTGCTTCAGGCAATACAGACTCTTCTTTAACCTGCACACTATGTCCTCCTTACCTTTGACCTAATATCCTTGTGGTTGCTATAGATGTTTTCCTCCAAATATCCATGAAGAAAAGTTGTTTTTACTTCTAGTTGTTCAAGATGCGAGTCTTCTACAGCCACAAGGATTAGAATAGTTCTAATTGAAGTCATTTTTACAACAGGAAAAAATATTTCATCAAATTCTATACCTTTTTTCTGTGCAAAACCTTTTACCATGAGTCTGGCCTTATATCTTTTCCTGCCTCCATCTTATTCCTTGAGCCTATAAACCCATTTATTTGGCAATGCTCTTTTTCCTGTAGGCAAATGGACTAAGTCCCAAGTCTGATTTTGAATTAAGGAATCCATCTCCTCTTTCATGCCTTGCTCCCACTATTTTTGGGTATCTACCTATATTGCTTCTTCATATCCTTTCAATTCACCAGAATTAGTAATATAAAATATAATGAAGGAGAAAATCTTTCAAGGGGTCTACTTGTCCTGGTAGATCGTCTAATACTTGCAGGAGTTTGTGGTATATCTTGTTGTTGCTAAGCATCAGGTAATGATGGCATTTTATTTTCTGGAATCTCATCCAACACCACATATTCCCTTTTTGCCTATTCATGCTTCTTTTACTGTAGCTAATCTTTATACATAACCTTCTCATCAAATATAACATCTCTACTCCTAATAATCTTCTGATTTTCATAATCCCATAATCAATAACCAAAGTCATCTACTCCATATCTAATGAAGGTACATTTCTGAGATTTTGCCTCAAGCTTGGTTTTATTCTCAATATCAACATGGACAAAAGCTTCACAGCCAAAAGTCTTCAAAAAATAAAATTTTACCTTTTTACCTATCCATGACTCCTCTAGAATACCACCATCCAAAGGATTTGAAGGTCCTCTATTAATTAAATAAACAACAGTATGTACAATATCTACCCAGAAATGTAAGGGCAATCCAGTATGCAATCTCATGCTCCTTGCACACTCCATGATTGGCATATTCATTCTCTCAGACACACCATTTTCTTGTGGGGTTCCTAGAACCATCTTCTACCTAAAGATTCCATTATATGAACAATAATTTTCAAATTCTCTATTGCAATACTCACCTCCATTATCTGATATGAGACACTTCAACTTTTTTCTTCTCATTCTCAACCAAAATTTTCCATTTCTTAAAAGTTTCAAATACATCTGATTTTCTTTCTAGGAAATACACCCATGTTTTCTTAGTTACATCATTAATAAAAGTAACATAATAACAAGATCCACCAAGAGATGATACCTGAGTTGGTCCCCATACATTTGAATGCACAAGCTCTAATTTCTCACTCTTCTTTTCTTTCCCAACTTTGATAAATTTGACTCTCTTTTGTTTCCTATAAACACAATTTTTGCATGAATCTAAGTCAATATGCTTTAGTCTTGGTAGAAATTTTCTTGAGTGGAGAATCCTCATCACTCATGTACCCAAGACTATGGTGCCACAATGTTGCATATGTTCCGGTAGCAACTATTCCTACAATAGAGGTCTCTGCAATAGTTATTTCTGTGGTAGTTGTTCCTGTAGTAACTGTTCCTATAGCAGCTAAGGTAGAAGAATCAATATTACTAGTACATAGATACAATGTGCCTACCTTTACACCTTTATCTACTACTAATGCACCTTTAGTGACCTTCCAAACTCTGTGTGTAAAGGTAACTATGCAGCCTTCACTTCCCAGTTATCCTGTTGAGATTAAATTTCTTCTTAAATTTGGAACATGCATTACCTCCTGTAGCAACCATTTATTTTCATTCTGCAATTTTATTTTTATCTTACTCTTTCCAACAATCTAACAAGGTTCATCATCAGCGAAGTATACCTATCCAAAATCACCTTGAACATGATCTGGAAAATATTTCCTATGGGGAGTGGCATGAAACGAAGCCCTTGAATCTATTACCCGAGAATCAAATTAGCATTATCTAAAGAAAGAATTAAAGCATCTTGTAATGAATTACTTGCAACATTTGCTTCCTTACTTTCATCCCGTTGTTTGTCTCCTTGTTTACCTTTCTGAGACCAACAATCTTTCTTCAGGTGTCCTAGCTTTCCACAGTGCCAGCAATCCTTTCTTCCTCTAGATTGGGATCTTCTTTTATTCAAATTTCCTCATGAATTCCCATGATTTCCTGATCTTTTTCTTCTCTCCTTTGGTCTTCCCCTATCCTCTACATTCAAAGCATTTCCTGATGTTCAAGTCTCACCTATGCTTTTTTGTCACATTTCATCGCTTAGGATAACACCAACATCATCAAATTTTAAAGTATTTGAACCAGAGACAGAGTTACTTACAACCATGACCAAGCTATTCTAGATTTATGGAATAGAACATAGAATTAAGAGAGCCCTAAGCTCTTCATTGTTGGTTAACAAATTTGCCACCTAACTCTATATACTCTCGCCCGAACAAGTAACAAATGTAATCAATGGTTGAACCTAATATAATGATATTTTACAAAGGCTCTCTACTTTTTTTAACAAGGCACAACTACCTTCGAAAGATATTCTAATGAATAGAAACCAGAATTGCTTTTAACCAGAAAGAAAATAGCAAAGGTAGAGCTTTTGACCAAAAAGTAGTAAAAGTAGATTTATATCTGAACCACAAGAAGCTCAAAGACTTCACCAATATCACATCCACAAACTAATATAAACTAATATCATACACCATTATATTCACCACCTCAAATAAAATATCAAAAGATAAATGATTCGTAGCAGTGAGAAAGCTTTAAAGATATCCAACCACTGAGATACACAAATATCATCAACAACAACAGCAACACATTCAACGTAAGCAGAACAAGAATTCAAATAATCACAACCCAAAGTCTATGATCATTCAAAACTCCACTGTATTAACTATCAGTGCATATATCAAAGTAGCTGAAAACTAAAATTTTACTATCACCCTTGCAACACAAAGTTTGTCAAAAGATCCCCAATTTGACTAGCTAATCAGAATATATAGCTAAGCTGAAAGTAATTGTTTTTAAAACCATAATGGCTTCTTGAAACAACCAATTTAAAAGAATTTTTAAACAATAATAATAATTAAAGGGCCCTCCAGAGCCAATAGTTTTAGAGAAAATATTATGAAATCATTAAAACATGCAATTAAAATCAATTGAGGATTTGCAAATCCTCATCTCCGCTGTCCACTTCATCCATCGCTTCTTTCATCTGCTCACCTTCTCCAGTGCCACTTTGCACAACTTGAGGTACATGTGCTCGCAACCTTGCCTTATATGCCCTGTATTTGCTGATAACATGTGTCAATGACATCATGGGTGGGGTTTCCGTCATGCTAATCTGACGCTTCTTCTTCATCACCGCTCTATCAGAGTCCACCACTTTCTGATGCACATCATCAAACTTGTTCCTAGCAATGTTGATATGAGCCACCATTTTTGCAAGTCTCCCCAGAGATTCTCCTGTAATTGCATTAGAATTCATTACCTCTTCAGTTACCACCTTTTTGAAATTTTGTTTGATTACCTTCACATCTAGGAGTTTCTCATCGTCAGACCCGTTAGCTTCTACCTCCATAGTAGAAAAGTCCCTTTTAATATCCATCATCTCCATGTAATAGACTACAATTTCTTTCCTCATTTCATCCTCTGCTGCAATTATGAGACAGAGTTTCCATTCAACTACATCAGCCCACACATGTGTGTTTAGCTCTCCAGGATCGGCTACTACTACCTCAGCGACTAAGATGCTGGGGTCCATGTCAACCATTTCTTGTATTTCTTTAGAGGCAAAAGATAGGCTATGATGGTCACTTCTAGCCTTTTCAAATTCAACTATCAAAACCTCCCTCTTAGCATATACAGAATCATATAATTTTAATGCCTCCTCAATAAATACAAGACCATCGAAAAGGATTTTCTCGACCCACTGATCCATAGTGTTTTTTGAAGATAAAGATGTTTTGACTTGAAGAAAATTTGGATCGAAGATATGAAGGTCGGCATTTGAGGGCATTTCATTAGTAGGTGTTATTATTTTGGCAACTGAATTAACAAAGGATGACAAAGAGCTTACATGTGCCAGGAGCTTTGAATTTTCTTCCTGCAACCCCTTTACCCTTTTAGATATTTTATTGACTGAATATTTGACATGGTAAAGGTCACCCTCTACAGTAGAAGGTCCCAGATCTACTCTGCTCATTCTGAAGTCGCCCTCTGTCACTTCATCTTCATTCTTATCCACCATCGGGTCTACGATTTCCAGGAATTGATTTCCCGAGGCAGGGTCGGTTACCATCCTTGACATCCTTTTAGCACATTTAGGCCTTGGAGTGCTTTGTAGCAAATTTGCTACAGTATCAATGCCTTCATCTGCAGGTGGAGTATATCTCTTTTTCTTCTGAACTACTTTCTTTAACCAATTGGGAGATGGGGTCGGAACATTAGCAGTAGCAACAAGAGGAATAGGGTGAGAATTCTGCTCTGGGGGTTCATTTTGATGAGGGGAACTTGACGGGCTTAGCAAAGAGTGCAACAGGCTATCTTCTCCAATCTGAGAGAAAATAAAAGAATCATTATCACTTACAGGGTTATTTATAGGTGGCACATGGTCTGCTTTAGAAGAAGAAGCAGCCAATCTGGTAGTTCCTTTTGCTAGTTGGGCATCTTTTTCACACATCATTTTCATCTTCACAGACTCCTCAGGAGGCCTGTCATCACCACCATTCGATTGTGAGCCGACTCTATGAAGAGTCAAGTCTAAACTAGAAGATATCATGTACGAATGGGTGGTTTGAGACCTGCCTTGGTTTTCATAAGCCAAATCTTTTGGTGGAGTGGAACCAACACACTCCTTCACTTTCTCTTTTAGCCATTTTTTTGTTCTCCTCAACACATGAAGGGAAAGCAACTTAACATTTGTAACTTCTTTTTCAGACCATTTCACATGAGGTAAGGGTTTTGTTGACACAGCATGATAACCTTCATCCATTATGCCTGAGTTATCATCAACCATGTAAGGAACCTGCAGATCCAGCTTGAAAGCTCGAACCTGATCTATGGTTAATCTCATCCATTTTCTCCTTCTTACCTCCCTTTCATCTACACAGTCTTACCAAAAATCCTCGAGTTAATCATGATATAGGTAGGAACCACCCCCATGCATGTTCTCTTTTATGAAGTTCTTACTGTCAAAAGTTGCGCAGGGTGATAAACTACAAAGATTGAATTATGATAATAACTTCTCAACATTTTTGGCCGCATCATTACTTTTGCAAGAATACAAATACAAAGTCACAGGAAAAGAATATCCTTTCTTCTTCATGGCTTGATATTTCACATGTACAGTCACCATCTAACGGCATAACTCTAGCAACACCAAATAATTGGAAGGGTACCGAGGCAATTTCAATGGGGCATTTTCATAACCCCCAATTCTCAGATAAGAAAAATGATCGAATTGTATATAAAAACTACCAAATTTCAAGACCAGAGAAGAAGCAGCAACTGAGAACCTTCGCTCTATTGAACCATCAATCTTTTTAGCTAACATCATGGAAAAAGCATCATTTACTCTCCTAAAATCTTTCATACTTTCTACTTTCTGCAACTGAGGAAAAGTCTAGAACACAGATGCACTTGTTGTAGGATTGCCTTGAATCCTCAAGCCAGGCCAAGAAGCCTATGTTCAAGCCAATACATACACCAGTTGGGAACACATGTAGAAATTCACACTCCTTGTAAAATTCATCAATTATTCATGTAGACAATGTAGGAGTACAAACAACACTGAGAGGGGGGGTGAATCAGTGTTGTGTCTAAAACAAGATTTTAAATATTTTCAAAACTTAACTGATAACTTTATCAAAGAGATAAATCATAACACAAATGTTCAACCTTGAATTCACACAAAACATGAGACCAAGACACAAAATATTATATGAGAGGAAAACCCTCCTGGGGTAGAAAAACCTCTCAAAACTAAATCACTGGCTTAATCAAATATATGCCTCACTGGCTACATCAGATACATGCCTCACTGGCTACATCAAATACATGCCTCACTGGCAAACAAGTCTCACTCACTAAGCAAGCCTCACTGGCTACAAAGAAGCCTCACTGGCTGATACATGTCTCACTGACAATTGATAGGTCTCACTAACCTATAAGCCTCACTGGCTGAAAACAAATCAGATGACAAAATATTATTTCATTTTAGGGGGTTACCCTGATTCATTAGAGCACACCAACACCTTGATTTTGCTTCTATCAACAACCAATATTCTCTTCAATTTTCCATAAATACTTCAGGGTCTTCAAGACATGAATCTCTGCAAACTGACATGTTCAAATCCTACAATGTCAAGCTTCAACCTACAAAAATATCTACCTTTGAACCAAATCACCTCAACAAAAAAAACTTGTGAAATACTCCTGAGAAATATTAAAGCTTCAAATCAATTTCATGTTGCAATCATCAAAAACCATTTTCACTCTTGTGAAGAACAATTTATCACTGCAATAACTATTAGTTTTTCAATCTCTATCATTCATCATGTCTCTGCAATTTTACTTTAAATCTACCTCCATAAGAAGAATGTACTTTGTCTTCATAATACCTGTTACCTCAATCTTCATAATATCATGACAAATCTTTATGACAAAACCTTCATTGAAAGAACTTAATAATACCTTCTTAGAATAGCAGAAAGCATGAACTCATCATTGAAAATAGCAATATCTAACAACTGCCTATCTTCATCAATTCGGACAACATAATAAAAGCCTAAAAAGCAGGCTTTTTAGCCTTTTCTCACACAGAAGTCGTTCCAGAAGATTGAACGTTAGAATTTGAAAAGACTTTAAATCTTGAACATAGATCTGAGTTTCCCACCATATCATATCATAATATTGGACCGTTTGATTGAAGACCCTGCTAACCACTTTTAAAAACAACTTTGTGTGACCGAAGTGCCTAGGGCATCGAGGCCATCGGGGCTGGTAGTCTAATGACTCAAAAGACCTTCAACCGGTGAAACTTAAGTGGATTACCTACTAGTCCCGATCAACCACAGATTAAAACATAAAGAGCAATTTAAATGACAGGCAAATAAGGGTTATACACAATGTCTTAAGCACTTAACTTAGTGCATTGATTAGGGTTTATAACCATTGAGAATTGCAGAAGCATGAATGAGATCACAAGGAATATTCTGCCTTAACATTAGAACCCTCCTTCTACAGATCTTTAACACTGTGACAAACACCATGATCAAGATGCTTCAAGATGTTTCAAGATGCTTCAAGATGCAAAAATGAACAACAAACTTCTTAAGACAAGAATGCAACACCTTGACAAAATAACAATGAAACCTTTTTGCATAAGACAAGAATGCAACTCCTTGACCTTGTTTTGTTGTAGAGGATGCCACTAACTAAAACTCATCTTTTGCAGACAATAGCTTCCATGAAGACTAGTCACTAGATATCAAGTCATGATGACCACTAACATAGATATCATGAAGACCACTGATTACATGAAGACCACTGATTGCATGAAGACCACTGATTGCATGAATGCATGATTGCAAACCACTCATGAAACCAACCTTGATGTAGAGTATGCCACACATAATACCAACCTTGTTACAGAGAATGCCAAATAACAAACACCTCAAAATGTAGAGTATCATACACCTAGATATCAAATCATGATGAAGACCACTGATCAAGACATGATGCCCTTTTTGACATCAATGACAAGGCAACACACAGATGCCAAACAACAAACTCCCCCTTTGACTGACATTGATGTCAAAACATTAAATGCAATCAGGACAAACTTATCTCCCCCTTTTTGACATACAATGACAGAAATTTACCTCTATTTTGCTGAAGAAACTCATTCATACTATCCTCTATTTTGCTGAAGAAACTCATTCATACTATCCTCTATTTTGTCCTCTGTCATTAGAATGTTTGTTGTTAACAACACAATCCTTTGTTTAAAAATGAGGAATTGCAGTCAGAGAATAAGATATCTCTGAGATAACTCTGACATACTGTATTCTGTCCCTGCAAGATAACTCTGATATATTGCACTAAAGTGATCATGATAAGATAACATTGTGATGACACATGATACCACTTCTACATACACCAACTACCTTGATTTCTCTGATGACAACATACAGAAAAATGTCTTGATTTCTTTTGAGATCAAACTGTCCATTATCACTATCACTATTTTTAAAATAACTGTCAGTACCACTGACTCCTACCACAAACATACCCTGAAACCTTTATACTTCACAGTGAAAAATGTACAGACTCTTTATACAGTCTCTGCTATAAGAGAATGAAACAGTCTTCAACTTTAATCATTGTCATCAACTTTATCCTCTGTACTAAAATTGATGAAATTTGTCCTTTTAAACTTAGTCAACAAAAAAAATGAGAGGATACACAACAAACAATAACCTTTGTCTCAGTCAACTGCAGAATGGTCTCAAGATTGAACTCATGCCAAACATTACAAGTCTGCATCACACCTTGATTGAACACATGCCAACCATCAAAACATCTGTATAGAAGAATGTCACTGCAAACTTGAACTCACTATCAAGTATGCACTGTATACCTCAAGATTGCCAACTTTTGAAAGAGAAAAATAATGTTACCATACCACATTTCTCAGTCAAACTTAGTCACTGTCAAATTGACATTCACAATGCACAAAGAATATGAGAAAACTATGCCATTCAAGTGAGAATATATACTGTGCCATATGCCACTCTTGATTATCAATGAAGATTAAGTCCAGTCACTGATACCATCACATAACCCTTCCAAGTCTACTAAAGACCAAATCTCTATGATATGAAACACTGTCAACACTGTTTATATATACACTGTCTGATCACCATAATAGAAGCCATTATCTTCTCCAACATGAGAACTAGTCAATTATCAAGCTCAACATCATCAAACACAAAAATTGATATGCACCTTATCACCTATCAAATGGAATTCAGGGCTTCACAAATATAAAGACAACTACCCCCCTGAATCCAATCATTATTATGAACTCATGAAGAATGTATCAGCACTCCTACTCTTTACAACTTCTACTGAAGAATAAGCTTAATCATGAGGTCTTGAAACCATAGTTTAAAGTGCCATGCCATCACAATATCTGAAATACCAGTGCAACAAGCAATGTTGCCTGCCTTGTAGCAAAATGGAGCACTCATCCTATCCAATCTGATTCATATAAATCACAACTTTATCCCAACAAGAAGCAATAACAACACATAGCACACTGTCACATATGAAACCACGAACATACCATGTTCTGCACCTACACTGTTGTTCCAAGGCTTCAGAGCATCAACAACTTCAAACTAGCTATAGAAAATGAAGCATTGAATGAAGGGATCCTTTTGTCATGAGTTAAATATGAACTTTAGCACCATAAACTCATTGTAGCTGACCTTGGACACAAGAGAACATAGAAAGCATGAGCAAACTCCACACTCCTCATTCAAACACCATGGAAGTATACATGGAAACATCATATGAACATGTCAAACACTATGATAGATCTGCTGTATCATCACAAAGTCTTGTCAAAAAAAATTTCAAAAACTGTCTATGACCTTCTTCATATTACAACACCAAAGACTGCTATACTCTTTATCTTTTCAATGGGGGTTAAATGAGAATACAATAATCAACTCCCCCCTAAAGTCATGCTACATCTTTATGCATTTAGAGGTGTCTCTTGTGCATTATGCACAAGCATAGAATCCATCTTCTCTTTCTCTTCCTTTTGTCTTCTTCTCCAAACCTTTACACTATCCTTCTTTTGCTTGGTTACAATATCTATCTTCTTGTCATATTTAGGTGATTTCACAAGACCATTTCTACAAAAAGATGCTGAATGACCAAAGTTGTTACACTTATAAAATTAGACATTGTAGTCCAGAATCCAAGAATCATAGTTTCTTCTTGACAAACCATAGAAACTTTTATGATTATATCTTCCATACAAGCTACAATCTCTTTCCTTGTGACCTACTTGATTGCACTTGTAACAAAATAGATCAACAATCCTTATTGAAGGAGATTGACTTCTTCTGCAGTTAACTGCTTTGTGTCCAAAATGATTACAAGTAATACAATAACCAAAAAATGTGTAATTGTACTTGTAAATGTATGCTTGCCTTACTGGAGCAGTTCTTCTGAGATTTCTTCTTTGATTGTGCATTTTGACAAACTCTTCTTTGGTTTTCACCTCAGCTTCAATCTTCTTTTTGCCTTTAGTCTCAGGAGTAGCAGCATGATGACTTAGATCAATTGAATGTGAGCATTGTCCTTCTTCAAATCCTAGACCAGTTTTGTCCTTGTAGCTCTTTTGTTTTCTCAAAAGGTCTTCTAGTTTATCACTGTTGTTACACATGTCAAGTCTTCTTCTCAAAGTCACAATTTCAGCTTCTAGGGCATGACACTCTTTATCTTTGGCATCTAACTCCTGTTGGATCTAGGGCATACAACTGAGAGGGGGGGGGTGAATCAGTTGTATAAAACTTCTTCTTCTTTCAAACACTTAATTCTCTGTTGTTAGTTAGCAGCATATCAAATAATCATCCAAGGAAGCATAATACATAAACACAAGAGCAGATAAGCATCAACACATTGAACACCAAGATTTTGACATGGAAAACCCGGTTAAGGGAAAAACCACGGGGTGATTAACCCAAGAATTATTCTCTGTTAGAAGAATAAAGAAAAATGAATGGCACATGCCAATAAGGGCTCACTGCCCGAGCACACTGCTCACAAAGAGGCCCACTGCCTACAAGGAGACACACTGTCTACAAAGTGATAAAAATCACAGTCTTGAACTGGAGAATGACATCTCTATCATGTCCGGATCAGTTCCAATTAAGCCCAACAATCTTTGCTCTGCCTTTCGCACGTTTCTTCGCTATGCCACACTCATCCACACACCACACTTTGAAATGAACTCACAAACCATTATTTATACAAGACATCGACTTAGGAACAAACATCTAAGTCGGCAAACAGCCATAGGAGTATCCGCAAGATGAATAACACATCCGGTCGGCCATCACAAGAACATTCGCAGGATGAACAACTCATCCGGTCAGCTAAACAGAGCAAGAACTTCATCCGGAAGAATAACTTCAATTCCGGGCTCTACCATCAATGCGGACCAACAACACAACCTAAACATGATCCAAGAACCTTCACAAGCCAGTCTGAATGTCCGGATACATCCGCACTTCCTCTACTTACTGGGATCTCTTGTCTTCCTCATCCGGAACTTCAAGAACACAGTCTGTCGCCACTGTCATAATGCAAGAGGTACTTCCGGACCTCCAAATCATACACAAATCAGGATGACACATCACAAGGACATCCCAAACACTCCGTCCAATCCGCAGATTAGGATGATACAATTCCGGACCTTTTTGTGATCTTCTGTCACCTCTGGATACTTGCCGGACCCGGTTCTATACCGGCAGCCACAACTCCTTCAGATCTTCATGCGGACCTCTGAAATCTTAACTGTAGCATCTCAAGACTCATATCTACTAACCCTTTAATCCGCATCCTCCGGTTCTCATCCTATACAGTACATTTACCTTCTTCTCATCACTGTTCTTCACTGTTCCTGACTGAGGCTGATTTTCTCAATATCCTCAGCACACAGCTCATCAAATCCTTCTTGTCAATGCAATATAAGTATGTTGACATCAATGACAACAATGGCTCACCTCATACTTGCAACAACTCCTTGTTTGCCACTTCAATAATTCTTTTACTCTCTTCAAGATTCAATTTTAAGTCTGCAATTTGTTTTTCATAATCAATGACCTTGTTGATCATAATTTCATTGTCTTTTTGAAATTGATTTCTTTGAGCAATTGCCTCCTTTTTGAGCTTCTTAACTTCTCCAAGAGCACACTTCAACTCACCTTCAAAATCAACTACTGCTTCTTCATTTTCATATTGATCTTCACATTTTTTATTCTGATTTTCATTTATAATAGCCATGAACAAAGTTTCTGCACCTTCCTCAATTGACTCCTCTGAATCACTGTCAGTTATATCAGCATTTTTTATGAACAATCTCTTCTTCTTTTTGAAGTGAAACTGTTTCTTCTTGAATTGTGGCTTATTTTCTTCTTCATCACTATCCAAATCTTTATATGGACAATTTGCAGCATAGTGTCCTATTCTTCCACACTCAAAACATTTAAATGGAATTTTACCTTTATATTTTCCAGTTGACCCCTTTTTCAGTTTACTAACAAATGAAGATTCTTGATCCTCATCCAATTCTTCTGAATCAGCCATTACTTCCTTTTCTTTTCTGATTGATTTGAATGTAGATTCTTTACTTGAAGATGTATCATTACTTATCCTCATCTCAAAAGTTGTGAAGGTACCATGAAGTTCATCAAAGGTCACTTTTCTCAAATCTCTCTCCTCTACTGCAAACACTTTGGACTCATATTTTGAAGTCAGAGTCCTTAAAACTTTTGTTACAACTGTCTTTTCTTCCAGAGTATCACCCAAACCTCTAATAGCATTCACAATTTCTTGAACCCTCAAGAGATAATCAGCCACCTTCTCACCATCACTCATCTTGAGACTTTCAAATTTTGCTCTGTAAGATTGTAATTTTGTCTCCTTGATTTTGTCATTTCCTTGATAGATATTGGACAGTTTATCCCATATGGCTTTAGTTGTCTTACAATCCATGATTTTGACAAGTATCTCATTTGACAAACCACAGCATATTGCATTTTTGGCCTTAGCATTGTTTCCATATGCCTTCTTCTCATCAGGAGTAGATGGAGGAGTTGTGGCTATATACTCATTTTCTATGGCAGCATAAATATCATATCCCAAAGAAGACAAATATGACTCCATCCTATACTTTCAGAAAGCATAGTTAGACCCATCAAATAAAGGTGCCTTGTAGGTTGAAAAACTCTCTTGACTTGCCATAACAACTACTCCACTTATAGGACCTACCCAAGCTAATTAAGCCTTTATAGGAAACCTTGCTCTGATACCAATTGTAGGAGTACAAACAACACTGAGAGGAGGGGAGTGAATCAATTTTGTGTCTAAAACAATATTTTAAATATTTTCAAAACTTAACTGATAACTTTATCAAAGAGATAAATCATAACACAAATGTTCAACCATGAATTCACACAAGACATGAGACCAAGACACAAAAGATTATATGAGAGGAAAACCCTCCTGGGGTAGAAAAACCTCTCAAAACTACCTCACTGGCTTAATCAAATATATGCCTCACTGGCTACATCAGATACATGCCTCACTGGCTACATCAAATACATGCCTCACTAGCAAACAAGTCTCACTCACTAAGAAAGCCTCACTGGCTGATACATGTCTCACTGACAATTGATAGGTCTCACTGACCTATAAGCCTCACTGGCTGAAAACAAATCAGATGACAAAATATTATTTCATTTCAGGGGGTTACCCTGATTCATTAGAGCACACCAACACCTTGATTTTGCTTCTATCAACAACCAATATTCTCTTCAATTTTCCACAAATACTTTAGGGTCTTCAACACATGAATCTCTGCAAACTGACATGTTCAAATCCTGCAATGTCAAGCTTCAACCTACAAAAATATCTACCTTTGAACCAAATCACCTCAATAAAAAAAAATTGTGGAATACTCCTGAGAAATATTAAAGCTTCAAATCAATTTCATGTTGCAATCATCAAAAACCATTTTCAATCTTGTGAAGAACAATTTATCACTGTAATAACTATTAGTTTTTCAATCTCTGTCATTCATCATGTCTCTGCAATTTTACTTTAAATTTGCCTCCATAAGAAGAATGTACTCTATCTTCATAATACCAGTTACCTCAATCTTCATAACATCATGACAAATCTTTATGACAAAACCTTCATTTCAAGAACTTAATAATAACTTCTTAGAATAGCAGAAAGCATGAACTCATCATTGAAAATAGCAATATCTAACAATTGCCTATCTTCATCAATTTAGACAACATAATAAAAGCCTAAAAAGCAGGCTTTTTAGCCTTTTCTCACACAGAAGCCGTCAATTTGTTTTCTAGAAGATTGAACATTATAATTTGAAAAGAATTTAAATCTCGAACATAGATCTGAGTTTCCCGCCATATCATATCATAAAATTGGATCGTTTGATTGAAGACCCCGCCAACCACTTTTAAAAATAACTTTGTGTGACCAAAGTGCCTAGGGCATCGAGGCCATCGGGGCTGGTAGTCTAATGACTTAAAAGACCTTCAACCAGTGAAACTTAAGTGGATTACCTGCTAGTCTCAGTTAACCACAGATTAAAACATAAAGAGCAATTTAAATGACGGGCAAATAATGGTTATACACAATGTCTTAAGCACTTAACTTAGTGTATTGATTAGGGTTTATAACCATTGATAATTACAAAAGCATGAATGAGATCACAAGGAATATTATGCCTTAACATCAAAACCCTCCTTCTGCAAATCCTTAACACTGTGACAAACACCATGATCAAGATACTTCAAGATGTTTCAAGATTCTTCAAGATGCAAAAATGAACAACAAACTTCTTAAGACAAGAATGCAACACCTTGACAAAATAACAATGAAACCTTTTTGCATAAGACAAGAATGCAACTCCTTGACCTTGTTTTGTTGCTGAGGATGCCACTAACTGAAACTCATCTTTTGCAGACAATAGCTTCCATGAAGACTAGTCACTAGATATCAAGTCATGATGACCACTCACCTAGATATCATGAAGACCACTGACTGCATGAAGACCACTGATTGCATGAAGACCACTGATTGCATGAAGACCACTGATTGCATGAATGCATGATTGCAAACCACCCATGAAACCAACCTTGATGCAAAGTATGCCACACATAATACCAACCTTGTTACAGAGAATGCCAAACAACAAACACCTCAAAATGCAGAGTATCATACACCTAGATATCAAATCATGATGAAGACCACTGATCAAGACATGATGCCCTTTTTGACATCAATGACAAGGCAACACACAGATGCCAAACAACAGACAGTCACTAATAATCTTCTTCCAATCAATGCGATGGTCCCCACAAATCAACAAGATGAATCTACACATCCAAAATTCAAAAACATCTGATTCTGGGTTCTCAACTACTCTGTTCAGCAAAGTTATCATGTCTGCAATTTCTTCCTTAAAATGGCTCCTCTTTAGGTTGGCGGGAAGCTGAGATTCCCCAGTCTTTTCAATTTCTAGCTAGTTTTTGGCAATGCAAGTGCAGCACCAATCTTTCCTTTCATTATAGTAATTCTAGGCAGAAGATACAGAAACATCCGCATTATCTTCGTGTTTCTCCAAATTCAAAGCTAGAGCGACAGATTCTGAATCAACTTTTGCCACAACGACACCATTAGAAGTCTTTATCTCCTGTGACTCAGGGAAATAACCATTTGCACGTGCCACTATCAATTCAAGGCAATGCACGGCGAGTGGAAAGCCTCCAGCTTTATCCAGACCACTACTAACAATCTTTCTCGCTAATGGGGTTCGATTCTCAGACTGTATTCTTCCCCAAAAGTCCTCCAAATCAACATGGCCTAGGTTGGTATCTCTCACCCCCGACAGACCATTTTCCACTATAAAAGCTATGGGGACTCCTTGAAATTTGAACTTCATTTTCATATACTCGAGGGACCAAATTAAAACACTAGAGACTCTGAAACATACGCAGGCAATACAGGGTAATGTAGAGCACTAATAGGAAATTCTTTGTGCAGATACATGGAAATGGAAAATTTCTAACTCCCCAAGGAAAGTGTTATGCTTTTATAACAGAGAAGAACAAGAGAGAGATAGAATTGCTAATCTTGATGACCTGAGAGAATGGAGTTATGTTGATATCCCGCCATAGCAAGCTAGTCATTTAATACTCTGCACGCATTCTCTTTGTGAAATGACGCAACTTTAGATGAGATAAAGAATTTATCAATGTCACCTCACATAAATTCGCTTATGGAGAACATTAAATTCTGGCGGCGAATTTAGCTTTTAAAATCATTAATACATGCCTGGAGTTTCCCTCCAAAAATTGTGCTACTGTGTCTTCATGTACTTCTAATTAAATGTGAAGTGACAAGTGTCATTCCTTCACTCCATACGCTAGCGCAGTAAGAACACTGCAACAAGTCCTTCGAAGTCAGCGAGTCAGGCAGGAATTGAAGTTTTGAACTCCAAGTCGGAGGTTCAGAAGTTCAAGGAACTCCCAACAACAAAGGGACTCCACAATACCAAGACACAAGGAAAGACTCAAGACATGGACTATTCGCACAAGTCGGCAAGTCAGGTGGTTCAAGAACTTGTGAACCTACCGACTTGGTTCAAGAATGCAAGGAATTGCCGACAACTCGAAATGCAACTAAGTAAAATTTGAATCGGGATGAAAAAGCAATCAGTAGCACACATTAGGCGGACAAAAGACTAAGATGTGGACACTTTAGTACATTTTTCCAAAAATGGGACAACATTCATCAAAGGTCACTTTTACAGAATTTAATTGACTTGTAGCCATGATTAAATTCATTTAAGTGATCTGTTATAGATCCTCCTTCTATCATTTTCATATTGAATAAATGCTTCATTAAGAATACCTTATTTGAAGCTAAGGGATTTTCATACAATTGAGCCAGGGTCATCCCACAATAATGGGTTACATTTTTTGGCCAAACTTGACATTGAAATCAACATTTTGAACTAAATCTTCACATTCTGACACCTATAGCCACTAAACTGTTAGGAATTTGAAGATGATGTGAACTAGTTATTTGTGAGATTTTGTTTGCGGATTCTAAATATATTTTTTTTTTAAAAATGGAGTTAAATTATAAAAAAAATTGTCTCCTTTGATAACTAGTTTTTAATAGTAAACAACATTTTTTTAAAGTGATGTGTATTTCATAGCACATAACTTTTTTTTCTACAAAGGATAAAATTCGGATTCTTTTGAATTTAGATTAGTAACACCAATATATAGGGCATGCATTTGGTTTCATAATGTTTTGTTGAATTTTTTTTTTAATTAAGTTTTGAAGTCAAACCAATTATAATTTATACATAGGTGTATTCTGTAAAACATAAATTTTTCTGTATGTATCGAAATTTTTTTTTTTTTTTGTTAAAACAAGGACATAAATACCTAGGGCATAGATATTTTTTAGATTTGTTTCCACTAATTTACTAGTTTTCCATGTGTGTAGAACAGAGAACTTGATGTTCGGTGAAAAACCTACATTCAAAAGAAATAAAAAATAAATATAATAATCAAATTAAATATATCTAAAATTATACTTTTTCGGAAGCTTATAATAAGGACTACATACTTACAAAACATAAATTTTAAATGAATTCATTTGATCCCCCAAAAAGTAAATCAAAAGTGGTTTTTTATCAGCATTTTGATAGGTGTAGAGGAGACTCCATTATAGGTATGGTTTAAAACTAGCGAGGTTCTATCCAAGGGGGTTTAAATCAAAGGGGGTTTGATCAAACCCTCTTCAATTAAAATCCTTTAAATGGAACCTTTCAAGGCTTAAATCATTATATTTTCTAAAAATGTGTGATTTCAACAAAAATCAAGATGTCCCAAAAAGTGTAACCCATTATTATGACAACACCTGCCAATGCTTTAATCAAATCCTTAGTTGTTGTTGCTTTTGATATATTAAACACCATAGATGGTGCCAAGAACAATCGAATGGTTCCCAATGCCTTTCAGTCCAAAATCTCCCATTCTTCATCTATCATTGTGGTTGCTTTCTTTGCTTTTTCTTGTAATGGTTGCCATAGATCTTTCTTATACAAGTAATCTTCCATCTACATTTTCCATAATTTATAATTTTGGTTGTTAAACTTCTCGACCTTAAATTTGCCTTCATCTGACATTGCTCCCACTCAAATCTAGAAATCTCCTACCAAATTGACTAAAATACATGGATCTGATACCAATTGTTAGGATTCGGCAGACCGAAGCAATATACTTTAAGCAATACCAATGCAGATAAAATACAAAAAAAAAAGAATTACACAAGAACACAAAGATTAAAATGGTTCATCCAATGTGGACTACATCCACAAAGAAATAGCCATCCTATATTTTATTATCCAATGCAAGTCTGACCAATTACAACCTGCAGCTTAATCCATTGTGTGCTACATAACAATGCACTCACTCTGCCTTTTTTGTCTCTTGACTTTTCATATTCCACAGTCATCTATATATAAAACTAACAAGATATGAAGAAGCTTCACAATTGTTGGTTACACAATATTGGTTTACAAAAATAACAACTTTTTCCTTTATTAAATAATGGGCAATCCTGCACCCCCCCTTAGTTAATCTAGGGTCAAAATACAGCTCTCAAAGTCACCAAAATATTAACTTGCTGCAGGTACCTGTAGCCCGTGGCATGATTAGTCACCACATACCAACATAAGATTCTGCATAGCCAATAACTCCTTCGAAATGGCCTTTTTTTGTTTGAAGATGTGACTAAAAGAAGTTTGGTTCCAAGATTTGCCTTTTTTTTCACATTGCTCAACTTCTAGGTTAATCGAAACATTGCAGTCCCATCCAGGTTGATGTCCCACCACTCTCTTAGGTAGTCTCTAAACTCCAAGTGATATGACCACATTATTTCATATCTAATGGGGCACTTACTGATAGGCCCCCCACTCCCCCAACAAAGGAGAAGGGGGCTATGGTCTGAGCCAACCCTTGAGAGAGAGGTGAGGGAAATATCAGCCAAGATATCCCAAGAGCCTGAGATAAGAACTCTGTCAAGTCTCACTTGAATGAGGTTTTTCCTTATCCTTTAATTTGATTAACTAAATTATGGGCCTTTAAGATCCACATCCATAAGGCCATCTTTAGAAATGAATTCAGCAAACTTCAGCATGCTTTCAGAATAGTCCTAAACACAACTAGATTTTTCTAAAGGAAAGAGGGGGGTATTAAATCATATGCAAGCATCCAATAACCCCCATTGGACTTGTTAATGGTAGAGTGAATTTTTTACCACAAAACTTTTTGGGTGGGTCTATAATTTAGAGCATACACATTTGAGATAATCCAATGATTGTTTGAAGTGACAAGATAGAACTCCACCACTAGATTGTGCCTAGAAGAGTTGATGAGCCTTCTCTGGAGGAGAGTTGGGTCCCACATGGTGGCAATGCCACCCAATGCTATATCAACAGGACTAATACAAAACTCAGTATCAAGCCAAATACAAGCCACAACCTCCGTAAAATGGATTTAGTTACCTTAACTTCCTAAATGAGTAAAATATCAAGCTTGTTGTCATAAATACAGTTCTTTAGTAGTAGTTGTTTGTGGGGGCTATTAATACCCCTTATGTTCCAACTTATGATCTTCATTTATGGTTTTTCTTGGGGCCTAACAAGTTCAAGGTCCTTTGCCTTCTAGTTTCCACATCTTGATCAATCTCCTTCGATCTAGTTTCCCTTCTGAGAGGTCTTCCTCTATTGTCTATGCCAACATCAAGAGTCTTTCTACCAAACTTTTTTAGAGGAACCTTGCCTTTACCTAGAGGAGTGTTACTCTCTTGCTGATCAAGAAAAGTTGGGGAAATTTTTTTCATTCTTGAGCGTCCAGACCTTTTTGAAGTAATAGCCTTCCAACCCTCAGAGGAATCACCAAGATAATGACAAATGGTATTCAAATGAAAACTGACAACATTGGTGGTTATAGTAAGACTAATAGCACTCGAGTGCAGGCTAAAAGAAAATAAGGGGGAGCTCTTAGAAACCACAATACCAGCTACATCTGAGCCTGCACCCAATAGCCAAGCAACCCTCTACTTATCTACCTGGAAGGGAGGAATCACTTTAACACCTCCTATTGGGACCTGAAAAACAACTTCTGAACATGCATATTTTGCTCCAAATCCATCAAAATCCTAGTTTGTACCTTTGCAGTTTAAACCCATTATTTAGATCCAATCCGAGCTTATTTTCCATGGGTACCATCAAAAAATTTCAAGTAAAAATTCCTTAAGTCTTTATGTTTTCTTCCCTTTGGAAAAATGGTTCATTTGAGGGTTTTGTCGGCGAATCAGCTGGTTCGTGAACCATCATTTTTGTCGACAAGGTCCACGGGTTCGTGCTTTTGCCGATTTGCCGACAAACTAACAAGGAGGCAGAAGAAGGGTTTGAAAGATAGAAAAAAGGAATGAAGGGGCAAAGTCTTTTGGTAAACTTTTGGTTCACTAACCCTTGGTTTCACTGACAAAGGGTTCACCTATAGGATGGTTAGCTAGCGGGGTAAATCACTGATAAAGGTGGAACAAATGAAGTGGCGAGAAATGAAAGAAAAATAACAAGTCAAAAGGGATGGAAAAAGAGATAGAGAAAAGTTAGTTCGCCGTGAGGCGACTTCGCCGATAACAGAGAAAAAAGAAGGCGGCGGCAAGAGAAGAGGTTCATGATGGGGAAAATTTGTCGATAATGAGGAAGAAGGTAGAGAAAAGGAGGAAAGGAGAGGAAGTGAATAGTTTTCCATTTCCATATTTTTCCTATAAGGCAAAAAGGCACCAAGGATCGATAAACAAAGAAAAAGGGGATGGTTCGATGGTTCGTGAAAAAGAGATGCCCATTGCAAAGAGGGAGATAGAACTTGATTTCAAATGGCATAAGATAATAAATGAAAGGTGAAGATGAGCGAGGCATAAATTCTTCAGGGTCGCAAAGTACAACAAATTTAAGGAGGCTTGTAAGTGAAAATTGTACAAAACTTTTAAATTGTTGTAAAATCTTTGAGGGGCGTGATTTCCTGATATTGCCCCATGATTGCAAGATTGTGCAAGTGGATTGGTACTCAGCATTAATGTTTTGCAGAACAAGGTCATGCAGATGGGTGATATAGTAAAAATATTCAATGCATAAATGAAGGAAAAAATGGATGAAATGGATTTACAGGTACCAGGATATGAAATCAACCTTCCCTCATTAATGCTCCAGGTGCCCAAGGTGTGTGGGCAATCTTCTTCTATCAGTTTTCAGTCTTGTCAAGATTTGGACATTCTTTCAATCTTCCAGATTTTTTGACAGAGCCATTGGCTAGATTTAATGCAGCATGGTTATACGTTCTAAATGAGTGCAGCGCCTTGAGTTGCACAAATGGTTGAATGCTATATATGTATGTGTTTATAATGTTTTGTGGTTTGGTCACTTCTGTAGTTCTCTCTACAGGCGCAGAGATCCAGAGGCATTTTAGGGAAAAGATCAGTTTTAGTTTTTGTTCTTCAAGGAGCAAATTAGCAGAAATGTATGTTAATATATTGTAATATTTATATTAAATCATTATTTTTCTCCACTATTCTAAGTGTTCTTTTAGGAAATTTCTATCACAGTTAGGAACTTCTCTTGCTACATTTAGTAGTATGATTGTAAAATCTGATTTGAATGAATGCGACAGTTCTAAATCCATTTTCAGGTTTTGTAAATGGTCATTTCATATTGCATATGGAAGAATGTTGTATAGTGTTGGATTATTAAGTATTCTCATGGTTTGATATTGATTGTTGTGCATTTGAACCTTCAAATAGGAAGTCATACATTTTTCTTAAAATTATTTTCCTTTGATAAACATGAAACTCTATAGTCCAATGGATAGGCACCAGTCTGAGAAGCATGTAATCACCCAATATTTTTAAAGAATCAAAATAGTATATCATTCTTAAACACATTACTAGTTCCATAGGCATCCTCATTCTGTAAGATTGCTTTAATCAGCTATATAAGGTTTTTTTTACAACTAATTTTTATTGGTTCAGTGACAGTCTTTGGGGCCAAGAAAATGATTTGGGTTTGGTTGTTCATGTATTTTTTATTTGTTCATTTGGTTTTGAAGTCAATACATGCTAAGGTATACCCCCTTAGAATATCCCTCCAGAATCTAAGCTAAGCTCAAAGTGTAGAGGAGCCTACCCACTCCTATCAATTGGCCAAAATCACCTTTATCTTGTTGATGAACCCCCTTTTTCACTTCCTTGACGATATCTCTGTCCTAGGAGTGAGTAAGAGTTATAGGGATTAGGCTTAGCGGTTTTGGGACCCAACAAATTGGTGTCATTGTTGGGGATCCACTGAATCATTTTAATTAGGGTTGCTATAGTATTGAAGTGCAGTGTTTGTTCAAATATTTCTTCCCAGCAGGAGAAGTAGCGACTCTATTTTTACAACCCAAAAATTAATTGTAGTTTGAAAAGAGTTTTACTATGCATAGAGGAAGGAATCAGGAGCAACTTGGGCATGATGAATCCTCTAGTAGTATAGGAAATAGGAGGAGTAGATGGAGGACAAGAAACCCCAATGTGGTGCCTCCATTGAATACCCAAGACCATATATTTGTTGATCTCAGGAGCCAATATAACTATACTTTTGATAACTCTGTAGATAACATACTCAGAACAAATAGAAGGATGAATAGGAATGATTATGATGTTAGAAGAAATGAAAATGTTATTGGCAGAGGAAGTAGAGATAGATCTTGTGGTCCACATTTGAGAACATTTGGCATGCCCAATGAGAATGAAGAGACATATCAGAATATTAGGTGCCCTACTTCTCCCATAGGATTACTTGGAGGTTGACATGGTAACATTCCTAGTGAGGGAAATCAGCAGGAGCATCCTGGTGATGAGGAAAGAGAAAGAAGAATCCAAGATGAGCTTGACCTACTTGATCATCTCAGGAATAGACAAAGAGAGGTGCAGGCCTTGCTTGATCAACAACAAGCCCAACTTGACCAACAGGTCGAGGGAAACCTAGATGCACAGCAATAGGGCCATAATCAGTAGTTTAACCAATAGCCACAATGACAACAACAACATCAGCATCAGCAAATGGGACAGCAGGGTCTTAATAATGCTCATGCTCAAAATATTAACATTCCACCATCACAAATTCAAGTTAATCAGCAATATGGCAATGTTCAGAACGTTAGGCCTATGCAGTGAAGACAAGCATAGAGATTTCCTCCATAGAGGTAGCCATTGGGAGCTGAGAGGTATAAAAAACTTGATTTCTTTGGCATACCTAACTTTCCCAATCCAATTCCAAATGAAATTAAGGGAAAATTTCCTAGGTTCCAAGGCAACAATGTTGTCACAGGTGAGGAGCATCTTAGACATTTTATTAATGTCACTGATGAATATGAAATTGAGGATGAAGACATCATGATGAAGTTATTTGTGCATTCATTGGAAGAAAGTGCTAAGGAATGGTATAAGGCTCTCCCTAATAACAGTATTGATTCTTGGGAGGAGTTCACGAGGGTATTAAGATTGCAATATGGGGATAGGATTGACCCCAAGTTTGTCATCCATGAACTCACAGCTATCAAAAAGGTAATAAATGACATAGTAGTTGATTTTAACTATCGCTTCATCATGACAATCAGAAAGGTACCTCCTCATATGAGACCTAATGAGTCTATGTGTTTAGTTTTTTATTGTGGCGTATTGGACTCAAAGATTGGTTATTGTTTGAGGGAGAAGAGTCCACAAACATTAAGGGAGGCATATGCTACAACCATAAACATAGAAAGTAATATGAGAGCTTCAAGAAAACACATCAAAAGATCTGATGTAAAATTGTCCCAGCCAAACAAAATAGCTTTCAATAAGCCCCTCACTACTGAAGATAAATTGGATAAACTTATGGGGATTATGAAAGATTTATCCTACAAGGTTGCTAGAAATGATAAAGGGTTGCCACCTCAGGGTGATGCAACATATTTCAATGAAGGTCAAAGACTACATAATAGATCCTACAATACTAATTGGTCTAAGAGACCACAACAAAATGATTGACAAGTTGCCCCCAGGCATGTAAGTTTCAAACATCTTGAAAGAGACACACCTAATCCATTAAGAAAGGATCAAATCAACATTCAAGATGCATCTTTATGGTGCCATGCATGCTTCCTTCCTCATGATCTAGCAAATTGTGCAGTGGCTCATTCAATGAGTAGAGATGAAGAATTTATGAATGAAGAAGGTGCAGCCGAGTACTATGAAGAGGAGATAAATCAGTACAATATGATTATGATGAAGGTCCAAAGAGATTAATGTTGGTTTATGATTTTGGGCACTTGAGGGATCTTATTCAGAATAAATACAAGTAGTCCAAACCTTCGAAACAAGATATGAAAGCCTTGATTGATGCAACCATTTTGCATATCCAAGGAGGTTATTAGTTGAGAAATAGTTCAGTGTCTATACAAAATTCTCATGTTGTAGAGTTAAGACAACATGGATTGAATGGAGAGAAGAAAAAATATAAGGCAAACATAGAGAAGAAAGATAGTAGTGCTCCCAAGAAGAATGTGTCAGAAAAGAAGAAAATTTATGTGCAATCACTAGTAGCAAAGAAGAAGTATGTGCAGAGAAATCCAGCACAGGTGGCGCAACCATCTGTTGTATCCATTTCGAAGGTTCACAATTCAAAGGGCAGTGAGAGGCATGATCAACTTCAAGTACAAAAGGAAACAAAAAAGGGCGAGGAGAAGATGAAGGAAAAAGGTAAGGATGTTTCATCCAATCAAGTAATACCTTACATTCCTTGTGCAAATGATATTACCATCTCATGTGATGCTCCTTTATCAAATTATAGCCCTATTGACATAGGCCAAATCATTAGCCAAGTCAAAATTTCAGTGCTTGTAGGGGAACTTCTTAGAATCCCTGAACATAGAGATAGAGTGGTGTCATTTGTCACTATTGTTGATGCACAAAAATGACCTGTGGTTGTTCCTACTATTGATGATGAGAGTAAAGGTCATGATGAAACTATAGAGGTATATCTAGGATCAACTGTTGTTAACAACGGGATGGGAGTAGACCATTTTTACACAACCATGATCATACATGGTTGGCTATTACATAATTGCATACTTGATTCTGGCGCTTCCAGCAATGTTATGCCCTTGGAAATATGAATGAATTGGGACTTAAAGAGTCCAGGACTTTTGGAAAATGCTATGCCATGGATTCCAGGGAAGTTGATGTGATAGGTCTCATTAAATATGTTGAGGTCAAACTCATTGCTTACCCAGACAAATCATTCTTGATGGATATAATTGTTGTAGACTGCCCTACTAAGTGGGGTATGGTGTTATCAAGAAAGTGGGCGGCCTCCATGGGTGGAAGTATCCAGATGGATCTTTCATATGCCATGATTCCAATCCAGGGCATGGAAGTGAAGTTGTATAGGGAGAAAAAGGTAGAAGATGAAAATATTGAGGACAACTATAAAGCAATGGATGATGATGCAAATTTCTTTGACATTGACGTCGACCACTTCATGGGATATTGCAGCAAGGATGATCATAGTCGTGATTTTCTACCTTCCACCCCCACTATTTCTACCTGTGGTGTGGATGATTTGTGGATAATCTATTTTGATGGTGCATATTCAAGAGAGGGATCAGGGGCTAGTATTGTTTTGATAGTACCAGATGGGGAACAGTTTGCCATGTCCTTCAGGCTTGATTTTTAGTGCACTAACAACATAGCTGAATATGAGGCATTGTTGTTGGGTCTAAATGTTTCTCATAAGCATGGAATCAAGTTCTTGAAGATACATGGTGATTCAAAATTAATTGTGCAGCAGATTAGATGTGCATTTGTTGCTAAGGACAACAAATTGAGAGCATACAAGAATGCAGTCTGGGACACTTTAGAATTGTTTGATGTCATTGGCATTGAATAGATAGAGAGAGGTAGAAATTAAAAGGTGGATGCTTTGGCTGTTGTTGGTTCAAAGTTTGACCCGCAGCCAGATTCTCGTTCTTTTTCCCAATACGTTGTTGAAGTTCTCACCAGGCCGACAATGCCCGATAACATTTATAGTTGGCAGGTTTTCAATGACAACAATCAAATCTATAGTTTCCTGAATTGCATGGATGAGTTTGACAATCAATTGATTGATTGACAGTCTATGATAGAATTCAAAGATGGCAAGGAAATGTTGTTTGGTAGTGAGGTCGTGCAATTGAAAATGAATACCATTCTAAAAGGACTAGTGGCACTGGAAAGGATGTTTGACAATGCTGACTATTGGAAGAGCAAAGGAAAACTAGTTGAAGAAGAAAATGTTGAAGATGTTAACCTTGGCACTCCTGAGGCACCAAGGATGGTTTATATTGGTAAGCAGCTCAAAACCCATGAAAAGCAAATGTTGATTTATTTATCAAGGAATTTAAAAAAATGTTTTGCATGGTCTTATGTTGAGTTGAAATCTTATAGGGAGGATTTATTTCAACATACTATCCCCCTTAAACCTGATGCAAAACCCTTTAGGTAGAAACAGAGACCTATAAATCCCACCATAGATCCTAAGATGCAGAAAGAGTTGGCAAAGTTAAAAGAGGGAGGTATCATAAAGCCAATCAGACATTCTGAGTATGTGTCTAATCTCTTCTTGATCTTTGTGGTAATGGAGCTCTCAAAAGTGTGTACTTCCTTGTTCTTGAAGATGACAAGAATAGAATGGTTGTAGGTGGATAATGCAATGGAGATTATGCTACAATGCAATACTAATGGAGATGGATTGATGGAGACATGATTGGATGATTATTATGATAATGAGGTTGTGTAAATGCAAATGGGGATAACTTTGACAAAGGCACGGTGGTATGATTCCTGCAGAGTAAGATTGCTAAAGCTTAGATGGATGAAGTGAGGGAATGAGGGTTCCTTTTATAGGCTCAAGAGAGGCCAAATCCAAGTGTCAATAGATCCATGACTGGGGGAATTACCTGTGAGGTGTATAGTTGAGGAAGCTTGAGAGGATGTGCACGAATCAGAAGAGGACAAGTGTCCAGGCCTCTTTCATGAGTTATGGGAGTTAACCAAATTGATTGAGGAGTTAACTAAATAGACTAACCAGTTAAGTGAATTGATTGAAGAGTTGACTGAATTGATTGGCCAGTGAACTCAATTGACTAATTAGTTAACTGATTTGATTGATGAGTTAACTAATTTGATTGGAGGAGAAATAGGACATGTGGGTGAGGGGATATTAGCTAATTAAATATTAAATATTTAATTATGTGTACAACATGGTGAGGTGGAAAGGTGAGGTGGAAAGGTGATGTGGATTTATGAAATTAAGACTTTGGGATAGAGGAATTTAGGATTAATTAAATAATTTAGGATTATTTAATTATATGAGACATTAGAAGAATTAGGCTATTTAATTAAATAAATTGATTTTTATTTAATTTTGGGATAATGAACCAATCAAATAAATTAGAATATTTATTTGATTGATAGAAGAATTAGAATTAAAATAAATATTAAAATATTTACTTAATTCGACACGAGCCATTTTTAGGTGTATACATTTTGCCCCTCTTTGATGCAATCTGTTTTATCACGTTGTTTCAAAGAATAATTTTTTTTGTGATTGATACATGCCCCAATTTACCCCTGGTAACGGTAGGATGCCCCCTCGGGAGATTGGTTGGGTTGGACAAGATGACGAATGATCTCGCAATTAGGAAGAATGATAAAGGATGGCTAAGAAAAATGGAGGATGCAAGATAAGGGATGGATAAAAGGGTCAAATGAAACGTTATGCAAGATAAAATGATAACAAACACAAGCAAGCAAGCATGTACAAATGATACAAGAACAAACAAGGTATTGCCCTTGTCAAGCTGTAAACCAATGATTAATTGATAATGATTGATGATAGTGTTTTTCATTGCGAGGAACAATATATCCCTAGATCAACACAAAGATGCGAGAAAGATATATCCCACTGATGATGACGATTAAGTGATTTGGTTCACGACAAGATTAGGATCAAGACCACTAATTGTGGTTGGATAATTTGACAAGATTGATTTACTCGATTGGTATGGATTAAGGATGGACTTGCATTTGGATCATTGCTTGGATTGATTTGATTGATTTGATTGATTTGATGATCAGATTGACGCTTGGATTGATGATTGGTGAGGCCCCAATCACTCAAGAGTGAGGGAGACAAGTAAAGTGGTAAGTTAGCAAATAAGATGAATGATGATGATGACGCCCCCTTGAGAGGACAAGTGGTGTGCTCTCAAAATGAAAAGAGAGAAAAGGGTGAGTAGATAAAGAGATGTAGATAAAGAAAGGACTTGGATCTTAAGCCACTTGGAAAATGATATGTATGAAATGCTTATAAATGAAATGGAGTGCAATTTGGTATGTATGATAGTGGACTTTGTCATCTTCTCATACAAGGTTTTGAAGTACTTTGTTTCATCATTGAGCTTTTAAAATGTTGTAATAAAATACAAGCATCTAGGTATAATTAAACCATGATGACCTGAGTATTACTTACATGGATTTTGATTTAGCAAGTTAATACAAGCATCTAAGTATAATTGAACCAAGATGACCTGAGTATTGCTTGTGTATCAATAGACAAGGATTACACATGTTTCATGTTTAGACCTCTGATGTCCTCGATGATCAATATGTTGATCATGTCTTTAGATGAGGCTTCACATTACTAAAGATAAACCCACAAACAACAGACAAATAAAATAATCATGTTCCATCATAGAATCTCTAGTTTTTGACATCATTGAGTAGCATAGGAGACATAATAACAAAAATCCTGATAATAAGATATTAAACAACCATTAAAAACCTTCTTGCCTTAGATATATGTTTTCTTGCAATAACTTGATAGATTCACATTTGATGTTGTAGGTAGGCTGGGATTTGTCAGGTGCAGTTTAAATGCTTTCTTGCCAAGATAATGTTTTAAAAGCTTGCTTTGCTACACTACTTGCTATCTAGTGATAAAACCACAATATGATTTGTTATCCTCTGAGTTGTAGCATTCAAAAATCTAGTTCACTAACTAGGTCAAGGATTTGCCCCCAATCAAGTAAATGATAGATTTATTATGGACGAACGGACAATAGACACAAAGAAATGAGCCCTAAGGGACTGACCTAGTGCCTCAAGGGCTCATTGATAAATGGCCTTGCCTATGTGATGACACAAAGGCAACATAGTTTGGGGTACAGACTTTGTGGACCTAGGACCTAGGCGATGGGAAATTAGGTGGAATGGGATGGACAAATGGATGGGTGATAAGGGATGAAATGGATAGGAAGCCTCGGGGGCTCATCAATGATGGCCTTGCCTACGTGATAGCTCAGAGGCGATGTAGTTCGACAACAGTTCAATGGATTGGTTTAGGATGGATGACAAGATGGACGCAAGTTTGGATTGACAACCTGATGGGGGAAGGCAGTGAGGACGAGTGAATAACAAGCCATGATAGGTATCCTGATGTGATTGGATGTCTTGTGGTAAGAAGGTATGGATGAGAAACAAGGTCCTAATAGATGGAGGAAGAGGTTTAATCACAAACAGCACCTATTTCCAGGTTTTCACTACTTGCTTTTATTTGCACGATAGCTAAAATACACGACGCCTGTTTGCCAGGTTTTCATCATGGTATCTATCTAAGGCGCCTGTTTACCAGGTTTTCACTAGAGGATGATTTTTATTTATTTATTTATTTTTTTGTTATTTTTGACTCCCTTGCATTGGGCTTTTAGGTGTAGAATTTGCGAAGATGCATGTTGTTGATGGGGTCATCGAATAGTTCACCTTCTGATGTGGCCAATTGGTAAGCACCGGATCCATAAGCAGAAGTGATGACATAGGGACCCATCCAATTGGATTGAAACTTACCTTTCTTCTCTTTGTCTTGCTGATTCCTGGGATTCTCTCTAAGGACTAGGTCACCAACTTGAAAGACCTGGGGTTTAACTCTGTGGTTGTAGCTTCGTGACATTCTCTGCTGGTATGCTTTAAGATGGTTAAAGGCATGTTGTCTTCTTTCTTCTAGCAACTCTAACTCTTGGAGTCTGGAAACTCTGTACTCTTCATCAGATATTAGGTCTTTTAACGATACTCGCAAGGATGGGATCTCGACTTCAATGGGCAAGATAGCTTCAGACCCATAGACTAGGGATTATGGTGTTGCACCTGTGGGTGTGCAGATACTTGTGCAGTAGGCCTACAACACGGGATTCAATTGGATGTGCCAATCACGGTTGGCATCATTGACAGTCTTTTTCAGGATTTTTAAGATGGTTTTATTTGATGCCTTTGCCTAGCTGTTTCCTTGGGGGTTACAATATGGGGTGGAAAAGTAGTGATGGATGTGGAATTTGTCACATAGCTCTTTGACATCTTGGTTTTTAAATGGTCTTCCATTATCAGTGATAATGGATACAGGGATGCCAGAATGTTAATGGAAAATATGAATAACAATTCAAAACAACTAAGTATCCAATAACTCAATGGAAATTAATGTAAATACAAGTAAACAAATATTATACCTTCGAAGTGTAATTTACCTCTATGCTGCCATTGTTGCCTATCTCTTCTTGATCTTTGTGGTAATAGAGCTCTCAGAAGTGTGTACTTCCTTGTTGTTGAAGATGACAAGAATAGAATGGTTGTCGGTGGATAATGCAATGGAGATCACGTTACAATGCAATACTAATGGAGATGGATTGACGGAGACATGATTGGATGATGATTATGATAATGAGGTTGTGTAAATGCAAATGGGGATAACTTTACCAAAGGCATGCTGGTATGATTCTTGCAGAGTAAGATTGCTAAAGCTTAGATGGATGAAATGAGGGAATAAGGGTTCCTTTTATAGGCTCAAGAGAGGCCAAATCCAAGTGTCAATAGATCCATGATTGGAGGAATTACCTATGAGGTGTACGGTTGAGGAAGCTTGAGAGAATGTGCGTGAATCAAAAGAGGACAAGTGTCCAGGCCTCTTTCATGAGTTATGGGAGTTAACATAATAGATTGAGGAGTTAACTGAATAGACTAACCAGTTAAGTGAATTGATTGAAGAGTTGACTGAATTGATTGGCCAGTGAACTCAATTGACTAATTAGTTAACTGATTTGATTGATGAGTTAACTAATTTGATTAGAGGAGAAATATGACATGTGGGTGAGGGGATATTAGCTAATTAAATATTAAAATATTTAATTATGTGTGCAACATGGTGAGGTGGAAAAGTGAGGTGGAAAGGTGATGTGGATTTATGAAATTAGGACTTCAGGATAGAGGAATTTAGGATTATTTAATTATATGAGACATTAGAAGAATTAGGGTATTTAATTAAATAAATTGATTTTTATTTAATTTTGGGATAATGAACCAATCAAAGAAATTAGAATATGTATTTGATTGATAGAAGAATGAGAATTAAAATAAATATTAAAATATTTACTTCATTCGACACAAGCCATTTTTAGGTGTATACAGTTAGTTCAGAGTTGATAGCTATGATGGATGGATTCTCAAGCTACAATCCGGTGTTGGTCAAGGAGTCAGAACAGTACAAGACAGCATTCACCACTCCTTGGGGAACCTAGGTTTATCTGAGGATGCCATTCAGGTTGCAGAATGTAGGATCAACATTTCAAAGAGCAATGGATGTGGCCTTTGCAGGCCTCATTGATGAAATTATGGTTGTATACCAGGATGACCTTACTGCATTCTCCAAAGATAGGAAGGATCATTGCAAGCATTTGCAATTGATTTTTGACAGGTGTTTGGAGTATGGGATTTCTTTGAATCCCAAGAAATGTCAGTTTGGAGTAGAAGAAGGAAAGTTGTTGGGACATATTGTGTTTAGGGAAGGGGTTAGGATAGATCTTGAAAGAGTTAAGGCCATTGATCTTATCCCTTAGCCTAAAACAGTCAAGGGTATCCAGTCTTTCTTTGGAGAAATCAACTTTGTAAGGTGGTTTGTTCCTAACTTTGCTAAGAAGACTAAGGCAATCTCCAAGATGTTCAAGAAAGGGCAATCTATTTCTTGGGAAGAAGAACTAGTTGAGGCTTTTGTTGATATAAAGGAGGCTCTCAAGAATGCACCAGTGTTGGTAAGCCCAAATTATTCCAAGCCTTTCCAGCTCTTCTTTTTTGCTTCATATTATATTATTGTTGTTGTATTGTTGCAAAAGAATGGTGATGGATTTGAGCAGCCAACAGGATTCTTTAACAAGTCCTTGCAGGCTACTGAATTAAATTATTCAAGTATGGAGAAGCATGCCTATGCATTGGTCAAGGCCACAAAAAATTTCAAATCCTCTCTCACAAGCGCCAAGATCATAGCATATGTGCCACATAGAACAGTAAAGGACATATTTATGCAACAAGAAGCTTTAGATAGAAGATGCAGATGGATCAAAAGGATCCAAGAATATGACATGGATATATAGGTAACGAAATTGGTTAGACACCAAGGATTAGCTAGGTTGATGGTTGATTCCAATCTTGAAGCAGCATAAGTGAATGAAATAGAGGTTGATAGTGCTCCTCATTGCAGATTTGTTGACAATGCATGGTACAAAGATGTGATATTTTACCTTGAAAACATGAGTTGTATGCCCTTTATGGATGATAATCAAAGAAGGACCCTCAAGCTGAAATCTCATAGGTCTATCCTGTTCCAGAATGAGCTAATGTAAAGAATCCACAAAGGTGTATTTCTCAAATGTTTGGATCAAGAGCAAGTTGAAGTGGTAATGAATGAGTGTCACCATGGTATTTTTTGGGGGACACTTCAAAGCTAAAACCACTACCCATAAGATCCTTAGGACTAGGTATTGGTGGCCAAATTTGTTCAAGGATGTAGCATAGGAAATAAGAAAATGTGACGCTTGCCAATGGTTTTTTGGTAAGATGAAGTTTGTTGGAGCACTACCCCTTTTTCCCCTTACAGTTGATGTGTCATTCCAGCAATGGAGAATTGACTTTATTGGAGAAATACAAGAGAAATCCAGCAATGGATTTAAGTAGATCCTTGTGACTACTGACTACTTCACCAAATGGGTAGAGGCGGTCCCCACTCGCAATGCAATGTCCAAGGTGGTTATCGATTTCATAGTCAGCAATACAATCACTAGGTTTGGAGTGCCGGCTAGGATTTTGGCAAACAATGAAATGTGTTTCAGGTCTCAAGAAATGATGAAAATG